>CM061180.1:21602600-22982499 GCA_030763345.1 Mythimna separata | reverse complement strand
GTCATTGATGTATATTTGAAATAGCGTGGGACCCAAAATACTTCCTTGCGGGATAACAAAGCCAATAAACTCTTTGTCACTAAATATGGAATCAATTTTGACACATATATAATAATAATAATATTAATAAAAACCGCATCGAAATCCGTTGCTTAGTTTTAAAGATTTAAGCATACATAGGGACAGAGAAAGTAACTTTGTTTTATACTATGTAGTGACAAAAAAAACAGTGTTCCTTCAGCTGCCTTTTTTGCGAGATGCGTCGGCCTTATCGCCTCAATTTTACTGCCAACTCTTTACGTGCTCAGTTCCTGGTTTTCTAAATAACATTGTCTATGTATTTTCCATGGAGTCTCTTCACTACCCTAGGTTGACTGGTAGAGATTGCCTATATGCCATTATATCTCTGCCTTTGTACTTTGTGTTTTTAATTCTTTATTGTACTCATAACTTAATATTACATACAGTGATTTGACAATTCATGTACAAAGGCGAGCTTAACTCAACGATGTTTTCTCCCAGCAAACCTTTGAGTGACAGAGAGAAAGATCACATTCGAGGGTAGGATCCAGTGTACAACATAGATGTATTTCATGAAGATTAAATAAATAAATTGAACGCGCGGCCCGCAGCGCAGCAGCCAATTGCTTAACCACTGTGCCTACCGCACCCTCCAGTATATTTTCTTGCGATAATTTTAGACGATAATGCGGATGAAGCCATTAGCAAAAGTTATATTAAAAACGGGGCGAAAGAAAGCAAGGCAACCGCAATGGTTACTAGGGCAAGTTAGGGTGACGATATCAAACAAAATATGAAGCCTTACCGTATTATTGTTACCGTATTTTCCTGCTACAGAAAGATATGGGGAAAGTCGAGAACATAGCAACAAACAAAAAACTCAAAGTATTTTCATCATTCAGAATTCTTCCTGCCCTTATCCCATATTACTTAGGGTCGGCGCAACACGTTTTCTTCTTCCATTCTGTCCTGTCGTATGTCACATTATCCCTAACTTCGTCATTTAGAATAATATTTAAATTTTGTTATATATTTAGATGATACGCAAGTTTTTTTTGTTTTGTAAGTGACTTCGTTTATTTAGAGTCATAACAGTAATTACCCTATGCAAACAACAGACTAAACTAATAAACAACTTATATTAATAGATATGTAAATATACAAACTAAAGATAATACGCATGTACACAAACGTGTATAAAATATAAAGGATTTATCTACTGGGCATAAAAAAACCATCCATAAAGAAGTCAATAAGAAAACATTTTTGAGTATACACGTAGATGGATGGAAATGGAGAGTGAGATTGATGGATTGTGTGAGGAGTGATATGGAAGAAAAGGGAGTTAGTGATAGTGTAACGGACCGAAACAATAAAACGGACAGAATGGAAGAAAAACGTTTGCAGCGACCTTGGGTGTTATTTGGATAACAAGGGACAAGGGCAGGAAGATGATGATGAGATAGTATAGAAATTAAGTGGCTTAATATTTAAAAACATTACAGTGCACATTTGCACGTGTTTCGACGCTTAAGATAAATTCAATCACCTGATTTCGATATCTATGATAAACACACAATAACAACAGTGGAAAAAATTACAGTAATGTCACAAAATGCCTAATATGTACTGAAAACTGCAGGAAGTACCGGATATGTCAATATATGTATGTATATATCTATGGAACCAAACCTGAAACCGCAAAATTAATCTACTGTTTAGTACATTTATGTTCGCCTACTAACTGGTCAACATGTACTGAACATCATCTACCTAGCCCAAAGTCCAGTCAAGCCGGATTTAGCTGAATACCAGTATTTTACGAGGAGCGGCTGCCTACCAGACCTCCACAACCCACTAACTGGGGTAACACGCTAGGTACTTTATTTCAAGACTATAGTCAGATTTACTGGCTTCTGACTATCCGTGACGACTTCCAAAGATCTACAAATGACAGCTGGGACCTACGGCTTAACGTGCTTTCCGAGGCACGGTCAACATGTACTGAACAGCAGATTTTTGAGTAAAAGTTGTTTGTTATCATGAGTACAATCACGTGTTTACTTATTGGTCACTAATTATATTGGTCACCCAGAGAAACTGTGTAAGGGACATATCAACGCACAGCCGAAACCATTGGAACTAGAAGCGTGAGGTTTTGCAAAAAGTTTCCTTTTATGACGTAGACAACAGTAAAATAAAGAGATGATCTTCCAAAATTCACCCCCTAAAGCAGTGAAAGGGGGGTCCAAAGTTTGTATAGAAATTAAATGGAAAAAACTACTTTCACGCGGACGAAGCCGCTGGCACAAGTTAGTAACATATAGAGAACAGATGGTGACGAAGATGAATTCAAGCAAGATGTAATTAGGTTTTTAGTGTTCCGACTCCTAGTACCTACTCAAGACTTCTCTATAAGAGAGGGAATGAACCAAGCGGACCCAGTGCGAGATGGTCGATGCCACATGTCTTTGAATTTCTGGTTCTAGGACATACTAGTTTTCTAACGAGCATACTTTAAGATAAAACTAGGCTTCATAACGACTAACAGTAGATACCGTTACAAACAAAAGCCATACATCAAATAATTAGAACTGGGTTACAAAAACTAGTCGGAAATGAGGTGAGAATTAATAATAAGTGTTTCCTGATAGCTACAACTTAGGGGTTGTTCCCGTTCGTCCACACGTGTTGTTGGGAATGGTGCGTTCTGTTCGTCCGCAGTGTGGACGAACAGAACGCAACATTTCCATATTCCCGGTCGTCCGCACCTCGTGAATGTTTTACATTTTAATTTTACACATTGCCAATGTGTAAAATAGTATTTCCTTCTATAATAAAATAAAAGAATGTTTATTATATAAGGAAATACTATCATCATATTTTCTTTTTATTAACTCTTAGGCTAGACGTGAGATGACGGGGTGTGGACGACTGGGAATAATGCGTTCTGTTCGTCCGCAGTGTGGACGAGCGGAACGCATCATTCCCAGTCGTCCGCAGTGTGGACGGCGGGGTGTGGACGAACGGGAACAACCCCAACTTAGGGGTCATTAAGTCAAGAGTGAATAGGTTACTTCTAGGCAAGCGTGCTCCATCGCCGGCCACATCATCGCTTACCATCAGGTGAGACTGTTCAAACGCAAACCTATGCATAATAAAATAACGGGAAATACCTTATGAATTTTGATTCCTCTGACAGTGTCGAAATATACGTTTTTTGCAACATAAACGGACGTATCTTTTTTTCCCGTCAACTTACAAGGTTGATTTTTGCACAGTTTCAAGGGACCGCGGACTTGAGTATATGGTTTTAATTTCAATTTCATGCCTTCACGCGTTTTCAAGATAAAGGGTCTTGACAGACAGACAGACGGACAACAAAGTGATCCTATAAGGGTTCCGTTTTTTCCTTTTGAGGTACGGAACCCTAAAAAAGAATCAATGTGAGATATAAAATGAAAATTAATACATCAAGATGCGACCTTTACGTACATGCTTTTATTTTTGGACCAGTTTTGATGAACTTTTTTTAAATTATTTGGTAGTTTCAGAAAGAAAATATACACGGAAATCCGTAAAGAAACCACCGTTGAATAAGCCGCTTCTTTTGAACAGACCAAGATGTTGTGTCAGGTCCGGGCAACTGACCGATATTGATTTCAGACTGTTGTATGAATGTTCTAATCGCGCAGAAAACTATGATACCACGATGTTTTTGGATTTTAGTAGAATCATTTCAATTTCAACCAAGTACCGTGTTACCCCAGTTAATGGGTTGTGGAGGTCTGGTAGGCAGCCGCTCCTCGTAAAATACTGGTATTCGGCTAAATCCGGCTTGACTGGAAGCCGACCCCAATATAGTTGGGAAAAGGCTAGGTAGATGATGATGATTTCAAGTTCAACCAATACAAACCTTTTATTGTAACCTTAACACAGTGCCTCAGTTTCGATAGCCCCAATCTGAGTCAACGTAATATTAATAACATTACTGAGACTTTCTAAAACAAGTTAAGCAAGATTAATGAATAAATTATTGGTACGGTCAACGGCACGGTCGGTAGTGATTTTTGAACTACAGAAACCGCCGTGGTAGAGAAGAGAACTGTAGTAAGAACTAGAGTCGAGTTCCCTATATGAGATCCCTTTCCCTATATTTGTTTGTTATTTATTTATGAATAAAAACAAAAGCATACAATTAGACCCAGAGGTCTGTCTTAGCATGCTATAAGCCTCTATTTTGTCGACGCACTATTAACGGTAGAACTACACTGGGCCCTGTCCTCTAGGGTCTCTTTTAGCACGCCATAGTCTAATATTTAGTCGACAGAGTACCTAACTGTTTGACAGTCGTACGTAATGATAACCGGGACTAAACGCTTTAGGTACATGTTTTCCGAGGCATTTGGTGTCAGTAATATCATAGATTCCGATATAAACGTTTTTATTATTATTATTTCCTTTATTCATTTTTTAAACAATATGTTTAACAAAATAGGAAATAAGTTTACATTTTTAAATATTTTTACAGAATAATTACCCTATCAATACCCGCGAAACGAGACACAATAGTAAGACAATAACAGCGCGGTCCAATGAGACCGGTCGGGGATTCATGAATTAAAAACGTTTAAAAATATAAATATAGTAAATAGCCCACCCGTATCGGGAACAACGTCCAAGCTACCGGCGGTCAGGGCTCAAGAGAAAGCCGTGTCAAGGAATCAAGCCCTTGATCCAGCCGCCTAACGCGAGCCTCTTAAGGTGTTGGTCGAGGCTCTATTAACTATTATAATAAATTGAAAAAATTACAAGAATGAGCTCATCAACAATACGAAAATTAAAATAAATACCCAAAGGTTCTATCATTGTCACCATGAAGGTGTGGTTGTCTGTATTGAGAGGTATAATTATACAAATATAGTTTACGACATAAAGGCCTATAGCTAACCAAACCGGTTACTGTGTCAACAAGGTTTGTTTATTTTTAACCAAACCCAATTAATTTACACCTTTAAGCAGAGCCGGCTTTTCGGTATTATGGATTTGTAATCTTTACTGAACTAAACAATGTGACAAAAAATTCTTGGATCTTGGATTAAACTTATCTATGTATATAAAAGGAGACACAGACTGACATATCAATGGACAGCTGAAACTACAGAGTCTAGGAGTGTGAAATGTTGAACAAGGTTTCCTTTTACAATGTAAGCGAGCACTAAGAAAGGATTTTCCAAAATTCACGTCTTAAGGGAGATTTCTTTTAAGCGGTATGATGTCACATACAGACCAATATACTTGTAATGTGCAATTTTTTGTACATATGGAACGGGGTCCAAAGTTTGTATGGAGAAACCTAGCGTGTGAAGCCGCCGGCAGAAGCTAGAATTACAAAAAAAAAAATGTTTTTTAAAAGGTAGTATTGACTTATTAACGAAAATTTATTTATTTAAAATATGGCGTTTCTTTCATTATTGTTTATATTTCTGTTATGATTGTGTCTGTTAGATTTTTTTATTGTTGATAGGCTCGCTCTTAACCACTATCTCTCCTAATGGTAAGCGATGCGTGTGCGTTTACCTTTAAGCAATCTATTTACTCTTGACTTAAATCCCTAGGTTATAGCTATTAGGAAACACAGACTACGGCAGGGAATTCCACTCCTTAGCTGTACGCCAGTACGCACAATGAATGTGTTCCCAAAACGTTTTGTGCGTATAGGTGGAAAGTCCACCATATACCGGTGGAGCATCGCCCTACGCCTGGTGGTCCAATAATGGAACGGGTTTGGCAGAACTAATTTGCGTATCACACCGTTCCGACCTCTTTTTATCACACCGCTACCGGCCCACGCTGAAAACCATCGCTGTGCCCTCGTCGCTTTATGTATGGGCATGGCATTTTGCTGAGCGTTCGGCCATTTTGCGCGGATCTGACGCATATTTTCTATTTTATTTTTTCATCATTATTATTTTTGTATTCGTCTTGCCGTGTAAATAAACCGTTTTTCTTTCTTTCGACGCGCTCTCCCCGAAATGCATCCGGTAGAAATCCGACAGGCTAGCAACTGTAGACTACAGATTTTAATTACTACCTTTTTGAACCCAGTTTTTGACTAATTTTATCTTTATTGTGGTTTTGGGTGCAATATTGACTGGTCTACACTGTCCTCGCATAAGTGTCTGTGTTGTAATATGGAAATGTTGTAAACCCAATAGTTTTTTGAAAAGAGTAACCATGGAGTTTCTTGCCGGTTCTTCTCCATAGGAAACGACCAATTTGGAACCGTGCACTAGTTTTCGACGTTTTATAAGTGCCCATGTAGGCCTATGTGAAATAAAAATATTTGACTTTGACTTTGACTAACTCGGCGTCGATGCTCAAGTCTTTGCAGCCTCGCCTCGACGAGTGCATCATTGCCAATGAACCTCTTGGCTCGCTTCTCAATTGTCTCAAGAGCATCAAGTTAGAAGATGTTTTTACCGAAACAGATATAGAACCTTCAGTCGGTCACTAGTTCACTACTAATTTTATGACTGACAAAATGACACCTGGGATTAATATACATATAAAGATACACTTCCGTGAAAAAAGATGCCATATTTAGACTTGCAAACCAGTTTTTGATGCATTATTCGTATTTGGAAGTAACAGGTGTGAGGAAATGCATAAAAACTGGTAATAATTGATGCAAGTTCTAAAAAAAAATGTAGCAGTATTTTTTGCTTCACCAGTTATTTTGGTATCTCGATGTAAATGTTATATCCTATCGTAGATCCAAAAATAGCATAATTATATGTATATATCTATTAAGTTTAATCTTTATATCAAATCTTACATCTTAAAATAGTGTTAACAATGACATGAAAGATCTTAATTATATTAATATTATGTTTATAGATATAATATATCTCGCTTTTACAAAATGTCAGATCTATATCAGTGTCTAATTATGTCCCGTTTAGATAGGATTTATGATAGTCCAGTCATTTTAGTACTTTCACCTCGGAATTCGAGATACCCAGCTGTAAGTCTGTAAATACTTGTATATTGACACCCTAAAAGTTGTCTCAAAACCTACATATGGTAGGGTGTACGCAACTATGAAATTTCAAGGTCAAAGGGCCCAAAAATCGTTTTTTTGCACTTTTTTTGTGGCTGGTATTCATAAAGTAGTATACCATTTTGGAATCTTGATTAGTTGCACCAATTTTTAAAAAAACTTGCCATAGTAGTAGTTCATACTTTTTTTACACCAGGATAAGCTAAAGTTGGCTAAAAGTAAAAATCTTCAATAAATTTGGGTAATCACATAAGTTTCATTCATTTTTGTGAAAAATCTAGAGGAATTCTGGATTTTTTAAGAATAGCAGTAGATAGCAGTTTTATTCAGGTTGTCGCTACAAAAAAAAGAACAGCAATATTTAAACAACTGTGGTAATGGTAGAGGAAAATATCACAACAGATCTAAATTTTAAAAGAATTTATTTGTGTTATTTCACTTATTACTTAAAAATTGTGTGATATTTTTTTTGTATTTTTCTCCGAATAGTCACGACTATTCAGACAAATATTTATAATCATTGATTTATCGATAGTTCATTAACTACATGTATATGGCGCGTTTTCGACCGGAAGCACCAGTTGACCTAAAGTGATGCTGTGACCGCGCGGTCTCCGCCCTATATCTCGAAAACGGAAAGGAACGGTAGGAAAAAGTTTTTTGTACAAAAATTGTAGAGAATTTTATATTCTACAATATTGTTAAATATACAAACAGCAAAAAACCTATAGGAAATGAGATATTTACAAAAAAAGCGCAAAAACCCGATTTTTGTGACCCCCGACCATGAAATTTAATAGTTGCGTACACCCTACCATATGTAGGTTTTGAGACAACTTTTAGGGTGTCAATATACAAGTATTTACAGACTGACAGCTGGGTATCTCGAATTCCGAGATTCTTACCTTAATTGAGCTAATTTGACTGGACTATGACATCATTTATAGCATTGAAACTAAGCTTTAATTAGAAAATTCTAATTTTTGTTCTAAAAATAGACATAATATTATCCATCTGTGTTGACGCTCGTGTTTTGTGTGTGTGGAGCGGGCTCGCTGGCGGGATGTCGACTGGCGAGAGTTTTGGCGGCAGCAGGAGGAACTGGAGAGAGTGTTCGGTGGCAGCAGGAGGAGCAAATAAAAGCACTTCTTCAGAGTTTTCTTCTATTTATTCTTCTTGGTACTTCTTCTTACACTGCTGGATTTGGAATGCCTTACTACAGAAAAACGCCCCTTTTTATACAATTTTCTCAATGAACTCTGACCAATCATAGTCTTTCAATTTTGCACACGGCACTAAGCTTTTGTTCCTTAACCAATCAGAGTTCAGGTGCCTTTTGTATGGAAAACCTTAATTTGCTGTTTTTCTGTGGTAAAACACCCCTTACAATGTTATCCTATGTTCCTAATTATAGGATGGACTTATTTTAATTATATACACAAAAATCAGACTTGAAATCCTTATTTACACTTAAATATAATCGAAAATACTGAAACGGTCCCCTTTACGGTAAATTTTCCTAGTACTTAATCTTACGTCACTATTATGGTACAAGTGGTGCCTCTAGTGGCTGGAATGCAAAACACTTTATACATACTAAACTTTAGAAGAAATTACACAATGAAAGACACTTTATACAAAGAAACTAAAACACTTAAATCATTATTTATCGTCGCTAATATTCTCCCCCACGGTGCGCAGCACTTCATCTTCTGGGGGCGACGATGCCGCAGGAACCAGCACGATGATCCGTCGAGTTGGGCGGCGAAGTATTCCTCCCGATGTCCGCACGTCCAGCACTCTGGTTCTTCCATCTGGCCCAGGATATGTCTTGACAACTTCTCCGCGAGGCCACGAATTTCGTGTCAGTGTGCCATCCACTATCAGCACGATATCTCCTTCTTTTGGGTCCTTTGTTTCTTTGCCCTCAAGCTTCCTTGGCATCAAGAGCGGTAGGTACTCTTTGACCCATCTTTTCCAGAAGTGGTCTGCAAGTCTTTGGGTGGTTCTCCAATTCGCCTTCCCGATTAGCTCTGTGTCGTCGAATTCTCGTCGCCGTTGCTCCGCACGATCTCCCCAGTAGAAAGTGGTTCGGAGTCAGACTCTCTTCGTCTTCTGGGTCCATGCTGACCGAGGTGAGAGGTCTGGAATTGACGATGTGTTCGACTTCGGTCATCAGCGTATGTAGCACTTCTTCGGGTGGACTTCTTTCGTTGAGAACCACTGCCAACGCCGTCTTGACTGTTCGCACAAGTCGTTCCCAGGCACCTCCCATGTTTGGAGTTCCTGGGGGAATAAAATTCAACTTGATGCCCTTCTCTTGTGCGGCCTCTTCCAATTCCTTCTTTGCTCCAACAAAGTTGGTCCCGTTGTCGCTGAATATGGTTCTAGGCGTTCCTCTTCTGGCTGCCATTCGTCGAAGTGCCATAATCATCGAGCTAGTGCTGAGAGAGGGCACTAACTCTAGATGCACGGCTCTGGTGGTGAGACAGGTAAATAATGCCCCCCAGCGTTTCTCAATTCTTCTCCCGATAGTGACTTGCATCGGCCCAAAGTAGTCTACAGCCGCGCAGGAGAACGGGAACTGATGATGCTGTAGTCGCTCGCTTGGTAGATCTCCAGTCGGGGGTATCTCTGGTAAGCTCTTCTTTGTCTTGCACCATTGACAGTTGTGTGCAACTGCCTTTAGAGTTGTTCTTAAGCCTAGGATCCAATATTTTTGACGAATTTCGTTCATTACTGTGGCAGTATTTCCGTGGAGGAACTTCTTGTGGTAGTGTTGTATAATGAGACACGTTATCTTTTGTTTTCCGTCTAGAATAATGGGATTCATCTTCCTTCCGTTGTTGTCGTGGAACTTCATCGTCCTGCTTCTTAGCTTGATAATTCCGTCGTCTCCTATATACACGTCGATTTTCTTGAGTCGACTTGCACTTTCTAAAGGTTTTTCTTTCTTCAAATTATTTACATCTGACGCAAAACTATCGTTCTGGCTCATCTTCAATAAGAAATTCTTGGCCTTCTTCAAGTGTTCTTCATCCAGAGGTAGGTACTGCCGCTTGTTGTCGTTTTTATTGGCTGACTGATTTGAATTTTGTTTGATTTTCTTCTGGGTTTTTCTTTCAGGTTTCCAGGACTCGTCCTTCTGGCACGTTGCGGTGGTAGTTGCTTCACGGGCCTTCAGTAAGTGGGATGTGAAGGCAACAACTCTTGCTGTAGTGCGTAGTAGTCGCTCCCAGCTTGAGAACCTCTCTGGATCCAGAAGAACGTCTTCTGCAGTCTTTATCGCCATGACCTTTTGCTTGTTCTTCTCTTCTGGCATGGTACCCTCTGATTTGAAGTCGTGAAACGGCCACTCTTCTTCTGGTTGACGGAGAAATGACGGACCTTTGAACCACCTGGCATTGTGGTCGAATTCGATTGGAGTTCCCCTCGTAGCGTCGTCTGCTGGGTTTTCTTTTGTTGGTACCCATCTCCAGTCGTCTGGCTTGGACTTCTCTTCAATTTCTGCCAGTCGATTGGCCACGAAAGTTTTAAATTTTCTTGGTTCCGACTTTATCCACTGCAATACTGTGCTAGAGTCAGTCCAGTAAACCTTCTTCGATATTTCGAGCTCTGACTCTTCTTCGATCGTGGTAGCTAGTCTGCTGCCAAGCAACGCCGCTTGTAGCTCTAATCTCGGAATTGATACTGGTTTCGTTGGCGTCACTCTTGCTTTGCCGGCGATCATGGAGATATGGACTTTTCCTCCGGGCTCGACTGTCCTCCAGTAGACTACCGCTGAGTATGCTTCTTCACTTGCATCAGTAAATGTATGCAGCTGTCCTCTTCTACTGCGGGGTGAGATGCACCTTGGAATGTTCAATCTTGCTAACTTCGACACTTCTTCTAAATAGTTCAACCAGGTTTCTTTTTGTTGTTCGTTAATTTCTTCGTCCCAGTCTATTTTAGTTCGCCAAATGTCTTGAATTAATTTTTTTCCTTGTATCAAGACTGGTGTTGCAAAACCCATCGGATCAAAAGTAGACATAACCGCACTCGTTACTTCTCTCTTTGTTGGAGTTCTTCTACCATCTTGAAGTTCTTTTGAAGTGTTACGCAGCCCAACATTGAATGCTAGTGTGTCTTCTTTTACCAGCCATCTTAGCCCCAGAGTCTTTTCTTCTTTCGTCAGTTGTAGGGAATCTTCTTTATTTGTGTCTTCTACTTCAGAAAGTACCGCCAAATTGTTGCTGGCCCAACCCTTCAGATGAAAGTTTGCTCTTGCGTGAATATCCCTTACTTCTTTCGATATCTTCTTTGCTTCGGCTGTAGAAGCGAAGCTCTGTAGATAGTCGTCCATATAATGGTTTCTGTTTATTGCTTTCACTGCTTCGGGATGAGTCTTCTTAAATTCTTCTGCGTTCTTGTTCATTACATATATCGCCGTTGCTGGTGATGACGCTGCTCCAAAGATGATTGACGACATTCTATACTCTTCAGGCTTGCCTGTTCTTCGACTTCCGCGCCACAAGAACCTGAGACTGTCTCGGTCATCTTCTCTGACCTTGACTCGAAGAAACATATCTTGAATGTCGGCCATGACAGCCACTGGTCCTTGCCTGAAGCGTAGCAGCACTCCAAACAGCGATTGTAAAAGGTCAGGGCCTGAGAGTAAGGCGTCGTTGAGGCTCTTCCCTTCAAACTTGGCAGCTGCGTCGAATACTATTCTCAGCTTCTTTTTAACTGGATGCACGACGGCGAAGTGGGGTAAGTAGAATGTTCTTCCTTTGCTTGAAGTTGCCGGAGCTTTCTCTGCATATCCCTTTTCGAGAAGACTCTGGATCTGCTTCTCGTAGTGTTCTTTAGCTTCGTGGTCTTTATCCAATTTCTTTTCAATACTGACTAGGCGTCGCATCGCTTGACTATAGTTGTTGGGTAGGGTTTCGTCTTCTTTTTTCCACAGGAGACCTGATTCATATTGACCGCTTGACAGTTTCTTTGTAGTTTTCTCTAGGGTTTCTAGTGCTCTTCTATCGCTGTCATTGGTTGGTGACCGATTTTCAATCCCAAGAGATTCCAATTGAAAGTGTTTTCGGACGATTTCTTCTACGCTTTCTTCGTCAGTGGTCGATCTGTTATAGTGTATGAAGTTCACTGAGGCAGTAGTCCCTGCTTCGCATCCATGTAGCACCCACCCTAGGTTGGTAAGTGAGGCTACAGGCTCAGATGGTTTGCCCTTCTTCAGTCTTCTTGTTACTATCAGCCCCCAGTTATCTTGGCCTATCAGTAGTTTAGGTCTTTCAGTGACGTAGAGAAGTTGACTTTCAATTGCTCTTAGATGTTGACAATTCTTCACGGTGTCTTTATTTATGCATTGTTCTGACAGCTTCAGGTCGTCGATGGTTCTTGCAATGATAGTTCTTTTTTCTCTTCTATGAGCCCCTTTTATCTTGAACTCGATCTTCTTTGAACTATCTTTTCTTAATATTTTCCCACCAATTGTTTCGATTGTGAGTTCTTCTTGCTTCCCTTCTACTCCGATCTTCTCAGCAACCGCTGCGTCTAAGAGTGTGACGGTGGACCCTTCGTCCAACAATGCTAGTACGCGAACTTGGCCTTTTGGACCATAAAGGTCCACTGGGATGATCTTCAGGTATGCCTTCTCTTCTCCTTTTGAGTTGAGGATTGAGGCGACCTTCTCTTCTGATGTGCTTCTCATGTTTTCTTGGTTCACTTCTTTTTCTAATCTAACTGGCGGCTTGTCGGAATGCAGCATAGTATGATGCCATCTTTTACACTGCTTGCATACTGGAGCTTTACAGTTGATTCTTGAGTGCTTGAACCGCAGACACTTGAAGCATATCTTAGCCTTTTTGATCATATCCCATTTTTCATTTATGTCAGCTTCTTTGAACTTCTTGCATTCAAATGCGAAATGCTCTTCTTCACAAAACGGACATGACTTCTTATATTTTTGTTGTGACGCTTCTTGAACCGTATGTATGGGTCTTCTTATTGCCTTCTTTTGCTCCAAAGACACTTCAGGTGGAGCAAAGTCCCCACACATGTCGGCTTCTAACTCTAAGAACGCTTCGACGAGTAGTAGCTCTTGAATTTCTTCATCTCTTCTGCTTCTGTGATAAGCAAACCAACGAAATTTCATGGATGTTGGCATCTTGTCGACTATAACTCTTAATGTTTCAGGAGAACTGAGGTAATGTGGTTTCTTCAAAGCCTTGATCGTTTGGACGGCGTTCTTCACTTTGCTTGCAAATACGCAGATGTCGCTTGGGTTCTCGCCGACTTTCGACAAGTTTTTCATTTTTTCTAGTTCTGCTAATGCCAGCGCTCCAGGTCTTCCAAATCTTGCTTCAAGCCCCTTGATTACTTCGCGTGGATCTTCAGCGGTAAAAAGCAGACTTTGGACGGCTTCTCTAGCTTTTCCTTGGATTGCTATTCTAAGGCGCGCTAGGTTCTGATTGTTAGTGAAGGAAGCGGCCATATCTTCATATGATCTCTTGAAGGCTAACCATTCTTCACAGGACCCGTTGAAGTGAGGGAGTTCAAAATGCTTTGATGAAACGTTGTCACGTGACTTCTCGGATAACTTAAGTATGACTGAAGCCAACTCTTGAATGTCGCTCTTCTTTTCTTCAGTCTCGATAGGCTTCCGATCCTTAGATTTGTTTTTGGATTGGATAAACCATTGCTCAACTTCTTGAGTTTGTTCGTACAGCTCTTCTCCGGCACCGTCTTCTTCTTCTGACTCCGTGGCAAGAAGCTCTAGTTCCGCTTGAGCGACTTTTGATCGAGCCTCTGCCAGTTCTAATTCCCGTAGTGCTATTGTCATTCTTGCTTGCGCTTCTGCTCTCTTCCTATGCGACGAGCGAACAGAATGTGTGTCTAGATCGCGGGTCGTCTTCTTAGGGCGAGGCTGTTGCAGACTCTCTTCTCTGGACGTTGGTGTATTTCCATCGTTCAGATGACTCTTCATTGCGACACTTCTTTCTTGAATCTGCGGTGAAGGATGACTCTCTTCTTGGCTAGTGGGAATCGGAGTTTCGATAGTGCAGGTTGAGGGAGTGGTACGAGTCACTTCCTCTAATGTTGATTCCTCTCCAGCAGTATCTTTGGGATGAAGTACGGGTTGCCGACGTCCGTATACGCTGCTCGGCGGCGATCTTCTTGTAAGAGTCGATCGATTTGAAATCGACACGTCCATATTTATTGCGCTTGTTGATTCACCTGATGGCGGTGTTGCCATGGTTACGTTATTTTCACTCGTAGGCAGCGTATCCATGGTTACGTTATTTTCACTCGTAGTTGTAGCCTTCAACTGCGCCGATTTTGATCTCGTATTCATAGGCATTTTCCCAGTTTTCTTGAACCCAGTCCGGCTTTCGAAGGACCAATGTTGACGCTCGTGTTTTGTGTGTGTGGAGCGGGCTCGCTGGCGGGATGTCGACTGGCGAGAGTTTTGGCGGCAGCAGGAGGAACTGGAGAGAGTGTTCGGTGGCAGCAGGAGGAGCAAATAAAAGCACTTCTTCAGAGTTTTCTTCTATTTATTCTTCTTGGTACTTCTTCTTACACTGCTGGATTTGGAATGCCTTACTACAGAAAAACGCCCCTTTTTATACAATTTTCTCAATGAACTCTGACCAATCATAGTCTTTCAATTTTGCACACGGCACTAAGCTTTTGTTCCTTAACCAATCAGAGTTCAGGTGCCTTTTGTATGGAAAACCTTAATTTGCTGTTTTTCTGTGGTAAAACACCCCTTACAATGTTATCCTATGTTCCTAATTATAGGATGGACTTATTTTAATTATATACACAAAAATCAGACTTGAAATCCTTATTTACACTTAAATATAATCGAAAATACTGAAACGGTCCCCTTTACGGTAAATTTTCCTAGTACTTAATCTTACGTCACTATTATGGTACAAGTGGTGCCTCTAGTGGCTGGAATGCAAAACACTTTATACATACTAAACTTTAGAAGAAATTACACAATGAAAGACACTTTATACAAAGAAACTAAAACACTTAAATCATTATTTATCGTCGCTAATAATCTGCATTTTGCTGCAGATACTTCCGTATAATACCACCTAGTTCCTATTTTAATTTGTAGATCTTTGACAGTCGTTATAGGTCAGTCAGACGCCAGAAAGTCTGACTATCAGTATCAAACCAATAAAAAAGGTAATCAGTCTATCCAAGGACTCGTGGTTAGATTATAACAGCCGCACGGGCCAATCTTTAAGTTTAAGCAACGCTTACCAAGGTTGGTCTGTGGATGGGTAACCATGTTAATATACTGAGTTTCCTTCGTGCCTCGGAAAGCACGTTAAGTCGTAGGTCCCGAGGCTGTTATTTGTAGATCTTTGGCAGTCGTTACGGATAGTCAGAAGCCAGTAAATCTGACTCCAGTCTTGCCATGAAGTACCGTGTTACCCCAGTTAATGGGTTGTGGAGGTCTGGTAGGCAGCCGCACCTTGTAAAATACTGGTATTTAGCTAAATCCGGCTTGACTGGAAGCTGACCCCAATGTAGTTGGGAAAAGGCTAGGCAGATGATGAGTCTATCCAGGGACTATGTTGGCCAGTAACTTTATTGTGCAGGTCTGATAGGCAGTCACTAGGCAGTTAAACACGGAAAGTATTCCTGTTTCGGGACCAAAGGTTTTGGCATCCAGGCTATTCCCGTTTCGGCTCCAATAGGTATTTTGGATTAATATTAACCATACTACGACGACTTGGATGTCTTCCTTAAGAATTGGCAAGAAATAGCTCAAAGCCACGAACGATGGAAAGAATGGAGGGAGGCCTTTGCCCAGCTGTGGGACAATATAGGCCAGGTATAATAATATAATAGTAACCATACAAAATACCAATCCAAATACTTCAAACACGGTGTATTCAGTCGAATCCGGTTAGACAGGAAGTTAACTTTAACCTAGTAAAGAAAAGTCTATAAAGCTGATGATGGTTAAACATCATCAGTTAATCACACACAAACAAACACTATGTACCCAGAATAACAAGTACATAAGGCTTAAGTTACGGCGTATAGCGTTCCACGTGCGTCTCGAGGTAGAACAACATGGAAAAGTCATTGATGTTTTTTTTTTAGGTAGGGAATCATCAAGATGACTTCTCCCACTCTGGGCGAAGCGGGAGGGCGTGTCAGACTTTTACTGACTAAAACCGACTCCTGTTCCTTCTTTGCCCTAATTTTGGGGTCCCGGGGGTCTCTTTCGTCAACCCAGGCCCCAGAAGGCTTCGTCCCTGTCGGGCCCCTACAGTTTGCTGACATCTCTTTGAGGCGCGCGTGGAATAGAACGCGCCGTTGACGACATAAGTCATTGATGATTGAAAGTCAAATGATTTCCATAAAAAAAAGCCCAAGAGAAACTAAACCCACGAGTTTCGCTCAAATATCATATACTAGCTTCCGCCTGCGACTTTGTCCGCGTGGAATTGTTACTTCGGCGTAACACTAACTTTAACCCGCGACTTCGTTTATATAAGTGAGGTGCTCCGCTCCTTTTTGTCTTAGCGTGATGATATCCCATTTATCGAGGAAGGCTATACGTATAGCCTATAGCCTTCCTCGATAAATGGGCCATCTAATACTGAAAGAATTTTTCAAATCGGACTAACAGTTCCTGTGATTAGCGCGTTCAAACAAACTCTGCAGCTTTAGAATATTAGTATAGATTAAAGCATAATTAGCCTTATAATGTCCCCGATCCTAGGGCTCCTCTCTGGGAGAGGTAATGGGCCATAATCCATCACGAGGGCCCAGTGCGGGCCGGTGGATGTCACATGTCTTCGAACTTTTGTTTGTAGGACACGTCGATTTCCTTCACCGTTTTGAGAGCAGTGGTGATGAAATAAATAACTTTTGAACTAGAATTTGAACTCGCGACCTACAACTCGTAAGTCAGGGCCGAGACGACTGGTTACTTGAACCAAAATATGCGTAGTTAACTAGTTAATACGCAAATCAACGAACTTCAAACATTTAAGTAATTAGTATTCTTGTCACAAAACTAAACTATTATCAAACCTTTGCTATATTCCCCCACCCTTTTGAACCTTGACACATGTTTAATACTAGTTTCTGTCGGCGGCTTCACCTAGGTACATAGAAGAGGTTGCCTCGTTGGTGTAGTGGTCGCAAGAGCGACTGCTGAGCAAGGGGTTCTGGGTTCGATACCCGACTCGGGCAAAAAGTGCTATTGGGTTTTTCCATTAGGAATTACTCTGTAGCTGCCCGGAGTTTGGAAGTTGGTGGTGTGATACCCCGTGCCTCGGAAAGCACGTAAAGCCATTGGTCCTGCGCCTGATCTCTCTCCGGTCGTGTCGGATTGCCGTCCCATCGGCTATGAGAGTAAAGGAACAGAGAGTGCACCTGTGCTTGCACACAGACTTGTGCACTATAATATCTCCTGCGTACTCGGCTGATCTCTGTTGAGATTGACCACCGTGATCGAAATTCGGTCGGGAGAGTATTATTATTATTAGTCGTAGTATGGATAGCTATAAATCTACTATACCTTTAACTCGGATTAACAACTAAAATGTATAAATAACATTCAAAAGGGGCCTCTTTACGTTCCCATTAACAAACAATAAACGCTCTCATTAACATATGAATAAAGTTGGTATTTCATTGGCCTTTGAACCGTGTTAAAAGATTTTGCGATAAGTTTTAACTACACATTCATAATTTGCTCCAACAGTGGGCTCATTAAATCATCTTTAGTTTGATTCACGTAAAACCGTAAAATCAAACAAGTCAAATATCGTTGAAATTTTTTTGTCATTCGTACGAAGTCCTACCCAAAATCGATATCCACGTGTTCCTTGAACGGGATTCGATAGAACGACAATTCAATTGGCTTGAAACATATAGTAGGGGACAATATGCCCCCTAACTTGACACGCAGGGCTCAACTTCCCCCAGTGTTCCGCAACTTACCCCCCGAACAGTTTCGATTCATTCTCGTGACGCGGGACATGTTAGACAATTTTACAGCGTAGCACGTCATGTTGGGCACATTTTGTCTCAAAATATATCAAAAGACAATTGAAGGAACACGGGTGGGTTTTAATCGATGAAAGTCTGAGACTCTTTGAAGTTCTTTGAAGATTTCCGCCGATAAAAGGGAACTTTATAATTAAATCAGTCCTATAGTATTTATTTTATTAACTAAGAAAATATTCATGAGATTGGACAGTTTATAAAAAACGGCTTGGCCCGTAAGAAAGTAGCTTTCTCCAAACAAACTTGGGTACCCTGTTCCATCTTCTAAGGAGGCGACTTTTGGAAAATCATCTCTTATTAGTGATCGTCTCCGTTATAAAAGGAAACCTTGTGCAAAATTTCACGCTGCTAGTCCCAGTAGTTACGGCTCTGTGTTCATATATCAGTCACTCAATTTCTCCATTACACATGTATTACTTATAGATAAACAGACGATCTATGAAGTTATTTAGACATTACATTATCGGTCTTATAATGTTCCTACTGCTGGGACAAGTGCCTCTCTAGGAGAGGGAATGGGCCGTAATCCACCGCGCGGGCCCAGAGTGGATTGGCGGTTGTCACATGTCTTCGAATTTTTGGTTCTAGGACATGCCGGTTTCCTCACGATGTTTTCCTTCACCGTTTTAAGAGCAGTGGTGATGAAATAAATTACACAAAGTAATGCGCCTGATTTGATCCCGCGACCTACAATTTTCAAGTCGGGGCAGTTACCAGTGGGCCACCACTGCTCTACAAGTGAAGTTACATAATAATGATTAAACCGACGCCTCCCCCCTCTCCTGAACCCTAGGGAACGTGTTCCACATACTGATGTGCAGTAAATAAAAACAGTTTACGATAAGGGCCATTAGGGGTCATCGACTTACATAGGTACTGCCTTGTTACCTAGGACGGATGATGTTTTGTAATAGCAATGTATTGGAGGTATGCGGAACAGAGTGTAAAGTCTCGCAAACCTCCGTTAAAAAGGGAGGATCCTCCGACCAGACGGATGTTTTGTCTGGTTTGGGCAACTGCCCGATAGACTGGTGTATGTTTAAAACGCGCGGAGAACTCTAATTGCGCGATGCTAGATTTCGTAGTATAGTTCCTATGTGACGCCATAGATATCAATAAAATGTTTTGCTTGACCACTACATCACCTGATGGTAAGCGATGAAGTGGTCGACGGTGGGGCACACCTAGGAGTAACCTATCCTTTCTTCTTAGCGTGTAGATGGTAAGCTATAGTCATTTTGTCGCCACCTTAGAAAAACCAATGGTTCCAGCAAATTGAGGCTTTAAAAAACAACTTGAGTTTTAAAAACAAAATCTTTTCATTTCACATAGGCCTACGCCATACATGGGCACTTATAAAACGTCAGAAGCTAGTGCACGGTTTCAATCGGTCGTTTCCTACGAAGAAGAACCGGTAAGAAGCTCCATTACCAAATTTTTTTAAATGGTTATTTTACAATATTTCCATATTACAATATTAATAGATATGTGAGGACAGAGTAGATCAGTCAATATTGCACAATTAAGATAATCATAATAAAAAAGGGCTTGAAGGGCAAAGTTGTTCTAAATGATGAACGCCTACGATTTCCTGTCTTTTTATGTGTTGTTGTTATTTATATGGATGACTCTATTATTTAATGTTTATGTAATACACGTGATAGGAATATGCATTAGGTATTATATAGTTTTACAAATAAATAAATACTTACATAGGTTTAGGTTCATAAAATTATTTTTTTAAATAAAAGATGTTCTAAACCTTTAATTTAACACATTTATTATACGTACAGTAAAGAGTGGAATTCCCGGAGTTGTGTTTCCTGATAACTACACTCTAGGGGTCTTAAAGTCAAGAATGAATAGGTTACTCTTACTCTCTAGTCTCTTCTGTGTTGTTCGCCATGTTTGGCACAAATGAGTTCTTTTTCTTTCTTTTCTTCTTTCTAGACAAGCGTGCTCCATCGTCGACCACATCATCGCTTACCATCAAGGGAGATAGTGGTGAATCGTTAGTCTATCAATATTAAAAAAAAACTACACCTAACAACGGGGTCAACAGCCGCTGGTAATTTAGTTATCTACTTAAAATTGTGACGATCATTAGTATCCATTAAATATAGGTGACTCGTTAAGGTTACGGAGTCTCGCTAGCTAAATTTAAATTGATTCTGTGTACCAGTCAGACCGTTACTGAGAAAATCCTATTAACACTTTGCTTGACCTGGGTATCGAACCGCAGTACTTCATACAAAGTACTCGTAGTTAGGAAGAAAGGGCCGCGGGCCCGATGCGGATTGATATAGCTCACATGTCTTCGATTTTTTGGTTCTAGGAAATGCTGATATACATATATCCTTCCCTCACGATGTTTTTTTTCTTTACCGGTTTAAGAGCAATAGTAGAGTTACTTTTAAGTAGAGTTACTTTTAGAGTTACTTTTAATTTTACTAATTCTAATCATTCACTCTTGACTAATAATAAGCCTCCAGTTTGTAGCTATCACGAAACACAGACTCCAGCAGGGAATTCCAGTCCTTAACTGTACGTACAATGCATTAGTCATCTAGAGTGATCGAAAAATCTAGACCAAAAAGAGTGTTTTTTTATCATAGAGAAAATGAAAACAACGTGCCAATCAAAGTTTACATAAAACAGTGTAATCTGATCAATTAGTTTCGGCTTATCTGTATAAATACTATGTAAACAGATAGACTAAAAGTGATAGATTGAAATCCTGGTACACAGGTGTTGGATAAAAATTAACTTTTGATTAACCAAACCGATAAACAAAATTGTTAAGCACATAACAGATTAATTGTTAGACAAATTCCTATAATAGGGAACATGCATGTATTTCTTTTTTGCTAAATTAATAAGATTCTTTCTAGCAGTGGAAAGAAGCTTCAAAAATACAGTGTAAACTCTATGTAACATCACTCGATTTAACGAAAAACCCTCTAAAGCGTCGAAATTAATTGACTTTGGTTGGTTTAGCTTGTCTACCATACATTGATACACTCCACATACCATCACACCCACTCTCAATTACGACAATTGAGTAATAAAAAGTACCTTCTAAGTTGCTAAAATTGATATAAACTGTACAGCTGTGTACGTTCGTTTATGGCTTTGTTATCCTAGTCAGCAATAAACTGACTGTCGGCATATCGAAATTCGTTCCTTTGTTTACAAATTGGGATTGTTTGCACGTGTTGACTGTTTAGATTATCAAGATTATCTATACGTTATCATTATTCTCAGTTGCTCACAAACTTACCGACTGTAAAGTCTGTAAACATGGCTAGCAATATTTTTTTTTATTGATACGCGCAATAGCAACGGGAGAGAACTAGTCTGAAATAAACTTTTACTTTTCTAATTCTGTTTTTGTTTGTCTCTATTTAACGACACCTCTCAATAACGCCATGAAATGCACAGTTCCTTCAGTATCGTTATATAGAGATTACACTGTACTATTATGAAAGAGAAGTCCGATATGGTCGTTAATGTCAAAGGCTATGTGCATCAGTAGGTATGCCTTTGACGTAGAAAAGTGCGTCTTGGTGAGAGAAAGAAATTAGATATTGTTTTGACATTTATTAGGTACTATTCTATTTTTATTTGTATATTTATTGATAAACGGTTACAATCTAGATGTCAAGATATTTTGGATTGATCAAGACTGAGACCGGAACGCCACTGTTTATAAATAGAAATACGAAGATTTTTCTTCCAGAAAACAATAAACTACTGACCTAAAGAAAAAAACAGACAGAAATAAAAATAAAACAAAATGGGCCCAGATATTAATATGTCTATCTTATATTTGACAGTCTGCCATATAGCGATTGTGAAGATAAAGCTAGATAAGTAATACAGATATACGAATATACGTACTAGTACAATATGTAATATCTGTTATAGTTATGATGTAATATATTATATTGGTCCCGTATTTCAATCTTCTAGAGTGATCAGGCCTTTTAGCCTGACCAATCATGATATGTATGGCAATTGCTTGAAGACACGACATGTAGGAACACGGTGTTTAATTTTATAACGTCTTTGAAATAGAAAAGTAGATAATTGAAAGTATTTACATTGAGTTTTTCATTCACACTGTATATTTACAATAGTTTCTGCTGCTTTTGGACGAAACGAGAGGACATGTCAGATTTTTACTAGCCCTTTTTCGTTCTAAGACCACGTTCACTCTTTCAAACGTTCCTGCGGCCCTAGCAAGCATCGTACCTGCTCCCTTCGATATTGTTAATTTGTCTTTGAAGCACAATTGGAAAACTATGACTTGGGCGTGACAGGATCAATTAATATAGGACGAAAGTTTATATAGTTTGCCAGTGGAAAACCATATGGCTTATTTTGTATTTTCTGGATAAGAATATAATATAGCTTAATAAGCTTTATAATCTTCCCAATGCGACTCAGGCCTCTTTGTATGACAGGCCCATAGGCTAGGCATATTGGATGTTATAATTATCTTCAAAATTCTGATTCTAGGACATGCAAATTTCCTTTACCGCCCTGAGAGGAAAGAAATTAGTTACACAATGTAAATAAAGCCTGGGTTTGAACTCCAAGATTTACGAATCGTAAATCGGAGCTGACATTACTGGGTCAATAATATTCCTCTCAAAATAATATTGTAACGTATACCTACATATCCAGATAAACATTTGATTGATGACTACAAAAATCATCGACTGACATCTGACCGACAATTTGTCCGACATTAAAACACGAAGATATGTCTCATTCGACTTTATTTCTATAACTATCAATTGTGCGGTGATTGATTCACTTTCCAACAAGTAATGGACGCCAAGTGGATCGTAAAATAAATGATACTGGTTCTATGAAGCTAGATAAACGACCACCTATGAAGCAAAATGATTGTGTTATGGTGCATTTCTCTCTATTTCTGTAATTAATTTTGGGGTTGGTTCAATATTTTATGTTTTAAGTTTTGAAACACAACCTGCTACATAAAACAAACTAAGGACCATAGGAGGAGTCAGCAAAAGTCTGACACAATCCGCCGACAAGCGGTAGAAGTCAATAGATGACATCCCGTGTAAAAAAAAACAATAAGTACAATAAAATGCGGCTTTGTGCTTTTTAATTTGACAATCAGTACATTTTTTTTTTGTTTGAAAATATAACTTTTTCACTTTTCCGTAATGGTAACCCACATCTAAACCTAAAAAGTATGTATGTGCTACAGAAAAATAGATCTACAGAAAACACTGGCTACTTTTACTCAAAGAAAAAAAAATTAACGCCTGATAGACAAAACAAAAAAAACAAAAAAATATATGGGTTTTATCCTTTTTTTCTTGAAGAGTGGCCAGTTCATAATTTTTAGTTAAGTGGCCTGCGGACACCGCGCGCTATTTCTAGTTGAGACGAAAAAAAATACGTTTTTGGGTTGATGGAATCAATCCAGATAGTATAAACAATTCTTGGACACACCGACTGGAGTAAAGACATCATCAGCACACTGACAGTTGCTTGCTGTGATAGCAATACAAATTATTGGAAATTTGGGAGATGTTCCGTAATACCAAAAATGATGAATGAAAAATTAATGTATTTCCAATATTGTTTCAAGTATTTATAACTTGATAATAATATCTGTGTTCCTACGGAGAGATATTTTGAAATATTGTTGTTTATAATATAGAAAAAACAAAATAAAAACATGACATTTTCGCTGTAAAAAAGTGCAAATTTGAATTCGCTTAAATTTCGTTTGGGGTAAGTTTTTCAACAAAAAGACGATGTAGGAACCTAGATAATTATTGTCTGAATCCGAATAACATCATATTATGGTGTAAATATGCTTAAACTGCAAATGATTTTGGTATTACGTTTGTATGGATAATTCTAACGTCGCGCCCGCCTTAATATTTTAAGATTAAAAAGTTGGTATTTAAATGAGGTTTTGAAAGAAAAATGTCTTTAATCCACGTTTGTCAGCTGTTGCAGCTAATTTTTGCAGGCGTCTTTTTATATTTTTTATGTAACATAAACTAGTGCTTGACTGCGATCCACCTGATAAATCTCCGGTAAGCAGTGATGCAATCATTAAACGGGTATCCTAAATTTGTGTGGAAAATCCTACTTTTACGGGGGCGAAGCCGCTCGCAAATGCTAGTTCAAATTAAATATGACTTTAAGTACAATCAGAGTAATAACACTCCTACAAAGAAATGCACATTCTCAACCTTTCTCCCAACAAGTCCAGTTGATGCACCGGAACTTTCAATCACCGTCGTTAGTCTCAATGTTCTTACAACGGACAAAGAGTTGAAGCGTACCCACGGTCATGTCAGTAAGTCATACCTAAGGAATTCTACACATCCTGTACCTACCCTTAGCAGGAACAGTTAATAAAATCTTTAAAAGGAAAAAAACGGAACCCTTATAAGATCACTTTGTTGTCCGTCCGTCTGTCTGTCAAGACACGAGTTAAAATTAAAATCATATACTCAGGTCTGCGGTCTGATTTTTGATGGTTGATTTTTGCACAGCTTCAAGGAAACTGCAAAAATCAAATTTGTAGGTTAAAGATCAGCCATTTATGTCGAAAAAACGCACATTTCGACTCTCAAGGGAATCAAAATTCATAGGGTACTTTCCTTTGGGAATCCTGAAATTTGGAATAAAGAATGATCTTATGGTACATATAAATATATACGAAAAAGTCTGAAAACTGAAAATTTCTCAATTTTTTTTGCGATTTGGAAAAATCTTCAAGACTCGATTCGAGAATTGAACAATTTTCATAGGTAAATTGGTACGATACCCATGATGCGCGAGTCCAACTCCCACTTACCCGGTTTTTTATGAGGGAACTCGTCGCGACTTAATCCATAATGTACAATTTTGTACCCAATTTCGTAACTGTCTGTCCTAAGCACATAGCTCCTTGTAACCCCTCCAAATACAATATTATTTACGAAGGATAATAATAATCTACCTGTCCTTGTCCCATATTTCTTTGCCCTATATTACTTTTTTTCTTCTATTCAGTCCTGTCAGCTGTCACGCTATCACTAACTACTTTTTTACTGGTAAATTACTAATTTAGTTCTCATATCTTCATAAATTAAAGGCACAGTAACCGAAAAATTTAATTTGATGTTTAATTTTTAATTCAAATAATGAATTATATACATTTGTTAATTGAATCATTAATGCCTTAATCATTTATATTATTTCATATATTATTTTATTCAATACTATAATATAATACTTGTAAATATAGACCGTGTATCAGACGCACAAACTAATACCATGGATCCAGTATATGATTCTGGATCGTGGAGGGATAAGATTTTTCTCGGCTTTTTCCTAATTAAAGAAAAAACGTATATTTTTCATAAATAAAACCGTTATTCTTATCAATCCCGATGACAATTTTAGTTATTTTTTTATTAATTATAAAATCATTAGGGTGGATAAAATCGTTATAATTTTTTAATTTTAAAAGTACTTAATTAATTATTTTTTTTATAAAATATGTATATGTCATTTTAATTTTCTAATTTTAAAAGTAATTAATTTATTTTTTTCACAAAATATGTATATGTAATTTTCTTCTTGTGACAGACTTATCGTTATTGAATCATATTAATAATAAAACTAGTAATAATTGGCTATCTGTACAAAGACCAGACCATACAGTTTTCTAAACTAAACTAAACATATATAGTAACATAGTACAGACATTTTTTTATTATCGCTTCAGCTATCACAAAATATAGGCTGGTTTTTCTAGATAACAAAAAATAAGATTAGATTAGAACTAGAAGTTTCACCACTATTTAATCTGCTAGACCAAACAATCGGCTGGCAAAGTTGACTCAATGATTACCAGTTAGGAAGTTAGTCAGCAAATGACAGAGTCCAAAGAACTTTCGGCAGAATTCGTTCGTAAACGTACACGTAAGAAACTTGTTCTTGCGTTACGTTTTAGTGACGCATCAACGTAGAGATGATACAATGTTGCATCATTTTATAGTTGTAAAGATGAGAGATAAATGTAGGTATAAGGGTTTTTGGTTGTAACTGCGGTTGTAAAATGTTGTAAAAGGACACTAATTTATACATTTTTAGCCCAAATTTTAAAGTGCCAAAGAAAAAACATAAGTAGGTACTACATTCTGTTAGAGAATTTGGTTTCACAAACATTTTTTATTATGGCACCAAACTGTAGGGCCATTGCTAAACAAGCTCGAACTCTTTGATTTTACAATTCATGTTACCGAAAATGTACGAAAGATGGTTTTAATAAAATTTACATATAACTCCAAGTTTAGGAGCGATGGTAAAAATGCTTAAAGTGTCAAGTTCTAACAGATTATCTTTTTGCATGGTTTCTTCAAATGTCTAATCGGACATGCCATTATGTGACAACTATAGTCAAACAATATCAACCTGTTATTGATTAACGTATTTTTTGTTTTATAATTTAGAAGCAGTACATCTGGTCAGGATTGTTATTTATTTTTACAAAAAACCCCACCAGCTTAAAGTTTTATAGGTACTAATGGGGATTACTGAAAAATTATTACAATCCCCACTAGTGGGGATTTCTGGAATAAACCAAAATTTGGCTGCATAGAACATTAAATTAAGGTTTGTTTAAGTTACCTACTCACCGTAATATTCAGATAGGTATTTTTTTCGTAATTGTTTATTTTACAATTAATTGACATGGTCCAAAATGACATGATCAATAAATAATCCTAGTGCTAAGAAAAATTATATCACAGAGTTCATCCACTCATCCATTATTTGAGTGAAAAATAAGAAAAGTAGACTAGAAGATGATGATGATGTTAGTTATATCATGTAACATAACATGAATAAACATAAACAAAAAAGCAAAAATTAAATTATGGCAAACATTATTAGCTTTTTAAAAAGCTAAATAATAAGTTTTATGGTGTCTCTAGATAGCACACTCATATTGACTTTTCTAGCGACTTTTTTATTGAGTTTTCTAGCTAATATAAAAATAGGGGTAACAAAATCTACAAAATCTAGACCAGTGTGCAATAACTTTACGTGCTTTCCGAGGCAGAAGTTTTCAGTAATGTCCTAGATAAATTACAAAAGTATCTATGAATTGATAAATTCACATTGGAACTTGAACGATTTTGAATCCGCAACCTAATGCATGAGAGACGTCTGTCTTAACCACTTAGCTATCACGAATTCACGACACATTTGTACCTTGGCGTACATGTTTTTTTTTTTTTATATGCTCCTATCACATACTCGCAAAACGAGACACAATAGTAAAACAATAACAGCGCGGTCTCATAGGACCGGTCGGGGATTCATGAACTAACCCATCGTTGTTTTGTTATTTGGTGATTTTCATAAAAAACCTTATCAAGTAATAAAATAACAAAGAATGCTTATCAGAGATAGTAAGTAGTAAATTGATAATAGATAATAATTTATTGCAATAATTATATGCAAAGTTATTTCCAAATTTTTCTCACATGAATGAAAATAGTCAGGATTTCCATATTATCAAACATCCATTTATAATGTAGTTTTAAATAAAACTTCACTAATTTATGCCAATGAATTAATGTGCTAGAATTTTTCCTTAATTGTGTAAATCACTTATAAATATTATAATCGTGTAACATACCACTTTACATGTAACTTCAATCATTTAGAAAAAAACATTTCCTGATAAGTTGATAACAAACCCAGCCTTTAAAAATCTTTCCACGATTAAAAGAAATACTTCGAAATGATAGTGTAAGTTGATAATTCCTAATCTAAGCCATTTTCTATCAAGCATTTACATTTTTAGGTAAACGCAGATTGAAGTGAACGCTATCAACTACCTATTATTTAAAACATTAACACGCATTCTCATATACCTAACAAAATAAACAACCATAACATACCTACAAAAAAGAAAAAAACAAACTCACCTTTCGAATTTCCGTCCAAAATTTTTTAAAAATCAATCGACTATCACAATTAGTCGATTATTAAAATTACAGCACTATTACTTCAAACACAATTCTAAAAAAACACCAATATTTGAATAAAGAACTTTTGTTTATGTTTTTCAATCACATTCACGTTACGACAATTCCGACGTTTTTTTCGCCTCGATAAGCGTGCGTCCACTCCGGGCTGACAAATGTAACTGACTATGTAGTTTGTGTACATAGATTATGTTCACATCACAATATGATCCTGAACTCTTTGGATATTGAATTGAATGATTGCTACGTAACAGAGTATTATTGACATATCGACCAATGAATTTCAACTGGCTTGATGTCTAAATGATCGATGAAAAATAGATGTAGGAATAAGACGTTACTTTTTCTGATGAAAAGTCTATTTCCGGTGTTTTGTTTGGTAGCAAAGAATACGATTAATCTACACTGGACAGTGGACACGTATAATAATTATACTTAATGTATCCTAGAATATAAGGTCTATCTATCACCTAAAAGTTTGCTGGGAAAAATCTCATAATTGAAAAACACCTTTTTTACATGAAATGTCAAATTATTTCTATGTAACTAGCACTTTGCAAGATTGTTTTCGAAAAAACTTTAACACCCCGTAGTCTATCACATACCCGCGAAACGAGACACAATAGTAAAACAATAACAGCGCGGTCTCATAGGACCGGTCGGGGATTCAAACATTAAACCGTATTTTGAGGGTTGTTTTCGAAAACTAATAATGTCAATTTTTATTATTCATTTTGATTAGAATTTGTGCAGCGTTGTAAGTTAATTAACCTAAGGAATAACATTCTCCCAAACCACCTTTACCTCTTACATGGTCCTATGAGACCGCGCTGTTATTGTTTTACTATTGTGTCTCGTTTTGTGGGTATGTGTGATAGGTTAAATCGTTTTAAATCTCAGATAACATTGATAAAAGAATAATGTAAACCTTTTATAATTCACTTTGCTTTATTGTGCACAATTTCACGTTCCTAGACCATGTTGAGATGCCCGTCAGTTAGTTTTTCCCTTTAATAATATTTATGTAAAGGAAAACATCGTGACAAAACGAACCTGTGAAATGTTCTAGAACCAAAACATTCGAAGACATGTGACATCCATTAACCGCGTGGTGGATTACAGCCCATTTCCTCTCCAAGAGAGGTCTGAGTACATTATAAGGCTAATGCTATAATTAAGCCTCCCGCAAGGTGGACCGACGACCTGGCGAGGGTCGCGGGAATCCGATGAAAGCGAGACGCACAGGACCGGTCGCTGTGGCGACGCTTGGGGGAGGCCTACGTCCAGCAGCGGACGTCTTTCGGCTGAGATGATGATGATGCTAATGATGATTGCTATAATTGTCATGTTAGGTAACGAATTAAGACGGAGTTTACATCGAATCTTACAAAGTATGTTTTATATGTATAACGAGTGTTTACGTAGGTGTGATTCACATTACTTTTTTTAGCTGTTACGTTGTATTAGGAAATCTACGTTGAATTGTGTATGTGTGTGTAAAACGTAGACAAAGTAAAACGTAGAGTCGGCCCCACTGTTTCCAAGGAACCAAACGCTTGCTTACTTTGTAAGTTTTCCTTTTGGAAGCTTTTACAACATTTTCTTTTATAGAATCTGGGGCGTCGTTTTTTCGTGGGTAGGGAAAAATCAAATTATTTCTCTCACTTTGTAGAGTTAGAAGGCGTTTAGACTTTTACTGACTAAAACCGCCTTTTAGGCCCTTTTTTTAGGTGGAGAATCATCCAATGATTTTTCCCGTTCTTCGGCGGAGCGGGAAGGTGAGTTAGACTTACTAACTAAAACCCACTCTTACATTCAGTCAAAAAAGTATCGGGAATGGATGATTTGTTTATGGTTCCAAATTCAAATTTTTGTTTTTTTGTAGTTGTTAGATTGGCACAACTGTTTTTCATTTTGGCGCGGAGTTTGAGTTGCATCTGTTATTTATATTAAATACAGTGCTGGTTTTAGTAATATCATATATAGTGTGTATTGCGAATTTCATAATGGACAAAAATATCGAACAAAGAGTTTGTCTTAAATATTGCATCGCCAATGGAATTTCGTGTTCGGAGTCACTGAAAATGTTACAGAAGGCTTACAGTGAATCGATTTTATCAAAAACTCGTGCTTATGAGTGGTTCAAAGTGTTCAAAAGCGGTCGAGATGTGATGGAAGATTTGCCTCGCTCTGGTACGTCTGCAACTGAAGTTAACATCGCAAAAGTGAAGAAAATAGTGACTGAAATTCCCCATTCAACTCTGAGAGAGATAGCCGCCGAACTTTCTGTATCTCACGAGTCGATCTGTACCATTTTAATTAATCATTTGGGTATGAAACATGTTGCTGTTCGGCTAGTCCCAAAAGATCTGAATTTACTCCAAAAACTCAATCGCATAAAAGTCGCTGAGGACATGCTAGAACGAGTCAGTTCGGACCCAACATTCATGAAACGCATTGTTACTGGTGACGAGACGTGGGTTTACGAGTTGGACATGCAAACTAGTCAACAAGCTTCCAACTGAACCAAAACCGAAAAAACCACGCCAAAGTCGATCAAAAGTCAAAGTCATGTTGACTGTTTTCTTTGACTATCGCGGTGTTGTGCACTCTGAATTCTTACCGGAAGACCTTCCGGTAAATAAAGAATATTATTTGAGCGTTATGCGGCGTTTAAGAGAGCAAATTCGACGAAAAAGGCCAGATTTGTGGAAAGAAAATTCCTGGATTTTACACCACGAAAAAGCCTTGTGCGAAGGCGCATTCGTCTTCGCACAAGGCTTTTTAAACGAATTTTTGACCAAACACTCAACAAAACCATCCAGCAACCACCATATTCACCAGATATGGCTCCTGCTGACTTTTTTCTTTTTCCTAAACTCGAATTACCACTTCGTGGTTCAAAAAATGTTTTGATGAATGAATTATTCGTTGGCACAAGTGTATCGTTTCTAAAGGAGCATACTTTGAAGGTGATAAAATAAATTTGGATGAATAACAGACATTTTGTGTATTATTGATCTTTTCCCGGTACTTTCTTGACAGAGTACTATGTTCCATCTTTGCCTTGTAGATGCACCAGGACCCCAGGTTTTCCTTTCAGAATTGAACTCAGTAGATTTTGGCTTTGCTCGGCCTATGCGGTTTTGCTGACATCTCTGAGGCACGCGTTGAACACTATGTGGCGCTGACGACTCGGACTCGCTCCGGACAGTTACCGGACGGTCGGATTTTGAGCTACCCATTGCTCATCGTCCGAAGTCCACATCATATACAACGTTGTTTTTAAGTTATTTGTAACTAACAATTAAAATTAACAGAACAAAAACAGACAGTGATTTTTACATTGTAATTGCTTCAAGACTAAAAGTTAAAAGTGACAGAGAGTAGTAACCGCTTATCACAGGGATTAATTGCACAGGGCAAATGTCAGAATGGAGGATTACTTAATAATAATATCAGTGTAAGAGTACTTCAGTACTTATGCACTTGTTTTAATTAGTAACTTAATTAATTACTGCGTCTCGTCGAACGCACTGTACTACATGCACTTAGCGACTTGGTACGAGTATTTCTAGTGCAGAACTAGGGTTTTCAACTTCGACTTGACGTTGTTGTCGTTCTCAAGTTGAGCTTTGACTTTATAAAACTTTGATTTTAATATAAAAACTATAGAATTAGCTTATCGGTTACTTAAACCCTGATTCATCGTTTCAGCCGAAAGACGTTCACTGCTTAATCTATCACATACCCGCGAAACGAGACACAAAATAAAACAATAACAGCGCGGTCTCATAGAACTGGTCGGGGATTCAAACATTAACATAGGTCTCCCCCAAGTATAGCCACAACGACCGGTCCTGTGGTTCTCGCATCCATCGGATTCCCGCGCCTCTCTCCAGGTCATAACTCCACCTTGTGGGAGGCCTTCCAACTCTGCAACTTCCAGTATGTGGTCGCCACTCCATTACATTTCGGCACTATCGACCGTTCTACAAGATTAAGAATCGCCAAACTTAAGTGGCAGTGGGCAGGGCACATTGCGTAAACCTCGATTACTGCCATATATGAGTAGGTACCTATAGGCCCTTTGTTCGTAAGTTAATCATAGATTTCCTGCGAACACACCAATCTCGCAATATTTTGTCAAAGATTTGTGGGTGGGGCTATAATTATTAAACTCGTACTTTAGTTATGAAGGCGCCCTTGAAGCGCGAGGTTCTTCCTAAAAAGGGCTTCAAGGTTTTCTATTTAAAAAATTATAGCTATTTCGAAGATTTCATGTGTCGTAGATGATATAATTATGTCCACGAGGGAGCTTACCTAATTATTTTTGTTTTTTTTTCACTGCTTCACTTGACTGGCCTTTTGGTCTAGTGGTTAGTGTTCCTGACTGCTATGCCGGAGGTCGTGGGTGCAATTTCCTCCCAAGAAAAATGTTGGTTTGATGAGCACGATCATCTGTTCTGTCTGTGTGAAATTACAATAGTATGTCTTTTGAAATATATAAGAAGATACGTTTATCAGTTGTCGAGTACTCATAACACAAGATCTGCTAAATTTGGGATTAGATGGGGTTGTGTGAAAGTTATGGTATAAAAACTTGTATGCTTACTGTCAGTCGTTCTACAACTGTCAACTCACAGTACAAGATGTCCCGTCCTGTCGAATCCTGTGGCAGACACGAAGCTAGGTGTCATAGCATTAGCATAGCGAAAACATCGGTAAAATTCATTCGGAAAAATCTTCGAGACTCAATTCAGTAATTGAACTAGGTATTAACATAGTTAAGTTCATACGGAACGCTCTATCAGCGAAATATATCTACTCGCAAATGCCAGATTTTTTATACATTGGTAGCGTTAAGGACTCATCTAGTCCTTGACCGCAGCATCCGAACCTAACCTCTTCCATCGCTGGCCTACTAGCCCATTATAGCCTAGCCGTAAGTGCACGACACTGTCTCGTAAACACACACTGCACACACTGCACACGTGTCGAGAGAACAAGTGTGACACATTGTTTACTGCAGCCGGGTAAGGTAGCGAGATAAGAGCATAAGTGTGTCGGCACTCATTAGCTTATATCTATTAACGTTTGAAACCCCAACCGGTCCTATGAGACCGCGCTGTTATTGTTTTACTATTGTGTCTCGTTTCGCGGGTATCTGAGTAACTACGAGGAATACTGACGCCTCTGTAAACGAGGCAACCTACTGAGTCCAAAAAACTTTGAGAGAAGAAAGAGAAGAAGAAGATTAAGAGGACTACATCACCTAAGAAGCAGTAATATTCGTGGATTGCATACAGAAAAGAGATGCACAAAAACACAATGCTTGACAAAATTTGAAGCATTTTAGTGATTTAAAACACTATAAAGGTAAATCATTGCTTGTAGAATAATCTGACGAACAATTCGGATGATCGCATGTATAATTATTAATGTCCGTATTTTAATTGATAAAAGTAATTTTCAAAAGCATCTTCGTGATTTTTTTCTGTCGTGTTAAATTAGCTGTATTACGTTTTGAACACACTATGTACCGTATCTAGCAATTATCCTGATCTTGCATGTATCCAGAAAAATAACATATGGAATTTTTTCCGATTCTGTTTGCAGTTGACCATATATTTTTGCGCACTATAATAAACTCGTTTGATCGCTGCGGATAGTCCTCTTAATATTTGGATGTACGACTTTCTTACAAAGAATAATAAGTGGGTGATTAACGCAAGAGAGGTTGAGTTATGGATTCGGAAGACCTTTTCCTCTCTAGATATCTCTGTTTATTCATATGGGTATTGTCAATTAACTCCTTCTGTTCTTGATGGAGCAAGAAAGAGGGTCAGACTCACCTACCCGTGTTTCTAAGTTGCCCTTTACGTTTCAGGGCCACGGGAACTCTTTCAATCTATCCTACACTTCTGCACGATTAGACCATCTAACATTTCAAATCCTTATCATTTTTTTAAATTAAATTGTAATCAATTAGCATGAAACTTAATGATATACGAGTATAGTACAAAAAGTTTCTAGCTCATATTCGCATATACAAGAAAATCTCCCAAAAGAAATCATTACATTACCTAAAAAAAAAGAAGAGAAAATTGTTATAATAAATAGGTACATGCACGCGCGCACACAGTCGTTCGTATGTTCTAAATGTAAACTTATAATTGGCCGTAAGTTATGTTCTTCATTCAGACTTGACTTACTTAGCTTATAAATGCATAAATAAACATGCATTTAACAGCTGTAAGTCTTCTTTATAAAATATACAAAACTGTCAGGACTCCCATCCTAGCCAACAGTTCATCGTATTATCTACAAGGGCCGATATTATGTAGGGCGATGTGATTGCCCGTTGCCCTTCGCTGAAATGTCGTAACTCCTCAAATTAGGGCACTTGACATGTAATAGGAAATCTGGTTGTGGATTCCGCTCCTAACCCTAGGGGATTAGGAGTTCTATATGAGCTCTTTGTACTTATATGAATTGACAGGTGTAACGAAAATGGGATGAATACCGCTTGTACCCGTAGAATTCTACATCTGTCTTCGAGAGAAAGTCGTAGCCAATTCAGTAGAAATAATTGGACTTACCATAATTGTGATCTAATGATCAGCTAATGAGGATTTTATAAGGAAAGTTCGTTTTTGTTAAGAATGAATTATGTTTTCGTTAAAAAAAGTTGTTCATTTCAATGAGCACTTCAGCAGAAGCAATAGATACCTAAATTATGACGTAGTTTTACTCCAAGAACTAACTGCTCCGTGTCTTCGCCTGCGTAAAAGTATATATAAAGATAATTATGCCAAGGCAACATACTCCCAAAAGTATGCTGTTGTGTACTTTTTGTACCGAGACAAAAAGCGTCCTATTTGCTATTACATGGCGTGGTCTACCGTCTGCAAAATTTAATTCAATTCCGTTCATCCGTTTTAGAGACACATACATACATAGAACATTTACCAGATTAGGTTACTATCTTTATTATCTGGTTCCTCGTAATACATTCTGGCTAATGTAGGTACCTACCTATCTTATCGGGCAAATAATTTCATTCAAATTCATTTCTAGTTAGACAACATGTTTTATTTATCATTTAGTAGAAGATAGTATCTTTCAGGATACGATGAAGCAAGCCCTAAAAATATTTACCTTGTTAGTCACTTTTAATGAATTTGTTTTCCACGAAAACACTTTCATGATGACTTCAATATCCAGAAAAACTCTGATAAGTTTTTAGTATCTTTGTACAGGCTGTGACGCAAAGAGGTAGATAGTCATACTCAAAATATTATCAGCAACAATCTTAAAAAATTAAATTCGAAAAAAAAACTTATCATCCTACGTAAATAAAGTGGTTATCATGACATGATCTGGTCAAAAGCGTTGAGTATGGGATATTTTTCCGGTTCCGTAACTAAATCGGCAAAAACGGAAACCCTTATAGCATCACTTTGTTGTCAATCTTTCCATCTATTCGCCTATCAAGACCCTTTTTCTCAGGAACGAGTGAAGATAACCTGCTACCTTTTAAGTCAATCACTACATAGTATAAAAAAGTCGCTTTCTCTGTCCCTATACCCTTATGTATGCTTAAATTTTTACAACTACCTACGCAACGGCTTTTGATGCTGTTTTTTTTAATAGATAGAGTGATTCAAGAGGAAGGTTTATACTATATGTATAATACATGTATAATACAGTAGGGAAACACTAATAATTTTGCACCTGTGCAAAGCCGGGGCGGGTCGTTGGTGTAATACAAAAGGTAAGGCTATATAGCTTAAGCTTCGTTTAGGAGCATAATTTTACACTCGTTGGGAGATTATAAAAATTAATTATTAAGAAAATCTGGGTGCCGAAACGCGAAAACTTCCGATTAAGGACCCTGTCAGACACAACAGAGAATAAGTACCCACTACTTTTTAGGGTTCCGTAGCCAATTGGCAAAAACGGAACCCTTATAGTTTCGCCATGTCTGTCCGTCCGTTCTCGCTTAATCTCTGTGACCGTTAGCTCTAGAAAGCTGAAATTTGGTACCAATATGTATGTCAATCACGCCGACAAAGTGCAAAAAATAAAAATTGGAAAAAATTGTTTTATTAGGGTAGCCCCCCTACATGTAAAGTAAAAAGCGATTTTTTTTTTAATTTCAACCCTAACGTGTGATATATTGTTGGATATACCTATCCAACAATATATCACACGTTAGGGTTGAATTTTCAAAAATGAATAGGGGTTTACTAAAAACAGTTTCTGATAATATCAATAATTTCGGAAATAATCGCTCCAAAAGTAAAAAACAATGTGTGTGTCCCCCCCCCACTAACTTTTGAACCATAAGTTTAGAAAATATGAAAAAAATCTAGAAAGTAGAGCTTTATAAAGACTTTCTAGGAAAATTATTTCGAACTTGATGGGACGAACAGTTTTTGAAAAGTTGGGGACACTTATTGTGATGGACGGGAAACTACGGAACCCTACACTGAGCGTGGCCCGACACGCTCTTGGCCGGTTTTTTTGTGAATTATTTGCAACATGTTGTTTGGCGGATCTAGTATTATCTATCAAATACGTATCCGTTATCTAATCACTGGGTTGCTATGTGTCGTATGTACAGTACGGAGGTATGGATACCATCAACATAAGGTGATTGACTTACCCAACTATTTTTTTTTCAAATCTGGCTTGTCAAAAATAGCTTTATAAAAAAAAACTGTGTACAATACTGGGTGGCCAGCAGCACCAGCAGCAACGTTGGATGACCTCCCACAAGGTGGACCGACGACCTGGCGAGAGTCGCGGGAATCCCATGGATGCGAGACACACAGGACTGGTCTTGTGACGACGCTTGATGATGATGATGATGACGTTCCACCCGCTGTGGATTGAGCAAGAAGGAGTGTGTGATTTTTACTGTCTTAAACCCACCACCTGTGTTCCTTCAGCTGTCCTTTGCGTTCTAGGGCCTTGGTAAGTTTTTCGATTAATCTCTCAACTCGTGCTTTATATTCCATCTACGATTGATATCTGTAGCTGTACGGACCTTTCTACGTATTAGCTATTTGGAGAAATGAACATTAATTTTATTGCTTCTATACGATTATCGCTATGTCAGCCCATAAACAGGAATTGAATACATGCTTCTACATGATAGAGTATTTTATTATTGTAATAGCTACAAAAGTCATCGTCCTGTCTTACCTTTTCACAATCATGTAACGATAACATAGTATTGTTATCCTTTTTTAGGGTTCCGTAGCCAAAATGGCAAAAACGGAACCCTTATAGTTTCGTCATGTCCGTCTGTCCGTCTGTCCGTCTGTCACAGCCGATTTACTCGGAAACTATAAGTACTACAGTGATGAAATTTGATGGGAATATGTGTTGTATGAACCGCTACAAAATTATGACACTAAATAGTAAAAAAAAGAATTGGGGGTGGGGCCCCCCATACATGTAACTGAGGGATGAAAATTTTTTTTTCGATGTACATACCCGTGGTGGGTATCAATGGAAAGGTCTTTTAAAATGATATAAAGTTTTCTAAAAAACATTTTTCTTAAAGTGAACGGTTTTTGAGATATCAGCTCTCAAAGTCGTAAAAAGTATGTCCCCCCCCCTCTATTTTTATAACTACGGGGTATAAAATTCTAAAAAAAATAGAGGTGATGCATGCTAATTAACTCTTTCAACGATTTTTGGTTTGATCAAAGTATCTCTTATAGTTTTTGAGATAGGTTGATTTAACTGTAATTTTGGTTAAGTTATTATATTTGCTGCTACGGAACCCTTTGTGCGCGAGCCCGACTCGCACTTGGCCGGTTTTTTATTTTGATAAAATTAAACAATAACAACTCTACACGACGTGAACCTAGCTTCAAAAACCTAGTTATATCTACGAACTTAAAATCGCCCAGAGCGTCTTTTAGCATTAATAAAAACATACGTGCCGCTGCTTCCTATGATATGCTAATAAAAATAAATCAATTTTAGTATAATATCATTAGCTGCATCGCTACTTTTGTTTTGGTCATTGGTCGCACTTCCAACGCGTTATTGTATCAATGTAAAGCCGTGACTGTGTTGGCCTGAGTCCCAACAGTGGGAACATTACAAGGCCGATAATGCTAATGCTATTGCTAAAGTCGTGACTGTGTTGATAATACTTTGCTACTACTGATTCCATCGTTGCAAACAGCAGTAGGTATCGTCAACAGATGGTAACAATCCGAAATCCAAAAACCGAATTCGCAAATTGATCAGGGTAACAAGACATACCTAGGTAAATACAATCTGGTCACATTAACTTGACGCATCTCTGAAATGCGAGCATCCACCCATTTCTCCCCGCATTCCCTTAGCTCGCCCGGCAAGTGTCAGGTAGGTATGGCCAGCAACTTTGTTATCGATGCGCTCGTCGATAATTTGGCTAGTTCTGTTGTTGTTATATTGTTTTTTGAACATTATTTCATCGACGCCAAGCGTCAAGTTAATGTGACCAAGTTGTAGGTAAATATGAAGTTACCTACTGACATTGGGACCTATATTAATTGGTCTGTTTAACCTGTCCCACTTTCGAATGAAAAGAGAATGTGGCTCAAAATCAAGTAAACCTTCGCGCTTTAGGCCTCGATTAATATCGGCATTGATTCCGATTCGTAGTATTTTCAAAATCTTCAACCGACTAGCCTTGGTTGGCATGCCTGAGTGGTAGCTATTGTGACATCTAAAGAGGTCGGAGGCTATGGCTTTTATTATTTTGCAAAATGTCAAGACAATATTAGACCCTTCTCTTAAATAAAAAAATATGAATACAGTGTTTGGTGCATCGTGTGCCAAATTAAAATCGACTCGATCTCCTGTCCTTTCAGACCCCTAAACACGTCTAGTGCCCTGCGGATTTTTTAAATCAACTTTTGCCTTTTCAATAAAAAGTCGATGAACAAAATAATGTCACTCAGTGATAAAGTAGTATTCTTGTGGTAAAACATTTTTTTTAAATTAGTCTAGTATTTTTTAAGTATTTCATATAGATTTGTCTAGATTTGTTCCACCTGGGATACAGATCTGCTTCAGGTGGTACAGATCTCTCTAGACAAATAGACTTAATAGATAGGACCTGTTTCCTTTGACATTTTATCCAATGAAATTATTTAACTAATATGTGTGTTGTTAAATCAAAATAACTTTTTTTATATCTGTAACAGCACTTTAATAATGTTTTTAATTATATTTGTACATTCTCAGTGCCTGTAATTTTGGTGATCTTAAATATATAAATAGGAGTAGGAAGTATGGAGCTTCGTAAAATAAATATTACGACAAAATTATGTGACATCTAAAACGTGGCAGTCATCTTCATAAAAGGAAGATAAACAAAACGTACGTTCGTTTATTTTTGTTTGTCATTACCTAAGATAAGGAGAAGTGATCACTCAAAGACAAACTCGTGACATTGGGATTAGGAAAAACACACACATTATGGATATTTTACGTATTTCCTATCTACTTCTTTACGCTCAAACATCTGAAGAAATTTAGCATATGCGTAGAGAATATCTTGGAATTGCACATTATGGCTCTTGTGGCGTCTAAATTTAAGTAAAATTGTTAAGTTAGTTAAGTAGCAACACGAGGCGACAGTTTAGAGCGCTCCTTTAGCGTCTCTGGTCTTATGATGTCGACCGTTGCGAGGCACGGACTACAGACTATACTCCGTCGGCTTAGGTAGTTAACTAAAGGCAAACAATCTTGGTATGTCCCACCTTCCAATAGCTATTTGTGTTAAAATCGGTAATTTGTTATCATCACCATTTTGCCCCCAAATGTGATAACAATAATAGGCGTAATTGGGCCAAAGAGCAATGGAAAGGGCTATGCTCGGAATTTCCTTGCATGACCATTGATCACATCAGGAATAAAGATATCCGTGTGCGTGTGGTGTGAGGGCCCGTTTTTCAAAACTCTTTAAAACTATGCTAAAGATTTAGTGCGTGTTTCAAAAGAAATGTGCGAGTTGGAATCAGAATTTGTGACGGTCAAATAAGCGAGTTATGGACTGTTTAGTTGGGCCCTCAATTCACACATAGAGGATTGAGGGTCCAGCTGTACCGGCTAAACTATGAACACTAGAGAAAAACTTTTTACGCCAAAATCTAAGGTAACGCCAAACAAAATTTGTGAAAACAAGATATTATCGCAAAACCTTCTCCTACTTGAGATATCCTTGTTCAAAATGGGCCCTCAAATGTCATTGACGTAAATGTTTACTACGCAAATAAAATGCAAGTCATCAACTTACAGCTGCTATTTGAAATCCTATACGCTTCTAGATAATTTGTGAGAATTCGTGAAAGCAAGAACAGGTCATATTTTCTTGTTGTTTAAAAGTTATGACCTAAACAAAATTCGGGCCCTCAATCCTCCACTTTTTCATGTTTTTGTTATATTACGCTTCACATATGAGAGATAAGACAAACACAAAAAGCTCACTTTTTGTGTAAAAATTTGTGCAACAAACTGGGCACCAGAACGAAATGAAAAGACCCTAAATTATACAAAAAAAAACAACTTTCAATAATATTCCTCAAAATTCGGGAATAGGGTGACCACAATTTCTTTGACATGGTGTCATTTTACATGTACCTAAGTACAAAAGATGACGCCGACTGCACTGTCATACAACCCGAAAGCCCGCGCTGTAGGTAATCAGAGACAACAAATATATTTTCCAGCCAGTACTAATATTTTGTAAAGATAAAGTGTTTTATCGAATAATGTATAATATATTTTATTATCTAATTACTGAGTTTTTGGTTATTGATCTACATCAGAAAAGGAAAATGGAGCTAATAATTTGGTTGTAGTGTTTACTACGTTAGCGAAGTCTGCCAAATACTACAAAAATATTAGAATGTGTTACATTCGTATTCTAATGTCATTTCGAAAGACATTATCGATAAAAACTCATAAATTAAGGTGGATCCACACATTGCGAGCATGCGCTCCGCACGGCGCACAACGCATGCCTCGGCTTGAGGCATGCGTGTTGACAAATTATACCAACGTATGCTCGGGTCGAGCCATCGCGTGCGAAGCAAATGCTCGAGGCAAGTGTGCGCGCAGACTTGGCAAGGCATGCGCTCCGCACGGCGCACGACGCACAGCGCGTGTGCGCCGCACACGCGCTATTCACTGTGCGCCGTGTGGCGGCCGGCTCATTGCGAGCAGTGCGTTGCGTTGTTGTGTCCGCCTCGCTGCGGATGTACGCGCGCATTATGAACGATAAAGAAATGTTAAGCAGTTTTATTATACGAAAGTAATAGATTATTATGGGATCCAAAACATAATCATTATTTTAATAAAAATAAAAGGGAAGACGTATGGCGTATAATCGCGAACGAAGTAAATGTAACCGTCGCTGAGTTGAAAAAAAAAATTAATTCTCTTCAAGGATCTTATAGAAGGGAAAAATGTCGAGAAAGTAAAAGCAAGGTAACTGGATCAGGTATGTATAATCAATTATTTCTGAACTAGTAGGTAGTACTATCAGGCCTCCTTCACTAGGCCGTACTTGCAGCGGTAAATACCTATTACCTAGACTTTCGCGTGGTGCCGTCGTAATCGCTGCTAGCTGGTTTAGGCATGGCTCATTTCAATTACTTGACGGATGTGTGTCGACACAAGGAGACGATAGATTTTTTTTCGTTAGGTACCTAGGTCGCTGCAGATGAGAAAAGGAAAATTATCGTGTTGTTCACAGAAAACTTCGATATTTTTTTATTGAATTATACCTACATAGTTTAAAATACCTACATATATTTAACGTTTGATAAGATGGTTTTAAATGAATCGTACACGCTTCATACATAATATTGGATAATTACGAGAGCAACTTGAAAATGTTTTTTTTTGTTTGTTGAGATATCTTAACGAGTTTGGTGTCAAATGAAAAGTCTAGGTCTAAAACCGTTTTATCCGTTTAAATCATGTAAATCAGTCCATCCGTTACCCCTGGCCCTGCAATCAGCTTTACCGCGCACTTTTTGAATTTGGAAAATGTTAGTGTTCAGCGCCAAAGAAATCGAACGCAAATATTGTTTGAATAAAGAAATAAATTGTTTGAATAAAATAAACTGGATATTTTCAAATAATATTTGGTATGCAGACTAGGAACATTATGAGGAATACGCAGATTATATTATTGTCGTATTGTCGGCGCCATCTTGTATACTTACATGTAACAGAAATTGTGGTCACCCTATTCCCGAATTTTGAGGAATATAATTGAAAGTTGTTTTTTTTTGTATAATTAAGGGTCTTTTCATTTCGTTCTGGTGCCCAGTTTGTTGCACAAATTTTTACACAAAAAGTGAGCTTTTTGTGTTTGTCTTATCTCTCATATATGAAGCGTAATATAACAAAAACATGAAAAAGTGGAGGATTGAGGGCCCGAATTTTGTTTAGGTCATAACTTTTAAACAACAAGAAAATATGACCTGTTCTTGCTTTCACGAATTCTCACAAATTATCTAGAAGCGTATAGGATTTCAAATAGCAGCTGTAAGTTGATGACTTGCATTTTATTTGCGTAGTAAACATTTACGTAAATGACATTTGAGGGCCCATTTTGAACAAGGATATCTCAAGTAGGAGAAGGTTTTGCGATAATATCTTGTTTTCACAAATTTTGTTTGGCGTTACCTTAGATTTTGGCGTAAAAAGTTTTTCTCTAGTGTTCATAGTTTAGCCGGTACAGCTGGACCCTCAATCCTCTATGTGTGAATTGAGGGCCCAACTAAACAGTCCATAACTCGCTTATTTGACCGTCACAAATTCTGATTCCAACTCGCACATTTCTTTTGAAACACGCACTAAATCTTTAGCATAGTTTTAAAGAGTTTTGAAAAACGGGCCCTCACACCACACGCACACAGATATCCGCAAGAGACCAAGGTTACCGACATAGGAATCGCCAAACTTAAGTGGCAGTGGGCAGGGTACATTGCTCGTAGAACGGATGGTCGATGGGGACGGAAGGTTCTGGAGTGGCAGCCACGTACCCAAAGACACGTTGGAAGGCCTCCCACAAGATGGACAAACGACCAGGTTCGCGGGAATCCGATGGATGCGAGACGCACAGGACTGGTCGCTGCCTTGGCAACGCTATGTCCAGCCGAGATGATGATGAATAAAAGAAACACAAGGAGTAGTATTGATATTTTTTTATTCAATATATAAAAAAATAATCTTAACTAACAACTTAACAGACAAACTTAATTAAGGGATAATATTCAAGCACCAAGCTACCACGCAAGCGAACTTATTGGCAAAACCAATTTTTATATGATTAAAATCTGCTTTATGTTCATTGTATATCTCATTAAGGTTATCAATAATACATTATTTTAGATTTAAGCCGATTATTTGAACAGTCACATTAGTCGAACGTCCGATTACAGTCTCGCCATTAGTGCAATTTTAGATAATAATTATGACTGATATGAGAAAATATCCTTGGCGCCATTGCAATGATAATTAATCTTTGGATATTTAGTGATAAAATTATTAGCGTATCTTAAGTAAACGTAAGAATTTTTAGCCTGTAGTCTTGCACAGTCGCCAATTACAGATTAACTAACATTACCAGATTTTTTTTACGAGAATATACAAGATTCTGAGTAGTTATGAGCCACACCGCAATCATGGCGGTAGGTAAATCCCCTTTTTTGAAAAGAGGAGAGGTCTAAGGCACCTCATCTTCCACCTGACACAGGCCCTCATCATATGGCCAGTTCAGGAGGTTCCTGTTTCAGATTCAGGCAGAAGAAATTCCCGGGTGTCACCATTGTGGAAACAGCCCGAAAGACACGGCGAGGTGTACCCCGCTTGGGCGGAGCAACAGCGAATGAATTGTGGAGGCGATCATTGGCGCCTATTTCTAGGCATGGTCCTGAGCGAGAGACTCTTTTTGCGAAGCAGTAATTTATTTATTTATTTAAATTACATGTTCAGTGGTGGTACAGAGGCGGACTTAATGCAACTAGGCATTTTCTTTCAGCTTTATTGCAAGCGAAGTCACGTTACTGGTCGCAACCGTGAGGAAACGGAGATCCTTACGCCTCAGCCACCACTATAGGAGACACCCCAGGCGTCCGAAGTCTTGTATAGTTCCCTCTTTATCACCATCACATATCTAGACTCATGAATGATGGCATTAAAATGTCATAATATGGCTCCTTGCCTACACAGCTGTCATACAGCACGATGTAGTTATTTCATAACAGTTTATAAAAGATGCTATTTATATATGTATGCTGCGGGACTATAGAGACGCCATGTTTTTTTTTCAGTTTTAATCAGTAAGTCTGATACTCCTATAATCAAGTTATTTCATGGTTTCCCGTCGCAACAAAAGACTTAAGTTATGGTTAATGTATATTTACAATAATATACAGTGTTTACATAGATTCCGAGTCATTTGAATAAACCTATGTAAAGTAATAATAAGCTCGATATTTGTAAGTTATATTTTGATATAGTTAGTTTTTAAAGTCATCGAACGTTAGAGAACGTTAGAAAAAATAGAGACTATGCATAAAAATATGTCTTTACATTATTTTAACTAAGACTCGGTAAAAACAAAAAACTGTTAATGATAGAAAAAAAAACTTTGCAAACCATACTTTTCCAATGAGACTTGATCATTCTTATTTTAATTGCATCATACTGTTAGAAAATTGCAGACAGTTTTTATGTCATAAACATAAAACAATCATAAAAAAATAAACAAAAGAATGAAACGAAACTATGTTTTTTTTTTCTTTTTTGATTTTATGATAACTGATAAATAGATCGTTCAGGGCCGACATATTTTATTTATAAAAGGGACGCAGGAAGTAAAAAATAAGGAAGGATTATGAAAAAGTAAAATGCAATACTACAAAAATAATATTAAAATATATTTTTCAACAAAAATAATAAACTTGATTTAACACTGTATTTACATGATTAAATTCTATTTACAATTCATTTTGACCTTATAAAAAAAAACAATAAGTACATTATACTATTTTAAAAACATATAAAATACAGTTTTATAAATAACATATGAATAAAATCAATTTAGTATAAAAACATGGAATCTTCGTAACATTATAATTTGAAAAGTCATTTTCTTATGTTTTATGATATTTGCATTGAACTAAGATAGCAACAGGATATGTTATTAACAAATATAGGTACAGTGGCGTAGCTACCAAGGGGCTAGGCGGGGCAGGGCCCCAGGGCCCCCAAACTCGAAGGGCCTCCAAAACCTCATTAGAACTTATTGAACTAACGAGAAATTCTCCTACCTTTGAAATTTAAATAAGGGTGCATTACAGCACTACTTTAGTCAGTAAAAGTCTGACACTTCTTTCCATTCTACCCCAAGCAGGAGAGAGAGAGGGATTATGTTTTCTCATCAAAAAAAGAGGCCTTAGTTTTTTTGCCACAGGGCCGTTGATCAGCTAGCTACGCCACTAGGATATACCTATAATAAGGAATATATTGCATTGGTGTTCTATAAATGGTAACTCTCATGTTAATATATTTATTTATAAGAAACAATTTGTAAAAACTATCGTACTGAATCAAATGGCTGACAGTATTATACTCTATTTTATTTTCAAACAATAACGTATAAAAAAATACACCGTAAGGTGATTGTTGCTAACAATTTACATATAAATCTATCTACAAAAAAAAAAGTATATTAAAACATTTGGTCTAGTTGGTACTGATTTTAAACATTTACCCATGACGGGTTAAAATGTCAGGCGTGAGAGCGAGACAGGGTACCTAAAATGGTGGTGGAACTAGCCAATAGTGTGTTGAGAATAATATATATCATATAAATAACTAATGACCGACCGAAACACGATTTCAGTCGAAACGGCATATACGGCTTCTCTTAAAATTTGGACCTTAACTTAAACTGACTTTATAACAGAAGAACAGAACAGAACTAACTATAACTTTCGTAAAATACAAAATATTCGGATAATTCGACGATTACATAATTATACAAATTATTTATACGAATATTATAAAGACGAAAACTTCGTTTGTTTGGTTGTAATGAATAGGCTTCAAAACTACTACACCGTTTTTAAAAAATCTTTCACCATTTGAAAGCTACATTACCCACGATTAACATAGGCTAAATTTTATTTTGGAAAAAAATAGGGTTCCGTAAGATATTTGGGTTTTTCGGATACAAGGTGTAAAAAATCATGTTACATATAATTTATATGGCAGAACAACGTTTGCCGAGTCAGCTAGTAATATATATAGATGCAACGAGTCAGTCAGTTTTTAGGTATCTATCACAACGCTACCGGTCAGTTCAAATATTCGGCCTTTTTTGTCCGAAATCGATTTTCAGCCCAAAACCAGTCCTTTTTTTGCCGAATCTGGCTGTACCCAATACCGATCCTTCGGTCAGTCTCTACAAAGAACATAATAGCATATTCTGTCATAATTTTTGACTACAGCAAAATATTTACATCTGCTTACCCACAGCATTTACAAGGCACTTATGAAACAAATATAACAAAGATTGAGCATGCACTAGGAATACATACTAGTGCATTAAAGTCGTCATAAAATAAAAGGCACGGTTTGACATTTGTCATCGCGTCGTAACTAGTGAAGAAATAGAATTCTAGAATACTAGCAATATCATCTGCCTAGCCTTTTCCCAACTATATTGGGGTCGGCTTCCAGTCAAGCCGGATTTAGCTGAATACCAGTATTTTACGAGGAGCGGCTGCCTACCAGACCTCCACAACCCATTAACTGGGGTAACACGGTACTTCATGGCAAGACTGGAGTCAGATTTATACTAATACTAATTTTATATTAATACTCGCAATATATTCCAACATATTATTTAACGCGTCAAAAAAATGTATGTATTTTTATAAACACTCAGTAAATAATTATTATTAATTTATTGTTTCTTTCAGTTTCATTCCAAGTTACATTCTATTGTTTTACTCAAATGTCAAAACGGGACTTTTATTTTGAGACAACTTTAACAGGGTGTTCACATTAACTAAAACAATTTATTTCCCACCCTGTATACACATTTGGAACTTATGATGGCAGAAAACTACGTGGAAATCTCATTATTCTAAATTAAAGCTAATTATTATGAAAGTCAACAGTCATTAGTTAGTATAGTCTATCTAAAAGCGCGACCTGAGAAAAAGAGGTTAAATCCAAAAAAAATGTATTTGGTATTACTAACTAGTAGGAGAATCATGTCTTTACACTTCTCATTTTTTTTATTTCCAATTTGCGGTGAATAATGTTGCCAATTAAATTTAAAAAAAAACTCCAAGTCGCACTCTATTAGCAATACTTGCATTGAATATTTTGGTCCACATTAGCCCAAGATTTTTTTTAACGTTTTGACCGCCACTGTCCTGTATACATGACAAAGTAAAATGTGTCCTGAACGCCACAGTCACGAATACATGACATGGCTGGTTTTTTTTTAAGATGGCGTTTAATATGTTAAGAATGTCTTATTTACATTTTATGTAAAACTTGTTTTAACATTAAACTAGTTGGGCGTGGAAATAACATTTGGAAGCAATTTCATCAAATAGAAAGTAAATGTCATATAAAAGCTAAAAAAGGGTTTTTTAAACTAACAACATATTTATTAAATACCGATATAATATTTGCTAGTTAAAAATTGTTTAAACAAAAACCTAATGAAAGTTTATTTAAAACAAATTCGGTTTTTTTTTTGACAATTATCATCAGTACTCATGTATATTTAGAAGCAAAAAAATCATTTTGCTTTTAAATATTATGAAAATAAGGAATTTTATGTTACAATGTCACATTTTCTATAAGTATATAATATATATAAATATAAAACCTTACTCAATACACGTTGTATAAAAATGACTCTTATATTTTTCACTTAATTTTTATATTTTCACTATCACTTAAAGTTTCATTTTTTGAGTTCATTTACCACTAAAACTGTAAGAAATCTTAGTGAAGATAAGACTGAATTAGGAATTAGTGTCACTAAGAACCCATGATGATGACTATGACAATTTGGGAATCACAAACGTCCGTTTTCAATAACCTATTGCAGTTCATAGATAGATAACGATGCGCCTCACCATCAACTTATTTGCATCACTTTAATGCATCACTGCTTACCATCAGGTGGGATCGCAGTCAAGCACTAATTTATAAAAAATGAAAAAAAATATATAGAATCTTACTGTTTATTGGGGATAGCTATCTATCCATCCACAACTTTGGTAGGAAATTCTATCCGTCGGTAGGGTTAAAGAAAGCAAGTAAGGGCAAAAGGATAGATTTGTTTATCTTTAGTAGCTGCAACTGTAGATAGATAGCTTATTAAAAACGGGCGGAAGACGCTAGTGATACTGACCCTTCTAACATTAGTGGCAAGTGTCACTAGAAGCTCAGGGATTATGAGTCTGAATTAGTAGTCAATATCACCAAGTGACACCAGTCCCTAAGTCGACGTCACAAGGAACCTGGTCAAGTCAGTTTCTGCAGTTATTTTTATCATTGATAGCTTTGCGCTCGACCGTTATCTCACTAGATGGAAAGCGACGATGCGGTCGACGATGGAGCGCGCTTACCTAGAAGTAACCTATTCACTCTTGACTTAAAGACTCCCAGGTTGTAGCCATTAAGAAACACAGACTCCGGCAGGGAATTCCACTCCTTAGACGTACAATGAATGTGTGCCCAAAACGTTTTAAAATATCACTAGGAGCAAAGTGACTCTGAATTAATAATCAGTGCTGCTGAGTCCATCGATGTCACTAATAGCCTTCAGGATACACAGACTCCGGCAGGGAATTCCACTCCTTAGCTGCACGCAATTAATGTGTTCCGAAACGTTAAATATCACTAGGATCCAAGTGACTCTGAATTAATAATCAGTGCTGCTGAGTCCATCGATGTCACTAATCGCCATCAGGAAACACAGACACCGGCAGGGAATTCCACTCCTTAACTGTACGCAATTGATGTGTTCCCAAAACGTTAAATATCACTAGGATCCAAGTAACTCTGAATGAATAATCAGTGCTGCTAAGTCCATCGATGTCACTAGATGTCTAGTACTGACGACTATGTTGGATGGCAATACTAGTCTGTTGACGGTATTTCTTCCGCCGTTATTAGAGGCGAATTGTCAGGTGATTTGATTAGTCTTCTTATTAATATCGTTATACCACCTATTAGTAGACCTACGCCGATTATCTGGAAATATAAGATAAATTGTGAGGTTAGGTGCATATGAGAGATGTTCTGAAAAGTAATAAGGTCGTGTTCACAAGTTAAACATAGACTGTTTTGATATTTTGTTCTATTATAAACATGAAGATAATATTATTATTATTAAGCAGTCTCAGCAGTCAATAGCCTAAAAGCAAAGATCCTCCAATAACATTTGAGGAGGCTCTCGTTAAGCACTGGTATCAAGAGCTTGATCCAGAGATCGAGAGCTCTCTTTCACTCTTCTCTTTCAAGAGCCCTGAGCGCTAGCTTAAAACCTGTCCCCGATGCCTTATTATTTTTTTTATACGTTAATACTTTAAATCGTATATAATCCAAGTAATATTATAAACGAGAAAGTTTGTATGTATGAATGGATGTATACATGAATGTCTGTTACTTTTTCACGCTGAAATTTTGAATGGACTTCGATGAAACACTGGTATTGGCACACGGGTAAACCATATCCTAGAATCCCACAAGACTTTTTATCCCCGGTGTGTATTTCCTTGGGAGCTATCAAGCGGTGAAGCCGCTGGCAGCAGCTAGTATGTACATAAAATGGAACAAAAAGTCTTGTATATTTACTCACAGTAAGCACATAAAGGCCGTAAGGCACCCAGTAGCGCAGTCGCAGCGCGGAGCGCGCGAGCCCGGCGTACTCGGGGGTGGTCTGCGTCTCCTGCCGGAACCGGAACATCGGCACCATCGTGTCCGGGTCCGGCAACACGTTGTTTATGCTGTCCGGGAGATACAGTGGTTAATGGTATAAGTATAGACAGATAGGCTTGGTGTTGACTAGGCTGTTAAGTAAGTAATACGGTCTGACAAGTGAGAGAGATCAAAGCGACCTCTTATTGCCCTGATTTTGGCCTGACAACCCTATTTGCAGGTCAGCATATTTGGCCGGAAAACGCAGCGTTGAAGGCCTCCCACAAGGTGAAGCGATGACCTGGTGAGGGTCACGGGAATCTGATGAATGCGAGACGCTTAGACAGGACCGGTCGTTGGGATGACGTTTGGCTCCCCCTAGCGTCGTCACAACGACCGGTCCTGTCTATGCCTATGTCCAGCGATGGATAATCGTATATCTTTCGGCTGAAATGATGATGATGATGATTATGAGTAACTCACGGGATGCCCCTGATCCTCCTGACCAGCAGGTTGATCTGCAGCTGCGCGGCCACCGACAGCGGCATGCCCGTGAACATCTCCAGCGCCAGGTGGAAGTTCATGTCTCTCTACAGTAACATATGATGGTGAACTCACGGAATGCCCCTGATCCGCCTGACCAGCAGGTTGATCTGCAGCTGCGCGGCCACCGACAGCGGCATGCCCGTGAACATCTCCAGCGCCAGGTGGAAGTTCATGTCTCTCTACAGTAACATATGATGGTGAACTCACGGAATGCCCCTGATCCGCCTGACCAGCAGGTTGATCTGCAGCTGCGCGGCCACCGACAGCGGCATGCCCGTGAACATCTCCAGCGCCAGGTGGAAGTTCATGTCTCTCTACAGTAACATATGATGGTGAACTCACGGAATGCCTCTGATCCGCCTGACCAGCAGGTTGATCTGCAGCTGCGCGGCCACCGACAGCGGCATGCCCGTGAACATCTCCAGCGCCAGGTGGAAGTTCATGTCTCTCTACAGTAACATATGATGGTGAACTCACGGAATGCCTCTGATCCGCCTGACCAGCAGGTTGATCTGCAGCTGCGCGGCCACCGACAGCGGCATGCCCGTGAACATCTCCAGCGCCAGGTGGAAGTTCATGTCTCTCTACAGTAACATATGATGGTGAACTCACGGAATGCCTCTGATCCGCCTGACCAGCAGGTTGATCTGCAGCTGCGCGGCCACCGACAGCGGCATGCCCGTGAACATCTCCAGCGCCAGGTGGAAGTTCATGTCTCTCTACAGTAACATATGATGGTGAACTCACGGAATGCCTCTGATCCGCCTGACCAGCAGGTTGATCTGCAGCTGCGCGGCCACCGACAGCGGCATGCCCGTGAACATCTCCAGCGCCAGGTGGAAGTTCATGTCTCTCTACAGTAACATATGATGGTGAACTCACGGAATGCCTCTGATCCGCCTGACCAGCAGGTTGATCTGCAGCTGCGCGGCCACCGACAGCGGCATGCCCGTGAACATCTCCAGCGCCAGGTGGAAGTTCATGTCTCTCTACAGTAACATATGATGGTGAACTCACGGAATGCCTCTGATCCGCCTGACCAGCAGGTTGATCTGCAGCTGCGCGGCCACCGACAGCGGCATGCCCGTGAACATCTCCAGCGCCAGGTGGAAGTTCATGTCTCTCTACAGTAACATATGATGGTGAACTCACGGAATGCCCCTGATCCGCCTGACCAGCAGGTTGATCTGCAGCTGCGCGGCCACCGACAGCGGCATGCCCGTGAACATCTCCAGCGCCAGGTGGAAGTTCATGTCTCTCTACAGTAACATATGATGGTGAACTCACGGAATGCCCCTGATCCGCCTGACCAGCAGGTTGATCTGCAGCTGCGCGGCCACCGACAGCGGCATGCCCGTGAACATCTCCAGCGCCAGGTGGAAGTTCATGTCTCTCTACAGTAACATATGATGGTGAACTCACGGAATGCCTCTGATCCGCCTGACCAGCAGGTTGATCTGCAGCTGCGCGGCCACCGACAGCGGCATGCCCGTGAACATCTCCAGCGCCAGGTGGAAGTTCATGTCTCTCTACAGTAACATATGATGGTGAACTCACGGAATGCCCCTGATCCTCCTGACCAGCAGGTTGATCTGCAGCTGCGCGGCCACCGACAGCGGCATGCCCGTGAACATCTCCAGCGCCAGGTGGAAGTTCATGTCCCTGTGGAAGAGAGAATACAGTAAGATATTGTTTTAAATATGTTTGTTAACAAAAGGTGTATAATAACAAAAGATGAAGCGCGTTGGCAAGAAGTATCCTATTCACACTTGACCTAAAGACCGTTTTCCACTGAAGCGGAGCATGACGAAGGGATTTGAGCTACCCACCAACTCGTGCTTTCCGCTCAATACCAGACTCTTCTACCGACATTATAACCGGCTCGAGGCTGTGTGTCCATTTGTTTTATTTGAAAGTCCGCTCAGCTTATACTGTTTCCACTGATGTGGAATGAAGATTCCGAGCATTGTGATTGGCCAATTCACAGTCCACTTTTCTCTATTCCGACCCTTATGTGTTGCGCTAAGCAGGTATAAATGTGTCCCGGTTTGGTACAGATACCGGTGTGATTAGAAGCAGGTACTAAGCTGTCACATACATTGGATCTCCTTACTAAAAGTATTCGAGCCATCTTACCCAACCTATGTGAGCTATTTTACCCCGCTTACACTTTTTTTTTTTTAAAGCATTAAACCTGTCGATCTTCTTGTCGTAACTGGAGGTTGCAAGCTAACTTACTGAACAACCCGTTTACTAGTTGTCACAAAATTCACAGATAGACTTCTGCAGCACTCGATACGTTAGCGAGGATGAAGATATTGATAAGAATGAAACGCCGATAAGTTATTTGAACCGTGTATTAAGCTCATTTTTGCATAACAAAATATCACCCTAGGTAATTCGGCGGCGAATCTTAATAGCGTGATTCAGAATTTGGCGCTCACCTAACAACGCCATCTATCGGTAGCGAAGTAAACAATTTGCTCGAACATACCGCCCACCAAGGACAAATTTTTAAAATTTGGCCTTTTTACATTGTTTAGGTATAATTCCGCCCACCATGAAACAACATGGTTTTGATATTAGAGTTAACAATCTTATTACTAATTACAAAACTAATTACTATCTTAAATTATATAGCTGTTTGTCTACGTGGACATTACAGGTAAAATGCAAATCTTAGAAATAGACCTTTTTATAACAGCATTTTTTGTACGTAGAGATACAACTCGAGTGATACCATCGTTACCAGGGTGTTTTGCAACCACACGACCAAGCAACCATCGAGACGGCGGCAAGTCGTCCTCTTTCACTAATACTAAATTACCGATACTTGGTTCAGGTGTTTGTTGACTCCACTTATATCTATTTAAAAACATGACTAAATATTCCTGCGACCATCGTCGCCAAAATTGTTGAGTCATCCGTTGGGTCAGTTGCCACCGGCGTAGACTACCTAACGTACAAGATTCAAAGTTGTACTCCGGTACAGCTATCAACGGCTCACCGACTAGAAAATGACTTGGCGTCAATGCTTCTAAGCCGTCTGGATCATCGTCTATCTTCGAAAGCGGTCGCGAGTTGAGGCAGGCCTCAATCTGAGTTAACACTGTTGATAGCTCTTCGAAGGTAAGGGTTGATTCTCCGACTACTCGCCGAAGGTGGAATTTCACAGATTTAATCCTAGCTTCCCACAGACCACCAAAGTTAGGCGAGTATGGAGGGATAAAATGCCACTTTGTTCCCTGGGTTGCTAGACAGTTAGCAAGGTCCTCTGGTAGATTTGCTTGCTCCGCCGAAAATAGTTTCTTTAGTTCATTTGACGCTCCCACAAAGTTAGTGCCATTGTCCGACCAAATGTCCGAACAATGACCTCTGCGGGAGACAAATCGCCTGAATGCGGCTAAGAAGCCTTGAGTGGTCATATCACTTACAGCTTCGATGTGTACGGCCTTGGTAGCCATACAGATAAACAGGCAAATATATCCTTTGTAGGCATGATGACCCCGACCTTTGGAAGTTCTTATGTTTATTGGACCTGCATAATCTATCCCAGTACATTTAAAGGGTCTAGTAGGCGTTACCCTTGCAGCTGGTAGTTGCCCCATCAACTGATTTGATATAGCTGCCGAATGCCTGACACATGTAACACACTTATGAACGTGTGATTTGACCAGTTCCTTGGCCCCCAAAATCCAGTATTTAGTCCTCAGATACGCTAACATGAGTTGAGGCCCCCCGTGCAAGGTTTTGTTATGAGCATCTGCGACGATCAATTTTGTAAGGTTTGTCTTTTTTGGTAACAATATTGGGTGCTTTCTATTTTCACTAAGTTCCGACTTCTGTAGTCTACCTCCTACTCTTAACATTTTATTTCCGTCTATGAACGGGTTTAAAGACTTTAAGGATCCCTTTAACTTAGCTGAACTACCGTCTTTTGATATCTTATCTATTTCTTCCCCAAACCCTTTTGATTGACACTGTCTGATACAAACGTGTAACGCGTCTGTAAGTTCTTGAGCTGATAACCCTGATTTTTCACCTTGATCCTTCTTCCGTTTTATCCACATACGTCGACAATACGCGATCACTCTAATTAATTTCGTTAAATTTGAAAACCGTTCCCATAAATTTGTTTCAGAGCCCGCAAAGTGTACCTTTTTTATAGCTTCTAAATCTGTATCCATGTCTTTAGGTTTATTGTAAACAATTTTCTCTGAATATAAAAAGGCAGGACCATTAAACCATGATGTTTGTTTTTTGAGATCTGACGGGTTGAGCCCTCTTGACGCATAATCAGCTGGATTTACACCGGACCGTACATGAGACCACTGTTGTGCGTCCCAAGTAGTTAAGATCTCCGATACCCTATTCGCTACAAATGTTTGCCACCTATTTGGGTGACTATTAAGCCAGGCCAGCACCACAGTGGAATCACTCCAGGCATGTATGTTCTCCTTCGGAATGTTCAATGTGTTAGCTACCTCAACCAACAACCTACTCAGAAGAACAGCTCCACAGAGCTCCAATCGTGGAATCGAAACTTGTTTGATGGGTGCTACCTTTGTTCTTGATGTTATCAAGTTTACAGACACCTCACCCTGGTCATTGATTGACCGAACATAGACCACGGCGGAATAAGCCACCTTAGATGCATCGCTGAATCCATGCAATTCAACAAGTGCGTTATTACGTTTTGTTTCAATCCAGCGAGGTATCTGTAACTCCGACAACTGACACAAGTCGTCACGGTAAGTAAGCCATTCTTTTAATATTGTTTCGGGCACTTCATCATCCCAGCCTATACCTGATAACCATAGCTTTTGAATCATTATTTTTGCAACTATGACACTTGGTGATACCCATCCAAGTGGATCAAATAAGCGTGATATGTCCGATATAATTATTCTTTTTGTCACAGGTTTTTTCGTCGGTGGAAGTGTCACTGTGTAGCGGAAGGCATCTACTGTTCGATCCCAGGTAAGTCCCAGTAATTTCATAACTTCATCTATTTTAATTTTTCTTCCTTCTTCTTTAGTATCGGTATCTTTTGTTTCCAGGTGTCTCAACAGTTCCTCACTATTACTTGACCACTTTTGTAACGAAAACCCTCCTTTTTCTACTAACTTATTCATTTCAGAATACAGCTTGGCCCCCTCCTCCACCGTTTCAACGCCCGTAAGTAAGTCATCCATGTAAAAATCGTCTTTAACCTTTACAGCAGCTGTCGGATACTTCTCCTTCTCATCTATGGCTACTTGCTGAAGTACCTTGACAGCAAGATATGGAGCACATGCTGTACCAAAAGTAACCCTCAATAAACGGTATTCATCAATTTGAAGATCTTTAGCTCCCTTCCACAGGATTCTTTGAAAGTCCACATCATTGTCATCGACCTTGATTTGACGATACATTTTAACTATGTCCGCGGATAAACATATTGGATACGTCCTCCATTTCATTAAAATATGTCGTAACGTTGGCTGTAAAGTAGGGCCTATCATTAACAATTCATTTAATGAAACACCGTTTTCACCTTTACAGGATGCATCAAATACTATCCTTACTTGCGTGGTATCTTTGTCCTCTCTAATAACCGCAAAATGAGGTAAGTAAATCCCTTTTGAATCATTAATTTCTTTTTCAGGAACCTTCTCCATATGTCCTAGCAGTAAGTATTCCTCCAACACTTTTTGATACTTTACTTCCATGTCCTTATTTTTATTTAACTTGGTGACTAATGAAGACAATCTTTTTTCAGCTATCTTTTTAGATCCTTTCACCGTAACTGTCAGGTCTTGAGATTTAAATGGTAACCGTACGATATAGCGCCCGTCACTGTCCCTTCGCGTTGTTTCAGTGAAGAAGCGTTCGCACTGTTTCTCTTCCTCAGATAACATATTGTGATCGTTCATCACATTATCTTCCAGTTCCCAGAATCTCTTCATTAGTTCTCTGTCCTCCACATGAGAATGCATAACTAAAACACTGTCATGAGGTTGATGTGATTTGTCCACCACACCTGATAAAATCCACCCAAATGAAGTAGCTTGCGCAACCAGGTTACCCTCAGGTCCTTTCCTAACTCCTTCCTGCAGAACTTGCCCATAGATTTCTGCCCCCAGCAACATGTCAATTCTGTTTGGCGTGTGATATTTTGGATCAGCTAACGGTAAGTCACATACCCAATCCACAGGTATAATTTGTTTGCCAGGCAAAAAGGTTGTTATACTTTTCAGTACGTATGCGGCAACCGTAAGCTGAACGTTGGGGTTGTGTATAGACTTTAAAGTCACTTCCACCATATATTTCGATACAATTTTATTGTTCCCTTCCAAACCTGATATATATCCCCTTACTGGTGTCTTTTTAAGACCTAAGTACTGTGCCGTTGCCTCAGTTATAAATGAGGCTTGAGACCCTTGATCTAACAACGCCCTAATATAATGATAACTTCCGTTGTTGGCTGTGGCGTTAACTAGAACCGTTGCCAATAAAACTTGATTTGTTCTAGGTCTTTGGTTTGATGAGAAAAACGTTGCCACTGTATCCGAGTTAGTCGATCCGGATGATTTAACGTTTCGTGTCGTGTCACTCTCATTCCGAGGAGCGTTACTGTCTTTGCTATCGGAACTGTCATCGGTACAACCTTGACCCGCGGGATGAAGCAACGAATGATGTTTGCGTTTGCAAACCCTACATACGGCTGAACTCAGACACTGCTTGGCCGAATGGTTGTTGCCCAAACAGTTAAAGCATAAACCGTTTTTTTGGACAAACTCCCGTTTGGCATTTACATCAACTTTTGCAAAATTCTTACAGTTACTAATTTTATGGTTTTCTTTACAAAACTTACATTCTAAAGCGGTACTACTAGACGCTGCGTGGAAAGCTTTTGGCGAGTCCGACATTTTACCTTTACCCGCATTAGAGCCCGCGGTCAAAAATTCCAATGCGCGATATCGGCTAGTTAAAAAACTTTTGAATTGCTCAAACGTTGGAATCTCATCGCTACTCGACTTTTCATTGGTCACATTGAATTCCCACTGTTTTCGGGATTCCGGATCCAACTTCAAGGATATAATGTGAACAACAATGAGATCCCAACTACCCACATCGATGCCTAGATTAGCCAAAGCTTCCAAACAGTCGCTAGTGTTATCGATCAGTTCCTTCAGACCAACAGCCGATTCACTATTTAGAGCTTTTTGGCTGAGCAACCTTTTCAAAATATAGTGTGATAAATATCTTTTGTTACTGTATCGCGCATTAAGTTGCTCCCAACAACGTTCGTAATTAGATTCCGATATAGGAATGTGTCGAAGCAACTGTTCCGCTTCCCCTGATAAATAACCTTTCAAATATTGCATTCGCTGAACATTATCTATGGACTTATTTTGATGTATAAGTGACAAAAACAAATCCCGAAACGTTACCCACTCGGTATACTTTCCGGAAAATATTGGGATAACAATTTTAGGTAATTTAACTTGACACTGTTTAAAACTACTTGTTACATGTTTAGGTTGTTCTGCATGACTTTCTACAAATGAGTCTAAAATGGTTTCTAATTCAGTTTTATATTGAATATAGACCTCTTCGGTCTGATCATAACAATCTTGTTTTACATAAATACATGTTTTTAAGTCCTTTGGATCATATTCTTCGTATAATTGACCATGACTGTCAGATAACTGTTTCCACAATGTCTCTAAATTTTCTAGTCTTACTTTAACATATGGACGGGTTATTCGCTCCTTAGGAGATTTTCTAAAGTTATTATAAGCTTTAACTATTCTAGAACAAGTGTCTTCTAATTTGTTACTTAACGATTCCATCGTTTTATTTTGAAGTTAAAGATGTTAATTATCTACAGATAACAGTACGCAACTTGAAGTTATCAAGTTATGTATCCAAACATAAAAATACAAGAATGACACAGAACTATCAATTTTAAGACCAACAATCAGTTGGTAAAATTGCAAGTCTTTTGAACACAATTTATACACTAATCTAAAACACACTTTTATATGGTAAAATTTTAAAGTTCTCAAATAATAAAGTTCTAAACTTCGAAGAAATAAAGATGTAAACTTTGAACTAATAAAGTTCCACAAATTGCACTAAGTTATTATTGAAAGGTCACTCACGGTTTTAACTTCGTTTGATACCACCTGCTGAGTCGCCTCCTGGTAGATTGACGTTACGTGACGTCACGCACGTCCCACACCTCCTCCAGAACACGAGGTCACCCTGCTGCCGATTCCTGACGATGTCGTTCACCCGGCACCGTCTGCAGTAGCCCGCTTCACGCGCTGCTGCTGCTGCTCCCAGAGTTGCTGCTGAATGTCACCGCCGCACTGATGCTGCTTCCACTTAGCACTGCACTGATGCTATGATCTTGGTCAGCTATCGCAAGCGATCCACTTGCCCGACCAAGGTTGAAACACAAAAACTTCACAGATCACCACCGAATATATCGGACCCGGCTTCGAAGGACCATATGAACAACCCGTTTACTAGTTGTCACAAAATTCACAGATAGACTTCTGCAGCACTCGATACGTTAGCGAGGATGAAGATATTGATAAAAATGAAACGCCGATAAGTTATTTGAACCGTGTATTAAGCTCATTTTTGCATAACAAAATATCACCCTAGGTAATTCGGCGGCGAATCTTAATAGCGTGATTCAGAATTTGGCGCTCACCTAACAACGCCATCTATCGGTAGCGAAGTAAACAATTTGCTCGAACATGTGGGCGCAAAACCAAACTACCTTTCGATTTCTTTTGTAAATATTGCAATACCTTCTTGACTTAATATGAGAATTTAATAACTACCTTCCAATTCTTTTGTAAATGTTGTAAATACCCTCTTGAATTAATATGAGGATTTAATTTGACAACTTCCTTTCGAATTCTTTTAAATATTGCAAAATCTTGTTGAAATTAATATGAAACAACTTCCTTTTAAATGATTAATTCTGCTCATATTTAAATAGTATTTTCCATTAGAATCTCTCTTTAATATAATTGTCACAGTGAATTCTACTGTGACAACTTCCGTTCTCATTTATTTATTTTAAGTATTTTTCTACCCTCATAGTGAATTTTATTTAGTGTGGTGTTTTCCCGCCTAAATTCTCTTATTTGCTGGGTATAAAAACCGATGTAATTCAAATATAAAAACACTCTTTCGCCGACCGTGGAATAGACCAGAACTGAAGTAAGGTATTTCTTTATTATCACTCACTTTTCCTGTCGTTCTATCGTTCTATATTACTGTGTCTGTGTATTTTGTGTGACGTCAACCTCGATGGCGATCAAGCGCCGACAGCAGCGGCGGGATCCAGCCCGCCTTTACTGAAGCCGTGACTCCAGCACGTTACGCTACCCTGCGCCTTCATGAGATCATGGCAATACCCACCTACTGCCATTCGATCCTGAAGTGCGCTCTCATATCAAGAACCCCAGTGTGCCGATGTTGACGAAGCCATTACGAACTGAAGAAGACCGAAGACAAGTCAAGCAGGACATGATCCAGATATTTGGTGAAGAGTTCCGATATGCTGACGACGTCCAGCGTTGACGTGACTACACACCGGAGCAGGCGTGCAGCTACGCTGACCACATAAGCAAAGATTGGGCGCTCTTCAAGACAGTGCTGCTAGAACCAGCGGATGGTGAGATAATTTACTCTGTAATCACTGGTTTCCTGATTTTATGAAATGTGTATTGTGTAATTTTCCTGACTCTTTGCCCAAAACTAGTCTCCATTTTGAATACTTTTTTGTAAAAGTGACTTTGACGACTTAAAAATAACGGTAAAAACCAATACTTCAAATCACTCTTAATTGACGGTAGCTATCATTGTCGTTGACGGTAGTTATCATTTTCGTTGACGGTAGATGTCATTGTCTTTGACGGTAGCTGTCATGTTGTTGTCTTTGACGGTAGCTGTCATGTCGTTGTCTTTGACGGTAGCCGTCATGTCGTTGTCTTTGATGGTAGCTGTCATGTCTTTGTCGTAGACGGTAGTTTTCACTGTCGTTGTCAATAGCTGTCATTGTTGTTTTGTCAGTAGCTGTCATTGTCGTTGTCAGTCCTGAACGCCTGACTTCTCGGGTCCGTCTCCCATTCGTTTTCTATGTAAGAAACCTAGTTATGTTATCCATGACTGTAGAATCAAACCTACAAATATTTTCCGAAGACGACTCCGGAAAACCGCAAGATATTGCTATAAAAAGGGTAGATCAGAAATTATTTCTTTAAAATTTATATTTTGAGTTAAAATTAAACATCTGTCAAAATTGAAATGACTTCAATTCTGTCTAGATTTGTTTTAGTTACTAGTGGTTCGACTCCATGCAAATTTTAATTGTTTTAATTGAGAATTCAAACAAAAAAAAAGAAGCGTTGCTCATTTTATTAGGCAAACAGAACAAAGTGAAGATTTTAGTGTCAAGCATCATGTGTTTCCCAGCCGGAGGCCTGAGTCCCAGCCGTGGGAACATAAGGTTAATGCTATGCCATGCTATGTTTCGTGACGCGCGATCCGATATTTCGTTCAGTGAAAATACTTTTATTTTAAAAATACCCACTAAACAAAAGGTCTTTCACTTTCTACCTTAAAAATATTTTAGAATTTTTTCGAAATGTTTCATTGTTCATTAATTTCATTTCATTAGTCTGTTTTTTTTTGGTTATGGATTTGATAATTGAATCTATTATAGAATTCGAATGAATTAAATGTTCGGTTATTGAATCGAATATTGACTTGGCGATTGAATCGATTGTTAGGTCGGTTATCGAATAGATTATTGGTCGATTGGTTCGGTTGGATCGATTGGTTAGTTTAGTCGACTGATCGACTGATCGATTAATTCCATTTTTGGCTCGTTTAATTCGATTATTGGGTCGAGTAATTCTATTGTTGGATTGATTGTTGGGTCGATTAATTCGATTGTTGTTAGGTTGATTAATTCGATTGTTGTTAGCTCGATTATTTCGAATGTTGGATCGATTAGTTCGAATGTTGTGTCGATTAGTTCGAATGTTGTGTCGATTAGTTTGATGGTTGGATATCGATTCGTTTGATGGTTGGATATCGATTCGTTTGATGGTAGGATATCGATTCGTTTGATGGTAGGATATCGATTCGTTTGATAGTAGGATATCGATTCGTTTGATGGTAGGATATCGATTCGTTTGATGGTTGGATATCGATTCGTTTGATGGTTGGATATCGATTCGTTTGATGGTTGGATATCGATTCGTTTGATTGTTGGATATCGATTAATTCGATGATAGATTCTGTTGAGCTCAAAATCTAAAAACTGAATAACTGGACTTTGTTGACATGACTGATACTTGCGTCATATAAATCGCTTTGATAAAATTGGAATTAAAAAATTTATAATTTCCTATTTACCTTCAATATTAATTTAATATTTCTGGTCGGGCAAACTGTCAGGTTGACATTTGTAGAACTTGATAAACAGTGGCAATACTATTAGACATTTGCAATTGACTACACTTATTTTACAGTCAAAACATACTTAACTTCCCCATGCTTGTTGCATTTACGTGTCACCACTGTGTGTTAAGCTTTCATGTAAAATAAGGATGGACGAGCGATGATTTCGAGACAAGTTAAGCTTGATAAAAGCGAAAGATATAGTTGTAATTGAACTGCTTTAAAAATCGGTTGGACGGGCTAAACGTCTCTAATTTATGATGTTCCGAAAAAATCGCTGTTCATAATATTGAGTTTTTTATGATAATGAACCGACCGTGTGGGCGGAGAATTTGTGAATTAGATTTTACCTTAACTAGTCCCTTTCCCACCTATTACGCTGACTGATCACCAGTGTATCCTTTTTCCTGTCCAGAGCTGATCCAATGCGGGTGTGGTCCATTGAATAGTGGCTAGATCCAATGCGGGTGATGTCCATTTGGTATGGCTAGATCCAATGCGGGTGATGTCCACTGATATGGCTAGATCCAGGCGGGTGATGCTAGTTAGGTTAGGTTAGCTGAGCCAATACGGGTGATTGTCCATTGAATAGTGGCTAGATCCAATGCGGGTGATGTCCATTTGGTATGGCTAGATCCAATGCGGGTGATGTCCACTGATATGGCTAGATCCCGTGCGGGTGAAGATTTTTGATATAATGCTAGGTAGGGAGCTGATCCAATGCGGGTGATGTCCATGGAATAGTGGCTAGATCCAATGCGGGTGATGTCCATTTGGTATGGCTAGATCCAATGCGGGTGATGTCCACTGATATGGCTATATCCAAGGCGGGTGATGCGAGTTAGGGAGCGGATCCAATACGGGTGATTGTCCATTGAATAGTGGCTAGATCCAATGCGGGTGATGTCCATTTGGTATGGCTAGATCCAATGCGGGTGATGTCCACTGATATGGCTAGATCCCATGCGGGTGATGTTTTTTTGGATGTGAATTGATTTATTGCGTTTTATGCAAAAAAAAAAAATGTTGATTTGTTGTTTGAACCTATCCAAACCATTCAGCCTTAAGCGCGAACTTAGAATCTTATATTAACTAGTCCCTTTCCCACCTATTACGTTGGCTGGCCACCAAGTGTATCCTTTTTCCCTGTGTCCGGAGCAAATAGCCTATGCGGGTGATGCCATTTGGTATGGCTAGATCCTAGGCGGGTGATGCCAGAGTAGGGGGCAAATAGCCTATGCAGGTGACGCCATTTGGTATGGCTATATCCTAGGCGGGTGATGCCATGTTAGGAGGCTATAATCCAAGACGGATGATGCCTTAATAAAATGCTAATCAGTCAATTCACACCAAATCTTTGAGAAATTTACACCAAATGTTTGAGATTAGACACCAAATATTTGAGATTTAATATTTGAGATTGAATGTTGAGATTTTTATCCTGTAACTCTACTTTTAATTTTCTAAGTTCACCTGAACACATGCCTCCTAACCTTTCGTTCCGTTTGACGCAATATCCGTTCGATGGAGTAGAAGTTTATGATGTTGAGTTCTCTTTGGTAAACCCCCTCTGGGTGGACGTGATTTTTCACGTCACTTGTTTGGCTTAGTAGGCTTCATCGTATCTTTTTCGGTGGTTTTGATATGATGAGGTTTAAGCATGACGACGATTATTTTGTTTATGCATGATGGCATATTAAATCTTAACTTGGTTGACACTTAATGGAGTGTCAGACTTTCGCGATTCGTTCGTCCTGTTCTTAAGCCTTCTCTTGCAAGAGAAAGACCTAACCATGTAAATTGGAAATGAGTTCCCACCGTTAGGTAATTTTTCAGTTAGGTTCAGGCAGGTAGGGTCAGAATATTCGAGCACTCTGAATAAGTCTTGTTGACTAATACTTTTATAATTTATTAAGGATGATACAACCTTGTTGAATGATGGCTTGAAAATAACAGTTCGACTATTCTGAAGGATTTTTTTAAAATATTGTAATATTTGAAACTGTTTGTTATTTGGCTAACCCTATATGGGTGACGCCGGTATAATATTCGAAACTGTTTGATATTGGGCTAACCCTATGTGGGTGACGCCGGTATAATATTTAAACTGTTTGGTATTGGGCTAACCCTATGTGGGTGATGCCGGTATAATATTTGAAACTGTTTGATGTCGGGCTAACCCTATGTGGGTGACGCCGATATATTTGATACTGATTAATATTGGGCTAACCCTATGTGGGTGACGCTGATATATTGATTATTTGATACTGTTTGGTGTTGGGCTAACCCTATATGGGTGACGCCGATATAATATTTGATACTAATTAATATTAGACTAACCCTATGTGGGTGACGCTGATATATTGATTATTTGATACTGTTTGGTGTTGGGCTAACCCTTTATGGGTGACGCCGATGTAATATTTGATACTGTTTAATTTTGGGCTAACCCTATATGGGTAACGCCAATATAATATTAGATATTGTTTGATGTTAGACTAACCCTATATGGGTGACGTCGATATGATAATTGATATTTGTAACGAGGGCGACTCACACAGAATGCTTGATGTTATGTAATTTTGGGCTAACCCAACGAGGGTGACGCCGATTTCATGTAAAATTTCGGATGCTCTATAGTGAAAACTTAACCCATTATTGAGCAATGCTAGCTTAATGTAAAGTTCTGTACAGCGCAGAGAGCGCGCTGAAATCAGAATGGCCGTGTGGGCGCAAAACCAAACTACCTTTCGATTTCTTTTGTAAATATTGCAATACCTTCTTGACTTAATATGAGAATTTAATAACTACCTTCCAATTCTTTTGTAAATGTTGTAAATACCCTCTTGAATTAATATGAGGATTTAATTTGACAACTTCCTTTCGAATTCTTTTAAATATTGCAAAATCTTGTTGAAATTAATATGAAACAACTTCCTTTTAAATGATTAATTCTGCTCATATTTAAATAGTATTTTCCATTAGAATCTCTCTTTAATATAATTGTCACAGTGAATTCTACTGTGACAACTTCCGTTCTCATTTATTTATTTTAAGTATTTTTCTACCCTCATAGTGAATTTTATTTAGTGTGGTGTTTTCCCGCCTAAATTCTCTTATTTGCTGGGTATAAAAACCGATGTAATTCAAATATAAAAACACTCTTTCGCCGACCGTGGAATAGACCAGAACTGAAGTAAGGTATTTCTTTATTATCACTCACTTTTCCTGTCGTTCTATCGTTCTATATTACTGTGTCTGTGTATTTTGTGTGACGTCAACCTCGATGGCGATCAAGCGCCGACAAACACTTACCCTACTAATACGATCCATTAGTGTAATTGCTGTTATGGCGTTCTGGTGTGTTCTATTCTATTCTATTCTAACATTTTACTCTTCTACCACTTACCCTAAGTTATCTCGTACAAGAAGAAAAGAGTGTATTCGTGGGGTAAGATAACACAAGTGGGGTAAAATGGTTCTATGAGTAAGATGACTCGTATTAGTAGGATATTTTCTTCGATCACTTATTCAGTGATCGAAGGATATTTTAACTAAGTCGATGGTGGTTAGATAGATCGTATTATTAGTAATGCGGAACCGTCTTGCCCGTCTCTTCTCCTAGCTTAATTTACTGCTATAAATACTACTCACTCTGTAGCATTGAGGCCGTCGATCTTCCTGGCATAGCTGGGGTCTGCGTGCAGGAAGTGAGGCAGCGACACGAAGGCGGGCGCGCCGTAGCGGCACTCGGACACGTTGAGCGCGCTAGTAGTAGCGTGACAAGACTACTCACTCTGTAGCATTGAGGCCGTCGATCTTCCTGGCATAGCTGGGGTCTGCGTGCAGGAAGTGAGGCAGCGACACGAAGGCGGGCGCGCCGTAGCGGCACTCGGACACGTTGAGCGCGCCCGACGGCACGCAGTTCGCGTCGCGCACGTTGTCGCAGTAGCACGCCTGGAAGGGCAAACAATCGATTATTTAAAAAAAAAATCGCCACTTTTACACAACGCTATCTAGCCCCAAACTAAGCAGAACTGCTATGGGTACTAGACTCAAAAAATAATCATATTAAAATGAACGAGCTCATAACACAAATATTTTTTTTGGGTGGGGATCAAACCTACAACAGAAATCAAAGACCGAAGTGTGTGAGAGAAAGATCTGAAAATTGTGTATGTGTCTCTCACTTAATGTGTGTGTGTGGGTGTGTGTGTGAGTACGTGTACGTCTGTGTGCGTGTGAGTGGGTGCGTGAGTGTATGTTAGTGTGTGTATGTGGGTGAGTGTGGGTGAGTGTGTGGGTGTGTAAATATGTATGTATAAACGTACCATATGCGCGTATTTGTGTCCGTTGTCGAAAGCGGAGTCGTTGGCGGCGTACTGGACCCCGTCGATCCCTTCCACTTGGATGTCGCGGTCTTTGCTTAGCGTTATGTATCTGCAAATTAAAACGTCATATTTATTTACGTAAAAAAATGCACCTTACCATTACTAGAGAACTTGCTAACTATTTAGTTTTAACTGTGTATTAAAAAAATACACAGGACTTTAAAACAAATTTAAAAAATGCAAAATAACTTTAATTTCGAAAGTCGATGGCAAAAATTATATAATATGCACACAAATAAAATAAAAACAAGAAGAAGAAAACGAAAAACAAAATTCTATAAATTTTTTGGGTCAAACCTGTCACCCTGTTAACATTTTTTTGTGGTGGACAGTCAACAAATGGCTTCTTACTCTCTAGGATGGATCCTATCATCAAAACTGGATTTTAACAAAATTGGGACCAATTTGGAAGCATCTTTTTAAGTAGCTAAACAATGAATTTTGCAAATAGAAACGAATTGAGAACCTCCTCCTTTTTAGGGTTCCGTAGCCAAATGGCAAAAACGGAACCCTTATAGTTTCACCATTTCTGTTTTAAACTAGTTAAAAATCATACGCGATATTCGACACTCGATAAAGATGTTTCGTCAAAAAATAAATAACCTTGAATACTTTCAAATTTTTGAAAAACTTCATGTTCACCTTGCACATAAATTATAATATAATAGACACACAAAATAAAAAAAAAAAACATTATAATATTTAAATTATCATAAACACACCGAAGTAAATTAAAAAACAATTTAAAATGTCACTTACGGGATATCTCCCGTGATTATTTGTTGTTTTGAGTTCCCCATAATTTCCCGCGATCACGCTTACAACAGCGTCGAAATATCGGGAACTCAAAACAACAAATAATCACGGAAGATATCCCGTAAGTGACATTTTAAATTGTGAAATAAACCGTGATAGCCTAAAACAGTTTTTAAAATAAAAAAAACGTTACCAGTGTAAAGCAAGTAACATTTTATTCCGACACGCGTAACCTAAGGCCTAAGGTCAGTGACCTTGTAATTTGGGACACGCATCGCTCGAAGTTTTTTGTAAATAAAGTAGAACTTACAACGGTATTATGAGATAGTATTGGTATTTCTTAGACTGACTTAACAGCATTATTAATAGTAAAGTTTGCTATTCAAGTTGGTTTTTAAGATCAAAATGCAGAACTTTGAAAAGAAGGAAGGAAAAAAAAAGAAAAATAAATAAAAAGAAGGTGAAGGTTCAGTCTTAAATTGCTTAATAAGTGCCCATCATCTGCCTAGCCTTTTCCCAACTATATTGGGGTCGGCTTCCAGTCAAGCCGGATTTAGCTGAATACCAGTATTTTACGAGGAGCGGCTGCCTACCAGACCTCCACAACCCATTAACAGGGGTAACACGGTACTTCATGGCAAGACTGGAGTCAGATTTACTGGCTTCTGACTATCCGTAACGACTGTCAAAGATCTACAAATGACAGCCGGGACCTATGGCTTAACGTGCTTTCCGAGGCACGGAGGAAACTCGTTATGTTAAGATGGTCACCCATCCACAGACCAACCTAGGCAAGCGTTGCTTAACCTTGAAGATCGACCTGTGCGGCTGTTATTATTTAGCCACGAGCTTAATAAGTGCCCAACCTTCCTTAATATGATTTTTTTAAGTGGGGCTATCATCTAGTAACTTCGTCCGCTTCAGGGTGGAGCGGGAGGGCGTGTCAGGCTTTTACAGACTAAAATCACACCAATGTTCCTTCTTTGCTTTTGCGTTCCAGGACCACGGATGTCCCTTTCGGAAGTCAATCCATGGACCTAGTAGGCCTTGGCTCTGCTAGTTCTAGAACTTATTTTGCTGACATCTCTTTGAAGCGCGCGTGGAACAATCAATACGCACCGTCGATGATACGGGATCGGTTCGGACGGTTACCCCACGGCCGGTCGGCGAGCTTCCAATTGTTCGCTGTCCGCAAGCCCACGCCTACGACGCGACGGCTGGGGTGGGAAGTCGTCAGAATCCCTCACGCGTGGGGCTAAAAGTACTCCCCGCTTTACGCAAAATACGCGCTTTAGTCGTAGAGTTGCTCTCGACGTCGCTGCTGGCCATTACCATTTCGGTATGAATCCGTCCTAAGATAACTACAGACATTCGATTCATAAACATTATCTTGTCTCAAACACAGACTGTTATCAATAAATATCTCTTATCAGTTGCTGCTGATAAAGTGTCATTGTTTCATTATAGTTTCTTTGTTAATGAATGACTTTCAAACGGTTAAATACTACCACATTTTATCAAGATCATGGTGCTTGAGACACAAAACTACACTACAATTTTAAATCTTAATATTTACTACGATTCAATTTGCGAATAATTAAAACTGCCAGTAAAATCTATACATATATTGTATGGAGAATTTAAGTTTAGAAACCATCGCCTGTTATGGCGACGTCTTTTTTTACGTGGGAATTCTTCAAATAACTTGTCCTACTCAGGCTGGATCAGGTGGGAGTGTTAGAATTTTACTGACTAAAAGCCACAGTGTTCCTTCAGGCTCCCTTTTTGCTAGGGTTATGGTAACTCCTTCAAACAATCCACAGCCCTGGCCAGGCGTCGGCCCTAACTGGCCCCTTCAATCTTGCTAACATCTCTTTGACGCAGGTGTGGTCCTTACCAGACGGCCAAACGGCGAGCTACCCATTGCTCGCCATCCGCGAACCGGGTCTTACGATTCCTGGAAATCGACATGGTATTCCGACATCAGCGCAAAAGGCGTCTCCAGCGAGGGTGTTATCTAAACATCTGGACTTCCTATCAAAACGAAACACCATGCCAAAATCACACCACTCACGTGCAAATATCTGACGCGAACACGAACAGCTCGGGCTGGCCGTCCTCCGGCGCCCACAGCTCGCCGGTAGAGCCCTTGACCTCCCCGCACTCCTCCCGGTACATGGTCCGGTTGCGGTACCTCCACTCGTGCACGTTGCCCAGCATGGAGAAGTCAGAGGCTCCCGTGTTGATGTTGAAGGAACCGTCGTATTCTATGGAGCCGTTGCGCTGTGGAGATGGAAAAGAATTTATTTATTTAAACTTCATGTAAGTACAATGGTAGTACAAAGTCGGACTTAATGCATCAAGGTATTCTCTACTAGTCAAACTTAGATCCTTTTCCTGGAAATCTTTAAGTTAAGAGTGAATAGGTTACTTCTATGTAAGCGTGCTCTATCGTTGACCGCATCGTCGCTTTCCATCAGGTGGGATAGCGGTCAAGCTCAAATCTTTACTTTTTTAACCGGCAGACGGCCTACTGATAGTTGTTACAGGTTGGGTGTTTAAGTGTCTATGAGTCTGCATGTTTATGAATGCATCCATGATATACATAGAGTAAAGGCAAGTTAAAAAGAAAATAATTACTGAACAGAGGTTCGACTTCCAGTGGCTGATTAGTTGGATACTTTCATATGTACAACAAATAACACAAAAAAGGAAACTTAGAAAAAAGTTGTCGATGTAACATGTAGTAGACTTGCCGAAAGGAAGCTAGCCAAAAAATGCAGTTTAGTACGTTTTAAGTTTTAACCAGTTCGTAGGCGCACAGAAATGTACTGGACGACCATTTTTTTAAAGTAATTTCAGATTTGGTCCCATAGTAAAAGTTGTTTGTTATTATATTATGATTACAGTACAATCACGTTTTAAAGTATCAGTCATTAATTACCAGTCACTCTATAAATGGGATGCCGTGCTCCGACTAGATATACCGAAATGCGCAACGTTGGCAGAACGATGCACATTCCAGTTCAAAGTCGTGTCTCTAGAATTTCTGCCTCTTGGGCTATCTGTTCTTTGAATATTGACGCCGGTTCATTTTCACTAAAGTTTGGGAATTATTTGGACAGTCTCACGCTAGTTAGTTATGTAAAGCTAGGTATTGTTTAAAGATCCATTGTTTGGCCTTGTACGTAGTGACTCATCTAAACCTACTACTGTGCCTACTTCACGTCATTACAAGGTCAAGGACTTTTTATAAGGCTAGATTCTCATGAAAGAATATCCGAAAATAAGATACAAATTACAGCTCTACGTCGGCGTCGTTGAAACTTCTGCGGTCCGGACTAAGCGTTTCGCCTAGTCGTTTATACTGCGCACATCGAAGGACTGGTACAGTTTGCCTGATTTTTTGCGATCTTGCCGTCTGCTTATAATTTGGGTGGCTTCAAGGCTCTTAAAACACTAGTGCGAATCAAGATCAAAGATTGCATCACTGCTGATGGTAAGATAGGATCGCAGTCAAGCACTAGTTTATATTACTTATACAAAAAAAAACTTTCGACCTATATGCGCCGTCGGTTTAGGTAGTTAACTAAAGGTAAACAATCTTAGCATGTCTTTTTATATAAAAGTTGTCTAAAAATTGTATGTAAAAATCTTTGCACATAGGTATTTACCTAAATCGATGTTAGCTAATAAACTTACTTATTTTCCACTTTCGAGCAAAAAATAAATAAATCCTAACACATTACGGTAAATCCCAACACATTAAAGCTCACGGTCGCCATCTTTTTTTAAAATATTTTATAAACACTATAACACTGGAGAGATGTATACCTACTTACCTTTCATTTAAGATTAAATCATTAAAATCGGTTCGGCCGTTTGAAAAATATTTCAAAAATACTTAGCGATTTAATCAAAAATTGTTTTAATATTCAACGTACGCGAACTCCGATCGGACAACATATCAGAACAAGCGCCATATCTATTCGTGTTCTATGAGAATATACCCTTCTAATGATAATATGCTATTTATATTTATTGGGTCCAGGACCAGAGTCCATACATTTGTGCCCAAGGTCCTTTAAATAATCTTTGTGTATATTATATACGACCTCTTTAATATTATAAAAAGACATACCAAGATTGTTTACCTTTAATTAACTACCTAAACCGACGGAGTATAAACATTTTATTGAACCACCTGAGCTTTTTATGCGGTTTAAATTTTCTTTTGAATAAACACATGAATTATTCAAATGTATGCATCTCATCAACAATCCCTGACATTTATCTTTATTATCTCATTTATATGTATAATATATTATTTATCTTAGAATTACTTGTAATTCATAATTATCTATTTATTTATAGAGTTTCCTGTAGACGCAGACGATCGTAATCAAACACGTCTACCGATTATTCGTATAAAATACCTAATTCACATTCGGTCTATCTTCTTCGGTAGGTATATCTATTTTTATTAACTACCTAATGTGGTCTATCTTCTTCGGTACTTAGGTATATCTAAATCTTAATAAGTAAGTACATAAGATTCTTTTAATCAATTTTTTTTTATCATGATGAATAGCAATCTTAATAGTTTCCAAGGATTAACTAATGTACCAACAATTGTATTAGATATACCAGACTGTATGTGGCTTATTTATTTTATTTATTTATTTAACAGTTTATGTACACACACACAAAAGAATTATGAGTGAGAGAGTGTCTTGAGGGAATAAAAAAATATCGGATAAGTAGGTAACAGCAAGAGTGTGTTTTCCCTAAGACATCAAGAATCTCATATTTTCCTCCAATAAGTAGGTATCGTTCACCACTTTTTACTGAAGTAAACACATTTTATATTATTTACGACCACTTAACTTTGACGTCATCTAAGCGCATTTTTAGGGTTCCGTACGCAAAGAGTCAAAACGGGATCCTATTACTATAATCTTTTTTACATAGCATGAGTTGGGTGACAGCAGGACGAAAATATGCATCTTTAAGATGAGAGAAAAGGATAGACAGCTACATTGTATGAATCTGACAGCTGTCACCGAAACCATCTTATAACAAATTTTGTATAAGACTCCACTGTCTGTCTGTCCGTTACCAGGATGTAATGTCACAAACCGAGATAGCCAGACAGTTGAAATATTGCACAGATGATGTATTTCTTTCTGGTGCCACTATAAAAACAAATACTGAAAACAGGATAAAATAAATATTTAAGTGAGGCTCCCATACAACAAACGTGATTGTTATGCCGTTTTTTGCTACAGACGGTTTTTTTTTAAATGGAAAATAATCAATATGACTTCCCCCGCTATGGGCGAAGCGAGAGGGCGTGTCAGACTTTTACTGACTAAAACCCACTTCTGTTCCTTGTTTGCCGTAGTTCCAGGGTCCCAGGGTTCTAATTGTAAAACCAGGGCCTGCTACGGACGATACGGATCTCTTCGTGCGCGAATCCGACTCGCACTTGGCCGGTTTCTTTATTGCATTATCTATCAAGTATCATCTAAAAATAGCCAAGCATAGGTATGTGAGACGGTGTTTACGTATTTTTTATCAAAAGTGTCATTGTGTGCAACATTGTGGTCAAGTATTGTATTACATAATATAAAATATATTATATTATATATTATATTATTAATTATATAGTTTTCTTGCTCGAAGGGTTCGAAAGGGGTTGAAAAAAATTGCTTAAAATTGCATTTGTTATATGGGAGCCCTACTACTAAATATGTATTTGATTCAATTTTTAGTTGTTAATATTGCGGCAACAGAAATACATCATCTGTGTAAAATACCTCGGTCTAGGTCACGGTTCAATAAATACAGTCTGGTGACAGACAGACAGACGGACGGACAGCGGAGTCTTAAGCGCTGGCCACACAGAAAAGACGTAAGACGCAGACGGGGTGCGGGCAGGCGCAAATGTACCAGCGTTGCGTTCGCGCCCTGTCTGTTCTGTATGTTTTGAGTCGCGAACTCGCGACGCTTCTATACATTTTGTATGAAACAGACGCGGTAGAGACAAATGCCCGCGCCCCGTCTGCGTCTTACGTCTTTTCTGTGTGGCCAGCGCTTTAGTAATAGGGTCTTGTCTTTAGGAAAGGAACAGACCTAAAAAGCTGAAAACTTGACCGAACATTATCTTGCTTTCATTACTTTAAATGATATTTGCTTCGTATGCAAATTGCTTGAAACAAAATTTGTAGTGAACGCTATGAATTTTTTGTAAGCTTTAGGTATAATTAATTAATTTAAAAGCGATTTGAATCGTAGGAAGCGAGATAAACAAAAACTGGTTTTTGTGTTCTTCGTCCTTGCATAATCTTTGTGTATATTTAGATAGCAAAAAAAATCCTTTGCAATAATTATATTATCAGCTTTTTATCTTTCGTTCCGAGGTTGACGCCCTTTTCTGACCAAAAACGACTGGAGTATCGGTATACCTAATAGGAAAAAGGCTAGCTAGGAGACCTGAGTCCCAATAGTGGGAACATCACAAGGCAGATAATGCTAATGCTAAGCCGCGTCAACACATTCGTTTGTATGGCGAGGCGAATGGTGGCCATGTATGTGTAAAAAGCGTGCTCACTATTCGCTTCGAACGGTTTGCATCTTCGTCGAATGACAAGGCGAATGGCGAGGCGAGTGGCGAGCACGAATGTTTAAATACAATTCCTCTTACAGGGCTTCAAGTCTGCTATTAGAAATCTATCTGGATAGTCGATCATTGGCTTCAGAATTGTCGATTTTGTCAAGTTTGGTATTGTTAACTTGTCAAAATCAACAATTCACCATTCGTAAAGTTTTCACGGAACGGGACTAGGCCGCGTGGCAGGTCACCGATGCGATGGACAGACCAGATCAAGGTAGCTGTTGGCAGCCCACTGAACGAGTGCGCCCGGACGACTGCCAGCAGGCAAAAGTGGCGGGAAGTTGTGCGGCGTACCCTAACAGCTTCCGGAGAGCCGCCCTCATGACAACCACGACCACTCTGCCAAGAGTGTAACGACACAGAAGAGAGAGAAAGTTTTCACACCCAGTAAAGAAAAGAATAAGACATTGTAACTTGATACTTGTACATATACAGTTCCTTCAAGCCGATAGGGACATAAATATTAATTACTTTCGAACGGATCTCTCAAACCTTACATAGGTAATATGCATATTATCTTAATAACTGTGCGAGTATAATAATAACCACAAGAAACTCAAGATTAGAATTGAATAAGCCGCTTAGTAAATACCAATCATGGAACTTTGGACACGGCGCTTATGATAAGCACCATCTTTGATAGATTGGCTCAAATCCGATTCATTGATGGATCCATGTACTTATAATTATACAAGTATCGCAAACATTTAATTTAATTCGCGATACTTATAATGGAGGCCTGGTAGGCAGCTGCTCCTCGTAAAATACTGGTATTCAGCTAAATCCGGCTTGACTGGAAGCCGACCCCAACATAGTTGGGAAAAAGGCTAGGCAGGCAAATTCGCGGAATTGACTTATTATTTAGATTTCTGTGGCAGAATCGTAAGAAACCGAGATAGTGTATCTAATTTTGGAACAACTAACTCTAACCTTTTGATGGCCTTTTTAATTCAAATGATCATTTAAAAATCAACTTAAAAAGTCGATGCTGGATCGTGGCAATGAATTATAATCACAATAAGATTGTTTAAAAGCGAAAGTTTGTATAATAGACTAGTAAGAAGTAACTATGCGTGTGTAAGTATGATACTAGTACTTCTTCACGCTCAAACGGTAGATCATGGCCTGGATTAGATCATAGAATTTACTTTCGATCCCTGGATTATGTTCCTTTGGGAAAATTTTCACGCAGTCGAAACCTCTGACAAGAATCAAGAATCAAAGCAAAGCATGTATTTCAAACAAACCGTCTACAGGCACCACAGACAGGCACGTTGAATTATCAAGAAGTCAGTCAGAAAAATTATGGTAACTGCACATTCCAAAAAGCGTAGATCTCTAAGGAGAAAAATATGCAAGGAACTCTATGGTCAGGCACACCCTTTAAATCATAGATTCCCAAGGGGGCGATACCGCCCACTAGTAAGCGGTATGGCTGACACTTGTCGTGGGGGTCCAAAGGGTCTGTACTGGGTCCAAAGGCAAATAGTGGTCATAAAAATAATTAATAGATACGACCGACGAATAATTCGAATAATCGACGAATTATTTTTTAATTTGTGATTATTAATAGTAAATAGACAGACAGACATATAAAATTGGTATAAAAATATTTTAGTAAATATTATGTAAAGGGGGCATTAGAAGTTTGTTTTCTTGTAAAGGGGAGCATTAGTTCATAAAAAGTTAGGAAACAATGTGTTAATCATGTATCGTAGTATCGACCGCATAGTTGCTTTCCCTGAGGTGAGATAGCAGTCAAGTGCGAACCTATCAACAGCATAATTATTTTAACCTCGTAGTTTAAATCATTTGCTTGTCAAAAAAGGTCTAGTCCACATCCCGCCCCATTTACAAGCAACCAACACGCATCCACATCATCATCATTACACTCATTGCACAATGTAGAAAGCAGCGCGTATGATCCAGAAAGGAATTCTGCCGATCGTAACAGCTGTGATGCAAGCTATTAACATTCGCTGTTGCTGCAGCGTAGTTCTTTGAGGAGGGGAGAAATTGGTTATCTTAGAAAAATATAGGCATGCATTAATGCATCATTCACATTATAAACGTGATAGTTCGTATGAACGTGCGTGTGTGTAACATGTCTGTTACTTCTTGACGCACTCCCCTTCGAGCGCGTCAAAGATTTTGATACACGAGTAACCCATGTCCTGGAATAGCATATAGGACACTTTTTATCCCAGGTGTGTAATGCCTAGGTATAAATTTCTACTTTCTCTAGATAGAAGCTAGAGTCTGTTTTTAAATCTCTCAGACTAAAACGTGGGTTGTCACACTTGTAACAACACAAAAGACCTGGCATCATTATTATTTTCAGTTTGACATTTGCCTGTGTCAATTTAGTCTCAGGGATTAAGAAACTGACTTTAGTGAGATAGAAAGTAAGTACTTAATAGCTAGAACCGAAAACAGAAAAACCGCATCAACGTACGAGTGCGAGGAAAAATTACGCGGTGGATTAAAATTTTCTAGGCAGCTTCCTCTGAGGAAAGGAGTCTTCTGGCAAGTAACTTGATAGATTTTCAAAGCATTTTAATCACAAGTTATTCTTGCAGCTTAGTTCCCCGCTTTCCTTGTCGGCAAACTAAGATTTCCTATCGGTAAACTTAGTTTTCCTATCGATTTTTCGATCGCGCTAGGAAACTCCGAGCATTGCTCTCTCGGCCTCTCCATTACTCTTTGGGTGACTTTGAAACCTACAGGAATTTCTGTTATCGGATTAGTGTTTTTAGCGATAAGCTTTAGCCGATGGTTAACACGTGTTTTCAGCCCCATTCAGTTAGGCTGGAAGCCGACCCCAACCTAGTTAGCAAAAGGCTAGAGATGATGATGATCTTTTACAAATACTCTAAACAATTTGTTATATGTATATTTGTTTAGATTACTCGATACATTGCTACCACAAGGTGGACCGATGACCTGGCGAGGGTCGCGGGAATCCGATGGATGCGAGACGCACAGGTCCGGGGAATCCGATGGATGCACCGGTCGTTGTGTCGACGCTTGGGGGAGGACTATGCCCAGCAGTGGACGTGTTTCGGCTGAGATGATGATGATGACATAATATGTAGGTATTATTATGGTTGTTTTTACAGCACTGCACTTGACTGCACTGTATTGAGTCTAAAACTAATGACCTGATGACAGTGTTAATAACCTGATTAAAATTCGAACAAGAATGACTACAAAGTTAAACATCTAAGTCAGCATTACTAGCAAAGTCGGTAAAAGGTGGGTACTGTGTGCATTGTGCCGTGACATTGACAAATCGGTCAGGCGATCCGTTAGCTCTTATGTAATATTCGCGCAATTCGCGTTATGAAACTGTTGAATGGCACACAATGTAGCTAGATCGATTTGCTGCTAGATAATATTTTTGTGCTGTACAGTTTCATCAGGTCATTCCTAGTTTAGAAGTCAGGGTCTTTGTTTTGGTACAATTAGCCATGTTCCTACAATATGTAACATTTTGTGTATATTTTTTAGAAAAATAAAAGGTTAAGCTTGTAAGTAAGACTTAGTTTTGTTAGATGGGTAGATCAGCGGGTCTAAAAAGGCCACTTTAGCAGAATCGTATTAAAGTTTTCAAAAAATTAAAGTTTTGGCATTTGTCGTTGAGACGTGCTACTCTAAAGTAAACGCAAAAAGAATACTCCATAATTTTGGCGCGCCAAAAAAGGTATATTTTTTTAAAACACTTTTTATGTTATTACTATTTTATTGTTTATTTAAACTTCCTGTACGCGTCGCCTGACAGATTTGATTTACAAAAATTCACCCTATAAGGGAACAGAACGGGTGTCCAATATTTGTATGGAGAAACCGATTTATACGCCGGTGAAAATGCTGGCAGAAGCTAGTAGGTACCTAATAAATAAACTAGATTGGAAACCGTTATCTTCTGGAAGTAAACCATACAACACTTCATAAAAACTGTTGCATTTATAGAATATTAGTAAATACGCCATATCTCCCAGTGATGATATCTAACAGGAGCATCACAGCAGGATGTTAACATACTCGTACATATAGGCATGTTAGTCATCAGCTCAGAAATAACCGAGGGGACACATGTATTCATTATGTGCAGTATCTTATAACTGTTAGTTCGGTGGGACATCACCAAATTACTCCTTGCGTTCTGGACAGATTCAGAGGGAGTGTGAATTGTTACACAGTCTGATTTATAAACTGCTCAAAAACTTGACTGCCTTATTGGTCTAAAGGTCGCAAGAGCGACTGCTGAGCAAGGGGTCCTTCTGAAAGCACGTAAAGCCCTGGTCCTGCGCCTGATCTCTCTATGGTCCGGTCCGGTTCGGTCTATCAGACTATGAGCGTAAAGGAACAGAGAGTGCACCTGTGTTTGCGAACACAGTTGGGCACTATAATATGTCCTACGTCTAATGAGATTGGCCTCGATCTAGCATGGTTTCGGTCGGGAGGGATATTTACAACGCAAAATGCAACCTTTGCTCTGTAGTTAACATCTGACGCCACATTTTATGAAGTATTTAAAACAAATAAGGAATTTAAACTGAAGACACTGACATGCTTTATCTACATAAACGATGTGTTATTTGCTCAAGTTAATTATTTATTTCAAAGTTCATGTGGTAAAGGAACAATGACGGGCTTAATCAGCTAATTATAAAACTCAAAGCATTTATCTTCTTTACAAAAGGTCAAGTCCTGAGTCATCCACTTACTCATCAACGCCCATCCCTAATAGCGCAATTTCATTAGTCGATAGGACCCGCATGCGGGGTGCGATAGATTTCTGGAAAGCATGCCACAGGGCCCGCATTCGGGGAACCGTTTTCATTAGTCGATAGGGCCCGCATGCCGGGTGCGAGAGATCACTGGAACGCATGCCACAGGGCCCGCATTCGGGGAACCGTAGACGGTATAAATAACATGTTACTTTCATTGGTTGTTATCTCGCCTGCGGGGACTCCCCGCATGCGGTATACCGAACGAGTTAACGACCAGTGAAATTGCGCCATAACTGAAATTCTGCACAAAGGTTCCTTTTATGACACAAGATTTTTATTTATGAAACTAGCTGACTAAGCAAACTTTGTTTTGCTATATAAATATTATTTATCAATGTTTAAAAATTGTCTTTCAACTCGTTGAGCTCCTTAATAATCCTGAGTTGAGCTTTACGAATACTGACAAATGCTATGCACTGACTGGATAGCTCCACTCAAATCTGCATTGGTTTCTTCTCAGGGAAGTTAGCTAGAAAACACCATCTCCATCTGATTAGACTGATGTTAAAAAATTTACTTGTAAAAGTGTTTTTTAAAAGCAGGTAAAATATAAGTAAATATCATTTATCATTTCAGTAAAAAGACGTCCACAGCTGAAAATAAATCTCCCCAAAGAGTCGGGACTACGACCGGTCTTGTGCGTCTCGCATTCAGCGTTGTCATAACTGATATTGTTTTGAGAAAACTAAAATTTAGGTAGGTATCTAGTTTTCAAAATTTAAAATCCATTTAGCAAGTGAATTTTATGAGTTAGGTATCTACACACATCAAAAGTGTCTAGGGATCAAGCATTTTTATGCGGATTTCTTGAGATTGAGATGTGGCTTTGTAATAAATTTATGATTTTATAAATTTATATGGATCCTTTTTGGTGCATTTCATAATTTGAATCAGGAACTGTGAATCAAATTCGAGTAAAAGATGAAAATCAGCTGTCAATATTTTCCCTATAAAAACATACAACGCATTGAAGACATTATTAGTGCTACTGTTTCCCTACTACTGATTAAAACCAACGTTATTATGGAGCGGCGACGTCATTTAAGCAGGGAAGAAATGCTCAGAGCCGTGGGAATGATAGAAGCTGGTTCCCGGCAACGTACTGTGGCTTTAGCTCTGAATACAAGTCAGAGTGTTATCAGTCGACTTTGGACACGTTACCGAAGCACTGGTACCGTGGCTGAGCGCCATGGAGGACGGTTTCGCTGCACCACACGGAGACAAGACCGATACATTCAAATCTTAACTCGAAGAGCTCCAACAATAACCGCCATGATGTTAGCCGTGAGGCTTCATCACTCTTCAGGGAACTTAATTAGCGACCAAACAGTCAGAAACCGCTTGCATGAAGTGAACCTTCATTCCCGAAGACCGCTACGGGTACCACTATAGCAATGCACAATCGTAGGATTCGATATCAATGGGCTCTTGAACACAGAAATTGGGCAGAAGAACAATGGCGTTTCGTGTGCTTTTCTGATGAGTCTCGTTTTGGTATGAGACCGGATACAAGACGTATACGACACTGGAGAACCCCTGGACGCCAACAGCGATTAAAATCCTGCCAGGAAGTCCATCCTTATAGTGGTGGAACCATCATGGTATGGGCGGGTATTTGGATCGGCGGAAGAACTGAGTTGATTTGGATCAGAGGCAACCTCAACGCTCAAATTTATGCTGAGACGATTGTATCAGACGTCATCGTTCCTCTACAAGTGCAAATCGGTCCCTTATTTCAGTTAATGCATGATAATGCACGACCGCACACCGCAAGAGTTGTAAGACAGACTCTCGCCGCAGCTAACATCAATGTCCTGCCCTGGCCTGCTCAGTCGCCAGACTTGAACCCGATTGAGCATGCATGGGATATGCTACAGAGAAGAGCTCTGCCGAATATGGAGGGTATCCAGTCGCAAGAAGACTTTTTTTTGTTGTTGCAACGAACATGGGCGGCCATTCCACAGCGTGATTTGGATGAACTCATTTTGAGTATGCCAAACCGATGTTCTTGTGTTGTTAGAAAATGGCAAATTTCTTTATTAATGCAAAGGTGACTTGGTTTATCGTTACTGTGACAAACGAAAACACTTTATTTGATGAATCCTTAAAGAAAATTTTAATTAATATCAATCAGGAGAAAAGTTATTGCAAAAATATATGTTGATCCCTAGACACTTTTGATGTGTGTAGTTTCCCAAAACAGTAAACGCTAATAATCAACCACAAAACTTCTATTCGGTAGGTAAATATCACCTCGTCGAATGGTCGGCCAGACACTGCCAATTATTATTAAATTAACAACAAAAACATCCTGTTTGACGTTCGTATGAGACAACCTGCGCAAACGCAGCTGGCTAGAACAATATACGGCAAAAACAGAAACAGATTGGGATTTAGTGAGAAATTAAGTTAATTATAATAGCTTAGACTGCCTCGTTGAGTAGTCGATAGATCTGCTTCTAAGCGTAAATTTTTAGAGAAGTCAATAGAACACGTAATTTACAAGGTAAAGTAATTGAAATCACTGACTGTGACTGTGAATACGCATGCCATTAACAGGGCAGGCTAAAACAAATTTAATGTAACACCTTATGTACCATATTCTAGTAAATAAAATATGTTTTGATTGATTTCTGAATTGATTTCCAGAGCATTCTGAGTTCGTATTCCAAGTTCTCTACAAAACATCTACTGAGAAAAACTCAGGTCTAGAATTTACTAGAAACAACATGAGACAGAAGATTGACTTATGAGAACAGTAATTGCTATAAAGTATACGATGAGCGCAGTAATTGCACAGTTACTCATTGTCTTTGACTTAAAATGTTTCGCGAGAGCGCCACAAAAAGAGAATTGTTAAATAACATTTCCTGAATATTTATACAAATAATGATGGCATAATTTTTAGAAAATACTTTTACACGCACACGGTTTTCGAGATTATCGCGAACAGACAAAAATACTACAGGACCGATTTAAAAAAAACCTTTCACAATTAGAATCGCCAAACTTAAGTGGTAGTGGGTAGAGTACATTGCTTGTAGAACAGATCGTCAATGGGGCCGAAAGGTTCTGGAGTGGCGATCGTGCACCGGAAGAATAAGTGTTGGAAGGCCTTCCACAAGGAGGAACGATGACCTGGTGAGGGTTGCGGAAATCTGATGAATATGAGACGTATAGTTCAGGACCGTTTGTTGCGTCGACACTTATGGGAGGCCTATTTCCAACAATAGACGTCTTTCGACTGAAAACTTGATGATGATGATGATGATAACATTTGTCACATTAATAGGAAAAGGATATCAGTACTACGAACGATGAAGATATCCGCAAGAGAACTAAGGTTACCGACATAGCCCGAAGAATCGCCAAACTTAAGTAGCAGTGGGCAGGGCACATTGCTTGTAGAACAGATGGTCGATGGGGACGGAAGGTTCTAGAGTGGCGGCCACGTACCGGAAGACGCAGCGTTGGAAGGCCTCCCAGAAGGTGGACCGCCGACCTGGCGAGGGTCGCGGGAATCCGATGGATGCGAGACGCACAGGACCGGTCGCTTTGCCGACGCTTGGGGGAGGCCTATGTCCAGCAGTGGACGTCTTTCGACTGAAAACTTGAAAACTTGATGATGATCATGATAACATTTGACATATTAATAGGAAAAGGATATCAGTACGACAGTAAAACAATAACAGTCAAATTCAAGATGAATCATCCCGGAAAAGAAGACGATAGCAAAATCATCATACGTGCTTATCGCAGCGATGGCGACAAAACAGTGTAAAGATCATATGAATCACAGTACGGCCATAATAAGTAATATAGTCATTTGTCTCAACCGAACTTTGCTCCCATAGATAAATGATGGTCGCTTCGTAATGGCTTAAAGAATCTATGTTTTGCTTTTTGCATGTTTTGCTTTGTGCAAAAACTGGGACATTGCAGATAAAAAAGTGGTGTGATGCGAAAACATTATCAAAGTATTATTGTTATGCGTTTTATTGAAACGCATGTTACTAAAAGAGTTATAAGTATACATGTGGATGGATGGAGAGGGATAGGGAGGCCAAATAAAGGATGGATGGATTGTGAAGAGTGCTATGAAAGAAAAGGGAGTTAGTGATGGCATAACGGGTGATTTGACGGAATGCAAACAAATAACACGAGACAAGGGCAGGAAAATAATGATGATGATATGCATGCTATCTTATTCATATGATTAGGCCTGATGATGATGTTTTTACTGCTACGAGAGATTTGCCGTCAACAGGACTTGTGTGTTATGTTTGACTGTGGATTGTTTGAAAGAGTTACCGTGTGGCCCTCACAAAGGACAATTGAAGGAACACTGGGTTTTAGCCAGTAAAAGTATGACACTCCCTCTCAACTAGCAAGAGTGGAAGACAAAATTTCAAAAAATGTCCCTCAGTATTTGGTACCACAAATCAATTGATGTGCAATTTCACAGCCATTGACTTTTATGAAACAGAGTCATCAAGGTAATTTAAAAGTGAAGGTTATTCCAATTTACAACTGACGTCATTATGATTGTGGAGACTCAAACCTCTCGGTACGTGCCCTACGAGATCACATAGATTTTCACAATGCCTTCAGCAAGCCCTGGAGGTTCAGACTGGCATGTTTTTTCAAGGCGTATAGTCCCTTGAACATCTCATATCATCATTATCAGCCGAAACACGTCCACTGCTAAAAAAAAGGCTTCCCCCTAAAGGGGGGGTTGCCTTAATCCCCACGCTTGGCAGGCGGCTTGGAGATCGCAGTGAGGTCACCGAAAGTTTGAAGGACGCTACTGCCCGTCCCTCAATGGCTGGTCGCAGTTTAAGGACATCTGCCCGGAATTAAATGGAAATGTTTATTTTCTTTCACTGTGTGTGATTTATTTGGCACACATGCATATTTATGCATGTGTGCCAAATAAATCATTTTTTTCTTTCTTTTTCTTTTTTACTACTGCTACTGTATCTTTGTATTTAATTCCGGTCAGCAGCGCCCGGATAGAGCCCAACTGACTTTTAAATGCATTTTCTTTATGAAATATTGATGGATTTAAATATGCTATGTACCGTTTGATTAAACAGTAAGTATTTTGTGTAAATATATTTTTAAAGTTAAAAGCCGTTTGAAAGGTGTAGAGAAAACCAGTGAAAAAAAAACATATCATTAAAAATTATTTGACAAAAAAATTAGTCATATCATCATCAGCCTAGCCTTTTCCCAACTATATTGGGCTCGGCTTCCAGTCAGGCCGGATTTAGCTGAATACCAGTATTTTACGAGGAGCGGCTGCCTACCAGACCTCCACAACCCATTAACTGGGGTAATACGGTGCTTCATGGCAAGACTGGAGTCAGATTTAAAATATTAGTCATATGAAAAAATCATATTGTTGCAAAAGTTGTAGATGAGTTTATAATAAGCATTTTTTTTCAAACTTATTGACCAAGCTGTTACCGAGGAGTAGGCTTCAGAAAGTCACTGTTCATCAAGGTAATTTAAAATTGAAGGTTATTTCAATTTGCATAAGCTGACGTCATCGTGATAGTGATTATTTGTTGATTCATCACAGTTGTCAATTGATTCGCAAAAACATGCATTCGCTAACAAAATTATAAATAACTTTGACTGCAACATGGTTTAGTAGCATAATGAATCGTAGACACTCTTATAGTATTAACAAACGCTCGAACTTGGTACGATATATTTGGTCCGTATTAAGATCGAGAGTCACTCAACGTAATTTTGATCCGTCGTACCAAATCCGAACGTGTGCATTAATATTAATTTAAATCAGTTACGCTTGACCTTGGTACGGACGGACCAAATTCGCCTTACCAAGTTGGAACAGGATGTAAAGTCCTGCAAAGAACCGTTGAAAACGCGGTAGGAGAATCTTTCGACAAGAAGGGTGTTCTGTCTGGTCCGGGTAACTGCCGAAGCAGAATAATTCCTACGTGGTGACGTAGATTCCGATATAAGTACCTAACAAATAATGTGCTTTTTAAAGACAGGCCAGTTCTTGCGATCTCACCTGATGGTAACGCACTAGATTATTAAGAGCCTATTCACTCTAGCCTTTCCGACGTAAATACACCTAAATTTACTGTTTATTCAAAGAAATTATTAAGTAAAAAAAGGCCACTCACCTCATAGAACCAGCCAAACTTATCATAAGGTATGACGATGGGCAGCTGGGGCATCTCCGTCGCGATGTCCAGGACCGGGTCGCTGATGCCATCGAACATCCACGAGGAGACGTTAGCGGTGAGGAACATGTTGTTGTGGTACAGCCGCAGGAAGCCTTCCACTCCTAGACGGATGAAGTAGTTCTGGTTGCGCATCATGTAGGCTACTGTCTGTTGGGCGAGATTTTTTTTATTTTAGGACAGCTAGGTAAATAGCCATTTACACTAAGGGCTGAAACTGTGTAAAGCGGACACCCACGCGGTTCCATCAAAAAAAGCACCTTTGCGGTGACAAATACTAAAAATAGAATAAAATATTTAATTGCGTTGGGCTTTTATACAACAAACGTGATTTTTTGTCAAGATATTTATTTTGCAAATTATAAAAACTATAATTAACATCCAGAAGTCATGCAAAAGTACAAACTACACTGGGTATTCTGAGTAGGTAAATTAATTAAATAAAATTGAAATTAAACGAAACAAAAATTAAAAATGTCATAAATAATTACATAAAGTCAGAACTTTAAATGTAAAATTGCTTCTTTTTTCAAGTGGGAAATTATCAGAATGACTTCTCCCGCTATTGGGCGGAGCGGGGGGGCGTGTCAGACTTTTGCTGACTAAACCCCACCCCGTTCCTTTGTTACCTTCGTTACAGGACACCAGGTTTTCCTTTCAGAAGCCAACCCATGGCCCAAGAAGCTTCGACCATGCTGGGTCCCTCCAGTTTTGCTGACATCTCTTTTAGGCATGCGTGGAACAGTACACGCCGGTGAAGACTTGGGCTCGGTCCGGGTTATTAACGGACTGCCGGACGGCAAGTTACCCATTGCTCGCCGTCCTCAAGCCTGCGCCTACGTTGGTAGGAAATCGGAATCGGAATCCCGGCTGCGGGGGCATTAGGCGTATTGTTGAGTTTTGTGGTTCTGTTGATCAAGTAAACTTACCGCTATGACGGGGTTGATGCTGGTGACGTTGTCGGAGAGGGAGCCATTGGACATGTCCGGCTGGAAGTGCCAGAAGCGCTGGTTGTAGAACGTCAGCGTGCTGTTCTCTAACGTCGTGGTTCTGTACATCATCGTACTTACCGCTATGACGGGGTTGATGCTGGTGACGTTGTCGGAGAGGGAGCCATTGGACATGTCCGGCTGGAAGTGCCAGAAGCGCTGGTTGTAGAACGTCAGCGTGCTGTTCTCTAACGTCGTGGTTCTGTACATCAAGTTACTTACCGCTATGACGGGGTTGATGCTGGTGACGTTGTCGGAGAGGGAGCCATTGGACATGTCCGGCTGGAAGTGCCAGAAGCGCTGGTTGTAGAACGTCAGCGTGCTGTTCTCTAACGTCGTGGTTCTGTACATCAAGTTACTTACCGCTATGACGGGGTTGATGCTGGTGACGTTGTCGGAGAGGGAGCCATTGGACATGTCCGGCTGGAAGTGCCAGAAGCGCTGGTTGTAGAACGTCAGCGTGCTGTTCTCTAACGTCGTGGTTCTGTACATCATCGTACTTACCGCTATGACGGGGTTGATGCTGGTGACGTTGTCGGAGAGGGAGCCATTGGACATGTCCGGCTGGAAGTGCCAGAAGCGCTGGTTGTAGAACGTCAGCGTGCTGTTCTCTAACGTCGTGGTTCTGTACATCATTGTACTTACCGCTATGACGGGGTTGATGCTGGTGACGTTGTCGGAGAGGGAGCCATTGGACATGTCCGGCTGGAAGTGCCAGAAGCGCTGGTTGTAGAACGTCAGCGTGCTGTTCTCTAACGTCGTGGTTCTGTACATCATTGTACTTACCGCTATGACGGGGTTGATGCTGGTGACGTTGTCGGAGAGGGAGCCATTGGACATGTCCGGCTGGAAGTGCCAGAAGCGCTGGTTGTAGAACGTCAGCGTGCTGTTCTCTAACGTCGTGGTTCTGTACATCAAGTTACTTACCGCTATGACGGGGTTGATGCTGGTGACGTTGTCGGAGAGGGAGCCATTGGACATGTCCGGCTGGAAGTGCCAGAAGCGCTGGTTGTAGAACGTCAGCGTGCTGTTCTCTAACGTCGTGGTTCTGTACATCATCGTACTTACCGCTATGACGGGGTTGATGCTGGTGACGTTGTCGGAGAGGGAGCCATTGGACATGTCCGGCTGGAAGTGCCAGAAGCGCTGGTTGTAGAACGTCAGCGTGCTGTTCTCTAACGTCGTGGTTCTGTACATCAAGTTACTTACCGCTATGACGGGGTTGATGCTGGTGACGTTGTCGGAGAGGGAGCCATTGGACATGTCCGGCTGGAAGTGCCAGAAGCGCTGGTTGTAGAACGTCAGCGTGCTGTTCTCTAACGTCGTGGTTCTGTACATCATCGTACTTACCGCTATGACGGGGTTGATGCTGGTGACGTTGTCGGAGAGGGAGCCATTGGACATGTCCGGCTGGAAGTGCCAGAAGCGCTGGTTGTAGAACGTCAGCGTGCTGTTCTCTAACGTCGTGGTTCTGTACATCATCGTACTTACCGCTATGACGGGGTTGATGCTGGTGACGTTGTCGGAGAGGGAGCCATTGGACATGTCCGGCTGGAAGTGCCAGAAGCGCTGGTTGTAGAACGTCAGCGTGCTGTTCTCTAACGTCGTGGTTCTGTACATCATCGTACTTACCGCTATGACGGGGTTGATGCTGGTGACGTTGTCGGAGAGGGAGCCATTGGACATGTCCGGCTGGAAGTGCCAGAAGCGCTGGTTGTAGAACGTCAGCGTGCTGTTCTCTAACGTCGTGGTTCTGTACATCAAGTTACTTACCGCTATGACGGGGTTGATGCTGGTGACGTTGTCGGAGAGGGAGCCATTGGACATGTCCGGCTGGAAGTGCCAGAAGCGCTGGTTGTAGAACGTCAGCGTGCTGTTCTCTAACGTCGTGGTTCTGTACATCAAGTTACTTACCGCTATGACGGGGTTGATGCTGGTGACGTTGTCGGAGAGGGAGCCATTGGACATGTCCGGCTGGAAGTGCCAGAAGCGCTGGTTGTAGAACGTCAGCGTGCTGTTCTCTAACGTCGTAGTTCTGTACATCAAGTTACTTACCGCTATGACGGGGTTGATGCTGGTGACGTTGTCGGAGAGGGAGCCATTGGACATGTCCGGCTGGAAGTGCCAGAAGCGCTGGTTGTAGAACGTCAGCGTGCTGTTCTCTAACGTCGTGGTTCTGTACATCAAGTTACTTACCGCTATGACGGGGTTGATGCTGGTGACGTTGTCGGAGAGGGAGCCATTGGACATGTCCGGCTGGAAGTGCCAGAAGCGCTGGTTGTAGAACGTCAGCGTGCTGTTCTCTAACGTCGTGGTTCTGTACATCAAGTTACTTACCGCTATGACGGGGTTGATGCTGGTGACGTTGTCGGAGAGGGAGCCATTGGACATGTCCGGCTGGAAGTGCCAGAAGCGCTGGTTGTAGAACGTCAGCGTGCTGTTCTCTAACGTCGTGGTTCTGTACATCAAGTTACTTACCGCTATGACGGGGTTGATGCTGGTGACGTTGTCGGAGAGGGAGCCATTGGACATGTCCGGCTGGAAGTGCCAGAAGCGCTGGTTGTAGAACGTCAGCGTGCTGTTCTCTAACGTCGTGGTTCTGTACATCATCGTACTTACCGCTATGACGGGGTTGATGCTGGTGACGTTGTCGGAGAGGGAGCCATTGGACATGTCCGGCTGGAAGTGCCAGAAGCGCTGGTTGTAGAACGTCAGCGTGCTGTTCTCTAACGTCGTGGTTCTGTACATCAAGTTACTTACCGCTATGACGGGGTTGATGCTGGTGACGTTGTCGGAGAGGGAGCCATTGGACATGTCCGGCTGGAAGTGCCAGAAGCGCTGGTTGTAGAACGTCAGCGTGCTGTTCTCTAACGTCGTGGTTCTGTACATCAAGTTACTTACCGCTATGACGGGGTTGATGCTGGTGACGTTGTCGGAGAGGGAGCCATTGGACATGTCCGGCTGGAAGTGCCAGAAGCGCTGGTTGTAGAACGTCAGCGTGCTGTTCTCTAACGTCGTGGTTCTGTACATCAAGTTACTTACCGCTATGACGGGGTTGATGCTGGTGACGTTGTCGGAGAGGGAGCCATTGGACATGTCCGGCTGGAAGTGCCAGAAGCGCTGGTTGTAGAACGTCAGCGTGCTGTTCTCTAACGTCGTGGTTCTGTACATCATCGTACTTACCGCTATGACGGGGTTGATGCTGGTGACGTTGTCGGAGAGGGAGCCATTGGACATGTCCGGCTGGAAGTGCCAGAAGCGCTGGTTGTAGAACGTCAGCGTGCTGTTCTCTAACGTCGTGGTTCTGTACATCAAGTTACTTACCGCTATGACGGGGTTGATGCTGGTGACGTTGTCGGAGAGGGAGCCATTGGACATGTCCGGCTGGAAGTGCCAGAAGCGCTGGTTGTAGAACGTCAGCGTGCTGTTCTCTAACGTCGTGGTTCTGTACATCATCGTACTTACCGCTATGACGGGGTTGATGCTGGTGACGTTGTCGGAGAGGGAGCCATTGGACATGTCCGGCTGGAAGTGCCAGAAGCGCTGGTTGTAGAACGTCAGCGTGCTGTTCTCTAACGTCGTGGTTCTGTACATCATCGTACTTACCGCTATGACGGGGTTGATGCTGGTGACGTTGTCGGAGAGGGAGCCATTGGACATGTCCGGCTGGAAGTGCCAGAAGCGCTGGTTGTAGAACGTCAGCGTGCTGTTCTCTAACGTCGTGGTTCTGTACATCAAGTTACTTACCGCTATGACGGGGTTGATGCTGGTGACGTTGTCGGAGAGGGAGCCATTGGACATGTCCGGCTGGAAGTGCCAGAAGCGCTGGTTGTAGAACGTCAGCGTGCTGTTCTCTAACGTCGTGGTTCTGTACATCAAGTTACTTACCGCTATGACGGGGTTGATGCTGGTGACGTTGTCGGAGAGGGAGCCATTGGACATGTCCGGCTGGAAGTGCCAGAAGCGCTGGTTGTAGAACGTCAGCGTGCTGTTCTCTAACGTCGTGGTTCTGTACATCATCGTACTTACCGCTATGACGGGGTTGATGCTGGTGACGTTGTCGGAGAGGGAGCCATTGGACATGTCCGGCTGGAAGTGCCAGAAGCGCTGGTTGTAGAACGTCAGCGTGCTGTTCTCTAACGTCGTGGTTCTGTACATCAAGTTACTTACCGCTATGACGGGGTTGATGCTGGTGACGTTGTCGGAGAGGGAGCCATTGGACATGTCCGGCTGGAAGTGCCAGAAGCGCTGGTTGTAGAACGTCAGCGTGCTGTTGTCGTCGTTCCACGTCAGGTTCACCTGTTCAAGACATGAAGCCATTAATATGATGCATAGCACGCAGGAAGAAAGCAGCTTTCTGTCAATACGAACATTTTTGTTATCAGACCAGGATCTTCAGAGATTATCCCCTACAAACAAAATGACAAAAAAACAAATTTTACCCCTTTATTATATCAGTAAGTATAGATAAAACCGACATTTTTGCTGAAGGTAGAATGGAAAGTAATGCCATGTGGCATTAATGCCCGTTTTCACTAACGGTCCCCTAAATTTTGGCCCCTATCATCATAATTATCTTATCTTTGTACTTTGTGAGTTGACTATTGTAGCGCCCTCTCTAGTAAACATTGGAACGAGTCATGTTTTAAATGTTAAAATTGCTGAAAATATAAAATAGAAAGCAAGAGTTACAAAGATCGTTAGATGCAAGAAACCATGTATTCAATTAGCTTTACTTGTACAGTTACAATATTGTTTCCTTCTATAAGTCATCTTATAGTGTGGTTCAGTCCTTACGGCAAAAGTCAAAACTCGCTCGACCCACCACCGCTGTCAAATCTATATATATAAAAATACTTGAGGCTTGACCGATTTGGCTGTTTTTTTTTTAAATGTTTCTTGAAGTTCAATGATGGTTCTTGCGGAGAGAAAAATTAAAAAAAAAAGTTTGTTAAAGTAGGGTAGTGTAGGGTAGTGAAGGGTAGTGTAGGGTAGTGTAGAGTAGGGTAGGTAGGGTAGTGTAGGGTTGGTAGGGAAGGTAGGGTAGGGTAGCGTAGGATATGTAGGGTAGTCATTTGACGGGAGCGAAGCCGCGGGTAAAAGCTAGTTAATATTATTTTTCGTCCAATGACTTCCCCCGTTCTTGTGTGGAACGAGAGGACACGTCAGACTTTTCAGTCAGATTCTACGATACAAATTTAGTAGTAGTAGATTCAATACTATAGATTTTACGCCACAAAATTAAATCAGTCATGAATCATTGACCCTCTTGTACAAATAAATTTTACACACATAATTTAACATTGGTAGATGCAAGTGCACTTTTGACCCCTAACTGTACAGTGTACGTGTAGTGTAGGTAGCTTGTTTTGCAACCATGGTTCACTTAGGTATTGAACGACACCACTTATCCAATAAATACTTTTATGCTCCGTAATGTTCTTTGTGAAAAAACAATAGCAAAAATAATAACTACCTACTACAATTATTCGACACAAAACCGACCACTACAATTTGTCATCTTTACCTAATTATTTTCCTATAGGTACTTATTATACGCAGCAGTGCAAGTGGTGGCCCAGTGGTAACGGCCGGCGTTTACGACTTGCAGGTCGAACCAAGCCAGAAGAATTATTTTGTGTAATTTATATCATCAGCACTACTCTCAAAATGGTAAGGGAAAACATCGTGAGAAAACCGGCATGTCCTAGAACCAAACATTTTAAGACATGTGACGTCCACCAATCCCCGCTGGGCCGGAGTGGTGGATTTCGGCCCATTCCCTCTCCTGGAGAGGAGGCCTGAGTCAGGGCTAGATATCCTATGCTAATCATTCAATAAAAAAATTACTTTATGAACCGTAATGTTCTTTTGTCAGAAAACAATAGCAAAAATAAATTGAATACTCATACCTAACTACCTACAGTACTTACTACCTACGACAATTGTGCGACATGAAATTAATCACTAGAATTTGTCATCCTTACCTACCGTAGTTAATTTGTCATCCCTACCTACCGCATTTACTAATATGCGTGTTAGTTTCTGTGAAATTGTTGCGATTTTAGTGTACACCATCATCATCATTTTAGCCGAAAGACGTCTACAGCTGGACATAGGCCGCCCCTAAGCGTCGCCACAACGACCGGTCTTATGCGACTCGTATCGATCGGATTCCCGCGATCCTCACCAGTTCATCGGGCCATCTTGTGGAAGGTGTAAGGGTCCGTCAGGATCGAAGCCTGCAGGGGCCCTAGATTAAACGAAAGAGAACCCCGGGACACTGGAATTAAGACATAGAAGGAACAAGAGTGGGTTTCAGTCAGTAGAAGTCTGTCACGCCCTCCCGCATCGCCCAGAGGGTGAGATTTTTGATGATTTCCCACCATGAAAAAAAACCTTGTCTCCTACAAGGTGTGTGTACATATGTCTGTGTGCATAGTGTGCCAAATAAATAATTTTCTTTCTTTGTTTCTTCAAACGCGGTGTCTTACGGTATGTAGTTGCCACTCCAGAACCTTTCGTCCCCATCAACTATCTATTTTGGTGTACAATAAAGTAAATTCTATTCTACTCCTATTTTCCTACATTATTTAACGCAGCTGCAATGCAGTCCACGATCGTAAAGTCATGCATTTGGTCATCATTATAATTTTCTCGATTGCACTTTCTCGTATGATTCTCCAAAGGAAAAGCGACGGCTACCGAACTCACGCGCAGATAATTAAATACCTAAACATTCTTCGCGTTAAAAGGCCTATTACACTTTTCGTTTTTACGAACAGTCTTAGTCTACGTCGCGTAGTGTAATAAGGGTAAGACAGTCTTACTTGTACGTAGATTCAACGACAGTCTACGTAGACCGGTCGTAAAAACGGGTGATGTAATGCCTTTTCTGTCTGAGCAAGTTAAAACTGTGCAAAAGACTCACTTAAAATATGTTTTCGTTTTCCTTATATATTATGTATAATAATAAAATTATAATGGCATTGTTACTAACCGTTCTTGATCATTGGATTCAGAATCTGATACTCTACTTAAGTTTGTTTTGACCTTTCTTAAAGAAAACATTTGTAAAAAAAAACTATTTATAATAAAAAACAAATAATTCAAATTTCGGAAACCGGTATTTTTGTTTAAAAAGGTCATTTCGATTCTATATTTTTGTTTGTTTGTTAAATTGGTGTCTCGACATTTCTCTACTATTATATTCGCTGCTTGTTGTTGTCGTGTCTTTTGATAAAAACTTCATAAAAATCCGTTCAGTGGGTTTTTGAGTTGATCACATTCATACACACATACAGAGACAGATAGACGCCGTCGAGAATCTTCTAAATTATAATTAGTATAAGGACAAAAACCATTGTTATTCTATAATTAACACAAAATGCAATTATCTCTTGACTAAAATGTAGCGATGACGAAATACCTTTTAAGTACATACCTACTTCCAAAATACAACTCCCGTTAATTTATGCCATTAGCGGTATGCGATGATAATGATAAAATTATTTGAATAATATACGGTACCGTTTTATATACTGAAGATCATCTGCCTAGACTTTTCCCAACTATATTGGGGTCGGCTTCCAGTCAAGCCGGATTTAGCTGAATACCAGTATTTTACGAGAAGCGGCTGCCTACCAGACCTCCATTCACAACCCATTAACTGGGGTAACACGGTACTTCATGGCAAGACTGGAGTCAGATTTACTGGCTTCTAACTATCCGTAACGACTGTCAAAGATTTGCAATTGACAGCCGGGACCTACGGCTTAACGTGCTTTCCGAGGCACGAAGGAAACTCGGTATGTTAAGATTTTCACCCACCTACCCACAGTACCGCCTTGGCAAGCGTTGCTTAACCTTGAAGATCGACCCGTACGTTTTATATACTGAAGTTAAATTATACAATAACTTCAGCTAGCGGGGCATCGCCTGCGTTAAAATAGAAAGTTAAGTATCCCAAAGAATCATACTTCTAAGATAAGCAAAGACGCGGCGCGGGGGCCAACTAGTAAGAAAATAAACACTAAGTAATTTAAGGTTTAAAATAAATAAGATTGAGTAGGTATTATTAAGATATGATTTAAGACGGATTTTAGGCTGATATGCGTGAAGGATTTTTAAATACATAATGCAAAAAGTAATTATTATCTCCAATTCCTACAGTAGATACGTACGCCGACTTCGCATTAGAAAATTCTCAGTTGCCAAGTGACCAAAACACACAAAAAATCAGTTTAACATTTTTTTTTATTGAGGTGGAAAAATCAGCCAATGGCTTCTTCCGCTCTAGGGTGGAACAGGAAGACGGGTCAAACTTTTAATGACTAAAACCACACCAGTGTCCGTCAATTGCACTTTGCATTCTAGGACCGTAAGTGTCTATTTTAGAAATTCCTCGGGGCCCTAGCTGGCATTGGCCGCCTCCGGACGGTTATTTACTATACTGCCGCAAGCTCGCGCCTACGGTGATCAAATCATTCCAGTACGGTGATTACATCATCAAAATGCTAATTCCAAACATCACAGTAAGTAGTCCCGTTAACAGAAGAATCACAATAAGTGTTTTTTAGATCACACACAGAACTCTTATACACTCAGCATAAGCATAATAACAAAATCAGCCTTTTAATATTTCCACAGCTGGGACTCAGGCCTCCTCTCCAGAAGATGAAATGGGCCATAATCCACCACGCAAGCCCAGAGCGGGTTGGTGAATTCACATATCTCCGAATTTTTAGTTCTAGGACAAGCCAAAAGACAGACAGAAAGAAATCTTAAATAATAAGACAATATTAAGATTTCTGCGGTTCACATGCAGTCAAGGTGAGTCGTTTACCTTGAAGTGAATTATTCGCAAAATAAAGCGTGTTAGGCGTCTTGTACATGACACGATTTTCGCCGTGTGTAGGCACAGTTAAATTCGCCGTCCGTAGGCACGGTTATCAGTGTTGTATGGATCAACAACTGCCTAGCCTTTTCCCAACTATATTGGGGTCGACTTCCAGTCAAGCCGGATTTAGCTGAATACCAGTATTTTACGAGGAGCGGCTGCCTACCAGACTCCACAACCCATTAACTGGAATAACACGGTACTTCATGGCAAGACTGGAGTCAGATTTACTGGCTTCTGACTATCCGTAACGACTGCCAAAGATCTACAAATGACAGCCGGGACCAACGGCTTAACGTGCTTTCCGAGATCCGAAACTCGTTATGTTAAGATGGTCACCCATCCACAGACCAACCTAGGCAAGCGTTGCTTAACCTTGAAGATCGACTTGTGCGGCTGTTATTATTTAGCCACGAGCTCCTCAGTGTTGTATGGATCTGTAGCGAAATTTATGACGGTCGAAGGAGCCTCCCTTTTCAACAGAGGTATGTGGGACTTTATAGATTAAACTACATGAACTAACACTAAAATAGATTGTAAGAAGTGTAAACTTTAAATACTGGAAATAAAATGCTTTTTTATTTTATTTTATTTATGTGGGACTTTACTCTTTGTACTACATATGTTTCCAAAGATCACTGGGGGAGCTTGTTGAAATACACAGCAATTTCATCTGTGTTGTATTGCAGGCCCCTCTTGTACACAGTACGTTTTATTAACCGTACGGCGTGTTAGTCGTACGGTTAAAAAAACGTGACTTAAGTCTGAATCCCGACTGTTACTGACGACCGGATGACAAGCTGCCCATTGCTCGTCATCCGCAAGCCCGCGTCTACGGTTAAAATGCTAATTAAAAATGTCATAGTAGTCTCGTTAACAGAAACATAAGTGTTTGTTAGTTCACATACAGTCAAGGTCAGTCGTTCATCTTGAAGTGAATTTATCCGAAAACAAAACGTGTTAGAAATCTCCATAATCAGCGAATTGTACGTATTGGATTAAGTGATACCTGAAGAATGTTTCTACCTAAATTATTTACACGGAAACATGATTGATTTGGGACGACGCTACATGGCATGATCGGTGATGTAATATAATTTTATAATGATTAGTACGAGTATTACGGAAATTCTTTACATTAACATAGATAAGAATAATCTTAAAGCCCTAATGTTTCTTCAAACGTGATTCTTATCTTCCAAAGACGGCGAGCAATGGGTAGCTCGCTGTCCGGTCGTCCGGTAACCATTCGGACCGAACCCGTATAGACAACGGCTTTTAATATTCCACGCGCGCCTCAAGGAAATGAAAGTCGTAGGGACCCAGCAGGGTCGAAAGGTAAGTCCATGTCCCCCAGATCGAAGGCAACGAAGGAACGGGGTGGGGTTTAGTCAGTAAGAGTCTGACACGCCCTCCCGCTCCGCCCAAGAGCGGGAGAAGTCATTCTGATGATGACCCTACCAAAAAAAAAGCAGGGTCGAAGCCTATTGAGACCATGGCTTGTGCGAGAGAGAACCCCGGGGTTCTGGAAGAAGGACCAAGAAGGAACATAGGCACTGGGAGGACTAAACCCGTTAGTTCAGCCATTGATTTAGTCCTATACCGACCTAGAGCGGGCGAAGTAATCAGAAGACTTCGAACATAAACCAATAAGTCTTCCTAAGACAATATATAGAAAAACGGCATTTATTAACAGCTATAGAAAAAAAACTACAACTTATCAGTAATCTCACTTCTACCACTACGGAAAATGTAAATTTACGAGGTCGTAAAAAAATATGTAAGTACTTAAATATTTTGCCTTTTTGTACGTAAAATAATAACAACTGACTATACTGCCTTCGTGCGATAAGATACGGAAAAAAAAACCTTATAAAAAATATATGCAATAATCACAAACAATAGTACAATAAAAATCACTGTAAACGCAGTAAACCACAGATTTATCATGTTGTATAGTATAGCATAGTATAGCATCAGCTTTATAATGTTCCTACTGCTGGGACTCAGGCCTCCTTCTAGGAGAGGGAATGGGCCGTAATCAACCGCGCGGGCCCAGTGCGGGTTGGTGGATGTCACATGTCTTCGAATATTTAGTTCTAAGACATGCCGGTTTTCTCACGAACTATTCTCATCATCTTGTATAACAAACAACAATTAAAATTACACTACACACATAACATAATGTAATTTCACTCGCGTTTTTACGCTTGTAGAGTATTACGGAACAAAAATCCAGGTTAATGAGTTAGGCGAACACTCATATACATACATGTAGAGGCCAGTCACTTGCTTACTCTACTTTAGACAATAAGAATCAACGAAGCAATGTAAGAATGATTTTGGTATAAATAATTAAACGGAAATACGGACTGGAATTTCCGAACGGACCAATTGTTTTTTACAGGCATCTAGGACCATAATATTCTAGAGGACCTTTCTTTTCTATTAGTTGCTGATGAATGGAAACTGAAAAAGTAAGGTACAGCAAGCCGTCAGTTGTATCAAAACTCTATCGTTTACATTTCAGGGAATGTGCATTGGAATTGCTCAATTTAATTCCGCCAAGCCCATCCCATCATCGGACCACTAGACGTACGATGTTTCGCCATCGGTACGTCTACCACATACCGACTTTCCATGTATATGTACATGCTACCTAAAGAGCGTAATTCTTCACTGGAATCTGTGTTTCCTGATATCTAAAATGTAGAGATATTTAAGTCAAGAGTTAAGAGGTTATTTCTAGGCAAGCGTGCTCCATCGTCCACCACATTAACGCTTACGATCAGGATAAGATAGAGGTCAAGCGCGAGCCTATCTAAAATTTTAAAAAAGCTAAAGTAACATCCGTACGGTTCGACCTTTAAGATTAAGCAACACTTGCGGTCGGTTTATAGGTGGGTGCAAATCTTAACATACCGAAATTCCTCCGAGCCTCGAAAAGCATGTTAAGCCGTTGATAAAGCATTAACAGCCGAATCTTGACAAATAGCTATGTAACAACAACAACAACACAACCCAACAACAATTAATTAATTTGGTTGTGAAAATCAGATAGGCAGCGGCCCCAAGTAAAATGTTGACATCCATCTTTATCGACCCCAACCCCAGCATACTCTTAGACTAGACTAGCAACCCTTAGAAAAGACTAAGGAGATTAAGTTATTTGATACTACAAAGCTTATTAACAGGCTTTGTCTTTATAATAATGAGTAGGCGTACTTCTGACTACATGAAGTAGGCATAGGCACAGTGTCGTTGCGAACACCATTTTATCAGCAGAGTCTACCAACGCGAATGAGTCAAAGTTTAAAATTGCCGTTCAAAGTTCTAAAACATTAAGTACTAACTACGTAACTAATAAGTAATAAGATATTGAATAGAATGAAAGAATTAATTTGCGATAAAGAAAATCGTTATAAAAAATCAATACACGTAAAATTGCTGTTCAAAGTCCCGAAACCAACTTTAGACTAAGATATGGAATGGAAGAATTCATTTGCGGAAAAGAAAAACATTATAAAAATCAACGCACGTGTTTGCTACATCATCTAATGCAAAAACACATTAACAACACTAATTTGAATACTTGTTTTGGAGACAACAGCGCAGTTAGTGATAATGATGATTTCGCACAGCGTGTTGGACAAACACCTTTTGTTTATAGCTCATGTAGACATTGTGAAGATACACCTATGTTATGTAATGACAATAGGATAGAAAGCGCTGTAATGGCAAAAATTACTCTTCTAATGGTAGTTACATGTGCAGAAATGTTAGGGTATGGGATGCTAGATGAATGTTACGAAATAGTAATAAACATTGCTTGGTAACAAGCAAACGTATCTCTTAAAATATCTTGTTCCTAAGTTTGACTCATTCTGATTTAAAAGTAGTAGCTACAACGAACAGAAATTTATAACAATTTTAACTTTTGGAGAGATATAAAAAGAGCAATTTTATGAAGAATACTAGAGACAGACACAAATTAAAGACATCAGAGGAGGCCTAAAGGTACACTGTACTGTACACTACCTAAGAGGTACACTGAACTGGCAGACATCCTGTAAAATGTTAGAAAATTTTAGACTCTAAAAGGCTTATTGATTGATAATATCGAAAGAGAGAAACCATTCATGGTCTTGAATGGTTTCTATGATCGTCGCTATGATCCTTAAATACTTCTATACTGTCTTTCATATTCCGCAGATACAGAATACAAAGATAATTTAGTAAAAGCGAATACGGGATAGATCTAACGGACTTTTACCTTGTTAAAATTAGCTAACATTATTCTAGCATTACATCATGAAGTTATAAGTGGGAAGTGTTGTCGATATTATCGTAGTTACTCCATCGTGATATGTAAATTCCATTCCAGATAAGATAAAAGATGAAACACCTATACAAAGGAATCTATATATAACTATATAAAAGGAGAAACTGACTGATATATTATCAACAACAAAAGCATAGCCGAAACTGCTGGGCCTAGGAGCGTGTTTGGCTAAAGGTTTCTTTATACTGTAGGGAAGCACTAACGGCCGAACCCAATAACCTATCTATCACATATCGGAGATAGTAAAACAAATGATACAATACAAAAATTATACATGTTTTCTGTTGTTTCATTTGTTTTTCAATCTCCGATATGTGATAGATAGGTTATTGGTTTCGGCTGTTAGTAGGAGTTTTAGACTTTTCGTCTTGGATGTGAAAAGGGGGACATTCGTTTGTATGCAAAATTTTATTCCTTGAATATATAGAGTATACTTGAAACTAACCCAAGTAAATAAACTACCCTAATACAAACAATTTAAGGGATTTTTAAGATTATAATAGATTAAAATGGTAATTAAGACTGTCATAATTAATTTTTCAAAACTACTCTCAAAATATGGTTTAAGGGATGTCAAAGTTTTTATGAATACTTTCATAAAAACTTAAAACAAAGTCGCTTGGAAAGCGCTATTTCCAGATAAAAGATCAAAAGCCTACTAATACAAAGGAATACGATAAGAAATAACATTGTTATTGAAGACGGTCAATAAACAGTATATGCATAGCATAGCATCATCCTTATAATTTTCCCACTGCTGGGACTCAGCCCTCCTCTCTAGGAGAGGGAATAATTAATTATTATAAACTTTCTCTTTTTCTTTCTCTTTTTTTTTTACAATCGGACATATTATTTATACAATTTTGTAAATTTTATTTGTATCTTTTTTTTTTTGTGAATGTGAGGACTATGTGGATATCTTTCTTTTTCCTTTCTTTTCAGTAATTTTAAGTTATGTCTGGCAATTTGAGTATTTCTTGCGGCCTAACCAAATGTCCTTCCCTTTGTATTGTTCGTCAAGGCGTTGAGCTCCTTAGTAGTCCTGAGTTGAGCTTTACGACGAATGACAAATGCTTGCACTGACTGGACAGGTCTACTCAAATCTGCATGGTTCTTTCTTTAAAAGGTCATTTCAGACCCCAATCTGCATAGTTCGCATATGATTTGACCAATACATTTTGTATGGTTTTTTTTTTTTAAAGAGACTGTGACCCCTGAGTTTGTTTCGGTGTTTCTTCTCAGGGTAGTCAGATAGGAAACACCGGCCTCATCTAGATTATTAATTATGACAAAAAAAATTGACGTGTAAAAGTGTTTCGTGAAACCTATTTGCAAAATAAATATCATTTATCATTTATTTATTATTTATAAGCCGTAATCCACCACGCGAGCCCAGTGCGGGCTAGTGGATGTCACATGTATTCTAATTTTTGGCGGAGCAGTGGTGATGAAATAAATTACACAAAGTAATGCGCCAGCCTGGATTTGAATCCACGACCTACAACTCGTAAGTCAGGGCGGTTACCGTCGGAGGACACGGTGGAGCACACGGTAGAGGTGTGCCCCGCTTGGGCGGAGCACCGCCGTGTCCTTGTGGAGGCTATCGGCGGCGGTGACCTCTCGCGCCGGGCCCTGGTAGAGGCCATGGTCCGGAGCGAGGAGGGGTGGCAGGCGGTCGCCTCCTTCTGCGAAGCAGTAATGTTAGCGAAGGAGGCTGCCGACTGCGTGAGGCAACGGAACTCACGCCGCCGCCGCCGAGATCCCGATCCCGATTTCCGACCACCGTAGGCGCGGGCTCGCGGACAGCGAGCACTGGGTAGCTCGCCGTCCGGTAGTCTGGTAATAATCTGGACCGAGCCTAGTCGTCGACGGCGCGTTCTGTTCCACGCGCGCCTCAAGGAGATGTCAGCAAACTGTAGGGGCCCGGTAGGGCCGAAGCCTCTGGGGAACACGGTATCCGAAAGGTTGTCACCGTGTCCCCCAGATCGATGGCAACGAAGGAAAGGGGTAGGGGTTTAGTCAGTAAGAGTCTGACACGCCCTCCCGCTCCGCCCAAGAGTGGGAGAAGTCATTCTGATGATTCCCCTACCGGAAAAAAAAAGGGCGGTTACCGTTGGGCCACCACTGTTCATGTCAGTTCAGTCCAAACAGTAACTAAATATAAAATAAAAACACGTATAGTCATTCCAGCTGCAAATGACAATGTCAACAACAGATTAGGAGTATCGCACGATTTGTATCAGAGACGACACGCTACAATTAGTTTACAGATAATAATTAACGAGATATGAGTGACATAGATAACAGACTCTACTGTGGGTGGAGACTTGCATTTGTGCAGGCCATAGAACATGTTATTACCTTTAGTTACTAACGGCTAGTTTTTTCATCAAAAACTAAAACTATCAGTAAAACCATTAACATTTACTTGACCATAGCTGTCATAATGGCAAATGTGTTTCTTCATCCAAATAACAGCTAAACTAAAAGTCAAAAGAGTTGCCGCTACGCAAACGTCTTAATTACCCCAAAAACACGTGGGGAGCTTTTTTTACTCATGACAACATCGCAACATCACTGTCCAGTAGTGCCATAAGTCAAATGTCATTTGTTGTTTAGGGTGAAGGCGGGATATATATTGCTAGCTAGTTTAATCCTTTAAATATTTTTGGACCTATTTTTAAAATTTTAAAAGCATTTGTGGTTTTAGAATTTTAACCCCCCATGGTATTTCTGTCCATTTCCTCGAAAGTTGACTGTAATTGCTCTGTATTCCATACTCTAACTCGAACATACTCTCATCCACCAGTCCACCCCGGGCCCACGTGGTGGATCATTCCTCTCCTAGAGTGCAGACTTGAGTCCCAGCAGTGGGATTATTATAAGGCTGATAATGCTAATGCAAAATGCTACTCGAACTCGCACTCCTTCCTTTCTTTTATATATTCATGGCATGGTTCTGCTACATTCGTACATATTACAAATAAAAAAGGGGGCAAGTGTGAGTCGGACTCGCGCACTGAGGGTTCCGTTTCCGTTTATCATTTTTTGATAACAAGGCATCTATGCCACCGGGGCATTTATTCCCGCCTTTACCCTATTTCTTAAAAAAAAAAACTTTGAAATAAAATGTGTTTGAACGCATCCATAATGAACGCAGTGAAGTCAATACAATTTTGTCAAAATGACAGTGACTATAGCATTAACAGCCCCTCAATGAGCAGTAACAGTCAAACCAACGGTTGAAATTGTGAAGAAACGAATTTAATCGTTATTATTACTTTATGTCGTTACTTTGGCTGTTACCTTTGATGAAAAAACTGGCCGTTAGTGATAGCTTTTTTTAGGAAGGGTAATCGTCAGAATCATCATCATCAAATCATTGCCAAAAAAAAGTCAACATTTAACGGATTTGATATACGCCTCCGACATATCACGTGGTTAATCCCAAGCATTGTGGACTTTAGCGCTTGTTAACACTGATCAAACGTCAGTATGTCCAGAGGAACGGACACACTGACGTTAACCAAAGATAGACCTCGGTCTGTCTTTTGATGGGTTTTTTGACCAATTGAACATCTTAACATGCCACGATTCCTGCTTTAGGAAGCAGGTTAAGCCGTTGTTACCGGCTATTGTTTGAAGATTAAAGATCTTCAGACGCTACAGATAGTCAGAAGCGAGAAAATCAAACAAGAGTCTTGCTAAGGGTTAGAGACTTATCGTGTTACCCAAATACTGGATTGTAAAGGTCAATTAGGCAGTTGCTGCTTGTGAAATTCTAGTATCCAGCTGCATCGGGTTTTTTTTATATAACATTAACTAGTGCTTCACTGCATTCCCGCCTGATGGTAAGTAGAGATGCAATCGTTGAGGGTGAGGCGCACTAGTTTATTAAGAGCCTATTCACTATAGCCTTGAAGATATCGTAAGTCAACCTGAACTTAGTTAGGAAGAGCCTAAACAGACAATACAATCAACTCACCTTCGTATGTGACTCCTTAAATACATAAGGACCCATCTCCACGACTTTGATCTTCTCTGCTGTTCCTGCTAGGATCTCGTTGACGTTGGTTATGTTGAAGAAGTAGCTCTCCAGGTACATGGGGATCGGCGTCTCCCGCCATATGCTGAACGACATGGATTCTGGTGTTAGGACCAGCATCTGGAAGGAAAAAGGAGGGTCAAAAATTGGTCTTTTGATATGGAGTACGTATTGAGGCGAGAGAAGAGGGGTGATTGGGGTCCGTTTACATCCTAAGGACCCAAGCCAACCTCACCTGCTAGCGGTGCACCCTGCTGTTCAACGGACGAGGCTCTGGCGATCCTGGTTTCCCTCTCGTAGGGTTGTGGGGGTCAGACGGCTGGTCGCCCCACGTAAAACCAACCTCAGTCGGATAAAAATGGATTGGGCAAGGAATAGACTGGGTACTTGGGCTAGGGCGTCGCCGAACAACGACGCGCAGGCACATCGCCTTAAACCTGTGATAAGTGGGCTAGGGCTACCGTGTCAAGTACGGGCACGGCTAAAGAAGTTAGTACCCAAAAAGAAGCTCCGCTTTGCCACCTGGAACATTGGCTCTCTAACTGGACGTTGCAGAGAACTCGCGGACGTACTTGCGAAACGTCGGGTCCAGTGCGCCTTCCTTCAGGAGACGCGCTGGAAGGGGAATAAGTCCCGTGACATCGGGCAGGGGTACCGGCTAATGTACACCGGATCACCATCGGGCAGGAACGGAGTAGCCGTAGTACTGTCTAAGGACCTTCAGGATGGACTTCTTGAAGTAGACCGATACAGCGACCGGTTGATGCGAGTTAAGGTGCTGATCGAAGGGTCGGTAACGAACCTAGTCAGCGCCTATGCTCCTCAAACTGGTTGCTGTGAGTCTGAAAAGGAGGCCTTCTGGGATGAGTTCGAGGACGTATTGCGCGCTATTCCGAATTCTGAAGATATTTTGGTTGGGGGGGATCTCAACGGTCACGTAGGTCAGCGCGCTGGAGAGTACGGACGTATTCACGGTGGTTTTGGCTATGGCCAGCTAAATGCAGAGGGAGTCAGCATACTCAGGACCTGCGCTGTGTCGGACCTAGCCATCGTGAATACATTCTTTCAGAAGAAACCCCAGCATCTTATTACGTACCGTGGTGGTTCACACTCAACCCAAATTGACTACCTGCTGGTGCGACGGTGCAACATTGGCAAGGTTACCAACTGTAAGGTTATCCCAGGCGAAAGCTTAACGGCTCAACACCGCCTCCTTGTCATGGACCTGGCGATCGTACCAAGGAAAAAAGTGACTCAGAAACGCAATCCCCGCACCAAGTGGTGGTTGCTTAATGGTCCTAGACTGTCGGAATTCATCGCGGAGGTCGAGCACCTCGAGATCAGTTCTCCGCATGAGTCCGCTCAAGAGATATGGAGTAGGATTCATTCAGTAATCACCGCCGCGGGTAAGCGCGTCCTTGGCACTTCTCGTGGTGGTCGCACCATGGACAGGGAGACATGGTGGTGGGATGACGGGGTGCAGGAGGCGACCCGGAAGAAGAAGGCTTTATTTAAAAAGTGGCAGGGGTCCAACTCTCCGGAGGACAGGGAGGCATATGGAGCGGCTAAGCGCGCTTGCAAAAAAGCAGTAGCCAGAGCCCGCAGCAAAAGTTTGGCGCCCTTGTACGACAAGCTGGAAACTGCGGAGGGGCAAAAGCTTATTTTTAAGCTGGCGCGTGCCCGGGAAAAAGCTACACGGGACATTAGCAAATGCCTCTGTGTAAGGGACGCCCAGGGTAAGCTGCTCTATGATGCCCCCTCTGTTAAGGAGAGATGGTGCACATACTTCGAGGAGCTGTCTAACAAACAGCATCCCCATAACCTTCCTCCCGAACCGCCTCCTAACCTTGGTCTTATTTCCCCTATTTCCCCCGACGAAACTCGCATTGCTCTTCGCCACATGAAGAACCGGAAATCGGTCGGGCCTGACAATCTGCCAATCGAAGTGTGGAAGGCCATGGGCTCACATGGTGTGGACCTTCTGACGGATCTATTTAACCGCATCCTGACCACCAAGGAAATGCCGAACCAGTGGCGATCAAGCCTCATTATCCCTATTTACAAAGGCAAAGGTAGCGTACAGGATTGTAGTAACTACCGCGGTATTAAGATCATGTGCCACACCATGAAGCTCTTCGAGCGGATCATTGACACACGGCTCCGTAGCGAGTGTACTGTCTCTGAGTGTCAATATGGCTTTCGGGCGGGTAACAGCACCATGGACGCAGTGTTCGCCTTGCGGACTCTGACTGAGGCTTACAGAGAGAGAAGGAGAGCTCTGCATATGGCCTTTTTAGACCTGCAGAAGGCCTTCGACTGTATTCCTCGGCAGTCCATCTGGTGGGCACTTCGCTTCAAGGGTGTGCCCGAGGCCTATATTGACATTATCAGAGACATGTATCGCGATTCCGTGTGCTCTGTCCAGACCGCGGTTGGCGAATCCAAAGTCTTTCCAATATCTGTTGGCGTTCACCAAGGATCGGCTCTTAGCCCGTTCTTGTTTAACGTTGTGCTCGATGTAGTTACGGCATACATCCAAGATCAGCCTCCATGGCTAATGATGTATGCCGATGACATCGCCCTCGTTAGCCAGAACAGAGCCCAACTTGAGCGGAAGGTCAACATTTGGAAGGACACGCTGGAAAACGGCGGTCTGAGACTAAATGTGGCGAAGACTGAGTACATGTCCTGTGGCAGCGCGGATTCAAATACCATCCGAATAGGTTCGGACCGGATCACAAGCTCCGATACGTTCAGGTACCTTGGATCTGTGCTGCACGAGTCTGGCAACGTGGACGACGATGTCCAAGCACGTATAGGCGCGGCTTGGGCAAAATGGCGAGAGGTAACGGGCGTTGTATGCGACCGCAAAATGCCTCCAAAGCTTAAGGGACAGATATATAAATGCATCATACGTCCTGTCCTCCTGTACGGCGGCGAGTGTTGGCCAGCACTAGGCAGACACACCCAGGAGCTTCGCGTCACGGAGATGAAGATGCTGAGGTGGATGAGCGGCGTAACGCGATCCGATCGCATACGCAACTCGTTCATCCGAGGTAGTCTTGGTGTCCGTGACGTGGGGGAAAAACTGCAGGAGTGTCGTCTGCGATGGTATGGCCACATCATGCGTCGCCCTATGGAGTACGTGGGCCGGAGATGCATGAATATGGCTGTCCTTGGCGGTAGGTCTCGTGGTCGCCCTCGCAAGCGCTGGCTGGACGTCGTCAAGTCCGACATGAGAGCCAATGGCCTTACTGTCAGGGATGTAGAAGACCGGGCAAGGTGGAGCAAGCTAAGCCGGAAGGCGGACCCTGGCAAAAGCCGGGACTAACGCCTAGTAGAAGAAGAAGACGTATTGAGGCGAGGCATTTGGTCTCTGTCAGGGATATCAGGAACATGTATCTGTAGCACCATCTATGACGCCACTTTTTTTTTATTTGTTTTTTTAAAACTAGTGCTTGACTGCGATTCCACCTGATGGTAAGCAGTGATGCAATCGTTTATGGTGAGGCACACTAGCTTATTAAAAGCCTATTCACTCTAGCCTTGAAGACACCTAAATTATAATCGGACTGGAAAACCGCAGCAGACAAATTGTTCCAGTCCCTCGATGTACGCGGTATAAACGACGAAGCAAAACGCTTAGTCCGGACCGTAGAGGTTTAGTAAGGCTAGGCACTTGCTCTCTGTTTCAGTCTGGGATATCAGGACCACGTATCTGTAGCACCATCTATAGCGCCACTTATCATCATCATCATCATTTCACCCAAAAAGACGTCCTCTGCTGGACCCTGGCCTCCCCCAAGCATGTCCACAACGACCGGTCCTGTGCGTCTCGCATCCATCGGGTTCCTGAGACCTCACCAGCTACCAAGAGGAGCAATTAGAGTTCTCCGCACGATTTGATCATATACTACAGTCCTGTAATCATCGAGCATCTGCCCTGCCTGGTGTAGGCAACTACCAGACGTAACATCTGTCTGGTCGGAGGATCCTCCCTTTTCAAGGGAAATTTGTGAGACTTTACTCTCTGTTCCATATACTGGGTTGTGGAGGTCTGGTAGGCAGCCGCTCCTCGTAAAATACTGGTATTCAGCTAAATCCGGCTTGACTGGGAGCCGACCCCTACATAGTTGGGAAAAGGCTCGGTAGATGATGATGATGACTCTCTGTTCCATATACCTCCTAATATCCAAAAAGTCTTACCAAGGAGTGTATATCATCGCTTAAAAAACGGTAGCTTGCTGTTATTTTGTAAATGTTCTTAATTTTGCAACTATTGATGATTCTTTAGTTGATTTGTTTTGATTTCAATACAGCAATCATTTGTAGCTATTTTATCCTGCGATTATTTTGCGTAGGTAATTTAGCTGATAAGACTAGGTTTTCCTCTTCTATAAAATTACGGTAAAAAAATTAATAATCCCCAATAACCCGGAAAAGTACCATTACAATACAATTTTAATTATTTCAATTATTAAACACTGTTTTAGGCTATTACGGTTTGTTTCATAATTTAAATTGAATTATTATTTTTATTTATTTTTTTTTTTCATTTTTTTTTTCATTATTTATTGATTATTGATTGAATTTTTTTAATTTAATTTTTTCCATCCACCCGCACTCTCCAGTCATCCCGCGATCATGGCGCTTGCAACAGCGTCGAAATATCGGGAACTCAAAATAAACATAAATCACGGAAGATATCCCGTAAGTGACAATTTAAATTATTATCTTGTAGATAAGAAAAAGTACAGATTATTTTAGTAGTAGGCTCAGTTAGCAGTTGTTAGCGCTTATCACATGGGGAAACATGTGCACGATGTTATCAGATTCATTTCAGCTCTATTTAATATTTATAAATTGCTTGCCTGTCATAATCTGTCATCATTCTATAATATTAAAAAGGCGAAAGTTTGTGAGTGTGTATGTATACTTATTTGTCACTTCTTCACGCTCAAACAGCTGAACGGAACGAATTATTCCCGTTTTACCTAGATTTTCGGTACCCATGCAATTCCCGATTCGGATATTTCGGGATTTTCGGGAATTGATTTTGTATTGGTTACTAGAGTGCGTCTAATGAAAGCGCGACCTGGAGTTTTTTTTTAATTAATTGGCAACATTATTTAGCCGCAATTATAGGAAATAAGAAAAATAGTGAAGTGTCAAGACATGATTCTCCTACTAGTTAGCAATACCACATACATTTTTTTTGGATGTAACCTCTTTTTCTCAGGTCGCGCTTTCATTAGACGCACTCTACCATCCAAAATAGCGGAAATACTTCAACGGTACGCGGGCTCTCGACTAAGTTCAGGCATCATTGGAATAAAAATATTTCACGAGTAATCATTCGTGAGTATTCCAGACTTACGAATTAATTATTCGTAAATTCGTAATTTTAAATATTTTTTAAAAGCTCATTTATATTTCTTACATTTTAAAGATAGCATCACTAGGTCACTTCCTTTGTTTCACTCATATTTCATGCGAATTGCGAAAGATAAAGTGATAAGACTAATTTTATTGCTGTAAATTGTATTTTTTGTTAACTATGTCCTCCTCCTTGCGTTGTATTCCTCAATGCTGAGGGTCATCTCCCTGCTTCATCACTTTCAGTTTTATGATGTTCCTCCATCTATTTCTGTCTCTGGTGGTGTGCTGGCCTTGTATGCCGTGGATTCAAGAATAGTGCGGATCTACACACTTACTCTTGAGTTCAATTTCGATCGGTCGACATTGAGATTGGAGTGTGACATTTCGTACTAAACGATTTAGCGCATAAGCTCACGCCAAGCCCAATCCAAATTCAACAAATTTTAAACTAATTTGGCGCTAGCATCGAATTCAAGAGTATGCCTGCAGGTCGAACCAACGTATTCGGCTACGCCTGCGAAGTCTTTTCCATCTACTTTAGCGATGCCGATATGTTAACTATGTACCCGTCTTTATTTAAGTTAAAGTCTGCGCTCTCTCTCGCTCCAACACAACGGGTAAAGTTACTTGAAGACCCACCCAAAAAAAAATAAAAAATAAGACTAAATCCTCCACTAAGTCTTGAACAAATAGAGCTCTGCTTACCCTTTGTAACTGTGACATGAAGAGAGGCGGCCAGAAGATGACCATGACCGCGCCGGAGACCACCAGCAAGGAGCCGAAGCCCAGCAGGAGCCCCGTCCTCATCCCGGACGACACCATCTTGACTTCTGTTTACTACCTGTGGAAGAAGAGACGAGAATTGAGTAACTTTGCTGTATTTATAATATTTTTGTGTAGTCAGACAACGACTCACAAACGAATGGCATCGAATTCTGGACCCGCCTGTGGTAATTAAAAAAAAAACTCGTTATTTTAATTTGAACTGTATAAAATTGTTGCCCCAAAATCATGACCAACATGTACTGGGTCTGGATCTATGGTACTTGTTTGTGCGTCGATGTCTGCCATGTGGTGAGTAATGTCTTATGTCATGGTCATATTGAAACCCGAATATCACGAAAGATTCTGGAGGATAAACCCCGAGCGCAGTAAGGGTTTGAAGTATTAACTCCCGAGCAAAGCCAGGAAGTTAAACTAAGAATCCAGAGTGTAGCGAGGGAATCTTTTAACCTTTAACCCCGAGAAAAATACTCTACTATTGACATCAACTTGTGAAAATAGCAAAAACCAGTAGTATTAAAATCATAGCATATAAGTATGGAGTTACAGTTAGACTAAGTTAATATAGTTCATGTTTAAATATTATACATAGACCAGTTGTGGAAAGACAAAATAGTTAAACAGAACACAACGATTCGTAAACACGCATTTTGTAATTGTTGCTCGTAGAGGCCATTTCGATTTTCAAACGAGTTCTTACTTTTGCGCAGTTTAAAGTTTCAAATTTAAAACATATTCTTGAATTAAATAGAATAGTATAGTGGTCGACAGAAGTTCAGAATGTGTTGAAAGAAAAAAAGAGAGCATTCAAGGAATGGCAGTGTGTACAACCAGGGAACGCCAGTTTAAAAGCAGAAAGAAAGGTAGATTATGATCTTTTAAAAAAGAAAGCTAAGAAAGCCATGGCAATAGCAAAATCAAAAGCCCAGGACAAACTATATAACTCACTGGATAGTCCTGCAGGCCAAAAAGAGTTGTAGCGGCTTACTAGAATGAGAGAAAGAAAAGCGAGGGATGTTTGCCAGGTAAGATGTATGAAAGATGAAACTGGAATGGTTCTTTCGGATGAAAAAAAAATTAAAAAGAGGTGGAAGGAATATTTTGAAAGACTGATGAATGAAGAAAATAATTGGAGTGGGGTTTTACAGAATAAACCAGTGAATGTAGGATTAGTGAGAATGGTTACTATGGATGAAGTCAGAATAGCAGTAAATGGAATGAAAAATGGTAAAGCCATTGGTCCAGATGGAATACCAATTGAAGTGTGGAAGTTATTGCGAGTGGATGGATGGATGTGGTTAGCTTTATTCTTTAATAAGTTGTTGCTGGAAGAAGCCATACCTGATGATTGGTGCAATAGCGCTTTGGTGCCAATCTTCAAAAACAAAGGTGATGTGCTGGAGTGCAACAATTATAGAGGAATAAAGCTAATGTGACATACTATGAAAGCCTGGGAGAAAGTTATTGAAAGGCGACTGAGAGAAGAGAGTGAAATTTCACAGAACCAATTCGGTTTTATGCCGGGTAGAGGTACAACGGATGCCATTTTTGCTATACGCCAGCTGTGCGAAAAATATAGAGGTGCGCATAGAAACTTGCACATGGTATTCGTTGACCTCGAGAAGGCGTACGACCGGGTACCTCGTGAGGTTCTGTGGTGGGCCCTTAAGGAGAAAGGTGTGCCTGGGAAGTATGTGCAGTTGATCCGAGCGATGTACAGTCACTGCAGTACCCAAGTCCGGTCTGCAGTAGGCATTACTGGCAGCTTCAATGTGGCGGTCGGCTTACATCAGGGATCGGCTCTTAGCCCTTACCTCTTCCTGCTGATAATGGACGCTCTGACGTCTGATATCCAGGAAGAGGCTCCCTGGTGTATGCTGTTTGCCGACGACATTGTGCTGGTTGCCGAGAATGGCCTAGAGGTCCAGAGCAGATTGGAGGCGTGGTTGCACAGACTGGAGAGTGTTGGCCTGAAATTAAGCAGAACCAAAACGGAATACCTGTTCTGCGATTTCGGCGGTCTCTCCAGTCCTGTGCCTTTAGCTCTCACCGGAACGCCCATACCCATCTGTTCCGAGTTTCGGTACCTCGGGTCTCTTGTCCAAGGCAACGGTGAGGTAGAGCGAGACGTAACGCATCGGATCAACTCAGGATGGATGAAATGGCGACAGGTCACTGGAACAACTTGTGACCCACGGATGCCCCTCAAGTTAAAGGGTAAAATCTACAAGTCCGTGATAAGACCTGTCATGTTGTATGGATCAGAATGTTGGGCTGTGAAAAAGACGGATGAAAAAAGATTGCACGTGGCGGAGATGAGAATGTTAAGATGGATGTGTGGTGTGACAAGAATGGACAAAGTGAGAAATGAGTATATTAGGGGAAGTTTGAAAGTGGCGCCAGTGACTGAAAAGTTGAAAGGGAATCGTTTGTCTTGGTATGGTCATGTAAAGAGGAGGGATGAAACGCATGTTACTAAAAGAGTTATGAGTTTGCATGTGGATGGATGGAGAGGGAGAGGGAGGCCAAAGAAAAGATGGATGGATTGTGTGAGAAGTGATATGGAAGAAAAGGGAGTGAGTGATAGCGTGACGAGTGACAGGACAGAATGGAAGACAAAGACATGTTGCGCCGACCCCAAATAGAACGGGACAAGGGCAGGAAGATGATGATGAGTATAAACCTAACTGTACACCAAAGCGTACAATGGCGGTCTTACTACAGCGATTTCTACCAGATTACTTCATAATTATTACAAAACGGGCAGCGGGCAGGTAATGTGAACAAATATTTTATTTGTCCCAAAATTAGCTCTTCTTATCTACGATAGCAGACATAATTATAGGGGGTGACGAGTCGACATTCGACAAACAAAGCAATCGTTAAAAGTACGCAGTGTTTATCTGTATGAGTAAGTACTCCGCAAATCCTTCTTATTAGTAATTCCAACTCATATTGTAAATATGAAAATATGGAGTTTTATTTATTGATCAGCCGTCAATAGACTTTAGCTGTTCGCAACCACAATACCATAGCCATTGTGGCTACGGGTGAGTTTGGAGTGAGGAGTAGCAGGCGGCTCCTTTTGCAAAGCACTACTAGCAACCTACCACTGGCCTGCAATTTGCACAAAACGTAAGAAAATTTGAATTTCGCGGGCTACCCTGACGTTTCCCCCTTAAGGCACAGAAGGATTAGGAGTGGATTTTAGTCAGTAGAAGTCTGTGGTACTTTCTCTCGCTCCACCCTCAGCGGGAGAGCATTTCCCACAATAAAGAAAATACAAGCGCTTCCAAGTTAGGTAATAACTTTTGGCTATGTATGATTTACGATTTTTACGATTTATGGAGGCCCGTAATTCTAGTTACTCGGCCTATCAATGAGTAATTTATGACTAGCCTAGCTTCCTGATAGATGGCTTAACAAACTGACTTTATTAACAACTTATTGATATTTCCTGATAAGAATATTTTGGCATCGATGTTATGGCAAAGAAAATTCTAGATAGTAAGTAAGTAGGTGGGCACTAGGCGATAAGGTTTTTATACTATTTGTGTTATGAATAATTTCATTCAAAAAATGTTTCATGAAGTTGCAACATGCTAATTTTGTAGGTAGGTAGGTGCCTACATATGTGTGCAAAATCGCGTCCCCGTAAGCTTTCGACGGATCACGATTTGGTTTGCTTTCGTACCAATTCAGTCTATCTATGTATAGAGAAGTCTGGCGACCATAATTATTATTATCCGAGTCCGTCTAGTCCACTACGGACATGGACTCCGTACTAAATACTCAATAATTTGGTCCGGTGGTTTTGGTCCGTCGGCGTCGCACCAAATTCGAAGCGTGAGCCAGGTTGCGCCTGGCTCTGGCCTAGTGCGGCTAGTTTAAAGACTAGCCCTCGAAACAGTGCCGTAACTAGGGCGGTGCGAGCAGTGCCCAGGCACAGGGCGCAGACCCTGGAGGGGCGCAGAAATGACTAGACTAAGCCTGGTTAGAGCATTTTTCAGGGGCGCAGTTTTGAAAGCTCGCACCGGGTGCATAAAAGGCTAGTTACGGCACTGCCTCGAAATGCCAATGTTGACGATAAAACCCTCTTGTTACGAATGTAGGGTAAGGATATACTGATAAAGACATTAATATATTTTGCCTACTGAATAGAATGCACTGTGCATTCCCAGTGACATTGCATTAGGCTTTTAAATAAAGTAATAAGATAACGTGCAGCAATTAATTACTATATCTGATTACAGCTCTCTCATATCAGTGTGTAGGCTAGCTCGTAACTACCCAATCTTACTTTACAAAAAGATTTATTACTAGTTGGTACCGGTTAGTGAAGGCTTCACCTCAAATACATACCCTCTATCGTTTGCACACGCGCTTCGGGAGTGCCGATACCGTAGGTGTTCATTATGCGTATGTTTTTCTTATACTTGTATAAGAAAAAAATACGCAAAAACAATAATAATAATAGGATAAGTTTATCCTATTATTATTGTTTTTCTTGTTTAAGCCTTATAAAACTAAAACTTTTTAAGGGGGGCAGTTACAGAAGCTCGCACCGGACATTTAAAATAAAAGGTACAGTACCTACTGTAAAAAAGCATCCTAAGAGTTGGAAGTTACTGCCAATAATCCACTAATCTCAACTCAATAGTCAAGGTGTTTGTCTTCAATTCTATGTTGTAGAATTGAAGGCAAAATATAGCAAAAGGGGACCTTCTCACTATTTTTTAAGTGTTGGTAGCATTTCAGTCAGCATACACTATTTTGGGTTTTTTTTTTATGGTAGGGGAATCATCAGAATGACTTCCCCCGCTCTTGGGCGGAGCGGGAGGGCGTGTCAGACTTTTACTGACTAAACCCCTACCCAGTTCCTTCGTTGCCTGCTCTGGGGGGGACTCGGTGTCAACCGTTAGGAATACCACATGTTCACACCAGTGGCGAGGGGTAGACTTGCGTGCGAGTTAATCCGCTACTTATTCCAAAAATATTATAAACCTGACCTAATTAAGCGACGGAAAATCTTAACTGTGAGATTCAGAAACCGTCGCTCAACTAACAACGCCATCTAGTGACCGCGTTCCCAACTTTTTTCACAAATTCACAATTTCCTCAAAAGATGACGCAGTGAACCAATATTTATGTAAACGCAATTTTAAAAATAGTATGTAAAATATATTATTAAAGTTCACTCACCAAATGCAGTTCGCTCAATGATGCAATAAATCCAAACCGGCGTTTTTATTAATTGTCGTAACACTCGTAACTTAATTTTGGGAACAGGATTTGGTTGCAATACAAAGAATCTATTAACAATATTATATCTCTACCATGAATTAATGCCATTACTAAATAGCACGAAATATATGTACAGTAACGTTAAAAACAAAAAAAAACAACTACAAAACAGAAAATGAAAGATAACCGCCATGATAATTCGGTTGTATAAAAAACCCTACCAAATAAGATGTATTACTCGCCAATATCAGTTATTATGCAGTGAAATTCATTCTTATTTTGGAATCATTATAATTGCACAATGAATGAATTTTTCTTTCTCGCTTGCACCTATGCAATGTTTACTGTCTTCTTCCTCATAACTCGGTCCGGATCGAGTTATATTGAGTTCAATTTTCTACGTGCGAAAACGAGACGGCAAGAGTTCGAGTAATAGGCGTTAGTTTATAGGAAAGAAAGAGATAGATGCGTATTATGGGTTTTAGTTGTTTGAAAAGGTAATCCGGTGTTTTTCGGCTTATGATTTTGGCATTGACGACAAATGTTGTATACATTTAAAAAAATCGAAGTAATTGAACAATAGAAGGGTTGTTGACCTATAGATTTCTGTTTCAAAGTGAACTCGTAAGGAATGGAGTTATATGAAGGCTTCGCGACTGGTTCACACTATTTTGGGTGGGAACACCGGGATTACTGGGAACTAAATAATTTGATATTGAATGATAGATAGTTATTATTTGGGTCAAATCTATATTGTTTGCAGTGTTTGCACTGTTAAAATATTTATCTATACATAAACCTTCCATGTTTATTGGTGTTTTTATTAATGAAAACCGTATCTAAATCTGGTGTTATCAGATAAACATACAGACGCGGGTAAAGGAGGGTAATGCAAAGGAATTTATACTTGTTGATAACAGCTATTTTTTTAAAGAGAGAAATCACCAGAATGACTTCTCTCGCTCTTGGGCGGAGCGGGAGGACGTGTTAGATTTTTACTGGATAAAACCTACTGCTTTGTTCCCTTCTTTGCATTCATTCCACTCTGGGGCCATGGATTAGGTTCCGAAAGGGAAGCTCGACGAAATGAAGGCAACGAAGGAATGGTGGGGTTTAATCAGTAACAGTCTGACACGCCGTCCCGCTCCGCCGAAGAGCGGGAGAAGTCATTCTGATGATTCCCCCACTTGAAAAAAAGGGGGCCCGGGTTTTCCTCTCACCAGCCAACCCATAGCCCCAGCAAACCCATGGCCCCAGCAAGCCCATAGCCGCAGCCAACTCTTGGCCTCAATGTTGATAACAGTACAAGTTTAGATAGTTAAGTACAAAGTTTATCAAACTAATCTGCATTCGATTATTTAGCATTAAAATTGTTTCTATTAGGAAGTGATAACCAAATAAGTCTAAAAGATTACAATATATTATAGTTTTATAAAAGATTAAGATTTCATTAGAATTACAGCAATTTATATAAGTTTTATCTTTGTTGATCCATTAATATACATTTATGTATTAGATTCAAATGTTGTTGATACTATATTGTCCGCCTTTGTATTTTGTGTTGCATAAAGAATAAATAAATAAATTAACAAGGACATCACCTGAAGTCAGTATTAACATATTTGATTATGGCAACAAAGCTTTGAGACCAATGCTAGTCAAGTTCGAAATACATATTTGATTTTACAATTCATGTTACTAAAAATGTACACTAGATGCATTTTTTTAAACTTAAATACATAACTCTAAAGACAATGGCCCTGCAGTTTTGATGTGATAATAAAAAATGTCTAACAGATTAGGAATCCTATTTTTATCTTGGCACTTTTGTTTTTTATTTGGATTATTCAGACCAAAATGATCTCCTTTAATTTTTTTCATTTTGATTTGAACTGTTTAAATTTTAGCTTTAACTTTAGTAAAGTGCTGTGCCCTGTATTTGTGATAGGGAATGGCCGACTTTTTCTTTTATAGCCTAGTTTGTGTCCCACTGCTGGACAAAGGCCTCCCCTTTCTCCTTAATCTATCACATACCCGCGAAACAAGACACAATAGTAAAACAATAACAGTGTGGTCTCATAGGACCGGTTGGGGATTCAAACATTAATGGCAGACTTATACTGACTAAAACCCAGTGTTTCCTCAGATGGCCTGTACAAGTGTCAAGGTTCTTTTGAACAATCTGGCAGCCCTGGCAGGCATATTTTGCTAGGTTCACTTGTGTGACCCCACAGGACCTATGCTCAGCTTTATATCAATAAAAGAATAATCTTAATTGGACCAGTACTACCAGAGATTTCCTCTTAAAAATAAACATACAATTTTACCTGTTTGTAAATATTTGTTTACATTTTTTTTGTTTAACTGTACTGTTATTTGGTGTACAATGGAAGTTTTTTCTATTCTATAAGTTATGTTTAAAAGAAAATGTAGGTAATTGTGTCGAAAAAGATTTTTATTAATTATAACATAAAATTAAATGATAATTATCTTTAATATTTGCTAAAGTTTGGACCTAAGGACCAAATTCCCATGAAAATCGTCTGTCAATGTTATATCAAAACAAACTTCTATGTTTACATAACATTTTCCTGAGCTGAGTAAACAAAAGCAAGAGCCTATGTGTCATAACATAACAGCTTAGTAATAAACCACGACAAAGACATTAATTAGATTAGTTACTCCTTTTTATTATTCAATGTTGTATCAGTTATCACAGAATATGGCATTGACATCATTAATATAATTTGCAAATGATTTTTAAATTATACTGGTTATTTGTTTAATGAGTTTTGTCATTCGCGAGTGTAATAACAACAATTATGTATGTCATTATGATAAGAAAAATATTTGATGTCATTGGTGAAATTGCTAATTTTTTTTTGTATGTAACTTTTGGAGAGATCTTATAAGATTATTATAGGTTTACTTGATAGGTTTGTGTATTTACCATGTAACTAAGATACTTGAATTAATTGACAATAATTAGTTCGAAAGACAAACTTTTGCAATTTTATCACATTGCGTCTGTAATTTAAAACTACACAGATAGTACGTGCATGAATTAAATGTTATTCAATTAGATAGGACTATGTTTATTTTACTTACGTTTCAAAGCATTAATATATCACGATAATTATCTAAACAAACACTTGTCACGCACGTTATTCGTGTTTACTCTTTGGTACCGGCACTTATATTTAATATAAATCACCTGAATCACTTAATAACATTTTCGCGACTCGTTTCGAACAACACTTTTTAGTTAATTTAACTAAAAACGTAATAAATAAATAAACAAACTTTACGTGCGACCGAGGTAAAGTGTTTCCGCGAATATGAATGAATGACTTCACTTCATCACTTGAGTTCTGTCAACGTCAAATTCAAAAAGAGATTATTAATGACATTTACTGAGTGTTACAAGAGTAAACGTTATCTTTTCTACTATTACAGATTCCCCAAATAGTATTGTGTGAAAAAAAAAACATGGAGCGCTTAATTAACAAGGGACAAGGAAAAAATGGCAGAAAAATATAGTAGAGATTTCCTATCATATCCACCGTAGGTAATAAATTGGCAAACTAATAGAAAGTTAACAGTCATCTTTAAATTAAGTATACCCAAAATTGCGAGTAGAATAATATTTTAAATAGGTTCAAAATTCTGTAATGGAATTCTTTAATGATGGTAAAAGGGGAAACTATAAAATAACGAATATGATGTCATCGTCATTACGTGTGTATGAACAGAAGAAGCTATCGTCGGCGACAAGTTCCCACCACTCTTTTTTTATGCAAATATTTAAAAATTGCATTGCTGCTTCAACCAATAATCAATTATAAAAAATGCTGTTTGCACAAATAAGTTTGTACAGTTAAGGCCGGCGCCCACAGCCAGCATGGTTGAGCATAGCACAGCAGATTGTGCTGCGGTATCCCTTAGGCGTGCCGTGGCATGGTAGGTTGTGCTTTAGCATGCCGTGTCATGCCATAGCATCCCGCGGCAGGTCGTGGCATCGAAATAAAGTAACATGAACTCTAAATTCATTGCAATAAGATTCAAAATAACTTGATTGGTATTATTGGCTGGCGTGAATATGTTGACATGTCTAAAACAACAATTTGTCAGGACGGCCATTTTAATGTTTTGAATTGCTTTCCGTGGCATAGCAGGTTGTGCTTTAGCATGCAGTGTCATGCCACAGCATCCCGCGGCACGTGGCAGCATCGTGGTATCGAAATAAAGTAACAACTCAATATCATTGAAATAAGATTCAAAATAACTTGATTAGTAATAAAATGTTTTGCTATGACATGCCGTGCTATGACGGCACTGGGCGCCGGCCCTTATTTCTTGTTTTCTGCATGAGAAGTGGAGACGGCGAGAATTGTCAAGAATGTTAAAACTCAGAACAGGTAACCAGCAACAGGTCGATCTTTGATGTTTAGATGAATAGAGAGCTTTAATTCATGAATCCCCGACCGGTCCTATGAGACCGCGCTGTTATTGTTTTACTATTGTGTCTCGTTTTGTGGGTATGTGATAATGTGGCTTAGAATAAGTAGAAGTAAAACAAAAGATTGCCTACATATTTCTTTATTATTGAATAAATTACAAAAATTGCTATTAATGTAAATTCCATTCAGGCAGTATATCTGCATAAAGATATTCTTCAAATTAAGAGGTATGCTAAAATAAAACCTAAAACCGAAAAAGTCCAAACTGCATAACTTACTGAAAAAGCATACTTTGGAATGGTCCGCAAGCCTACAATTTGAGACAAGCATACACGTTAACTGAGTAAAATCACAGTAAAAAAGCGATGACTTTTAAATACCTAATTAAGTTTTATTCATCGTTTGGTAGGCGAAAATCCTTTTCAAAACAGTAACTCGTACTCCATTTTAAAGTATCCGAGACGGCGAGACTCTGAACTCGTACCTGAATCGATTACAAAAGCTAAAGGGTTCATAATGCTGGATATCATTTTAGTTTTGCACATTCAACTCATGCACAAAATAAATTATGGGAGAATCGTTGCCAGCAACAAAAGAAATTTTACTATAATGGTAGTTTTTCTAATCGATTCGAATAGTAATTGATATAATAACCCTAATCTCTAGACGAGGCATTCGTAAACTAGTGGATAGCGATAAGGCCAGATTCTAGAAGCTTCTGGATCTTGGCGGCGATGTCTGGGTTCTTGAGGTGGTCCTGTAAGGCGTGGGGGTCTTGCTGCATCTGTTCGAGGATGCAGCGCATCGCGGGGTCGCGGAGGATCTGTTGAACTTCCGGGTCGGCCATTGCGCGTTTGCGGACCTGAAAGGGAACAGGATTTTAGAATTTTTTCTTGCAATCTGTGGTTTGTGATCACTAAACTAGAAAGTAGAACATTTCTAAGGTTGTCGAAAAATAGAAGGCCTGTTTTGACATTTTTATATTAGAAATCGCATGGCAGTATAAAGTAAGCGCAAAAAGAATACTCGCAATACAGGAAAAGTTTTTAACCACTGCGTAAATTTTTTTTGGTGGCTCAGTGTAAGTAATAGAACATAGATTGATCTTCAAAGTTAAGCAACGCTTGCCAAGGTTGGTCTGTGGATGGGTGACCATCTTAACATAACGGGTTTCCTCCATGTCTCGGAAAGCATAGGCTGCCTACCAGATCTCCACAACCCAATAACTGGGGTAACAGGGTACTTCATGGCAAGATTGGAGTCAGATTTACTGACTTCTGACTATCCGTAACGACTGTAAATGACAGCCGGGACCTACGGCTTAGCGTGCTTTCCGAGGCATGGAGGAAACTCGTTATGTTAAGATGGTCACCCATCCACAGACCAACCTTGGCAAGCGTTGCTTAACCTTGAAGTCGACTTGTGTTCTATTACTTACACTGAGCCACCAAAAAAAATTTACGCAGTGGTTAAAAACTTTTCCTGTATATTCCATCATATTATTTAACACGCCAAAAAAAACACAGTATTTTTTTAAAATCTATTTTAAAAAATACTGTGTTTTTAACAATTATTTTATTGTTTCTTTCAGTTTCGTTCCAAGTTACATTCTAGGGTCTCTCTCAAACGTCAAAACGGGCCTTTTACTTTTTGAAAACTTCAATAACAGTAATTTTCTAGGCAACATGAACGACTCTTGCCTATTCACCGATTGTATTAAGATGACCTACCTCCTCAGGATTTGAGTTAAGCTGCGTGGAGCAGGCACGGTAGCCCTCCAGCGCCTCAGCGTTGCTGGGGTCCAGTTCCAGAGCCTTCTGGTACGCGGTCAGCGCCTTCGAGTGCTGTTGCATACCCTGGAACGAAGGAGACATGGTCAGATATATTTGGTAACGGAATCAATTGACTGGTACAAAATGGAATGGGAAAAACGGAATGGTACAAAATGCCTAAGGTCATAAGTCCGCCTTTGTATAGTGTTTCTTACTTGTGCATAAAGTTTTAATAAATAAATAAAAACAGTATGCTTATATTATTACGGTTGACTGGTAGGAAATGCCTAAGGCATTAAGTCCGCCTCTGTACTTATATGTGCATAAAGCATTAAATAAATAAATATGCTATTAATATTGTTCCAAAAATACGTCGAGTTTAAGATAAGGTTTATATTTTCAGTTAAGTTCTATTAAATTACAACAATGAGGCAATAAATAAATGAGTCATTGTTACCATTGTTATATTCACACTGTTGGGAAACAGATATGTTAATTTAGATGTTGTAGACTATACTTTTTGATAGCACGCTGATTCACCGAATTTTTATTTGTGTATTTATTTAATTGCACTTATACACTGTTGAGGTCAACCGCGGCGAAGGAAGGACTGTAAAACAAGGCCAGTGATACTGAGGTTTGCAAGGAGAAAAGGGGAAGGCCTTTGTATAGCTAAAGTTGTTCCTATCATACCAAATTCGACTATACATACCGGGTGTAAGGGACAGCCCTCCACAAACTTTTAGGGCTTGCTCAGTAGACGAATCTGAACATCCTCCCACAAAATTTATTTTCGGGAAACGAAAGAAAATTCAGCCTCACCATACAAAATTATAAATTTTATCGAACAGTTTGTATGGTGAAGTCGATTTTTTTTTCGTTTCCTGAAAAAAAATGTTGTGGGAAGATGTTCAGATTCGTCTACTGAGCAAGCCCTTTTTTAAGTTAGTGGAGGGCTGTCCCTTACACCCAGAATGTGACCAGCTGGAGCGGGATCACTACTACAATACAAATATAATAAATAAATACAAATCAGAAAATAAATAAAACACGCCTCGGTCATATTTTACAATGTAGGGCTGATTCTCAGCTCATAATATTATAATGTTCCCACTGCTGGGACTCAGGCCCCCTCTCTAGGAGAGGGATTAGGCCGTAATCCACCACGCGGGCCTAGTGCAGTTTGGTGGATGTAACATGTCCTAGAATTTTTTATTCTAGGAGATGCCGGTTTCCTTCACTGTTTTGTGAGCAATGGTGATCGAACAAATTACACCAAATTTTAACCGATCATTCTCAGCTCGATTCTATTATTTATTTTATAATTCATTTATTATTTCCTTTTCCATTTTCCCTATGGCGCTCACCAAAATTCTGAGACCTCTATGACACTGGCGTTTTGCGTACACGCTCGGGTCACCAGCGCACAGTGTGTTATTTTGCCTTAGTTATGTACATGCCAGTTTTATATTTTTTCTTTATAGATTAACCCTTAATAAACCTTTATAAAAAATCCCCGTTTCGATATTTGACTTCATTTAGGAGATACAAATATTTTAGTGAAAGGTCACTGACCTTCTTAAAAAAGTTTTTCGTCTGTATTTCTTGAATGAAGAAAAATTGCAGGCTCTTGTGAACTACCACTAAATTGTGGGTTTGAAATGTATTAATTCTAGAAAGTGCAAGTCTCTAACGTAACAAGAACGAGAATTAAAAATTATTTTGTTAATTAACGAAAAAAATTAAAAATTAAATAACTGTTTGCGGGTCGCATTTTTTTTTCATTGCATAATATACTCATGTAAAATACCTATAACTGGACAAAATTCTAAACTTGTATCTAGCCAGATCTCTGAGATATTGAGTTTCTATGTTTTTATTAATTTTCTATGGAAATAGGGTTGTCAAAAATGCAAAGTAGTAAATATCTTTTTCTAGTTCAATTGATTAAATCATTTTATGGTAATCAATGTCTGACTGGTCTGTTGGTCTAGTTGTCAGTGGCCCTAGCTGTTATGCCGGAGATAGTGGCAGGCCTCCGTCACTCCATGTACTTGCGCGCTATAAGTGCCTACCGCCCAGCCGAGCGGTCTCGGTCCGCTTGCGGATCAAATTCAGTGCGGTTTTCGCAAGCGAAGCACGCGCACGCTGTTCAATTTTAATAGTGCTGTTCGTTCGTACGCGTACCTATGATGTCTTCCTTGCTTTAGATGGGTGCAAATCAAGTAAAAGAAGGGATAAACACCTAACATTTTTCCATTTACCTGACAATGACGAAAGTACGACGAAATTTATAAAAGAAATATTTTGTAAACGATACAATTTTAAATTGTATTTAATTATAAATAAATTGTAACTACAAGTCAGAACATTCACAGTTCTCAATAACATAAACCCAAAAAGTCATGTTAATTTAATTTTATCGAAGAGGCAGCCCTGCGATTGTTGCGGGATCGCGCGGTGCGAAGCAATCACAACTGTACGCTTGAGAATTAAGGCACATTTTAGCATGCAGTGGTTGCCGAGCCGACGGAGTAGGCTACTATAGTAGTAGGTATTGTAATTTTTCTACTGACTGAAGTATCTGTTACGTAGTAACTATTTAGTAATCTGTGGTAGTGGGTTCCCTCCCAGGACAAATGTTGTGTCGTGAACATGATCATTTGTTCTGTGTCTGGGTATAATATATCTATAATAAGTATGTATTTAAAAAATATTAAGTATGTTTATTAGTTATCTAGTACTCATACCACAAACTGCTTAATTTGGAACTAGATGGCGTTTTGTGAAAGCTACGAAATATTTAAAAAAAAAGTTGTAAACGCTTATTTATGACATATCCTCGCTATCAGATTGATTTAATATTTCTTCAGACGTGAGCGTAATATTATTTTCTTCTAAATCTTCGGAATCTAAATTATGGTAGTTAACATTGTCTGTTGTTACGTTTAGGAGTTGAAGCACTGATTTTGATAGGGGCAAAGGTTTTTTATGTCTATGACGTCTATTTAGTGTTAATGTGGATATATATGGATCGGAAGACTCTAATGCACGGTGAAATAAATCTAATATTGTTGTTTTCCTGTCTAATTTCCGAGTATGGTGTTGACGATCATAGCGCCAGTATTTATTCCTTGACTCGCCTGCTTGTTCGGACAACATACCTAAGGGTAACGGGCTGGCGTCTATGATTTGATGGCCATGAATTAATATCTTGTGCAGTGTGACAGACATATAAAACCAATTGTATTTCTCCACGTATTTTGCAGCTACAGATTTACAAAAGGCATCAAATTTTGCAGCATCTATGTATAAGCCACTTGACAGCGCTACTAAAATGGTATGCAGATCATCCACCAACCATGTCTCTATGCCTAAGATATCTGCAAATGTTTGCCGGTGTTGATCTGATAGTGCTTTTCGTGCTGTGTTCCCGTCATTGGTTGTCCCCGAATTCGGACGAACGACATCAACCAAAAGTGACAGTTTGTCTCTTAATGCGGTTTGTATTTTTTTTTCCTTTCCTCAACAATTGTGGCTGCCGGTGATTTTTTATTAATCCTCCACTTCATGACTGCTGGATCATTTTTGTATCCTAAGTGCAGTAAGAATTCAAAAATTCTAATCCAGGCATGTAAGGGACTTATTCCATGACGCAAGGCTTCTGGATTTACGGGTTTGTTGATAACAACATCCAACTGATTGAACTCCGTTGCTGTAGCTCCACAACAAGCACAACGTAATTGTGAAGTGGTCCCAGTAATTACGTTGAATACTTTACCATCTATGACAGTTAAATATAGTTTTGAATCTGAAATTATAGATTGACCTTCATCAGTTTCGGCATAAAGCGGTGTCAATTGATCTATTTCAGCCTGTACCCGATTTTTTTCTTCGGTGATAAGTTCTTTTGTTTCATTACGATATTGAATTTTCAATGGTCGACAAAACCTGTACGATTGTGGGCACGGGTTAGACCACAAAACAAAGCCGTCATTCGTTTTTAATCGTAAAGGGATATACGTTGTTGTAAATAAACAATTTTCATTTTCGTTATCACCTTCTAAAAACTTCTGTTTATAAAAAGCCTGTCCTGTACTGCCATCGAACCCCCAAGAACCCTCAAATCTACAATATAATATGTTTTTTTGCTTTTGTTTGCAATATTGTGAAATGTTTTCGGTGCTCAATTTAATGATTCGGCGGAATGTGTGTAGTAATAAGCTGTGAACTGAAACACTTGCTTCTCTTTCAGTAATAACTATGTCTTCGTCAGGATAACACATTTGTTTGGCTATTTTTAATTTAAAATATGGAGGATAAGCTGAGAAACCTCTTTCTTTCAAATCTTTCTGTATGATACTATAATCTTCCACAGTTAGTTTCCTATCAATGACTAAAGAAAGGGCTTCCTCAGGGGTATAGGGTTTGGCTTCGACTTTCGCTTTCATGGAAGATGCAATTTTTTTAGGACGAGTTGGACTTTTCAGGCACTCATTAATAACGAACTCTAATTCTTGAGCAGAGCTTTTAATAAGTTTTTCGCCGTGAATTTCATCTGTTACTATTTTCGACATCATTTTAATTATTTTTGACCGCGGCTGATCTTGAAGAGACTCCTCTAAACTTTTTCGAATTCGAAGCATTTGACGAGAGTTCATTTCATTTGAAGCAGATGGAATATTATTAGATGTTCCAGGTCTTGAATTATTAGAAGTTGATGGAACTTCATATGAAGTTCCAGGTATCGGTTCTGTAAACAAAATATTGCTTACAGAACTCATTTCTGATGATTCTGGTTCTTGAGGTTTTAAAAGATAATCAGAAGGAAAACTTTTATCTAATTCTATAGGAGATTTTTCTATTTTGGTTGGTATTTGAATATCAAAAATTGTAGAAAGCCATTTCTCATTCTTTTTAATAAATCGTTTAAAATTTCTTTTGCTGTTATTATAAAGCTTTTCACAATTAGTAATAAATTTGGATATACTATCTTTAAGGTTTTTATTATGTACATCAAGATTGTCTGGAATACCTGTTGGGTACAATGCATTTAAAATAACCATTGTGCGATCGTTGCTTTCTAGGTCGCCCGGTCTTTGTTTTGACCCAAATTGTTTGGCCTTTTCAACCAAAACATTATAAATTTCCAATTTCGTTAGTATTCGCGGATCCGTATTCAGGCTTAGGTCGTCGGTAATCATTGCCTCTCGCTGACCAGCATAAGGGTTGGCGCCCTCATGCCCCCCTTGCAATAAGTCCTCTGGTCGGGGCCCAGACGGACATCCCCCAACAGGACGGGTCAGTACCTGCTGAGGCAAAACAGTGCCATGGGTCTTTAACGGCTCCATGACACCTCACCCCCGCTCCTCCAGATATTATGTAAAGGGATTGGGTTTTAGCATATGCCTAACGAGGGCGGACCCCTTCCCAATCCCACACAATATCCTTCATTGAAGATAGATCATAAACAAAAGTAGTGACCGAATTCAACCGTAAATATTTAATTAATTTTGATTTCGACTTTTTGCACAATTTTGTCATATAAACTTAAATTGCACGTAAACTATGCACGTCTCAATTTAAACTGACTATTGATAATACCTACGCAAGTCAAAAATAGTTAAACAGTAATATTTTCATGAAACACAAATTTTAGTGACAACCCTAACCGACAATTTAGAAATTCAATAATTCCGAAATCCTGGGTTTGTTGCAACTGAATTTTTTTGTGGTGATTGTTATTATAGTGATCAACATTTAGGCTTAATAAAAAACGCGACCATGAAAAAAATGTCCTGAAAAAAAATAAATTCAAAATCATAGAAAAAAAAATATTCTCACTTGTGTGAGCAATATTTTTAAAGTTTTCAAGAAAAAAATGGTTCAGGTAGTGAATTACTATCACACCTTAAAACATTTCGTGTAAAAATCAAAATAGAAAACGAGATATTGTGTTTCTATGGTTTTTAAGGATTTTTCTCGATTTTATTTATTTCTCTTAAACTACAGTAGTTAGAGCCGGCGGAGTTTTTTTAGGAGTTTTGTTTGATTATAAGCTTTTCGAAATACATATAAAACGGAATTGTCCGAACTAAGGCAAAATAACACACTGTGCAGCGTGCCTGCGTTTACGCGGCGTGTTCGCCCTGTGCAACTCACGTTCACGCCGGATGGGGTTTGTTAACTAGAACGGAAACACTGGATGAGATGGAGGTGTGCACGTCTTTGAAATGCCAGGTGGATTATGAGGCCTTGGGGCTGCGGAATCGTTCGGAAAACTGTGACCTTGGAACGTCAAGGGCGACTGATTCTGTTGAATGTTGACCTTCTTGGCAGTCGCTGTTTGATGGATATTTATTTATTTACACAGGCGGACTTAATCTATCACATACCCGCGAAACGAGACACAATAGTAAAACAATTACAACGCGGTCTCATAGGACCGGTCGGGGATTCAAACATTAATGCCTAGTGGCATTCTCTACCAGTCAACCTTTGGGTGATGGATAGTTTTTATTTTCTATACAACTGTCGTTTTGAAGTAGAAAGACTATTGTTTTTACTCGTCAACGTGATCGCCTAATGGCTGTGCTTATGTGTATTTTCTATGTATTTTATATCAATACATTCTACTATGTACAATTTTTGCCTTTGATTGGATCTACAAAACCTCCACAAGAAGCTAACAGATTCTTTCAGTCGGGTTCAAATCAATAAAAGTGTGACTTTCCCTCTCATCCCACCCAGATCTGTAGGAGTTCTTTGATGAACCATCATCTCAAAAAAAGTTTGGTGGTGAAATAATGTTTTTGCAAGAAATTATTTAGGTTTAAATATTATAGTGATTTTATGTAACAACCTACTTTAGGCCTGTAGCTGCGAAAACTAATATCTCTATGATTAGTGGAAAATGGGCAGTAGAACAAATACAGAGGATAATGCTTTTTCAGCGCAAGGAGTTATCAAACAATATCGGAGATCAACTTCTGGGGAAGTTAGAAACCCACATAGAATGTGAAGCCAAAGATAGCCCGCGAAATTAAAATTTTATAAGCTACTTTACAACATAATCCGTAGATCCAAGATCCCATAGATTTCAATTAGTTTTATTTCCTGCTTTTTGATGAACAAAAAAGTTTATTCCATTCTCTAATCTATGCTACAGTCAAACTGGGTAAATAGGAACGCAGGGGTGATTAGGAACAAAACTTTGAAGTCGATTTTCACGTTATTTAACAGGTTTTCCCCAGCATTTAAGTACATCTATTTATTCATTAATTGTAATAAAAGACGATTGTTATGTAGAAATCAATATAAAATATTTAACCAAAGTAAAAATCATATTCAAAGTTTTGTTCCTATTCACCCCTGCGTCCCTATTCACCCTGTTTGACGGTACTTTAACAAATCCAGTTTAAAACCCCACCTGAAGAATCTTCCCCTTCCGGATCCAGCCCTTGATGAACTTGGGGTCAAGCTTGCAGCACTGGTCGCAGTCTTTGAGTCCGAGGTCGAAGGCAGCCAGCTTGGTGTAGCAGGCGGCACGGTTGGAGTACAGCTTCGGGTCATCGGGGTTGCGTTTGATCGCCTCCGTGTAGTGTTTCACTGCTGTACTGTAGTCGCCTAATGATAGAAGGAACGTTATTTAGGGGGCTTTCTAGAAGTTACCCTGACAGATTCAATAGGTAGAAGGAGAATTGGTTATAGAACTTACTATGGTCTATCGGTTTAGGTAGTTAACTAAAGGTAAACAATCTTGGTATGTCTTTTTATATTAAAGAGGTCGTATATAATATGCACAAAGATTATTAAAATTTAGTTTATTAGCTAACATCGATTTAGGCAAATACCTAGTTGCAAAGATTTTTACATACAATTTATAGACAACTTTTAGATAAAAAGACATGCCAAGATTGTTTACATTTAGTTAACTACCTAAACCGACGGAGTATAGAAGTTACCCTGATAGATTAACGCCCGTTTTCAATAAGCTATCTATCTAAAGTTGCAGCTACTAAAGATAAATAAATCTATCCTTTTGCCCTTACTTGCTTTCCTATAACCTACCGACGGTTAGCATTTCCTACCAAAAGTTGTGGATGGATAGATAGAATTTTACTGTTTATCGGGGATATCTATCTATGAACTGCGGTAGGTTATTGAAAACGGGCGTTAGTCAATAGATTAATCATCCTATTGACTGCCACAGTCGAGTATACACGACAAAGTATCGATCTGGGCGCGTCGATCTCCATACATTTTATATGACAACTAAACTTAGAGCACATTAGATCTACGCCCCGCGACGTGGTTCTACGTACAAATCAGGCGTGTCCCATGTGCGCGTCGGTCTAATGTAGTTCCCACTTCAATGTAGTAGTGTTCAGCACGCCACGGTCATGACTACATAACAAACTTAAACATCAAGAAATAAGAAGAATGTATTGTTTATCTTATTTGTGTTGTTGACGAAATCACCGAGTTGTGCGTTCATGCCGCTTTTTTGCCGTGGAGGTCAAAATATTCCTAATAATATTCCTAGGCTTCAAACATCCTCTCTAAGTGAGGGAATAGGTGAAAAAAAATTTCTATAGACTACACACATTGTGCATACATTGTGTGCCATGGGAATTTACTTTCCTTTCTCTCTGACCTGACTGCCAAGGAAATTGTTCTTAAGTTCCATTCTAAAACCTGAAAAGAATACATCAATCCCACCCACCTTTCTTAAAGTAATCATTGCCCAGCTCCTTCTCCTGCTCAGCCTTCACGGGGTCGACGTAGGCCTTCTTCTCCTCCTCGGCTATCCGTCTCTCCACCTCGCTCAGCAGGGTCTTGATCTCCGGAGTGCGGTGCTCAGACATTGACTTCTCGAAGTAGGTTTTTGCCAGCTTCCATTGTTCCATTTTTTTGTATGCGTTTCCTGGATTAGAAAGACGAAAAATTAAAGCGTAAACGAAATATTGTATCTGCATTTTTAAAAAGGTTAAGCAGAGATGTTCCTGCCTAGTATACTAACATTTCTTGGAATCAAAGCCCAGATCTAGTGTTCTAATTTAGCGCCTCATTAGGGCAGTGGTCTCAAACCTCTGCCCTAACGAGGCAGTTCAAAAAAGCTCAGACTGCGACGAACGGATATCGATGAAATTCGGTACACGATTAGACCACGTCCTGGAATAGCTCATAGGATAATTTTTATCTCCAGGCGTGTATAGTACACATAGGATCCTTTTTAACCCCAGAATTGTTTCCTTGAGATATTTTTTTACAATCACGCGGACGAAGCCGCTAGTAAAAGCTAGTATGCCATCTTGAAAAGAAACGGTAAAAAAAGAATAGTCGTAGTCATTTGGATTTATCTAGTAGTTTCCACATTAGTCCCGCTCCATCAGTTACCGTCACAGCTCTTGTTTATTTTGGCACAGCGTTTGTTTATTTACGTAAAACATTGATCAATAATTTCTCTAATAAAATCCTATAAAAATATATTAAAAATTGGCTCGGTGCCAAACCAGACAGTAATCGTAACGAACTCTCAAGACACAGTATGTAATAGGCCTGGTGACCTAGCATACAGGTTTTGTAAAAATCTTAGTTAGGCCCAGTTTACGACAAAATGATTATAAAATTGTGTTAGTAAACTGTAAAAAAGACTGTCAATTTGTACACTAAACTATGCAAGGGATTTTGATATGGTTTTATATATCAAGACTAATAGTATAAAGAGATAAGATTCGTAGTTTAAGATTTGTAATTGTGGTTTGTAAGTCATTTCATAACTGACAGTGCCATAGGTTTATTATATTTTCTATTTACGTACGGTAGAAACCGCTGCGCTGGTAGAAACTAGTGGTATATATTATCTATTTAACCAAAAAAGGTTAAGTAACATTATTTTTCTTGCTAGATTAGCTCAGAAAGAGAAGCGAGTATGTTCGAGTATTTGTGACGCAACACAAAGTTAGTGACTTGACAAAATTCAAACTGAAGATGTGTCAAGAGGGAATAGGGTGCAGCATAAAAGGTGTCAAGCGAAAAGATCGCGTTAGAAACACCACGCTGCGCTCCGTAACTCAAGTAGCAAACGTGGGGGGAAAACAGCCAGCCTGAAGTGGGAGTGGGCTGGCCACTTCGCACGTATACAGACAGATGGGTGAGGATTGTCGGTCACTGGATGCCTGCGGGTGGTCGATAGTGGTGTAATGATCTGAGCATGTTCGCGGAGCAAACCTGCCTTTGGCAGAGAGGTTTAGAAGGAGAATGAGACCTTTTTTATGTAACATAAACTAGTGCTTGACTGCAATCCCGCCTCTGTCCTGCAGTGAGACATTTTTTTGGGATTTCATTTTATATCGTCTCTGAAAATTCCCAAGTGGTTCAGAGGTTCTTTAAATTAAATGTGCTTAATCACTATGTAATTAAGCGGAAAATGTCAACACACTTAATCAAACAATGTATAATTGTTATAAAATAACTAAGTATACCAGTATTGTTTTTCAATGGCTTCCTGTTTTATTTTTTACCCAATTTAATATTAGATGTTGAACAATCAAGGATGTAAATACCCTCGACGATGACATACGTCAAAATCTGGCACTCTGCGACATTGCCGATTTGCATCAGTGAAAAAACTTCCGAAGAAGTGTAATCGGCGGAGCAGTACTACCTTTATCAAACAACATTTTTACTTCTTTATAGTTGACCCAGAAAACTTTGTTCTGTCATAGTATAAATGTATCGTAGAAATCGAAGGTAAGTACAATTCGAAACAAAAATACTAAATTAATTCATGAATCCCCGACCGGTCCTATGAGACCGCGCTGTTATTGTTTTACTATTGTGTCTCGTTTTGTGGGTATGTGATAGGTTAAAGATAAAAATAATGTGGGGGTGAAGGTAGCATGGTAAAAAGTATATTAGTACCTATTCCCATACCTATAGTTGCCCTTAGAGTTATTCGTATTGGCGAAACAGTCGCGGGGTCGTTGCGCTAAACGTTTCCCGACTACCTTATCGCGTTATCGATTTCCGGACTCAATTTAATAATGCATTTGGAAGACGATATCAAATTCGCGTTCGATAGAATGTAACACAAGTATATCAATCATAGTTTCATAGCTATAATATAGACAGAACCCTTATTTAAATGTAGGTAATCATAATCTATCACATAACCGCGAAACGAGACACAATAGTAAAACAATAACAGCGCGGTCTCATAGGACCGGTCGGGGATTCAAACATTAAATACATATTTTGAAAACTGGGTTTTATTTGTATAAATTAAATTAATTTAAATGCCCCAATTGCCCCTACACCTGCACTTTGGAGGGTCTAATGAGCGCCACTGACGCAGCTATTAACGTAGCCACGTACTGGGCCCAAAAAATTTAGCGAGTTTACCGTCGAATAGAGAAGAAGAAGAGTAATCTATACAAGGACACTAATCTATATAATTATATAAAGGGGAACTGACATATATCAACGTTTAGCTATTGGGAGTTTGGGACTAGGAGCATGAAATTTTGCATTATTTATTTATTTGTTTATTCTCACAACGGAATGCCATCCAGCAATTACACCATTGGAGCACAAATTGGTTTAGAATCTGTTACATGCTATCTTCGTGTGAGCGGTTGAGCAGTAGACATCAATGGTCGGTCAAACTCGCGGTCGCTTACACAGCTTCCAGCCAGCGCTCCGCTCCGCTCTATAATGGTTTCCTTGTATGTTATAGGCGAGTACTAGCAGAGGATATTCCAAAATTCACCCCTTAAAGGAATGACACGGGGGTCGAAAGTTTGTATTGCGAAATCTACTTTTATGCGGGCGAAGCCGCTGACAATAGCTACTTCCACATGTTAATCTGACAAGACCGCCCCTTGTATATCATAGAATCTTTATCTACTAATCCATATGTTAAATACTCGGCTCTCAAGCACAGCAATACACACTTCTCAAAATTGTATCGCTGATAGCCTGATAACATTATTATATAATTTATACCTCGTACAGTCCCTTTTATTTGAAGTCCCATAAATACCCGTGTATAAAAATAAAAAGAGAAACTGACGTAACCCACAGCCGTGCTTGCAACGTGAAATTTTACACAAGGCTTCCTTTTATAGCAAGTTCTAAGAAAAGGTCTATATATAAACCACTTGGAAGGGTAGAATCAGGGTGAAAAGGGGAAAATTCTTCGACTCGGAACGTGAAAACGTGAAATTTTGCACAAGGTTTCCTTTTATAATGTAGGCGAGCAGTAAGAGTTTATAAAACTTGGAAGAGGGTGAAAAGGGAGAATTCATTTGTATGTAAAATGTTATACCTTGGGCCCACATATTTTCTTAAAAGCATAAGTAATAAACGAAGTAAATGAAAAAGGTTTTAATTTTTTTTGTTTTGCAGAACTACACCTATAAACGATTTCTGGGGTTTTAAAGGTTAGGTATATAGTAGAATCTTATTCCTTGGGTACAAATTTTAATCGAAATGAATAATAAAGACTGTCACTATTAGTTTTTCAAGACCGCCCTCGAAATACGGTTCAATGGGTGTTAAGTAAAGTTTTTATGAATGCTTTCTCGCGAACGAAATCGCTGGCAAAGTGCTAGTACATTTTTTAGCTGAAAATTTTGTTTCTTTGAACGCGCTAATCTCAGGAACTAATGGTTTGAATTGAAAAGTCATTACAGTATTGGATGGCCTACCTATCGAGGTGTAGCACCTGATGATGATTATGTTGCACCTCAGTACTTCGGCCTGTATCAATGACAAAGACCCGCTTTGATAAAAATAACTAAAATTTTAGTATAAACCAATCTATCAACCAGGCTTCCAGACGGTGATTACATTGAAAACATGGATTAGACAGGCAATCACAACATTATACATAGAGTGACTGACTATCTAACCTTCACAACTGATTTTTGTCAGATTCACTGGTTTCTGCCAATCTATAACGACTATCAAAGGTCTACAAATGATTCCCAGGACCAACAGATTAATGTGTTTTCTGAGACACAGAAGTATCTTGGTATGTAAAGATGGCTACCCATCCATAGCGACCTTGGTAAGCGTCCGAAATCGGCACGATTCAATCTGTTATTATTTTATCCACGACCATTTTATAATCCGTGACCCGTAAACATATTTTATCCAGTTATACAATAAACAAGCTTTATTAATAACTTATACTCGTGTATATAAAGTTCACGTAGATAACTGTTTGATTTGTGATCTCTAAAGGACATTGAACTTGTACCACTTAAGATATCTACTGCTCAGTCACATTAACTTGACGCTTGGCTTCGATGAAATAATGTCCAAAAACACACATGACATAATTATATAGTATTGTTATATTTATTGTAATAATGTTCTGGTATTGTAACACCATTGGCTGCCCCATTTCTTGTCCATGCAATCTCTGTCCATTCCAGGTTGCCTGGAAGAGATCGCGGAATGCGATAAGGCCGCCCATTGCTTGTACCTATTTCATAGTTTTAGTTCCTTTTTTGTATGTATTAATGGTAACAAACAATAAAGCATATAATAAATAAATAAATAAATAAAAACAATATAACATCAACAGAGAACTAACCAAATTATCGACGCGCGTATCGATAACGAGATAAGATGCTGACCATACCTGACACTTGCCGGGCGAGCTAAGGGAATGCGGGGAGAAATAGGGGGATGCTCGAATTTTTCAGAAATGCGTAAGTTAATGTGACCGGATTGTAAGGGCCAATGACTGCAGGTTATGTGTTTAGATTTTTTATACTTTCTAGATCAATTACGTCAACTTCAAAAACGTACCCACAAATCTCTTGTTTGTTGTTATCTCTTTCTACCAGGGTGTCCATAGACTAGTTAGAAAAGGACAGACTACTTTTTTCTATTGTCTTGCTGGGTACATTTTTGGCTTTTTGCTTGTCAATAAAAAATATGAACCTAATGGCAATGAAAATAAAGTACACTTCACAATGTGTAATACTGCTACCTAATCAATCCAGGACACACGGATACACGATCCTTGGTTACGTTGTACCAAGCGAAACCTTTCGCCATGTTTTGGGTAGCTTTGATTAACGATTGTAAGTTCTAATTCCAGGTAACAAGGTTGATTTTGAACTGTGCGACTACAATATTTGCAATGGTCCTTCCGGATTATGCCAGTTGTAGGTTTGATTACGGATTTTAAGTTCTAACTCCAGACATTAAGGTTGATTTTGGATTGTAACTGCGATATTTGCAATGATCCTTCCGGATTATGTCAGTTATGGTGCTTCAATCACTTTGCCGATGACTACAGTCCGTCCGTTCCTGCAATTTGCAGTTGTTGTTGCTGTTATAATTTGGCATTTAATTTTTAAAACCTTTATTTTTGTACGATATTTCAAGCGCCAAAATTCGCGGAGCCTAACTTCACACTCGCCAACTTATAACGGAAGATCTGTACAACTCATGGGCGGGTTATAGCGTAGTGTATCGTCACACGGCCTACTCACGACCGCCATTTGTAGTCAGCGAAGGTCAGTTTTCATTCATTATAAGACTGTGAGGTTAAAGGCTCACTTGCACTACGAATCAATAGAAGTTTGTACCCGCAAAACGAGACACAATAGTAAAACAATAACAGCGCGGTCTCATAGGACCGGTCGGGGATTCATGAATTAAAACCTACAATGACCGTTATCAACCTATACATATAGATTGGGATACATAGATGAAATTTAAACTGTTTAGTGGTAAATGCTTTTTAGAGATTTATGATACGCGAGCCTAAAAGTATGAAAGGTAAATAAGGGACTACTACCCAGCGATGTTTTATAGAGATGCATCGAAAGTGATCGGAGCCGAATTCGAAACCGGAGTTTTAAGTATTACAGCCAAGGCTACTTGGATTAGGAGGGTGCAATTTTCGACAAGATTTGCTGTTATGACATCGATGAGCATTAAGAGAGGATTTCCAAAATTCACCCCCCAGTGGAATGAAACGGGTGTTCCAAAGTTTGTCGAACTGAGGAGCCGATATCTACGCACAGCCGAAACTACTGGGACTAGGAGTGTGCAATTTTGTAAAAGGCTTCCTGTTATGACGTAAACAAGCACTAAGAGAGGGTTTCCTAAAATCTACCCCCTGAGGGGATGAAACGGGCGTCTAAAGTTTGTATGGAGAAACTAACTTTCACGCGAAACAACAACTTTTCTGACAATTCACAAACCAATCAAAAACATACTGTGTGTGTGCGTTACGGTGACCACATCAAGAGTATGTAATACGTTATCTGTCTAACACGGGCTGCTATCAGTAATAGCTGATAAACGAAAACTGTGGGAACAATACTTCGTAACACATGTGATACAAGATTTATAGGCATTGTTTCCTTTGTTTTTCATACCTTAAGGCCTGAAACTGCGTTAAGCGGGCACCCGCGCGGTTTCATACAAAAGTGCTCCGTCGCGGGGACCAGCGCGGGTGTCCGTCACGGGGAGGCGCGCCCCACATTTGTTTTGCTACGTAATAATACATTAAGTTATCCATCGACAAGACTACATGCACACCGTTCAAGTTGAACAAGCTTCATTGCGAGGATAATAATTTGGTTTCTGCGACGAGGACCGTCGGTATGAACACACGCGCTTTGTTACGCGACGGCTGCCCGTCGCGGGCGCCCGCTTAACACAGTTTCAGGCCTAAGAACTTGTAAGTGTTGGGAGTTATGGTCATAAAAATGTAGTTTATTGATTTTTGAAATCCTTGTAATTCCATTTTGCCTGTGTTTCTTTACTTATCAAAGCATATTTAATGAGACTTTTCAACACTAAATATATTTGTTTTTCAATTAATCTTAAGGCTTTAAACCTTATAATTTAGTGAGAGTACATTGACATGAAAAGAAGAAGAAACCTCAAAATAAATATGATCTCCTCATATTATGAATGGCGTAATAGTATCATTTTGTATGTCATCAATTTGTCACCTTGGCCTGCTGTTACTTTGCCACAAATGTCATGTGTAGGTGCTCATACGAAACGGCATGTTGCTAATGGCATAGGTAACGGCCGGCCGCTTTCGATGTCTCTTACTCAATATGGACTTCATTTGATAACTTTATGTTCAACTCTATGAAACGCAAGAAAACTAGTATAACTTAATTATAATCTATACTAATATTATAAAGAGGTAAAATTTGTAAGTTTGTATGTAGGGGGTAATCTCTGGAACTACTGGTCCGATTTGAAAAAATCTTTCAGTGTTAGATAGCCCATTTATCGAGGAATGCTATAGGCTATATACCATCACGCTACGACCCACGGGAGCGGTGCAGTAACGAAAAATGCGGGTGAAACCGCAGGGGACAGCTAGTAATTAATAAAGAAATCAACTCACCAATTCTAGTGAAGGCCTTGGCTATTAGTTTGAAGTCCGCTCTATTTTCTCTACCGATTTCAATAGCTTTCTCACATTCCTTAATACATTTCTCATATTCTTTCTGTTCAAAGTAGACGGCGGCCATGTTTGTGTAAAAGGTTATGTCCGTAGGATCATGTTCCATAGCTTTCTGGTAATGTTTCAGAGCATTTTCTAAGTCTTTCTTTTTGTAACATTCATTCCCTTGGTCTTTCTCTTGTAATGCTAGTCTTCGGTTCTCGGGCAGGTCTTCGTATTTCGGTTTCTCTGGTTCCTCCTTCTTCGGTGGCTCTGCTGCAGTCTTTTTTTCTGGTGCTGGTGGGTCTACGTCCATGGGCATGTGAAGGTCTAAACCGAACATGATGCTAATTGTTGCTAGGACTCGTTTGTCTTCCATCTTAGCGCCGAGGTTTTGGACATCGAAGGGATTCTGTACTATTTTCTGTGGGATTTTTACTAATTAGTTTCATACCAAAAAGTCAATCTCAAACAAAACCTATTTATATACTAAATTTTTCCAATTTCATAATCTTTTCTGCATGTATTAGAATTTGGTGTTGAGTCATAGAGAAAATAACTATTCTAACAAACAAGGAAAATGTAACATGAGGTTATTACAAACTTCATGTGTTATGGCAAAAAGCCTAGGTTTCCATTCATAAAACTACACATAAATAAAAAAAATTTGAACAATTTGATGGTCTACTGCATAAGTGCATATTTGGTGTAGATAGAAAATATAAAACATAGGATAGTAATAGTCTTGAAATACTTCAATATTTTTTTACTTTTGTCAAAAGTAAACCGTTACTATGGTAATGTTTTTAAATTTGAACAAATGAATATTAATACAGTGGACACATCGTTAATAAAATGATAATTTATGCACAACACAAAAGAAAATCAATATACCTACAATGTACTTTATCGGGGAGAAAAGTTGGAAACTTTAAACAATGCAAACTTGAATAACTATAAAATGAATCAAATGTATAAAAATATAACTGACTAATTAATTATTATGATGTGATCTCTTGACCAGATGTCTTTTTACAAAGATAAAAGAATACAATAAAAGTAAGAAAAAGTTGACCTAATTCAAAAAGCCATAAACAATCTCATTTCATCTGAGTCAACAATAAGGTTCAATACTCACTTCAACCAATTTGACATATTCCGGATCATTCAGCCATTCCTTTGTCTGTGGGTTTGCTCTGAGCTTCTCGAACAGCTGTTCTGTCTTCACCTTGAGGTCAGCGGCTTGTTTCTTGGTCTCGGCCAGGCCTGCAGCGAGCTGCTCGTTACCAGGCTCCAGCTCCAAACCCTTTTCATAAGCCTGAATAGCCTCCTCATGACGACCCAGGTATGCTAATGCTGAACCTTTGCGAGAGTACCCTTTACTCCACGTAGGGTTCAGGGCAATGGTCTGGTTTGCGTCCTCTAAGGCTGCAGCGTAGTTCTCATCTTTAGCATAAGCTGCCGATCGGTTGCTATAAAGAACGTGGTTCTTAGGGTCCAAGGCAATAGCCTCCGTATAATATTTGACGGCTGCTTCGAAGTTCCCTGATGATAACGCCGCATTACCCTGCTCCTTTAACTGATTCACCTAAAAACGATACTCATGTTGGAATTACGCTACTTCATTCAAAATTCTAATCGTAAAGCGTCGGTATAACCTCTTCTTACCTGAGCCATGACTGTTTTCTGCTAACAACTGATAAAACAAAAGATGCACAATGGAATAAAATATTTAACTCTAAATACTCAAGTATCTCTCTTAACAATTCTTCCTTTTCTATTTCACATTTGTTCTCCGAGTTCAAACAAGCAACACGAAGTCTTGAAATGACACTTCAAATTCGAGAAAATTCTCGCAAAATGCGATAGAATGTTGCGTTCCAAACCTAAGTCATAATTTTTAACATAAAGATATTGACAGATAAATATGAAGCTCTTTTCTACTCCTTTTGTTTTGGATAAAGCTATCGCACTCTTTTTCATTGTTGTCTAAGATATTTATTGAGTGTGACTGGAACATATAAGTCAAAATGTATTTTTTTCACAATACTTTTTGAAAATAAGTCTTTTTGACCCTTGTTGTCAGTTCATTTTAATCTCATAACTTCTTTCAGTTCCGTTTGACCCTAAAAACTTCTAAATTCTCAAACGGAAAACACATTTGTCCCTCAAGAGACCCCTGTGAAATGGGAGCCTCGGTTTGCTATACCACATTGCTGTGATTTAGAAAAACTCAGTCCCATTCGCAAATTCAGACAGTATACAGGGTTATTTGTAAAACACTAACGGGGGAGTGGGGGCCAAAACAGAGCTCGGGAAGCGTAGGTAGGTACAACAAAATACAGAGTTGAAATGTGTTATATAAGCGAGCGGAGGAGCTCGTGGCTATATAATAACAGCCGCACAGATCGATCTTCAAGGTTAAGCAACGCTTGCCAAGGTTGGTTTGTGGATGGGTGACCATCTTAACATAACGAGTTTCCTCCGTGCCTCGGAAAGCACGTTAAGCTGTAGGTCCCGGCTGTCATTTGTAGATCTTTGGCAGTCGTTATGGATGGACAGAAGCCAGTAAATCTGACTCCAGTTTTGCCATGAAGCACCGTATTACCCCAGTTAATGGGTTGTGGAGGTCTGGTAGGCAGCCGCTCCTCGTAAAATACTGGTATTCAGCTAAATCCGGCTTGACTGGAAGCCGACCCCAATATAGTTGGGAAAAGGCTAGGTAGATGATGATGATGAAATGTGTTACCTATATAAAACAACGAAATCTTTGAGGTTTGTTTTTGGTAAATTTCATAGAACAACAGTAACTGTTGTTGTTCATGATGTCCTTTAGGGTTGTTAGTGTTTTACAAATAACCCTAGGCTATAGCGTAAATCTGTATGGAGAAGAAATACTGCAAGAAATTCCAGGAACACTAGAGTGTTCCTGGAGTGTTCCAGACTAAGGGCCATGTGCACCGACATAAGTTTAAGATAATCATCTGATTAACGTCAATAACCGACGATAAGGAACAGGAAATATTGCTAAAACAGCCGTTTTAATATTAAAACAGTCGATTTGGTGTCGGTGCACATGGCCCTTAAAAGATTAAGTCATGTTATGTTTTACAAAATATCTCGGTTAAATATTTGTTTTCGCCTCTATCATGTGTGGGTAAATAGTGTATTCCTAGAAATAATATATTTATAATATATATTATTATGCAGCCAATAGCTTTCTCTTTTCTAGAGAGGCCTGAGTCCCAACAGAGGGAACATTACAAGGGCGATAATGCTAATAACTTAACAGCCACGCTTGATCTTATGTTCTAAGCGCTTGACCCGTGATGAACATTTTAATAAACTTTCGAATAAAGGGCTTGATATAGAAAGCGGTACTTCTGTCTGAATATGGCGTTATCGTACAGCGGCATATTATCGGGATATTCTACACCTAAGTCCTGACGGTCATAAATTTAGTCTCTGTTCCCGATACCCGTAGGAAACCTACTCTTTTATATAATTTTAACCTGTAGAGCCCTGGGGGGCCGCCATTGTTTATTTATATTTTAATATTAATAAATTAATATAAATAATATAAACTGTTATTGCTCTGTTTCTGTTGCTTCTGTAATTATACTACTAGAATACAATTTTAAATCGGTCGGGGTTTGGTGGCACAATTTTTTTCCAGCGGTTCTCAAAGTTAAAAGGAAATACTTGTTTACTGGCACGTTTTCGTGCCACGGGGTCCTACAGTGTTTTTTTTTAAATTAAATATTGAAATAATTGAAAATGTATGAATCAAAGTCAAATGTATTTATTTGTAACACATAGGTAAAATGTTATGATACATGGTGGTAAAAATACAAAAAAAATAGTGTTCACTATGTGCTGCCTTGCTGGGCGTACAAATATTGCTTACCAGAATATGGTTTTAGACTGTCATGGGACAGTTTAAATAATTCTTTATTAAATAGTTCTTTAATAAACATTACAAATATTTTTATCTTACTAATTAAACCCTTATTTATGGTATATGCGGTATAGGTACCTAATTAAATGAATGAACGGAACATATTTAATATCATTTATAATGGGATCTTGGGCTGGCGTACCTTAATACAGGTTACTGTGTAACCTAGTTAGGACGCCAGGACAATCTTCTACTACCTTTTAATTGCCACTAAATATTGTATACTTTTGACTATACCTCTTTTTTGTGAAAATAAATATATTATTATTATTTCTTTATTTTCACTTAATTCATATAAATCATATTTTTAAATATTTGAATACAAAAAGATAATATAAAAACATTTAAAAATATAAAAAATTATTATTATTATTATTATTATATAAAAAGATATCAGCTCTTATATTTTACTTTGTTAAAATCAAATTTCCCCTAAGGCTACTCACTGACCAAAAAGGAAGATCACCTATGAAGAGTAGGGTCGGGTGTCTCACATTGAACCAGGCAGCTACATTGAACCACCGCAGAATCTCGAAAATGCGACATTGCCAAACCGCACTAATATGAGTGAAAGAGAGGTATTTACCGTTCCTGCCCACTAGTTTGCGTGGCGATCGCGTGCAAAGTGGTTGTTTGAGGAGTATTCGAAAGCAAACTGACTCAAAAAGTAAATATTTTTTGCCAATTTCATTCTTTTTTAGCTTTTTTCCTTTCAATAATATCAATTTATTTATATATACACTGTTTTCTACGGTTATTTAGCAATTAAAAGCGCTATAATTCGTGATTTTAAGAGATTGATTTGCCGGTAAAATATTGAGTTTAGTGATAAAACGTGGTGTGTCTCACAATGAACCACCTGAGGGTGGTACACATTGAACCACGGTTTACTGTGTACACCCCAGTCGTTAAAGGAGTGTTTTTTACAATGATTTTAATTTAATTTTAATTTGTTATATTATGGAAGGTACTTTTGTTTTTATAATTAAAAACTGTTACTTTTGTTTTTATTATTAAAATATGATAAGAATTTGACTGAAAAGGTTTTGTGATGTATAAAACTAAGACTCTCGGTTTAATTGCATATGATTTAAAGTGATTTTTATAAATATAAGGCTGATTTTTATTATTACTGTTTATTATTATTATTATTACAAAGTATTTGCCTTATAAATTGAACTAGAAGACATCGTTAATAAGGTGTCTCAATGTGGACGATACCCTGGTTAAATGTGTACCACCTGTGGTACTCATTGAACCAAAAATATTTTTTCATAAAAACCTGTTTTACACCGAAACTAAAAGGAATATGAGAAATTAATGTTTTACAAAATTGAAGCTAAATAAATATGCTAACTATACACAAAAAATTAAAGGCATTGATTGAACATCCAGCCCACTATGAGACTTTGAAATTTACCTGGTTCAATGTGGGACAACTTACCATACTTCTTCTTCTTTTTCTCGATTCGACGGTAAACTCGCTAAATTTTTTGGGCCCAGTAAGTGGCCACGTTGATAGCTGCATCAGTGGCGCTCAATGCGCTCATTAGGTCCTCCAAAGTGCAGGTATAGGGGCACTTAGGGCATTCTAACATAATATGACCTATATGCTGAATCAAAGTTAGTGCCTTCATAGTTGGCAAATAGCCCCAACGCAACTTATTATGTTTTTAAATCTGAGCATCGAATAATATGTATGTTAGGTATAGTTTAAGAAAAAATGTCTTAGTTCTGAGCTTTTCTATGCAGCTTGACCTAATTTTATTATTCCTATGTGAATGAGCTTGACCAGTGCTTTATTTTATTTTTGCTGCTTAAGCTCGCTAGCGAGTTAGTGAGTGAACACTCGAGTCAGATCAACTCGACTCAGATGAAACTTAACTTTTTTTTTTTATTCGGATGGCTACGAACCAACTGAAATTTCTGTTTTTGAACGTTTTATGTTAAACTAGCACTTTGCCTGCCACTAAGTTCATGCGAATATTTTTTTTATTTAGTTGTGTTTTCATGTCAAGTATTTTATCACAAGAATTAAGATTATTTTAAGAATCTTATCTTGAATTCTCTAATCATAAAGTTCTCATCTTGCTTTCAACTGTCTGCTGAACCACTACCTAACGGCAGCTACTCGGTTGAAAAACCGAGTCGACTCGAATTCTACTGAGATGACTCAACCGCGTGTGGCGTCGCAACTCGCGTCTTTTTGCTTTCGTTCAACCGGTGAACCAGTACCGATTTACTGAGTCAGTCAAGTTGAAGGAAAAATCAATTCCAGTTGACTCGTTTGTTGTTTGACTCGAGTAAGTCAGTTAAATTGACTCGACTAGCCCATCACTATAAATTAGTCTGATACCCAACGCAAGACTGTGCATTTTAAGAATGTATGACCATGACGGGTGTCATGTCTGATCCGAGCAACTGGCAAATAGATGATTTCGGGTTATTGTAATATGTTAAAATCGCTCTAATTATTGTGCGATGCAGGATTTCGAATGTTGTAGTTCCTATTTGGTGCCATAGATGTCGCTCCAGAGCCATGACAGTTGCGTAGTAGTGTCGTCGTAAATCATTTAGTGGGACCGACGCTTGTCACGCCAATCACTATTTTGTAGTGTTCATAATTGGTTCCTAGACGTTGTGGGGAATACCAAGTGGTGTTTGGGATCGATGGCGGCTTGAGTGTGTTCCGCTGTGTGATTATTGGCGGGAGGCGGGCTCCCACAGTTCAGTGACTCATTCGCGGGCTGGTGCTTCCTGGCCACCATGGATACCGATGATGGAGAATCCTCGAGCAGCGGGCCTATGTCCAGCCTGAACAGCCTCTTCTCATTTACAAGTCCTGCGGTCAAGAAGTTATTAGGGTGGAAGCAGGTATGATTACAAACTTTATCATATAAGGCTCATGTTACTTTCGTACGAAATTGTCAATTTCTGTGTAATATAAACTCCTGTTCAGTTTCCTAGTACTTTTATCTAGATCTAACACCATATCAGGTAGTAGGTGTTCTGTCTGAGAATGTCTTAGATTAAAATGTTGAGTGTTTATTGGTTTAAACCTGTAGTTTTTTGGCTAGTTCCACTATCTCTTACTTGTTACCACTATGTGAATAGGCTATGGTGGGAATGAAATTGACTGAATGTTTACTTATTTTCATTACCATGTTTCCTGGGGTTTATGTTCTTGAATTAATTTCATAGTCCCCATTTTTTCATTGTAGTAATTGTTTAATTTTTCCTAGACATCATCTTATTTTTAGTGCTTAACCTGTTGGCTATGAATGAATGAAAACTCCTTAAAGAAAGGTTAGAATTAGCTAGGTAAGGACCTGTTATCATTAAAACCTACATCTTGAAGTTGTTTCCTTTACTGATAGTGGTCATTGATCCCTAGAGTCTATTGACATTTTTAATTGCAATAAAGTTTACATGTTACAAATTTGAACTGAATCCAGTGATTTAAAGGAAATTGGTTATGATAGACGGACACACAAGTGATCATCTAAAGGCGCTGATTTATTAATTGAACATTATAGATCCATAAAGTGGACTTGAAGAAAGGGAATTCAAATCTATATCTATCTTGAACTATTTTTACTATAATGCAATACTATAATGAAACACCATTTATTCTTTGAGTTGTTATGAAGATAGATTAGCAAAAAGGCTATGACTATTGCTATACTAAAATAACTATAGAATGCTATATTGAATAGTTAGGTGAAAGATTCACTTAAAACTATCAAAATTCTTTTTCAAACTACTTTTTTTGTGTGTGGACAATCATATGGATGATTTGCAATACTCTGACTGTTTTGATTTAACTCAAGTGCTATGAAATGTTACTATGAGCAACGGAAGAAGTCATACGGAGGTATACTTGCACTCCCCTAGCTTTCAATGAAAATATTGAACAATTACCTCATAAAATCTAGCATATCAAGATTTTTTTTCCTTACCAAATCGATGGTCCCTAGGTAAAGTATCGAAACTGAAAATCACTACTTTGCAAGAGAGCGATTTAAAGTTTGTTTTTGCATAATTTTGTCACGGGTGATTAAATCTTTATAAAAATTAGGTCTCTAACTATCGGGAAACGAAGTTGTATTATAAAATATCCTTTAAAAAGAGCTCAAAACAGTAATAATAAAAAATTGCTATTTTTTTGATTCAATACTTTACGTAGGGACCATCGAAATGTCAAATGCATTAATTGTTAATTAATGAAAATGATTTTCCTAGGGATTACGCTTGACTCAAAGCTACAATAGGGTCACTAATTAACATCTCTTGTAGGACGGCTATACATATCCAGAGCTGTTATAAAAATTTGCCAAGTTGCCTGATGTTGGTACCGCTAGTCTATTTTAGTTACTTTTATTGTATGTTTTGTGATATCCTACTCTGAGGACAGGCTGTAGATTGAGTTATTATTATGGAGTCTATTTTTATTCTGTAAAATAGTTATAAGAGCCATTTGTAAACACCTCCGGTGCGATTCTCTAAGGGAACTATTAAAGGATATTACTATCATGACAGCACCGTTAAGCCGTAGGTGCCGGCTGTCACTTGTAGATCTTTGGCAGTCATTACGGATAGTCAGAAGCCAGTAAATTTGACTCCAGTCTTGCCATGAAGTACCGTGTTATCTCAATGGGTTGTGGAGGTCTGGTAGGCAGCCGCTTCTCGTAAAATACTGGTATTCAGCTAATTCCGGCTTGACTGGAAGCTGACCCCAATATAGTTGGCTTCTTCTTCTTCTTTCAAGAAGAAGAATATAGTTGGCAAAGGCTAGGTAGATGGTGATGACCATCATGACAAGACCTTGTCAATATAGGTATGCATTTATGCAAGCATCATGTACATATTATGTTAGAAAGAATCTTCATTTTTTTAAGCACACTTAAATTTGTTAGGCCATGTTTCTGACTGTCTGAAGTGGCCACATCTTTCATGGGGTAGTTTTTGAAATGATGTAATAAACCTCCCAACATATTATTAGGATTCAATGAGACGAAATTTAAATCTTATGTCAAACACATACTATAAAAAAATATTGAAGATAAAAATGCTTGGCTCGATACTGGTCCACTTCCACGTCTAGTCGGGTGCTCAAACTAATTATTATTAATTATCCTATCACAAACCCGCGAAACGAGACACAATAGCAAGAACTCTCGCACGCGAAAGCAGTCTCATGCAACCGGTTGGGGATTCATGAATTAATATTTGGTAAGACCTTTAGCAGCTGTGGTGATGCGTATGTTTCATATACTTTGGAGATGTTATTCAGTCCATTCTATTTATAAAACAGTTCAAAGTGGAAGCTTTCTCAACACTTTATGGGAGCATGTTTCTTGCTGTTACAACTCGGTTAAGTCAGAATTGCTTCAAAGGCTTCTTCCTGGATGCCTTTACTCATAACTTTGACAATATTGTACAACTCTATGAAGATTGTAAGACATTAATTTTTGTTTTGTATGAACTCAATTTCTTTAGAATGATACAACTACATATATGCATTAGCAGCACCCTCTTATATTCTTATGTGTGAGTAATATGTATTTTAACCTATCACATACCTGCAAAACGAGACACAATAAGACAATAACAGCATGGTCACATGCAACCGCTCGGGGATTTATGAATTAAACTACCATTTACTGGATATGTTTTTGAATCATAGGTTTACTACTAGTCATGAATCATACGCTACTGACTAGTGCACCTCAACATCAACAATTGCATCACTGCTTACCATTTGTTTGGATTGCAATGAAGCACTAGATGTGCTCTGGTGGCAGTTGCGGTTCCAAGGCTGCTGTGTTAATATTTTGGCAATTTTTCAGGAAATATTAATGCATAGATAAAACTTTCATGTGGCTTCATTTTAAAAGTGGTCAATATTAAAGACTAATCATGTTTGCCAAAAGTATTACAACTGTAAAATGTAAAAGTTTACATCATGATGACTTTGTGATAAAATGATGAAAAGTTATGCAAGAATATCTAATATCATTCGGACTGAGTACCTACACTAAATTTAATATGTCCAGTTTGGAGTCCTATTAATTCATGAATCCCCGACCGGTCTCATAGGACCGCGCTGTTATTGTCTTACTATTGTGTCTCGTTTCGTGGGTATTGATAGGTTAATAAATCAGAAGGAAGTAGAGAATCACAGAGACCAGTGGTGACCCTGTAATAATGGGTCTTATAATGTGTAGCTTTATTTCATGAATCCCCGACCGGTCCTATGAGACCGCGCTGTTATTTTTTTACTATTGTGTCTCGTTTTGTGGGTATGTGATAGGTTAAACCCAGCTAGATGCATTTTTCTTCATCTTTTTCCTGCCCTTATCCCATATTACTTGATGTTGGCAGAACATGTTTTCAGCCAGATGCATTACTTTATATAATTTATTTCATCGCCATTGCAACAAAATAAGAATACATAGTGAGGAAACCGGCATGTCCTAGAACCAAAAATTCAATGAGCCTGAATGTATTATGGCCCATTCCCTCTCTTAGTCAGGAGGCCAGAGTCCAGCAGTAAGGATATTAAAAGGCTACACTATTTTATGCTATATTAATAAATCAATTCAATTCGGGAAACTTAAGAGTTTTCCTAATTTTTGAAGTTGTATTAACGTTTGAATCCCCAACCGGTCCTATGAGACCGCGCTGTTATTGTTTTACTATTGTGTCTCGTTTCGCGGGTATCTGAGTAATTAAAAAAACATCCTTTTAAAAAGAGCTCAAAACAGTCATAAAAAAAACTTGCTATTTTGTTGATTCGATACTTTACTTAGGGACCATCAATATATAAATTTAATTATAGTATGGCAACAAACCCTCACGTGGTACACTTTTTGAAAGTCCATACAAATATTTATTCCACAAGCAACTTAAAACTACAACACTAACAACCATACCGATATACCTCCATTAGTTTCGAGTCCTTCACTTTGTGTTCCTTTTCACAACAATACTCAGTATCCCAAGGTCACCCCAGGTGGTTACCTTCCCACCTGGCTTGGGCTAAACCCATGACTAGAACTAACTACAGGGAACAGTTACCAAACAAACATAGTATTAGTTATTGATACTCAAATGACTCATACTACTGCCAGTTAATTCCTAGTAACTGTGAATCATACTGTTATTTACTATCACACAAATCCGTTTTCTTTTGCTAGAAATTATTTGAGGAAATATCGGTTATTTTTATTGATGTTTGTTTACCTGTGAAAAGATATATTTTATACATAGAATTTTGTGTGACACATTGACCTTGATTTTATTTTTAGTTCTTTTTCGCTGATAAAGCTTTGGGATTACCCTTTTGCTTTTTATGTGAGGTTACTAAGGAAATTTGGAGGCTTTCAATTGCACCATAAGAGGTTTTTCATTACATGTGGCAACATTTAATGATTACTATTATTAGGCCTCCCCTCTATTCCTTCCATCGATCAAAATTCTTCGCTTCCTCTTTCTGATTCTCAACTAAGACATCTACGTCGTCCCTCTATCTTCTACGTGGTCTGATACTGCCGCGTTTCACTGTGTCTGGGTACCACCCAGTTTTTACAGACCCACATTTAATAAAATGGCGGTAATTGGTTGGTAAACAGTTAAGGAACTGTTTACCAACCAATAGAATAAAGTATAATAGAATAAACTTTATTGTTTATCAAAAAAGTAACCCAACTTACAACATACATGACAGACATAAACGGTACGTTTTATCAATCGTACGGTTAATAATACTCCCGTGTATGGCAACAAGCTCCTCCAGTGATACATACAACACTGACAACCGTGCTTATACACGGCGAATTAACCGTAGATTATCACGGCGAAAAAGCATGTTACAAAACGTCGCTGCGCGTGCATAACCGCGGAACAACAGTAGTGAAATACCGCGTATCGGCTTTTGAGCGATTTTGCAGACGAAAAGGCCTATGAACTACTATTAGTCAGTGAATTCAAGAAAATGTAGTTAACCCATGTTTGTTAAATTGTTAGCTAGTTTAATTAACAGCCTAAACAGCTTTGAAATTAGTATAAAACTGTGAACTCTACCATTAGAATGATGCACTTAACGCCAGTAGTGCATCCTAATGTGACAGATGACATGTCTAGAATAATGATGGGTGTACCAGTTTACCTAGTTTCCTTCCTTACGTGGAACTTGAATGTTAATAGATGGAGAGTAGCTTTTGAATGAACTTTCGAAACTTTAGTTCATGAATCCCCGACCGGTCCTATGAGACCGCGCTGTTATTGTTTTACTATTGTGTCTCGTTTCGCGGGGATGTGATAGATTAATTTATCACTTTTCATTTGCCTTTGTAGGTAGAAAGACCTTTTTTTTTCAAGTGGGGAATCATCAGAATGAATTCTCCCGCTCTTGGGCGTAGTGGGAGAGCGTGTCAGACTTTTACTGACTAAATATCACCCCATTCCTTCGTTGTAGTCGATCTGGGGTCACGAGCTTCCTTTTGGAAACCGATCCATGGCCCCAGAGGCCCTGCTGGGCTCCTACATGGCAGACAGACCTGTATCTTCCATGAAGTACTATACTGAATACTTCTTCTTTACCCTCTCCTATTCTAATTATTATATCCGCAAAAAAGTGCACTTTACTAATACGAGTATGCAAGGTACTACACACACAAGGTACAACTAATCTCGTTGCAATCCACCACCACTTGGAGACTGAGAAACCAGCTCTCTTATTCCTTTCCGAAACGCAGATCAGAAGTCCAGCAGACGTGTCCTACTTTTGTTTGGCCAGGGTTTAACTTGGAGCATAACTTCAAACCACGCGCGGTTGTATTTATAATAATAATACCTTTATTTTCAGGCAACTAAGGCCCTTAGAAAAAAAATACACAAATAGTCTTACATAATTATAGACTAATACATATAAAAATTAACTATTAAAATTTTTGCTATTATATTATTGATATTATGTACGCCCGGGACGCTTAGACGGGACGTCGGGGCCTTTAGGTAGCTCCGATCACTGGTGAAGCCTGTTTCCGTCTACTCCTCGCCTGATCCTAACCTTAGAGCCTCTCGGCGAATTGGGCGATACAGATCGGTAGATTCGCATGTTATTCTTGGCAGCACACTTGTTTTTCTTCGGAAGACGCTCCTTCCAGCGTAGACACCATGACAGATGAGTTTCGACAGGGGATGGAGTACTACATCCCATTTTCTGACGTATCAATATCTGCCAAAGCGACTATGGGTTTTCACCTTCCCAGATGCATTTTTATTAAAACAAATCAGCATTTTTTAACCTATCACCTTTACTATTTTCAGGGCGATGAAGAAGAGAAATGGGCGGAAAAAGCAGTGGACAGCCTGGTGAAGAAGCTGAAGAAACGGAAAGGTGCCATTGAGGAGTTGGAGCGGGCGCTGTCGTGTCCCGGCACGCCGTCCAAGTGCGTCACTATTCCTAGGTCTCTTGATGGCAGGTTGCAGGTTAGTTTCCAAATTTTATTAATCACCATCTACGATTGCATCACTGTTTACCATCAGGTGGGATCGCAGTCAACCACTAGTTTATATAACTTAAAAAATAAAATCCTAGCTTCTGCCAGCGGCTTTGTCTGTCTGTATCTTCCTAGTAGTTAAACCCTGAAAACGTTACAGACGGACAGAATTACTATCGCTTTTACAATATTATTAGTCTGGATTTCAAACTAGCAGCATACAGAATTTCTAAGTGCCGAGAGCTTATCGGTCCAACCATTCTCAAATGTTGTTCTTAGAAATAAAAATCATTTTTTATATCAATGAGTCTAACATCAAAAAGCAAAGGCTGCATATATATTATAACCTTGAGGATACATCTATCCTGCACAACATCAATTCGTTTTTAACAAAAGGTGGGCAACTTATTTTTGGATCCTGCTCAAGCTACTACAAAACAGTGAAGTAGGTCCACGTGCGACGTTTAGATGGCTACCTACTAATCAAAAAGAAAATTAGACAAGAAGCCCAAGCCCAAGAGCTCGTGCTGGGCTCTTAATCAGCGGCGTGCATATTAGTCTAGAACTAGGCAAGCCGTAGAAATCTAGACTAACTGCGTTCCTATAATTGAGAAAAAAAAGAACACGAGCAGGTCATATACGCGCGGAAAATCTTAACACCGCGATTCAGAAAAGTGACGTAATAGATCAATGCCATCTATCGAGAAATTGAGAACTAATATTCAAAAGAATCATCTTAAATGTAAGATTGTCCTGCCGTCTATGGATATTTTTGCGGCAACTCTTGCGTCACTACAAGTTTATGCGCCATCTAGTGTAGACTAACTACAAACTATTTACGATATTGATAATTATTACTACTTACAATGTAAACAGGCAGCTCTTTGGTCTTTTTTCTTTACTAAAAACAGATAACAGAACACTCAAAAGGCAAATTATAGTTTAGTTTGGTTTACTTTATATTTATAGGTACTTACATGAAAAAATATTTTTTGAATTGTACTTAGTTCATAATAGCTTTCTTTAAAAAAGATATTACATGAGCGTGACGGTGAACGTTTTACATCAATTAATCTCTAAAACTCGAAACTATTACTTCGCCAAGTCGTTATTCACTCACATAGTTCACACACTTTGACACATTCCTTCTCTTATCGAACATTACACGTGTTTCCGAATTCATTTCATAGATTCATTTCTTTTCAAGAAACTTTAATTACTTCTAGACCAAGCAATTTACAGTAATAACTAATCACAAAACTTTAAATCACAGAAAACTAAAAAAAACTATCAAAAAAAGCGTAACAACACGATAACCGCTCATAAAAATATTTGAACTAGTTAGTAGTAAAATTAGTTCGCAGAGTTTTACACTTCATAGAGGGCGTCAGTGTCTCGAAAATTGTGTTCATTCAGAGAAATGATTATGCCTGGCTTTTCTTAGGAGATAAATGTTCTAGGTCGACTTACACACACATACACATTTTCGTAATACAGAGACGAAACTTTTCTGTGTTTACAGTGAAGAAAGAGACGGCACATAAAGCCATATACAGAAGCCAGTGTGTTGATAAGAGACAGAAATACATCACGAGTTAGAGCGAAATAGCAGATCGCGTTAGATTTACCGCGCAGTGTGTTAGGTTAGAGTGGCAACGTCGCGTTCCTTGCGTTATCTAATGAATGAATGAATCTAAGTTTGACAACTGCGCGATTAAATGTCGCGCGCGTCCTGACGCGCGAATTTTAAAGTTAGAGTTTTGTTTTTATTAATGTGTAACGTTCTATGGTTAGGGTTTTAGGTCATGGTGTCATGTAAAGCCCGGCTTCCGGGCTTCTATTTCCAGCACGTCACCGCTCTTAATGCGATCGATTTTACGATCTAAACTGAACTGTTAAAGAGGTGGAGCTATTTATGTATAGGGTGTATCCATCTTTCTCGCCTGCATGCCTGAAGGGGTCTTAACCCTTATTAAGCGAAATCTGAATAGTCACTATGTATAAGTTATCAAAATATTCTTAAAACTCCTATTAAAACTGACCACTAACATATAAACCCAACAATTCCAGGTATCACACCGCAAAGGACTCCCGCACGTGATCTACTGCCGCGTCTGGCGCTGGCCTGACCTCCAGAGCCACCACGAGCTCAAACCCCTTGAGATCTGCCAGTACCCCTTCAGCGCCAAACAGAAGGAGGTCTGCATCAACCCCTACCACTACAAGCGAGTCGAAAGCCCCGTCTTACCCCCAGTCTTAGTACCACGACACTCTGAATTCGCTCCAGGACATTCGTTACTCCCCTTCCAAAGGACTGCGGAACCGTCTATGCCTCATAACGTCTCCTACTCAGGGTCAGGGTTTCCTCCGTCAGCTAGTTCGGAACTGCCTGATACGCCACCTCCAGCGTATTCCCCACCTTCAGATGACTCTGAACCTCCTGGGGAAGTCGCTCCAGTTTCCTATCAGGAACCCCTGTATTGGGCATCTGTAGCTTACTATGAGCTGAACTGTCGTGTAGGCGAAGTTTTCCATTGTAACTCCCATTCGGTCGTGGTGGATGGGTTTACGGACCCCTCAAATAACAGCGACAGGTTCTGCTTAGGCCAGCTCAGTAACGTGAACAGGAACTCGACGATCGAGAACACGAGACGTCACATAGGGAAGGGGGTGCACCTGTACTACGTGGGGGGCGAGGTGTACGCGGAGTGCTTGTCAGACGCCGCCATCTTCGTGCAGAGCCGCAACTGTAACCACCACCACGGCTTCCATCCCTCCACCGTGTGTAAAATACCTCCAGGATGTTCGCTGAAGATCTTCAACAATAGGGAGTTCGCGCAATTGTTGTCTCAAAGCGTCAATCATGGGTTTGAGGCGGTGTATGAGTTGACGAAGATGTGCACGATCCGTATGTCGTTCGTGAAGGGCTGGGGGGCGGAGTACCACCGCCAGGACGTGACGTCCACGCCCTGCTGGATCGAGATCCACCTGCACGGGCCGCTGCAGTGGCTGGACAAGGTGCTGACGCAGATGGGGTCGCCGCACAACGCCATCTCGTCGGTGTCCTAGCCGCGCGCGCGGTCCCCACTCTCGACACCCCCCACCGTACTTTGGTATCCGGTATTAAAATTCTTTAATCTCAAAAATCATTTCAACCGTTGCATTTTGTATTTTATACGTGACAGAATATTTTTAATCGTTTTTTTTAATGTTTTGTGTTGTAATAAAGCCCCAATTGGCATTTTACAAGTATGCAGCTCAAACCATGTGTCCAATTTATTGAATCGTATTTTGTAAGCGTATTATAATGAATAAAGACATTAAGGTTTACTATACTCGTCAATATAATTTATGATAAGGTAAAAAAGATATTATTGGTGTAAATAAATAATGCTTAAAAACTTTTTTTTGGTAATGTCAAGCACAAAAGTCTAAGTTCGCCATAAATTCGTTCGATATTGATGATATTATATTTTAGTATATTATTATAAATATATTATTAAAATAAGACATAATTATGTGTGTAAGTTTCATATACTTTATTTTAGCTTAGATTTAGTTTTAATGCAATTTTTATTTTAATTGACATCAGAATCATTATTTTAGTTTTGTGGTTCTTTGTGTAAATTAGTTTCATTTTGCGAAAAAGAGAACTTGTTGCTAACTGTATAAAATATATCATCAAAAACATCTTGTATCTCACTTGTATTACTACCAAAGACTTTTGCAATATTTACTGGCAACAGATTATAATGTAAAACTATTATTTAAAGACAACATACGCTGCGACTACGCATCTTAAAACCGCCACAAATATTGCAAACGTTGGTTGAACGTTCTAAAATTGAAATGTCGGTTTGAAACCGACTGAAGGTACGAATTCGTCAAAAAATCTAGGTTCGGAAACATTCGTGAATTATCGGGCATCGTTCGGGTGTGTTCGAAGCTTGTGTGTCATCCGCCATCATGACTTGAGTCTCTCAGATCGGTCGGTAAATACTGAAATAAGAGTGTCCAAACCAAGATATACTTTCAGTTAACAATAGGTTATTATAATAATATTATGTCTCAATAAAGTGACACTGAGACAGATACCGAAGCTGCGAAGTCTTGGTTTCAGAAGGAAAGCATTTTTTCGGTGTTACACTAAACATTTTATACAAATGAGCCACAAAACTTCACTTGACATAGCATAGTGACGATCATGTGTTCTATATATTACAGTAATTGTATTTATATCATGTATAAGTATGTCAAATTACTTTTTTCGACTCGCCCATCTCATAGAGAGAAGATTTTATGTAGAATATAAGTAATGTATAGAAAGCGGTATGAGTGAGACAGGGTTTGCTAGAGAGAGAGAGAGAGAAAGATAGTGAAGGTTAACAAAATGGCGATGTCCGAGTCGAAAAAAACATTAATTTGACAATAATTTTAAATCGTGCCATCATAAAAGTTGACAGAATTTATTTTGTCTTGTAAATTGTAAAATCTGAATGTTGCAATTTCATTATAAATCGTTTTGTTCGTAATTGTTTTTATATTGTAAATGTTTTTTTTTTGTAATAAAATAATCTCGGAAATTTTCAGAAAAGTCGAAAAAATTCAAAACATTTTTTGAACGTAACTAGTGGTTATTAGGAGTGACAGTTTTACTAATAAAAAAAGGAATTAAAACCAAATCAGGGACATGTGCAGGAAGAAGTAAAGAAAAAATGTGATTGATCTCAAAATATTAATAAGAAATGATTTAGTTCCTCCAAAAGAGTGACTGTTGCGTGTCCCAGTTATACTAGAGATAATAAAATACATAAAACTTATATATTTTCTATTGAAATATTGCAATGACTAACGTTTTCAACACGCGAACTAATCACAAGCGAAGTAAACCCTTCATCTTATTAGTTTTATCAATTTGACCTAATTTACCCCAACGAAGGGTAAATTATATTAAAGCGGTAGCTATACAAAACACAAAAAAATCCCGTAAATGCGGAATGTAATCATTTATTTGCACTGGACCGAAAATACCACATATTTTTCAAATCTCAGCGTATTTAATGACGCGAATTGATTGCTGTATAACAATATTCATTTGCAATGTTTATAGAATGCTATACAGCTGTTTATCAAATATAGCTTAAAGATGTTTAATAACATAATTAATTTGATAACATAATTTTAACTAACCAAGACGGTTAATATAGATCAGTTTCATTTAAACAGTATTTATTGTAACAAATATATGCTGTAGCTACGTCTTAAAATCTATTAGACCATGTAGTAGAAGCCAGTTAGCGCATTACATGGCATGTATGTATTTGACAACGTAAACTGAAAATCCAGTGAATTATTGTAATGAATATAATTATAAATATTTACACATGTAATCATAGTCGTTGACGCTGCACTTGGATACTACTTTCGTAAAGGAAAATACAGTAACTTCAGTCATACGTATGTAAAACATGAACTGTGTTTTGTAATGTATTTGTAGTTTGGGTTGGTGTCCGCACCTCCATGTCTTAAGCGCGTATTTTGCGTAAGGGTTGGACAAATGTGTCATTGGACCTACTCCAGCTCAATATGGAAGGCTAGCAGGCAGACCCTTGGTAATTCGTTACACTTCTGCTCCTCTAGGAAGGCTAATAGTGCCTTGGTGTTACTAAACATGTCGCCGAGGGTACCTCGGTTCTATTTAGCCCTGTATTCAGCAACTTCTCAACGGCCTAGAAGCAGATGAGCTGTAGTCTCGATACTGTCAGTTAATATGTGACAGTTATGAAAAAATAGGTACATAATTTACCCTTTTGGTAAACGGTAAAGATTGAGAAATATATATATTTATCTATAAACAAGTTAAAAATGTAATGTTTAAACAATTAAACCTCTATAAGCTAAAGCAGCGTCAACTAAATGTGGTTTTCATATACATTTGAACGTGTTGTTACAAAACGTATGGCCTCTTGAAACGTGCCTAAATATAGCTTGTATGACCGTCCACTTGAAACGCGGAATTCGGTACGGATTTAGGAGTTTTTTTTTTAAATAAATTTTCAGTAAAACAGTCAGTGAATGGGCCTTAAGAGATTTGACCGTTTTTACCCTATATTTTGAAAGGGGGTAATTTCGGTTAACTTTGTTTATAGAAACTGATTTTATGCTCATTAGTGCAAGTGTAACATCAGCTTTATCTATGACAGAAAATCTCTATTTTTACGCAGAGCGACTCATTAAGCTTATAGTGTTCTTATACTATTGAAGAAATTGTTACACTATTTAGATGAGGTAACATTATGATGAAGTAAACATATATTTGTATTACTAATTATTGACTAAATCCGTACATGAGCTCCGCTACTTTTGTATACATTAACTAAATAGGTAGTATAATTTTCATATATATTTTCTTTTACAAAATGTTTTTTCATATATAACACATTGCTTGTTGTCATAAATTACACGCAACATACTATATTTATATATATTATTATAATAGTGCCTTTTTAAACTTTGAACTTCGACGAATGCCTTATTTTTTTAATTATTACATGAGAATAGTATTCATATTATATTTGGAATTATCTACGTTTTTGTTTTAATTTTTACTATAATTTGACCATAATTATAATAGTGCCTATTCTTTGTAAATTAGTATAAAATACCATTTGTATGCCTTATTTTTTCAAATTCATATTTTTATTGTAGGGGGTTGTTTAAAAAATGGTAGGGATAATACTGCAAGAGTACTTTAGATGTGACTATTTTTGTATAGTTTTTGTTTGTTAACATACCCCACTAATGCAAAAGTTGCATTTAAGTGGTCACGTCAGCGTTTTTTAAGCGACGTCGAATTCACGCTATAATTTGTATGATAAAAGTATACTTACAAAAATTAAATTCAAGAGTGATTTGATCCGCTAAATTATTTTTCCCAAATAATCTTTCGGGAGGGTAAATGTGATCTAATGAAGTTTACCCTAATACTTTTTAAACAACCCCCATGTATATGTCTGTTAAAAAAAAAAAAAACGTAGAAGTCTGTAAACTTATTGCTGATATTACATGTATATTTAACACTAATTTTGGATTGATTGTGCCGACTGATAGATCATGGCTTTGATTCAAAACGCTTTTACAACGCCTTAAAATTATGTAATATAGAGTTCCTTAATTGTGTCATATTTTTTTTTTAGTTTAAGCTGGACATAACCCGCATTTAAGTGAGGCGTTCTGACTTAGTTTTTGGCACCACCTTTTCCTAGCCAACATGATGCATTATGGACTACTTTTTAAAACAAAAAATGTGGCTACAACCATGTTACTGTTTTAAAGAAGTATTGTTTACAGTTTTATTATTTTACTAACTGTCACAAACCTTTTAAAGTGTCCAAGCAAGAAATATGAAGATTTTTCGGCACAATACAATCCAAAAAACTAAAGAAATACTAATAATGGTTATATGTGCGTCTGAATCGTGTGATCTTTGTATCGTCAGAGTGAAATCAAATGTAAACTTGTACATAATGTTTTACGGCAGTGTGTGGTGATTGTTATGTAGTTTTTTTTTGAGTTTTTTTTGGATTTGACAACTTTTTATACCTGGTAAATTATGTGACTTAACATTTTGGCAGCGATTTCGTTCGCGAGAATGTTTTCATAAAAACTTTAACCAACTTAAAACCGCATTTTGAGGGTAGTTTTGGAAAACTAATTATTATAACCTTTATAAAAATCTAAACTATTTCTTCGACTGCCGATTGTACACACACACACGGGTGTACAAAATTTATAGACTGATATTTTGGCCTCTATATCTTTGTTTTTTCGGAGGTCTACCCAAATTGAAAAACAATTATTTTTGGGGAATTTAAGTCAAATACGAAGACGAAAAAGGATCGTGCGATGGGATAAAAGATTTTATTTCATATAGGCACTTATCTACCGGTAGAAGGTCGTTCACTGTTCCAATTGGTAGTTTCCTATAAAGATGAACTAGCTAAAATCTTTATTAGTTTTGTCTACAAAATGTTACCTCATTAAAATTGAATTATCTCCATAAACTGCATGAAAATCTATCAGATTATCTACTCTCAATATGTAAATAAAAGTTGTCAAATCCAAGAAGTCTGTTTGTCTGTTGATTTTGAGAGATTGCTGTTCGTGTCGTGTTGTCGAATTTATAAGAAATGAGTTTATGTGGGTTTCAGGGCTTAACGTTTGAATCCCCGACCGGTCTCATGAGACCGCCCTGTCATTGTCTTACTATTGTGTCTCGTTTTGCGGGTATGTGGTAGGTTAATCCACTGCGGCGTAACATGACTGTGTGAAAGAACGCACAAGTTTTATAAGATGAACATGTATATAAGCGCAAATAACAGAATAATGAAACGAAAAGAATATTTTTTACAAGGAAATTTGCGTCTTCTTCTACATAAGCAAAGCTAAATTCGCACTAAGGTTTTTTTTAACTGATCAAATGTGGTGTCTGATGAAAAGGTTGTCTAAAACATGTCATGTTACGCCCCAGTGGGCAAGGGGCTTTGTGTACAAAATTGTGAATGTTTCCTTTCGCTCTATTTACTGTAAGATAGGTGTAAGCGCATAGAAGCCATTGTTCATGTAATTTTTAGTATATTTTTCTCTGTTTAGCAATTAATAAAGTTTCTTTTATTGATATAATTTGGGCATTTTTATTTGTTAGAAACAGTCAGTGCTTCTTATGTCTGACCCATATAATTTCTCTCTTTATATTTCTAAGATGGGTAAGACAACTTAGGGCACAGATGTGAGTATGAAATTTAATTGCCAGACAATTGCCTATCCTGGAGAAAATCTTATATGTTTGGGATGGTGACTGTTTGTGTGAGTACCATCTGTGATCTGTGAACAATGGTTCATTCTAATGAGAATGAACGCACTGGACCAGAATTGGTCATCCATAGTGTTTTCTAATACACTGGTAGCAACAACCTAGGGATCTTATGTGAATAGGCAAGCGTGCGTGCCCCATCGTTGACCACATTAATGCTTACCATCAGGTGAGATAGGTAGTAGTCAAGCGCAAGTCTATTTATTTATGAACAACCAACAAAGCATACACCATGATACATGCTAAGGATACAAGATAATTGTTACTTACATTTTGTAGTGTAGCAATAACAATAAAAAGAAAGTTATCTCATCCTCATCAAGTATCCAAATATAATGCCTGTCATTCATTATGCACAACATCGAAATTCGTCAAGTAATCGCAAAACATAACACCAAACTGTTATCTACTCGCTTCAGACAACAATCTACATACTTACACCACATCAATGTCATTTTGTCGCAACAATACTGCAGTAGGAACCTAAAAAACTGTGCCATTAAATCATACATAACGCTATACGTGTAACAAGTGAAATAATATGCAATTATCGGTTACTGTTTCGTATGTGTCCGTGCGAGGAATACAAATGGCGGAGGTGTCATGGCCGACACGCGTCTTGCAGTTGTAATGTGGAGAAAATTTGGCGCCAAAAGTCCTCGAATTTTCTTACTAGTTAAATTCTATTGTTAATTTTGTTTGGTTGCCGTATAAGGACATTTGGTTAGGCAAGGTGTTTGTTTTGGAATTGTGTTTAATGAGTTTTCTCGTTTTGGGGATTTCCTAGTAACAGATTTCCGTTATTTACTTCAGAAGTTTTTATTACTTATACCTTTACATCATCTTATTAAGATATTGAAGAAGACGTCTAGTATCTTGTTAGGTATCTACTTTTTCTAAGGATAAGATCACTACGATCGAAGCTGATAAAAGTAAAAATGTGGAAATACTAAGTACTTACTTCTATTGGAGCTGAGCCAATGAATTACGATTTAGAGTTACTACAGCCTTTAATCCGACCTTCGACACAAATCTATTTATCTCCAACTTTAGTAGAGGCTTAAATAAACGAATAAACTTCTCTGCTTAGCTACAAGATACTAAAATTATTAATTTCGACCCCGGAATTATCAAAAATGTAACATCAGTAATTCAGAAGAATACTCCAAAAAGCATTCACTTTATGGTCTCACTAGATCTGTTGGTCTAGTGGTTAGTGGCTCTGACTTCTATGCCGGAGGTTGTGAGTTCGATTCTCACCCCAGGAAAAAAAATTGATAAGCACGATCATTTGTTCTGTGTCTGGCTGGGTGTAATTTATCCATAATATGTATTTACACTGCCTAAACTACTAGAACTAAATTTAAATTGTTTAATCATAAATAATTAAAACTATTGTCTTTATTACTGTACTCGCCTTATGGTTACGGATTGAAAGAGACTGGACCCCACAATACAGGGAATCCTAGTGTGGGGTTCAGGGTTTCATCCACTTTTGTAAAAATTATTTGAGACAATAAATTATTTTTATTTTATTTTATTTATTACTTATTTATTAGAAATATACAAGTATGTTTATTATTTGTCTAGTAGGTGCTCCAAGCACAAGCTCTGCTTAGTTTGGGAGCGTTGTGTGAAAAGTCGTGGAATATTATTATTATTGCCATTTATTTTACTTGCGACAGATTCTTTTCATAGAGACGTAATCACAACTAGAAAAAGAGGCTAATAGCTAACGGTCCTTGCGACCAACAGTGCCGTAACTAGGGCGGTGCAAGCGGTGCCCAGGCACAGGGCGCAGACCCTGGAGGGGCGCAGAAATGACCTGACTAGTATCTAGTTTTATCTCATGCATGGTAGCTAGTAGGTACCTACATTTTGTTTTATTGCGAACATGGTGTAGACGCGCCCTACTGTACTATCTATAGTTATATCTATATCGCATTTTTCAACAATCTTGAAACAACAACACATGTAAGGTATCCAGGACGTGCTCGCTGCCAGGTGTACTGGTGTTCGCCGGAGATTGCGGCTCTGCGCGAGGCGTGCACCACCGCGCGAGGCGTGCACCACCGCGCGGCGCCGGTACACCAGGTTCCGCAGGCGCCGCACCCGCCCGCCGGAGGCCAGAGAGGCGGAGCTGTACGAGGGTTACAGAGCGGCAAGGCGCACCCAGAAGTAAAGCGGGCCAAGTTGGAGGCCCGCAATGTGTGGCTGGAGACTCTGAACGGGGACCCATGGCGACGCCCGGTGGTGCGGGACAAGCTCCGCCCATGGGCTCCCCCGCTAACTCAAAGTCTCCGGCCCCAGGTTGTGGAGGGTGTGGTGGCCAATCTGTTCCCTGAGCGAGGGGAACACTCTCCCCCGCTCATGGCTCCGCCACCTGCGGTGCCCGTAGCGGACCACACCAGCGACGACGAGGACGACGCTCCAGAGGTGACCGAGGTAGAGATGAGGGCGGTGGTACGAAGACTCAGTGTCAAGAACACCGCCCTGGACCCGACGGCGTGCCCGGAAGGGTATGGGTCCTGGCCATGGAGGCTCTCAGATCTCGATTGCGAGGGCTCTTTAGCGCATGCATGGAGAGAGGCCAGTTCCCCCTTCGCTGGAAGACCGGGAAACTGGTCCTCATCGCGAAGCCGGGGCGCCCCGCGGACTCTCCGTCCGCGTACCGGCCCATCGTGCTGCTCGACGAGGTGGGCAAACTCTTTAAAAGAGTAATTGCAGACCGCCTCGTCGGGCATCTGGCGCGGGTGGGGCAGGATCTTGCGGACGGCCAGTTCGGCTTTCGCAGGGGGCGTTCCACGGTGGACGCCATCATGCGCGTGATGGCCCTCACGACGGGGGATCCGGTGATTCGGGGCAGGGTCGTCTTGGCGGTGTCTTTGGATATCGTTAATGCCTTCAACTCTCTTCCCTGGAGTTGCATCGGGGCGGCACTTCGGTACCATGAGGTGCCTACTTCTGTCGTGTGATCGAGGCCTACCTGTCGGATAGGTTCACCATCTATCCCGGTCACCAGGGAGAGTGGAGAGGGCGAGAGATGTGCGGTGTTCCGCAGGGATCGGTACTAGGACCGTCCCTGTGGAACATCGATACGACTACGTGCTGCGCGGTGACCTCCCCGACGGGGTCTGCGTGGTCACTACACGACACGCTGGTCCTGTCGCGGGGAGAGTCGTACCAGGCGGCGGCCGAAACAGCCACACGCGGGGTTGCGACAGTCGTGGACAGGATCCAGCGACTGGGACAGCAGGTGACATTGTACAAGTCCAAGGCTATGTGCTTTCATGGCCCGCGGACCGCGCCACCACCGGGTTCCCAAATAACGGTAGGGGGGCCACATCGGCGTCGGGTCGACGATGAAGAACCTGGGACTCGTCCTCGACAGCCGGTGGACTTTCGAGGAGCATTTCCGACGTTTGGCCCCCAAACTGGACAGGTCTGGGGCCACCCGCTCTGAAGCGGCTCCTGCCTAACCTAGGGGGTCCAGACGCCCCCTGCCGGAGGCTCTACGCGGGGATCATTCGGTCCCAGGAACGCAAAACGCAACCCAAAGCTCAAGGTAAGTTCGGGAGGTTCCTGCATCGGATCAAGCAGGAAAGGACGCCCGGGTGTCGCCATTGTGTGGACCGCCCAGAGGACACGGTGGAGCACACGGTAGAGTGTGCCCCACTTGGGCGGAGCACCGCTATGTCCTTGGGGGGGCTATGGGCGGCGGTGACCTCTTGTGCCGGGCCCTGGTTCAGGCCATGGTCCGGAGCGAGGAAGGGTGGCGGGTGGTCGCCTCCTTCTGCGAAGCAGTAATGCTAGTGAAGGAGGCTGCTGACCGTGAGCGCGTGAGGGAACGGTCCTCATGCCGCCGACGCCGAGATCCGGATCCCGATTTCCGACCACCGTAGGCGCGTGTTCGCGGACGGCGAGCACTGGGTAGCTCGCCGTCCGGCAGTCTGGAAATAATCCGGACCGAGCCCAGTCGTCAACGGCGCGTTCTGTTCCTCGCGCGCCTCAAGGAGATGTCAGTAAACTGTAGGCCCTGCCGGGCGGCAGGGCCGAAGCCTCTGGGGAACATGGGTATTCCGAAAGGTTGACACCGAGTCCCCCCCAGATCGAAGGCAACGAAGGAACGGGGTAGGGGTTTAGTCAGTAAGAGTCTGACACACCCTCCTGCTTAGAAATATACTATGTAGGTACTTATATACTTTGGTAAACAATAAATACATAGATTAGATTTATTTGTATTCACATTTGTCTATTTTATTTTCAGAGCCTGATTAGAGCATTAATTTTTTAGGGGCGCAGTTTTGAAAGCTCGCACCGGGTGCATAAAAGGCTAGTTACGGCACTGGCGACCAATGATAACAAGTTATCACTTGGCCATAGACACTGTTGCAATGATCTATTGCTACACTGCACTAGTTTACTCTGATGGTAGTAGGTAACACTGAATATTAATGTTACCATAGTGATCCTCAGGGGGACGGCATTTTTGTCGTAAGTTCTTGCCGCGGGAGCAGTGGTAATGGCCCCGACTTGCAGCCGAACCCAATAACCTATCTATCACATGTTACCGGAGATAGAAAAACAAATGAAACAACAGAAAACATGTATAATTTTTGTATGGTATCAGTTGTTTTACTATCTCCAGTGTGCCAAAATTGGAGATATATAGGTTATTATTGGGTTCGGTTGTTAGATACCAGTGGCAGGTCACAGGTTCAAATCCAGCCAGGCGCATTACTTTGTGCAAATTTATTTCATTACCACTGTTCCCAAATCGGTGAAGGATAATAATATGGTGAGGAATTCAGCATGTACTAGAATCAAAAATTTTGAAGATATGTTGGTTGTTTCCATCAACCCACACTAGACCGGCGATGGCGTGGTAGATTACGGTATAGTATTCTCTCTCTTAGAGAGGAGTCTCGAGTCCTAACAGTGGGAATTTTATAAGGCTGATATGTTACGTTACGTACTATAAATCGCGAATGATGTAGGGGCCAGTGAAACCGGCTGTCGAGAGTGTAAGGGACTTTTTAATGAAGCGGCTCAGATAGCTTCGTACCATTGTATTCTTCTTTCTCTTTTTTTGTGTATTAATTAAAAAAAGGAGTTAGAATTTAGAATATGTTTTTAAAATAAGTAAGGTATTGGCATGAACCTGAATCTCACGTCACAGGGAATCCTAGTGTGAGTTCCAGGAAACCAATTATTCTAAATGAAATAATAATAATTAAAATATTGAAATAAATTATTCTTATTTGTCTTAATTGCAGCTGGCGGTAGTTTTCCAGATAGGTAGTATTGTAAGGGATGAAAAAGGGTGACCGGAAGTGAGGTATCGAATTGTATGTGAATGTAAACTCAATCTCGGAAAACGAGAAATGCATAAGACTGATATTGGATTCAATTTTTGTAGGAAGCCGAAGCCGATTAAGATGATGAAGGATACGTTTGTTTTCTTTTCTAATTAGGGGTTTAATTTGCAAGTCTTTCACTAGGAATTAGACCTGCATTGTGTGTGCATCTGGATTGAGGGCCCATTTTTTTAATCCTTACGAAACGAAACAAGATTTACAGGGAATTTAGTAAAAAAATAATAAAATTTAGAGCAATGATCCATAAATTTCTTAAACGTAAACTAAAACTTTTATAGCTAAATAACGTGGGCCCTCAATCCAGACGCTTCGTAAAGAGGCATAGTCTCAATCTCGGAAAGTACTATATCTGGGTTAATAATGTTTGTTTAGGAATTCAGTAAAGAATTTCTTAAATATTTTAACAAAATCCTAAATTTCTAGCATGTCACATTACCTATTTATAGCGGTTTAGCTTGGGCCCTCAGATCGTAAATGTCATCTCTAAAGAATCTGCAAAAACTGAATTTATGTGTCGATTACATTACATATCATAGGTAGTATTTACGAATCCATCCAGATGCACACCTGTATTGTGGATGCATTCAGAAACATGTAAGTAAACTCACATATATACTAGAGACCAAGACCATTTGTAGGCTATATTTGCCAGTACTATTTCTAATCAAAACCTTTTCACAACATCCTGCAATCAACAAGCAATGAGCGCATATAAAGATCGTTGCTCGCAATGAGTCACCTAGAGCTTCGGACACGGAAGTACTCTCACACTGTCGCATGACGTTCTCAACGACTAGGTACATACAGTCATACAGATACAAACTCTTTTGTTTTATTTAAATGTTCTGAGAAATCAGAATGACGTTTGAAAGTTAAGTCTTATTGGAGGGTTTTTCTTTTTTTGTGAACTTGGTCCTGGTTTTGTGGAAGTAAGGTAATGAACTAATGAGTCAAGTTGAAAGTCAGTAAAGCACGAAGGACTAATTGTGGTAACTGGTAACAGAAAATAGGTAGTGTTAACCTAGGTATAGGTAGCAGTAAGAATGCATTTAAGCGGAAGTGGTCTCAAAAACCCTTTTCCTTTATAGCTTTATAAGGGAATATTTGAATTTCTCAGTTTTTCTCTACTATAATATACATGTTTGTTGATTGATGCTATAATACTTAAAACTTCCTCATGAATCACTTAGTCAATTCTTAAAAACTGCTTGAAACCCCGCTCAGTTGTTTTTGAGTTCATCGCGTTCATATAGACAGACAGACGCGTTAGAGGACTTTCTTATCTTTGTTTATTTTAGGTACATACATCTGCAATATCTCTCCTTGGTTGACTGGTAGAGAATATCTGAGCCATTCATCTTTTTACCTTTTTATACTTACCTAGGGTCCGTACATACAGACCGGCTCGGAGAGGAGAGCAGAGTTTTTATCACGTTGAAAACAGAGTTTTAACTATTTGTGGTAAGGTTTATTTTTGCATGAGCACTGCGCGTTCAAGCATTCTTTATGACAAAAGCAACCCCTCCGAGCCGGTTGCATAAAGTTTTCAAAACTAAATTGACTAAAATCCAACAATATTGCCCTTTAAGGATTAGTACCACATGTTTTCTTTTCGGAAATTCCCCTGTAGGCTGGATGGCGACCCCAGGATAGTGGGGAAAAGGCTAGGGAGGGAGATGATGAAGTTTCAAGTGAGTCACATTTTTTTTTGAGTTAGGAATTCGGTCAATCATTTTGAACTTATTTCCTGTTATATTAACATGGTCGCCTCGTCATGGGTGCCTACCCGCGAGCTGCAGGAAGGATTATAGTAATACCAATATTTATACCCATGTATCTATAATATAGTCATACGTAACTTCCGATAGGGAAGTAAGGTCTTCATTACGGTTTCCGCTTTAGAGGTTCTGGTTGACGAAAGAATAGTTAGTATTATATATACAAGTTTTTGACCAGCTACGCCATTAGATAAACTCAAATTATTTTCAAACTTAATTCAAAACTCTAAGAAAATAATTTTAATGAAACCATTTATAGGCACTTTATGATTGTTAGGCTAAGAACTCACGGAGCGATTTTCGCCCGCGACCGCCGCGGTCGTGGAACTGCGGTTTTATTTCAAAACTCATGAGAACGGTTATTTGCGTGGTTACGCAGCCGCCGCGGTTGCGATCATCGCCCGCAGACGTGGCGGGCGGTGACCGCAAGATGGGCGGTTACAAAATAGTGTTGGATTTCTGTACCTCCCACCGCCCGCCGGCCCCCGCGGTCTCCCGCCAACCGACCGCAGAGCGCGCGGGCGCCACCCGCCGAGGCTGCGGGTGACCGCGGCCTGCGCGATTCTACTAGTTGCCCGCCGGCACAGCGGGAACCGCAAACAACCGCGTACACCGCGGGCGTAAAACGCGTCGTGAGTTGAGCTTTAGCCCTTGTTCAGACACGGCGGGAATCGCGCGATTTCAGAATCGCACGGAAATCGCGCAGGTCTTATTTGTATGAGTTATTTAGCAATCGTTCAGACATAACCGCGCGGTAACAGCGCGGTTATCGCGCGATTCCCGCCGTGTCTGAACAAGGGCTTAAATTTTTACATATGTATCTGCATTCTATAGAAGCTGCGGGCCCGCAACCGCGGCGGCCGCGGGCGAAAATCGCTCCGTGAAATCTTAGCCAAAGGCTGAAAAGTAAAAAATAATAAAACTTTTTGGATTGTTACGTGAAAGAAACTCCAAGGATATACATACATACACTTTTAAATCATAAAATATATGTAATAAGTACTTAGTTACAACATTTTAATTAAGTACCTGCATTATGATGTATAAAACAATCATTACGCATCATTATCATTATGCAATCTGCATTATGTAGATATATTATTTAAAGATTAAGAGGTTATAATAATATAAGCTACTTTGGCCCACAGTTTGTTAGGCATGGGCAGACATGTCCTGCCCAGTCCCATTTCAGTTGGGCAAAGTGGCACAAAGTTGTGCCCTGAAACAGTACGGCGGGGTCGCGGTAGACCACGACGGAGATAGTGCGACGAATTGGACAGATTCCGCCAGAACTGGCAAGAGGAAGCGCGGGCTCGCGAAAGGTGGAAAGAGTGGAGGGAGGCCTTTGCCCAGGAGTGGGACAGAACAGGCTCATAAAAAAATATAAGTATTTAATACTCGTATGGGTGGACGTTGTAAAAAGAAGACGTGCTCCTTAGAAGCATTTAGTAAAAAACACTAAACAAACACCAATTTCGCCTCACCATCAACGACTGCATCACTGCTTACCATCAGGTGGGATCGCGGTCAAGCACTGGTTTATACCAATTAAAACAAACTGTGGCAGCTGAGAAATTAAGAGTTCCAGTTGACAGTACTCGTTCATGAAAATGAGTCATGCGCTAACAATATTCAGTCATTGAAGGAAATTAATTAATCTAACACGAATGCCACCATTACTATATCTTAGTCAAGGTCTAGGCTCTTTATCTAGTGGTTAGTAACGTTTTGTGTAAGCTAGCTTTTTCTCCAAGTTTGCTCGCGCATAAGTTTCACTCTTCTGATGGTCAAGTTATGATGAGGACTATACTACATAATATAAAGGGTGTAAAAAGACACTTAACGAAAACGAAAACCCCAAATAGTCCTCATCACTGGGATAGTCTTTTTCTTCTAGACCATACCTGGGAATTCACTAGTTCTGGAGATATTGAAGGTCAAAGTCAACAATTTTTTTTCGTTTTTTTTTAGAATTGTATTTCAAGTATCATTAGTAAACTTTCTTCCGAACAAACATTATCAAAATTATCAATTTTTCATGACAAATTACGCATTTGAAGTCACAAAAATGCAATGAAAACTAAATACAACGAGCGCCTCACACACACAAGCGAGCGATTGGTTCAACGACCAAGCGCGAGCGGCCGAACGCGCAGCTGATCGAAGTTATTATTAATTAATTATTTTTTAATGATGAAAAAAAAAAGTTTTTTCCCAGCAATATTTTTTGGTCTAAGTTACTTAATTACATGTACAGAATGTGTAGTTATCGGCTTTGTGATCGGTCTTTTTACACCCTGTATATACTACATATTATACTATACTACATAGGTCTACTCGGTTTCATTTCCGAGACAGAGTTTTTCTGTATGTAAATAAAATAGATTTCTCTGTAATTTTTTTTAGGTTTTTTCTACAAGATTTATAGGTTTTTCTGTAAGAAAATTGCTAATGGTATTATTAATTACTTAGATATCTATTTCCGCCCGTTTCCTTCGAGGAATCATAGGCGAAATTATTGTTATCTTAACTAGAAAAGTAAAATGTATACATAAACAAGTTTGTACATCTGTAGGTCATTTACTTGCCCGCTATGTAGAGTGGAACGGTGACACTACATACTCGCAATCAGTATAATTTATGATATCTGCTAGATAACTTACTTAATTAGTATTTTAAGTATGTAGGTATGTATTAAGTAATGTAATATTATGCCTACGTGTTATGTAAGGATTAGTGAAGGCCCATTGATAACGGCCCCGACTTGCTAGTTGTTAGTTCTGGGGTTCAGACCCAAACAGGCGCTTTAGTTTTTGTAAATTACATCTTTATCACTGCTACCAAAACGGTTAAGGTTTTACTGACTTTTTGCACTCAAGGGTGGAACAAGAGTCACTTTTCATTACTTACTAAAACCTAAGTCTGCTCTATCCCATAGGGATAGGTCACTGAACTACATAAAGTTACATACTCCGGTTATAATATGGGTGTCTTTAAGCCTAGAGTGAATAGGCTCTTATATATAATAAACTAGTGCGCCTCATCATTGACAATTGCATCACTGCTTACCATCAGGTGGAATCGCAGTCAAGCACTAGTTTATAACAATTAAAAAAAAACACTTCTAACTCCATTCCAAAAAGTTGAAATGGACCGATGATTAGTCTCAAATATACTAGCCTCCATAAATTTCTCTCCAATCATTTTATCCATCCTTTTTCTGAAAGAAAATAAATGAATGTCCAGCACAATATCATCGCCCACGAGACAATAAATAAGAGCCTGTCTCAGGTATGCGCGGGAGATGAAATCTGTGTCCTTTATGCGCGTACGCATACATTACGAGCGGTCGTAGCGATCTAAGACGAATTGCCAGTCGGGGAGCTAGCAATATTTTTTTTAATTTAAAGCTTAATTCCGCCAAGCTTTCCCATAATCGGACTACTAAACGTATGGTGATGCACCATGCACCGTCATATGGTGAATATCCCACCCATAAGCCCATAACGTTTTTAGTAATTATTGGAATTCCCTGTTGGAATCTGTTTCCTGATAGCTACGAAGGAAATAAAAAGAAGTTTCTGCCACCCGAATGCTAAGTTGAAAGTTCATACAAACCCCGTTAATCTGTTATGACGTGATCAGTTAACAAACAAACAGACAGACAGACCCATATAAGAGACAGAGTAACTTTCACATTTACAATATTATAAGTATAATTTATTTTACCTTTAAATAACGCAACAGCCTTTTAACTCCTTCAAATTCTTTTGCTAAAGTGCTTGTAGATTTCCTCGCAGTTTCAGTGTTAAATGAGCCGCTACATTCTAGTACTCATTGTGCCAGTAGCTACAATGCCACATTGTCTTAGTTCTTACATCTGTCGTCCAAATTAATATTGCATCGACATCTGAAGATAATGGCATTTTGTTACAGCATACTATGTAATTTTCTACGTGTGTTTGGTGGTGGTGTGTATTGTTTGTGGGTAGACTTTGCAGAGATTCGTCTATGATTTATATATACCGTGTACCAGTCCCTCACGAAGTTAGCTCTAAAATTTTAACCTATCACATACCCGCAAAACGAGACACAATAGTAAAACAATAACAGCGCGGTCTCATAGGACCGATAGGGATAGATTCATGAATTAAGCTTATTTTTATAACATCGAGTAAGACAAAATATCCTAACCATGTCCTAATTCAGGACATAGTCTACAAGTTTTCTAAACATGAATATCAATTCCGCTGTTTCAGTATGAATGAGTAATAAATATACGTACAAACATATCATCATACGCTGTACAATCCTGTCGTGTCGCGGGACACGTTGTTCGACAATTTGCCAGCATTATGCGTCATGTTGGAAGGTATTGAGTCCCCTCGCGTATCAGACTTTAAGCTTAAGTATAGAATCCTTCAATAAACACAAATGTACCATTTAATTTAGATAACTATTTAGCAAAATATCACAAAAAAAGTGTTAACATTTCAATCTCGATGGCGTGCACAGCGGCACACTATCTCCCACACTACATACTCCGCGACTGGTCTGTTCGCACTTGGCCTTGCTGCAGGCGTCCACAGCTCGTGGGGCTCCGAGGGACTCACTTGTATGTAATGTTGTTATGTTTATACTTACGCATGATCTGTCAGCGAGGCTTGAGGACTTCCTAAATATTTATGTGGAGGCATTTTTGTTGTTGTTGTGGCGGCTTAACAGCTGTTTTTTTTTTGTTTATTTATTTGAACTTCATGTACTGTAGTGGTATATAGGAGGACTTAATACAACAAGGCATTGTCTACCAGTCAAACTTTGGGTTAAAAAAATACATCTTGTGGTAGGTAATTGATATAAACCAGTGTTTATTGAGATTTTGCATAGAGATGATTCTTGGCTTATTTTGTTCTGCCTTATTAGGTCAGGGCAGGATTTACCATGGCTCTTTAGGGAACAGAGAAAAAAAAATAACAAAGAAAAGGAAGAAAAAAGAAAAGAAGAAAAAGGGGAGGGGAGGGGGAAGTTTAGTCAGTAAAAGTTTAACGCGACGTCCCGCTCTGCCCAACACGGGAAAAGTCATTGAATGATTTCCCACCTAAAAATAGGAGTTTATGATAATAAAGATTTGTTGTTTGGGGGTTAAATATCCAATTATCCATGTGTATGTGGACGAAGTCATAGACAAAACTATAACAAGCAATTGGTTGCTCCATAGCCTACTATAAAGTTTTATGGATCTGTTGACAAGATATGTTTGCGGATTTACTTCTTAAATAATAGGAAACACTAGTTTAATTAATTATAAATGATATATAACGGTAATTAAACGTTTTTTTATGTAATTGGACCATTAAATCATGTAAGTAAGTTTTTAGCAATAATTGATAGAACCGGTATTTTTGTAATTATTTTGAGAGGACTTTTTGAAGATAATTAAGGTGTGTTAAAAAGATGATTTTATGCATGTTTTAACACTGAAATAACCCCCGCAGGCTAGGATGATGTTAAGCGTAAAATTTTGATGATACAAGGGCATCATTTGAATATAAAAGCATTTTATGGTCTTTTATTTGGATGAGATATCATCTAATAACTCCTCTCGTTCTGGTTGGAGCGAGAGGGATTGCCAGAGTTTTACTGACTAAAAGCTGACCTTTTGCCTTCAGTTGACCTTTGCAATTCCACAGCTCTAGCAGGCAGATCCCTTTTAATCTTGGTACACTTTTATGATAAGGTTGTAACTGGGTTGATTGTTTAGATACTTTAGCTTTGTAAACACCTTCTATCTCGTGACCTATCCCACAGCAAATCTTACATTTTCCCGGGAAAAAATAACCCATGGGACTCAGTCATAGCTTTTAATTGCTGACAGTGTTTTTGTAATTGTGTCAGGTCCCGGCCTGTACCACGGCGACATAAAATCATCATAATTCCAATGTGAGAATAGGTAAGGGTTATTCGTCTTGCAGAGTTCCGTCTTTCTTTCACATCTGAATTCCGATGACTTTTAGACGTCATTGTAGGGCCCGCAAAAGTACCAAGGTTACCGACATAGCCCGTCAGGATAGATTGCATGCTCATTGCTTATTAATTGCAGGATATTGTGATGAAATTTTGAATTAGAAATAGCACTGGCAAAATAGTACTTGAGTGTAAATACAGACCTATCAAGATCTGTATAAACTACTAATTCAGGTAAACGTTTTTTGGTTTAATTAACTAGCTGAGGCCAAAGCCAAAGTTAAGTGGTAGTGGGCAGGGCAAAATGTTCGTAGAACAGATGGTCGGTTAGGATGAAAAGTTCTGGAGTAATGACCTAGTGAGGGTTAAGGTAATCTGATGGATGCGATACGCTCAGGACCGTTCATTGTGGCTTAGGGGAGGCCAATGTCCAACAGTGGACGTTTTTTGGCCGAAATGATGATGAATATTAATTATAGTGTAAATGCCTACCATTTTCAAGTGGTTTATCACATAGTTTATTTAAGCTAGTGTAGCGTGTAAAAACTAGAACAATGGACGATTAAAACTAATCTAATATCTAGCTATTGAACTTTTGAATGTCCAGCTACAAATGGTAACTAGCAAAATTAGAATAACCTTTACTTAAATGTTTATGACCTACTATGGGCCCTTAGGGCAATGCACTACTTTATCGAAGTTAATATTCTAGGTTTTAAGTTTATTAAAGTACTAGCTGTCTCCCGTGGTTTTACCCGCGTCTCTGGTTACTGCTTCGCTTCCGTGGGTCGTGGCGTGATGTTATATAGGCTATAGCCTACGACGAACACGTCATTATGGATATTCCATTTAGGAAGAGTGTTTCCAATCTGATTGATTCCAGAGATTAGCAAATGACTTTTACTGTGTTACACAGAAAGTGTTTTAAACAGAAATATTTTAAATTCTCTTTTCTCTAATATAACATGCATTTATTACTCACTAGCTGTCCCCTGCGGTTTCACCCGCATTTTTCGTTCCTGCTCCGCTCCCGTGGGTCGTAGCGTGATGGTATATAGCCTATAGCATTTCTCGATAAATGGGCTATCTAACACTGAAAGAATTTTTTAAATCGGACCAGTAGTTCCAGAGATTACCCCCTACATACAAACTTACAAATTTTACCTCTTTATAATATTAGTATAGATGTACACTTTCCTCAAGGACCATCCTATCCATTGGTGAAAACCGCATGTTCAGTAGTTTTTGATTTCATCGCAGTCACACAGACAGACATATGCAAAGGGGGTTTTGATTTATAATAAATGTAGTAAGTATTACACTACATTATTACTTATTGTAGTATTTATTAAGGCTGTATATGCCTAACACCAATGCTTGCCTATCTCAATCAAAAGAAGTACTACATAAACGTGAAAAAGTGTCTATCATTTAACATAAAAATTCTAAATGATGTAAACCCTTTTCTACCAGGAATTGATATTTTTGAACCTACAATAACATCCTAGTCTTATCCAGTAGATAGATAACGATTCGTAAGCTATTAGGAATCGTACAAAAACGGCCTTAAAGGAGAAATGCGTGACTGCCGTACATAAACACGCATGTTGTTGTCTTGTGTTCCAAACACAAGCCTTTAGCTTTGACCCCGTTTAAACGTCCACTGATCGACGCACTTGCATGGAGGCGCTTCACTACATAGTATAAAACAAAGTCGCTTTTTCTGTCCCTATATCCCTATGTATGCTTAAATCTTTAAAACTACGCAACGGATTTTGATGCGTTTTTTTTAATAGATAGAGTGATTCAAGAGGAAGGTTTATATGTATAATGCATGCATCATATAGTAGAGAAACACTAATTATTTTGCAGCCGTGCGAAGCCGGAGCTGGTCGCAAGTTTACAGGATAAACTATAGAAAACTTAATTGGAGTGAGGTCAAGAAAATCGATATGCAGGCCGCGTAGAGATACTATCTATCTCCGTATGCACTATTTCTTGTTTGCTCCATAAACACTTACGTAAATGGTTAAGGATTAATCGATTGGACATCAATTGCTCGAGTGTTTGATTCAATTGATAACCTGCTCTATTTTCGTGAGATAGAGGTTTATTTATTGGCATAGATTGTAGGTAATGAGACAAGTTGATGTTACAATAATTTTGGAATCCTTGTACATTCTGCGTCATGGCGTGCAAAATTTTACTAACCAACTTATAGTTCTACTACTATTATTCTATTTATTTAAAACTATTTCATCCGATTATTTCTCACGTCGTGTACAAATTATCAATTATGATTCATAGGATTTCATAATTTAAGTAAATACAGTCTTTTCGATAGCCAAAGGATTATTCTGGATTTAAAAGTCACCAGTTGCATTAAAGATCCGGGTTTATATAAACCCAAAAGGACGTATAAAGCTGGTTTCTCAGCAATACCATGCAGTCCCTTACCGGTAAGGGTAACGCAGGGATCAAAGAAGACTGTCGCTTTGCCTGGAATAAAAATGTTTATTGTCTCAACATAGATTTATATGTTTTATTTGTATCGTTATAATAATTGCCATTGACGTTTAATCGACTGATACTTGAATCAAATCAGCCAAGTCATTTGCACACAAAAAATAAAGAACTAGATTAAATAACAAGCGTATTTCCTCCATGAATCATTAGTAAATGTGTCAACAGAAACATAACTGGCCAACGGGGGTGTTACGTTACTATAGGGCTCTGCGGAGAATAACAATATCAGACCAACCACTGTGCTAACTTAGCGACATTATAAATACAAGTGGCGGTGTAGCAAACGGCAGAAGTGTGCAGTGATCGCTCGCCATAACGCGCGCGGTACGCGGGAAATTTGACAAGCAGCCATGTTGGTTTTGAAGGTGAGTCCATAGATATTGTGGCGGGAAATTTTTTGACGTTTCTTTTTGGGCGGGAAATTTTGACATTCAGCCGTGTTGTGTTTTTTTTAAATTTTTCTACCTATGACAGTTTTTTGTTGAAGTAGTGATTTTAGTGCTGCCTATTACTTTTTTTATTTTTAAAAGTGTTTGTTATTGTTCGAAATTGTCATGTAATAGTGCGCTAATAATACTACACAAGGTGTGAAACATTGAGTATTCAACGTTGAATGCTATTATGGGAATGTACTGTGACCTTATGGTTTCTTATAGAACCTACTTATATTATTATTCAACGGTTGATATTGGACGTTGATTTTAACGAGAGATCTTAAAGTGATTTAAATGCAGCTTCTGTGCTTACGTGTAATTAAGTTTTAATTTAATTGCAGTCATTGTGTTTTGAAGTTAATAAGATATTAAAACAAAGTGCTAAACTACTTATTGCCACAAATTATATAGAAGAAGAAGGCCTTGATAAATAATGGTATATCTCGAAATACAACAATCAAATTGAAAATCTTTATATTTCACATAGGCCTAAATGAGTGCCCATAAAACGTCAGAAGCTAGTGCGGTCTCATGGTGTATAATTATATCAATTTTACCATGGTTTGGACTTATCTCATCTTCCACAAATTGCCATGATACCTTCATTTAGCAACAATAATTAGAGCTTCAGAATTAATGTGAATTTCTCACGGGGGTGTCGTAATATTAGCTTAGTGCTTATGTTCGTCCATTAGCGTCCAATGCGCAATGCTTAGCGCAATATGCTCTATTTCTTAGCCTAATGCTGAGCTCTGTTAAGTGGTCTTTGTGTTCTGAAGTGAGTTATTAGGATTTACTGTCTGTGTTTCTTAATGGTTGCTTTTAATTTTATTACGTGGTTTTATTTTTATTTTGCAAGTTTTAATGAGATTAAAAATTTTAAGTTAGGTTTTACCACACATAAATGGAAATATTGTAAAACATTTTTTTTAAAGTGTAACCTAGTGTTTTTTGCTGGTTTTTCTCCATAAGAAACAATCAACTGAAACCGTGCGCTAGCTTCTGACGCTTTATGAGTGCCCATGTAGGCCTATGTGAAATATAAACATTTTCTTTTGTTTTGACTTTTCAAATCACGTAGGAAGTATTTTTGCATTTATTTTTTACAAGGCTTGATTCTTCACCCCGTGCCTGTGTTTACTACAAATATTTAAGTTGAGGAAGCTACATTAGTACTCGTCTCTGCTACCAAAATAATATAATAACTGCATCAGGTTAGACCGGACAGCGAAGCGATTTTTTTCATTGTGAACGATACAGTTTTATACGAATTTTTGAATATTTTGTTAAGCAAGATGAACCTAATGGTGTGTCCACACGCTACAGACCTAAAAATACTTATAAATTATGTAGATCGATATTTGCCTGTACTGTTCTGTTGATTAGATAAAATTCTAGAGAAATCTACGTATATATATCTAAGTTAGTTTCTATGGAATTTGCACGATTTCTCAAGTAACACATATTTCTGTCATAAAATTGTCAATTTAATTGAATATTACAATGCGGTATGCACGCAACAGGTTTTATATATAAGGCTGAATACAGATAGCCGGAACTTGACAAGTTTTTTTAGGTGTAAAATCATACAAATGAGTTCTCTCGCCCTAAGCAGAGTCGAGAGAACGCATGTCAGACGTCTGTCGAAAAGGACTAGTTAAGTCAAGGGCTGTCTAAAACCCACTCCTGTCCTTTTTTGCCTTCGTGTCAGGACCCAGGAGTTCACTTTCGCCACAACCCAAGGCCCCAGGGACTTGTCAAGTGTGATCCTCCTCGACCTAGATTCGTACCTACCGTCGTGACAGTTATGTCATAAATTATGAGTATCACTTAGATGTAAGGTGTCATAATATTATGATCACATAAACTGTCTAAAGTGATTAATTTGCTGTTTTATTAAGAGACTCTACAACCTGACGAGGCGCTTCACTTTGTAGTTGCTTAAGTGCTCATTATGTTTAGATTACCACTTGGATTAATGTAAGCAAATAATTAGTTTCGACTCCTAAGTTTGGAAAAGTATATTATTATTTATATCTTTATTTATTAAAACTTTATAACTTTAATTGACAACTACAACAACATAATTTTAATTTATGCATTAGTAAACTCTGTATAAAAAAGGACCTAATGATTTAGGCATTTTCTACATGTTGGCCTTAGGATGAGACAGAAGCATAACATGCGCCTTAATTACTCAGATACCCGCGAAACGAGACACAATAGTAAAACAATAACAGCGCGGTCTCATAGGACCGGTTGGGGATTCAAACGTTAGGGTATACAAACAAATAGAAACCAAACAATAATCAAAATGATTAATTTAACCTGTGCTGATCTACTGCTAGGCAAAAGCCTCCCTTCGATTCTGCGTCACTTTTTTCTAATTATTACGGAAAATGACTATTACATGCTTCCGAAAAATATAACATTGAATAACACGTTTCCGTAAGTTTACTACTCCAAAACACGTAACAAAAAATGCACGCTGCTACGAATAACATTATGCTGTAGCCATGCGATGACGAATTTAATGATTTAGAAAATTGTAATATTAAATGACAAGTCCCTGTTATTTGCAAATAGGAAACATTTAATAATGAATCCATGCTACCTTTAAAAACAAAATGCTGTAGTCATGTGATCTTGGATAATAAATATAAAAAAAAGTAAGCTTTTTCAACAACGTAGTTATAAAAACTGCTTTTATCAAAGAGAAGTCCAACATTTTCTTCAATTTAAATAAATAAATTAGTATTCTAATCTATACTAATATTATAAAGAGGTAAAATTTGTAAGTTTGTAAGTTTGTATGTAGGGGGTAATCTCTGGAACTACTGGTCCGATTTGAAAAATTCTTTATATACCATCACGCTACGACCCACGGGAGCGGAGCAGTAACGAAAAATGCGGGTGAAACCGCAGGGGACAGCTAGTTTTATATATAATTATTGATAAACTGGTCAGTTAGTAAATATTTTCCCATGGGAAATATCATATTGTGCGGATGATGACGTTATAGCCAACACACGCACACAGTGTTAGTTTTCTTAATTTTTTTTTAATCTTAGGTGTCTAGGTACATATTGTTTCTGCATTGTGTGTATCTATGTGCACCATTTAAAATATTTTTCTCTCATTCTTTTTTTCAATACGCACAAACGTCACTCGCTTCTCTCCGGTGTACGCTCAGCCTAAAGGGAACTGCGGAGTAAACAAGTTTACGTAAATGCGTGAACAAGGCCACAAAGTGTGTTAAAGTAAATTCTTATTGCTGCTCAGTGTTTTCCGCAATGTTATTATTTCGATACCAATAAGGACATCTTGCGATATTAGGTGAGATGAAACTGATAAGGTTGGTAATTAATAGTGGCCAGTTATGTGAGACATCTTTCTAGTTGCATAATTAGCAGTGAACTTCGATTAATAAGTGTATTGTGTGTTAATAAGTGGTTCAGGTGGTATCTTTTTTTGGGGTGGATAATAAATAACTTCTGTCGCGCTATGTGGAGCGAGAGGGAGTGGCTAAAACCCAGTCTGTATTCCTCAATTGTCATCTTCGCTCTAGGAAATTACTGTCTTTTTCAAACATTCGCGCATCCCTGGTAAACAAACTAAGTCGTAAAAAAAACTCAAATTTTAAATTAGAAATTTTTAAATTATCATTTAGATTAAAAATACCCCAATAAACTGTGGGTTTCAATAAAATTTAAACTTTGACCTTTTTGACATAGAGTACCTATACATCTCTACCATTTTGTTAATTTCTTATGTTGAATTGAAAATTTAAATATATAGATTGGTAAATAGCAAGACAAGTTCACTTATACTCTCCTGTTAGGATGGCAATGGCCTCACGCAACAAAAATATATTGAAAATAAGTTACAGCTCTTTAAAATAATATTATAATAACATGTCTACTATAAATTATAATAAACCTATTTAGTTAAACGTAAGGGTTTAAAATGAAAGAGTAAAATAAGGTTACTTCTAGGTAAGCGTTCTCCATCATTGACCGCATCATCATTTATTTATTTTCTTCCACAAATAATAGCATATCTAACAGCAACTTTCTCCACGTCTGCAAGGAACCTTATCAAAGCAATTTGCCGAAACATTTAGCATACAATCGGGCGAATTCCAATAACGCTGACAAGTAATCTATTTCACAAGTACGAGTAGTACTCGTAAGACGGAATGTAACACAAAAGTAGGTGGGCGCGGCCGTTGCCTCACTCCGATGATAGACTCGCGTTCAGAGCTGTGCGGCTAGCATAGCTTGGGCTGTGGGGGGCCTACTTGGACTTGTGTGACGGGATTTGTCGAAAAAGTCATCACAGGCCTGGAAAGCAAAAGGTATCTAATGGAACATGTGTGGGGTTAAGTCTGTAAAAGTCTGATACTCATTATCGTTCCGCCTGGAGATGATTAGCCCCTTTAAAATAATTTTGTACTAAGACTTTTTGTGTTGACGATCAGCTTCAAAATATTTTGGTATCGACTGCAAGCCTACTAGGTAGGAAGCTCCTAATCGGTAAAAAACAATTAGTTTAAGATGATTAGGCGTTTACTATTTTTACTTTTGCAAAAACAAAAATATATCACAGACACCTCTACATGTTACTTATGATAATTTTATAAATAAACTACACCTCATGAATACACTTCTCTGATACGATTTTATATTTTTGGAATTTCCGCAACCGACTTGGCCAAATATTTACCGACGGCGACGGTTTGAGCTCCCCTGGGCTAGATCGTTTCCTAACTAGTAATAGATCGAACGGTGAGGCAGCAGTTAATGGGCTCTTGTCAAAAGAAATAAGTGCCTGCTATTAGAGAGATCAGTAGATGTATTACTACTGCATCCAATTTTAAGGGATTTGATCTTTCGCTAGTAGAGTATTTGTTGAGTAAGTACATTTTCGAATTGTTTGTGCTGTTAAAAAGAAACATAATCAGCCTTACAATATTTCTACTACTGGGTATCATGCCTCTTCTATATGAGCCCAATGTGGCTTTCCGCAAAGACAGAGACAGAGCAGTAAAACACGACTCCCTCACAATATTAATAATTCCTTTCCAGCAAAAAAACATAGAATAAATAGCATTATGAGCCTTATAATTTTTCAACTGCTGACTTTCATTTATCACATGGCTTTGAATTTTTGGATCTAAGACATGCCGGTTACTTACGGGCTACAGGGCTCACAATGTTATCCTTCACCGCTTTTAAAGCAAGAGTGATGACTAAGATTAATTATAACACAAAGTAAAACGTCTGTTCGTTCATTCTATTAAAATGCCATAGCATTTTCCTTGTACCTAGTTCCATACAAAAGACATAAACGCACATAAGCGCATAAAAGGTGCGCGAGCTAGAATTCATTAGATTAATTATTAATTGATTGTAAATCTTAGTAAATCAATTAATTATTAAATGAATTGTATCATTCTACTATTTTTCTTTTTATTATTGACTAGCTGTCCCCTGCGGTTTTACCCGCATTATTCGTCACTGCTCCGCTCCCGTGGATCGCAGCGTGATAGTATATAGCCTATAGCATTCCTCGGTAAATGGGCTATCTAACACTGAAAGAATTTTTCAAATCGGACCAGCAGTTCCAGAGATTACCCCCTACATACAAACTTACAAATTTTACCTCTTTATAATATTAGTATAGATAGGCTCGCGTTTGACCACTATCTCACTTGATGGTAAGCGATGATGCGTCCGATGATGGAGTACCATTGCGTAGAAGTAATCTATTTGAACCCATTACTATTTCTGTTTATCTACAAATTCCCATAGGAATTTTTTCTGATGTTTTGGTGGAAAATTAATTTTTGCAATTAGAAATATAAATATTTAATATAGACGGCTATGAACTACTGTACAAGAAGTTTAAATTAATAATACATTTTCAGCGCAGTCAGTCGGTTCTGTACCTACTATAGCTAGATATTTATGTGAAGGAGAATCCTTCACATAAAATATCCAAAACTTACTCCCATGATGTCGTAAGTACACTTAGGACCTCAAAATCGATAGGCCACAAACCAGTCATTACTATTCCATAGACCAAGCAATCAGTATGCAAGCCTTGTCTATGGAAATAGATAACTTGGCAACGCAACCCACTTCAGCTTACGCAACTCAAGGGTAATTCTCAAATTTTTTGAAGACTGTTTTTTTTTCGCGATGTAAGGAAGAATTGTCATACTGCCATATGTGGATAACCCCTGAAATTTCTGTTTATTTTAATACCAGCTGCTGCCAATGGCTTCGCCCTCATAGTAGAAAGTAATCTCAAAGGAATATACTCCCAGGATAAAAAAAAATCATCCTGTGTGCTATTCAAGGAAAAGATTTACCTAACTGGTATACCAAGATTGAACGAAATTCATTCAGTAGTCATTGCGTGAAAGAGTACCTAACCAATATCCATACAGACAAACTTTCACGTATATATTATTAGTAGGATTAATTAAGGCTGAGATAATATTTAGACTTGAATTTGTGCTTTTAAGTACAAGAATACAACAAATAATAATTGAATTTGACAGTTCTCTGTCTATGACATTACTGGTTGTATAACCGCTTGATAATGTCATTATTTAGTAAAGAACACAATGAATTCAATGGCACAGCGTTTCGCGCCTTTTATTATTAAAGTTAAAGCTTGTTGTCTATACGATCTATGTGAAATCGGTTTTTCTCGGTTCTGTTATTAGATAATTGAGACATTGTTCAAGTAATTATGATTATTACGTTGTTTAGTAAGAATATCGGTGAGTTACGCCGCATTATCTCTTTGTTTACAAGTTTATGTCACACATATTCTAGCTTTATACATTTTTCATAGCATAGGCAATATAGACATGCATCACTGCAGTTGTAATCTTAAGAAAACCCAGGACAGACTGTCCTGGCGCAGAATTATAAGGAGACCCGACCCCATATAATGGAAGCAGGGACGAAACAAAAGAAAGCAGTATTCTAAAAATAGCATTGAAATTTTTCGTATATTTAATGAGTGATATTTTTGTAAACATTGCATCACTTTTTCAATGCCAGTGCATTTTCATACAGACTAACTGGTATAATGAACCAAATGTGAACTAATAAAACATTTATTAAAAATCTTATAAGTTATTATCTGACCGTTTTGCCGAAACATGTTTAATTGGTTAAAAGTCTTTATTGCACCTGCAATAATGCACGTTTATTTTTTCTACAATCTAATTTAATACTCAGTGTCTGGACATGCAATATTTCTAAGCATTGGTCAATAGCTACCTATATTCAGGTTGTTTATCATAAAACTAATCTACCAATTACTTTGTATTGCTATAGTTATTGTTTTGGACAAAACAAGTGAATGGTTCAGCGTAGGTTTTAAGCACGGACATGGCGGAATTGAGGAAACTGATCTCAAAGATACTTAGCACGAGATTTTTTTTGTTATTTTGTTTCGATACAAGGATATGTGGTCATGGGTTTCCTAATATAGTTCAGTTTAAAAATATGTAGATATATAGGTATGATTAATATTCTTGATTAATTATGATAATGAGATTTTTATAGAGAATGGCTTCCGTTTCGATTTTGAAACTTTAAGAATTTTAAATATTTATCTTCAAAGGGCGATTAATGCGCTACCAAATTGAAGTGATCTTTTATGCTTGCGTAAAAATCTTGCAGTAATTTGTATCTTAGACATCAACATTATGTCATAATTAACACTTAAACTCCAGCCTCCAGCAGAGCAAAGAAGTAATAATACATGTTGTTACATTTCTTTTCAATGATTACAATCATATTACGACACTTTAATGTCCAATAATTATTTAAAACCCATACGACAAGGTCTAATTAAACGCACAAGTAGGTACATATTGGAAATTATGTAAAAAATGACCTTATAATAGTTTTGAGTGCGCCGAAATTAGGCCGCGGCCAGACGGTACGACAGTATTCAAAATACGTGCGACAGACATGCTTCGGTTAAGTAGTGGGCTGTTGAAATGTTATGGTGGTACGTAGTTTGAAACATGTTCGATTAGTATTGACTCTAAATAGCTTGTTAGTTCGGCATTTAATAAGTACTCGTAATATAGTGTACTGCACTGAAGAGTATTAGCAAGAAATACACGTTTGTGCTCGATACTGTTGGTCATTTATTTCTTTTTTAAGTCGAACTACAGGTAATTACATAAGATACGCTATTGGTCTATTTTTTGTTGTTGTTATGGTTGCGCTTGACCCCAATCTCACCTGATAGTAAGCGATGATATTGCCGGTGATGGAGAATGTTTGCCGAGAAGTAACCTGTATAGGTTACTTCTTCTTTAGTTAAAGACCCTTTCTTCTTAAATATCCCTAGGCTGAAGCTATTAGGAAATACTGACACCGGTAGGAAATTTCACTTCTTAGCTGAATATATAATGAATTAAAAACATAAGAAAATCATAAACTGTTAAATTCGTACTCTAATCGAAGTATAGACAATGTCATGGTTTTACATTTATTTTCGGCTGCATTTTCCAGAACAACCACCGCGAAATGCAAAGGGCAACTTAAGAAACACAAGAGGGTTGTAGTTAGTAGAAGTATGACACTCCCTCTCGCTCCAATTTGAGCGGGAGAAATTATTATTCGACGATGTGCAAAAATCTAAATCAGACCTAATAAAATTCAATACCAAACAATAACACTATCATAACATTACAACATTATTCAATCATATGTAAACGATGTTTCCAAACGACACGACTAGAACCTGCCACGCCGGCTGATTGTCTAGCCGTCTGAACACACCCTTATCCATCTCATTACTCGCGGACAGAACCACATTCTTAGACAGGTATGCAACGTGAAATAATTATGTCGATATTAATGAATAGGCACTATTTGCCTGTTGTCACCTTGGTAATGCCATCTGCGCAGTGAAAAGTTGATTTCCGTGAAGAATTTACTAGTATTTCTTCTAAAGCTCGAAGCTCTTGGCTAAAACATTTATTTATTAAAACATCATGTACACCTAGTGGTACATAGCATTATATAGCATAACATCATCATCATCATCTGCCTAGCCTTTTCCCAACTATATTGGGGTCGGCTTCCAGTCAAGCCGGATTTAGCTGAGTACCAGGATTTTACGAGGAGCGGCTGCCGACCTCTACAACCCATTAACAGGGGTAAGAGGGTACTTCATGGCAGTAGTTGGTCAGATTTACTGGCTTCTGAATACCCGTAACGACTGCATAGCATAGCATCAGCCTTATAATGTCCCCACCGCTGGGATTCAGGCCTCCTCTCTAGGAGAGGGAATGGGCCATAATCCATCATGCAGGACCAGTGCGGATGGTGCATAGGTGGACTTAATGCAACAAGGTATTTTCTAACAGTCTATTTTTCAAAAAATAATATCAGATATGCGGGTCTCCTCAGCAGAACCGTAGGGCTAAGCAGGCTCGAAGCCTACGGGGGCTATGGGTCGACTTCTGAAAAGTTTATACGTGTTCTTAGAACATAAAGAGCAACGATAGAAACACAGGTGGATTGTAAAAGAATGACATGCTCTTCCCCTCCACCTAGAGCGGGTCAACATCGACTAAATATTTGCATGCCATCACTAAATGGCTGAATGTGTCTTTGCACTTACAATCTTATTAACATCTTTTGTACCTACTACATTAATGCAAATAAGCGATATTATTATTACTATTATAACATTCGTAATTAAATAAAAAGAGTATTGTTACTACGATAATTATTAGAGACACAAGATTACAAGTGTACACTCAATTTGACATTTAAACTACAGCTATTTGTCGGCCATGTTGTAGTTGTCTAGGGGCGGTAACCATATTCAATCATAGCTTTTGCTTGAGCTCTTGTTAATTTCCTAACTTACTACATCTATACTAATATAATAAAGAGATAAAGTTGGTATTTTTGTTTGTATGCAATAATCTCTGAAGATCCTAGTTCGATTACATAAATGTATATATTGATAGAAAGCTGCTTTCTTCCTGAGTGCTATAGGCTATATTTTATGTAAAAAAGTGAACGAAGAATTATTTTTTTAATTTTACTCTTATTTATTTTAAATGACAATAGGTAGGTTTTAAGTTAGTTTTAATCAGTTTAGAGTTAGTTTTTATTATACTGTAAATACCTTGTACCTGTGAACTAAGTAAACTCAGAAAAAGTTTCGACGCGGTTGAAGCCGCGGGCAAAAGCTAGTGAACTGTATGTGTGCATTGTTTCGGTACTCACGAAATCTAACATACATGTTACGGAGATTCCATCAGATAGATCTCCGCAAGTTCGGAACTTCCTATTGAATTTTCACCTCCAAATCCGATTTCAGTTCCGAAAAGTTTTAATCGGGTCTTATATTGGACATACATAGAAGTTTAAACCTAAGTACTTATCTATTGCTTTCTGTCAATTACTCTTTCACTTGTTGTTTAGCTTCGAATTTGGATTTTTGTGAACTCGCTCTTTATTTATATTTATTCGAATTTTTGATTATAGTTAGTAGTGTTTCATTTGACGCTTCTACCTCTGGCTCCGCTGATCCTCCTCCGATCTCAGCCTAAAGACGTCGACTGCTGTAAATCCTCTCCCAAGCATCGCCACAACGACCGGTCCTGTGCATCTTGCATTCCTCGGTATTACCGGCTTTGAATCCTCAAGTTTTCCGTGTATCGTTAACTTTTGTATTCAAATTGAATATCAATGATCTCCTGAGCTATTCAGTTCGACTTTGTTAGTGTAGGAAGTAGTACTAGCCTTACAAATGTCCTGAACGTTACGTAAGCACTAGATCTATCTAGAATCTAGACCAGTACATAGCACAAGCCTGCCTGGCGAGTAGTTTGTCAAGAATTAATGGTTATTATACTTAATCAGTGGGTAATGGAATTCTTGATCGATTTTCTCTTCGATTTTCTAAAGAAATGAATTGCCTACATTAGGTTTTTCATTTGGTTTTTTAGTGTTTTGTTTTGTAACGAGCAGTTTTGATGTTGTTATGTTGATGTGGGCTTGCGGGAATGTTCTAAAGACCCTCTTTTTTAGTCAGCTAAATCTGAAACGTCCTCTCGCTCCGCCCAGAAGGAGAGAATTTATTTGATCTCCTACAGAAAAAGTGTATTTATAAGACACGTCAAAGCTCTGTTCATCCATTCGGTTTAAGAAATGGAAAATTTTATTGACGCATAGAATCAAGAGGGCCGCGTTGGTCTGTCTGATTAACTCTGTACTAGGTACTGAACGGATTTTCATGTAGTTCGCTCTAATAGATAGAGGGATTCATGAGATTGGTGTAGTTCTTTTATAAAAGCTGAGAATTTGAATATTTTTTAACACCTGTGCGAGGCTCAGGCCTGCCTCAGCCTCTATCTCTACCGACACCCTAGTGTTAGTAAGTTCCTTTTTTCTTTCTGTATTTCTTTTTTTTAATAACTTTGCCTCACACTACCGCTCAACCATTGCGCCAATAGTGCTTTTCATCAGTTCTAAGAGGAAGTAAAAAGCTAAAAACCACAAGCTTCTATCAGCCATATCAAATGATACCTACGTACTACAACTTATCATAAACTTGCTGGACAAAGATATTTATGCAATGTCATGACAGTGATCAAAAAAGGCAAGACCGTACATTATATGTTTAGGTATTTGCGTTGGCTGTATGATAGATAGCGTTAGTAATTAAATTATTAGTTACGTGACACTATTTTAATTGGATTCTGACCTAGGCAGTACCTATTTTTAATTTAGTATTCCTTTATCTATTTTCAATCAAGGATTTCGACTTTTTTCAGTAGCCAGAGATACTGATTATATTTTTTGTTCGCTCTGAACTGGACAGGTAATCGAACTTAGGATTTCAAGGTCTGCAGTCTCTTTGTCTCTGGTGGTGACAAAGACTAAATCAGCGAAATTAATTAATACCTACTGTGTTAATAGATGTAGTCTCTAAAACCTGAACAAAAGCGATGGAGAGGCCGCCCGCCATTAACCTCTAATGGTCTAACATCGAGAGAGACCTTAAGAAAGCTTGGGCTTTTTTGAGGTTTCCGGGGTGGACAGTTTTGGTATTTGGCTGCTAAAACCGATAACTTAGGATTGACCTAACTTGTCCTAGTCAAGGATTGTGAGGAGACCCGAGATAGATAATGGGAGCAGGGGCGAACAAAGAAGAAGAGATACATTTTGACTTTTGACTGGCCTGTCGGTCTAGTGGTTAGTGGCACTGACTGCTATGCCGGAGGTCGTGGGTTCGATTCCCACCCAGGACAAATGTTTGTTGTTGTCTGAAAATCGTGGAGAAAAAAATAATTAAATACAGTTCTTTGTAATGATCTGAAATTATAGAGACATTTTTTTCATGAAAGCTAAAAGGATAACTAAAATGTGATACGTGACGATTGAGTGTTTGACGTCATTCTAGCATTTATTCAACTTAAAAAGGACAAGTAAGACACGACGGTAGGTACCTATTACTATTGACGTGATCACAACTGTACCGCAAAAAAATCCATAATGTCTTGTACTATTTAATCATCAAAACTTTCGTAACTCGAAGTATCGTAAACATTTCCATCATGTTTTAATCATAAATCAATTTCCAGCAACCGCGAACGATATTAATTTTATATACTCCATCAATATATAGTAAGTATATAAACAAAGTATCGCATGTCCGTGTTGACCACAAGGCTAAGTTGCTAAGTTAGGACATTCTCTCCGGGCACTGTGAAATATGGAACAGTATGACAACTTTGTTATTTTTGTGATATCTAATTAACTTTCCAGCTTTAGGCAAGACATGATTATCAGGACTGTTTCTGGAAGAGAAAGACGGAGGTGCATAGGAATTACAGGCTATACATCAGTTGGGTAGTATGGTCCAGGTTCTGGACTATTTTTATTGGCAAACTTAATTATACTAAAACCAGATACAAATTCAACCTAGAACAACTCCATACACTGTAATCGATTATTTCAGCGAAGGTACAGCTAAATGTCTCATCAATTATAACTCTTTAAAAAAGCTCGAAAACCGTGTCTTTGGTAAGGTTCTTCACTCAACTAATCATCTGTTAAATAGGCCAGGTTACTTTTTACTTAGTTCATCTCTCCAGCTAGTTAGAACTGCATTGCAAAACATAACCCACGGCTTGTGACATCACCCTACCGTGCCGGTTTCACGCCTACGCTAATTCGAATCTCATTCAAGGGTGTGTGAATAGAAATGTGATATCACGCGCCGTGAGAAATTAATTTTAAAGGAGTACTAACGCGAAGCGATAGCGTTGCGCTAGTGCTTAACAGCCTAAACCAATAACCTATAATCTATCACATACCGGAGATTGAAAAACAAATGAAACAACAGAAAACATGATAATTTTTGTATTGTATGATTTGTTTTACAATCTCCAGTACTGATGCCAAAACTGGAGATCGATAGGTTATTGGTTTCGGCCGTAAATAGCCAACCAACCAATTTTAGCAAAATTGACTTTTTTTATTTCAAAGTATAGCAACTGATCTGTACAGATTAGTTTATATTATTAGTGTAAATTTTTAAAAAATATTGTTTAGGTTGAAATAGAGATTATATACTATATAGTATCTGTTGTGTGATAAATTTGAATGAACTTCTGATGATATCCGTAAGTTTCTTAAAAAAACATGTCTCCTTAAAAATTAGCTCATCATCATCTGCCTAGCCTTTTCCCAACTACGAGTATATTGGGGTCGGCTTCCAGTCAAGCCGGCTTTAGCTGAATACCAGTATTTTACGAGGAGCGGCTGCCTACCAGACCTCCACAACCCATTAACTGGGGTTACACGGTACTTCATGGCAAGACTGGAGTCAGATTTACAGACTATCCGTAACGACTAATCCTTAAAAATTAGCTCACTGGTCACTCAAACATTTCGGCAGGGATAGTGCTACGTCGTAAGATTTAATCACGCGTGTTTACAGTAGTGTGTCCACTGATCGATTATTTGTTCGTAGTTGCTCTACTGTTGTGCACATTTACTGTACTGTGGGCGTCAACGAGCCAACTAAGTTTCTTGTGTCACTACTTTACCAAGAATTTGCAGAAAAAATGTATAGATAGCCGGCGCAAATTGTTCGAGCACTTTGTCCTTATAAAGCTTCTTATGGCGTCAGAAGCTGTGTCTTTTATTCGTAGAGATACTTATCTACTTATTTTTAAATGCGTTTAGCTAATGTTACTTTTTGCATCATTTTTAGGGTTCCGTACCTCAAAAGGAAAAAACGGAACCCTTATAGGATCACTTTGTTGTCCGTCTGTCCGTCCGTCTGTCAAGACCCTTTTTCTCAGGAACGCGTGGAGGTATGCAGCTGAAATTTATATCAATTACTCAAATCTACTGTCCCTTGAAGCTGTGAAAAAATCAAACTTCTAAGCCAACGCAATCAAAAGATACAGCCGTTTATGCCGCAAATTTGCGACACTTGCAAGGGAATCAAAACCTACAGGGTGCTTCCCGTGAACTCAGAATCTTGAAATTTGGTACGAAGCAACGTCTTATAGCATAGATAAAGGAAAAATTACGAAAACCATAATTTTTTAGTTACATCATATAATATATTTTTTTTAATAATTTTAAACTTACTACCCATTTCCTCATAAACGCGTAGAGGTATTAAATTGAAATTCATACCAAATACTCAGGTCTATAATACCTTTAAGCTGTAACAAAATCAAACTTCAATGTCAACGCAATCAAAAGAAACAGCAATTTAAGCTGCATATTTTGAAACTCGCAAGTACTCGCAAGGGAATCAAAACCTAAAGGGTACTTCCAGTCGACCTAGAATCTTGAAATTTGGCATGAAGCAACGTTTTATAGCACTCATATAGGAAAAAGTCTGAAAACTGAAAATTTGTTGTTACGTCACAAGAATTATTTTTTTGAAAAATCTTCAACGCTCGATTCGAGAATTGAACTTTATTCATAGGTAAGTTAGAGGTATTGAGTTGAAATTAACACCATATAATTGGGTCCGTGGTCCGTTGAAGCTATGCAAAAATCAATTTTCAATTCAATTGGTAAAGTGACGGGAAAAAAAGATTCGTCCGTTTATACTGCAAAAAACGTACATTTCGAGACTGTCGAATTGTTTGATTGAACTGTTTTTAAAGGTAAGTTACTACGGAACCCTCAGTGCGCGAGTCCGACTCGCACTTGCCCGGTTTTTGTTGTTTAAAGGGGTTAGATTAAGGCAAAAACGTTAGTTTAGATAAGGTCATTGTGATATAATTTATATAACGCGTTACAAGGGCTTCCTACTGGATTAATAATAATCCTACCCCGACTGAATTTCGATCACGGTGGCCTATGTCAACAGAGATCAGCCAAGTACGCAGGAAATATTGTAGTGCACAAGTGTGTGTGCGCAAACATAGGTGCGCTCTCAGTTCCTTTACTCTCATAGTCCGATCCGATGGGACGGCAATCCGACACGACCGAAGAGAGATCAGGCGCAGCATTACAGCTTTACCTACTGGATTATAACAAAAACAAATCTATCCTAGTCGGACGGTCTGTTTCTTTTAACCAATAAATATTGTATTTAATGATTCGAGCTCATTGTCGCCATTTGACTGCAATTCTTTGTCTCGTTACAGTTTCTGTATTCCTTTAGCCTTGCTTTTGATTACGTAATACTAGTAAAATTAGTTCACAAAAACACCTTTTAGTAAATACAGAAAAGGACAATAAAATGTTATTATTGAAATTCTTAAAAAGGTGTTTCTTTTCGATTTACTTTACTACAAAGAAATTTTAACGTGGATATTTGAAACTAGTTTAAACATTGTATTATATTTCTTAACAAGACATACAAAAGTAGTAGCCCTGAGTTGAGCTTTGCGAATAATGACAAATGCTTGCACTGACTGGACAGGTCTACTCAAATCTGCATGGTTCTTTATTCAAAAGGCCATCTCAGACACTAATCTGCATGGTTCGCACAGAACATACTTCTTTCAACTGTTCTGTGATGGTTCGCATATGATTTGACCAATACATTGTGTAAGGACTTTAAAAGAGACTGTGACCCCTGAGTTTGTTTCGGGGTTTCTTCTCAGGGTAGTCAGTTAGGAAACACCGGCCTAATCTAGTAAAAAAAAAAATCCAAAAAAAATTGACGTGTAAAAGTGTTTGTAAAAACCTATTTACAAAATAAATATCCAGTAAATGAAAGCTTAAAACACAGCACTGTACGATATAACAAGCTCAGTATTACGTACAAACTAGGTAATCACATTCCAATTAATTGATACAACCACACCCTTTAATAACTTACACTATAAAGAAACAAAATAATAACAATAATAATTGCTTAGTTCAAAAACTCTCCAATTACGCCGCACCGACCACGCAGCGGTTACGCAACGACCACGCAGTCGCAAGATCAAGGGCGCTCGCTTTTGACTGCTCCAAATAACTTCACGCTGTTATTTTTTGTAATGTTGTGTAAGAATAACTGAGTTAGCACGGTTCGTTGAGGAGGCAGTTAAAACTGTGGTTATCTTGGTTTATTTTTACTTCCGAAATTAGCAGCTGTTGTTTTGTGGTATTTTTTTTAATATTGTACCAGTTATTAGAGATTAATCTAGCTAGAGATAGATTAGATTTTAAGAATAAACTGGCTGTGGCTACATTTTTTTTGTTAGGCATAGTCTTGCGTTTAACCACTATCTCATCTGATAGTAAGCGGTGATGTGACCGATGATGGAGTACGCTAGCTTAGAAGTAACCTTTTCCCTATTGACACAAGATGAAAGCTTGTAAAGATTATTTTAGAAAATCAAAGCCTTTCTGATTGGGCATTATATGTGTCCATTATATGTCAAAGTTTTATAGGGCCTAGAATACAACCCTGTGGAACACCAAAACAAAACAACTCCAACTCTTTCCATTTCATTAAAAATCTTCTCTTTCTCTTTCCAGACTTTAATCATCTGTACGGCGTGGGTAGCAGTCCATTGCCAGGGTCCAAATGGACCCACCACGACCCCAGTTCCGATCCTCAAGCAAATCAACCGACAGAACGATGATGGGTCCTACAGCTACGGTTATGAAGCTGCCGACGGGTCCTTCAAGATTGAGACCAAGTACCCCAACGGAGACGTCGCTGGGAAGTACGGATATGTAGATGAAGATGGAAAGACCAGGGAGATCTCTTATGGAGCCAGCAGTCAAAGAGGTTTCGAGCCTGAAGGTAGGATTGTTATTGTGCTAGCTGTTTTGTTTTTACGGGGTAATAGACCATAAGATACTGAAGATATTTTTAGGATTGGTTTTGATCATAATCTCATTCACCTGATGGTCAACGATGGAATTCGCTTTTCTAAAACTAAACTGATTACTTTAGCCTTCAAGATCCCTTGGTTTAATTTTCAAGGCGAAGCTTTTTTAGGGTCGAATGGTGATATTTAATCTTAGAACAGGTTATAGTTTTTGTACGACAAACTTAGTCTAATAATACATACCTTTTTATTAATATTATGTCCAATAGGGCATCTAGTACACAAACAAGCTTCCAAGGAGATTTGTAGGATAAATTTGTAGGTCTGATGTGTGGCTTAAAATGTAGGAAGAATAGTATAAAACTTATGCACGATCACTTTTATATTACTAACGAGTAAGCGATAATACTTCTCTCTCTTACAGTAAAGCTCAGATCCCAGTAACAGGACAATTATAAGGCCAATTACTTTTTATAACTTGTATAATCGAGAAGTTACACAACTTTACCTAAGAATGACTTGATGTCAAGCAAAATATCACTTAAAAGGAATATTTTATTACAGAGAAAAAACATGAAAAATAAAAACACTTAACTAATTAAAACTACATATACACTAACTCTTACTCTAAACTAAAATATGGCGTCAAAAAATTCCTCCGCATCGCTGTCGAGCGGATGTGTGCCCAAAAGACTGGCAGCATTGCCACGTTGTATAGGAATGCTCACTCAAAATATTCACAAATTCCAAACCCCGATTTCCAAATAGAAATTGCTGTCATCAATTACCAATTCGCCCAATAATTAGCTACTGTTTGTGTCCGTAACGCGAGCCTACAGCCAGCTGAGTATCTGGAGCGGTTACCTCACCGCTCTCTAGCGCTCGTGGGGCAACCGACACATCGCATGGTGTAATGTTATGGTGGACGCTGTACGTCAGTGAGCAATGATTTGTCATTGCCGATTGCTGTGGAGTAATGGCTGTTAGATATAGATCTAACATCGTGTAATTGTGTTGTCTTAGATGCGTTTTAGATGCTTCGGTTTATTGTTTTACTTTTGTGGGATTGTGGTGTTCATTCATCATCATCATTTTAAACAAAGGCTGTCCACTAATGGACATAAGCCTCCCCCAAGTGTCGCCACACCGAATCGATTAGAATCACCTATTAGGAATCATTATTAAACAGCTACTACTCAAGTGTGATGTCTGGTCGTTCCCTAGGATCAATAGAGACTACTTACGATGTCATCTCTTTAGCTATGCTATATTTACTACAGCTATATGAATACTACAGGAATAGTTTTCTTTCGAAGTTTGAAAGGAAAATTTACGTACTATTTATTTGGTTTAGGAGAAGAAAATTGAGAAACTCACAGACGCGGAAAGTGATTTTGCTTTGTTCTATGTTGAGTATAAACTACAATATGATTTAGGTTTAGGCTTTTAAATAGATTACCAAGTTTTATAATCAGCTCACAGTTGTCAACTGATTATAAAACTGAATGACTGTATGATTTTTTTGAAGCATGATAAGGATTTCAAATCTAACGACTCATGTAAGTGAAAAGGCATAAAACTGATGTCATAAACAATGAAAGTTACTGTAGTGTGACCATCATACAAACAAATGTATCAGTTCAATCATTATTGCGTACTTTGCATGATAAGCACTAACAATACCGACAAGTATTAAGGGCTCATACATACAATCGATTTGATGACACTACAGATCATTCAATACTATGTATAATAATGTAGAATCATTGTGGAGAAGAGTTAAACATTACAATTCAATAAAGGGATTAAAATTTCGAGAAGTCATCATCGTATGATTTTCCGACTCTATTTATGTACTCATAGAAGAAGTGAATGAGCCAAAAGAATTTGAGTCAATTCTTTTATAGCCAAATAACTTAAACACACTTACGTTGACTTAAGTTATTCTCACTGATTTGACTTAAGTGTTTAACATATATTTTTAGAAAGAGGTAAGGTTAAAGCTATTATCTCAATTTTTTTTTAATAAGCTTGAAAGCAGTGCTGCCGCGCTAGCGATATGAGCAGTAAGTACGTTTTGCGTAGTTTTGAGTAATTGACGCGCAAAGTTTTTGTTAGAAATTTTGTTTATAGCAATTGCGATGGTTGAAACGTATAGCCCAAATAAAGCACTTTTATATTCTTCACTCAATAAGGTTATATATATATATTTGAATAGTTTTAGATGACGAATTTCCTTTTATATTTAGTGTTAGTTGAAGCAACTGAAATAGAGCTGCCGTTATTTTAAACGAAATTTACTGGTTCCCGATAAGCTATCAAAACAGGTGTCAGCACATCTGGTAGAGCTCATTGCGCTGATTCGGGATCAATATTTAACTCATTTTGTCAAAAATTTGACTTACTGCTAATATCGCTAGCGCGGCAGAGTGGTGATCTTGACTGCGTTCAAAACAGTGTAGGAAACTATAGTGAGGATACTAAAAGGACCTGATGACTTATGGGCCACTCCTTTTAATTAAGAGTTTGTCTATATCCTTGTAGAGGTAATGTTGTAATATTATTGATAGTTTATGCAAATAAACATGACAACCTCGAATTCTTTTAAAAAGATCGTCCACTTTCGCAATTTCCTTTTCTTCACAACTCCAAAGAAAAATTAACAACAATTATCACATCTTTACCGAAATGAAACGATAAACTCTTGGACTAGAAAACTCATACGTTTGTGCTACCCAATTACCTTACAACTGGTTGTCTGGCAGCAACCTTCACGCCCTGATAACGTATCTAACGACATAATTCTCGCTAACTAGAAGATCAGCTTACCTAATACTTGCCAACTTAAAATAAATGAACATTGCAATACTGTGGTAATTTATTTAAACTTGATTCATAGGTATTTAATTTGTTAGGCTCTCTTTAATTTTATTATAATCATAAAACTAATTAGGATTCCGTAAATGTGAGTCTTGCACAGAAGAAATTTTAAATGACTGATTTATTCCATAAGCTTTATTTTAGGTTCAGGAACTATTTTTTTGGGAATTCGTTCATACCACAGATATTTTGCTGGCTAGCTGGGTAGGGCTGGAAGCCTACGAGTATATCGATTAAGAATTGGTCAATGAATCCATTAATTCTTTTCAGTGCATCAATAAAAAACCGTCTAATGCATTACCTCTCTTTTATTTTGAGATTGTTACAAAAGAAATGCTACAGTTTAAGGTACATAGGAAACTACTACTTTAAGTTGTTCTAAAAGATTTAGTGAGCTGGTGTATCTTATTAATTAGGATTTTCCTTCTATCTATTTAAGTAAATGTAAGCTTGAAATATTGTTATTTAGTAGTAAGTGTACGGCATGATGGGGTTGACGTATCCATTGCAGCATTGGGATAAAAACCCCAAATTAATTCAATAAAAGATTTAAAAAAAAAAAGTTGTTCTAAGCCTTCCTCCAAATATTTGACTACAAAGTCTATCTTTTTATCTATTCTAAAAAACCCGTTTCCTTCCAGGCCCCGGCATCATGGTGCCCCCACCAACGCTCAACAACCAGCACTCCTCCAACGCCCTCACCGACGGCCAGGAAGACGACGGCCAGTACCGCGAGGATCCCAGCATCTACGAGGACCCCAAGTACAACAGCAGGGCTCAGCCACGACCAGCTCCTCTCAGGCAGTACCACCAGCCAGCCCAACCCGCGCCTGCGAGGCAGTACCAGCAAGCTGCACCTGTTCCGACCGCTGCACCAGCGCCTCAGTACCAGCAGCAGTCTCAATTCAGATCAGCTCCTCTATACTCACAACAGACGAGCCTCTTCAACCAAGGTCCTCAGCAGTTTCCGTCCCAGAACCAATTCCAGTCCCAAAATCAAGAGTTCCGTCCGCAAAGCCAGGTCTATCACCAACAGCCCCAGTTCTCTTATCAGGCGTACACTCCTCAGCCATCATACCAGGGTCAGAATTTCCAGAGTCAGAACTTCCAGCCACAGTATCAGCAGTCACAGTACCAGCCACAGCAGAACTACCAGGGTCAGAACCAGAATTTCAACCCGTTCTTCGGCCACCCAGCCCAGAACTTTGACCCCAACACTGGGTCTTATTCTATTAACTTTACTGGTAAGTAAGCTGTGAGCTGGTTGTTAAATAGTTTTTTGAGGATGTGCTAGATGTAAGGTACTGGTGGGGTAAACGATTCATGGTTTGCAGATGTTTAAAGATTTTTGAAAAAACCGCCGAGCCTTTTCCAAACTATCTTGGGATTGGATCTAACCTAATCGCCTGCAGCTAAATACCACTATTTTACATAGACTGACTGCTTATCTGGGTAGTAAAATACCCTTTGGGAAGACTGGTATCAGATTTTCTGGTAAAGTTAATGTTCAATTGTAACACAAATCACTAATTGCATTTAACGCTAAACTTATTTAGATATCAAAATGATTGAAAGAAATAGGATGATGATCTAAATTCGTTTATTGTATAAATGATTATTGCTATTTGTGGTGTTAGCAGGCGTATGTTTTAGTTATTGATGTATAATACTGGAGAACTGCACGTGAAAAAGTTAGTTATAAAAAAAATAATGTTGAATTTTACTTATCTACTGATTACAGTGCTTTTATAAACATACAACATTTTAGAAAAACTTGCTTAGAAACATTGGTGTACTGCAATTGTGAATCGTCTATTAAACCAACACATTATACTGATATAATATTTTGTACAAAATATTAAATATTCAAAGGGTATCTCCCAAAGTGACGAACGACACCTTTTTTTTACGATTTTTGTATATTTTTAGTACTAGTCAGTTATTTTGGAGTGTTTCATCAAATTATTGTCGGAAGGAGCTTTAATTATATTGTTGCTAACAATATGAATTAAATTATTTATTTTAAACTTCTTTTCATTGTAAGGATTTATTGATAAATACAATATAATATGTGTATTTACTTGTTATTCATTGTGTGACATATTATCTTATATTTTAGTCGCACAACATAATGTTTCAATTTCATTTATCTTTATGTATTTGGTTTATCTGTCACTCATAAAGTTTATTAAATTAACCTGTATATTTCTATTTTCTACATAAATAATATGTGTATGTATGCTTGTATCTATTGACATTTAATTTCTTTATTTACTCTTATCGGTACATATTATCTGTAGCCATGTAATTGAAGTATAGTGTAAATGCTGTATATAATAATATTTTAATCATTTAGTTAATATTATTTTTGTAATTATTTACTACGATATGTACATATACCAAATATAAGTATTTTCATACGTTTAGAAGCTTTGGCAACACAGAAAAATTACAAGTATTCATTCATTTACATATTTCTAGTCTTCAAAAGAAATTATAAAACTCTGTAAGTTTAGAATTTACTGAAATTCATTGACTGGAACCGTCTTCTAAATTACCAATATAATAATACATTTTGCTTGTTTATTTAGTAAGGCATACTTGCTCTATAAATCACTAAATAAATTTATCGCTAAATGTATTTAAAATATCATTCTATCTCTGTCATCTTCAAACGATCAACAGAAATAGAACGATAATTTAAATTCGTTTAGAGCTAAATAAATTTAGTTAGTAACAGTACAAGTGGGTGGTTATATTTAGTAAATATTTTTTTTGATGACTTAAGATGTGTAATAGACCTGAAATTAAAAGCTGATAACATATTCAGCAGAAAACCTATTAATGTTTGAATCCCCAACCGGTCCTATGAGACCGCGCTGTTATTGTTTAACTATTGTGTCTCGTTTCGCGGGTATGTGATAGACTAAAGCCAGTTTCAGTAGCCAATCTGTGGAACTGCAAGCACTTATTTATGGCAGTCTTAACTGCAGACTTCAGATTGGCTGATGTTACTGAGTAATATTCCAAAAGCTACATATGCCATAATTTACTAAATGCAATAGCAATAGGTAAAAGATTAAAAAAAAACAATGCCATAGAGTTACTTCTCGGTTATACTTCCCGACACGAACTGTGCTTCTGGCATCGGAAGTATCAACAATTTGAATACCATAGTTATAATAATATGTTAGATATTACTATTTAATGGACATTAACATTTTTAGGACGTTTTTGGTGAGATTAAGAGCAATCTGTTTTAGTTGCCAAGTATGTTATTTACCTTTCCATATAATCATAGCAATTCTCGCCAGAAAGACTTGCTGTTATACTGTAATAAGTTATTGGAGTAGTTACTTTGGAAAAGCTCTAAATCTTTATTTTAGAGCTGTTTAAAAGTTGTTATACAATTTTCTAACAAACAGTTTTAAGCAAGAAATGACCACAATTGAAATTGCAATTTCATAATCATATCGCATTATAGAAATAAAGTGTCTAACTTTTTAATATTAAGTAACTGTGTTGCCAAACGATTCTTAAAAATGTAATAAAAATATAAATAAATAGTACAGACCTAACAGTGAAATAAAAATTCAATAAACGAACTATTGATTACGCACACGTACGAAACAGGCGACTCGTGCGAAATAATACGTGTACCGATTGTAAATAGATTATTAAATAAAGTGTTATGTAATAATTGGTTTGTTTCCTTTTCTTGACACAGAGAAAGTGCACCAGTTACGGTTCAAAGTAGGTATTCATTTGTCATGCACACGATCAAACGGGGAGTGACTGCAATGTAGAACAGGTGTGCAATATGGATGTCGTGTGTTGTGGATGGGGCAAGCGGAACCACAGTTTTCTTCTTCCTGTTTTGATTTATACTTGTCTGATATTCGCTGGTTGTTTTATTTATCTAGTTGTATGGTTTCCGTAATTAAATGGAAAAGAGATCCTTATGGTGCATCTTCGTGTTGAAAATAAATAAGATATCAATAAGATTCAAATATGGGAAAAAATTTAAAAGAGGTCAAAAGGAAGGTCTTTTAATACACATCATTTTTATTTTTTTTTCCTATTAATAGTATTTGGCTTTGATTTTCCCATGGTTTTCCCCCACGCTCGGGGTAGACCGTGTCCAGGACATAGTATCTTCTTTGATCCCGATAGTATGTTCCCTTATATGTGTTCTGCTTTCACGCGGGCGAAGCCGCTAACCATAGTCTGAAATAAATATAGGCGATGGAGATTATAATAAACACAATAGAAGCTGATAATTATTACTTAAAGTTCTACCTTATCTAGGAACGTTAAGGAAAAATATTTTTTTTTTTAAGAAGACTGAAGTATATTGGGCTGCGGGAACATTAGAAAGTCACTGCAACTGGCCCTGGCTTTGAAGGAACTTGACAAACATCCTCGCTGCACTCACAGTGGGAAAAGTTATTTGATAATATCCCTCCTAGAAAACTGGCTAAGTGCGAGTCGGAATCGCGGACTCTAACTTACATGTAGTTACAGTTAATTCCAAATAAATAGTATAATTCTCGAATCGAGCCTCGTAGATTTTTCCGAATCGCAAATATAAACTGGTGGTCGACCATAAGCTCACCAGATGGTAAGTAGTAATGCAATAGATGATGGTGAAGTGCACTAGTAGAGAACAGATTCACTCTATTCTTGATGGACCTAGAAATGCGCCTAAACAGAGTAATCCAAAGATAAAACCATTTAGGTTTTTCTTTATTATTTTTATTTATTTTTTATATATTATGCACCATGCCGGACGCAAATTCATACCATTTCTTTCTTTTCTTTATCATTAGATTGCGTTTATTAAAAAAGTTTGGCTTATTTTTTATTTTGTATATGATATTCATTTCAGCTTCTTACCTCCACACTTTTTGACAGATGGACAACAAAGTGATCCAATAAGGGTTCCGTTTTTGCCGACTCACGACCCAAAGACCAACCAAAATAAGGCAAACTAAAACATACAAGTTGCATAATGCTATATGGGTTCCGTTCTTGCCAACTTAGCTACGGAACCCTAAAAACAACCATAATAGGGCTGAAACATATTACCATATGTTTCCGCGGATATCACTGTTACATCCGTGGGTATATTGACCTTAAGACCTTTACCAGGCGCCTTATTTTGGGAAGTAGGTGCGAAAATAAATTATAAGGGCGTTGACAAACTGGAAATTCAAGTATAGAGAGGAAATACCGTAGGCGGAGTCTATATCCGGCTCGCAGGCGGGCGGCCTTAGTCACTCGGGCCAAATGTTTGTGTTGAGTATTGTAAGGCGTGATTGACAATTACAATTTTTTTTTGATAATTTTAATTAATTTCCATTTTCGGTCAGAAACCCGATATCTTAGAATCTTCTGTAGTGTGTAGTAGTGGGCGCTTGTCACCTTTTTCTATGAGGTGGGAAATCATTAAATGATTTCTCCTACAGAGCGAGAGGGACTTTTAGACTTTTACAACTAAAACCCCTACGATTAAGCTAATACTACGCACCATCGGCGAACGCGAGCGTCAACGGCGAGCTCCCTATTGCTCATAGTCCACAAGCTCGTGCCTACGGTGGCCGAAGATTGTTCTACGATTTTCGATGCTTAATCCATGGACTGGAAGAAGTGCTGGTTGGGCGGTAGCGAGATCGACTTTTCGCATTTTTTTTTCGCTCTCGGGAAAAATATGTAGGCATGCATCTGGCACAGGAACTTGGATGTCACAGGAAAAGAGAGGTATTCAGACCAACTAGCAGGGTGTAGATGATGATGATTTATTTTGCATGTTAGGTAAAGCGCTATCTGAAATCGAACACATTTTTCAGGGAAATAAGGATGCTTGAAGCTCTGCAAAATCTCGCTAAGATTAATCGCTTTATAGAAATCCAATAAAGTTAGTGTCACTATAATAAATTACAATATATTAATAATAAAACTTGAGCAAAATTAATTGCGATCCATTAACAGCTTCTCAGTTGCATAATGTCGTCAAAATGTCAAGTGTGAGTCGCAAGGTCGGATCAAGTTACGACTAAGTGATGTTGATACAGATTTGATTTTATGGGGACAACTTGCAATACTTAGTACTAACTTAGCATTTTAATAGTTCTTAAAATGTTTGCCCTTTTGGAGTGATTTTTGTGATAAGTAAGGATTTATTTGTCAGGTATTTGCAGTTTTATTTAATTGTTTGTTTTTCAAATTTATCTAGTCAACTGTAATAGGTTTTTGGAAAGCGTAATAATATAGAAGACATGTAGTTCTTTCTGTTTTTGCTATTATTTAACCCTTAAGTAACTTCTTTTTGCGGGGTATCTGACGAAACCCCATCCATGTCCAGTGTTTCAGTCACTGGCACCACTTTCAACCACCAATAACCACCAATGAATCTGTTTAATTTAAGTTAATTATAAGTTCTTGTAGTAAAATATCGTTAAGTTTGTGTAGAAAATAAAACGAGCGACTCTCGCCATGAAACTGAGAAGTTTGGCGAGCTCAACTGTAACACTTTAAAAAATGTAACAAAATTTTATTTAAATAAAAAAAATAAAAAACTTGCTCTAATATAATCATTTACCATTTTATTTATTCTCGTCGCACCACACATCGTCTACCTCAACATTGAGAATGTTGAGATGGATGACCCTCCTCATTTTCACTATAATTTTTACCACTGCAAAGTCAGGGTGGGAAACTAGTCTTATCTTATGAGTCATGTCATGTCGCTTTATAACATAAATGAAAAAAGTAAATCTTAAGTTTAGGTATGTGTTTACAAGACCAGACTGATTTATAGGTTTTCAAGCAAAATATATCATTAAAATCCTGCATTCACCTTGAAAGGTTTCAAGACAATTATTTTAAGAATTTAAACAGTTACATCCGAGTCGTAAAGACCGTAATAAAATAGTTTTAAACATTTATTTTCCATGACAATTTGACCTTTAAAGCCATTCAGTGTTTTTCATATAATTACAAACTTGTCTCTTAATTTTATTGCACTATACTTCCGAAATCTCGTATCAAGTTAATCAGATATTAAGATCATGTTTCGTTTATCAAGATAAATTATGTACTCGTACCTATAGTAGCGACATGTTTTTTTAAGAGGGCCTGATATGTCTCTCTTCAACGTCATTATAATCTGCTTCCTGTCAAGTTTCTTCTTCAATGTGAACCTGGGTTAAAAGGCAGCGCGAAATAAGAGAGGTAACACCTGACCGTTCTGTTAACAAATGGTAATATCGTTATTTACTCGAATATTTCACAAAACTGATAGGAAATAGGTACTTGTTTGTGAAAACATTTGGTCATTAAGATTTTTGATCGTGGGCAAGGTTTTCATGGATTTCTTTTTTTAATATTTTCCATTTAAGTATGAGTACATTATGAATGATCAAAGTTCACACAAAAAAGCAGATTTTCAGAGGTCTTAAAACAGTTTTTCATAAATTCTAGAAAAAAATATTAGTTTTCAATACAAACCTAGATTATATCTAAAAGATCTGTGTTTCCAAAATATCTAGAGAAATATGTGTAAAAGCGTCATAATCACGTAAGAGCGATTGGAAGCGTCTGGAGATGTATCTCAGGTTGGCCGCTCTTAAGAGATATCAGACAATGTCAATCAGGGTTGCGGATTTTTCAAAGGACTTACCGCTGCTCTCACAAAAAGAGCAACTGAAAGAATACTGTGGATTTTAGTCAGTAAATTGCAATTAAAGAACAATTTGCCTGCTACAGTCTTCCTGTCCGATTATAATGTGGATATCTTCAAGGCTAGAGTGAATAGGCTCTTAATAAACTATTGCAAGCGGGATTGCAGTCAAGCACTAGTTTATGTTATACTAGCGACCCGCCCCGGCTTCGCACGGGTGCAAATTTATCAGTGTTACTCTACTATATTATGCATGTATGATACATATAAACCTTCCTCTTGAATCACTATCTATTTAAAAAAAAACCGCATCAAAATCCGTTACGTAGTTTTAAAGATTTAAGCATACATAAGGATATAGGGACAGAGAAAGCGAATTTGTTTTATACTATGTAGTGATAAAAAAAAGTCTAACATTCCCTCTCGCACTACTCAGATCGGGAGAACTCATTTGATGATTTTCCGCTAAAAAAGGGTACATGATTCTCAAAACATTTTGAATTAAGTTCGAAGAAAGATTACTTATCCACTGCCTTCTATACTTACGAGTATAGTTCTTGAAAGTAGCCCTATTCTAATTGGAATTTTACGTAACATATTGCGAATGATAGTAAAAATAAAATATGTATCATTTGAGCAATCTTTCATTCTTGAAAGCATTAAGTTTATCAAGATACTTACATAAAAGTTATTTCAATAAATTCCTCGTTCACATTTTCATTTATTTTAACGACTACATTATTTACTAATTAGTATTTTTTTTTAATACAGCCTCATCATGTTGGATGGATGAAAGTGTAAAGTGTTTTTTTTTATACATATAAACTTTGTGCCAGACCATACAAATATATTTGTGCCGTGCGGGAATCGAACCAACGATTCGCAGCACAGCAGCCAATCGGTCAACACCTGCGCCAACCGTGCCGTCAAAGTAGGGTGGTGACCCTACTTTGTCTAAGTGCAAATCTGCGCTTTTCAAAATGTGCCTTCACCGTACGAGTAGGAGCCCAAATTAACAAAAGCTAGGCATTTAGCTATCGATTCAAAAAGAAGAACTAGTCTTCTACACAGAAAAAAAAATAAGGAAGCTACATTTGTTTAAATCATAACACCGCTCCAAAAATAATTGACATCACATGCCCATGCAAATACATTTGGCATTATTAAAAGCGACCTTAGTAAAAGGTTATTATAGGCAATATATAAATAAGTAGGCACCGAACTAATCGGCTATCGGCTGAGGTCGACGAGACCTCCAAACTCGAGCAATGACTTGTAAATTTGAGAGCAATTCGTCGCGTAATGTCGACCACACCCTGTACATGGCTGTGGCACGGAGTAGAGTGGCGACAGAGTCTTTGAGTTGAACGGTGGGTACAAGCTCAGTTGTCATTCATGTAACTTGAATTTCCAATTCTGGCTGAAAATCTCCGACTTTCAAGATAAAATTTCTTGTCTATTTAAGGCGTTTTTATTCTCATTTTATCCATTTTGGGGTTCTGTAGTCAACTAGGAACTCTTATAGGATGTCTGCCTGTCCGTCCGCGGATAATCTCAGCGACGAGTTAGCACTAGAAAGATGAAATTAGGTAGTGTGTTTATCACTAACGCCAACAAAGTGGTAAAATAAAAAGTGGAAAAAATGTTTTATACTACAGGGTGTAAAAAGACCGATCACAAAGCCGATAACTACACATTCTGTACATGTAATTAGACCAAAGTAACTTAGACCAAAAAATATTGCTGGTAAATAACTTTTTTTTTCCACCTTTAAAAAATAATTAATAAATAATAATTCCGATCAGCTGCGCGTTCGGCCGCTCGCGCTTGGTCGTTAAACCGAACGCACGCTTGTGCGTGTGAGGCACTCGTTTTGTTTAGTTTTCATTGCATTTTTGTAACTTCAAATGCGTAATTTGTTATGAAAAATTGATATTTTCGGTAATGTTTGTTCGGAAGAAAGTTTATTAATTAATAATAATAATTTTACAACCTTTATAATAGGGTACCCCCGCTACACATGAAGTGGGCCCTGAAGTGTCATTTAAAAATGAATAGGGGTTTACTAAAATCATTTCGCTCCAACATTTTATCCAATTCGAGAGCCAAACACAGTACACGGTTTTTATCGCTTTAACGTAACGTAAACCAGTTGCACTTAGCCTTAGTATAAACAAAACCTCTGCCCCACAGTTATTCTGTGCCCACAATATTAAGCTGCACGTGAACTAAATGCCACTTCCTCATATGAACCAGTGTATGGTCATGTACCACATCTGTGTCCTCAGTGTTCGTCCTCGCTGTCCCAGCTGTGGGAATACATCTTCTGTATGTCAACTGCCCGGAGGCTATTGTTGTGACTGATTTAGTAGATTGCATTGGTAAGTTGTTATAACACTTTTTTTTAGGTGCGACATCATTCGATTACTTCTCCCGTTCTGGGGTGGAGCGGAAAGACGTGTCAGTCTTTTACTGATATATAAAGAAGGAATATAGGGTTCCTTCTTTGCCTTGCGTCCAGGACCCCGAGTTTCCCTTACGGACGTCAATCCATGGCACCCCTACGGTTTTGCTGCCATCTCTTCAAGACGCAAGTGAAACAATACGCACCGTCGACGACTAGGGCTCTGATCGGACGGTTCCCAGACGGCCGGATGGCGAGCTACCCATTGCTAGCCCTTCACAAGCCAACACCTTTGGGCGGAGCACCGCCGTGTCCTTGTGGAGGCTATCGGAGGCGGCGACATCTCGCGCCGGGCCCTGGTTCAGGCCATGGTCCGGAGCGAGGAGGGTTGGCATGCGGTCGCCTCCTTCTGCGAAGCAGTAATGCTCGTGAAGGAGGCTGCTGACCGCGAGCGCGTGAGGGAACGGTCCTCACGCCGCTGCCGCCGAGATCCCGATCCCGATTTCCGACCACCGTAGGCGCGGGTTCGCGGACAGCGAGCACTGGGTAGCTCGCCGACCGGCAGTCTGGAAATAATCTGGACCGAGCCCAGTCGTCAATGGCACGTTCTGTTCCACGCGCGCCTCAAGGAGATGTTAGCAAACTGTAGGGGCCCGGCAGGGCCGAAGCCACTGGGGAACACGTGGTATTCCGAAAGGTTGACACCGAGTCCCCCCCAGACCATAGGCAACGAAGGAACGGGGTAGGGGTTTAGTCAGTAAGAGTCTAACACGCCCTCCCGCTCCGTCCAAGAGCTGGAGAAGTCATTCTGATGATTCCCCTACCAGAAACAAAAAAGCCAACACCTGGATAGCATGAGTTCTGTACACTAACTAAATGCCACTTCTTCATGTGAACCAGTGTATGGTCAATTGGTCATGTGCCACATCTGTGTCCTCAATGTTCGTCCTCGCTGTCCCAGCTGTGGGAATACATCTTCTGTACTATGCTACTTAATGTCAACTGCCCGGATGCTATAGTTAAGATTGATTTACTAGATACGTTAGCACGGACGAGGCGGCCGTAAGCGTGAGGGTATGGCCCTCGTGTGTCAGCCACCAGAATCCCGATCCTTATTTCCAGCCTCCAAAGGCGAAGGCTTGTGGGCGGCGAGCAATGGGTAGCTGCCGTCCAGTAACCTTCCCGTTCGAACCTAAGTCGTCGACGGTGCGTAATGTTTCAATCTGCGGCCCTTAGAGATTTCAGCAAACCATAGGGGCTGAGTGGGGTCGAAGCCTATTGGGGCCATGGGCTGTACAAAAGAGAACCCCCTTAATAAAACAGATAGATCTTTCAGGTAGTGGTTCCTTTGGTTCCAAGAGACGACAGCATGCACATAATTATTATAACTAGCTGAAATCATCTTATAAAAATATACAAAATAAGTTAATAAAAAAATGAAATATTCTGGAATATGTAAATTCATTGTTGTATTCACATTATGATTTAGAATTATTAATATTTATTTAAATAAATAGTTTATTGATCATCACCGAAAAATTAAAACTAAATTCTCAGTTTTCTGTATTTCCGTGGCCGTTTAAACGTGTCAAAATAGTGTTGAATATTTTGAGGGATTTTAAAAAGATATTCATTTTTACTGAAAAATAATTGCTTGCTACTGTACTTTTCAATACCCGGTAGCACCGACCGTTTTCCCTTTCAAATTTTATAAGATTAAAATGATTATTATAGCTAATAGCAATCCAGGATCTGAAATGTAATAGGTACTTAATCAAAAAGAAAAAAAGACGTTGGGTCACAAAATCAAATGTCAGCTGCATATAAAAACGTAGCCACTTCCGTATCCTTGTCCGTTTCTAAATCAAAATAATAAAAAGCTGCACAAACAATTACAATTTATAATGCCAGTATTTTTATTTATTAGAAGGTTATTAATTACAGTAAATAATGACATTGTAAAAGTACTTCATTATTTTTTTTTTACTTTAGTCATAATCTGAAATAATTATGAATTACTTCATAAAATTACTATTATAAACTCAAAAATATTTTAAATAAATCTAAAAAGTGGAAAAAAATGAATATCGAGAAAAAGTCGAATGACAGTCTTAAGTCTATTCTATTAAAAAGTTACAAATGAAATATTACAAGGTTTATCAAAAAATAACTAACTCAATAACAAAATTGCCGGAAGGTGCCCAAATATAAGTCAAAAGTAGAAATAGATAGAACTAACTTTATTGTACACCAAAACAATTTTCCCTCTCAAGACAGGAGGCCTGAATCCCAGCAGTGGGAACATTATAAGGCCGATAATGCTAATAATAATAAAACAAATTTAAATCTGTGGATACAATGGCGGTCTTATCGCAGACAGTAAATTACATGACTCTCTGGAAAAGATAAAAAGCGGCGGGATTTTACAAGACTGTGGCCCTGGAACGCAAAAGGCAATTGAAGCAACAGAGGTCGGTTTCCTCTCACCCCACACAGAGCGGAAGAAGTAGTTTAATAATATCCCACTTAAGGCGAGCGCGACGTTAGAATTATCCATACAAACGTAATACCAAAATCATTTGCAATTTAAGCATATTTACACCATAATATGATGTTATTCGGATTTAGACAATAATTATCTAGGTTCCTACATCGTCTTTTTGTTGAAAAACTTACCCCAAACGAAATTTAAGCGAAGTTAAATTTGCACATTTTCACAGCGAAAATGTCATGTTTTTATGTTGTTTTTTCTATATTATAAACAACAATATTTCAAAATATCTTTTCGTAGGAACACAGATATTATTATCAAGTTATAAATACTCGAAACAATAATGGAAATACATTAATTTTTCATTCATCATTTTTGGTATTACGGAACCTCTCCCAAATTTCCAATAGTTTGTATTGCTATCACAGCAAGCAACTGTCAGTGTGTGGATGATGACTTTACTCCAGTCGGTGTGTCCAAGAATTATTTAAACTATCTGGATTGCTTCCATCAACCTCAAAAACGTGTTTTATTTCGTCTCAACTCGAGATAGCGCGCGGTCTCCGCAGGCCTCTTAAAATAAAAAAAAGCCCAGATTAAAGGGACACTTGCAAAAAGTAAAATACCTCGATAAACGGTGGGAATATAGCCATTAACTTATCAAGCCATTATTCACATGCCAAGAAACTACAATCAACTTAATCATCACTTAACCGTAATAACTTTCAAGTTAAACTCACTGACGGCATAACTTAGTCGTGACATACGTATGAAAGTGGCCACAAGGTCGCGTGCACTTCCTGCCTATGTCATGCGGGTATTAAGTTCATAACTTGAGCTCGGACTGGTTTACATTTAAGTTTTAAGTTATATACTTACATGTAATTTATAGTATTATGTGAAATACAATATATAGGTACTTAAATGTAACTTATAATTTTTGCATCAAATGTAAGTTTGCAAAATTATTTATAACGCCACCTAGTGGTGATTTCAAAGTTTGACTTAATATCATCATCATCTGCCTAGCCTATTCCCAACTACATTGGGGTCGGCTTCCAGTCAAGCCGGATTTAGCTGAATACCAGTATTTAACGAGGAGCGGCTGCCTACCAGACATCCACAACGCATTAACTGGGGTAACACGGTACTTCATGGCAAGCCTGGAGTCAGATTTACTGGCTTCTTTCTGGATTTACTATCCGTAACGACTGCCAAAGATCTACAAATGACAGCCGGGCCCTACGGCTTAACGTGCTTTCCGAGGTATGGAGGAAACTCGGTACGTTAAGATGGTCCCCTATCCACAGACCAACCTCGGCAATCGTTGCTTAACCTTGAAGATCGACCTGTGCGGCTGTTATTATCTAGCCACAAGCTCCTCAAAAAGCAACACGCAAAGTTTGACTTAATAAATTGCTGGAAAAATAGAATATAGGGTTTGGGTTATTTTGGTATGAATAGTGTCAGAGTAAAGTACGAAAACTTTTTTGTTTGTGGTGGAAAGCCTCAAAGCTGGGTTGAAATAGAAAATGTGTATGTTGGATCATGTTAAAAAAATGTGGACCACCCGGTGAACCTGTCTACTCGTAAATAGTAGCACATAATTTTTAGGAACGGAGCCAAAAAAGTCCTTAATGGAAAAAAAGTTATTATAAAAAAATATTTGAAAATTGTTTTAAAGCTTGTTCGTTTGTGTTATTTCTTTGCCAATGTAAAAAAAATGAAAGGGCAATTTATCTTTAAAGCTTTGTGTTACTTGAACTTGGCAAACACTTTTTTTTCCATCGTAAAAACTAATTATCTACTAATGCGATTAACTGTGAACTTGAAGCGTACATGTATGCCTCATTAACAATTAGACTCGTAAAGGTAATAATTATGTTGATCACTGATGGAGACATTATTACATTACAGTACTTGTAGCGAGTGGCATTTGCATTTTTATAGTTTTCCTTAGAAATAGGAGTAAGTATTCGACTTATAAAAACACTTAAATCCTTTTTAGGGTTCCGTACCTCAAAAGAAAAAACCGAACCCTTATAGGATCACTTTGTTGCCCGTCTGTCTGTCTGTCAAGACCCTTTATCTCGGGAACGCGTGGAGGTATCGACTTAAAATTAACTTGAAGCTGTGCAAAAATCAAAGTTATAAGTTAACGAAAAAAACAAGATATGGCCGTTTATATCGCAAAATGTACGCTAAATTTCGACACTCTCTAAGGAAACAAGATTCATAGGGTACTTCCCGTCGACTTACAATCCTGAAATTTGGCACATGACCACAGGATGTAAGTGCTCATACAGGCGAACCGTACTTTGTTGACAGCAGATACCACTCCAGCGGTCACTACTTTGTCATTCAATTGCTAGTAGGTCAAGAGCCTCCTCCTTCGCTAGCTAGAAGGATGCTACTGCCTGTACTTTTTATCCTAGGAGTATGTTCCCTTGGGATTTTCTACTATCATGCAGGCGAAACCACTAGCAGCAGCATCTTTAAAGTTTTTCTTTATCACATGGATGGTACTGTATAAGGTAGCCAAACAATTCAAAATTCAAACAATAAATTCTAAGGTAATAATATAATTTGAAGTGGCTGAGACAGTTTAGCGCAGTCTCGCCCTGATGACCTTTGCTGAAGAATGCAGAGCAGTCGAGGTGGGCAGCTTTGTGCGTGACGGCATCTCGCGGTTACTCTATTAACTTCACTTGTTTGAATAGTTTAGGGAAATGGCGGTCTGGTAGAGCAGAGTCAAGAGAATTTTCGATATATCCATATTCATTAATATTATACAGTGAACTGATTGACATATCGACGTGAAATGCACAAGGTTTCCTTTTATGACGTAGGCAGGCACTAGAGTAGTGGTAGCCCAGTGGTAACGGCCTCGACTTACGAGTTGTAGGTCGCGGGTTCAAACCCAGTCAGGCGCATTACTTTGTGTAATTTATTTCATCACCACTGCTCTCAAAACGGTGAAGGAAATCATCATCACATCGTGAGGAAACCGGCATGTTCTAGAACCAAAAATTCGAAAACATGTGACATTCACCAATCCGCACTGGGCCCGCGTGGTGGATTACAGCTTATTTCCTCTCCTAGAGAGTAGGCCTGAGCCCCAACAGTGGGAACATTACAAGGCCGATAATAAAAGGCACTAAGAGAGGGTTTTAAAAATTCAGGCTTAAGGACCTGAAACGGGGGTCCAAAGTTTGTATGAGCAGTAGCTTCTGATATTTTATAAGTGCCCATGTAGACCCATCTGAACTATTTGGATTTTGAATTGACTTTCATATGGAGAAACCTTTTTTGACGCGGGCAAAGTCACTGGCGGAAGTTAGTCAATCAAAAGTCACAATTTTTATAAACAATGACGCAGCAAAAAAGAAATGAGCAAAAGAAAGAAAAAGGAAGCTGCCCACTTGTGAGACGATATAAACCACATCAACGATTGCATCACTGCTTACCATCAGGTGGGATCGCAGTCAACCACTAGTTTATAACAATTTAAAAAAAAAAGACTAAAATGTTACAAAATAAAAGCATACAATTACTTTACGTACTTGAAATTAATCTTTAATTACATTTTAACCAATTACAATGGCATCTAAAGTTGGACACGTAAGCAATTTCGCGATCGCAGTGATAAGGAGGTTAATGTCTTTGTAATAAGAGCCACTGACCATAGACTGCCGTGGTCAGATAATAATCATACGTAGACATACAGAACTGGACTAAGCGCACTCTGTATAAGGTCTTTTTCATCATCATGGCGTGGATAAGATGACGGCAAAACAAAAATATGCATTTTTTTAAGATGAGAGAAAGGGATAAGTAGCGACATTGTATGAATCTGACAGATGCAATTGTAGTGTAGATAGAGAATGCTAACAACGAACTTTTTGGTTTTGCAGTTGTTAGTTTTTAATATAGAATATACTAGTTTCCGCCCGCGGCTGCGCCCGCGTGGTGTGTTGATAAAAAGCAGCCTATAGCAAAATCGAAAAAAAAAATAAAAAAAGTATGAGTAAAAGTAGCCTATATGTTAATCCAAGGTATAAACTATCTAAATACCAAATTTCAACCAGATCGGTCCAGCCGTTTTTTCGTGAAAGAGTAACAAACATACATCCATCCTCACAAACTTTCGCATTTATAATATTAGTAGGATTTACTTTGTATTTCATTAAAATGAGAATATAAAAAATTCAAATTTTTTAGCGCTATTTGCTAAAGAAGTGTTGCGCAATTTCGGTAAGGAAGCCAAAAATTGAATAAAATTCTTAGCTCCATTTTACTAAGATCACAATTCCACATTTTGTCCAGTACACTTGAGATTCCAAACTAACGACATCTATTAGCAATGAACTTGCGAATAATTAAAACAGCTACTCATTTTTACTAGAAAATGCTATCTAAACCCGGACAAGTGGGTTTTGGTTCACTGCTGGTGAAATTTAACAAGACACACGCGTATATTTTTGTAGAGATTGGTCATGGTTATGCTCGATATACTCGTAGTTCTATACGTCTACGATTAATTAATCATTCACGATTCATGCTTCTCGACTGAATTGTCGACGTAGACGACACGACGTAGGTGTACCTCGCTTCTGCTGGCATGTTCAAGCATCGTGTCTAGGAGTCGAGGAATACTGAATGATCCAGTGGATCCAGCTGATCTAGTTTATTGATTGTAAACCTTGACCTACTATTGTGACAAGTGAGTTGTTTACTGTTTTCTTCTTCGCATGTCATTTTTTAATAATTTAATGTTTCTAGGTGTCTTCACTTTTTCGGGGGTTTTGGTGGGTGTATGTGGATTTAGTCAGTAAAAGTCTGACTAGGGAAAATTATTTGATGTTTTCCTGCCTAAAAAAGTTGAGCGTCAATAAAATCAACTGAACCATAAATATATGAGAAGACATGTAATATCCACCAATGCGCACTGGGCCCGCATTGAAGATAATGAGCTATTTATTATCTCTTCTAGAGAGGAGCCCTCAGTCCTAGAAGTGGGAACATTATAAGGCTGATTATACTATGTTTATGTTACTCTCTTTTTTATTATTTGGTCTTTTGGACGTTGCATTGCATTGCCTGCATCGAATCAATTTTATTCTATTATTCGTATAACATTTAAACACAACTTTCAAAATGTGTGACGTATATCACTCCAATTAATTTGCTTACCTTCCGAAAATATTACAGACTTTCCGAAAACTTACAGAAGTAATGTCTACATGGTAACGAAGTTGTAGACTACGTAAATTATAAGAACAGAGTTTGTACTGGCACATTCCTTCACAAGATAAGATTATATCAATTAGGAACGGACGAAGGTTAATGTTTTATGTGAGAATTTATTTCTAAAATCGGATTCTGTTAAAGGAATGTAATTAGCATTTTTGTAGACGTACGTAGTGATGTGAGAATTCGGATTCAAGGATTCGAAGTTAATTGTGAGTAGTGGTTAGGATTGAGATGCTGTTAAATGTCCAATACTCTGTTTCTACTTTACACATAATAGGAACGTTGATTTCTTCGAACTTCTGATTTTGATTTCATAATGTTTATTTTCTTTCGAATGAATACCGCACATGGACCGGAACCCTCTCTGTACAACGCCTGTTAGGGCACATCCCTGAAGAGACTGTGAGAGGTGTTCCCTGAGCCTCGTTATGCACGGCAGCACGTACTCATTGTGCCCCCGATCTTCCTGAAGTCACTCAATGGGCGAACAATAAGTCACTCACTCTGAGAGCCCGTGACCACGTAGTCCCGCCTACCTTAAATGTTGCAAGCGGGGTTTTGGCATTCCAGAGCTACGATAAGTATTGTGAAAAATGACTAAAATCCATGTAATAATGTAATTCAAGACACGACCTATCCACTCAACATTAAGTATTCTAGGTAAACGTTAAACTATTATGTGACGCCTAAATTCCTTCTTACTTTTTTGTCTAATTGCTACTTCCAATTACCAAATACAGTGAGATTCACCAACGCATTATGTCTCGAACCGACCAGATGCGAAATAAATTAAACAAATGCCTTTTTGTGCACGAATTCTGTGCCAAATGCATGATTGAGTATTCAGGGCTCGGTTGAAGCCCTGACAAGGTTAAGCAGGGCTGCCAACGTATAAGCAAGAAATAGTATATTTTGATATAAGTGGAGAAGGTTGTTATTGTGATCGAAGCGAAATTCGCCTGAGCAGCAGGCGAGGGTGTTTAAGTGCGTGAAGTCGGTTACAAGATACAACTTCCTGAGTCCTAAGATATCCTGTCGGCGGCGTTCATCATCGTGAATATGATCACCATAACTATCCAATCATAAGCTCCCTCATCAATGTTTATCTTTGTATTGTCATCTGCACAGGAGAGGTTAAGAATCATGGCTTTCCATCATTCCTTCTACGAACTTTGATATTTCTGGTATTGTCTCGGAAGTAAAGCAAAAACTGTCCCATTGTTTAAGAACCTGTGACCTTGAGCTCAGAAAGCGGACTCTGCACTGCTGTGCTACTTGGTCCGTATAAACTAGAGCTGCCGGAGAAAATTGTGAGCCAAGGTCACTTAGATTATAGAGGCATTTTGTAATTGTTGTCATGAATGGAATATCTTGTGGTTAAATAAGGTTTTATTGTGAAGAATGAAAATTAAGCTTGGATTTCTTCTCAATATAATTTTAGAAAAGCTTTGCAAAGGCATTGAAGGCAACCAGTATGATATTTATAACTGCTTTAATATTTATACCGATCAGAAAATCAACCCAGTACTCGTTACAGCCTTATGGCGCATTTTCATTAGTCGATAGGGCCCGCATGCGGGGTGCGAGAGATTTCTGGAACGCGTGTCACATGGCCCGTATTCGGGGAACCGCAGACGGTATAACGAACATGTTACTTTCATTGGCTGTATACCGAACGAGTTAACGACCAGTGAAAATGCGCCATTACACGTTAATCAGCCTTACTTAATTATGACAGTACCAGCTTTTGCCAGCGGCTTCGCCTGCGCAAAAGCAGATTTCTCCGTACCAATTTTGAACCCCCGTTTAATTTTTTTGGAGCGGAATCTTGGAAAACTTTCTTTTAGTCCTCGCCTATGTCTGAAAGTAGTTTTCTCACTACAAATTCGAAGCCCGTTTCATCCCCAAAGCAAGATTTTGGAAAATCTGCTTTTAGTGTTCGCCTACAAAAGAAATTCTTGTGTAAAATTTCACGCTCCTAGTCAAATTGACGGTGCGTTGATATGTCAGTCAATCAGTTTTTTTACGTATATAGATTTAGCTGTCATGAAAATGATAGTAGAGCGGGAGGGTGTTTCATCTCGTCGTCCTCGTCCTTCGTCCTTCACCGTTTTGAGAGAAGTGGTGAACCTGCAACGTACAACTTCTAAGTCTGTTCACTTACCACTGGGCTATCACGGTTCTGAAGAAGGAATAAAGAATATTTCTGAAAATTTAAAAGCAGCTGACGAGTTCTTGGATGAAACATCCCTCGTGTCACACATGTGGGGACAACTCGTCGGGCACGGTGGTGCATACGATGGGTGGAGGTGTACCTCGTTTGGGCAAAGCACCACCGTGTCCTCGAGAGGGCGATCGACGGTGGTGACCTCTCGCGCCAGCCCCTGGTACAGTTATTGTCCGAAGTAAGGAGTCATCATCATCATCATCATATTTATTCATTAACAACAATTACATTGTGTTTGAAATTTGTACAACTAAATACCTATATCCTAAAAATTATACATGCTATATTAAGTAATGTATGATGGTCGCCTCTCTCGCATTGGTAACTCGCTATCCAGTCGTCCGATAATTTTCCGAATAGAGCTCGAGTCGTTCCCATCTAAAAAGAGACAGGCGTACTTCCGTCTCCTAGAATACAAACCAATTAGTTAAACCTATCACACACTGCATAGCTGCATGCCCAGTACCTTCACTTAACCAAGGGCCAACACGTGATACATCGCAAATGAGATGAAAGTAAACAAAAAAATAGACAAGCTTTGGAGTACATCAAGAATTGGATTAGAATCAGGCAGAAAGAACGTCGAGACGTCCATTCATGTAGTAGTTAGTGGTCTTGACTGCTGCCGTCTTGGGTTCGATTCCCACCCAGGACGAATGTTTGTGTGATGAGCACCATTATTTGTTCTGTGTGAAATATGTAAGTATGTTTATCAGTTTTCTAGTACTCAGCACAAGCTTTACTTAGTTTGGGACTAGATAGCGTTGTGTGAAAGTTGTGGAATATATTATAACTACATACTAGCTTTAGCCCGCAGCTTCGCCCGCGTACATAAAATATAGTCTATGTCACTCAGGAATACAGCAGCCTTTTATTGGTGAAAAAATGTTAAGCAATCGGACCAGTACTTCCACAGATTACCTCATACAAACATAAAAACAAACTTTACCTGTTTATTATATTAGTTTAGATTATATTGGTTATCCCATCACACACTACATTGCTGCATGCCTTACCTCTGCTTATTAACCAAGGGCTCAACGTGATACATCGCAAGTGAGATGAAAGTAAACTGCTACAGCATACCAACTGTTCTTACTGTTTGTTACCAATTACTAGTCTACAATGAATATGCGATCAGGTACGGTAGCGCAATGTAGAGTAGTCAGGAAATCGCTCTCATCGACATGTTTATTTGTTTTTTTAATCTTCCGGCTATACAAAGATTTGAAAGTAGACTTAACTTTCAACCAAGGTGGTGGAGAGACTATGGTAGGTCTGTGCATAAAAAAGAAAATATTATTTTACAAGGATTAATATACCTATACATTGTTCGTCAAATCATTGAGTTCTTTGAAGTCTAAGTTAAGCTACACGATATCACACAAATACTTGCACTGTCTGGACAAGTCCACTGAAATCTGTGTGGTCTTTGATTAAATATCTCTCAGGTACGGACTTTTACACGGACTGTGACTTTATGGACTGTAAACGAAACTTTGACCCCTGAGTTTGAAAAAAATAAGTATGTAAAAAGTGTTATTATTTTATGAACGATTTGCAAAATACATATTATATCATTAATTCATGAATCCCCGACCGGTCCTATGAGACCGCGGTGTTATGGTTTTACTATTGTGTCTCGTTTTGTGGGTATGTGATAGGTTAAGTAGCATTCTATACTTTCTATCAATTATACATGTGTTATCAAACGTTTGAACTACAGTCTCTACCAATTGGACGTCAAACTCAGGGTCTTATAATAGCAGCCAAACTGGCTGTAGTTGCGCATACCTAGTTTTGTTGCAATTGAATATGCAGTTACACACGATACTACACTATACAACTGCCAGGAAATTGGAAGTTCGATGTCTAGAGGTTACGAGTAGATATAATCTATAATACGAGCATAAAAGGTGAAACTGACTGACTGACATCAATGCACAGCTCAAACTATTGGGATTAGGAGTGCAAAATTTCGCATAAGGTTTCCTTTTATGACGTCAGCCAGCACTAAGAGAAGGATTTTTTTTTAATTTAACCCCTAAGGAGAAGAACGGGATCCAACGATTGCGTCACTGCTTACCATCAGGTGGGATTGCAGTCAAGCACTAGTTAATAACAATAAAAAAAATTCATGCAAGACGCACAGGGCCGATCGTTGTGATCAACAGATTTCATATGCTTGTCTCCAAATCAAACTAGACATTCTTCTTCTTCTTCTTGCCCTTATCCCATATTACTCGGGGTCGGCGCAACATGTTTTTTTCTTCCATTCTGTCTTGTCCCCCGTCATGCTATCATTAACTCCCTTTTCTTTCAAATCAGTTCTCACACAATCCATCCACCTTTTCTTGGTCTCTCTCTTCCTCTCCATCCCCCTACATGTTAATCAAACTAGACATAACTTTTTGAATTTACAAATCTATGCTCATATCAATAGTACGTTTCAAGCAGTTAGCCTGCTGCTAATTTAGCCTCGACATTGACGTGTGAGGTGTGGCGGTACTTTCTTCCGCTCGTCTGAAGGTTACACGGCTCACGTGTGGCTAGTTAGTCAGCTTAGACGAGAATGCACATATTGTGTGCAATTATAATTGATTGCCTTTTTAGGTAGAATTGCTTTAGTTTCAATATCTGGCTTCGTATTGATTTGGTATTGTAATTAATTTTGAAACTGATCAGTCTGTTTCAGTTTTTGTTTTATTATCAGCGTTTTGGTTTGATTGTTTTTGCTCGCTTAGAGAAAGGCACTTACGCTCCTTAATTTAGGAGCTGCAAGCTGTTCCTGAAAAGTATAATAGAAAAATAGTTTCAGTCAGCATTGGGTCTGGTAGGTGGTAAGGTGTTTGGACGTAGGGGAAAAATATAAAACCTGGGGTCCTGACGGTTCCAGTGCGGTCACCGGTCTATAATATACCCCAGGTTTTGGGAGGCAGTATAGTTTAAAAGAATTACCGTTTGGCTTTGGAACACAAAGGGTGACTAAAAGTTGGCATTCCCCACTAAAAGCAAGGACTGGTGTTATTTTTTTTTAATAGTTTAAGGAAACCACTTGAGTTTCCTAGCTAACTTACTAAGCCGTTACGTTTTCTAAGACAGTATTCGTACTGGTGAGGTTAGGTTAGACTAACTCGTGAATTAATCAAGTTTTTGTCCTGCAGCGTTACATCAGTCAGGTCCCAAGCCGTAGCTCTGAAGTTTTTGTGCGGTTGACCCGCTTCCCTTACTTGTGCTCACGCCCACAACGTTGGCGGGTACTTACAGCATGTGTCAGTGTAATGGATGAGGTGTGTGTGACGTACTATAGATGTACAGTCACATTGAATAATATTATCTCACATCTTATGTCACTATTAGGTGATAAAATTCCAAAGTTTAGCGCTAACAGCGTCGATGACTACGTGCCCTGCGAGAGGCTGCCACTAGTCAATCTATGTATAATATGATGTCTGCTGTGACTATTGAGTCATAATATTGAGGCTATGTTATAAACAAGCTTGTTTTAGCCTAGAATGTTATATCAAAAACCAAAAGAATCATTGGGTGCACTGTTTGAATAATTATACGTCTAGCTACTGCTGAGGTCTCAGACTTGCGGATGGCAAGCAATGGGTATCTCGCCGTCCAGTAGTCCGGTAACCGTACGGATCGAGCTCGAGTCGTTGAAAGTAGTGTTCCAGGCGCGCCTTAAGAAGTCAGTAAAACCGGCAGGATCGAAGCCTACTGGGGCCATGAGTTCGCTTCTTAAAGGACAACTCGGGTTCCTGGAAGGCAAGGCAAAGAAGGATCATAGAAGTGGGGGGCAACGCCGGCAGGCATTACCATTCGACAACGATTCAAAAGAGTTTTCGACGCCCTATTTTTTTTAAATAGTTTTTGGTTTCAAATTCAAATTCATTTATTTAGTCTGAATGTGGTACATAATATGGTCTTAAATCTTGATGGTCTCTTCACAATCTGCCATGTGTGGCGTGCAAATATTTAGTAGGTACATAAATATTCTTTTAAGACTAAGAAAATAATATATGTTAGTATGGGTTAATAAGAATTATGATTTACAATTATGGCATGTCATGAACATCTAAAAATATTATGTAGATTAAATTCAAAGTGATATTAAATGTCAAAAGAAAGATGTCAAAATTTAAAAAGTACAATTCAATGAGGATGTCAAACATACGCAAATAATTCAGGATAATAATCAATGTCAAAAGATAGATGTCAAAATTTAAACAACTACAATTTACAATTTAAATTGTCACTTACGGGATATCTTCCGTGGTTTTTATTTATTTTGAGTTCCCGATATTTCGACGCTGTTGCAAGCGCCATGATCGCGGGATGACTGGAGAGTGCGGGTGGATGGAAAAAATTTGCTAAGAGCAGACAAATCTGTCTACCCTCTTTCTTTGTCTCTTGCTACGCGCACTATTGCAACTCGACACTAAATCACGGCAAAACACACTCACTGTATCACCACGTTTTTCGGAGTCTTTGTTGTGATGCCGGATCCCCCTTTTTATCATGTTCACAACTGGATTCCACGTACTTGACAATTTGAAACCATCCTCTCGATTGAAATTTTTGTGTTTACTTATTTCAATTGCTTCTCTTGTCAGCCTGGGTATGTAATGTTTGTCCGTGGACAAGACACTTGGCTTGTGGAATTCGATCCAGTGATTGGGCCCGGACTGCAGCAGATGTTCAGCTATGGCCGATTTTTGCTCATCATTGTTTTTGACCGCCTTTATATGTTCTTTTATGCGGCATGAAACAGTTCGCTTCGTCTGACCTATATATGAGCTGCCACAGCTGCAATCAATTTTATAAACCCCAGGATGTTCAAAAGGAATTTTATCCTTAGGGGAACGCAGACTTTGTGCTATTTTCCTATGAGGAGTAAACACAGTCCTTATCGAGTATTTACTCAATAAACGACCTATCTTGTCTGTTACTCCTCTCAGATATGGCAAGTAAGTTGTTTGGCGCTCCACTGTGGATCTGGCGGTCCGCTTCTTTTCCGATCTTACTTTTTCCTCATTCGTTTTGTAGCCATTCATAAGTAAAACCTTCCGCACATGAGACAATTCATCCGTAAGGTGTTCAGAATCACAAAGATCAAATGCGCGATTTGTGAGTGAAGTGACTACAGACTTGAGGTGATGGGGGTGATGATGTGAAGTGGCGTGCAAATAACGGTCCGTGTGAGTCGGTTTCCTGTACACAGAATGGCTTAGGGTCCCATCACTCCTTGCAATGACCTTGACGTCAAGAAAAGCCAAAGATCGATCCCTTTCCACTTCCGCTGTGAAATGCATGGCCGTATGGATATTATTCAAGTGGTTCAAACATCTCTCAATTTCTGGTATTCCACCTCTCAGGATGCAGAAAACGTCGTCCACATACCGTTTCCAAAACTTGATAGGCACAGGACAGGTAGAAATAGCCAGGTCTTCGAAATGTTCCATCCATAGGTTAGCAACCACCGGTGCCACTGGACTACCCATGGCTACCCCATCAATTTGTTGATAAAACTGGCCTTTGTACATGAAGAAATTGGTGGACAAACAGTGCTCCAGCAACTTAGCATATTCCAGTGGGATATCTTTTTCTGGGAGCTTTCTTCTTATAATTTCTATACATTCCAGTACGGGAACATTGGTGAAAAGTGATTCAACGTCAAAACTAACCATAATATCCTCTTTATCTACCCTGGTCTGCTTCAACAAATTCACAAAATGACGGGAGTCCTTAACAAAAGATGTAGTGTGGCCCACCAGTTTCTGTAGCGTATCTGAAACGTGTCTCGCTAAGTCACATGTTGGAGAATCTATTTGACTAACTATAGGGCGCAACGGGACTTCCTTCTTGTGAATTTTAGGTAACCCATAAATCTTAGGTGGTTGTGCTACCTTGGGTCTCAGGAGCCTGTTTAAAACATCATCAGGGAAGACATCATGACACTCTTTAATCACCTGGATAGTACGTCGTGAGACCCTAGCCGTAGGGTTGTAATTCACAGGTTTATAAGTCTTCTTGTCACTGAGCAGAGAAGAGAGAGATCCACAGTGGAGCGCCAAACAACTTACTTGCCATATCTGAGAGGAGTAACAGACAAGATAGGTCGTTTATTGAGTAAATACTCGATAAGGACTGTGTTTACTCCTCATAGGAAAATAGCACAAAGTCTGCGTTCCCCTAAGGATAAAATTCCTTTTGAACATCCTGGGGTTTATAAAATTGATTGCAGCTGTGGCAGCTCATATATAGGTCAGACGAAGCGAACTGTTTCATGCCGCATAAAAGAACATATAAAGGCGGTCAAAAACAATGATGAGCAAAAATCGGCCATAGCTGAACATCTGCTGCAGTCCGGGCCCAATCACTGGATCGAATTCCACAAGCCAAGTGTCTTGTCCACGGACAAACATTACATACCCAGGCTGACAAGAGAAGCAATTGAAATAAGTAAACACAAAAATTTCAATCGAGAGGATGGTTTCAAATTGTCAAGTACGTGGAATCCAGTTGTGAACATGATAAAAAGGGGGATCCGGCATCACAACAAAGACTCCGAAAAACGTGGTGATACAGTGAGTGTGTTTTGCCGTGATTTAGTGTCGAGTTGCAATAGTGCGCGTAGCAAGAGACAAAGAAAGAGGGTAGACAGATTTGTCTGCTCTTAGCAAATTTTTTCCATCCACCCGCACTCTCCAGTCATCCCGCGATCATGGCGCTTGCAACAGCGTCGAAATATCGGGAACTCAAAATAAATAAAAACCACGGAAGATATCCCGTAAGTGACAATTTAAATTGTGAAACAAACCGTGATAGCCTAAAACAGTGTTTAAATACAATTTAGTTAATTAGGATGTCAAAATATCATTCAAATAGTCGTTTAAATTATAATAACACTTTTTGCACAAGAAATCTTTGAGTTCTTTTTTAAATCCATTTAAATTCAAGTCTTTAATTGGTTTTGGGATTTTGTTAAACACTTGTGGGGCTATGCAGAATATGCTTTTTCTCATTAGAGCAGTTTTGGCTTTACGTCCGCGCAACATATCATTCCGCCTGTTACGTTGCACAGTATCGGATAAGCTTGGAAACAGATGTGAGTTCAACAGGTTTGAATGTTTTCATCTTTATTGTATACTATTAATTTATATTTATTATTTACAGATTACCTACTAACATTACAAATATATATTTACACAAAATAAAAAACCCTAAAGTACTAACTAAAAGTAAACTAAAAAAACCGGCCAAGAACGTGTCGGGCCACGCTCAGTGTAGGGTTCCGTAGTTACCCGTCCGTCACAATAAGTGTCCCCAATTTTTCGCAAACTGTTCGTCCCATCAAGTTCAAAAAAATTATTTGAGTAAACCCCTATTCATTTAAATACCTATCCAACAATATATCACACGTTAGGGTTGAAATAAAAAATAAAACACTTTCCACTTTACATGTAGGGGGGCTACCCTATTAAAACATTTTTTTCCAATTTTTATTTTTGCACTTTGTCGACGTGATTGATATACCTACATATTGGTACCAAATTTCAGCTTTCTAGTGCTAACGGTCACAGTGATTAAGCGAGGACGGACGGACAGACATGGCGAAACTATAAGGGTTCCGTTTTTGCCATTTGGCTACGGAACCCTAAAAATGGCGTCGGAAAACTCCTCCACATCGCTGTCGACTGGTAATGTAGCCAAAAGGCAGGCAGCATTGCCACGTTGTATGGCAATGCTTATTCTCTGGCCAAGATAAAGTTCGGTTAAGTATAATTTAGACAAGGGCTTTTTTAATGTAATACTCGTAAATGGTCTGTAACAATCTATTACTAATACAAAGCTAAACAGTTTTGTTTGTTTGAAAGTGCTAATTTCAGTACCAGTTCAAATTGAAAAATCTATTCTAGTTTTGAAGAGCCCATTTGTTGATGAAGGCAGTATAAAATCACGCTAGGACCTACGGGAGCGGAGCTGAGTAGTAACCGAAGACACCGTGAAACCGCAGAGGACAACTGGTTGTTAAATAAAATTATAGTATTTATAGAAAAACAACAACAGTTATTTTCTATCTTTCGCATAAACAAACAAAGACATAACCTCCTATTCAGGTCACTAACCCGGTTATCCACAGTGCTGAAAAGTAGACCTGTACGTAGGTTGCAACAGATCGCAGCAGGCGTATTTTAAGAGGGTGCTCACTCTTACTCTCAGCTCGAGCCAACAACTATAGTCTATCGGTTTAGGTAGTTAACTAAAGGTAAACAATCTTGGTATGTCTTTTTATATTAAAGAGGTCATATAAAATTTACACGAAGATTATTTAAATTTAGTTTATTAGCTAACATCGATTTAGGTAAATACGTAGTTGCAAAGATTTTTACATACAATTTTTAGACAACTTTTCGATAAAAAGACATGCCAAGATTGTTTACATTTAGTTAATTACCTAAACCGATAGACCATAAGTAACTTAATATTGTCCAAGTATATTCACGAGAACCTAGTGATAACTAAATACTATATTCAAGGTTGTGGATCAAAATCAGCTTCTCACATACCTGTACGAACTGTGAAGGTCAATGGTGCCGCAGTTATATACTTTTTATCGCTAAAACACTGAAAATAGTTTACTGTGAATAGTTTATTTTTATTTGTTATAAATTTAAATCGGGTTTTTGTAAGCAGACGCAGCTGTGAACACACTAAAAAATATTTATTGTTATTTTATGTTTGTGTGTTTTATTTGCCTCAAAATATAGTGTGAAATAATATGTGTAGTGATTTTGATGGTGCAGTTTTGGTCTATATTGCTTCCCATCACCCCTAAAGTTGGATTAATAAAAATTGAGTGAAAGGTTTCGCCCCGTAGTTGATATAAAAGACAAGTGCGCCCGCGCAGCACCTCCGACTTGCCAACATGACACCGTTCACGCGATTGGTACGTTACTCGCTTACTTAAAACCTTTTTTTTTTAAACGAAAATAATAAGACCTTTTTGGGTGATAAATGTCATATTTGACAGTTAAGCTACTGGCTGGATAGAAAAAAAAGTAACATAATTTAAGAAAAAAATAATTGTGATAATATTTAGTGTTTTTGTAAGTAATTATTCTAGTTGTTATTATAATAAATTAGAGTTGTTATCTCTTTGTTTCAAGAACAGTGGGTTACTTACCTATAAGATATTATTTTGTAAGAAACCCAGCCATTACTTACATAATTTGCTACCAAGTGCTGTCATAATTAGATATGCTATTGTTTCACCCATTTTTATTTACATTTCTGTTTACTAATTATTTTATTTCAGTGAGTGTTGATTTAACTTGTTATTAAGTGAAAGTTAGTAATGGAAAAGTGACTTGAAGTGGTTCCTTTGTTTTGCAGTTAAGTGCTGTGTCTGATAAGGTTCGCGTGTGTTTGATAATGTTTCTAATTAGTGCCAATTATGATGAACAACATGATAGGGGGGTTGATGAAACTTATGATAGATATGGAAATAGGAGCTTACCTGTTAGAGTGAGCAAGACATTGATTGTTCGTCTACATTACTTGATATAGGAACTCTTATAGGCATCGGGTTTTTTTGTCATTAAATATTACAAAATTATTGTTTTTCATACATTAGACTTCGTTAGAGACTTAGAAGTAACCATAGTAAGTTGTAAATTACACTTGCGTTGGGGCTATATCGCTAGGTACTTTCCATAGTGTTATTGTACAATGTTGATAACTTTTAAAAAAATGTATTAATTAAGTTATTTAAACTTCACTTTTATAATAGTAGTACATTGGCGGACAGTCAACCCAAAGGTATCCAATCGTTTTCGTCTTGTGATTTTAGTAGTTTTTGAAATGATGAAATAGTTTTTTCATATTTTTGCTCAATGGTGCAATACAAGTATAGTGTTCAACGCAGTTGTCCTAGAGAGTCGAGCTAGTTTCTGTTTCGTGTACATTTTAAGTTGTTTCGAACTAAGCAAAGTAATTGCGAAATGCTTACTGGGCGATAAGAGATAACGATTGGGTTAACACTTGCGGAGGTTTCTACAAGGCTTCGTTTAAAGATTAATGAAAGATGATAAAGTTTAAATTAAAAATGTGTGCAGAGGCCACCTAAAAAATTTTTACTTGGCAACATTTTTAAAATACTTTAATACTTTATTGTAGACCATGACAAGTGATGAAAGAGTTCATGTACTTAGGTGAGCCTAACACAGAGTTGAATAGGTGCGCAGCAAGCAAAAGAGTAAAATGCAGTTCAAAATTAATATTTTTTTTACGGCAACGCTAGGAATAACTTCAGTATATTTGATGCGTTTACTAACATGAAAAGTCACAAACACAAGACTAAGATTCCTAGACCTAGAACAACTATCAATACAAGTGATTGTTCTATCCGACAATCGAACCCGCGCCACGCAGTGCAGCAGCTATTCGTTGAACCACTGCGCCAACCACGCCGTCGTTGTCAGAATACCGCAAAACATTCCAAAGGCCCCTGAGTATCAATAGTCAGGTTACTTACTGGTGCAGTGACAATGAGCTCTAAATCAGTCTGCGACATGCCATACTACCGGAGACTTGCGCCCGCGCCGTGGCACAGTGTACATGGTGTTCAGTAGGATAACCGATATAGATAAATTCTAAGAATGCATTCATTTTAGTTAGGGTAGCAGTCAGATTTAGGGCGCTTGTGCACTACACGGAATTTTACTGTCCGGCAGTTCAATTTCTTACAATTTGTCAATGAATTTCAATGAATTCTCAATGAAAGTGGATGTAAATCTGACTGCCGAACAATAAAATTCCGTGTAGCTCACAAGCGCCCTATGTATGGTGCAACATAAAAATAACAACATAATTATACATGTTAAATATCTTTAAATTGGTATAGGTGCATCTGTACGTGTGTATCATCTTAGAACTACTCCTAAATAGTTTGACCGATTTGGAGGACCACGTCAGGATGGCTAGTTCCATTGTCTCATTATGTTCCTAATATCTATTATCTCATAATAGTTCTAATCTTATATGGTACTTGCATGCATTATAAATGCCTAGATTCGCTCTCGTATTTATTTAATATTGAAATAAACGACTGTGTTACGTTCAAGGGATCTAAATGTGAAGAGAGTGTGTAAATAACTAATTACTTTTAAATTACGCGAGTCAAGTAAGCATGAACAATGATAAACATTTGTTGCATTTATTTTGATTACATCTACTACAAGCTGTCCCCTGCGGTTTCCTCTGCTTCCGTGGGTCGTAGCGTGATGGTATATAGCCTATAGCATTCCTCGATAAATGGGCTATATAACACTGAAAGAATTTTTCAAATCGGACCAGTAGTTCCAGAGATTATAGATAAGACATACAAACTTACAAATTTTACCTCTTTATAATATTAGTATAGATCAGTTTTCATGATGAAAGATATCTTTCGTGTCGTTATTTTGCAGTAAACGATTTATAATCTTAATACGAGACATTTATAAATGTTTTATCTTCGCAGAATCTGTAGCCATCACAAAATAAATCTGAACAATTTTAAGTCCAACCTTGACAGTAAAACAAAAAGTAATTACTTGTCTCGATACATGCGTTATATTTCCGCATACTTTCTTTGCAATAAATTTTATCAAACACAATCGAATCTCAACCTTATACTTCGGTAACACGATTCAAAATTGCACAGCAGTAAACATGCACTATATTAAATTACCTACAACTGAAAACTAGTCCTGACTTTGAATTGAAACGATTATTAACCGTGTGCTAATGAAATAAAGATCAAAATTGAGTGTCGATGTGTGTCAACCCAAGGGCGTGGCAGACTTGTTATATTGGATTATGCGGTGCTGTGTCCAGTGAACGGGCCGTGGCCTCTAGCCAGCACTTTCCTAGCCCCTTTGTGCCGTATTATAATTATTTATAATATAATACTGGTCCACCTTTACCAACAGTAGGAAATAAAAAACACTTTATTGAAAGTTGTGCGTTCATTTAATATGGGCTGGACTTAAGGCTGCTGCAGTCAATTGCGAAGCAAAGGATCGCATTTTTCTTAACAATCGCTTACTGATAAAATTCATAGAACAATTTCTTTGTCGCATCGATGTCGCATTGTCGCGTCGTTGTCGCATTGTAACGTCGTTGTCACATTGTCGCGGCGTTGTCGTATTGTCGCGTCGCTGTCGTATTGTCGCGTCGCTGTCACATTGTCGCATCGTTGTCACATTGTCGCATCGTTGTCGCATTGTCGCACCGATGTTGCATTGTCGCATTTGTATTTTCCCGGAAGCGTTTATTCTCACGATTCCTCATTGTACTACGTACAGGAGTCGTGCATGACATTAAAAGTTACGATTAAACTGTTTAGTAGTTTTTGTGAATGAACTAACTGAATGCCGTGAAAAGGTAAAATTAACCGTGAAAATAAACGTGAAATCGTGCATTTAAATTAAGACTAAGTCTGTATCACTGTTTACTACACAGTACTGTTTAATTTTTATTTAACTGTAATTTCTTTGTAGAAGGTCAATGGTTCATAACTATAACTTTTTAAATTTTTTTTTTTTTTTTTTTTATTTAATTTGTAGCATAGAATCTAAAGTATCGAAACTAATTCGTATCGATCATTGATCTTCTACTACAAAGAAAAAAGGCAATTTTGCATTGGCAGAGTACACACTTGAACTTACGACCCCTTTTCTCTTTAGTTCATGAGTCCCCGACCGGTCCTATGAGACCGTGCTGTTATTGTTTTACTATTGTGTCTCGTTTCGCGGGTATGTGATAGGTGATAGATTAAGGTGGGAAATCATTCAATGACTTCTCGCTCTGGGGAGGATCGGAACGGTGTGTAAGACTTTTACTGACTAAAACCAAACCTATGTTTCTTTGCCTTACGTGCCAGGCCACATAGTTCGAATTTTTGATTATACCTAAACTTATAAAATAAATAATAACTCTTATTGTAGCAAGAAATTGATTACTTTTGTTCAGTTATATAAAACTTAATTAAAACAATATGTTCAATTTTTAATTGCTTTCGTAACGTGAGTATTCAAAGCTAGTTATTTTCGTTTAAAATAATGCTAAACAACTATGTGTAACACAAACAATAAATTGATTTTGCGCAATAGAACCGTTGCACCGTTCTTATTTTATCACGAACCGTTTATCGACGTTTTGTTTTTATGGTGAAAAAGTACATAAGTATACTACCATAGATTGCGTAATAGTTACTTGGTGGGTTATATGGTTCAAGAGGTAGTTTAAAACAAAGTGCTACCAATGTCAAGAGTAGAAATTGTATGGTTAAGTAACTGAAAAAGAAATAACAAGTAAAACTGTTGACCAAAGTATGTTTTGTGCTTCGTCAATTAAGGCCTACCTATGTTTCTGCAGTAGCTCTTTTGCCTCTGAGGGACAATGCCCGCTTGGGCTGCAAGGAATTTCTGAAAAGAAAACCAAAATGAAGGTTACAGTTGTGGTTTTAGTCAGTTAGATTCTAACACGCCTTCTCACGACACTCTTGAGCGGGAGTAATCATTAGATGATTTCATACATCAAAAAAAGGGCAGCATTACTTTCTTAAACAACCTTGCAAAGACCCTGTGTAGTACAGTGCCACCTTTGCAAAGACCCTGTGTAACCCCATTGTTCAAAAACAACTCCGCAAAGACCTTGTGTAGTACAGGTGTACCCTTTGCGGGAAAACAACTCCCCAATTGCTAGAAAAATCCACATTCCCGCTCGAAAATACAACGGATTGTAAACCTAAACTTATTGACCACAATACACATCATACTAGTAGAAACAGTGCTGCATTGTGCAACTGGTGAAGTAAGCTACAGGTACACATATAGGCACAGTGTGCACATAGGTAATGTAGTTCAGACCTAAGTCTAGATCAGCGTTGTGACAGACTGCTGTATTTGACACGTTAAGCCATCTATGCGTGAACTTTCGTCATTGGGCTGTGGTGTGAGGCAGAGAAGTATAGCGTGTTTGTAATAGAAGCAAGCGGTTAGGCTGTCAGCTATGATATAATTGTTAGCTTCAGTAGACTACGAAAAAATGCCTTGATAAAAAATCTATAAGGGTGTAAAATCATTCAATAACGTCTCCCGATCTAGTAAGGAGCGTGAAGGCGTGTCAGATTTTTACTGACTAAACCACCTATGTCCTTCAGTTACCCTTTGCTTTCTAGGACCACGGTTCAGAAATTCCCCGTGGCTCTAGCGGACAAATGCTTTGTCATGGCACTTTAAAAACATAAGATTTGTTGTTAAAATTTGAACTAAAAATAAAAAAAATCGGCTGATCACAGCTTTTCTTGATCCATAATATTACTTCTGAGTTGAAGATGATTAATATTAAACACACACAGTTAAACGCTGTCTTTAATATGGTTTGACTTACCTAAAACTAACATTAGGATATCCTAACCTAATAAAAAAAAGTAATACGTAATATTTTTTTTAATCTAGCGCCATACATTCTCACCACTATCACAACATTTTTACCAAACCCGCTCCCGCCTGTAATCTGCACCACCACCCACAATTACCCCAACATGACACATTACACTTTAATACAACAAACGCAGATGTCAAGGACCTCTGGTTACACAAGGTTACTGGTTACTGGTTACTGTAACCACCAGACAATTTAATTGATATGTTTCAATTGCTGCGATTTCGTTAGACACTACATTACGATTTGGCAGTAAAAGAAATTGGAGTGAAAATGTTTTAATTTGATTTCGATATTATTTATGTACTTGGTTTTTATAGTTGGATTACTTTGTTTTTGTTTAATGCTACTTACAATTTAATAGTTACCGTAAAGTGTGATTACAAGTCCGTGATAAGACCTGTCATACTGTATGGTTTAGAATGTTGGGCTGTGAAAAAGATGGATGAAAAAAATTGCATGTAGCGCAGATGAATGGATGTGTGGTGTGACGAGAATGGATAAAGTGAGAAATTAGTATATTAGAGGAAGTTTGAAAGTGGCACCAGTGACCGAAAAGTTGAAAGGAAATCGTTTGTCTTGGTATGGTCATGTGAAGAGGAGGGATGAAACGCATGTTACTAAAAGAGTTATGAGTTTACATGTGGATGGATGGAGAAGGAGAGAGAGGCCAAAGAAAGATGGATGGATTGTGTAAGGACTAATATGAAAAACCGGCCAAGTGCGAGTCGGGCTCGCGCACAAAGGGTTCCGTAGCAGCAAATATAATACAGTTAAATCAACCTATCTCAAAAACTATAAGAGATACTTTGATCAAACCAAAAATCGTTGAAAGAGTTAATTAGCATGCATCACCTCTATTTTTTTTAGAATTTTATACCCCGTAGTTATAAAAATAGAGGGGGGGGACATACTTTTTACGACTTTGAGAGCTGATATCTCAAAAACCGTTCACTTTAAGAAAAATGTTTTTTAGAAAACTTTATATCATTTTAAAAGACCTTTCCATTGATACCCCACACGGGTATGTACATCGAAAAAAAAATTTTCATCCCTCAGTTACATGTATGGGGGGCCCCACCCCCAATTCTTTTTTTTACTATTTAGTGTCATAATTTTGTAGCGGTTCATACAACACATATTCCCATCAAATTTCATCACTGTAGTACTTATAGTTTCCGAGTAAATCGGCTGTGACAGACGGACAGACGGACAGACGGACAGACGGACATGACGAAACTATAAGGGTTCCGTTTTTGCCATTTTGGCTACGGAACCCTAAAAAACGGGAGTTAGTGATTGTGTGACGGACGACAGGACAGAATGGAAGAAAAAAACGTGTTGCGCCGACCCCAAGTAATATGGGATAAGGGCAGGAAGAAGAAGAAGAAAGTGTGATTGCCCTGGGTTGAACGAAAGAAAACCCTGGTGCCATGGAATCTATTTCAGTATATTTCAAGGAACTGAATAAAATTGGATAAAAATATCTACTTATTTGTCTGCAAGCATCTAAGTCACCGGAAGCGTTCCTTGATTGAATAAATTAAAGAAAAAAAGTTCCAAGAAATTCTTCCATCTCTATCTCAGGCATAGAAACTTTACAACGCAAACCTCCGTCATCATCGTATTCCCATAACAAAGTTGGTTAAAAACATCTTAGTAGATTTTCTATCGGAATGTGTGTGATTTTGTATCTGTGACTCGTTGTTTGTGTGTCTGTCTGTGTTTGTTTTGTATATGTGTATTTATATGTTTTCTTTATCTTTGAAATAAGGGAGTCAACATAATCGCAATTTGTTTAAATCGAAATAAAATCGTTTCTAACTATCTCAGGCGTAGGGACCTTACGACCCGAACCTCCATCTGAATCTGAAAAGGAAATCCTCCCCATTGAAACCTTACCATGTAAACTCATCATCATCACCATATCATAACTAATCTCCCCGTCTCTCCTGCTCAGGCGGTGCTGGCCCTAGTGGCGTGTGCGCAGGTGCAAGCGCAGTACTCCGAAGAGCGCGCGCCGCGGTACATCGCGTCGGAGCCCAAGCAGGCCGCCCCCCCTCCAGTGGCCATCCTCAAGCAAATCAACAGGTAATTATCACGTTTTCATATGTAATTTATGAAAGGCTGCATATTGTAGCGACGAACGAAGGCAAAGAAGGAGAAGAAGGAGGAGTGGATTTTAGTCAGTAAAAGTCTGACACACCCTCTTGCTCCACTCAAGAGTGGGAGAAGTCATGCTGATGATTACCCTCATAAAAAAATATCTGTGGCACCCTATTGACCCTATACTAACTAAAATTCAAAATCCTGCATCACGTATTAGAGTTCTCTGCGCAATTAGAAGGTATCCAACAGTCCAAAATTAGGTATTGGGTAGTTACCCGGACCAGATAACCTTCTGGTCGGAGGATCCTCTCTTTTCAACGGAAGTTTGCGGAACTTTATGTTAGACTAGCTTTAGCCCGCGGCTTCGCCCGACCACATAAAATATAGCCTATGTTACTCAGGAATACAGCAGCTTTCTATTGAAAACATTTTAGCAATCGGACCGTGATCGGACCAGTACTTCCACAGATTACCTCATACAAACAAAAAAACAAACTTTACCCCTTTATTATATTAGTATAGATAGATTACTGACGCCTTAAATTAGCTTGCTAAGGAATAGAATTCCCTGCCGGAGTCTTTGTTGGATCTAGGACCTAGCGGTCTTTAAGTGGGAGGAAAGAGTCAAGAATAAATAAGTTATTGGAGTATTCTAGACAAGCGTGCTTCATTTAACTCAAGTTTAACATTTAACTCTTTAACCTCAAGTGAGAAAAGTGATCAAACTCAAGATCGTTAATAATAATGAAAATTTAAATCCAAGGGATTAATTTCCTCTGGGGCTATGGGTGGGCTTCCGTGGACCCTGGAACAAAAGCAAAGAAGGAACGGGGTGGGGTTTTGTCGGTAAAATTCTGACACGCCCTCCCGCTCAGCCCAAGAGCGGCAGAAATCATTCTGAAGATTCCCCACCTAAAAAAAGGGATTATTTTGCCCCAAAAAGCAGTTTAAGTTCTGCTTGAAGGCTTTAGGAAGGTAATCATAAAGTTTACGAGTTTTATTTCTAGGATGCAAGAAACACTGATCAATATCACAACTCCTGCGTTCAAATCGAAGACTGTGTTTTTTGACCATCTCGCCAAAATACAGAATCTCCTAGACGACGACGTTATAGCGCCGTTGCGGTATTTCTGGATTATCTCATATTATCTGTCACTTCAATCTATTACTTAACTACCCATTCTACAACTGTAGGGGCCCGGTAGGGCCGAAGCCTCTGGGGAACACGGAAAATCCGAAAGGTGCTCACCGTGTCCCCCAGATCGAAGGCAACGAAGGAACGGGGTGGGGTTTAGTCAGTAAGAGTCTGACACACCCTCCCGCTCTGCCCAAGAGCGGGTGAAGTCATTCTGATGATTCCCCTTCCAAAAAAAAAGCCCTTACTCGGTAAAATTTACGGAAAGAGATTTGACTGATTTTTTTTTGCGTGTGTTAACGGTGACTAAAATATTTTTTGGGCGTGATTTAGGGGCTTAGTTGCAAGACGATTCTTTCGATAAATATGTACTGGTCATGAAGTGTCTCTTTCTTTGACATTTTACTGTAATTAAAATTAATGAATTAGGTTTACTCTCTACAAACGCGTGGCTGCATAGACGCGTATTCGTCATTAAAGGTACAGATGTACACCTGCGTGAAGCTTGCTCAGTCGAAGAAGCGGCAACGACACGACGGTACGACGACGTTGCCTCTTCATTGACACAGTTTTTATGAGATACGTCTATGAAGCTACGCGTCCGTGGACAATAGACGTATCTATTGTAATAGTAAGTTTAATAACTGTAAATATTTAAAAAGATATTGAAAGACCTTCTTAAAACTTGGCTAAATTTTATTTTAAGTTATGAACACGATACTTTGCGAAAGAGCCATTGTTAGTGAGCGAACTTAAATTTAAGAAATAAATCATTCTGTGAAAGCCAAAGCGACAATATGAAATAGAGTATTTTGCAACCAGTAGAGAAACGAAAGAATCGTTTTGCGACTAAGCCGATATAGAATGTATACCTCCAGCTGTCTGTGGATATATCTCACTTGAGAAGATGACGATGTTTGGGTACGATTAGAACCATTTATTTGCTTTCTTCCTTTCTGTGTGTGACTGTGTGTTCTTCTAGTTATAATCAGTTAAAATCTACCCAATTGATCTGGTGGTGGCAAGTGCGACTACCAACCGTAATGTCCTGGGTTTAATACCCAGGTCGGGTTTGAAGAGCTATTGGGTTTTTCTTTAGGAATTGGTGGTATGTTACCACGTATGATACCCTCGTGCCTCGGAAAGCACGTAAAGCCATATTTTGGTCTTATGCCTAAAACACTTTTGTCTAACAAGTTAAAATGGATAATAATATACACTTATAGTACACATTTCCCAGTGTCTAGTCTACCGCCTACAACCTTGACTAGTTGTTAATAAGCCTAGGTATTCTAGGTACACTAGATTGGGCAAGGCGTACTAAAATACCTAAACGTAGGACTGGTTTCAAGTGTAACTTGTAATTTATTATAGAGAACTAAGTGCGCTCATAATGCTATTTGATTGCAATTCATACTCCACCATATTTCCTTTACTTGTTGCTAAAATGATCAAACAAATTTTTATGGTAACATATTGTAAATACACCTCGATCCTTTTTACACCTCGATACTAAAGTTATTAATAGTTATATTCACTTTTACAAGCTTTCTTTCATTTTCGACTAAGTGTTTCGCCGCGTCGTTTATACCGCGTACATATAAATCATTTCGATATTAAAAGACTATGAGAACGATATAAATAAGTACGTAGAAAATAGCCATAAAACACAGTTAAATTATTTAAAGAAAAAAAGATCGGGCCCAACAATCTGCTTATCTCTGGTTCGAGACGAAATCCTAAAAGAGCACACTTGTTCGGTGAAGAGCTGTGAACTAAACTGACCACTTCAGGTCACGAACTAGATACCATGCATAAGTCTATTGAATTGGTCTGTTATTCAAAAATGCTACGTTAATTTCCCAATCTCTTTAAAACTTATGCTCATGACTATGAAAAATTAAGTATGTGTTTCTGCAAACTTGCACATTATATTTTTTCTGGTTCAATGGGAAATGTACAGAAAACCGTACAAGATGCTCAAAATCTAAACAAAATAAATCCTAACACGTTATACCTGACACATTACAGGCACAACGAAGATGGCTCCTACACATACGGGTATGAGGCTGCTGACGGTTCCTTCAAGATCGAGACCAAGTCCCCTGCTGGAGAGGTCAAGGGCAAATACGGATACAAGGATGATACTGGCAAGGTAAGGATGTAGCAGAATAGTAGTATTTTGGTAGTAGCGGGCTATTCATCATCTACCGAGCCTTTTCCCAACTATATTGTGGTCGGCTTCCAGTCAAACCGGATTTAGCTGAATACCAGTATTTTACGAGGAGCGGCTGCCTACCAGACCTCCACAACCCATTAACTGGGGTAACACTACTACGGTACTTCATGGCAAGACTGGAGTCAGATTTATTGGCTTCTGACTATCCGTAACGACTGCCAAAGATCTACAAATGACAGCCGGGACCAACGACTTAACGTGCTTTCCGAGGCACGGAGGAAACTCGGTATGTTAAGATGGTCACCCATCCACAGACCAACTTTGGCAAGCATTGCTTAACCTTAAAGATCGACCCGTGCGGCTGTTATTATCTAACTACGAGATTACAAATACAAATACATTTAAATATTTCAAATAAACCATTTAGAGGCACTTTTGAATTTTGAAGAATTCAGTTCAAAAAAATAATACTGATTGCACATTTCAAAGCGTAGAATGTGCTGAAAAGTTCATGGGCATTTTTTAAAATCTAGAACAGAATAAACACACAACAATATCTATTTGTTTGTAGAAACGACAAAAATGCTTTGTCTTTTTTCTTTTTGGGTTTTTTGTGCATTTGGCCATTGTCAATTTTAGAACGTGTCTATTTTTAATTTCTGATACAAAATACAGTTACCTAATTTGTTTTCCATTAAAAACGGATATAGCACATTCTAATGTTTTTGCAGTATTTATCAGTAAATGTATCGTGCAAGTCAGCCTTCACGGCAAACTGCACTCAGCTTAACTTTACTGAGTTTGCACCTGACCAGTTGTGTAGACACTTGAGATATAAATCCACACCGATTCTATTTCGCAATATCAATTTGCGAATAACCCACTGAAGTCTGAACTTCAATCGTAAAAATTCCGTGAAAACTCAAAAAAGTAAAATCTGTCACTTTGTTTTGACTCCAAGATGAAATGAAGCAAAGAAAAATTTTATATAGGTACTTTTTGTTCTACTAATAATTTATATCTACTTGCTTACTACGATAATGTCATATATACCCGTTTTCATAGACATTAGCATCATTTCGTAGTGTACTTAATAGGTACTAGGCTTTTTATTTCTTGTCCATTATATATTTTAACTCAAAGATGCTGTTAGACAAAGGTGTTTCTAACATACAGTTTCTTGGTTCTCTATTCAAAATTCTTAGTGTGAACGAAACTAAATGAAGAGTTGATATCAATTCCAGGTCCGTGTGATCGAGTACGGAGCCAACAAGTTCGGTTTCCAGCCGTCAGGCGAGGGCATCACAGTGGCGCCCCCTACGCTGGTGGACGAGACCAAGGAGGAGAGGCAGAGGCAGGAGAACAGGCAGCAGCAGCCGCAACAGGTCTGTGTCTTTACCACTAGATAATTTTTTAATTAGTATAAACTAGTGCTTGACCGCGATCCCACCTGATGGTAAGCAGTGATGCAGTCTTAGATAATGAGGCGCCTATTAACTCTAGCCTTGAAGACACCCAAATTATAATCGGTAGGGAAGACCGCAACAGGCAAATTGTTCCAGTCCCTCGATGTACGCGGTATAAACGACGAAGCGAAACGCTTAGTCCGGACCGTAGAGGTTTTGACAACGTAACGGATACTCGCCGTATGACGGTTTGTCCGAAGGTAGAAACGGGATGGTGGAATCACGTCATGTAATTCCCGCGCACACTCTCCGAAAGTCATCCAGTAAAATTCAGAAATGCTGGCTACCCTACGCCTGTGCTCAAGGCTTTGAAGATTGGACTTAACCGTATCTGTATCTCCAAGATTCCATTCCACAAGAGCCTTATACAAATTGTCGTGAAGAATACCCATTTGGAGGTCTGTGGAACAGAGAGAAAAGTTCCACCTTTTTTTTTTTTTTTTTTTAAATTGTATAAGCTAGTGCTTGACTGCGATCCCACCTGATGGTAAGCAGTGATGCAATCTTAGATGGTGAGGCGCACTAGTTTATTAAGAGCCTATTCACTCTAGCCTTGAAGACACCCAAATTATAATTGGACGGGAAGACCGCAGCAGGCAAACTATTCCAGTCCTTCGATGTGCGCGGTAGAAACGACGAAGCGAAGCGCTTAGTCCGGACCGTAGAGGTTTCCACAACAAAAGGATGGACATTCGCCGTACGACGGCCTGTCCGATGGAAAAAACGGGATGGCGGAATCAATTCGTGTAATTCCTGCGCACACTCTCCGAAATGCATCCTGTAGAATACCGAAAGGCTGGCTACCCTACGCCTGTGCGCAAGGCTTTGTAGGTTGGAGTTAACTAGATCTGGATCTCCAATTAGCCTCTTCGCACGCCTTTCCACTGAGTCCAAAGTTGCCAGGTGGCATTTTGCAGCTCCAGCCCATATGTGGCTGCAGTACTCCACACACGATCGGACCTGTGCTTTGTATAACATAAGAAGCTGTCCCGGTGTGAAGTACTGCCGGACCTTTGCAAGAACGCCGAGTTTCCTAGCAGCTACTTTAGCTTTGGACTCAATGAACCGCCCAAAGTTCAGGTCGGAGGAAATTTCAACTCCCAAGAGCTGAAGGCGATCGGTGCAGTCCAGGGATACATCCCGGAAAGCAGGAGCCAAGGTGAACGGGCTCCTTTTAGCGGTGAACAGACACGCTTGTGTTTTGGCGGCGTTGAATCCCACCAGATTGGCTTCGCCCCACTTGGAGACTGCCTGAAGTGAGTCATTCGCACGCTCTACCATAGCCTCTCTTTCGGACTGGATTAGCTCCTTACTAGCCCGAGTACTTGGCAGGTATCTCTCTACAACTGTGCTATCATCTGCATACCCATAGATACCGGGTATCAGCAGATCGTTGATGTGGAGCAGGAAGAGAGTTGCAGAGAGTACAGACCCCTGAGGAACTCCGGCATTAGTCATCATGGGCTCTGAAGAGCATCCGTCGACAACAACTCGGAGAGACCGTTCACTCAGGAAGTCTTTTATCCAGTTAATCAGGCCAGGGGAGATGCCGTACGCTGGGAGCTTACTTAAAAGGCAAGCGTGCCATACCCTGTCGAAGGCCTTCGAGACGTCTAAGGAGACTGCAAGTCCTTCCCCATTCTTCTCGAGGGCCTCGCCCCACAAGTGAGTGACATACACTAGAAGGTCCCCAGTAGACCGATTGCGGCGAAACCCGTACTGTCGGTCACTGAGGAGATCGTTACCTTCCAGGTATGTCAAGAGGCGCGAGTTCAACACACGCTCCATAATCTTGCAGAGTATGGAGGTTATCGAAATCGGCCGATAGTTGGTGGGATCGGCACGACTGCCCTTTTTGGGCACGGGCTGCACGTTAGCAAGCTTCCAGGACTTGGGCACTATACCAGTCCTATATGAGAGGCGATACAAGCGTGTCAGAACAGGAGACAACTCGGGCGCACATGCCTTGAGAACAATCGCTGGAATACCATCTGGTCCACTAGCTTTATTCACGTCTAGACGACACAGTGCTCTCAGAACTTCTTTGTTCCTTATACGGACCTCGGGCATCGAGGTGCCGCAGTGAGATAGAGTCGGTGGAGTAGAACTGCCAGTGTCAAGACGTGAATTGTTGGCGAAGAGAGATGCAAAGAGACCTGCTTTCTCTCTCGCCGTGTGAGCCAGTGTTCCATCTGGCCGAACCAGCGGAGGCAATGTGGGCCGACAGAAGTTCGCTTCGACCGACTTGGCAAGGGACCAGAACGCTCTGCTACCGGACGGTTGTGCAGAGAGCTTCTGGCCAATGTGGGAAATGCGATCGAAGCGGGCCTTCCTTAGTGCCTTTTTATAGGACTTGGCAGCATGGTTGAAGGCTCTCTTATTTGAGCTCAGGTCCGGAGCTTTGCGGTCACGAGCATCCACCCAGGCAAGAAATGCCGAGTGCTTTCGCTTTTCAGCTTCAGCACAATCGGCGTTGAACCATGGGCGAGCTGAGCTTCCGACGGGTACGTCACTATATGGGATGTAATACTCCATAGCTTGACGCACGACATCGGAAATTGCCTCCGCACAGCTCGACGAATTTTCCGAAGAGAAACAGACCTGCTGCCAAGGATAAGACGCAAAGAAGTGCCGCATCTCATCCCAATCTGCTGACTTGTAACGCCATATTCGCCGTTCCCCGCGTGAGTCGCAGTCAGGTGGCGAGAAGGACGTTACAGACTTCACCAGACAATGATCTGAAGTTCCAAGTGGTGAGGAAACTGTTACGACACATCTGTCCGGATCGGTTGTCAGCAGAAGGTCCAGACAATTGGCAGTATGACCAGCGATGTCAGGCACCCTTGTCGCTTGCTTTACCAACTGGGAGAGCCCCATCGAAACTGCAAAGTTTCGCGCCTCTCTCCCAGCGTGGTCAGTCCTCTGGTATGGGAAAAGCCAGTCCTGATGACAGGCGTTAAAGTCCCCCAGAGCAACGAACTGCGCATCAGGGTGCCGATGCAGGGCCGTATCGGCGGCTATACCAAGGTGGTCAAATAGCCGAGTTGTCTCCTGATCACCGCTATGCGAACGGTAGACACAGGCATAGACAATTTTGTCCATACCAGTGTCCACCATCATCCATAAGGTAGATAAATCAGGGTCTTCAAGGTGACGGAGACGCTGGCAGCAGATGTCATTGCGGACGTACACACAGACCCCGGCACGCTGCATGAAGTGATACTCCAATGAGTATCCCGGGTAGTTGAGGTACGCCGCATCTGACGGACATCTAATCTGCGTCTCCGTCAAGAAAAGCAAAAAAAACCTCCGTTGAAAAAGAAAGATCCTCCGACCAGACGGGTGTTATGTCCGGTGAATGATTTCGAGCTGTTGTGTCTGTTCAAATCGCGCGAAGAACTTTAATGACGCGATGCAGAACTAATGTCTTTTTTTTATCTCTAAGACTAAAATGACATCACACTTGTCTTAACTATTGTAAGTTTGACATTTGCCTGTAACAATTTAGTCTCAGGGATTAAAAAACTACACACATATACTGTGAAATCTTACTTTCATTCACAAAGAGTTAGTTATGGCTACAAACGTAGTTTGTTTGTTTACAAATATTGTTTTATCTTACACTTTCATTTTCACTTTGCGGAAAAGTTAATGATCTCTCTACTTTCTTAGAGAAGATACTTTCCAATAGTGTTTTGCAATTGATTTCTAACCCAGTAACATTTCTCCCACAGGCTCGCCGCAACCAATACCAGCCAGCTCCATCCCAAAACATAGACTACGACTACAACGACGAGCCCCAAGCGCCCCAGCCCGCGTCCCGCCCCGCCCCGCGCCCGCAGCAGCAGTACCGCCCCCAGCCAGCGCCCCAGCCGCAGTACCGACCCCAGCCAGCGCCCCAGCAGCAGTACAGGGCACCACAGCAGACGAAGCAGCAGTTTGGAGTGCCGGCGCCCACGCCAGCGCCTTACAGACCACCGCAGCAGGGTCCTACTCCTCCCAAGGTAAGGGGTTGAAAGCCTGCCCGTATGCTCGTCAATACACCTACTCAAATGTTACGTCAGCTATATTACATGTATATGCATCAGCTATATCTCATGCCCTGGTAATAAATTCCCTAGTATTGTTACTGGTGCCTCACTAACAGTACTGGAGAAATTACTATTCCTATGACTATAAAGCTCACCTATGTCCTACTGCAGAGCAAAGGCCTTCCTTCCTTTTTTCCAATAGGTTATTCTTTTGCGATTTTGGGCCACAACTTAGCAGGCCTAGCAGCGTCTGTTCCTTCAACTATTACATTTAATTTCTCTGTATTTAAATAATTTATATTGCACCCTCTAAAATAGCACATTTGAACTAAAACGCCATCAGATTGTATCACTGATTTATGTCTAAAGTCAACCGGGCTTCGAGAAGAGTCTTTTTTTTAATGGGGAAATTTTCTTCACCCAAATCCTAAATACTATTAAGTCCCATACACTTCCATAAATAACTGCAGGCAATTAGTACCGTCGTTACCTTCTAGCTCAAAGGCCATTGCTGCATATGGCTTCACTGATTCTGATCTATGAAACTAGGCTGCTCCGGTAATGACTATAGATATATTCATTTTGCAAAGATCAACAGATCCGCACCCTTCAAGTAATTATTAAGTAGATACTTTGGTTTAATATATATAAACTTCTATCACCATATCAATTACAGTCGTGACATATTATGTTTTTTAACAATACTTATATTCCTTCTCCAGCCCCAATTCTTCGCCGGCGCCGCCCCCGTGCCTGCTGAAGACAACTTCTTCAACCCGGAACCAGCTCCTCAGCGCAGGACCTTCCAGCAGCAACCGCAACAGAAGCCGCAGCAGCAGGCTTATAGAGCTCCCACCCAATTCCCAGACTTCACCGATGCTCAACCTTCGCTCCAGCAGTTTGATGGACCACACTTCGCTCCTCAGCCTCAACCCAGGAGAAACCAGAACCAGCCCTACTCCATGCTGGACGAACTCCTCAAGGAATACAGTCTTCCCAAGAACGGAGCGGCCCCCCTCCACGATATCACCTTCGGCTCCTACTAGGTTAAGAATAAATCTCAATGTCATTTTGTAAATATGTAGACTATTTTTTTTTATAATTATTAATTAAAAACAAACTTGTTTGGTTTTCTTTTTATCAATTGATTTTGGTAAAAGAAAATGTGGAAATTGTATGTTGGTTTGTTGAAAATCCCGCCTTAGTTACATGCTGAAATTATGGATATCATTATTTCAGTCGAAAAACGTCAATTGTTGGTCATAGGCCCCAAGTGTCGCCAGAACTTGCACCAGCAACCAGCACTTCTTGCAACCATCGTATCCCCGTGACCCTCGCCATGTCGTCTGCTTAAATTATGGGAGGTCTACCAACGCTGTTTTTTCCGGTACGCGTTCGTTACTGCAGAACCTTTCGGCTCAATCTACCATCTGTTCTGCGGGCAATGTGCCCTACCCACGAACCCTTAACTTTAGGTCTGACACGACCAAAGTGCCTATTTACTTCATTAGTCATCAGTTATGAAACACATGTGCACTGTAAGATATCTATAGCGTGCTTTATTGGTCTCAGTACCAAACCACAGCTCGATTTTCCAGTCCTTGATTTATTACTAACAGCCGAACCCAATAACCTATCTAGCACATACTAGGAGAACCTATCTAGGAGAATAGAAAAACAAATGAAACAACAGAAAACCATTATATTTTTGTATTGTATCATTTGTTTTACAATCTCCAGTATGCCAAAACTGGAGATAGATAGGTTATTGGTTTCGGCCGTAAAACGATTTTGTAAATTTCGATTCGAATCGATTTAAAAATCGATCTTTTTTAGAAAGAATCGCCATCCCTACTCTGACGGTCGGCCAAAGGACGAGGCGTATGCAGGGCGGGGCGGCTGGCGGAGGGCTGGCATGTTATATCTAGATCACGGTCAGTATCCGGACCGGATATGCTTCCTTTGTGACACATTCTGATCCGTTTTCGAATTTTCCGATGCACCCGCGCCGGCGCTGTTCGCTTAGAAGTCGCCGCTCGTGTATTTTCGTAATCTTTGCGAAACTTGAGGGTTTTGTTATAGTGATAGGACTTAACATGTAATAGGTACTTAGTTAAACAGTTAAGTGAAGTTTGCACAATTATACTTACCATCAGGTGGGATCGCGGTCAAGCACGAGTTTATTGAAATAAAAGAAAATTAGGTACTATTAATACCTACTACACGCCATTGGGTTTCTTCTTGTGGGGTGACATAAAAAATGAGGTATAGGTACTCCATAGAAGTTGATACTGTAGACACAGATTACTAAATAGTTACTCCGTAGAGGACTTACAAAACATAATTATTTTAGCTTTTACTAAATCGACAGGCATGGTTGCTCCTAATGACCTATTATCATGAATGAGAAATAATATTATACGTCGCGTCTGTGTAATTGGTGTATTCGAAAACACGGCGGACATATTGAAAATAACAAAAAAAAAATCTAACTGACTTGTGATCGAAAAGAGATGGTTAGGTATCTATACTAATATTATAAAGAGGTAAAATTTGTAAGTTTGTAAGTTTGTATGTAGGGGGTAATCTCTGGAACTACTGGTCCGATTTGAAAAATTCTTTCAGTGTTAGATAGCCCATTTATCGAGGAATGCTATAGGCTATATACCATCACGCTACGACCCACGGGAGCGGAGCAGTAACGAAAATGCGGGTGAAACCGCAGGGGACAGCTAGTCTTTAAATAAATTGATTAGTGAATAACTTGCGGGTGAGTGGGGCCTGATTAATAATCTGTGATTTCATGTAATTGAGCATTGATAAAAACATTATTAACGCCAAAACATTACGTCACTGCGTCGCGCGCGCTTTTTGAACACCGCGCCACGTCGCCATTTTTACCTCAGGTCAGTGAACCAATATTTCTAATGGTGTTCTATTTTTTTCACAGTTAGTTTTATGCTATTTAGTTTGTTTGATTTTTTTTATTTCGATATTTGGATCATCTCAGGCGAAAGACGTCCACTGCTGCTGGACATAGGCCTCCACCATGCGATTCTGCTTCTACAGTCGTCTCTCCTTTGGTCTGTTTACCGGACGTTTCGTTTTTGAGAGATTCGTCGATAGAACGTTTCACCAATGAACGTTTCGCCGACAGAATGGTTCGCATTTGTTAGTTTCGATGACAGGACTTTTCGACTACATGAATGTTGGTGTGTGTTTGATACTTCTTCACCCTTAAACGATTGAGCGGATTTGAATAAAACTTCCCATCTATATGCTGGCGATTAATTGTTTAAATGTAGGTAATAATAGGTAGGGCAGGTACGATGTTTTTTTAGTACTATGCAGGTATATGTTACAGACAGTAAAGTCCGACATACTTCCGTTGAAAAGGGAGGATCCTCCGACCAGACGGGTGTTATGTCTGGTGGGCTACTGTGCGATAGATGATTGCAGGCTGTTTTATATGTTCTAATCGCGCAGAAAACTTGCGCGATGCGGTATTAGTTCTTCTGTGCCATCATAGATGTAGCTTCAGTACCTTACTGACATCTCAAAGACACAGATTTTCCTACATTATCGACACTTCATTTTTCTTTTCTAGACACTCACTGCTGGGTGTCAAAAGGGCAGCAAATCATAGGATACTTTTTATCCTGAGAGAAAATTAGCATGGATTAATTTTCAACTTTTATGTGTCCAAATCTGCTGGTAGGTCCTATTTAAATGATAAAGGTAAATAAAGGAAATAATGTTATTCAATTTAGAACATTTTAGAAATTAACGATCGATTTTTTTGGATCTTCGGTTTGACCACTATCTCACCTGATGATTAGTGCCGATGTGGTCGACGATAGAGCACACTTGCCTAGAAGTAACCTATTCACTCTTCCCTAGGTTGTAGCTATCAGAAAATACAGACTCCGGCAGGGTATTCTACTCCTTAGCTGTACGCATAATCAATGTGTTTCTAAAGCGTTTGGTACTCGTACGTATGGGTGAAATGTCCACCATGTACCGGTGGTACCTATAACAGCGTGTCCGGAGCGTCTTGTATTAGGGTTTTTTTTTAATAATATAAACTAGTGCTTGACTACAAAATCGCCTGATGTTAAGCAGTGATGCAATCGTTGATGGTGAAGCGCACTAGTTTATTAACCTATCACGTACCCACAAAACGAGACACAATAGTAAAACAATAACAGCGTGGTCTCATAGGACCACGCTGTAGCCTAGTAAGTTGTAAGAGCCTAGCCACTCTATAGTCTGTTCAATAATTCCGGAGACTAAAATGACATTTCAACACCAAAGAACTGGCGTCATTCCTATAGAAATTTTGACATTACTTATGTCAATTTAGTCTCCGGGTTTATAGGACAGACATTAATCTAGAAGACACCTAAGTTGTAATCGATAGGAAGACCGCAGCAGGCAAATTGTTCTAGTCCTTCGATATAATACGGTTACAGAGCAATTCAAGCATGCATCATCTGCTTTAATTTTTTTTTTTTTTATTTATATAAACTAGTGCTTATCTGCGATCCCACCTGAAGCAGTGATGCAATCGTAGATGGATGTTAATTTTGGAACACGACGTAACAGGTAGAAGAAATAATTACAATCTGAAAATATTGGCGAATATAAATCTGTTCTTCGGATTGGTTTTTAGATGCTGAAGTTAATATCGAAGTTTATATTTCAAGTTTTTATCGTAAAAATGTCCAATGCAAGTAGCATTGCATTTAGCTTGTCGTAACGACGCTTGCGAATTTTTACGATGTTCCCATGATATTGATGATATTACTAAACCTTTTTTGTATGAAACTTTTTCCAAATAGTCATAAAATATAAATTTCCAACATTATATTTCCCAGAAGTAGGCTACGACACTCGTATGTAGAAGAACAACTGAGTCTGACTTTATTTTAGATAATTAATACTCAGGTCCTGAATCGTACCCAAACAATGATAATAATAGACAGCAATTCCATTTATTCAAGGTTATCATTGCCGATCAAATATCAAAAATTATACCAATCAATAATTTAATCAGTATTATTATTTTACACTTCATAAAAACACAGGACATACATTTATACAATAGTAATAAGTAGTTATCGCACGGGGCAATTAGCGACCCACTTCGGCTTTCAACGGGTAAAAACAAACAAACCTTTTTCCTTTACTACTTTTTCTTTTAGTGAAAACTGCGTCAAAATTCTTTCAGTCGTTCAGGAGTAGTTAGCAGATAAACAGACGACCGCAGAAAGCGCCTACAGGAAGTTGTTCCGGGTCTGGGCGTATTGCTGAGTTTACATGTTTGTGAACGGTATAAGGTGGGAAATCATCCAATGATATTTTCCGCTCTTAGGTGGAGCGGGAGGGCGTGTCACTCTTTTACTTACTAAAATATACTCTTATGTTCCTTCTTTGGCTTGCTTTCTAGGACCCCGAGTTTTCCTATCGGAAACCAACCCGTGTGCTGAGATTGATGCTACCGACTCCACCTTTTCTGTATAATCCTAACGGTTCGATCAGGCACATCAGGCTTTCAGGCATCTTTTTTCCCATATTACGATCCAAAGTATACAGAATACTACTAGAAGCGGATGGTATAATAGGGTGGATTATCCCAACTAAAAAGGAATGCCCAAAATGATTATCCCAAGAAATAAGATGATAGGCCTAGGTATTTTGGCATTTGTATTTTTTCTCAAATCTATGAATGCATTTTAGATTAACTTAAAAACTTATGAATAGTGTCCCAATAATTATTTCCTGTAACTCAAAAGGTTAAGGACATTAAGAGTATATCCTGTTTTAAAAATCCATCCTGCATATTCCGTCCTAAGCCAAGAAGAGGCTCTACATATCTGTTAAGAACATTCACTATTCCATGAAATCCAGTACTGCAGCAGCTCAACCAGCTATTACAGACTCAGGTGCAATCGACCTTGAGACTAACACCCACCTACCCATCGATACATATCCCATACACGATGACGAAACACATTACATTATTGAATGTACACCTTTGTGTCATTTTTTACTTGCCCACATCTGGGACGTGGGATATATTCCCACCATTCACTACGCATGGGAGCCGTGTGTACGTACGTATGTGTGGCATATTTCTCAAGAACGTTGCGCAATGTATATGAGTCGTTATGCATTAGTTTAGAATGTTGTGTCTGGGGATAAGTAGCTTTTTGATTGTTCAGCGTTTTGTTTTATTAGGTGTTTTAAGTGTTGTAGATAGTAAAATGGGAAGCGATTATTATAATTGCACATAATTTCTTTGTAGTCAAGTGGTTTATAAAGAGCAATTATATCTTTAGGCGTATCTTTTCACGGCTGTGTTCTTTTATCGTTTTGTTTGTCTAAAAGATAGGCAAAGTCTTTAGGAGCACCATTAATGAGTCATAAAAGCATGTTGATTTGAGTAAATTGAACTTTTCTTACTTTGCCATAATTTTTATATAATAGTAGCTGCTGATAGATTTCTTTGTTCTAGAACAAAGAAAACATGGATGGATTATTGTAGCAGATTCTAAACCAATTTGTGCTCCAATGGTGTAATTGCTGAAAGGCGTTCCTTTGTGAGAATAAACAAATAAATGAATAAATAAACGAATTATGTGTGAAAGACGCCCTTGTCAGTGATAACGTAACGGGTGACAGGACAGAATGGAAGAAAATGTGTTTTTCTTCTATCCCAAACAAACACGGGACAAGGGCAGGAAGATGATGATATGTTAAGCATTATGTAATGACTCACTCAAATGGACCGGATGCCTTTCTGTTTTTACGTGAAGCAAATGTATATAATCGGATGTCCGCATTCTTTGGGAAATCAGATAATTGTACACAGTTTGATGATATCAATGTTATATACACTTTTGGATCAGACAGATAAGGAGAAATTAGCATTGCCATTCAACGTGGCGATGTGGAGGAGTATTTCGACGTCAGAGTTTATTGTGTTTTTGTATTATGGACAATAAAAATAATATATATTATGTGTATTATGATCAATATAAATATTTAGCTTAGGTATTATACATATATGAGGTAAGTAATATGATGGCACGGTTAGCGCAGTTGTTAAGCGACTGACTGCTGCGCTGCGTGTCCTGGGTTCGATTCCCGCACGGAACAAATATTTGTATGATCTACAGATAGTTGTTCCGGGTCTGGGCGTCTTGTGTATGTGAGTTTTCATGTTTGTAAACGCACCCACGATACAGGAGTCTGGTGTCTAAATTCTGGTGCTGTGCAATGGACTCCAAGTTAGTTACAAAAGCGTTCATATGTCAGTCAGTCAATTTCTCCTTTAGATCATTACATACGCTGCAGATAGTGCAAGTGTTCAACTCCACGCGGTCTTGATACTTGATAATATCATCAGCAGTTAAGTCATCTCTCGGAAATGCGTTACCTAATGAGTTCTCATGCAGTTTGTTTGTTCTGGAGATAATTATCTTTAAACACTACATGCACCGTGTGTGTTTACTGTTAAATGCTCGGCTGGTCTCATGGAATAGTTTAGGAACAGTTTTCAGGTCAGTAAACACGTCATTGTCATGAAAGTGAATCTGTTTGATTGTCAGCTGTTATGTAGAAGCTTTTGAAGTATTTTTCAACTTGATCCTTTTCTGAGAGGCGTTAAAAAAGTCTTTCCGCTTATAAACTCGAAGAAATAAGCGATTATTAGGCTACTTTAAAATTAATAAAAGCTTAGATAATTATATTTATAAACAAACTTCACACGGGTGTTCGAAATATTTGAAATACAATTCATCGGATTTTATCTACGAGTATATGAGGCATGCGAGGAACACTCCCCGTTGTCGATGATTTGGGTTTTGTCCTTATCGGATGGTCAGATGACCATTTGCTTGCAATTCGAGCTTTTTTAAGTTATTGGGAAAGATGTTTTGAAATAAGTATTTGGGGACTGAGTGATACACGTCCGTAAGGGAATCACTACATTGCATTCCCACATTTGGAGCCCAGGTAGTGCTAATTGGATGATACTGTGATGGTGGATTTCGATCAAGAGTTTGTGTGACTGACTGGGCAATGTTGATATGAGCTAATATTCTGTTAATGCAGGCAAGAGTAAGGCAAGAGATAAGATGGGATGATACCAATATATTTCAAGGTCTTTCAGCCACCATATTAAGCATAACCCATACCGAAACTCATGGGAAAAATTAAACAAATATTTAATTATTATTACTTCTCATTAATCTTAGAGAGAAGCACAGTAGTATTTCAAGGTTTTTTCCCAAAACATTGCCTGCAAGTGTGCAAACAATAGGCAACCTTCACGCCTGCGACTCTTGGTCAACAGGGGTAGGCAGGGGCCTGGAAATTGTCGCAATGTAGTCGAGATTGTATGTAGATGTGTTAATACGAGGTCTAGAATTATTTAAAATTGTGACGGTTGAATGATTCAGGATTGAGAAATTAGAATGGTTGGATGAAGTAGCCGACTGTCTAGCTTTCTTCAATGTTGGAGTTAGTTTCTAGTGTAACTAAATGCAACTAATTTTTTCATAGTGCGAATGATCAGACCACAATGAATTTCAGCTATGTCTATTGTCTATCGACGATGTAACTAAGCTTAAGAAAGCTTTTGTGTTAAAATAATTTAATTCATGAATCCCCGATCGGTCCTATGAGACCGCGCTGTTATTGTTTTACTATTGTGTCTCGTTTTGTGGGTATGTGATTGGTGTGGTTGTAAAAAATTACTTTTAGCGATACGACTGCTATATTATTTATGGTGTGTTGAAGATTATAATATATCTATTAAACATCATCTCTCTAGCCTTTTCCCAACTAACCTGGGATCGGATTTCAGTCGAACCGGATGTGGCTAGATACCCTTGTTTTAAATGAACCTCCACAACTTAGTTAATGGACAACACACAATGTACTCCTTGGTTAAAAATCGTTTAACAATTCCTATTAAATAATTTTTATATTTAATAGAATTGAGACTAATATACAATATAGCAAGAACTTCAAGCAGAGGAGATAATTATGATCAATAAAAGACAGTACTGCATTTTGCGTTATGAAAAAGAAAAATGGAATTAGTGTCGATTAACGGTGAGGGCAATTTTTGTTTTTGTTCTGTTATAATATTTCTTTAACGGTTTATAATTATACTACAAAGTTTATATGGTTGCGTTTATTACTTTATGCATTCTTGTTTTTCCTTTATTGTATCTTATGTTTTATGGCAGCGTATCTAATATGTAGCGTTTATTAGATGCGTGCGGCGGAAGTTGCGAGACTACGATACGGTTTCTTATATTACACACACTATAAGTGTTGGACAATAAATTTTCTAACTATGTAATGTCTTTCATGGTCGGGAGACACATCCCGTTTGATTGCGATAGTGTAAGTACTCGTTATATGTGAGGGCACTGAGTATGCTGATTATAGCTCGTTTGTCTGAACTTAATATCAGTATATAATTATGGAGTGAAAAAGATTTGAAATCAAACAGCAAAACTAAATTTTTAAATCGTTTCATTACCACAAAATTTACATAAAAAATTACTATTTACATTACATGAGTATTTCTACAAAGACATTTAAAAATAAATATTTACCTCAGTGCCTCTGGCGTTTGTCATCCATGGAGCCCTCCTCGCCCAGGATCTGGATGTTCCTCACCTGCTTCCTGGGGGGGGCGGCCGTGGTCAGCTCTGTGGGGGGCGCCACCGTGGGCATGAAGTCCGGACTGATGGCCAGAATCAGCATCTTCAACAACAAAGCCTCTCTTATTTCTGGTGGGAGGAACTCTGGCATCTCCTCGATGTGGTTGGAGGAGGAGCCAGCCGTGTCGTAGGGCCGAGGGTACAGCCTCCTCCGGGGAACGTATCGTTGACTCTCATACTGGTTCTCGTAACCCTGGTTCTGATACTCCTGCCTGTACTGGTCGTACCGGTAGTCGTAGCGGTCGTCGTCCTGGTACCGCTGCTGGTATCGGTACTCGCTCTCCGGACGGTACAAGGACGGGCCCGGCATCATCTGATCCATCAACACTTGCAACTTATTCTGCCGTAATATCAGAATGTGTAGCAAGCGCCGCAAATCTCTGGTACTCACAGGGGCGGCGATGGAGGTCATCTCCTCCACGGGGTCGTATCGCGGCTGGAAGAGGGCGGGTCTCTGGTAGGGGTTCACGAAGCGGCCTTGGTAGCCCTGGAGAGGCACCCCTCGGTCGTCCACAGGTATTGGTATGATTCTGGTCACTGGTCTCACTTCGTAAGGTTGCTGCGTCACTTCTGCAGTCGGTTGAGGTCTTTGTGGATGTTGAGAGGTCTCCTTCACATACTGTGGCTCCAGTACTTGTTTGTTCTGGAATTCGTACTGTATGAAGGGCCGCGTGTTTCCGATAGGCACTGGAGCGCCGGGGTTGTCTCTCAAATATTCTCTTGTGCGGAAATGCACGGCTGCTGGTGGTCTTCTGTAGATAGGCTGCTGGTGCTCATACTCCTGATCATCGGGATGTCTTTGAGGTTGAATATGAACTACTGGTACTGCGTTTGTGGTTAACACATGGTCTTGGTCAAAAACACGGCCAGTACTAGCCTCAATTGTCGTTTCCTGTTCTTGGATGTTTGCGTCTTGATATTGTTGTTGGATCTTCTGTCTGGCAGCCACTAACGAGTGTATAGGTACTAGTCTTGGTCGCTGGGTTGTAGTTGTAAATAGAGGCCGAACAGTACCCATGGACAGATGGCTTCCATACACATCAGTAGAATCATCCCCTACAGATTGCTGCAAGCTGATCATGCGAGGGTTGGGGCTGGTTCCACTTAACTCACGACGGATAGTATTAGCTTTATTTGGGTCACTTTCTTGAGTTTTCTCCGTAACACGCTCATACACTGGCTTCACTGTCGCGGGAATCTTCGTAGTCGTTTGTCTCGTAATCAAGTCATCTTTCACAGTCGCCGACATCGGTTTTAAGATCTGCGTCCGTGTTTTCATATCGTCGAGTTTCGGTTTGTATAAACTTAAAATGTTTGTTGTCGTTTCTTCTACCTTTTGAGTATCTGTTGTGGTTTCCATATATGGGGCCCTCGTTGAACTGGCATGAGCACGTCTCCTTGGTATGGCTTGTATCACAGTCCCTCGCGTGGTATATGATCCTCTCGTAGGATAAACAACGGTTGGCAAAGGTCTTCTGGTGGTCGATGACACTGTCTTATTCACCCTCACTATCATACTCGGAGGACTTGGCGTCGTACTGGTACTGGTCACTGGAACCGGCGTACTGTCACTCGAAGATGTATACGTCACTCGCTTGATCTCGCCATCCTGATCTATGTAGCCGAAGGTGCCCTTAACATTGCCCAGCACATCCTTATTCTCGATCTTGAAAGTGCCATCGTCGGCTTCATAACCGATGGTGTACGAACCATCGTCATTCAAGCGTCGGATCTGTTTCACGATTTGGACCTTCTTCGGATCAGCAGTTTCACTGGCTTTGAGGATCTCTTTAGTGGAGTTGGCTGGTGACTCTGTGGTGGCATATTCGGTGGAGTTTGTCGCAGCTGCTGTTGTGATGCACGCGATGATGATGAGGACGATCATCTCGTCAGGCGGGTTGTCGGCATGTCGACGGTACGGCGGCGGCGCGCCCGCGGCTCCCCTATATAAAAATATCGCCCCACTCTCAAAGCCACCGTGCGAATATTGCGCAAGCGCCACTATTGTTGTCATTTCATTATCTGAAACGGAAAATCTTTTTCTCTGTAGCTACACTTGTGCCGTAAGCTCCCAATTGTTTAATTGTCCAAATAGTTTTGTTAAATTACTTGTATGTGGACAGATTCGCTTTTTAGGGCGTTATAGATTTCGGCGCTGCTGTTATTTTAATTGTTCGATTGTTTATGAGTGTGGAATGGGTGGTTGGTGCAGTCTGTTTGTCTGTCTGCTCCCACGGTAGTCAAAGTCAAATTCGTAATAACCACTTGCGGTTTTTAGGTCACGCCAATGTTAATTACAACCATATCTGCAGAGTGTGGATCAACATTGAAAACTTCAAAGTTCAGTAATGGTTCTTGCAAAAATTAATCTACATGCAAGGTTGTCTTAAACAAATCGGTTTCTGCATCTATTCACTTTTCCTCTTTCTATAATTCCATATCTATTGTTAAGGTCTTCTTGGGCAGTCCTTTATCTTCATCAACATGATCGAATACCACCGCTGCAGTGGCCATTGGCCTCTGAAACTCGGCTGTTAGTTGTTTCAATTCATTCACCTTGCAGCTCAAACTGACAGATGATCTGTATCAGGGTTCTCACGGAGTTTATACGTTTGTTCATTTGTCTTTGTTAGTTATTACGAGTATATCACTTCATTAGCGTAGTGCTGGCAAATGGTGCTTTGAGTCATGTCTTGAGTTTATTTATTTATTTATTTAAACTTCTTGTACAGTAGTGGTACATAGGTGAACTTAATGCATCAAGGCATTTTCTACCAGTCAACCTTAGGGGTTATAAAGTCAACACTGTGGTAGGTCTGAAATAAATAACAGATTCTCAAATAGATATTTTATCGATAAACTTAGTTTTTTTTTATAATTTAAGTTGTTTGTTATTATAAAATACGGATATAAGCTAATATTATGAACTAGTAAATACTATGATAAATATTAAATCAATATAATTAAGAGAACTTTAAATAGAACAATTACGACGTCGACCAAATTAAGTTTGAGAGGACTTCAATTAGTATTTCGAATTTTACGTCAATTTATTGTCTTGTAGTCCAGTTATGCAAAACTTGGATAGATAGCTTTACACTTTTTATTCACCCACCACGCTCTTTATTATAATACATATTGTGTAAATGGGTGTTTGTAATTTTAATCTAAATAAGAATCAACTGACACAGTCTGATGATGATGTTATAGTTACGACGTTATAGTTTCATTAGAAAAATATAAGAAAATTACATGATGAAACAAAAGTCGTTTATCGAAATTGATGTAGGTAATCATCTTTCAGCCGAAAGTATAGGTAGGATACTCTCAAGCCATAGCCTTGAGCTTACAAATTTGAACAAATCTTGGACCCTTTTTCTATTAAATTAGTTAGAAATATTTTCAAGTACATTGTCAGTATGTACGCACTTCACCAATTTGTTGAGACCACCAGAAGATAAGACAAAAATACATTACTCCGACCCCAAATAAAACAAGGGCAGGAAGATAATGGTGATCTGTAAATATGGTTTCAAGATTTTAAATGATTACATAACATAAAACAAAATCACATTTCGCGTCTATACCTATGTTTATTCGCTTACTCTTCCTAGAGTTCGCAACTGCTTTTGACACGGATTTATTTATAAAAACAGCGATAACACAAGGATTCTAAATGTTTTTTTTTTAATAGGGAACACAGGAAAATTTTAAACTCCTTATCATTCTAATAAATCTTTATTAGATTGTAATTTTTCAATTTATAATGAAAAGTCCTTTACGTATACGATAAACTACATTTGTCATAGACATATGAATCGATCATCATGATCATGTCAGCCGAAGGACGTCCACTATATAAATGATATTTGTTTTTGCAAATAAGTTTTTCAAAAACACTTTTACACGTCAATTTATTTTTTGACAATTTATTCTTAGATGAAGTCGGTGCTTCCTAGCTGACTACCCTGAGAAGAAACATCGAAACAAACTCATTGTTGGACATAGGCCTCCCCCAAGCGTCGCCACAACGACCGGTCCCGTGCGTCTCGCATCCATCGGATTCTCATAACCCTTTCCAGGTCATTGGTCCACCTTGTAGGAGGCCTTTAAGACATATTAATATGAAGGAGAAATCCAATAATTCCCCTAATTCTGTGAAAGTTCAAAAATTCTGTCATTAAGCCAAAATTAGAACTCCATAATGAAAACTAAAACATACAGATCATTATAAAAACATCAACAAGTTATTAAGCACATAATAAACCTCTGTGTATTACTATTAACAATGACGATTGTGGCTTACATATGATTGTAGTCACAAATGATGGTTCCCACAGAATTGTTGCAAATATACCTCCAGCGAGGGGTCTTGGATTATGAATTTGTTAATTTTGTCTCAACTTATATGGTGAAAGCCGCAAGGACATTAAAGATTTGGGTGGTACCCAAAATGTATGAGGTTTCATGTACCAAAATGGCATAGAACATTTTGCGGTTTCGTAGATATTATAGTAAGTCAAATTGCAAGACCACTTCTAGATACGCATGTAGGCTTTTAAGATGCAAGCATTGCTTTCGTTGTCACTAATTGAAAAGACTAGGTATTTTACCAAGGTTACCGACATAGCCTGAAGAATCATCATCTTCATCATCAGCCTAGCCTTTTCTCAACTATATTGGTGTCGGCTTCCAGTCAAGCCGGATTTTGCTGAATACCAGTATTTTACGCGGAGTCGCTATATACCAGACCTCCACAACCCATTAACTGGGGTAACACGGTATACGGCAAGACTGGAGTTCTTCTGACTATCCGTAACGACTGCTAAAGATCTACAAATGACAGCCGGGACCAACGGCTTAACGTGCTTTCCGAGGCACGGAGGAAACACGGTATGTTAAAATGGTCAGTTATCCACAGACCAACCTTGGCAAGCGTTGCTTAACCTTGAAGATCGACCCGTGCGACTGTTATTATCTAGCCACGAGCTCCTCACTAGCCACGAGCTCCTCATAGCCTGAAGAATCGACTAACTTAATTGGCAGTGGGTAAGGCACCTTACTCACTGGGCACAGGACACATTGTTCAATAGCTGATCAATGAGGAAAGGTTCAGAAGTGGAGATGAAGGGTTGGAAGGCCTCCCAAAAAGTGAACTGATGACTTGGCAAGGGTCACGGGAATCTGATGGAAGCGAGGCGCAAAGCACCGTTCATTGTGATGACATCTGGAGAGGCCTATGATCAACATCTGGAGTCTTTGGACCAAAATTATGATAATGAGGTATTTACCGTCAAACGGGGTGAATAGGAACGCAGGAGTGAATAGGAACAAAACTTTGATTATAATTTTTACTTTGGTTAAATATTTTATCTTAATTTCTGTGCATCGCCTTTTATTACAATAAATGAATAAATATGAGTAATTAAATACTGGAAAAACCTTTTAAATAACGTGAAAATCCACTTCTAATTTTCGTTCCTATTCACCCCTGCTTTCCTATTCACCCCGTTTGACTGTACTCAGATTTTTCATATTACCACTGCTAATACTAGACGGCTAGGCAGCTCGTTTGCTGCTCACTCATCAGCAAGGTTCGCTACTTCGCTACGACAGCTCCATCTGGTTAACAACGTAAGAACTTGGCTAGTTAGAAAGTTTCTTCAACTACTAGCTGAGCGTAACATTGTCTGTTGGTTATATTATTTATACTGTACGATTGTCTACTGCCGAGTTACACCGAGTTTCGGGTAAATAACGCTAGAGGGCGCTTGAATAATATCGATCTTAATGCCAAGGACATATTTTTTAGGTAGGATCCAATGACTTCTCCCGCTTTAATGTGGAGTAGGAAGGCGTGTAAGACTTAAGCCGACTAAAACCTCACCTATACTCTACGCCTTGCTTTTCAGAAGCCCGGGATTCCCTTTCGGAATTCAACTCATGGCCTTAGCAGGCTTTGGCCCTACTGGGCCCCTACGTTTTTTACACATCTCTTTGAACATTTATTTTCTGCAGGATTCATTATTCGAAGAAGTAGTTACCGCAGTCCTGGAACGCAAAGGGAGCTGAAGGAATACTGGTGGCATTTAATCAGTAAAATTCTGATACTGAAGACTGATGTAATAATGAAGGAAGCACAAACGTAGCGGAATGTGTGAGCGTGGTTTATTTGTACAGGTACCCAATGGGCTTCAACTTTGGCTTCTGGTACAGGACTCCACTTGTATCGGAATGTTTGTAGAACATCGATAGGATATCGTTGAAAACATTTTTGTTACTTTCGTAGTAGATAAGTTAATGCTTAGGGCCCTATTTCATTGGTTGCTGTCATGTCTTTGAGGAGCGTATGGAACTCCACGCGCCGTTGGTCGTCGTACGTGACGCTGGAGATCGCCCTGCGACCCCATGACTCCCAGGCTGTCTCCTATTGATGTGGCTGAGGCGTGAAGATGTCCGTTCCTTCACGTTTAAACAAAATTGTCAAATCTATCGTATATTTTGTCACATTCTATTTGCAGTTCTTTATTCCATTTGGATGAAAATTTCTTGTTTCCTCTGGACTCAGGATTTCATCAAAAATATGATGAAGGTCAAAGACATCCTGGACAAATGGTTTGGTCGGTTTATAAGTTAAAAGTTACGTTACTTCTAGGCAAGCGTGCTCCATCGTCGACCACGCATTCGCTTACCATCGGGTGAGATAGTGGTCAAGTGTGAGCCTATCGATAACTACAAAAAAAAAAGAATTCGATACCTACAGCGCCTTGGCAAGCTTGCTGTCAACTGGTGTCTTCTCACTGTGGTGAGGATTTGTCTGATTTGTGTTTGGATTTCTCATTGTGGTGTTTTGATACAGGCCTGGCTACCATCAGGGATTTTAACTTTGAAAAACAAGCAGGTAATTAGTCGACCGCCAAATATCGCAATTACTCGGTCACTTGCTCAAAAGTTAAGGGTATATAGGTGATCGACCTGGGGACCATCTTCTCCGCTTGGCCCAATTTGAATCTCAAAAGCTAGTGCATTTAGCAAATATCTGTTTTCTCATAAAATTTTGTGACTAATTTATCGGAATGAGTGAAAGGTAACCAATCTTGATAGAATCTATCTAGCTTGGCTACATTTATATCTCAGAAACTAGAGCTCCTAGCGAAACTCTGTTTTCCCTCCCAAAAGTCGCTAAATAGTCACAATGTTTTCGCCAAGTCACAGATTTAGTCAGATCTCACATACAACTATGACGTCTCACTTTTTTACGCCACAAACGTAACATCTACGTGACAATATTTAAGTGGACAAGTAATTCTAAGAAATATGAAAGCGGCTCATTTGACTGCGATCGGGTTTCTCCAGTAAAAATGCGGAAGACGCGAGCAACCAGTACGTTATGGACTGGTTAATTATATTGACTTGCCAGTCTTCGAGTGGTGTGGGCAGGTCGGTTCGTGGTGAGCTGGTTATGTAAAGGTGGTGACTAGGAGGTGTCAATGGTTTATAGTTCTCATACAAGTGGTTATTTGTACACATTATATTATTATACATCTTTGCTGATCTAATATTTTACTTTACCCCTCAATAGGAACTCCTGTATATGGGTGTGTAAATAAACATGTAATATTTTTTTAAAGTTAAGCATTTGCTCGCGTTTGTCCACTATCTCATCTGATGGTAAGCGACGAAATGGCTAATGATAGAGCACGCTTTCCTAGAAGAAAACTTATTCACTCTTGACTTAAAGACCCCTGAGTTGTACCTATCAGGAGTATATGTATTGTTTAATTTGGAGTGGAAGAAGCTCATAGGTTTTGAATTAGCAACTCTCGCAATTCAGCGCTGGACACACTAAAATAGTGGCGATAAATCCCCTCTTTGAGGAGTGGTGTCGAAATGAAAAGGAAACTACAGGAATACAAGTTGGTTTTAGCCATAAAAAAACTGATACCCCCTTTTGCTCCACCCAGAGTGGGAGAAGTTATTTAATGATTTCCGACCCACAAAAAAACTTATTGTTAATTTATATAAGTAAGAAAAGATGTCAAACTAAACTCAATGGAATACACTCTATTCAATACTCATTGAAAGAATCCGTTACTAATAAATTAACTGGCGTAACGTTTCAGTGCTCTTCACTAAGTTTTTTACTTGCTTTACAAAACCTTCACCTTCACTCCTCGCTTCAGCGACCACTCATTGTTATGTAGTAACTATAACAACACTACCGATGAACACAGACAACAAACAAACAACCTTATAAAAAATATAATTTATTATTAAAACAAAAATGTTACAAATGATCATTTGTAAAGTTTTACAACGCGCGCCGAGACTGTCACGCACGAAACTCATTCCATACGTTACAATATTTATTATTTTAAACTTACAACACTATTTCCTAGATTTACATTAAGGTACTGATTAGACACAGCGTATTATGTACACGAGACGACCACTGTCCGTCCATAGACACTAGATATAAAACATACACACTCGCACTCGAGGCTATTCGACCAATCGGAGACTTGTACATTGCTTATGGCCTTACGGGGAGACTTGCTGACCGGTCGATAGCGATTTACTAGCTCAGCTAAGTTTAGCTCTAGGAACTAAAACTGGATGCCGTGCCCTCTGAGGAACGCGTCGATCTGTCCGGAGGAGGCGGACTCTCCGCGCGGCGCGACGTAGTAGAACTGTGGGCCGCCATCCTGCACCTGCGCGGAGGCCTGTAGCCTCTGGGCCTGCGCCCTCGCGGCCGCGCGGTCCCTCTGCAGCTGGCTCTGCTGCAGCTGCTGCTGTTGAGCGAACAGTTGCTGCGAGTTCTGGAACTGGTTCTCAGCCTGTTGCCTCTGGTACACTTGCTGAGTATTTTGCAGCTGGTGTCTGTACAACGGTCCATTCGACGCCGGAGATGAAGGCACTGATGGCAGCTGAGGAGAGGGCACGAATGGCCTGGGCTGCTGCTGCTGAGTAGCCACGTAAGGCTGGAGTCTCTGGTTCAAGTTCAGCTCGCCCTTAGTCTGGGGCAAGCTCTGGTACAGTTGTGTGTTGTAGGAGCCGCTTGATGGGTCGTACACCAGCTCAGTGGAGTACAGAGGGTTGCCGCTGGGAGCGGGCGCAGCCAATGATGTGGCTTTCGTGGGGTTGGCACCAGCGGCCGTTGTCGACTGCAGTTGTTGTTGGTTTTCACGGTGGAACTTAGCGAACTCAGCAGCAAAGTCGATCTGGCCAGGTCTGGACGGACTGACGGTGGTGATCACAGCTGGGGCAGGAGAAGGAGAGTAGTTCGGCTGAGGACTGTACTGAATCTGAGGCTTAGCGGTCACTTGGACGAGCTGTGGCCTGAACGTAGTCGCTGGGGGCGCAGTCCTGGGCGTGGTCACTTGTAGAGCTTGTAGAGGGCGAGGAGTGATCGCGATGGGCTGGGCCTGGTAAGCAGGGCGCCTAGCCGGCTGCGGGCGCTGGACTACTCTCTGTCTGATATGTTGCAGAGGCTCATCTTCGACTTCGTCTTCATCAGCATCACGGAAATCGTTTTGGAAGAAGGTCGTAGGGGGTCGTGGGGTTGTGGGGCGGGGGGCGGCGGGTACCGGTCGTCGTGGGTAGTTGGGTTCGGGGTCGTCCCTCTCGGCGGAGTTGGGGGCGGCAGGCTCATCGTCTTCCTCCTCGTTGGGGTGGTTAGGGTCGCAGGGGTTGCCGGAGACGTAGGTGAACTCTCGCTTGTTGCCGTCGGGGTCGACGTAGCCGTACTTGCCGCGGACGACGCAGTCCGTGCCTCGCGTCTCTTCCTTGAAGGATCCGTCGGCTGCCTCGTAACCGAATGTGAAACTACCGTCATCGTTGACCTGGAAAATGGAAAATATTGTTATAGATAAAAGGAAAATTCTCAACCCTTATTAATTAAAGAGGCTTCAAAAAAAGGCAAATCCTTTAGTAATGGGACCCTTGGCTATTAAGGCTGATAATGTCTTGGCTGGTTTTACTTTAATGAATATAATTAGTGATTGACTGCGACCTGATGGTAAGTGGTGATGCAATCGATGACGGTGAGGCGTATTAGTTATTAGAACCTATTCAAACTACTCTTGAACGAAATTATAATCAGACGGAAAAACCGCAGCAGGGAAATTGTTCCAGCCCTTCGATGGGTGCATAAATAGTGTTTGGAGGTAAGTGGACAGAGAGTAAAGTCCCACATACCTCCGTTGAAAAGGGAGGATCCTCCGACCGGACGAGGTGTTAGGTCCGGTGGATGATTTCGGGCAGTTGGATCTATTCAAATCTCGCGGAGAACTTTGTTTGCGCGATGCAGGATTCTGCGACGTTATACGTAGTAGATCGTAGTCGCTATAAGCGAAACTTCCTCCATACCTTGTTGTAGTTCCTGATGGTCTGCACGGGCGGCTGCTTGGGCCCCTCCTGCACCTGCTGCTGTTGCTGTCGCGGCCTGGCAGGCTGCTGGCGCTGCAGGGCTCTCGGCTCGTACTCCTCGTCCAGTCGGTCTGAGGCCCGGTACAGGCCGTCGTACGAATCCGCTGCTACTAGCACCACCTAAAAAATTAATGAGATGTGTTAAATGGATGTTAGTCAAAAAGTATTTTTTTGTAGTTTTAGTACGAAACAAGTTCATTTTTACTCCAACTGGTAATGAGAAAACTTTTGTTTGTTGTTTTGCTGGCTTTTGCCTCTTTACAGATAAGGTTCCAATGAGGTTCCATACCATTATGAGCCTGTTGGTGCCCACTGCAGGATATAGGCCCTGGCCCTTCCTTTCTCTGCCCTAAGTTGCATAAGTATTTATTATTATGATCTTGTTGTATCCCACTTGGAAGGCATAGGCCCTGTCTTTCTGATTTTCTCTATCTTTTAATACATCTAGCCAATCCTTTAAGAAAGAGTCCTACTCCACCACGGATCTACGTGTGGATACATCATGTCATCAGTATCTGCTGTTCGTTACCTTGTTTTAGGCTACCATCCATTCTAATTATGCACTTCTTCTTTTCGAATCGATGACCATATTGTTAAATTGTTTGGGCCCAGTGGTGGACAGGTGGACTCAATGTATGCCACCGATGCTGCAGTCATAATGCACTTCTAATAACTAGAAAGGAAGGAAGAAGTAAGTGATGCCCACCTGGTCTCCAGCGGCGCGGTCCTGAGCCTGCGGTTCGTAGTCGTACTCGTCTTGGATGGGCTGCTGCAGCCTCGGCCGCGGCCGGGCGCCTGCCGCCAGGCCCACGCTCAGGAGTACGCACAGCATCTGTAAGGAAGAGAGGGAGTGTTAGTTGGCTGGTGATGGCGAGATGAAAGTTTCGAGCTGTTTATATTATTATTGGCAGCTGGCCATTTGTGATATGTGTTTTTGGGTGGCTATCGTTTTTGGAATGGGTTTTTGGGTAGAGGTCGTTTTTTACTGAGTTTTTGGTGACTATCGTTTTTGGCCTAGCATTTTGGACGGTTGTGGTTTTCATTGCATTTTTGAGAAGTTTACGTCTATAATGATTCGGGCGGATTAAAATTTTAATAATTATGAATAATTTTGCGGTCTTGAGTTAAGGAGCAGTCGGAACCTTTTGTGAGCCCAAACGGTGAATTATCAGGGAGGAGAAATGGCTTCATAATTAGGTCCTTCTTCCTTGACTTGTCTTTTTCTCATCGAATTTAAGATTTAATCGGTTTAGTAAATTAACTACGTTTTACTTGATATATTTAATATGCTCTGCTTATTAGGTTTAGTACATGATCAAACGATTTTGTTGATACCTATTATATCAAGTTTTTATCTAATATTATATCTTACCAACAACATACAAGACTATGGCCTACGCGGCTACACCCAACACTAAACCATTCTAATTCACAAGATAAGCGGACACAGTCAATCAATGTTCACTTAAAACAAAACATGATTTGGTTTTACTCCCACAAAAACTATTTTGTATGTTTTTATTTTATTAAGGAAGCTTGATTACAAAAGACCTACGACATTTACACACAAGGCCAATCTCGTATGTACAATCCATCTCTAAAGTTTCGACATAGCTAAACTGAAAAATAAACTAATGTGTGTCTATTTTGTTCTAGACTGTACGGACAGGAGACTAATCACTTTTATGTTGCGCTCGGATTAATTATATTAATATTGTGAAACCATACTTAGTTGATACTTTGAAGCTTTCGTTCTATGGTAGGTATTTTTATAAGTGAGCAGTGATCCTTCCTGCCTTTGCCCCAATGCAAATTATATATTTCTATTTGTGAAAACTGCATCGAAATCGATTGCGAAGTTTAGAGGGAGTTAGTTTGTGAACAGAAAGACGTGGAAAGCGACTTTGTTTTATGATATGTAATGAAACGAAGTAGAAATGTTATTGGATCAAGAATTCAATATTTCGTGACATATTCTCGATTCATTCCTGACAGCTTGGTTAAAAAGTTTAGAAAGAAAAAGAGCCGTAAAAAATATGGGGGATGCCTTTGCCCAACACAGTTTTAGCATTATAGCATTATCGGCCCTGTAATGTTCCCACTATTGGTACCTCAGGCCTCATCTCTAGAAGAGGGAACACATCAGTTCTGTACGTATAAGTCTTGTTCTTGAATTTGTATGTATAGCAAAAATATTAACAGTCTCATTCATAAAAATCCTCTAAAATAGGTTTAAAATACTTATTAGTTAAAACACTCATTAGTACTAATAAGCCTTTTATAAAATTCTCTATTCATAAACGTTCAATAAACCCTTTATAGCTATGTTCTCGTTATGAGACACTTTAGCGTTGTTATGTTGTCGTTCTGATGAATCCATGGATGAAAAAGACAAAACCACTGGTATCCACGGCAAAAAACGTCATAAAAAAATGTAAAACGTCAGCTAAGACATTTAATTTTGTTTGTCAATATTCATATTGCTTGTACAGTTCGTCCGCTATAAGTTGGCGAGTGTGAATCTGCGAATTTTGGCGTTTGAAATATCGTACAAAAATAAAGGTTTAAAAAAATAAATGCCAATAACTGTTTTTAACAGCAATAAGAACTGCAAATTGCATTAATTTTTTTAAAACCTTTTTTTTTGTACGATATTTCAAACGCCAAAATTTGCAGAGCCTAACTTCACACTCGCCAACTTATAACGGACGAATTGTATCGTGCTGCCGTGCAGAGGATATTCGACTCGTGTTATTTTTCGAAGAAAATTGTATTGCACAAAAAATGCGAATCACAGTTGGTTGAGACAAACCATGGATTTCTCCCCAATTCACGACGACCCCAACATTTTATAGATCAATTAAAAAGGCTATGGTATTTTTGTTGAAACGGTATCGTCATTTGAACTCTACAGCTGGTAAAGAAAACGGATCACATCTCTTCTGGTAAATCTTTCAACGACGTGAAACATTTTCTATTCGTTCAATAGCATGTTAATGCTTGCAGAGCTTGCATAGCTAACGATTTCACTAAACAATTTTATAAAAAAAAATAGCTCTACTTTACACCTCCTTACAACAAACCTCAAAACATACGGTTCGGACGAGAAAGAAAAAGAAAAGAAATCAGCTGTTGCACATTTGTCGGCCATATTTCTCTTTATTAAAGGTTTATAGTAGGGTCGAGCCTGTTATAAGTTACAAAGCCACTATTGAATACTTACAAAGCTTTTTAGCGTTATTGGACGTTTATGAATAATGCTTTTCGGGATTCTCATTATAACAAGCTAATAAACCTATTTTATCTTTTTATGAATAAGACTGTAAATAAACAGCATTAAGTGCGATCTACTATTGTGTCTGTGCGTGCAAAAATCTATCTAAATTCCTAAGCCTTGCACAAACATAGTTACAGTAATAATAACAGCTTCCGTTGAACCATAAATCCGTTTGCTGAAACATCTATTCAGTAACTATGTTCTTTTTACAGCATTTTTTTAAAGAAGACCTTTAATAGCGGAACAAATTATATCGATAACAATTCCAGGTGAATCATGCAAATCGGATACGATTTGCGTAAATCTTTTGTTACTAAATATTTCTACACAGAAATGTGTATATTAAAATACCAAATAAAATTTGTAAATATTAGCTATATTATTAATTCTAAAGGTGGTCTTAGCATTTAAAATGTACGAAATAAACTCAATCTGTTTGTAATCGTGATAATTTATGATTTAAAAACACGAATCAATTAGATTAATTTATTCAATCGACACATTTAGATGAATCATATTTGCAATGAAAACGTATATACTCGTATAATTAAGTTAATATTTGCAATGAAAACCTTGCAAACATAATTAAGTTGTTCCAATATGGACAATTGGACATATTTTAAAATTAACCATTTGATTTTTTAGCTAATGCTAAAAATGATTAATCGTGTTCCTGTCTCCTTGATACTATTGACACTTTGGTAATACGATAAACACAAGAATAATATTGTAAGTACACAAAGAATTTCCTTGAGGTGGAAAATCATCCAATGATTTCTTCCATTTTAGTGTGAAACGTGAGAGCGTGTCAGACTTTTACTTACTAAAACCACACCTGTGTCCTGTAGGGGACTACCTACGGTTTTTTCAACCAATGCACAATGACTTAGTTCATGAATCCCCGACCGGTCCTATGAGACCGCGGTGTTATTGTTTTACTATTGTGTCTCATTTTGTGGGTATGTGATAGGGTAAGGTGGACCGATGTCCTAATTAGGGTCACAGAAATGCGAGATGCACTAGACCAGTCGTTGAGGCGACGCCTGGGGGTTGCCTATGTCTAGCAGTAGACGTCTTTCGTCTGAAATGATGATGATGACTTCGAGGTCAAACACCTTTAAACCTCATAAAAACATAAATATTTACAACCACATCATAATGACCATATTATGGCTTGACCTGGGCCCTTAGTAATGATAATGACCCACAGCAGAGGTCAGGCTCTTGGCGGCCATTCAACTCTCTTATATAATGCGTAAGCGCAGATGATCGCTAACGAGTTTCTGTGGTGAAGATTGTGTGGTGACAATTTGTGGACATGTGTATAGATAGGGTTTGATTATATTATATACCCTTGACTTTCTATGCGACTAAGGATGTTCATGACTTCTTAAGGAAAACTAGCTAATGACCTGTCTTACTTTTAAATCATATAGCATATACCATTTTTTTTTAAATTTATTATTATTTAATTTAATTAATTTTTTGAATTTTTATTTTTTTGTAGACTTATTCAATAATTTACATAATTATTTCAATCTTGACATGTTATTAATTTTTTAAATTTATATTCCTTGTTACTGACATTGTTATAATTATTCAATATTTGATCGTTTCCGTTGACAATTTGACATTAATTCAATTCAATTCATACAATCATTTTTTATTTTGTTTTTTAACTTATATTTTGTGTTTCATTTAATTATTTAATGAGTTTAATTTTTAATGTAGTGATTGCCTCTAAGTGTTGCAGCACTTGAAATGTAATTATGAAATTGTAATCCTTAATTGTCTGTGCCTGTAATGTTGGCGGTCCTAAATAAATAAATAAATAAATCATAGTTTGGATGATTGTTCGGTTGGTTGGTTGGTTAATGGTTAGTACAAAACTAACCATTAACCAAACAACCATCCGAACATTGATTTTAATCTGATAGAGAGTAAGTTATCTCATAAGGGGGGAGGGAGGGGGCGCATTTAGGTTCTGTCTACGCTTCGATACTATCAAAATGCTGGATATTATTTTTAGTTAAAAAATCATCTCAAAAGTATTACTGGTCTACCGGTTTTACTGATTAAAACACACCTGCCTTCCTTTAGTTTCTCTTTGTGTTTCAGAGCCACGGTAACTCTTTCGGAATGTGGAATACACAGTAGATGCTGAATAAAACCCTGAATAAAACCATACAGTAATACCAAAATTATTGATTTTTAAACACCTTCTCGTAAATGAAGTAAATTATGGGCGATAATGACGTACGTCTTCATTTCTTTACGGTTGTACAAACTTCAAATTTCGCCTAAAACCGTAGCAGAATATCTATCGAGTGAAATGGCCACAAAGCCAGGTAAGAAGTAGAGTAATTGAATAACACGTAATAGTAATGACATGATACAATTGTCGTAACAGCGCTAATTACAACACGGCCGCATTCCGACCCACTTGCACAGCGAGCGCCCGCGCTGCGCCCGCGCACCGCCGCCGTAGGGAGACCATGACGCAAGGAAAAGTGATACGCACTCGATATGGAGCTTTGTACGTGACCGATAAGTGGTTGTTATTTTGTTTGTGGATAAGTAGATTTATATTAATTGAAAAATATGATTATCATCATCATCATCATCTCCCTGCACTTGGGGTCGGCGCAACACGTTTTAAAAATAAATAATATGCTGATATAAGCAATCAATAAAAATCAATTGTGGAATGTATGTAAGCGTATACTCCAGAACACTTATTATTAGCACTTATTTGGCTAAATATTTTTTTAATGTGTGTATAAGTAGACAGGAAAAATAAAAGAATGTTTTAATAAATCTTTAGAAAAATCACTCGTGTTAAAGCGGTGCTCAAAAAAATAAGTTTCATTGTTCTAATGATTAAACATTAAAAATTATGAGTACGGATTGAAGGCGTCCTTATTCTGATGCCACTTATCTATTGCTACTACATAAACCTAACCGTTAGTCTTTAAACCAAATCAAATAAAGTACCAAAGGTCCATAAGCTGTCTTTAAGACATATGTCATAACATACGTTTTTTCATTGTTAAGCGATGATGAAGAACTGTGCCTTTCAACGTAAAGTAATACAACTGCATAAGTGGACCATCCACTAACCATCCACACCCTACAAATTAATCACATTATAATTAAGCCTTGAAGAACTTTAATTAATGAACTTTTGAAGTACTTCGCCGGCATTTAGGTCCCAATCACCTGTCACTCACCACAGGTCAATTAACTCAAACTGTATTAGGAACATTAAACGTTTCTCACAAATTACCGAAAATACTGCGTAAATTACTTCGTTCTAAAAAGGCTATATTTAATTGAGTTAGTTTAGTGCTGTCCTATATTTTCTTTGAAACATGCTCACTCTAGTCTGATCAGTGTTAGTCGCGGTAGAAATAACTGTTGGTTTTTCAAACAAAAATTAGGTTTTTATTTGGTACGTTGTTACACTTTTTACCATTGGATCGCTGTTGTTATTTAAATATATGTTTTGGTTGTTGTTGTTTTTTTAATTGTGTTTAGCAAGCGTGAGTGATTTTTACAAGTGAGCGATGTAACCGAAAACTACATCATTATCGTTTTTTTTTCAGGAAATGCCACAAACAAAATACATAAGCTTTTAGCCGCCCATTGTTACACCCTTATGGCATTACGTTCCTACTATACCTACATTTTAATGGTGTGAAATAAAGAGTATATCAATCAATCATTGGATTTTTGAAAAACTCAGTAGGTACTTGCTACCAGCCACGAATATTTCTCGATACTATTATTCTATATTATTATTCAGATGATAATTATATTTAGACGAGTGCTTTGTACCAGGCAGCATTCGCGTCCATATTTTCATCCATACTTACCCAAAACATTCTTTATCTAGCCTAATTCGACTGGCAAAGAAAACCGGAACTTCATAACAACATCAACATAGCGTGAAATAAAGCATTTAAATATCAAATTATTTCCGTACAAAGCCCTTAATTCATTTACCGATTAATCCAATTTCCTTAAGGCACGCACCCACTGCAGTGAAAGCGAAAGTGTAACAGAGCAATAAGAGTGAGCAATTATCATTATGACATCACTTTATCTGCATTTTTTCCTCTAAACGTCTATTATAAAGGCTATTAGGTACCGAGAAAGTGTCATTGTGTTCGCAGCATCCGCTGTGAATATTCTAATGTGGACATTCATTTGAGATGTAATCTTAATAGGCAAATAATAGTGGGTAATGAGAAATGTTCTGTTTCTTGTGTCGTTTGGTCTTATGTTATTCGTTGTGTAGCAGTGTTCGTAAATTTGGATTTTTTCATTCTTTTTTTTTACAAGTAGGTGTAGTTTTTATGTCAATCACCTACTTTTGTGTGATTTTTCACGTCTTAAACGTAATAGTAATATTATGTGAGAAGCTTTCAGAATACAATGCAAAACAATCGAAAACCAGCATTATGCTTACATCCTAATTAGTCCTAACTAATCGTATAAATGTAAATGAAAGTGAGTTTGTATGTTTGTTGAATTTTCTCACTGAAACCAATAAGCCTATCCTCATAATATACATTGTCAGGGGTACGAAAAAGAATATAGAGTTCCTATGTCCTGAAAAAAGTCCTATTCTTATAGAAGAAACGAATAATTTTCTACGATTACAATTGCTTTAGAACACCAGATGGCGCTATTTATCATTTCTCATGATTGTAATACAACCTAAATTGATTGTCAAAATTTAAATGAATTAGCATGTTTACATCTCCATAACCATTTACATCTCCATTAATATTAATCTTACAAAACAAAGTCAAAATTAATTACTAAACATTTAATTAATCGAATTCTAATCGATTAATTATGGATGTGTTAAAATTAAATCACAAATCAAAGTCGTTAATTATGTTGCAATCAATATGTGTTTTATATGTGAAGGTAGCTGCCTACTTCATTATAATTATTTCTGATTAATGTAAGGACATTTGCAAGCTTTTAATTGGAAAAACTTTTCCATTCGTTAATTAATATTGAAAATTAAATTTAAAAAAAAAACTGAAATGATGGAGATCATTTGATTTATCTAGTATGTGTTAAGTATTTACTTTTTTAAAGAATTTCCTTACTTTATTTAGACACAAGCCAGTAAACTCTGACTTCAGTCTTGCCATGAAGTACCGTGGTATCCCAGTTAATGGGTTGTGGAGGTCTGGTAGGCAGCCGCTTCTCGTAAAAATATTGGTATTCAGCTAAATCCGGTTTGACTGGAAGCCGACCCCAATATAGTTGGGAAAAGGCTAGGCAGATGATGACTTTATTTAGACACAAATACGTTATATGTGTGATAATTGTGAATTATTATTACTACTCGTATTAAACATTTTATTCATTGTTGACTCAATCTAAAGTGAGTCGACATCACGAGGTCTGTTTGATTATTATTATATTATTTATCGAAAAGCTTCCATTGATAAATTCCTCATTGAAAACCATCCATTAATTTCATAGTCCAACACAAGGATAGCGACATCAGGATCCTACCTACACCCCACACTAAACGGTGGCAGCTATCAAAATTCACTGGTTTGACAATTCATCACCCATTAAATGTAAATGCGTTAATGACTCACACACCACGGTGAGCTCAGACCTTAAATCTAGTTGCAAGGATAACTACTAGTGTTTGAAGTTTTGAACCCACGATTAATGTGGGAATAAATAATTTAACGGCCGACCGTCGCGATAAGGCACAGATATTCTGGCCATGGAATGAGTAGTCTTGAAGAATTCTTTTGTTTTTTCTTAATTTACTTGTTCCCATAAGTGTTAACTTACTTCCAAGAACTTGTAGCTATTAATGTAGGTAGGTATGTGCTTTTGACCTACAGTCCTTCCTGAAGCATCGATGTCTGAGATCTTTGTATTTTAATGGATAGACTACGATATAGAAACTTAAATGTGAAGAGGTAACCAATTCATGCACTACCGTCATCGAACTTAGGCACCCTGCTCGATGATACCACTTTCCGTCTCGCTGCTTCCCTACGTCTAGGGGCTCCTTGTTGTTCTCCTCATCGCTGCCACTGTGGCGAAGTTGTCAACAGCCTCGGACACCACGGTCTATCATGCAGCCGAAGTGCGGGTCGCATAGCACGGCACGCGAATATCAACGACATAATCAGACGCGCTCTTGTCACCGTCGGCGTTCCAGCTGTATTAGAACCTCATGGCCTGGCACGCGACGATGGCAAGAGACCGGACGGTATGTCGTTATTCCCTTGGAAGATGGGTAGGCCTTTAGTATGGGATGCTACTTGTGTCGATACTCTTGCGCCATCCCATCTTCCAAGCTCGTCGTGTTGTGCTGGTTCCGCCGCTGCGGCTGCGGAGAACCTCAAGCGGCGGAAATATAATAACCTTGTGGGAAGTTATATTTTCGAACCGTTTGGGGTTGAAACTCTTGGTTCGTGGGGTCCGAGTGCTCACAAATTGTATAAAGATCTTTCGAAGCGCCTACTTGACACTTCGCGTGACCCAAAGGCTGGCTTTTACTTTGGACAGAAAATAAGCATTGCCATTCAGCGTGGCAATGCTGCCAGTCTTTTGGGCACTTTACCAGTCGACAGCGATGTGGAGGAGTTTTTTGACGCCATATTTTAGTTTGTTTTAAGTTAGTTTTAATTAGTTTAGAGTTAGTTTTTATTATACTGTAAATACCTTGTACATATTGTCGTAACAAAATAAATTGAATAAGTCGGGTGATAGAATTTAAAGTAAATCATCATCAATTGCGAGCCTAAAACGCAAAGGGCATCTGAAAGAACCAGGGTGGATTTTAATCTCTTAAACTCTGATATTTTCTCTTAATGATTTCTCGTCTTCTAAAACGAGTGTCATCATCTACCTAACATTTTTGCCATCGTTTTAGGGTTGGCCTCCAGACTAACTGGATGCTGCTCAGTACCGTATTTTACATGAAGCTGATGCCTATCAGACCTCCATAACCCAGTTACTGGGTAACACGATATTCTTTTAATAACAGAATTGAACATTTTGGCAAATTATATTCGAAACCATTTTCTATCTATCCAAGTTTCTTGCTTTTCTTAAACAGCTTCAATAGCTAACAAGGAAAGTCTTACCATACTTCGATGCCTACTATATCTAACCATACAAACTACCCGACCCCATTAGAAAACCATAAAAGCAAACCAAAATGGCGTCCATGACACAATATCACTCATAAAAGCATAACCTTCTCCTTATACGCAACGTGTTAATATTGACACACACTGACATCGCCAGCGGTATTACGCCCGAGCCTACCCCCGAGGGGGGCCATAAAACCAAGCCTTGTTTAGAAAAGCGGACGACATTTGAATGTGTTATACATAGTCGTAATATATATGTACATAGTTACTTAATGTAGCGAAAGTATGGTACGCGGTGGCAATATTAAATAGTTATTTTATGAATAGACACGATTTGTTCTGTATACTAAATGTGGGTGGTTTTCTTCTTATGCTCGAAGTGCATAATTTTATTCCATATATTTAGATGGAAAGTAAACCTCCATTGTGAAGGGAGGATCCTCTGATCAGACGGATGTTGTGTCTGGTCCAGGCAACTAGCTAATAGATTAATATTAATTGGTTTCGAATGATAACAATGTATTTTAATATTATTATTTTTTTCAAAAAATGTAACGAATATGCTAAGAAGACAAATATAGGAAATAATAATAAAATTGGTTGTGCCAAAAAGTATAGGTATGATTAAATTGCGCGAAGAATTGTAAATGTGCAAGGCAGGATTTCGTAGTTTTTAGTTCCTATATGGCGCTACAGATAGAGAGTTCTACTTTTTTATCTCTAGGGTCCTACTAGAGAGCGTGTCAAACTTTTACTGACTAAACTGTATTCATTCAGTTCTCATAGCCCTAGTGGGTATTGTGCTAGGAAACTACAATTTTTCTGACATCAAATTGAGCCGCAAGTGAAACAGTCCTCACAATTTTTTAATTTTTTTTACTAGTGGTGTAACAAATGTTACATTTATAACATTCGCGAACGCGAATGTCACAAACCGTGCGAATATTCGCGAATATTATTATAATATTCGTTACGTCATTAATACGCACAGTCGAAGACTCTAGGGCTCGGTCCTTACCGAATAGAGTTTTAGAGAGGTGGTAACTATTACAACCTTTCCGCAGCTAAACTCACGACCCCTACTGTGACCAACCGATTTCCAACCCACTCCGCCATCGGTCAGTCTAGCCGGCTTTTTGTCAGCACATCCAATGTGGAGCTACACACATACGTGATTAACTAGTATAAATCACGTTCGTTATCTGATACGCATTAAGGGCATGTCATCGATGCGTTGCGGCTCATCGCTTAGAAAGGAACGGGTCTGTCCTTAGTAGTTGTGCAATGTTTTGTTAACTATGGCTGGTTGATAGTTACGTTTCGTAGGGTAAAAGCCTAAGATACAAGTGTCTTTATTATCATCTGCCTAGTCTTTTCCCAACTATATTGGGGTCGGCTTTCAATCAAGCCGGATTTAACTGAATACCAGTATTTTACGAGGAGCGGCTGCCTACCAAACCTCCACAACCCATAGACTACGATACAAGCGTCTTAGGGAACAAAATGTACCCCAACATAATGTACCCCAACATAATGTACCCCAACATAATGTACCCCAACATAATGTACCCCAACATAATGTACTAATTTGTTAAATTGTCCAAAAACTTATCCCCTATCACGTGATTTTTTTTTAGTGTTGATAGATTCGCGCTTGACCACTATCTCACCTAATGGAAAGCGACGATGCGGTCAAGGATGGAGCACGTTTACACAGAAGTAACCTATAACGTGAATGCGTTGATAAATGTTGGAGGGTTTTTGGTCCTCTAATGTTATTTATTGGCTTTTGTCCGTAGAAATTTCTGTTTTGGAACGTGCAATTTAACTTTACTTTTTTATTGAATGACAGTCTAATCATTCAAAAGTGCTTGTAAATTGTTTATTAGAAATATATATTTTTATATTTATTTATTATTATTTTCAATTGCATACTTACAGTATGCACCAAAGCAAGCATTAGATTTGAGACTTTAGGGGTAGCCGGTAAATATTTCACACTCCCGCCATACACATGAATAGACTATTTCCAATTACGTTTCTTACAGCCGTTTTTGTAACATTGCAAAAAAGTGCATTTTGTGTAAATATATTCAACGATATACCAATACAGTGTGACTAATAACTTGATTATATATTTACATAGAGTAGCCGTCGACCTCGACGAAACAGGTTTTAAAATAAACAAATGCTTTTTCTTTATTTACTATCTAGAATCAAGTTCAAAATGCGTCATTCTCAGACTATATTCTTTTTTTATTGTACTGGCCAATTGATTGATCATGGGAATAGGAAACTCTGTTGCGATATGGGTCCTGGAGAAAAATTCTGTTGAAATTGATCAATTAATGGTTAATTTTGAGGTGGAAAGTCATCTAATGACTTCCACTCACACACTTTCTCACTCTTGGGTGGAGTAAGATGGGTCGTTAGTCTTTTACTAATTAAAACCACACCTATGTTCGTTCAGTTGCCTTTTGCATTTTACTACCGTGGAACTAGAATGCATAGTTTTACGAGCAATGCGCCCTGCCCACTGCCACTTAAGTTTGATAGTTTTTCGGACTATGTTGGCAAAATTGGTTCTCCTGAATGCGATTACGCAAGGAAACTCTGAGCATAATCCTTTCCATCGCCCTTTGAGTTCCGAAAAATTATGAAAATAAAACACTATCAAAACTAAACGGTCTCAAACAAAAACTCCGTCAAAAAATTGCACAAACCAAGTGATATAATTCACATTCAAAAAGAGAGAAAGTCATAATACCCATTAAACCCGCCTCCACCGTCGCCAAAAAGGGCTATCACCTAACGAGATCTGGCGGACCGCTCCAATTTCATCACCTCACCTACATTATTGCCTAGCCCCTGACGAAGACAAGTCGTGACCGTGGAGGTTAAGTAACAAGTAATTATGCCTGAGGACTCGACACAAGTCACGAGATTGTCGTCCCCACTGAGTCATTCATTCATGTTGTTATCTCTTAGAGTTTCTGGCGCCTTGGTAGGTTTGGATAAAGGGTGCGCAGTGGGTGCTTAGAAATGTGATTAAAGTATTGTCCGAAACTTTTAATAGAAATGGTACAAAAGCATTAAGTACACTATCATCGACTTCTGGTACCCTGGTAGTTTTGGTTGAAGGGTTCACAGTGGGTGCTTAGCCATTTAACATGTGATTAAAGTATTGTCTGAAACTTTTAATAGAATGACACAAAATCATTACCTATGTACTAGGAGAAGGAAAGAAAGATGACCTTATTTATGCCATCAGCACTGCTCTCAAATCAGTAAAGGAAAACTGCTGCGCTGACGTTCATAGTCGAGGGTCATCAGTTTGGAGGTAGCAGGACAGAGAGTAAAGCCCCACATACCTCCATTGAAAAGGGAGGATCCTCCGACCGGACGAGGTGTTATGTCCGGTGGGCTACTGCCCGATAGATGATTTCGGGCTGTTGTATCTATTCAAATCGCGCGGAGAACTTTGCTTGCGCGATGCAGGGTTCTGTGACGTCATGTGTAGATGTCGATGATCGTAGTCGCTACAATCGTAAAGAAACTGACCTGTCCCAAAACAAAAAAAAAAATCGAAGACACCTGACATCTACCATGCGGGCCCAGTGCAGACTACTTACAGTCTGGTTCTGACTTCAACTTAAATTCCGCAGTAACCAACAATCACGCAAACGAAGTCACGGGCCAAATCTAGTATAAAATATTTATTTATACATAAGTACACCACAATTATAACCGTCTATTACACAGAAAGAATATACTTGTTAAAATACAAGTATATTCTTTCTTTCATTCTCATTTTATACAATAAAAAATACTTTTATACAATATACTTAATAGCAATGATCAGTACAATGGCGTTCTTATCATTAACCGCGGCATCTTCCAGACAACCTTTAGCTCTTTTATAACCTTATCTTTTAATCTGATACTAGTAAACGTAAACTGCAATGTCATAACCACGTAAAACTATAATAATGATGCTTAGACCGCGTGGAATCCAACACGGATTCTTTGCCAAACAGAGCGAGGAAGATATAAAACTGTTTATAATCTCCTAATTGCTCTTAACTTCCCACTAATCTACGGAAGATAGTATAAATGAGGTAATTACATGATTATGATGGTAATACGAATATCTTGCAATGTTGAGGAAATACAATTTATGGACTCTACTATCTAAATTCACATGTTTGAAGTAGGTAATTAATTTCCAACGTATACTTGAAAACCTACCATGTTTTCTCTTTACTACCCTTGATTGTTTGGTAGAGAATTCCTAAGGCATTAAGTCCCCCTGTACTGACTGTACAATAAATAAATAAAACCTGCTACTACTCTTATCATCTCAGTGTGGCTTATCACATACTAGTGCGGAAAATGCCTCCCCATCACAATTTATTACCTATATTGGACATTAGGCTGATTTCCTTTGGTTGCTCGATAGCTTCCACTAAAGCTTTGATATAAATATATGAAGTTTGACTTATTATCTGCCCTTTACGTTACAAGACCACTGCAACTCTTTCAAACGATTGCGATCTCGTAATCTTAGCCTAACAAGACAACAGCCATAGCTTGTCTCATACAAAAAAAAAGTGACAAACAATCACACATTGCTTGTCACGTCAGCCATGTACATAACTCCATGTCATAATTTATTTGCATATAATTTACGGCAGAACAAGAATAAAGAGCGAGTTTTAAAACTAGGCCGAATATATCATAACTGTAATAAGTGTAATATCATGATGTAATGTAGTATTTATTAATGTTAAGTGTAACTCCGAGGTCCATTTAATGGTCTGGTGCCGACTGTTATAGGTTTATTATTAATTTTTTTGTTCAGTAGGCTTGTTTAATAGTTTGCGGTGTAATGTTGGGAAAGATATAGCTTTTGAGAAAGTGGGTTTTGTGTTTGTGTTATGAATAGTGTTTAATGTTATGGCTCATTGCGTTGGGTGGTATTTCCTGGAGTTTATGTCTTAATTTCTTAGTATTGCTTTAAGTTTTTGTTGGGTTTTTGACATTTAGACTTCACGATTTTGTAGGCGTAGTAATAGAACGTTACTTGATTTTATCAATCTGACTGAAGTACTCGTACCTAATAAATAACTTTAACAATAAGAAAATAACCATTTATTTAATACCTACTAAAATATCAAGAAAACATCAATACAGTAGGCTAGGTTCTTTTTATTATCATAGATAGGCTTGCACTTGACCACTTTCTCAGCTGATGGTAAGCGATGATGTAGTCGACGATGAAATACGCTTGCCAAAGGTAACCTATTCACTTTTGACTTAAAGACCCCTATGTTGTAGCTACCAGAAAACACAGACTCCGGCAGGGAATCTTTAGAGACTGCGTGTCTGATTTTTGACGTCTAAACTAAGTGTTTGACTGTGTGCATGCCAGATGTAGTTTTCTTTAAAACTGAAGCTTTCTTCATTGGGATCACTTTTAAACTGGACCTATGAGAAATAATTAGCCAAATTCAGAGACAAACTTAATCAAAACACTAATAAAAACTGCAATAAAGAATGACTTATCTAACCACATTACAAATAAGGATATCCTTAATTGCACCGACTAGTAACATTCCTTAGGAGATGTAATAAAAGATAACAACCAAATTATATTCTGAGCTAAAAATCTTCTTACAGAGTATATTCTCCGCACCAGTAATCATCGGCCAAGGTTGGGGTTTGTGGCTGGCTCAGCGGTTACAACCAAATTATTATCTAGACTGTTTTAGGAAGCACGATTATGTGATTTATTATTTAATTTTTGCTACTATTATCTCTGACAATTACGTCTATAACGTACATAGTCGAAGGATAAAACGGTGAAGAAAATTTTGTATAAAATAAAATTGGTATTAAAAGAAGTTTTTTTTAACTCTAACGTCTTCTAACTGAACCGGATCTTTTAGTGGACCATCTCGATTCGTCCCTAATTTTGAGATAATTTTTATTATTATTAATGAATAGTACCATTTCGGTACTATTCTGTTAATAATAGTACCATTTCGGCCTAGCGAAAAATGACGAGGAGAGCCGACCCCAAATGAAATGGGATAAGGTTGTGTGTCAAGTGAACAATTACTTGCAAGCTATCTCTTAGCTTACAAGCTAAAATACTGGTTACGGTGGTACGTTTACTGGTTTACGATGATAGAGTACGCTTTTCTATAAGTAACTTATTAACTTAAATACCCTTAGATTAGGTTATAGCTTGCAGAAACACAGACTTCGCCAGGCAATTCCACTCCTTAGTTAAACGTACAATGAACGTGTAAGATGACGCAAATTTGATTGCCATTGACAAAATAAGTACTAGATCTCAAGTAAACTACTATGGGATGTGATGTCAATATTCATTCATATTACCTCTCATGGCGCCACTGCCGGCAATTTGCTAGTGTCGACAGTCGACCCGTGCGTCGCAACACACGCTACAAACGACATATAAATAGACGTAATCAAATGACAATTTCTGATACTTTCGACACTGCTCTCTGTCCGCCGTTGCATGCGTTTGGATGGTCATTAAAAAAATGGGAGGTGTCATTTTGACATTTATTTATTGTTGTGAACATATTCTTACTTACTTTGTGCTGCTGTTAACGAAAGTCTTGCATGTATAGAAGTCCATACCTACTAATATTATAAATACAAAAGTAACATTGTCTGTCTTTTACCTTTTTGCGGCTTAACTACTGAACGGATTTACGAGTAGTCGTGACCTGGCCCAAGGCTAGAGCATCTCTTGAACATAGGATACTTTTATCCCGGGAGTATATTCAAATGCAAGATGTCAACTTATAAACAATTTAAAGAAATATGTTTCACAATTTTTATAAAGGGCGACAGAGGCCAAAGAAAAAACGGATTGATTGTTTGAGAAGTAATATAAAATAAACAGATTTGGATCTACTGACGCCTGGCAGGACAAAATGGAAGAAAAAACATGTCGCGCCTATACCTACTAAGCAACCTCACAACAAGAGAAAGAAGATGATGATAATATCATGAAAAGTAATATATAGCATTACTATTCTCTTTCACCTATAAAACCAGATTGCTATAGCATTGATCGGGTTACAGTAAAACAGTTACAAATACATAGCACCGCTAAGTTCGGGCCCACAACTGTGAAAGGACAATCAAAGAGAACGGTTGTCCTAGCCACGGCCGTTACAAAGCAGAAACATTCACAAACAGCCACACAACCCCTAATTAACTACAAACAATTGTCTAATTGCTATCGGAAATCGTTCAGACCACTTAACATAGTTCTGACAATTGTCAGAAGTCAGACTAATGCTGGTTACACACGATCAAACCATTAGGAGCACGATTGTTGTGACCGTTTGATTCATTGACAGTAAGTGTGCACGATTGTACAGATTATAGTATTTAAGTAATAGGTCAAATTTGATTGTTTTTTTTTTGTGGTCATGGATAAATAGCTTATTTAGAATGTATAGGTGTACTACATAATCAGCCTTTTAATGTTTCCACGTCTAGACACAGGCTTTCTGTCTAGGGTTAGCGATGGGCCATAACCCAACACCCAAGACCAGTGTGGGTTGGTAAAATAAAAGGAGCCCAACTTAACCTTATAATATCATCTATCTATCAGTGTAAGTTTCGTTATAATTAGCTGAATAGTGTTTTAGGACAGCGGAAACAAAAAGACAAAATTGCAGTCACGTGCATTTGGTAAAACAATGTTGCTTTGATATTAGAAACAGACACTTCAATTTTATTCAAATGTATAAAAGTAAGTATTCTGTACTGTAACTTGGGGCATTATTTGACAACATAATTAACAACCAAAGTATACTCCACGCTACAACAACATCACTATTATAATATGTACCAAAGTAAAGTATACTGTACGTATAACCTAGGACATCTTCTCTTCTTCTTCGATTCGATTCGAAAAAAGAAGAAGAACCTAGGACATTATTTGACAACATAACGAACAGCTAAAAAACACTCCTCACAACAACAACATCACAATTAATTCAATCAACTTTTCCCTAATCCAGTTAGCTTGCACCAGATGACCAGCGAGCATGTCACGCGCACGCGCACAGAGCCGTAACTCATCGGTTATGTGTGACGTACACGCCACGTAACCGCGACGTGGTCGCCGCACGCCCGCTAAGTGGCACGCACACACGTAATGGTCTGTAATGCAGGTGATAGGAATGTTAAATGGAGTGAGGAATGTTGTTTTGTCAAAGAAGATAAAGTGTTATTGTGAAATGGTAATGGTAAATGAATGTAGTCCGGAAATAAGAGTACTAAGCTACTTGAATTAAGGTTTAGGCTGTAATTTTGTCATAATGGACATCCTTATGCATACGCGCAAACCGTTTTGAGACACATCCATTGTATGAACTTTTGTTGTTACTTTACTCTTGTAGTCCAATGGGATGGCAATAAAAGTCGACCGGGAAGAGGTCAGGTGCAGAACCAACAGCTTTACGAGCTTCCCGAGGAACGGGGATGTCATATCACCAACTTCACAACACCGGACAGACAAAAACAATGCAAAATTTCAAATCTTTGCCCAGCGGTTAGGAATGCACGGCAATGCAACAGTGGTGAACATCCCACTCATACGCATAAAACGTTTTGGGAACACATTCATTGTGCGAACAACTATAGAGTACCTATAATTCTCTGCCAGAGTCTGTATTTCCTGATGACTATATCTAAGAGGTCTATCTCTCTCTCACATGACTTCTACCAAAAATTATCAACAACGAATTTAAAAAACAAAACTGATAAAAAAGTCTGTGTAACGAAATGCACAAACTGAGAATCGAACCCTCACTCCACATCACTTCAACCACCTAACTACGATCAGTCAATAAGCTAGATCACTATCGCTTTCACTATGTGTACGTCCGGAGCTAGAGTCGCGCATAACGCATGCTGGCCACGACTTACTTAGAAAGCCGACAGTTTCACTGACGGCCCGTGGTCGACGGACCGACAGACCACGGCCTGACATTGAACGGGAGTGATTATGTAAGAGGAGATTAATATGGATGCAGAGGCTTCGAAGTCAATGTTGAGAGGATCAATTAAAGATTAGCTGTGAGATGTGAGTGCAATTGTGATTTCTCTTGATCGGGATCAGACGGCGAAAGTTTGTGTCTGTGTAGTTGTCTGTGTATTTGTTATCACACTGAAACTGCTGAAGGTATTTGGGCAAATTTAAGTACTCGAATAGACCATGTCTGAAATAGCACATTATCATAATCGTTTTAGCCGAAAGACGTTTACTGTTGGACATAGGCCTCCCTCCAGTGATTCCCACGACCCTCACCAGGTCATCGGTCCACTTTGTGGGAGGCCTTTCAACGCTGCGTGTTTCAGTACCTGGTCACCATTCCAGAAATAGCAAAACTCTAGAACCGAAATATCACATAGAATCTTTTTTATCCCCCGAGCAAACTCTGGACCGCACGCTCAGCATTCGAAATTGCGACAACAACACCAACAAGACAGTTAACAAGTATCATATTATTATTTCTATAGAGGTCAAAAGTCTTAATAATAATACAGACAACACAGAGGCCCGCCCAAACATATCAATCAAAGCGGTTTCATTGGTCCACAGCCGCAGGCCGAGTACATTGTTTCAATGTTTTTCTTACAAAACATCGCCAACTATTCTGCTTACGACATCTCACAATAGAAGAAATTGTTATTAATGAATGATTTGTATATTTCACAAACTCGATATCGTAACTATAATTGTATTCTAAGACGGAATCGATTCTCGATAATCGGTATAAGAATCGATATTGTGAAATTAGTTTATACCTAGCTAATAGTATCGAGTAGTATCGAGTTTGGTTGCTGTCATAGATCAAGACTGGTCGGTTTAAGTATGTTTTTGAGCTGTCATGAATGTAATGTAATACCTGTTTAGTTTTATTTTATTTGCAGTCGTTTAATTAACATTGAGCTATTTATATTAATAGCTCTCTTAAATAACGCATTTTATCTCAACTGTCTAAATAGATAATTGGGTCTCTATCGTGTTGATAATACTGGTAATAAATTATATGACTGATATTGTTTTTGTTATGATTAGTGTTAAAACACGAACCTTTGTTTTTGATTAAATATTACTTTGCCCTACATTAGGAATTAAGTATTCATGTATTGTGGGTGCGCTTAAAAACACATACACAAGATATCCAGAACTAAAACAAATAATAATCATATCAAACAAAACCACCATACAAATTGTTCCGTACATGAATCGAACCCACAACACGCAGCGTAGCAGCCAATCGCTAAACCATTACGCCAAACAATCTCACAGCTTTACAATTTAGCTTTAGCAATTACATTTTTTTAATTATTCGATTGTACTAAACCAAATTAGTAGGAAAGGCTTACAAGGTGATCCGATGGCTTGGCAAGGATCGCAGGAGCCCGGATGCAAGACGCTTAGGACTGGTCGTTAGAACTACACTTGGGGGAGGCCTATATCCAGTAGTGGATGGCCTTTGGCTAAAATTATGATGATTTATTATTAGTTTCCTTTTTAAAAAGATCAAAGTCATTCTGGCCTCAACACTTCAGAAAAGTCTAGAATGAGTGATGTATCTCCAAAAGTCATACAAACATAATCTTGTAACATTTCCATACAATACTAATGACATGGCTCCTATTAGATCCGTATCTAAAAAATACATGAGTTTTGTATGATGTATGGGCTTCCTTGCATGATAGCTATGATTTATGGAGACCTTTCTGTGTTGGCAAATGTTAACAGCTTTTTGAGAAACATTAAAGAATCGCCTAAACACTTAAGTTTTTTTGGGAACAGAATGTCACACACTAAATTAGCTAGGAGATCCCCAAGGCTTTGCCCTTGTGGCCTATTTATACCACAAGAAGCGTATCTTTTTCAAAATTAGAAAATGCCCGTAACTCGGTTATTACCGAGTATCACATTAGTTCAATCATTTTCGTCATCGGATCACTACTTCTAAAGATTATCTCTTACAAACATTAATTTTAGTATAACATACTTAATCAATCTTTTTATGTTTCCACTACTAGGTATCAGGCCTCCTCTCAAGGAGAGATATAATAATTTTACCTTTTTTTTTGCCTGCCCTTATCCCATATTATTTGGTTTGATATACCTATGACAAATATCAGTTTAGAAAACACTATTTAAAATTAGGAGTTACCACCAACTATACTTATTAACTTGTTACACCATAAAATTCCTACTACCACACACAAGGACAATACACATTTAAAATCAAACACGCAGGTCATCACAAAACACACATTCGTACCAATTTCCGATTGTTTCCAATCGATTAACAAAACATCGATAAACAAATAAATATTTATAACATTAATCCTTGATCGGTATGTGAGAACAAAGTAGTACCGTCAGCAAAAAACATTGAATAATATGTTACGAAACTAAAACGTGTCGCAACTTTAACGCACTATTGAAAATCGGTAACGCGTGCACTTAGAATCGATACTTCGACTCGTGTTGTGTGTTTTTTATTCGATTCTTTACCGATGTGTGGAAAATTATAGTTCTTTTTTATTTTCATCACGTGCAACACTTGTTAGGTAACTTTTTTAAGGCACTCCAATTTTGTTAATTCAATTATAATGGTATTTTGCAATAGATATTGGTCAATAGGATCTGAAATATTTTTAGAACAATATTATAATGCAATATTATATTATGACTTCCCCTCATTATAAGCCAATTAGGTACTATTGCCTTTTCTTTACCAATATCTCATGTATATTTTAACCAAAAAAAAACTGGTCTTATCCATGTAAGCATTACTCGTTAACGAGACACAGCCCATCCATCAAAACAACAGATTCAAGGGTAGCCAATAGCAAAAATGATTGTCTTCATACATTCGTAGATGGCAACATCAATCAACGTGAACTTTTGATTGGCCAGCGAGGTTAGTCTATGGTCACCTTGTAATTTGTAAAATTGAGGTAGGTTCCGAGAATCTTAACAAGGTACTTGTAGTTTTGTAATAACGAAAGCTTTACAGAGTTTTTACTGTTATATCAGTTAGTTAATTTCCTCTAATTAAAAATATTTCTGAAACCGCTATCAAAGTATAATCGAATGTGTTTTCTCTTTATAATTCAAAAGTTTGCTGGAAGAAAGCTCATTGCTGAGTTAAGCTCCCCTTTGTACATTTAACAGCCTGAATAATCATGTTTACAGTACCCGGCGATAAATTTTGCACATCAACCTTTGGAAAGAGACAATCGGCTTCTTGGAGTGCTGACCTTAATTTCAGTAGAATGTGTTTCAGTACTGACTTATTTTAATATATTGTTCAAAGTTCTTCTTGAAATTCCAGTGGCATTTGCAACTCGCTCTTGAACATTCTTAAAATAACATCTTACATTGTTGTCGATGTGCATTTTTTATCGCCGTGTACTATATGCTATGTTTTTTGTAAAATAAAGAATTAAGAAAGTGAAAATCTTTTCAAATCTCTGTGAAAAAATACTCCAGCAACTTTCAAAACCTATCATCTGCCTAGCCTTTTCCCAACTATATTGGGGTCGGCTTCCAGTCAAGCCGGATTTAGCTGAATACCAGTGTTTTACGAGGAGCGGCTGCCTACCAGACCTCCACAACCCGTTAACTGGGGTAACACGGCATTTCATGGCAAGACTGGACTAACTTTCAAAACCTATAAACCTATTATAATGCTGCGAGTGGCTTCACCTGTGTGAAAATATGTGTCTACTGAGTTCATAAATTCTTTAATTAGTAAAATGGTATTGTTCAGTAGCGCTTTACTGGTGAAAGATTTTTTTTAATTGGTCTAATATTCTTTGAATTTATTAATTACTAGCAGCCCGTCCCGGCTTCGCACGGGGTCACGGGGTAGACAATTATTTATTTTTGGAAATTTTTCTACACCTTCGGTTACATTGTTCAAATTTTACCAAGGATCCCTAATTTTTTTCAAAATGAAATGTAGCCTATGTCAAATTGGAAGAATGTAGCATTCTATTGGTGAAAGAATTTTTTGAATCGGCCCAGTACTTTTTGAGCCTATTCATTACAAACATACAAAAATAGGTACAAATCTTTCCTCTTTATAATATTAGTATAGACTAACCACAGTCCAAAAATTTCTTCTTTATTATATTACCTACTATAATCATAGTGATATTAACTTTTGAATACGGATACTTACAACCATCAAAACATATTGTAAAACATCCAATATAAAAGTTTCTAGACAATAAATAATCATTAGTTACACGCTATAACTTCCTACGGCTATTATAATTAAGCACCAAACTACTCTAGTTAATCTAAACTCATTATATCGCCTAAAAGGCGACCTCGACCTTTTAAAATCAATCAATAGAACAATATCAATTGAGATAATCTCTCGCCCACTCCAGTCTCCACTTCCCGAGTTCCCGCCAAAACTTTCACTTGACAGCTGACCTTGACAGCTGGCCGCCATCTTGTAATTAACGTCACATTTTTTTTTAAATAATTGTGCGGCTGATGTGAACGGCCTGCCCTTGCTAGGGTTACCCGGAGTCTGTCTGTTAATGTCATGATTTTTCGTGATCGTTTCTCAGTAATTATCTAGTTACGTTTCTATTTATATTTTAATTATTGTGGGTTCAAGGTGTTGTGTAGTATTTTATTTGATTATAATTAGATAGTAATGTTTTGGTCAGGCCGCAATTTATACTTGAGGGGTTGACTTTCTAAAAATTCTTAGTTCAATACTATTGACCTAGGTTCTAAAAAATATACTTTTAGTTATATGTGTAATTAAGTAATTATGTCTGTCAGTCAATCAGTCGACTTAAAGAAAGATTTACATATGTCATATTTTTTGTACAAAAACAATAATGATGTTGAACACGACTCCATTCCCCTAGTCCCACAAAGTTTAATGACCAGCAGCACATGACACTCGCATGAGAACCAGTTACGAGTCGCACGGGGTCAAGATCTAGCGAAAGTGGTTTCCCGGTGCGATCGTTACACTGATTGATTGTGGGAGACTCGTATTTGTAGCATCTTCACGATTCACGATTAATTCATTAATCGTTATACCTACCTCGACGTGTGAGGTCTATTTTTAGGTTGTTTTGAACGTGATGAAGAAATAGTGGATTGTGGGGTCTTTTAGCAGTGATAAAAGTGGTCTGGTGGTCTGTACTGAATGAAAAGGCAGAGGTAAACGCCTCTGAGGGATGACAAGCCTGGGATCTAATATATCACTCCTATTGTCAATCGGATACAAATCTAGAGCAACTATGGAGACCAGGATACCATGTCCAGCGTTTGAAAAGAAGTACACAGAGTTAGTTCCCTTCAGAACAGGAAAAGGGCCGTAATCTACCACGAGGGGTTGGCGAATGTCATTTTTCTATGAATGTTTAATTCAAGGGCATACCGGTTCTCTCACGATATTCTCCTTTACCGTTTCGAGAACAGTGGTAATGAAAAAAAATGCCAAAAAGACGCATAGAAAATTACCAAAGACATTTAATTACTCAGATACCCGCGAAACGAGACACAATAGTAAAACAATAAGAGCGCGGTCTCATAGGACCGGTTGGGGATTCAAACGTTAAGAATGCCTGCTCCCAGGTGTGCTTTCTGGAGCCAGTAGACTTCCTCTACTTTTTACCATCATAAAAAGTTAAAAGGCAGTTAATTCAATCAGTAATTAAGCATTGTATCAGCATTTCCTCATGACTCTTCACATAGAAAATAATGGGTTCGCCTCCAAATCGTAATTATAGCGATAACTATTAAAACTTTCACCATAGACGCCTCGATTAGAAGATTTTTAATCTGTAATAATCTATGGTTACATAAAAGACAATTGCTGGTTGTTTTTAAAAATAAAACGGTTTCATGCGTGGGTGAGCCGCAAATGCAAGGTAACGTGATATTAAAATTTGGATGAAAGTGAAAATGAATTGCGTATTTTTCTGAAAAGATATGAATACCTACTTGGGAATATGACTTGGCAAATCACAGCCTTTTTACTCTGTATATCTAGTTTATGTTTGCGTTTTCCTCAACAGTTGCAATAAAGTGTTGTATGAAAAAATACACTGTGCAAAACTTCTTGGAAAAAATTGTGTAGTAATTGTCATTGTAGAGAAAAATACTGAGCAGAATAAGACTAAAGTAACAGAATAGAATGATGATTCAAATGACTAAACCAACAGAAAATAGGATATCAAATCATCCCTATCTAGATGAATAAATAGAGAGGCTCTTAATAAAGTAACTAGTGCGCCTCACCATCAACGACTGCATTACTGCTTACCATCAGGTGGGATTGCAGTTAAGCACTGGTTTATGTAATATAAAATGAGGTTCTATTTATTTGTATTTGTTTGTAAAATCTCGCCCCTAAAAGTGCTGATCCAAATTACGACAGTACTAACACCAGTCAATGTCTAGTGTTCTAGTTACTTTTACTGAGGATCACGGGAGCGAAGTCACAAAAACAAACTAGTGCCAAAACAAGCCATGTAACAACATCAAGTCATCCGGATAAACACATAATAAAACTACATTACTACACCCACAACTGTTCAAACAAGCCACATTACCATCGCCGCGTGTCATCGAGTCACGCCGCGTACGAACAAGCGGACAGACACACAGACATCCGTGTAGCAACGCGCCGTCACGACCCGTCACGGAGTCGTTACGTAACCGTCACGGAGCGTGTAAATGGGAAGTGACGAATGTTTGTGTGGAACACTTGTGTGTTGTTTGTTGATGGGGGTGATTTAAGTGGTGGGAATATGTTAATTTGTTTTAAAGGATTGGTAGTTGAGAAATAACTCCCAAAAACATGAAGATGAAAGTAGTAGATGCCAGAAGTCTGTATTTTTTTTTTAATTTAAACTAGTGCTTGGCTGCAATCCCACCTGATGGTAAGCGCTAGTTTATTAAGACCTTATTTACTCTAGCCTTGAAGACACCTATATTACGCTCCTGACCAGTTATTGGGCCAATTGGTCTAATGGGCCATTTACTAGAGTTTCCGCAGTGTCCGTATATCTGCATTTTGAAGGACTTTTAAAACGCCACTGACACCGCTATATACGAAGTCACCTACTATGTAAACTCAAATACTTGAAAGAAAAAGTAAAATAATCATCATCGATGCGAGAAGAAGGAACTAAATACTATCATAACTTGATACATTTCGATTATATTTAGATAAAGACTTGAATCAAATAAATCACTTCAAAACGTCCTTGCTCCTTAGCTCGTCAAATCTACATCATCTTTTCATCCAGTTGATTCTATCACTAAATCACAGTCAATGATCAAATGATCGCATCGACCTCTATCTTTATTGATTTAACTAAATGAAACCGACATTTAGATCAACTATCTGTGTCGAAATGGAAGCGAAATGTCAACTGTAGTTGAGGTCGTGTGATATTAATACTTTTTGCTGGCTATTAATTAGAGGTAACTTCTATGGTAAGATTAAAATAATTTATGGGAACTATGGAGATATTATATCAGCTGTAAGCACGTTGTAAATTAATCGGTATGGTACTTCTTACTACTACTTATTCTTTATGAGCTTAACCTATCACATACCCGCAAAACGAGACACAATTGTAAAACAATAACAGCGCGGTCTCATAGGACCGGTCAGGGATTCATGAACTAAGGCGTAGTTTGCATACAATTTACCTAGTATGAAAATCGTCAAAGTATTTTTAGTCATATCAAAATATTTTAAGGGACTCTACACGAACTAAATAAATCGTGTGGTGCTCTGTAGCAACGCCACCGTATATTTTTTTATTATGATATAGCCCATTTTTATGTACGGCTGACGTACATAACGTACATGCATTGTTTGTGAGTGTACGACTTTTAATTTAAAAGAAAAAACTAAATTAATGTGGCGTTGCTGCGGAGAATTCTCTGTAGCAACGCCACCTGTAATCAACATTTGTAGATACAATTTCAGCTATTTCTCTGCGGTTATATAATGTACGAACACTGTTTAGTATGTACACATGATAAATATAAACAAATATGTTAATTCTAAAGTTTAATCCTAAACTCACAAATTGTCCCCTATAGTGTCTTAAACTACAGTGGAATCCGTTTACAATGACATCGAAAGGAAATAACTAACACATCATACTAAGCAGACGTCAACGTTACAACGTTATTAACACACAGCAAAGTTTGGTTTTCTTATAAAATCTTTAAAACGAAATCGGTCATAGTGACTTCGGTTACAGTGACATGTCGCATAACATGACCTATTTTTAATAAATCGTGTCCAGTTATAGTGGCCGGCATGATTCCAAACACCTTCGGCAGTGGTCGGCACAGTCACGTGACACCCGATGACATTTTTGGTGTGTGCTTGGTTGGTTTTTGTTCAAATGGATAATTTTCGAAGATTTTTATGTAAGAAATGAAAAAAGCATAATGTATAATGTACTTTAATACATACAATTTATATTTTGATTTAATTCACTGTTTTACTCTCTATTAAAATAAATACATACTAACAATAACAAAAACCGGCCAAGAGCGTGTCGGGTCACGCTCAGTGTAGGATTCCGTAGTTTCCCGTCCGTCACAATAAGTGTCCCAAATTTTTCAAAAACTGTTCGTCCCATCAAGTTCAAAATAATTTTCCTAGAAAGTCTGTATAAAGCTCTACTTTCCAGATTTTTATCATATTTTCTAAACTTATGGTTCAAAAGTTATAGGGAGGGGGACACATTGTTTTTTACTTTTCGAGCGATTATATCCGAAATTATTGATATATTATCAAAAAATGATTTTAATAAACCCCTATTCATTTTTGAATACCTATCAAACAATATAACACACGTTAGAGTTGAAATAAAAAAAAAAACACTTTCCACTTTACATGTAGGGGGGCTACCCTAATAAAACATTTTTTTCCAATTTTTATTTTACTACTTTGTCGGCGTGATTGATATAATATTGGTACTAAATTTCAGTTTTCTAGTACAAAACGCTTTGTTTGACGTCTGCTTAGTATGATGTGTTAGTTATTTCCTTTCGATGTCATTGTAAACGGATTCCACTGTAGTTTAAGACACTATAGGGGACAATTTGTGAGTTTAGGATTAAACTTTAGAATTAACATATTTGTTTATATTTATCATGTGTACATACTAAACAGTGTTCGTACATTATATAACCGCAGAGAAATAGCTGAAATTGTATCTACAAATGTTGATTACAGGTGGCGTTGCTACAGAGAATTCTCCGCAGCAACGCCACATTAATTTAGTTTTTTCTTTTAAATTAAAAGTCGTACACTCACAAACAATGCATGTACGTTATGTACGTCAGCCGTACATAAAAATGGGCTATATCATAATAAAAAAATATACGGTGGCGTTGCTACAGAGCACCACACAATAAATCGAGCATTGTAATCATCATCATTTTATTAATCTTATCCCGATTTCATAGATGTAGCGACAGTGGGCAGGGCACATTGGTAGTAGAACAGATAGATAGATGGTCGATGCGAACGAAATGTTCTGGAGTGGTGATCACGTAAGCCGAACAACTTCGCAACCCTACGAAGGAATTACGTTTAATATTTAATTGATTTGGTCTACACCAAATTAGCAGGCTTCCCTAAGTCTACGCGTCTACGATCTTGGCAAAGCTTTGTTGGACATAATTAAAATGGCTTGCATTATTTCTTTGATCGTTCAACTCATATAGGGAAATAGAATTATTGTGGAATTTCTTTAAAGTTATTCAGTTCTTCCTGAAGCCTTTTTATTTGAAAAAAACCAATGTCAATCACCTATGAACCTCACAAACTCAGCCCCTGACTCCACGAGCCGCACACACAATCCGTAACGCCGGCACACCGTGGCGGACACGACTCGACCTTGGCCAAATCCTTTCTAATGCCATTCCAGCGGCGCAGCAGCCAACTGTCTGCTGTTAACCTGTTATTGGTTTAGGCTAATATGTGGTTGGTTTTATGGGAAATTGTAACACATGGAAAATTGTATGGTATCCTAACTGATGTTTAGCAATTTTGAGAGGTTTTGTTTGGCAATAATGGCTTTAGATATCTACACCCACAGATTCTTAACGTTTTCAGTGAATTTTTTGGTTAGTAACACAGATGCTTAGCGTTTTTGGTTTGTTGGAAGAAAGGAATCTCTACGAGTATCATCATCTGCCTAGCCTTTTTCCCAACTATATTGGGGTCGGCTTCCAGTCAAGCCGGATTTAGCTGAATACCAGTATTTTACGAGGAGCGGCTGCCTACCAGACCTCCACAACCCATTAACTGGGGTAACACGGTACTTCAAGGAAGAATCTCTACGAGTATATGGTTCGAATTGATTCTGATCATAATGCACTAATGAAGGCTTATGTAAGACTAAAGACATGACGGGTGAACTGTGTGTGAAGAAAATGGTTGATTGTTGTGAAGGCGACGAATAGAAAAGTTAGGAAGAATGGAGTCCTGTCTTATGTGAATTGGAATAAGGACCAAGAACTATTCCGCCATGAAACAATCAGTTAAAGAATCTATAATACTATGGTTTAGTATCGTCAATTTATTTAGTAGCACCAATGTTTGTACCTAATGTGACCTAAGATGTAATAGGTTAGAAGCTTCTCGATTTCTTTTTATCGCAATTGTAAAACATTAACATCGTTTTGGTCACACGATAACATTTGAATGGCAAATTATCAGGTCAGAATCATGTGAAAAAGACGACCACCATTGACGTCTTTCTATAAAAACTAGACAAGGACCTACTGTAGCTGTTTGGTGGAGATAATTGCGAGTGAGAAAATGTGATAAGAATCATCAAGATCAACATTTCAAGGATCTTGCAAAAGAGGCAAGTTTCAACATAAATTAAGAGCTTGACCCATTTTTGAGATATAGCTTTTGGGCTTTATATAGCTCTTCTTTTTTAAGGAGGAAATCGAACGAGAAGGAAAGCAATGGTGGCCTATTAGTAACGGCCCCGACTGACAAGTTGTAAGTTCGGGGTTCAAACCCAGCAAGGAGCTTACCTTGTGTAATTTATTTCATCACTGCTCTCAAAATGGTGATGGAAAATATCGTGAAAATACCTACAACCAAAAATTCAAAAACATGGGACGCCGCCAACTTCACACTGAGCCAGTGTGGTTAATTACAAGCTATTTCCTCTCCTTGAGGTAAGGCCCATCCCAGCATTGGAAACATTAAAAAAGGCAGATGGTGATGTCATATGATGAATCAAATATCTCCAGCTCTGGGAGAAACGAAAAGGTATATCAGACTTTTACCCACCAGTAGTCTTGCAGTTTACATTCTAGGGTCGGGGTACTCTTTCCAACAATCTCACAGGCCACCTTTATATAACTGGCTACAACTATACATAGGTGCTAACTATACCTCAGTACGTTTACATTCTCAGTTCGAATTCACCGCTTTATGTTCACCGCTGAATAGAATGTGCGTATCGCCAACAATGTTAGAAGAAGACAGTTGGCTTATGGCGCTGGCGCATAGTTTCTGCATGTTTTGAAGATTGATAGGTTTCGAAGTATTGTTCCTTGTAGTTGAAGTACTTACCTGGAAAGAGAAGAGAAATATTATAAGTACAATGTTTATTTATTTATAAATATATAGGTACTTTATTGTACACCAAGATTACATTAGAATAAGAAAACATAATAAGAAACCACAATTAGCGGCATTATCGCACTCGGCGATTTCTGCCAGGCAAGCTGGAATGTTATTTTAAGTCTTTTATAAACACTATATTAGTTGATATAATAGAATCAATCTTAAATAGTCCAGCCGTGTAGTAGAAAATAGAATTAAACTTATTGTACACCAAAATAGTACCTAACAAAATTTTTATAAAAACAGATAATGGCAAGTTCTTATATAGAATTGCGCTTTGATAACCTCGGTTACTCAGAACAGAATTTATCGGCAATTTCTAACTTTTGCAATAAACTGTTAGAATTAAAAATATACACATTATACGTTAACATTATTAGTTTATTATTTATTTGTTTGCCATTTAGTTCCTCCTTTTATGTCGTGTTTCTTCACCATTAATGCCTAAGGCATTAAGTCCGCCTTTGTACAGCGTTTACTACTGCATAAAGTTTCATAAATAAATAAACAATGTATTCTATTGTCAAATACGTACGAGTATATTGTATATTAAACAATATTTATTAACCTCATAAAACATAGTTAACTGCGCTTCACAAGATGTGTTCTCAAAGTTCAACGCACAAGACTCGAACCTACGATCGTCCGATAAGCAGCCCTCGCTCCTAATAGGCCCATTTCCGCCCATTGACATTACAGATTACTTCATTTAAAAGTTAAAACATATAAGGCAAGGATTATTGAGTAAATAAAGCAGATAAAATTTATTATGCGTGGATAAACGTCAATAAAACATATTTAAATATTTTTTAAGAGTTTTTAGAATATACCTTAAGGCCATGAAAGGGTAATTTTTTGGGTTAATTGTTTAAACATCCGGTATTTTGAAAATTACATCTCTTACATCACTTCAAAAATTAGCTAAAAATCATCATCTGCCTAGCTTTTTCCCAACTATATTGGGGTCGGCTTCCAGTCAAGCCGGATTTAGCTGAATAGGTACCAGTATTTTACGAGGAGCGGCTGTCTACCAGACCTCCACAATCCATTAACTGGGGTAACACGGTACTTCATGGCAAGACTGGAGTCAGTTTTACTGGCTTGTGACTATTCGTAACGACTGCCAAAGATCTACAAATGACAGTCGGGACCTACGGCTTAACGTGCAAAAATTAGCCATACAAGAAATATTTTTTTTTATTATTTTATATTGATTTATTAATTTCTATCTAGTCTGTATTGTCCCATAGCTGGACAGAGGCCTCTTTTCGTGTCTTTCACTGTTCTTGGTTCTGAACCACTTCTTGCCTTGAAGGAAGACTTCTACTTAGGTGGTGGCACTATGACCTGTTTTTGGGCTATCACAAATAGCCTTACACTCAATAATGTGAGGAGGGTCAAACTTTCACTGTAAAACGAAGTGAAAAGGAATACGAAGGTGAATAGGAACAAAACTTTGATTACGATTTTTACTTTGGTTAAATATTTTACGCGGATTTCTATCTTAACTTTATTACAATTAATGAATAAATAGGAGTATTTAAATTCTGTCAAAACCGGTTAAGTAACAAGAAAATCCCCTTCAATTTTTTGTTCCTATTCACCCCTGCGTCCCTATTCACCCCGTTTTTCGGTACTAAAACCTGTCGTATTCCTTCAGAGACCCTTCACAGGCTGGGCAATCATCAGAATGACTTCTCCCACTCTGGGTGGGCTGGACTCTTGTGACTCTTTTAAAATTAAAAGCAATTCCGCAACCAAGTTGAACTATGTGTCAACTGATTCACTGATTAAAATCTCAGAATTAATGGCAATTACTCTGAGAAGAGCGTCGTGCATAAAGACCCGTAATGTAGGTAAACCGGCTGCGACCTTTCGCAGCCCTGTCTGTATGGACGCACTCGGAAACAGGTTCACACTATTTACATGTAGATTTGTGTATTTACTTACTATTACTTGGCAAGGTATGTCATAGGCGTTAGGTCTTGCATGGAGACTGACCTTGCCTTATCAGGAAGTATTAAGGATACATATGGAACTTTATCTAACTTTGTTTGTTTACTTTTTAATAATCTTGCTATAGTTTTAGTTTGTACTAGTATATGTTGACTATCCCACCCATATTTTTTTAGAAATTTATTCATTATGCATGCAGCTAAGCGGGATTCCCAGCCGGAGTCTAAGTTTATTGGTAGCTAAAACTTAGGAGTCTTTAAGTCAAGAGTAAATAGGCTACTTCTAGGCAAGCGTACTCCACATCATCGCTTACCATCAGATAAGATAATTGTTAAAGGGCCAGCCTATCTATAATATCCTACTAATATTATAAATGTGAAAAGTGAGAATGGATGTGTGGATGTTTGTTACTCTTTCCCGCAAAAACGGCTGGACCGATCTGGTTGAAATTTGGTATGTAGATAGGTTGTACCCTGGATTAACATATATGCTACTTTTTCTTTCGGGCGAAACCGCGGGCGGAAGCTAGTCTAATATATATTTTTTTGCAAAATACATCTTGCTAAACACTCACAGTCATCACATGATCTCCAGGAATCTGCTGTATGCATCTCTTCAGCCAGACAATCTCTTAGTCACCATGCACTACCTCAGTAATGATAAGGCTGTTTATTAATAAGTCAGACAGCATTCCTCAGTAAATAGTAGCAAGGCATTCTGCATTCCTTCAACGTAAACTCTTGGTACAATGTATATCATATTTGTCGCTGAATCAGCGTAAAAGGAGATTTCATGGAAAACGTGTCTTGTTAAGATCTTAACATACCGGCTGGTTTAATGAATTTTTCCTTAAAAGGGTTGAGAAACTTTTGAATAGAATTTGACTTGTAAACCTCCTCTTTTTTGCAAGTCGGTTAGTTCATGAATCCCCGACCGGTCATCGCGGGTATGTGATAGGTTAAATAGAGTTTCTTTTACATAATGTTGAACTACAAAGTTATTGTTACCTACATAAGACTTATAGATAAGCTGGAGTGACAAACGTAATGGTACCTATATTTGTTTGGATTGTCACATTTGGTATCTGTTTCAATTTGATTCTTAGGTATAGCAACTTTTAGTGAAGGACGAATGCCTTGCAAATCGTCATGGGAACCCTAAAGCGGCTTTCTCAAAAGCATTATTCGATAACTTGCGTTAGAAAACATTACTACAATACGCCATAAACAAAATAAATGCGTGTGAACACTCCAACAGATATAAACATAAAAAAATATTATAAAAACGTGTTGAGAAATAGCAAAAACATTGTTGACATTATTTTGTGAAATTCATACTTATGCCATTGTTGTAATGGAGTACTAAAGTTTAATTAGTTAAGAAGGTATACATTTAGTGTGAAATTGCGAATTTTTAAAGTTGGTATTGTTCTAACTTACGTCAGTGAGGCGTATGTTGTGTGTTACAGAGGTTTTGTTTCTCAATTTTGACCTCGAGTCGTCTTTTTAAATGCTCAGTGAAAATGATGAGAAATTCGTCTGGTTTTAAGTTTTATGAAACGCGTTTAGTGCGTACTAAAATATACGTTATATGAGGTATTAACGTTTTGAATTATGAAACTTATAGAAAGCTTTGGGAAAATGGAATATAAGAAGGATTTTTATTTTCTTACATTATGTAATGTCAAGAAAAAAGTTAACAAATCCAGTGAAGTCGCTGACTTCTGTGTTAAAAGATGGAGCCCTAGTAATATTGCACTATAAGTATACTGACACTACATACGGGTAGACTATGTCCTAGAATAGCATATAGAATATTTTTTAAGCCGGGAGTATGTTACCTTTTTTCAAATTTAATATAAGAATATTTTTATTTCACCTAAGCCTACATGGTGACTTATGGAACGACAGAAGCTATGGTCTGTTTTTTAAACCCTGAGACTAAAATGACATTACAACACAAAGGAATTGTCATCATTCCTATAGTAAATTTGAGATTACTTGTGTCAATTCAGTCTCCGGGTTTAAAAAACAGACCATAGTATAGTATGCTATAGATTAGTACTCGGTTCCATTTGGTTGTTTCTTATGGAGAGGAACCTGCAAGAAAATTCACGGGTCCACTATTTTCACACGGGCGAAGATTCTAACAGCAACTCGTAGGTCTATAATCAGAATCTCCTACCCAAAACTCTACGCTCCAAGCAGATGCGAGCCCCGAAGGTCACTCCACTATAGTATTATGTCGAAACATGCCATTATCACTGCCCAACTGATCTCTGTTGCAGCATCTGATCTTGGTATGAGAGATAACACGAGATGTACGAGGTACATTAACTGGAGGCTATCATTATAGTGTTGATCTTGAATGATGGGATATTTGTTTTGCTTTCATAATAAATTGGCATTTAAAATTATATCTGCAGTAGTGGTAGGTTAACTAGCGGTTGTCAAGGTCGGTTTGATGATGGGTGATCATTTTAACATATGTATTAAGATCTGACATTTGGGCTTCAGAAAGTACCTTAAACTGTTGATCCCAGCTTTCATTTGTAGATCTTTGACAGTTGTTATGGACTGTCAGAAGTAAGAAAATGGTGATCCAAGCAAGGTTGAAACCTCTTAGGACCATGGGTTGTGCGAATGAGAACCTGGCCCTGGAACGAAGGCCAAGAAGGAAGGTTTTAGTCAGTAAAAGTCTGACACGCCCTCCTGCTGCATCCAGAGCGGAAGAAGTCATTAGATAATGTCCAATGACGTCTTTCCTGTAGTTTTCGGCCCTGCTGGATCGCTACGGTTTACTGACATCTCCTTAATTCATGAATCCCCGACCGATCTCATGCGGCCGCGCTGTTATTGTCTTACTATTGTGTCTCGTTTCGCGGGTATTAATAGGTTAAGGCGTGCGTGGAACGTTACGAGCCGTTTACGACTCGGGTTCGGCCCGGACGACGAGCTTGCCATTGCTCACCGTCCGCATTAAAACTATGCAGTAGGAGCAAATTAATTCAGGAATCTAAACCAAGTAGACTAAAACGTAGTACAGCGCATTCACTTCTCGCTTTTTTACCCGTAATTCCTAATTAACATTCAACTATTTAAGTAAAACGCAATATTTTACATAATAGCAGTAAATCTGACATTTCCTTCGTAACCAGTCACAGTAGAAAACTAAGAAACTCGCATTTATTCCTCACTAGGAAGGTATGCTAATCAAATTATTATGTTTACACATTAAATGCCAAATAGCAGGGGAATATGAACCTTGTGTGGTGGAGATAAGGGTTAGTAGGTTTATGAATGAAAAGTGAATGTATGTTATGTGTGTATCATTCATTTTTGGAGCGATAGTGTAAACAATGTATGCTGTGAAGCAATCTTACTATCAGATGATTCATTGTTATTCAAAATTTCGTTTTTTTTATTATTGATAGGCTCGCGTTTGACCACTAATAATAAAAATTCCACTAACACTCGATTCCTGGTGAATTTAACACCAGTTCAGGAAGCATTTAGCTGTTGAATATTGATTCAACCAATCAAAGCGAAAACAGAGCGTTTGTCAATTTTTACTTTTCATTAATTTTCGCGCCTAAGTAAATATGAAGCTTTACATACTCGTATACTGCATAGAGCACAGAAACGAGAACAAAAAACTTACTTGAGAAAGAAATTATTGAACTAGTTTCTACATTAAGGTTTCGCGATACCGGAATATTAGTTTTATTATTATTTTATTTAGATAATTGTTTTAATGGTGCTTATAGGTAGATACAATATACACTGGTCCATATAGTATTCTGTATACTTTCTTACTGTTTCTTCTCAAGTGCCTATATGAAATAAAAAAACTTTGAATTTTGAATTAAATTAACTGATGGCATTATTTGGACCCCTAACTAACAATTTAAAAGAGGGCCCATAATCCACCGACTACCAGGCTATTATACAGGGTGATTGGAAGATCGATGCAAAGCTTTAAAGCGAAGATAGTACAGACCATTTAGAACCATTTAAGACATGATTATGTTCGGCGAAGTTTTATCATTTTTTTTTAAACCTTCTCTTAAGATTTTTTTCAAAAATTCCCAAAATATTATGTAAACTGCATATTTTTAGCCAAATTAAATAATAAGTGAATTAACTTTTATTTTATTTAATTAAAGTAATGTCTAAGCAACCGGAAAAAACATGTTTTAGGCTTTTCCGTCATAAAACAATTTTTTTACGGACATTTAAAGTTCAGCAGAAACTTAGAATAAAATTAACAGTACGTTTTTTAAACCTTATTAAAAAATAACAAAGGGTGCTTTTTTAGTTCAAACCTTTTTGAATACATGTTTGATAAGCGTTCTTTCTTTTGAGGTATCATTTATGCGGATATCTTACAAATTATTGAAGTTAGGACCTAGAAACCGATTGGAGGGAGATTTTTTAAAATTTCGGCAGACTACTTAAAACAACATTTGAATTAAAATTATTTATTTTTCATACATAAAGCTTTAAGGCAAAGATAGTACAGACAATTTAGAACCATGTAAGACATGATTGCCTCAGACGAAGTCTTACCAAGTTTTTTAAACCTACTTTTGTATTATTTTTCAAATATTCCCAAAATTATAAGTAAACTGCTTATTTATGGCCAAATTAAATAATAAATGAGTTCATTTTTATTTTATTTATTACAGTAATGTGTGAGCAACCTAGCAAAGTATGTCTTAGGTTTTTCTGTCGTATTGATAAAAAAAATAAATTTCTTCTGAACTTTAAAAGTATGTAAAAAAATTCCAATGTTAGAAAAACCTAAGACATACTTTGCTGGGTTGCTTACACATTACCGTAATAAATAAAATAAAAATGAACCCATTTATCATTTAATTTGGCCATTAATAAGCAGCTTACTTAAAATTTTGGGAATATTTGTAAAATAATACAAAAATAGGTTAAAAAAAATTGGTAAGACTTCGTCTGAGGCAATCATGTCTTACATGGTTCTAAATTGTCTGTACTATCTTTGCCTTAAAGCTTTATGTAAGAAAAATAAATAATATTAATTCAAATGTTGTTTTAAGTAGTCTGCCGAAATTTTAAAAAATCTCACTCCAATCGGTTTCTAGGTCCTAACTTCAATAATTTGTAAGATATCCGCATAAATGATACCTCAAAAGAAAGAACGCTTATCACACATGTATTCAAAAAGGTTTGAACAAAAAAAGCACCCTTTGTTATTTTTTTAATAAGGTTTAAAAATCGTACTGTTAATTTTTTCTAAATTTCTGCTGAACTTTAAATGTCCGTAAAAAAATCGTCTTATGACGGAAAAGCCTAAAACATGTTTTTTCGGGTTGCTTAGACATTACTTTAATTAAATAAAATAAAAGTTAATTCATTTGTCATTTAATTTGGCTAAAAATATGCAGTTTACATAAAATTTTGGGAATTTTTGAAAAAAATCTTAAAAGTTGGTTTAAAAAAAAATGATAAAACTTCGCCGAACATAATCATGGCTTAAATGGTTCTAAATGGTCTGTACTATCTTCGCTTTAAAGCTTTGCATCGATCTTCCAATCACCCTGTATTATACCAGTTGCCCATGTTAAGCCACAGTATCATTGAAACAGGTTACAGGTCAAACAAATAATGACTGATGCCGACTGCCTGCGCATAATCTCTCAGTCTCGGTAGCTAATTGAATTTCACAAGTAACTTGTATAATTTTATAAAGCTGAAACGATGAGCAGGAGATGGTATTTGATTATATACATACCACATCAAAAAATAAACCCAAAACCATCGAGACAATCTTCGATCTTGTTATTCTCAGAGAGTAGTAAAAGTAACACTGTAACGAGCCCAACTTATGTGTTTTGTTCAAACCCAGGTAGGCATTTTTCTTCATTATTCATTCTATGTTCATTATCACTGCTCTCAAAACAGTAAAGAAAAATCATCGTGTGGAAACCCTCTTGTTCTAGAACCAAGCATTTAAACACGCGTGACCAACCCGCACTGAGGCCCACGTCGTGGATTACGGCTCATTTTCTTTCCTAGGGAGAAGACTTGAATCCTAGCCTGTCTAGTTAACCTATGTTATTCAGAATTTTTCTTTTTCGTTATTCTTTTCAACCGGAGTTTCGTCGGAAGTTTGTAGCTATTGAATGCGTGTAAACTATATAATATTAAGTTATGCACTAACCATAGAAACACGTTTTAGCAGTAAACAGCACGTAAACAGTCAATAAACCACTTCGAATGGTTCACCCTGTAATTACCGGTCGTGATAGTAAAGCAATTATGCGTTAACAGCCGACGATCGAGCACGCTCCGTTTCCGTAGCTAGCGTGATGATGCGCGTCATTGCACTCGCAAATATTTGCGTACATGATCACACAAATACTTGCGTACATTATAACATAATATCACACTCATATACATAAATGTTACCGTTATTACGAACAAGGTTGATTGATTTGTTATAGTTGTCCGTTTGTTAATAATGTTTTGTCATGTTTGTTTTGCATTAACTATAAACTACAAAACTTGGACTTTCAGTCCAAGGACACCAATTATCCACAAACTTTCTTCTTCCTAACGTCCACAGTTGCAGTCACCGCGCTCTATATACTGCCCTTAGGACCGGTTCGTGCGCAAGCGCAGGACGGTCGCCGACTGGCGCAGTGTTACATAAGGACTGTTGAGACTGTCTTTGTTGGAACTTTGAAAGTATCTACTGTGATTGTAGTAGGTTTGGAGTTAGCTGTCTTGAATTGATTGTTGTTTTAAAATGTGGAGGCCATACAATCATGTTATGATGGACTTTTTTTCGTGATTTGTCTTATTAACCTTGGCCAAGGACTTCTTGATGATGCTTATATTCCTTCAGTTCTTTGCTAACTGTTGATAAAATAATTTTCCGATGATTCAGATCTTTGAGGTTGGAAATCATCAAATAATGTGCTCCCATTCTGGGTAAAGCCAGTAAATCTGACTCCAGTCTTACCATGAAGTACCGTTTTACCCCAGTTAATGGGTTGTGGAGGTCTGGTAGGCAGCCGCTCCACGTAAAATAATTAAAGTATTCAGCTAAATCCAGCTTGACTGGAAGCCGACCCCAATATAGTTGGGAAAAGGCTAGGTGGATGAGTACGAACACTTGACCACAACCTACCTGATAGTAAATAATGATGTAACCCCAAGTAATAATTAAGATTTCAAATAAATAGTTATATTTTTATCTCTACTCTAATGACCTTGCTCTAAACTAAAGTCACCCCAAAAGCCTACAACCGCATATTTACTCAACTCTTTGGTAACCTTCAGATTACCTAACAGTTACAATTTCAGTGAAAGTAAACATTACATTACTTTCAACCTCACTCGAAATTCTTAACCTACTCCACAAGTCCACATAGAGCCTTCACTGTAAGGCTTTACTCTCGCCGCTCTACATAGAGCCCTAAGACACAAACTGGTTTTATTGCAAACATGTGGTCAGTTATGTAATAGGCTTTGTTTTTCATGATTATAGTATCATATTAGAAGTTTTTTATAATGCTCGGCGTTCGCGTATGACTGCACTATCGCACCTGATGGTAATCGATGATCATTGTGGTCGACGATCACAATGATCATCGCTTGTGGTAACAATATTTACTGATGACTTAAAAACTTTCCAGCCCAGGTTATAGCTATCAGCACAGAACAGTTGAAAGAGGTCTATCAGGAAACAGAGACCCCAGCAAGAGAAGAAGAGAAGTGGACGTTACTAGGAGGGAAATCATATCCAATCACTTCTCTCGGTTTAGGGTGGAGCGAGGCCGCGTGTCAAACTTTTGTCTCCATTAATTGTCCCTTGCGTTCTAGATAAGGCCACGATCACTCTTTACAAAGTTCCGACGAGGAGACGGCCCAATTTTTGATCTACCTCAAATTTTTAACTCAGATATCATATGTTTCTGTTAGTGACTTCTGCGAATAAGAAAAAAAACCGGGCAAGTGCGAGTCGGACTCGCGCACTGAGGGTTCCGTAGTAACTTACCTATAAAAACAGTTCAATCGAACAATTCGACAGTCTCGAAATGTACGTTTTTTGCAGTATAAACGGACGAATCTTTTTTTCCCGTCACTTTACCAATTGAATTGAAAATTGATTTTTGCACAGCTTCAAGAGACCACGGACCCAATTATATGGTGTTAATTTCAACTCAATACCTCTAACTTACCTATGAATAAAGTTCTATTCTCGAATCGAGCGTTGAAGATTTTTCAAATAAATAATTCTTGTGACGTAACAACAAATTTTCAGTTTTCAGACTTTTCCCTATATGAATGCTATAAAACGTTGCTTCATGCCAAATTTCAAGATTCTAGGTCGACTGGAAGTACCCTTTAGGTTTTGATTCCCTTGCGAGTACTTGCGAGTTTCAAAATATGCAGCTTAAATTGCTGTTTCTTTTGATTGCGTTGACATAGAAGTTTGATTTTGTTACAGCTTAAAGGTATTATAGACCTGAGTATTTGGTATGAATTTCAATTTAATACCTCTACGCGTTTATGAGGAAATGGGTAGTAAGTTTAAAATTATTAAAAAAATATATATTATGTGATGTAACTAAAAATTTATGGTTTTCGTAATTTTTCCTTTATCTATGCTATAAGACGTTGCTTCGTACCAAATTTCAAGATTCTGAGTTCACGGGAAGTACCCTGTAGGTTTTGATTCCCTTGCAAGTGTCGAAAATTTGCGGCATAAACGGCTGTATCTTTTGATTGCGTTGGCTTAGAAGTTTGATTTTTTCACAGCTTCAAGGGACAGTAGACCTGAGTAATTGATATAATTTTCAGCTTCATACCTCCACGCGTTCCTGAGAAAAAGGGTCTTGACAGACGGACGGACAGACGGACAACAAAGTGATCCTATAAGGGTTCCGTTTTTTCCTTTTGAGGTACGGAACCCTAAAAAATGTCTAAAAACGTATACTTTTTAACTAGATTTCTAATTGCATCACTCTGGCGGAGAAAGCGTATGATACTTGAAATAGTGAGCAAGTAAGTATTATTGTAGGAAACGTTTCTCGATCACTTATACTTAGGTAACGCCGTCGCCGCCTGCCCACACTTATTTATTTTATTTAATGTTATGACTTATTCCTTCCGTTTCAGACGTAATACAACAATACAGTAATTGGTGATTACAGGACTTGTTAACGGTATTCGGATATAAGTAATGTCGACGAAATAAATTTTGAAATATTTTCTCGTTACTTTATAATTTCCTGTTTTTTGGTTAGTTTAACAAAAGCTTAATCAGCCTAAATAATGTTTCCAATCTCGTGTCATATTGTATGAAATTGAACTTCTTCGCATTTTGACTTATTATTTAGATTTCTGTGTTCGCAACGGATAGGTCGATATTTATGAACTTCTTTTTGGTGTAGAGTAGTAGTATATTTGGTATCTCTGACGATGCCCTCTTGAGGGTAAAAAATTGCCTACGACCTAGGCTATTTTTTACCCTCCTACTCCCACCCCTTATGGCAGAACAACATTTGTGAAGTCAGTATTAATAACATAAAATTGTTTTCTATTACCGACAGTAAAAGCACCGCGATCGCGGGAACCAAAGACATCAACGCGCTCTACTATAAGGTGAACTATGGCAAGTATTTTATAGTATTAATTTGTATGGTTTTGTCGATATTATTTGAGGAATGGCTAACATTTTGTAACTATGTAGGTTTATACTCTATCTATAAAGGTAGTCACTAAGTTGGAATGTTTATAGAAGGCTCTAAGCAAGCGCAAACATGCGGATATTAGATTCCTTCTCGACTACAATCTAACGTAAACTATCTTTGCAATTTAGTTAGATATAATTCAGACATAACTATGTAAAATCCATGCAGGAAAATCAGATACAATACCGATAGCCATTAAAATGTGCTACAGCAATAAGAAGACAATACGGAGTATTTTCTTAATTCTTCATTGCACACTAAAAAAAACTTGATTTGACAATTCACACCAGGTGAGCTTAACTCAACAATGAGTTTTCTCCCAGCGAAACTTGGAGTGACAGAAAATGTTTTTTATTTCACATGTTTTTTGTATCGATAACGTTCTTAATAATTTTATCGAATTATCATTACATTATCGAGGCATTTTTATAAGGCCGGTAACCTAAACATAATTGAAAAATAAGTCCACTTAGTCTTTTGGGCACACTTCCAGTCGACAGCGATGCGGATGATTTTTTTGACACTATATTTTTGGTTAGCGTGTAGTTGTGTAGTTTTAATTAGTTAAGTAGTTTTAATTTTTCATATTGCTTATAATAATTTAATAATTCACATTAGGTACAAAAAATCCACTTGAGAATATGCAAAAATTCTTTATCAAATGACCACACAGCCTTTCGTTAGCACCACAACCTCACACAACAGTATAACCACGCGTAGGCGTACCTCACAGAGATGCGCCACGGTGATAACGAGACAATGGCTGTTATCAGCAGATATCAGCGGACGTGACCTCGACCTGCTTGTGACTTGCGAGGAGGTTCTACAGACTGGCTGACTCATGTCAACTGGAGTTTGGAGACTGGGTTAGTGGAAGACGCCAATGTGGAACAATTTTTTTTTTAATTATTGGTAAATTAATCTTTTTAAAATCGGTGACAGACAAAGTTGTTTGATCGTTCCATTACCCACACGTTTAAGCATACGTCTCAGCGCCAAAATGTTGCCGATATAGCCCGAAGAATCGCCAAACCTAAGTGGCAATTGGTAAGGCACATTGCTCGCAGAATGGATGGTCGATTGATAGGTGACAAGACAGAATGGAAGAAAAAAACATGTTGTGCCGACCCCAAGTAACACGGGATAAGGGCAAGAAAAAAAAATGATGGCCGCATAAGTATCTAAATATGTTTAAGGAAACAAGATCCTGCAAGAAGTGAAAAAAATATTTAAAAACAAGAATGCTTCCTAGCCATGGGAAAAAATAACTGATTAACTACTATTATCGATGAGGTCATGATCAACAAGTGATATTAAAACCTACTTACATAACAAGTAATAATAACAAAACCAAATAGGCCTTCCGCCACATAAAACAAACTTTCTAAACCACATCAGTGTAATGATTGATCAACAATCGATATAATATATTATTATAATCGATTGTTCCGATTATTCGTAATCGCATTAGATAATATTATGATGGTTTAAAAAGCGTACCGTGGCTTCATTATTTTCTTGAGTTATTATTTCATTGTGTAATAATTTGAAGAGGATTTTAACAAGTATGATTTAGTGAGGTTATCGTAAATAATTGATTTATTGAATTTATCTTTTGATTGTAGACCAACTCTACGTGAGTCTTTTTGACGGAAAGGTTGGTGGAGTATTTGAGCAATAGACTTCTGCGCTGCGTGTAACACGTTTGAATCCCGCACGGAATAAAAATTTCTATGACCTACAGATAGCTCAACAACTATCTGTAGGTCATAGAAATATTTTGACCGGATTTCGATGTCACATGTCTCCAAATTTTTGGTTTTAGGATATGTCAGTTTCCTCACGAAGTTTTCCTTCGCCATTTTAGAGACCAGTGGTCATCTATTTAGAGAAAATAGTATACAAGACTAACTAAGCCACAAGCTGTGACAGAACACGCCTCTTTGTAACCACTGTTATAATGTTTTCTGCGATATAACTGAGTGCTTGCGGAAAAGTGTACACCCTGTATTTTGCCTCGCCCAGTCGGACAGTTGTGCTAACAGTACGAATGGCTCACTTCCTTATTTTCAAGCTGGTTTGTTTTAGTTAATGCAGAAATATTGTTAAACAAATTATGTTAATTAATGATGACTATCTTTTTGTGTCATTTAAAAGTTCACTGGCAAGGAAAAGATAGTATGAATAGCACGAATTTCTATAATAACAAAGTTCTGAAAAGCTATGACTATATGACAGACAAAGAACAGGGAATGTCACAGTTTTTTTTTGCAGTGTGTTGCAATCATTATTTTCTTCTTCTTTCTGCCCTTGTCTCATATTACACTAATTTCCTTTTCAATCATATCACTCCTCACACAATCCATCAACTTTTTTTTTTAGCCCTACCCTTCCCCTCTTCTAGATAGTGGAAAAATGCGAGCCTACCCATAACAAAAAAAAAACTTCATTTCATTTCTTGTTTAACAACGTAACAAAGAATAAATATATTCTTTTCTACAAAAAATCTAACAGACATCCGTGTACAAACATTTACACAAAAGTGATATTTCACAAAACTTTCAAAACCGACCTTGTAGTATCAAAAATTATTGTAAAACTTGATTCATGCGGCGTCTATTGTGCGGCATGCACAATTGCAGTCGGCCTATTATCTGCCTATCAACCTTGCAGCAAAGACGCTGGTCTTTGAAGGCGAGCATATTGTCTTCTGTCTCCCAGTACTACCAACGTTACCACGTGAATATTTGTCTAGCAATAGTACCAACATTAACAAACAAAGGATTAAAAGAAAAAACAAAAAAAAATATATAAACGTGGTTTTTAGGTGGGAGAACATCAAAATGGCTTCTCCCACTCTGGGTGGAGCGGGAAGGTGTGTCAGACTTCTACTGACTAAAACCCACTCCTGTTCCTTCTTTGCCCTAATTCCAGGGTCCCAGAAAAAAATATAATAGTGTTAATGTGAGATTCTGTAACTTTGTGAAGCGCCTTCAGTAAAGGCTATTTGATTTATTTATTTTATAGTACCAAGTTACCACGTGATGTTTATGTGCGAATAAAAAGTGTTCTAGAAACCATTTGCGTTTATGTAATGTTTGGTAACTTTTGTTACGGGTTTTTTAGGCTCGATTTGTAGGCTATGTAATCGTAAATGTAGTATGGGTTGGGTCTCAATATAATGGTAATAGTTATTCTAATCACATATACACAATATAATATACAGGGTAAAGTTGTTGTGTGTGTGTTTGTTATACTTTCACGCTCAAACAGCTAGACGGGTTAGGATGAAATTTGTCACACAGGTAAACCATATCCCGGAATAACTTTTTATCCCAAGAGTATGTTCCCTTGAAATGCTTTTTTATTTTTACGCTGCCCGAGATAATGGTAGAACTTAGTTCACTGTAATTCCATCAACTGATCTTAAATCAATAAAAAATATATCTGGGAGTGCAACTCCATCAAAATGAGGTAAATCTGTAGACCATAAATAATAATAATAATATAATATAAAATAATATTCCACAACTTTCACACAACATCATCTAGTCCTAAACTAAACAGAGCTTGTATTATGGGTACTAGACAACTGATAAACATACTTATATATTTGTAAATACATACATATTATAGATAAATTACACCCAGACACAGAACAAATGATCGTGCTCATCACACAAACATTTGTCCTGGGTGGGAATCGAACCCACGACCTCCGGTATAGCAGTCAGGGTCACTAACCACTAGCTAGACCAACAGGCCAGTCATAAATGGAAAAAAGAAAATCAGTTTACACAAAAAACAGGTTTCAAAATCAGTAAAAAGAAACTGCAATTCGTTGAATTGCAAACTCTCTTAAGATGGTGAAAATAACTGGTATTAAACATTACTTCAGCAATTTCTATTTCATATTAATGGGAAATTAATTTATTCATTATTTAAACTTTATGTACAGTAGTGGTACAAAGGTGGACTTAATGCAACAAGGTACTTATAATACGTTACGTGTGCGTTTATGTACTTATGTATTAGGCATTGTAAGGTGTTATAGACATCTTTTCCTATTGTTAATCTTTCAACCGGTAAGTTAGACAAATAAACCAATATATATTTATGAGCGAGAAGGTCAGAAGTCGGAGTTTCACAAGGCACGGACATGGCGCCGGTGAGTGAATGAAATGAACTAATATGAGCAAGTGACCTATGCGTCGGTCACGACAGGCCTGCATACAAACACATTTGATTCTGTATGATTGCTGTCATAATAATAAAAATATGCCTGTACTAGCTGCTTCCTACATCTTCATCCGTGTCAAAAATGTATTCTTATGTATCTTAAAATGGAATAATAATACGGATGAATATCAGCATACCGGTATGCAAAGTTTTATCCAAATCCGTTCAGCCATTGAAGCTTGATTTGTCTTTGTTATTCAACATAAAATATTGACCAAAAATTTCCTGTATAAAATAATACAATGATATAAAGCTCTTACTGCTGGGTCTTAAGACACTTCTCTAGGAGAGGGAATGGGCCATAAACCACCATGCAAGGCCTGTGCGGATTGGTAGTGGTCACATGTCTTCAAATTTTGGTTCTAGAACATGCCAGTTTCCTCACAACGTTTTCCTTCACTGTTTTGAGGAGGTGATAAAATAAAATAATTACGCAAGGCTTGGCTGTGTTTGAACCCGCGACCTACAACTCGTAAGTCGGGGCCGTTATCACTGGGCCACCACTGCTCACTGATTTCCTAATTTACTTCAAAGAGCTTGATTGCTTAACAGGTACGTGAACTAAGATAAATTAATTTGTATCAGTATTACTATACAAGGCACCGGATAAGTTTGGAATAAAGTACATTGACCTTTTCCTAATATCTCTGTATTTAATTACTAAAAAATGTAAAGAATCGCGAAAGATGTCGAATCAAGACAGCTTAGTCGTTATTTCCGATAAATTCCGTTGTTGAAATATTGAATAACAATGAATGTAGGAAAGTTAATGATCAAAATATGTGTATCTGGCGCCAACAGCGGTTTTACTAGATAGTAAAGCCACTCAAAGTTTGAGAAATCTCATATTTTTTTAAATTGTCATTCAAAAAAGAATTTTATCAACAATAAAACTATTTCATGAAATCGCTAACAAATTGACAACACAACAGTTAACCTCAAATCCTAACTGCAGCTTAACGTAAGATTAAGAATTACAATCGTTAACTTTTCTCGGAGAAAGTTCACGTTATCTGTTTTATTACAAACGTACGTGTTATTTATATGTTCTCATCGGTTTCACTTGGATAAAACTTGTGAAATTGCTTCGTAAACTGTGTTTATTGATTTCTCATCATCTGCCTAGCCTTTTCCCAACTATATTGGGGTCGGCTTCCAGTCAAGCCGGATTTAGCTGAATACCAGTATTTTACGAGGAGCGGCTGCCTACCAGACCTCCGCAACCCATTAACTGGGGTAACACGGTACTTCATGGCAAGACTGGAGTCAGATTTACTGGCTTCTGACTATCCGTAACGACTGCCAAAGATCTCTAAATTACAGCCGGGACCAACGGCTTAACGTGCTTTCCGAGGCACGGAGGAAACTCGTTATGTTAAGATGGTCACCCATCCACAGACCAACCTAGGCAAGCGTTGCTTAACCTTGAAGATCGACCTGTGCGGCTGTTATTATCTAGCCACGAGCTCCTCGTGTTTATTGATTTCTAGTTTATAGAAATGGCTTTGCCCGCGTTAAAATGGATATAATCAAAAGGAAACATACTCCTAAAATAAAAAGCAGATATCATCATATAATTTCTGCCGAAAAACGTCGTTACTATTCCAAGGCATACAACTAGACCATACTTTTATGCCAAATCCCATTTAAATCTGTTCAGTCGTTTTACCGTGAAAGAGTGACAAATATACACAGACATACCAACTGTCAAAACATAAAAGTTGAAGCTGATCTTAAACATCTCCTAACTATAAAGAAAACTAGCTTTAGCAAGCGGCTTCACCCGCATGAAAGTAGAAAATAAATAGCGTATAATATTACTCAGTGAAGACGTAGCTCTCAAACGGTGAAAGAATTTTTGAAATCAATCGAGCAGTTTTTGAGTTAAGTGGTAACATCATCATCATCTGCCTAGCCTTTTCCCAACTATATTGGGGTCGGCTTCCAGTCAAGCCGGATTTAGCTGAATACCAGTATTTTACGAGGAGCGGCTGCCTACCAGACCTCCACAACCCATTAACTGGGGTGACACGGTACTTCATGGCAAGACTGGAGTCAGATTTACTGGCTTCTGACTATCCGTAACGACTGCCAAAGATCACCAAATGACAGCCGGGACCAACGGCTTAACGTGCTTTCCGAGGCACGAAGGAAACTCGTTATGTTAAGATGGTCACCCATCCACAGACCAACCTAGGCAAGCGTTGCTTAACCTTGAAGATCGACCTGTGCGGCTGTTATTATCTAGCCACGAGCTCCTCTTAAGTGGTAACATACAAAATCATAAAAAATCAAATCTATTCTCTTTATAATATTAGTATAGATTGGTTCCACCGATCAATAACAATAAGAGTTAACTTCAACCGGTAATTTAACGATTAATTAACAAAAACGTGGAAGATCTTCGTGTTTTCTGTCACGAGCCGTCACTCGGTGACCCCGAGGTCACTCAGGGTCACGGCGGAAACGCTTTGTTGTGTGACCTTCGCGACCTTTGTCTCGAGATGATGTTTATGTTTTTAAACAGTTGAACATCACGATCAGTTGTTTATATTAGTTTTAAAGTAGGTGGTATAGTGGTTATTGTTTTTATTAGTCTTTATGTAAATTGATACGGTTGGAGCAGTGGTTGAGCAATTAGCTGCTACGGCGCGTATCGTAAGTTCGGTTCGCACGGAACAAATACTCTTATGGTCTACTGATGGTTGTCCCGGGTCTGAGTGTCTTGTGTATGTGAATCTACATGTTTGTTTACACACGTATGTTTATCATTCTAATATAACACTAGAAGAAATGATTTATTGATATATACTTTATTGTACACCATAAAAATAATTTTACAAAGAGTTTAAAATTAGTACGGTGTTACAATGGGCGGTCTTATCGCTAACAGCGATTTTTTACAGACAACCTTTGAAGTCAGTCACAAGAATTCAGTCAATCCGAGACCAATTTAAATTTCTCAATTCATTTGTGGATTTTTAACAGTCATCTATACTTCTATACTTATTTATAAAGAGGTAAAATTTGTAAGTTTGTATGTTTGTAAGTTTGTATGTAGGGGGTAATCTCTGGAACTACTGGTCCGATTTGAAAAATTCTTTCAGTGTTAGATAGCCCATTTATCGCGGAATGCTATAGGCTATATAACATCACGCTACGACCCACGGGAGCGGAGCAGTAACGAAAAATGCGGGTGAAACCGCAGAGGACAGCTAGTTACAAATAATCAAATGCCAAAGATTCTGTCTGACCATCAGTCTGTCCAAAGAGTTTGCTCAGTAACTGGGTTGTGTAGGTGTTCCATGTAAAACACGGTTATAATATTCAGTCGCAACCGGTTACCCTGAAAACCGACCCAGGAAAAGACTAAAGAGATGATTACCAAACAGAAAGTCATGGTTACTCAAGCTTACTGATACAGTTTATATATTATGCTAATTACGTAAATAAAAAACTAATTTATCACCAACTACAAAGTAGTCGCTTAAAAACTTCAATAAAATCCAGATAGTTTTAAGAGATGTGCCAATACGTTGCCAAATGTAACTCGTACACATATACAAGTAATGCATGCAACGAACCAGGTCGTGGGAAACACACTAGCTAGCCTTGTCGGTGTCGCGTTACAAAACTGATGCTCTGCGCGTTTCAGTTTACGTTTCGGGTTTAAGTTTAAATGTGCAGTTTAATTTGGTTTGCGAGATAAGGATTGGTTTTTATTGGGCCTGTATTGAAGTGTAATGTTAGTTTATTTTTTAATGTTGTTGTGATGGTTAATTTTTTACTGTAGCGACAAGTTTTTTAAGCTTTTTAATAATCTATACACATAAAAGAAAAAACTGATTAACCGATACATCAATGTGCAGACAAATCTATTAGGACTAGGAGTGTGAAATTTTACATGAAAAGTCCTTTTATGATGTAGGGTAGCACTAAGAGAGGATTTTCCAAAATTAGTCCCCTAGGGGATGAAACGGGCGTCCAAAGTTTGTAGGGACTGTCTAGCTATCACAGTTCATAAGATATACCGGTTCCTAAATAATAGGGTCGTCATCTTAATAATAGGATCCCATTTAAACTCTTTGGATTCGGAACCCTAAAAAAAAATAAAGAATCATTGATTAATTGTAACTCATCAAAGAGTCCATTACAAATCATTACAAGTAACCATCAAGATAAATGGCTAACCTTTCAACTACACAAACTAAAGCCCCGCTTACAAGTACAGTCACAACAATAAAACATTACACAAAAACACGCTCAAATTAATTATCTACACAACATTACAAGTAAGTAATCGGTCAAGTAATGTAACACTTTACACTTACCATCTGATTAATTATGTTGTAAGTAAATATGATGAATTGACATACATCTCTAGAGAATGTTGCTACTAATATATCGAGCCAATCTATAAATTACACCTTTGGGACATCAGGTGGCGAATTGCCCCACAATTTAGAAACACATTTTTAATAGGAGACAGATTAATGTGCTGTACATGAAGTGCCCCAAGCGAGGTTGGGGCACGAAATTATTAGATAGAAACTCATTAGTCAATGTTATTTGTGTAATTATGTGTCTTTAAGATAATGTTGTCATACTTAAGACATATCATGACATTATAACGATGGCTTCGAGTGAAAACCTCGTTACTGCGAAATACGTAAATTTTCAGGCACAAAAAACCTAAATTAGACCTTTATTATTATTTATTTTCAATGTTTTTATGTGATTTATGCAAATATTTAAAAATATTGATTTGTTATAAGCACTCATTTCTCTTGTTTTAATTTTTTTCGATGCGCCACCGTCGCGAGGTTATCACACCAAACTGACTCGAGAAGGATATGCATGTAACATCGTAGACGGTATTATTGACGATATTATGAAGGTGTGGTATTTTTTTAAAGTGGGAGTTAATCAAAATGACTTCTCCCACTCTGGGTGGAAGGCTTGTCACTTCTACTGTCTACAACACACTCCTGTTCCTTCTTTGCCCTAATTCCAGGGTTCCGGGGTTCTCTTCTATCAACCCAGGCCCCTGTAGGCGTGATACAAGATGGTGCATTTCGAGCTTTTCTTTCCAAAAATGTAATAAAATAAAATTACCTAAAATTGCAGATACGAGGTTTTCAAGCCTTCGTTATACGAGTATGTCATGATATGTCTTAAATATGATAACATCATCGTATAAACACATTGTAAATGTCAAGATTTAAAATTATCACATCAAGCTTAATTAAAATTCTGCACTATTAGTCTTTAAGCCGCGCAATGTTTCGGTATTAAACTGCCAATTTAAAGCCCTTTTAGTAATTTCAATGCGTTATTTCTCACGCATAAAGTTATTCTTATCTCAAGATAATAGGATTAGTAACGTTTCACACAAAAGTCGATCGTTTCATCGTAAAATGTGTAAGTTGTGCTGGGAAAAAGATTACACCAGTAAAATTGAGACGGAAAATGCCTAAGTTTTAATAGTCTTAAAAAATAAAATAAAAAATGTCTAGCGAATACATTTCCTGTTTTACATTTTCTGTTTTTCCTGTTTTGTTTGTGTATTGACTTAATTTCTTGATCAAAATACTTTTTTTTATCAGTGAAATTCATCATCTGCCTAGCCTTTTCCCAACTATATTGGGGTCGGCTTCCAGTCAAGCCGGATTTTGCTGAATACCAGTATTTTACGAGGAGCGGCTGCCTACCAGACCTCCACAACCCATTAACTGGGGTAACACGGTACTTCATGGCAAGACTGGAGTCAGATTTACTGGCTTCTGACTATCCGTAACGACTGTCAAAGATCTCCAAATGACAGCCGGGACCAACGGCTTAACGTGCTTTCCGAGGCACGGAGGAGACTCGTTATGTTAAGATGGTCACCCATCCACAGACCAACCTAGGCAAGCGTTGCTTAACCTTGAAGATCGACCTGTGCGGCTGTTATTATCTAGCCACGAGCTCCATTTTATCAGTGAAATTGAAATTCATTAAATAATTTCTCGTGCTCTATGGTGCAGCGACAGAGCGTTTCAGATTTTTACAGACTAAACCCCATCTGTGTTCCTTCAGTTATCCTATGCGTTCCAAAGGCCACGGTAACTAGTCTTAACCCCATGTCGTAAGATAGTCATATGTACTACAATTTAGATACTCATAAAAACTTTGCAAAAAAAAATTTACGGATTTTATATTTATAACTTTTTGTGCCCAATACTTCTTGGTATAAGTGTACATGTAGTGTAATAGGCTTTCACAAGCGATAAGTCGTCCAATTATTATGTAATTATACAATAAAAATTATCATGTAGCTTCGCAATCGATATATAATCGAATAATGGTTAATCCAGTTCAATTGAATGGAATATCTTTTTGATAATTCTTTACATAAGTCGACTATTTTTATTGTGTCTTCTTTTGAGATCGATATCTTTTTTAGCAATATAAGATAGATTGTGGAATGTACGTTGTAATCACTATTCAAAGATATTTGCGAATCAATTGTTATGATTTTTTATTATAATATTAGTCTATTTCGTGATACTAGTTGTGAATTTCTTGATTGTATCAATGGAATTCGCATAGCTGAATTTTGGGTCAACCACAATAATATTATGATAACAATAGTTTAGTTATTTCAAGTATCATCGACTTATAAAAACCTAACTGCAGCTAATTTTTTTTTAAGATATGAAATCTGACAATGGCTCTCCCGCTCTAGAGTATAGCGGTAAGGTGTGTTAGACTTTTACTAACTAACGCCCGTTTTCAATAAGCTATCTATCTAAAGTTGCAGCTACTAAAGATAAACAAATCTATCCTTTTGCTCTTACTTGCTTTCCTATAACCTACTGATAGCATTTCCTACCAAAAGTTGTGGATTGATAGATAGAATCTTGCTGTTTATCGCGGATAGCTATCTATCTATGAACTGTGGTAGGTTATGGAAAATGGGCGTAAAACCACACCTATGTACCTTACACTTTGCCTTCCGTTCCAGGAACCCCTTGTTTCCCTTTCGGAAGTTAACCCATAACCTCAGTAGGCTTCTACCCAGCTGGGCCCCTACAGTTTACTGCCCTACTCTTTAAGGCGTACATGGAACACTACGCGCCGATGGTCAGACGGCAGACTACCTATTGCTCGTCGTCCGAAAGCCCACGCCTGCGTGGCAAGGTTAGGGCGTGAAAAATTTAGCTAGCATTACTTTAGTATTCGTACCACGTTCATGTTTGACTATTTATTTATTTGGTTTTAAATAGAACGGCAAAGCCAATTACACTTTTTAAACTTAACCTAATTTATTTAAGTCAGTCATGCATCCTTCTCACCAAAAATTTAAACATTCAACCATTATCGTCTTCCATTCATCCGCAAACATATTAATACCTGCGTCTGAGTTCAGGAGAGTGTTCATGGCTAATGTCCGAGGAATAGGCGACTTGGAATGTGCAATAGTACGAGAAGACTATGTTGTCACTACACTGAAGTTTTGTGCTCCATATGTAATGTCCTTTTTGTTTCTACCATTTTCTATTTACCTCCACATTATTAACAGTCTATGTGACCTTATCCATTGTTATATACAAAGAAATGTTTTGACAACTATCGCAATGGTATGCTTCAGGCTTAAAATGCGTATCTTTTCTGTTTACTCTCTCAACATCTTTTAATGAAGTGTGAATGTATGGATTAGCATAGTTAGTTTAATTTTAGTTTGACCTTGACACATTGTGACAATATTTTTCCTTGCGTAAAAAGTAAACTTGTTGGTTTTAATTACTTTCAATCTTCTGTCTTCTTTTCCATCAAAATTCTCTTTTTCTTCTTTGGAATCCGTGTGTTTCTTTACGTGTAATTAAGGTCTAAGCCCTTTTCAAAGCATGCTGGATGGTTCAAAAGAGTAACAAGGCAAGGTACACCGGTGGGTGTTAGTCAGTAAAAACTTGACAGTCCTCGCTATACTCAGAGCAATTTTGATGATTTTCAACCCTCAATTAAATTATAATCTTTAAGTGGCTTCCTTTTTCCTCTCTCCATTTCTTTGCTCTTCTGTTCTCTTCTTCTTTAACAACATTTTGAACATTTTCGTCAACCAGCGGTGCTATTCTCTAAAAGTCATTGTCAATTGCAACTGTGAGTTGAAAATTACAGTTCTTTATACATTTGCGTTTGCTGTTTGACGGCTGTCTCGACATCGAGCTCGTCGCCATGAAAATGACTTTTAGAGAATAGCATAGCTGTTCTCTCACTACTTAACTAGCCCTTCCATCTCTCCATGACCTGTGTTACCTATTCACGTATATCTTCGCAGTTCGTGTCATCTACATTGTGTTTTTGTCAAAGTTTCGCTTGCTCCAGCGTTCTCACGTACATTGAGTTGTCGTCTAAAAACAACTACCTCTGCTGTCTATTTATAAATTCTGTGTTAATCTGTTGCTTCTTAGGTATCGTTAATTGTAGATGACATGTTTGCAAAGTTTCTAATTTTTTTACCCTTCTTGTAGTGGAGAATTTGTCCTCGGTTGTTGACATGAATGGAATTGTAGTTTAATTGCCAATTTGGGAAAGTACATTGGAGATTTAAATGGTAATTGGGAAGATGTAATGATGTAAATGGTAATTGAAGTACTCTTAAATGTCGTAAAATTGAGTTAAATGGTCTTTGTGGCTATTTAGACGCATAATATCTGCATATATTCGAGACAGAGTGGATTCTATGGAATCACCTTAACCCTACGTAATCTAACCTTACCCGTCTTTATATTTGACCATCGTTTTCTTGCCCTTTTTGCAATTAGTTTTTACACGTTTCTGGAGGATATTACTTCCGTTCATTACATCTCTAAACTATTAACTCATTTCTAGCCAAATCAAACTAACCTAACCTAACCTCAGGCACGATAAGATCCGATCCTTTTAGAAAATCCTTTTAGTGTTGAATAGCCCATTTATTGAATACAGGTGCACACTAAATAATATCATGCTATGGCCTACTGGTGCGGAGCAGTAACCAAAAACGTACGTAATTTCATATAATCCATACAAAGTGTATTTGGTCTTCCTCTCACTTACAAAATTTTTAGGTACTCTGAAGTAAACCTAGATTCAATTTAGAAAATGGAGCCCTGTCTAATCATGTGCCTGATAAGTAAGGTGCTTGTTACAGGCCAGACTTCTTGCAAGAATCAATCTAGAGTTGGTCAACGCCGTTTTTGTACTAAACACTGAACCAAACTGGCTTACTGTCGCTTTTTGTGAGCAATCCTGCTCTTTAACTTACACATTATTACTTTATTGCTACACTTTGCTCTAAGTGGAGATGGTGAAGTTAATATAATTGATTTGCACTTTATAAGTAAGCCTACTTGATTGAACTCGAAACACTTAAGTAACTACACTCAATATCGTTAATATTATCAAAGTACAAGTAAGCAAATATTTAACCCAAAGGCTTTAAATTGGTCAAACTTAAAATATTTTAATTCATATCTATACTTAGGCCTTTTAAAAGCTGAAAACTTAAAAAAACAAATGTTGCTAAAAGAGTTATACATGTAGAAGGATAAAGAAGGAGAGGAAGGCCAAAGAAAAGATGGATTGATTGTGTGAGAATTAGTAATTGCATGACAGCACAGGACAGACTGGAAGAAAATGAGTTCCACCGACCCCAAGTAATATGGGATAAGAGCAGGAAGAAGAACATAGGTCTTTTAAAAGTAGTGATTTCTATAAGAGTATTATGGATCGACTCAACCAAAGAGTTATAATATAACGAATTACAACTCTATGAACAGAGAAGAAACTGTGTTTCCTGATAGCTACAACCTAGGGGTAAATTCCTTAAGTCAAGAATGAATAGGTTACTTCTAGGTGCGTGCTCCATCGTCGACCACATCATCTTACCATCAGGAGAGATAGTGGTAAAAAGCAACACGAAACAACACACTACAACTCAGAATAAAAACAAACACTAGAAAGAAAACTATGGTAACACAAACAGCTACAGATACAGACCAAAGATAAGATAGAATCGAACATAACAGCTCAGCCATTGTGCAGTAACCTCCTCGTGATAATCACGAGACAGATAAAAAGCTCAAATTATTGGGTGCACTACATTCGACGCCAGCCGACCCAGATCCCACGAGAATCATGTCAAATATGACTGTTTGTTTAAGTGCCGTTTAATGTTGTTAACTGAAGGTTTATGCATTTTAAGTTAGTTAAGAGCTAATAAAGATTTAAAAGAGCAATGCGCTAAGCAATTAAATCCTTTGCCAGCAACTTGTCTTTAGTTAAATTTGCATCACAACACGTAGTTCTAAACCATCTATATCGCCCTCTTCAAGTCATCGTTTGATCTTATAAATCACGGGTACAATCGAATACTTTTTTTTTGGGAAATCATTCTTTGCCTTGCGTTCCAGGACCTCGGGTTTTTCTTTCAAAAGCAAACCCAGTAGACTTTCACATGAATCTGACTTGGTTACTTCTAAGCAAGCGTGTACTCCTTTATCAACATTGCTTACCGTCAGATGAGATAGTGGTCAAGCGTAAGCCCATCTATACTAATATTATAAAGAGGTAAAATTTGTAAGTTTGTAAGTTTGTATGTAGGGGGTAATCTCTGGAACTACTGGTCCGATTTGAAAAATTCTTTCAGTGTTAGATAGCCCATTTATCGAGGAATGCTATAGGCTATATAACATCACGCTACGACCCACGGGGGCGGAGCAGAAACGAAAAATGCGGGTGAAACCGCGGGGTTCAGCTAGTCATTCATAAAAAAATAAAGAGTAACATATCTTTTCTACACCATTCTGCATAAGGTTGTTTTTCCTATTTCTTTGGCATTTTGCATAACATAGACAGCTGACCATGTTTCTTCAGTAGTTTTAATTTGATATTTGAATTCTATGTTCTAGTAGATTGGAAACGGGTAGTCCGTTTCCAATCTACTAAAACGATATCTATCTTGACGATTCTGCATTATATTTTTCTTACTTTACCAACACAAATCGTCGTGATTCTCACAATCCTATGCAAATATCTCACACCACAGCATCTTAGGTACAGATCACTATCAGATCTAGATGTCGCAAGGACACAGATCCCATCGGCACTTCCGCGTCCTACCTGAGAACAAGACCGGTTGCTATTGCGCGTGCGCGGAGATACAGATCGATCTATAGGATAGTATATAATACTAGATCGATGTAGATATAAAATAAAGTGAAGATCTTTGTATATCGTTGAATATTTCTATTGTATTGTAAAGTAATTGTAGGGAAATCTCTCTTTCTCTATAAGATTTAATCTTGGGGTTATAAATAAATGGGAGACTTCAAAAGATAAGCTGATCAATGACTCATCGATAGGTCGATCATATTTTTATACAAAACCTGGTCAAGTAGGAGTCTTACTCGTGCACGAAGTGTTCCGTACCGTATTCAAAGAGGAGATATCGTCCGTAGCAAATAACGGCAAAAAAAACACGTTTGCTGTATGGGAGCCCAATTAAATATTTATTTTATTTTTACTGTTTTTAGTGGGGATAGACGGACAGATCCCATTTTACTATACCCACATCCGTCGTTGTACCCTTAAATTTAAGTCTCAGTAAAATTGTTACTATTTTGGTGTACAATAAAGTTTATACTATTATATCAAGTTTATTTATTTATTTCAATTACTAGCTATACTTACAGTATGCACCAAAGCGTACAACAACCCAACAACTTACGAACCAAAGAATTTTATACAGATATCGATCACATTCAAGTTAAAAGGTCAGAATCAGTAATGACATCCAATTGTAAAGTCATAATCTGAATTAAACGAACAGAATTCGATAATAATGGCCATTACACTTCCGAGTCCTGGCTGGGAACTAGGACGGTTGCGCAAGCGCATGCTGTACCTCCCTCCCTCCCCTGTTACCTCCCTCTCATTCTAGCCCCGCGCCTGACCTACAAGCCTACCACGAAGGTACTACAGTATTGGTACCATGTAGATTGGAATTGTTTTAGTCTATATTGTGTTTGAAAATAATATATGTATATGTAGTTGAAAGTTCTAACGTGTAGTAGATCTCAAAGAGTTTGAAAACTCTATCAAAATTAAAGTAAATCATGCTTAAATTTTTCCAAAGTTTATCAATTTTTTTCAGCGAAGACCACAACCCATACGTTTTGGGAACACATTCATTGTGGATTCAGCTAAAGAGTAGAATTCCCTGTCGAAGTCTGTGTTTCCTGAAAGTTACAACTTAGAGGTACTTAAGTCAAGAGTAGGTTACTTCTAAGTAAGCGTGCTCCATGGACCACATTCGCTTACCATCTGGTGAGATAGTTATCTAGTGCGAACCATTTGCGAAGCTTATTTATTAAACGACCTTAGGAATCACAGCCTTTTCAGCGTATTATTCTCTTACAATTGACACATTGGGTTAAAATAAAGATTTCTCTACCCAATAAGAAGCCAATCTGTCGAGTTTGGAGGATCGTCTCTTTTCAACAAAGGTTTGCGGGACTTTACTCTCTGTTCTGCATACCTTTAAAACTGTAAATGTGATATATTCAGTATTTAGGCCAGGTTATCGTATTTCTAACTCACTTCAAAACATCAGCACCCAACACCCTGACAGACTGGCAATATATCAACCGTATGAATCACGCTACAGCTGGTAAAATAGCCATTAGTTATGATAATGTCATGTTCTGTTGCAATGGCCGCCAGTGGAGGCAGGCCCACGCGCCCGTCGGGGCGGACCTAATCTAGATGTAAGGTGAATAGGTTTGTTGTAATGAAAGATAGATAGGTTGGTATGGAGGCGTGAATGATGGTGATGGAATGGTAGCCTTGGATATATACTCCCCAATCTTGAAGTACTTGTAGATGTTAAATCAGAAGCCCGGCAGGATTGAAGCCTAATGGGTTGAACGAAAGAGAACCCCGGACCCTGGAGTTAAGGTAAAGAAGGAACAGGAGTGAGATATAAAATCAGATGTAGGACTACTGTAGCTTATTTATAAAATCAAAGGCTATTTTATCCAAGAAAACATTTCCGCTACAATTTCAGGACGTAATATTTTGACGGTCTATCAACAATCACGAGAATACTACTTTTTGTGTAAATTTGTGTTTGACAAGTTCGTAAAAATATCAGCCTTTGAATGATAATCAAATATTTTCTGTAAATCCTTTCTGTGGTTTTTTCAATGGCTTATAATAAATTATTGTCCCATAAGAAAGGCCCATAAACCGAGTTAATGCCTTTATTCCATGTTAATAACTAGACTTCAGTGCCCAGTCTCGAATTCGATTCATAATTAAAATCGAATACTGTAATTCTTGATCTTCGTTCTTCTTGTGTTTTCTTATATTGATCGTAAGCACGTAATAAATATCGCGCCTATATCTCGCGCACACATCAGCTGACGCAGCGGTCGTCGGTCCGTACGTCCGTCGGTCGGACGGTCGTCCGTACTTCCCGCGATAGGTTTCACTTTCCGTCCCATCCGAGTAAACTTTCGTTGTTTTCTCTAACGATTGCTTTAACATTTGTTAGATAATTCTTTTTAACAGCGCGAGAATTTTAATAGAGCATTTTTAGAATTGTGTTGATTTTTATCGCTGTTTAGTTTAGATAGGCATCGAGGTGGAAATAACAGGTGTTTGGTTAGCGCAAGTTGAAACTTAGTTCCTTATTATTCTTTTTTTAATTAGGTTACCCAAACTCATTAAAGAAGAGACAAGTTTTTTTTTTAATTAGGTAACATACTCATTATTAAAGAAATTACAAAAAATCTAAATTAAATTATGAAAAATATGCTCACACTGTTTTGATTTTATCTGTCAAAAATATTGACGAAAAATACAGGTTTTTACAGACTAAGTTTTGTAATTCTTATTCCAGTTGTCAGCAGTTAATTTTTTTAAATATCAAAATACTAATTGACATTGCTTCTGATAAACAAATTGCTTAATCTACATGAATATTATGCATAATAAATAGTGGCATTGCTATCTGATTTAAATAAATTACTAACCAATAAAAATGCTATCGTGAAATTGATCACATTTTTTTTATTGATATGCAATTTGTTAATTTATGTTATTGATGCAATTAATTTGCATTTTAATCGCAAGATCTTTGAGACATTTTGCTGGACTTTTTCTTTCTAGGCCGTCAACCCTGTAAACGCGAAAGTGGTCTGTGAATATCACTAGAACCATAAAATATCAAGAATAAGGTTGTCGACCCGGACAACCAGTTGTCCTTTCCGAGTGCGCCCGACTAGACCTAGGCACTAATCTTATTGCCTAACATTTCTAGAATATATCACATTTGTTTAACTTTCATTTTATTTCAAGTCCTTGAATGCAAAATAAGTTCAGAGTTGAAATGCTCTACTAATGTTTCGTAAATACAGTTTAACTTTATGCCTAAATTATTTAGACAATTCAGTAAGTGATAATTTATTACTTCAAATTGTGATTGGCATAAAAAATCCCAAAAGATAATTCAAGTCTCAAAAATAGATCCAAAAATAAACGTAAAAGTCAATTTAGACAACTAACACAAAAAAGTAAGTACAATTTAAAGTAAAAAGCATTGAACAAATTGTTCCACTTTTTATACAACAACAAACAGCCGCAAAAAATGCAAACGTGAACTAAACGAACTATGCACAAGTAACAGATACAGGCAACTCTTACAATTCACCAAATATCAAACTGCAACATCAGTTATTCACATGAAAAACAATGGACGCAGAAATGTGGCTTAGAACCACCTTACGATAGACATTCTCGTTTGTTCCACTAATAAAAAATACCACTGCATCACTCGAGCGCGAATCCGAAATCCAGAGGGTGCGTTCTAAAACCACAAATCTGCACTTAATTTTTGACACTTACGTAAAATTTGGCCGCCATTTTGGGGTTAAACTGTCACTAATGTCACTCGCGAGGCATGCGCTTGCGCGAAGGGTACGCGCGCCGAATGGCGGGCGAGCGCGGCCGCCCACTATATAACCTCCCCCCCAAACTATTATTATATTAATTACATTCAATGTTTTCACTGCACGGAGTCGGTCGGATCGATCTGGATCATTTGCTTCCTACTGCGATAATCCCGAAATACGGAATTTAAATGGCCTTTAGAAAGTTTCCGACACACATTATTACATTTGATTTATATGTTACATTAATAATTAGCTTAACAATAATTGTTATAACGCAATCATGGATGTCTGTTGCTGTTTTTTTTTAATGAATGGTCTATTTTTACGAGCTGTCGTTGGACAATGTATGAGGTGTTTACTGAAAATTATTGTTGGACAAGTTCTTTTACTTCCGATTTCATTTTGTTTCGCACGAACATTGGTCTAAGTTACGAGTAAGTAGCACGTAGTTCACTGAAAGTGTGGCACTCCTTTTTGCGACATATATTGTGTTTACAATATTTAGTCACACTTTCAAATATTTCGCGAGTACAGGAACTTTCAGAGGTATATAATTTGGGTTCTTTCGTTTATATCTTTAAATATAAAAGGAGAAACCGACTGACATATCAACAGCTAACAGCCGAAACTGCTGGGACTATGAACATGCAACTTTGCACAAGATTTCCGTTTTTGACATAGGAAAAGGGATTTTTCCAAAATTCACCCCTTACGGGGATGAAAGGGGGTCAAAAGCTTGTATGGAGAAACCTAGTTTTATGCGGGCGAAGCCGCTGGCAGAAGCTAGTCTTTAATATACAGTGATGTAACCCATTTCACAGTGTAACTATGTTTACACTAAGAAATGCAATTAAGCACATTTTGATAAAATTATTCAGAATGTTTTTTTATTTTTTTATTGTTATAAACTAGTGCTTGACTGCGATCCCACCTGATGGTAAATATGGATGCAATAAATGATGTATATTATTTTAAAAAAAGCTTGTAAGCTAGTGCTTGCTGCGATCTCGCCCGATGGTAAGCGCATTACTTTATTAAGAGCCTATTCAATCTAGCCATGAAGGCACCTAAATTAAAATCAAACGGGAAGACCACTGCACGCTGGAGGCAAATTGTTCCAGTCTGTGGAAGTTCTTAATCTTATCTCCATTTTTTTGAAAAGTAAGAGCTTTTCTATTAGAACAGCATCTATTTTATTTAAAAAAATATATTAAATAAATAGTCCTTCATCTATATAACACTCACGAAATTAACATTTTGAAGACGTCAACAATGTCAACGAAACTTTCAATCTGAATAACTAAATGACCTTCATTTGACATTATCTAACGGAGCTTATTAGTGTGACCGTAATATTATGCATGAAGTATGTAGATTCATTGACCGAGTTGCATCAGGACCCAAACCTGGCCTTGAGCTAGATGTTGACGTCATTGGGTGCTGAGAAGGCTGGAATTAGAAGATGGTGATGAGGGTTGAGCATATACATTTATGGATTTATTTAAAAAATATTGGTTATGAAGTAAGCAAAGACGAATTAACGAAGAAAGATTATGGATAATATTCAGGCGGATTATGCATATTTCATTACTGACGTTAAAAAGAAAAATATTACGAAATTTGCAACATCTTTGAGGTAGCAGAAGACCCCTCAACGCTGCCGCCTGACTAAATAAGGCTTCCTCGATCCAACTCAATCACACCACCGGTGTGGAGCCCATTTACCTACAGGACATGTATAAAGAGTTTTGTACCTGTATGTTCCAGGATTTATAGGAGGTGAATGGCAGAGCTTTATAGGTGAAGTTACAGCTCCTTCCCTCCATCTTGGGGTATCAGATCTAGATTTTCATCCTCGGGAGAATGAAGTTTATTCAATCAAGAAATTTATTTGCAGCTTATGTACTGGATAGATGATGGTGATGATTGAAGTTCGTGAAAGTTACGGAAAACACACAAATAAAGGACGTACGAAACTGGAAAAAAGGGAAGTCTATTCCCTGCAGTAGGTCAATCTGAACTGAAATACTAATGATCATCTTTTTGCTCCAAACTAGCTAATTATCTCATAACTAAGCCAACGGACCGCGTTCGGCCGCGCAAGCATCGCCCGCGACAAGTCGCGTGTTCAAAGCAGCATTACCACCTAATTTACAAAATTACGCTACACTGTTACCTACGAATAAATTACTAATTAAACACTTACATAACGTATTACATTTTACTTGACTATGTGGGTTGCTTGCACATTTTAGGCGGTACACTTAAGCCTATAAAAATGTTGATTTAAGTTAGAGTTTAGACCTCCTTTTCAAATTATGACCGAGTTCTGGTTTTCGTATCAGTAAACTCGGACTCGTTCCGTTAGAACTGGCAAGAGGAAGCGTGGGCCCGCGAAAGATGGAAGGTGTGGAGGGAGGCCTCTGCCCAAGAGTAGGACAGAACACGCTGACAAAAATTAACTTAGACAAATACAATAACAACAGACTAAGATCATATGTTACCAGAAAAGCTGCTATTCTTCAGTGATATCCCACTTTGTGGGACCCATTAAACACAAGGCGATAACGCGGCAGACCAAGGCGAAGGTGGAGAGAGCTTCACTCTTACCGGACAGTCTGGCGACTCTAGCTGGCAATGGCCGAAGACAGATGTGTGTGCAAAAGCTTTTACCTAGCATAATGGGCTAATGAGATAAACTCAATGAGAAAAACAATATCCTTCTGTCTGTCTTGGTATGTCTATATGAAAGCGATCAACTAAAACTAAACCGATATTTCAGCCATAGAAAGAGTGATTTTTTCGTTCAAATCTTTGTTTACAAATAGAATAGAATAGAATTTCGATGCAGGCAATACAATACGACGGCAACAAGATAAAATTATAAAAATATATAGAACTAGCTGTCCCCTGCGGTTTCACCCGCATTTTTCGTTACTGCTCCGCTCCCGTGGGTCGTAGCGTGATGGTATATAGCCTATAGCATTCCTCGATAAATGGGCTATCTAACACTGAAAGAATTTTTCAAATCGGACCAGTAGTTCCAGAGATTACCCCCTACATACAAACTTACAAACCTACAAACTTACAAACTTACAAATTTTACCTCTTTATAATATTAGTATAGATTATAATACAGTTGCACTGAGTGTGCCCGGACTGAAAGGGTCGCTAAATCTGCAAAAAAGTAAATATCGGACATCCTGACGTACGGCGGTTATCCACCCTTACTTTGTTGAAACCTCTACGGTCCGGACTAAGCGTTTCGTCTCGTCGCGTACATCGAAAGATTGGAACCATTTGCATGCTGCGGTCTTCCCATCTGATTGTAATTTGAGTGTCTTCAAGGCTAGAGCTTTGTTTAGAGCTTAATAAACTAGTTCGCCACACCATCAACGATTGCATCAGTGCTTACCATCAGGTGGGATCGCAGTCAAGCACTAGTTTATATTACATAATAAAAAATCTTATTTCATCTGGTAGCCCTGACGATATAAGAACAAATTGGTGTACATACATCAAATGACTTATTTACAGGTTGATATTTATATAAGGTCAAATGGGCTATTCATCAAACTATGAACTAATTTCGTTAACGATTCCTTTAGTAATTAAAAACTTATTTCTGTTTCATTAATTGTAAAACAAACTGGTTGAAAATCTAATTATTTTATTATAACCCTATTATAAGGAAGTACCAATTTATTATTAATTTATTATTTATCTATTAAACGTAATAAATAACAAGTTTTTGTCTAGATGGGTGTGTTATATATAGATCATGTTCTAATTTTTATTAATTTAGGATGAAGAATGGTCCTATTATTTTTGAATGTAAATGTTATATCCTGAATCCTGAATGTGATTGATAAACGATCTTGATTAAGATCAAGGCTGTGTCAATTCAGTCTAGTTAAAAAACTTACGGTGAATGCTTCAGTGCAGCTCACGAAATGGAAATTTTCGTACGTATTTTGTAATTCCGGCTTTATCTAGCTGACCAAATGAAATTGACGTTCAAGAGTGTTTTTGACAAACGCTATTTGCAAAAATAATCAAATATCATGTATCATTACTCGTATCGGATAGTAAGGTAAAAAAATAGTAGGTACATTTTGATAGAAGTGGAGAATGTTTTTTTGGTAGAGGTAGAATTGCCCGAGCAGCAGACGAGGGTGTTATGGAGTCTGTGCTGCATTAGTCCACTATCGAATAAATGATTAAATAAACAAAGGCACAGAATACTATCATTTATAAGCGGGTTTTCGAGAAGTGCATTGAAAATTATATCTGCGGTAAAGGCACGTCAGTATTAACAAAATTGTACTCATTAAAACCATTAATAACTCTCTTACTTGCACTTAGAGCAGAGCATTTGCCTTCTAATAAAAATTTGGCACAACGCCAAGTCCTAATATTTAAACTAAAGTACAATATTAGGGTAACGCTTAGAATACGAACGAATTAACAAATAAAATATTGTTTTATATACCTACCTACTTACTTAGTAGCTTTTTATCTCATTTTTCCGTTGCAGCCGACATAGCTCAATTAGTAAGGAATACCCACAAACGAGAGTGTTGACCGCGACTGTTGCGCCACTCCCGGCCACCGACACTTGCGGTCGCCGCCGACGTATCCGCGTCGAGATAACTATTTCATACGGATATTAGCTCGGTCCATTTGTAATTCGTATCGTTTATTTTTAAAAGATACAATTCGAGGAAAATCAATGACTGGTTGACAATTTTCAGACACTTTGAAAAAGTTGATTTTGCGAAATCCGCAACGTGACCGATAAATATTGAGAACTGAATAAGTACCTAGTTCAATATAAATCATTATTATCATCATCTCTACGAAAGACGTCCACTGCTGGACATAAGAAAGCCAACCAAGCCCCAAGCTTTGCTACAACGACCAGTTCTGTGCGTCTCGCATCCATCGGATTCCCGCGACTCTCGCCAGGTCATCGGTCTACCTTGTGGGAGGCCTTCCAACGCTGCATAATAATACTTTATATAAATAACTGCATTGAACGCACTACAAAAATATTATGTACGAGTACCTACATGCCGCAGACGTATACTATAACACACCGTATAACAAGTTGACGCGCTGGATTAAAAAACATCGCTTTAATGTAATGCGGCTACAGCGATACGTTCTACAATGGTCCGATTAACGTTTCGCTATACTCATCTATTGTCAGTCATCATCTGCCTAGCATTTTCCCAACTATATTGGGGTCGGCTTCCAGTCAAGCCTGATTTAGCTGAATACCAGTATTTTACGAGGAGCGGCTGCCTACCAGACCTCCACAACCCATTAACTGGGGTAACACGGTACTTATGGTTAGACTGGAGTCAGATTTACTGGCTTCTGACTATCCGTAACGACTGCCAAAGATCTACAAATGACAGCCGGGACCTACGGCTATACTTATCTGTTGTCAGTGTTAAATTCAAACTCCAGGTGTATCAATAAATTGTCCAGGGGTATCAATAACCTGTAGGAGGCCGATATCCAACAGTAGACGTCTTTTAGCTTTTTTTAAGGTGTTAGATCATCAAACTGACTTCTCCCGTTCTTGGCGGAGCGGGAGGGCGTATTGGACTTGTACTGACTAAAGCTCACTCCTGTTCGTTCTTTGCCTTAATTCCAGGGTACAAGGGTTCTTTTTCGTCAACCCAGGTCCCAGTAGGCTTCGACCCAAACGTGTTTCAGCTAGCATTATGCTGATAGTTTTTCTGCCACATTACATTCCCAACATAACATAACACTCAATAATAATCTCTTTTACCACAGTTCAGTTGATCGGAATCGAACCTGTTGTACTTTACGTAAGCGCAAGGGAAACTAGTAGTCTGGTTAATTACTCCGAGTTATTATGCAGATTATAAATTCCAGGAAATTCTTGTGAAATATAGATCAGACTTGATGTGATAGATTGTAACTTTGTTGCTATTCAGCTGCTTAGAATATATTATAGCGAAGTTATGAATGACGTGGAATATTTGTAACAAACTGGTTAGGTATATGTTACCATTTCAACCGAAAGACGTCGACTGCTGTACACAGGCCTCCTCCAAGCGTCGCCACAACGATCGGTCCTGTACATCTTGCACCTATCGGATTCCAACGACCCTTACCAGGTCATCGGTTCTAATGTGGAAGGCCTTATTCAAATGCTACATCTTTCGACGTTATCACTTCGTAAACTTTCGGCCCTATAGACCTTATGTTCATATTGTGCTTAAGCCGAAAATCTCCTCGATTACAAAAAAAAACAAGCATTGTGTATTTGATAACATCACAGCTTTTACTGAAAAAATGCTTAGGTACTTCGTAAACCACAGACCTTTATACGAAAAAAATAATAAGGTATTTTTCGTTTCGCCCGTGTGAAAGCAGAACATGCTCTCGAGAAAAAAAATATCCTATATTTGCTATTCCGGAACATGGTCTAAAAATGTTTTAAAATTCATCCACTTAAAGTTAATACGTTTCCGCGTGACACACACCCATACAAAATTTTACCTCTATTATATGTATCAAGTGTGCGGCTTGTGGCTAGATAATAACAGTCGCACGGGTCGATCAAGGTTAAGCAACGCTTGCCTAGGTTGGTCTGTGGGTGGGTAACCATCTTAACATACTGAGTTTCCTCTGTGCCTCGGAAAGCACGTTAAGCCGTAGGTCCCGGCTGTCATTTGTAGATCTTTTGCAGTCGTTACGGATAGTCAGAAACCAGTAAATTTGACTCCAGTCTTGCCAGGAAGTACCGTGTTACCCCAGTTAATGGGTTGTGGAGGTCTAGTAGGCAGCCGCTCCTCGTAAAATATTGGTATTCAGCTAAATCTGGCTTGACTGAAAACCGACCCCAATATAGTTGGGAAAAGGCTAGGCAGATGATGATATGTGTCAAGTGTGATATCACCCATTATTTTGACTGACATCCCAAACCAATTTACCTCGTCGGTTATTCCGACATCTCACTGACTAACAAGTCACCTAGCTATTGTTACAAGAAGCTACTTCCCCCATTACTGTCCAATAGCACAATGAAAGGAAGCTGACACATTAGAAATGGCCATGAGGATGAGAGCGACATCTGTCAGATGGGACAGGTACTACCGGTGGTGGGTGACAGCTGTGGTCAGATTCAGGGTTAAAGGATTGTTTGAGAGGGTCAGTATGGCCTTGGAACGTATAGGTCAACTGAAAGAGTATAGGTTAGTTTTACTTAGAAATCATACACACGAGCGGCATGTTGTCAAACGCCGAGGTAACCCGTCGACATGTTGGCGGAAGTGGTTGTCAGTTTGAACTTTGAGAGATCAGCGGCAGCCGTCGTGTATGACAAGTGTTGGTCGACGGTTGCAGTTACCTCTGCCGTTAGCAACATGCTGCGAGTGTGTTTGGACTAGGGGTGCAGTTATGGTTACCTAGAAGCTCGCACTGATTGTATGAAAGGCTAGTATGACTCTGTTTTAAGGGCGGGCCAGACTGTTTTAAACAAGCTTTCAACAGGGGTCACCTTGGTGGGTAGTTTGTGGAGCTCACGGTTGGTGTTTGCGTCCACACTGTTTACAACCAGGCTCCCACCTCAGTTTGTTGTCGATTCTTTTTTTGGAAGCACGCGTTGCGATATGGCTCCTTATTTAACTAAACTTCAAAAAGTTGGCGTGGCATTAGCACCTGTGTGCGCAAGTGAGGACAATTTCCTTTAATTTTTCGGTTAAAATTTCCCACCCAACTTTTTTTTGGTCCGTGTCCTTATACGTTTCTGAAGATAGGTCCTAAAGACAGGGCAGGTCCCTGTAGAGTTCTCTAAATTCACTAATAATTTATTTTTCCCGCGTAGACGCCATTTTCGTAAACACAGTTCGTAAATATTATGTGCGTAAAGTGCGGACACAACGGTTGCTGCTGCGCAACTGCCCTTACGTGGTTTACAACAAGCGTTTACACTGTGGAATACGTATTTACAACGGCGGCATCCACACGCGGTTGGCAACGCACGTCCGTCCACAGAGGTTGTTGAAGGTCAAACGAATTTTTGTTGCAAACAAGTGTTTACACTGTTGTAAACCGCCGGTGGAGATCGATGTGGAGGGCTTGTTTACAACAGTCTGGCCGGGGTTTTACTCATTAGTTCATGAATCCCCGACCGGTCCTTTGAGACCGCGCTGTTATTGTTTTACTATTGTGTCTCGTTTTGCGGGTATGTGATAGGTTAAAAGCCCCTCTCTGCCCTGAGTGGAACAAATTAAGTACATATTTCATGACATTCCACCCTATTATTCATCGGGATCGAAGTCCCAGCGGCAGGGTCGTGAGGGCCATGTCCTCTCGCGTGCAGGAAAAATTAGACAGCCAGGTCAAATTATGAGCCTTTCATTTGCTTCTTATTGCTAAAAGAAAACACCTTTATTGGATGAAAAACTACGGCACTCAGACAGAAATTGTTTTTACTACATCATCTATATCAGTTGGCGTCAAAAGACATCCGACACTAACAAATCAAAAGAAACACATAATAAATCTAAGACAACAATGTAATATCACCTGCGACCTTCACGCCTCGAGAAACAAACGTCGTTATAAAAACTAAAGTATTCCATATCAAAGTATTCCGAACTGAGAAGAAAAGATGCACGGTTCAATAATATCGGTTACTTTTGTTACTGATATCTGGTTGCTATAAAATAACGATAACAAGCCATGTGTTTGGACCAGGGGCGTAGTTAACACTGTATCAGCTGTAACAAGGGTGCAGGGCCCTTGGGCTATAGGGGCCCCGACGTGTGCAAAAATTTGTAACATGTTATCCTTAACTTTCAATTCTTTTACTGATAAGGCCCGTTGTTAATGTACAATAACTATAATATAGGTTGTTCCATTTTAGTAGCTCGCTCTGCTCCAGAATGCTAAAATAAACAAGCTCAATCTCAGCCTTATGTTGATTATTTCAATTACCCTGGCCATCTTCATTATAGCCTATCGCGACTCAGTTTCACTACCTCAGTGCTAATGTTGTCAATAACGAATAGTTTTGATATTTGAAGAAATTGCATGCTACTATAAAGGAAGCGCAAAAAGAAAACTCTCAATATATTCCGTCAATTAGCATTAAATAAAATTATGAAACATGGAGAGCATTCATCGTAAAAAAACCCTTGATAATTTTTTATACGAGGTCCCTTTGGTGCTAGCTACGCCACTGGTTTGAACCCAGGTCAACTTACGAAGGCTGTCTGTTGTCCTCAGCCAGCTCAGACTACTACTTTTTTATTTGCTTTAAATCCCGTGGGTGTAACATTATGTAAAACAGCATTCTTCTCTGTAAACAGAGCTATCTCTTTGACACCCACAGCACTGAGAAGACAACATAATATATTAGCAAGTTAAAAATAGACTGTCCGGACAGAAAACGGACACAAGTTATTTATTATCTCCATTGAACCAGCTAAGTAAATTGTATTTTAATTTTGTTGTTGATCTGTATGTAGATCTTTGTAACTTCTATGAGACATAGTATTTCTTTTATGAATACTTGTCTCTTTTTTTTCCAACTCTTCTTTCGCAGGCATGCTGGAAAAGATGTCTATTTTTCTGTTGTGTTTTCACAATCGTAACAATCCCTATAGATACTTAGGCTAGATACTTATTGTTTGTAACAAACAAACAATTAAACACAATAATTGTTACGTGTACCTCTTTATATGCGATAAAACACTGATTTATTTTAGTGTCACACAGAGAGTAGTTTATTCTATTCTTTCTTAGGATTTTTTTTTATGGTTGGGGAATCATCAGAATGACTTCTCCCACTCTTGAGCGGAGCGGGAGGGTGTGCGTTCCTTTGTTGCCTTCGATCTGGGGGACACGGTGGACACCTTTCGGATTTCCCATGTTCCCCAGAGGCTTCGGCCCTACCGGGCCCCTACAGTTTGCTAACATCTCCTTGAGGCGCGCGTGGAACAGAATGCGCCGTTTACGACTGGGCTCGGTCCAGATTATTACCAGACTGCCGGACGGCGAGCTACCGAGTGGTCGGAAATCGGGATCGGGATCTCGGCGGCGGCGGTGAGGACGTTCCCTCACGCGCTCGCGATCAACAGCCTCCTTCACTAGCATTACTGCTTCGCAGAAGGAGGCGACCGCCTGCCACCCCTCCTCGCTCCGGACCATGGACTGAACCAGGGCCCGGCGCGAGAGGTCGACGCCGCCGAATTCTTTCTTAGGAGTGAGGTTCAGTCAGTAAAAGTCTGCACGCTCTCCCGCTCTAGTCATTCGTAATTTTAAGTGGGAAATCATGCATTTCCCCTAAACAAAAGTTTCAACAGTTTTCTTAAAAATTTAAAACCCACATGGATAACTAAATGAAGCCAAAACCAATAAACTTTTTCATGCTATTACCCAAACACGCGATCTCTTCAAATGCAGCCGCTAATAAGTTTTCATTTCATTTCACTTTCAAAGCGCGCGCTGTCATTGCTGTCAAGGTCACGTCACCGACCAATAGCAAGCTTTCATTCATGTACGGACTTAGTAAGTCCTTTCGCGGCAACAGGATATGTGCATGTAGTATTACCGCTAAGTGAATAATATGCCTATTACTGCCATTTTGTAGTGTTAATGAGGTCTATTTAGAATAGTAATGTATGAATTAACTTTGATAAAGACCTTTTGCTTTTGCCTTTTGCTTGGCCGGACATTGAATTTCTATCTTGAAGGATGTTGATTTTGCTGAGTCACTATGCTGGGTAAACCGACACCGAACTGTCGACTGTCGAATATTAAACTGTAGTAGAGCCTGTAAGTACTGACATAATAATCGTGGCAGCTTTTGGTCACCATGTTAAAATTTTGATGGCCAATACCTGACAAGATTTTCTTATGAGCCACCATGAAATCGCCCGAATGTATACCTACATTACAATATAACCTCTAAACTTGCAAACTCCAGGTAAATAGTAAAGTAAAAACAATTAAAAAATAGTAATACTAGTTTTTTAAATACAGCATCCATGCCGTGTTAAAATGTTAGTAGTGCGACCGAGAACAGTTCAATTTAGGTTGTAAAATGGATCGCGTTCAGTGTTCGTGGTAGGTCCTCAGATCTGCCTGAACCCTCCCCTTCTAATTCATCATTCTCAATCTTCGTTCTCGCTGCTCATGTAAGAGGAATTATTTTCTCTATATTTTTTTTTATGTTTCGAATTCGCACGGTTTGTGCATTTAGACAGTGTCAAGTTAAGAAAGTAGGTACGTATTTAATTTTCACAGTCACTAAGTTTTTTTTAGTTCTATTAGAATGCGGATATTATATAATAGGCAGCAAATGTATCAAGGCTGTATTCTCGGCAAGATTAGCTGAATACTGCAATAAAATTTACAGCTCCAATTTATCTAAATCGCGCCTGTTTTAATGATTTGAAGTTTCACACATTGCTCTGTTGCGCAGACACTTGAGATTTAAAACTTCACTAAGAAGACACTTCACAAGAAAAGTCAATGTTTGTCAAATTTATTTATTTAAAGTTAATTTACAGTGGTGGTACATAGGCGGACTTAATGCAACAAGGCAATACTAATAATCAATCAAAACAAACAACCAATACTAAAATCTAACAATACTAATATTATGAAGGCGAAAGTGTGCGTTACTTTGACTTTGAATTTGGATTGAATTTAGTACACGGGTAGACAGACCATATCCTGGATAAATATTAAGGATTTTTGTATCCAGAGAGATTATAAACTCCTATTATGCTTTCTTTACCTTGCGTTTCAGGATCTCGGATTTCCCTTTTGGAAGCCAATCCATGGCCCCAGAGGACGGATGTACTAATTTTATACTTTTCCGCAACCAAAGCCACGGACAGAAGCGTCAAGCAATCAGAACCTAGAAAACATTAAAACCTAGATATATCTACGTATGTAACATACATACATAAGTGCGAATGCTTTAGACTTTCCGGTAGGCGGAAGCGGAATCACTAATGTCTGCACTCACGTTATTTTTATTATTTCTCATTTAACAGCCGCCAATGCCGCCATTTACAAAACAGAATTAGCTTGTAATTACTACTTGTGAACATTAAGTTAGGTTGCTAAGAACTAGACTTACCCTGGTACTCAGGGACATTCATTAACGTTAATCATCACTTAACTTCTAAACGATCTATTAAAAAATTGTCACATTGACAATTTTACACAGTTTTACGATGAAAAACTGTCAATGTGACAATTTCTTAATGGACCGTTTAGAAGTTAAGTAATGATTAACGTTAATGAATGTCCCAGAGTGCGAGCCATGAAATATGGCACAATAGAGGTTATTTTTATCTACAATTTATTATTATAACAAGACTTTAAAGCTGTGAACTGTGACATGTTTAGTCGCTCCGCATAAAGCCGTTGATGAATTGCCACTAAAAAAGAAGTTATAAGCTAGTGTGTAAGCAAATAATGTGTGTGTCCAAATGAAATACAATTATTTATTGTACATAAAATATAACATACAACATAATCATACATCATCATCAGTTTATATAGTCAGTTAATGTACAAAGGTGAGCTTAACTCAGCAATGTGTTTTCTTACAGAAAACCTTTGAGTTATAGAGAGAAACATAAAAATATTCTTTATTTCTTATTTTTCTTTCTATATTTTTTTCTTTTTGGCTTATATTGTTAGGTTTATAAGTAAGTAATTAGTAGCTAATTACTGAAGGATACTGAAATACCTTCTAGGCTGTGTTTATGATACGAGATTTTGTGGCTTCTAACTCTACGTAACGACTGTGTAAGCTCTACAAAGAGGCACGGAGAAGTTAAGCTTTGCAAATTAAGACGGTCACACGAACGGGACGAAGTAATCTCGATATATGAAGACGGGCACCCATCCTCAAGCTATCCTCGACAAAGGTTCAAGTCAAAGTCAAAGTCAAATATTTTTATTTCACATAGGCCTACATGGGCACTTATAAAACGTCGAAAACTAGTGCACGGTTCCAAATTGGTCGTTTCCTATGGAGAAGAACCGGCAAGAAACTCCATGGTTACTCTTTTCAAAAAACTATTGGGTTTACAACATTTCCATATTACAACACAGACACTTATGCGAGGACAGTGTAGACCAGTCAATATTGCACCCAAAACCACAATAAAGATAAAATTAGTCAAAAACTGGGTTCAAAAAGGTAGTAAAGTAAGGTTGCTTAACCATATTAACTCCTCAAACCCAACAAACGACACATACCAAACAGCCTCACACCGCCACACCTCCACATTCAACACCGCTCATTCAAGTGCTCTCATTTAGGAGCATTCTCTAGCAAGTCACATGCGTGGCCCAGTTATAGTTGTCAAGCAAAGGGCGTGGTGACAAGGCCGACAGCCTCCGGTTTGTACGTCAGTAGTTACTAGTTGTAGAAGTATTTAGCCTTTGGCTTTGTTAAGGAGGTAGTAGGATGTACGAGTAGCATTTTTGAGTCTTTATGAAGCTATATTTATTCAGTGTCTGACAAGCACCTGACAACACATAGCCGGCTGTAAACTGCTATCTTTGGTTTTATAGGAAGCAATTTACAGGCGACATAATTGCACAAGAGATTCTTGTAGAACAAAGGTGTGGAACCAAGGAGGGGTTTTTGTAACATAGACACCAAAAACACGTTGAGTGAGGAATAGAAGTTAATCATTTTTTCGGATAGTAATTCTTGTCGATCATATGTCTTGTGTGATGGTGAATCTTGAATTGGTGAAAAGATTTCACTATTTCAACTACGTTACGGCAAGTTACGTTGTAATTAAATGAAAGTACATTAGGTCATAAAAGCTGGTTCCGATCTTCTGTAAGGATCCGTAAAAACCGGTCAGTATTTGCGAAAGAAGCCAATAAGACATAATGGACATTGCAGCGGTATCCTGAAAACATTTCATAAAATTTACATACACATTTACGCATACGCAAATACTTAAGATTCCTTGATGCAAAAAAATCCTCAGAAGGTCGGCCAGGTCCGGTTTTCCACCTATGCGTCACAGCATGTGTTACATTACTGCCATAGCTAAGAATACTAAATATATATGTGGTCATCAAAGTAGCTACTGCATTTGGGAATGAAGCTGAAGACAAACTGAGCCCACGTATGTCACGTAGAAATGCTACTCATTATGACATCCAGACTCTTGAATTCGTTTAAAGTATACGTGGACACATTTTGTCTTTAGTTTGAATGTCCACAACATTCAAACTTGCCCAAAAAGCAAAGGAAAGGATTCGATACTGAAACACCAGGATGAGACGTCCTATTCAGGTTTTACGAGTACTTCTTGATTAACAGTAGGAATGACCGTCTATCTAACGCCCGTTTTCAATAAGCTATATCTATCTAAAGTTGCAGCTACTAAAGATAAACAAATCTACCCTTTTGCCCTTAATTGCTTTCTTATAACCTACCGACGGTTAGCATTTCCTACCAAAAGTTGTGGATTGATAGATAGAATCTTACTGTTTATCGGGGATAGCTATCTATCTATGAACCGCGGTAGGTTATTGAAAACGGGCGGCGTTAGTTGCCAGAAAACATTGTGCTGAAACAATGTTCCTCTTCAATGTAAACTAGTGTACTCCAACAGCCTTTCCAGACTGTCTCTTCTTTTCTCTGGAGTGCGAATTTTCTCCTTCTGCGAATTTTCTCCTTCTGTGCGAACTTTTTCCTCTTCAATGTAAACTAGTGTACTCCAACAGTCTTTCCAGACTGTCTCTTCTTTTCCCTGGAGTGCGAATTTTCCACAGTCTATGGTGCACCTGATATCGTGCGTGCGTATGTTATCTGCCTCATGCCACACATTACAGGATCTGATTGATTTACCTCGTCGCTTAGATCAGAGTGCCTAGTGAGAATTTGTTTTACGTTAACACCATCGATAATGTTATGACGTTAGGCGCTCCGGTTGGCCCGCTACTAGCTCTTCAGAGAGTCAATCGCGGTAAACATTTCGATCGCGTTAAAATAAAAACCACTCACACTCATTACAGAGAGCTCGGTTTCCCATCGACACTAAGAAGTGAAATGCTTTTTTTAAAATTACTTATATGCGGTAACGAGTTCCAGAGTTACCGTGGCCGTGGAACGCAAAGGGCAACTTAAGAACTACAGGTGGGTTTAAGTCAGTAGCCCAACAGTCCTTCTCTCTCCACGCCCTTCATCTGAAAACACAGAAAAAGAATGCAACAAAAGTAATTTCGTAAGATCCAAAGAATCTCACCAGAAAGAGGCTTTCAAGAAATCTCACGCAATCGTTTCTATTATAAGCTTATTGTCCGGCCCAAGGTCACCATTGTCCGGTTATGTTTCCGACCGTGCGTCATGACTCTGTCAGACATTTTGTCAATCTCTGACTTCGCAAGGTCGTGATCTACAATCTGTTTCTCTATTATAGAATTATTTGTCTATGAATAGACACGTAGATTGGATCTTTTGTTTTTTTTTATCCTTAAATTAGCGATGGTGGATTATTAGGTAGGTACTTGGTTTTTTCTGAAAGGTTTATGGTCATGGTCTGCCGCATTTATGTCATCAAGAAGATCTATAAACACAACACTTATGGTGCCAAGATCATAATTTGACAGTGTGCACACATCCTGCTATTGCTGACTTGTATTCACACCTCTTGGGCAGACTAGAGAGTCCTAATCTAAGTAAACATACATACATACAATTACAAGTAGTTATTAAGATTACCGACTAAGCGAACCGCGGAAATTCCGGAACAGTGGTTTTGGTTTCTTAAGAAGTCAGAAAGTCGAGACCTACCTCAAAATCAGAAAATCTTTTTTTACTATGGATTGGCTTGCGTTTGACCACTATCTCATCTGCTGTTAAGCAATGATGTGAATAACGATGAAGCATGCTTGTCTAGAAGTTACATATTCACTCTTGACTTAAAGATACCTAAGTTGTTGCTATTAGGAAACATACTCCGGCAGAGAATTCCACTCTCTTCTTCACTTCTCAGGGTAGTTAGTTGGGAAACAAAGGCCTCATCCAGTAACAAAAAAAAAGTCCAAAAAAAAAATTGACGTGTAAAAGAGTTTGTGAAAACCAATTTGCAAAATAAATATAACTCCTTAATTGTCGCCTGGCAAGAAATTACACTAGTGAGGAACCTCTGCAATACAGTCATCATCACCTATTCATCCCAAAGACGTCTACTACTGGACATAGGTCAAGCGTCGCCACAACGACCGGTCCTATGCGTCTCGTATCCATCAGATTCTCGCGACCCTCACCAGGTCATCAATACCCTGTTAGTCCTCAAATATTTTCAGTAATTCTAGCCTGAAACTAGACACGTTATAGACGTGTTTAACGTGTGTAGTTCCCACGCCTTGTCACCTCAGTTTTTGTCGATAACTTCGGTTAATTCGTGATTTATTGCGGCACGTTCGTGCTGCCAGTTTTTGTAGTAAAAATATTCATTTGTTTCCTTGTAGGTAAGGATTAACTTTTCAATACGACTGGCGATTCTGTAATTCCGATAATATCTGCGACTGGTCATTGCCTTCTTCACAGCTTTTAACGTCTGAATGGATTTTTGTTAAATTTAGGAGACGGTAGATCGTGGCTTGGATAAAAACCTAGCTGAATACTTTTTTGACAGTTTTTCTTGCCAGTTTTAAGATCTTAAAATGTCAGACTTTCCTGTGAATTATGTTGGCTGTCTTAAGCTAATGGCAAATAAGACATTAAATTCCTTTTAAATTTTATTAAAGTCAAAGAAAAAGGAGGGATTATAGTGTAGTAAGAAAAATCTATCTTTAAGTAAAGTAGGTACATAAGTATATAAAAGTAGAAACTGACTGATTGACATATCGAAACTACTGGGTCTAGGAATGTGACATTTTGCAAAAGATTTCCTTTTATGACATAGGCAAGCATTAAGAGAGGATTTTCCAAAATTCAGCCCCTAAGGGGATGAAACGTAAGTCCAAAGTTTGTATGGCGAATCTTCTTTTACGTGGGTGAAGCCGCTAGTAGAAGCTAGTCAAATATCAAATCACTTTAGTTCATCTTACAGCCGAAACCAATAACCTATCTATAACATATCGGAGATAGAAAAACAAATGAAATAACAGAAAACATATATAATTTTTGTATTGTATCATTTGTTTTACTATCTCCAGTATGCCAAAACTGGAGATAGATAGGTTACTGGGTACGGCCGGCCGTTAATGATGTTCTTTTAGGAAGACGACAGACGTCCATCATCATCCTTGGACCACCTTTAATGTCAAAAAAACGTCATTATAACCTGACTGTCTTCATCAGACTACCTTATTTATACGTAATTGCCCATAATTATTAATAAAATGATTTTTCTGCATCCAACAAAGGAATTTAATAACAGTTTCCGTATTGTTTGTAAATATTAAGGCCACAGATGCGTTTAGTGCACATGTAGGGGAAAGCAGGTAGGCTTCGTACAGCGGGAGCCTTCGTACAGTAGCCATATCTACTCTATCTAATACGTTGCCGCGTTGATGTTTGGGTGCGTGACGCTAACTCATACGCATGTGTGAACCGCGAGGTGGCGGGTCCGTGCGGCCGCCGGCATCAATGCGAAGAGTCAAAATGTGTTTTTGCTCTCCGAAAGTATTTTTCGTATTCACTTTTGAACACGTTTAGTTGTTATATGTTTTGGTTGAATTGTTAAAGATATTTTATTTATTTTATGTAGTGATTACGTAGTTTATTACGTCAATAGTTATTTTAGGCTAACTATTACAGTTATTTTTATTTTTTATTTTCTTTGTCTATTTCTCTGGTTGGGGTACATTCGTGCAGCTATGAATGGGGTGGATTCGTACCGTACGAATGCTCCCCATTCTTTACTTTATGCCAGCCAAATTACTAATTACTAAAGTGTTTTTACTGGACCATGCCGCTAATATACTTAACAAAGGGAAAAACGTCAGGAGAAGTAGGTGAAGATGCAATAAGTCTGCGATGAAAGAAGTTTTGGATAAAACTTTATCACTAAGGATATCTGCAAAAAAATATGGTGTCAAGCCTGCAACTTTAGAAAGTCGTCTGTATAACGCCCGTTTTCAATAAGCAATCTATCTACAGTTGCAGCTACCTACTAAAGATAAACAAATCAATCCTTTTGCCCTTACTTGCTTTCCTATAACCTACCGATGGATAGCATTTCCTACCAAAGTTGTGGATGCATGATAGAATCTTACTGTTTTTCATAGATAGCTATCTATCTATGAACTCCGGTAGGTTATTGAAAACGGGCGTTAGTAGTCGTTATTTCTCTTTATAAATGTTAAGTCTTATCAGCCTACCAAATAATGAACTGAAATGAACCAAATACCCTCTGTATTTGGTTCATTTTTTAATTCCTTTATTATTTTCTAATTTGTTTAAATTTGTATGGTTTAAAAGTTCTTACGTTTTTAAAAAACAATAAATATTACATGAAGACTGATTACTGCTTACTTTTATCTCAATAAACGTTTATATTGCATTTGTAAAATGGTATTGTCATTGACTGTACGGAGGTTCCCCACTATGTACGAATGCTCCCTACGTGGTGTACGAATCTACCACACGTGTGGGGTAGTTTCGTACGTTTTTCATATTTTAGAAAAGTAACTGTAACTTCACCGTGCTGAATAGTATCAAGACAATACTACACTATTTTTATAGCTAGATAAATAGGGTACCTATGAACATTAAAATTATTTTAAAATAGTTAATAGTATTTCGTATAAACGGCTAAGAATAAAAACTGTACGAATCCTACCTGCTTTCCCCTATTACTCATACTACTCCAAAACTAGACAATCCACTTGTTATAATAATCTAGTCAAAACAAATAAGCGTTATATAATCTGTGCATAACTGCATAGAAAAAAAGAAGAGTAGAAATTGGCGCCAAAATTAGCGGGCGACCGCAATGACACATGTCAAACAAAACATTTCGAGGCAACGGCCATTGGTTATTCAGCCAGTAAAATGTTACGATAACGTGTTGCGTTCCGAAACCGAAACGAATAACTTTGCCGCGGGCCGCATCGCAAATGTAACTACACAAACTTACATTTACACTCACTAAACTAAAAATTAAACCGTACTCCGCTGTCTTAAAGGTCGGTTTGCAGCAAAAAGAGATTGTTTATCGACACAGTTGCTTTACATGCAAGTTGCCTCAACGTATGACTTGTTCTAGATATGTCAAGGACTGTTGTTTTGTAAAAATACTTTCTTTCAATACTTATCTTTGCAAATACGTTGATAAAATCTCCAATGGAATTCGTTTTTTGCCACTGCGCGCTATAATGAAACAGTTTTGATTCATCAGGCTTGGTCAATGATTGCTATAATTGTTTCTTTAGTTTATTCGATCGCCCAGTTAGTAGATTTATTTTGTTTGTTTTTTGTCACAATGAATGGTCCTGTGCGTGATAAGCAGTGATAGGAATAGGTAGTGCCTATTTGCCTAAACTTCGAAGAACAGAGACAAGAAACGGGGACTTCCTTAGGACTACATTTTTTCCGAGACATCTGTCCCGAAATTTCGAGACAACATATATACACTTGACAGAAATCTCAAGTTCTCACCTTATTTTGCATTTAAATAACTAGAAAAGAAAGATAGAGTGAATAGGCTATTTATAAACCAATGCGCTTCACCATCAACGTTTGCGTCACGGCTTACCATCAGGTGGGATCGCAGTTAAGCACTAGTTTATATTATTTAAAACTAGCTGTCCTCTGCGGTTTCACCCGCATTTTTCGTTACTGCTCCACTCCCGTGGGTCGTAGCGATGGTATATAGCCTATAGCATTCCTCGATAAATGGGCTATCTAACACTGAAAGAATTTTTCAAATCGGACCAGTACTTCCAGAGATTACCCCCTACATACAAACTTACAAACTTACAAAGTTTACCTCTTTATAATATTAGTATAGATAAAAAGTACCTATTTAGAAGCTTAGAAACAATTGGTAATTTTCCATATATAATTCATTAGTTCGAGCGCGTATTAGTGGTCTAGACAATTACATCCTCGACGAATTGGAACACAGGAAGTTATATGATTTTTTCATTAACCTTGAGTCTAGAATCTTGGTCCGTGATTGGAATTAGATCTGCTCTCACAAACCAGCATTAGACTTCTTTATTTTTAAATACCATAAAACCCTGTGTTGTGTGTCCCGCGCGTGCCTTAAGGAGATGTCAGCAAAACCGCAGAGGCCCAGCAGTGTCGAAGCCTACGGGACAATGCGTTGTGCGAAAGAGACCCACGGGCTCCTGGAACGAAGGTCAAGAAGGAACATAGGCACTCCTATGTTCCTTCTTGGGATTTATACAGTAAAAGTCTGGTACAGCCTCCCGCACCTCCCTAGTCCGGGAGAAGCCATTGGGTGATTTCTCGCATTAAAAATATTGGGGTGCACATTAAACCGCCTCAACGACTAAAGAAAACTTTTTATCACACAGACCACAGCATCTTCAAATATTACTTTTAACTAATTATTTTAGAATTTAATCATAATCGTCAGAATTTCCTGTGCAAAATCCGCTACCTCCCAAACTTACCATGTCCGATTGAGGACCTGCGTCATGCGGAAGGTGAGGACGTCGTTGCGTCTTTCCAGCCATAATTATGATGTACCAGTATTGGGTTGCGACTATCACAATCGCCATTCCACTATGAATGTCTACTCTAGTATGATATTTATATCTTTACTTTGCAGTAGTACTATGATGAATCACACACAACGCACACACGCACTTTCAGACCATAACACACTCAAAACACACAATCTAAGTTGATTAAATTCGCTACTGAATTCAGAACCACTTGCCGCGGGATGAAGACCTGAAGTCCTGAAATACAGGGCTGCCCTAGTTTAGGCTCCAGTCCACCCCATTTATTTTAATAATGTAATCTGTACTATATTAGTGTGGAAAATAAATACATTTTTACTTTACTTTACTTTATCTATAACTGCATATTATGTTATTCTAGAATTTTTAAACCTAGAAACGTTTCTTCAAGTAACCACAGACTAACTTTTAAAAGTTTCCAACAAAAAATGTGCAAGTAATTCCCCAAATTACAGAATCAAATAAATCTAATTTAAATAATCGCCTCGATTCATCTCCGCAGTATCTGTAAGCAAACAAACGCACGGAGGTGACGCGTACGCGCATTGTTCCCACAGCGGATGTTGCAGTACGAAGAATGGGCTCTATTTGTATTAGATCGTTACGCTTTCCTTTACCTTGATACATTACGGGGAATAATTCTTTAAGAACACTTATTTATGTATGTGGGGCTTGTTGCGGCTTGACTGGAACCGACCCCAATATAGTTGGGAAAGGCTAGGCAGATGATGATGATTTACAATAGTGAATCTCTTACGTATTTATGTTTGCAATTGCGTTTTTAAATTTTTGTTTAACCAGGTTTTTAGTTTTGTAATGTCATTGTGCTTTTGTATACCTATGTCGGTGTGTTCATTTTCTGTTTTGCATTAAAATAATGTAGTATCTAAGTATATCTATTTAGCTCTGTACGTAAAACAATTACATTCATAAGATGGCCCTCCTATCTCTGAGATGAATTGCTGATCACAGTTAATGGTTGTAAGCTGAAGGGCGTCGTAGTTTACTCCACCAACGTGTCTCGACTCCTTGAGCACCAATAAACACACATTGTCGCAATGTCTTCGTGACATCGGTGGACGCCGTAACTCCGTAAGTCTAAGGTCGTAAGTATCAACGCACTGTATGTGTTTCAAAGTCCATTGCTTCATAGGCACCAGGCATCCTTCCAATATTATTAGTAGTCAGTCAATGTAGCTTTAAATTAGCAACAATTGGCGTTAAGCCATCATGGCTAAGTATTTATTTGTCTTCGACGGTATCCACATTTAAATGATCCTTTTAACGTTTTCTCGGCCTGAAATAAAGACACTTAAAAAACTATTTCTTCATAAAAACTTCTTTCAACAAAACCTTGACATTATCAGATGCCAAAAACAAAAACTAATGTCACATTTCAAAATGTCAGCAATCCAAGCGTGGACTAATTTTTTTCCTATATCTCAAAATTCAGTTTAAAAATTCAACATCAAGCATCCAAGATGTCATCAAAGGAATAAAAACCTAAAATATCAGTGCAATAATGACTAAAAGATGAATGAGTCTACACCACATCATGGGGCAGAAAACAGAAGTGTGGAAGGCGAAAGTCGGCAGTTCTATGCCAAACAGACAGCCTAAAATAAAGTTACTGCAGAAGCAGAAGTTTGGGAAGAAATGGGCACATACGGAGGTGAATGATAAGTGGAGCTCACCTCTGTCCACCGTGGTGGCTATGACAGGGGCGCTGGTCGTCATCGCTATCATCATTAGGTCCCTGTACTTGATGTATATCAAACAGGACACTACTCCTGCTATAGCACCTTGATTAATGAGGTACTTTGACTGTTTGAAATCAAGTAGTTAGTCGCTTTTATGTATCGGGGTACTGGAAAATGCAGCGTTGGAAGGCCTCTTACAAGGTGGACCGTTGACCTGGTAGAGTAGCGAGAATCCGACGGATGTGAGACGCACAGGACCGTTTATTGTGGCGACTCTTGGGGAGACCTATGTCCAACAGTAGACATAGACTCTAGTAGACTCAATTGTGGGATCCATTAGTAATTAAATTATTTAACATCAAAAATCCTCTTTACCATCACATTGAGCCAACTGAGAGCTGACCTAGGCACACATTACCATAAGCGAACAGGAAAACTTAAAAATTAGATTCTTCTCTCTGGTCGGCCGCAGTGAAGGCAACCTCCACAGGTCTTTTTTTTCTGGTATGGGAATCATCAGAATGACTTCTCCCGCTCTTGGGACGCGTCTCTGCCGGACGGCGAGCTACCCAGTGCTCGCCGTCCGCGAACCCGCGCCTACGGTGATCAGAAATCAGGATCGGGATCTCGGCGGCGGCGGCGTGAGGACCGTTCCCTCACGCGCTCGCGGTCAGCAGCCTCCTTCAGGAACCTCCACAGGTGGGGCCCGGTCTCAGATGGCGGATTCTCGGTTTTTTTTTTGCGACGTGTCAGTACTGCAGGCTTACTCTTGAAATCAATCCCAATTTCGATCGTACTCCAATTCGATCCAGTTTCAATTCCAATATTCAGAAAATTGGCACTCTTGAACGAAATCGAGATTGAGATCGGAGTCGACTGCGTGTTCGACTACACTGATTGTCATGGGGTGGCCATACAAATGAAAAAGTTATTTACCACATTTAAAAATATTAAATTACTCATTAAATCAATAAATTTTGTGCTGATATTTATCTATATAAATAAAAATGAATTGATGTTCGTTAGTCTGATTAAAACTCGAGAATGGCTGAACGAATTTATCTTATCTTGGTCTTGAAATGTTCGTGGAGGTCTAGGGGAGGTTTAAAAGGTGAAAAGAATTCGAAAAAAAAAAATTATACAAAACTTTAGGTCTTCTATTTATCGATTAGTGTAGGGTAGTGTAGGGTAGTGTAAGTTAGTGTAGTGTAGGGTAGTGCAGTGTAGTGTAGGGTAGTGTAGGGTAGGTAGGGTAGGTAGGGTAGTAGGGTAGTGTAAGGTAGGTAGGGTAGTGTAGGGAAGGTAGGGTAGGGTAGGGTAGGATAGGCAGGGTAGTCATTTGACGGGAGCGAAGGCGCGGGCAAAAGCTAGTTATAACATAAATTATCATGTAGTTACTCAGATACCCGCGAAACGAGACACAATAGTAAAACAATAACAGCGCGGTCTCATAGGACCGGTTGGGGATTCAAACGTTAAGTCATAGATTTATCCAGATGCCTAGTACGCGCTGTCAAAATGCTTCGAATTCAAAGACACCAAAATAGTGTCTTCGTTCGTTAGCCCCGCCCACAGGCCGCCAACGCTGTTAAATATAATTGAAAAAAGGACGGTTTGTGCAGTGAAATCGTGTAAAAACTACACTCCAAAAAATACAAGGATACGAACATCACATTTCACAGATAAGTTTGCAATTTTATGATGAATTTCTACGTATTTCTTTGAATTTATTACGAAAACAAAATAAAAACAAAACGAGGCCATAATATTTGAGTATTGGCAAGGTAAGGCATGAAATATTTTAACCCTTTTTTTATGCTGCGATATTTTAATATTGTATAATGTTACGAAATCAACATTATTATTATCAACAAAATGATGTTGAATGATGAAATGATGCTGCTGCCAGCGGCTTTACCCGCGTGAAAGTAGAAATCCATTCGGTCAGCCGTTCGAACGTGAAAAAGAAGTAACAAACATACACAGACACACACCACACACACCACTCACAAACTTTCCCCTTTATAATATTAGTATGATATTAATTCATGAATCCCCGACCGGTCCTATGAGACCGCGCTGTTATTGTTTTACTATTGTGTCTCGTTTTGCGGGTATGTGAAACATTAAAAGTTTTTTGTTCATTCACACATGTTTACAAAAACCATGTTAAAAATAAAATTATAACAATCTTCAAAAACTATCATAAGAGTCAATCGGTATGAATGTAAAAGGCGGGTTTTATTTTGTACACATATAATAACTATATAATTATCTAAGTGAATATGAATAAGAAAACTACACGAATTTTCCCACATTTTGGGGTAATCATTTTGCGCTGGTATTAGAAAACGTCACGCACACAACTGCAAAAAACGATAATAATACACTTGCGGTGGGCGGTACCAACGCACACGCGTATCACTAAATGCATTCAATTAGAACGGTGCGTTTTGTACGGAACACTCAATCTATAAATCTATGATTTAAGTGTTCTTTGCTTGGATTTATATTATGTATTTTAACACTAAATAACGACAGCAATGGCTCAATGTGTATGTCGTTGCCTAAAAAATAATCCCGCGCATTTGTCATCCACTTGAATCTTAGTGGTTCTTCGAACTGTGAATATACCTTTAATGTTTTTGTGCTGTGTTTCAAGCGACGTTATCTAAAAGGTTTCAAGTGTTTCGTTTGGAATGTATTAAAGTAAGCTTGTACTATCGACTAAAATAATGCCTATTTTGTTTTAAAAATTGCAGATTAAAATAGCGGTGCATAGATGACCAAATCTATGAACCGCTCCTTTTTAGGGTTCCGTACCCAAAGGTAAAAACGGGACCCTATTACTGAGACTTCGTTGTCCGTCCGTGCGTCCATCCGTCTGTCTGTCACCAGGCTGTATCTCCTAAACCGTGATATTGATAGTTAGACAAGCATTGTAACGGGCCGCGGTAGCGCCAAGCTCCAGATTCCCCTTTAGTGTCCGAAAATAATGTTGGTTAGGTTAGGTTAGAACAGTGACCATTTAAAGGTACCCTTATGTTAAAAGCCATTATGATTTAGGCTCCAATCCGCCCCATAAATCGATGGAAATTAGTGTTCTAACTAAACATAATCTCAAACTTTAAACATGAATATCTCCATAACCATGGGGCTCCGCGGTGTGGGAGTTGTACAGGGGGGCGGCCCTTCACTACCCCTCCCCCTCCCCGCCACGCTGACCCTTAAATCGACGGTCCATAAAAGAAAGTTTAGCCGGCAATTTTTCCGAAATTCTTGTTCATTTATGGCAAACGCGTTGTTTGCATAACGCGCCATTCGTCTCAAATTCCGCCTTTGTCTCATATCTAACTTATGAGCATTGTCCAAAATATCATACATAAGTTGTAAACGTGCCATTATTCACTATTAAAACTTCACAAATCGGTCTCAATATTAAAGTCGATCCCGAAAAAGTAGCCATTTTGTGATCGTGAAACTTTGACAATGAACACGAATTCTAACTCGATACGTCAACTTCAAAATCGCGTCAAGAGTACCGAAAAAGTGCATGCGTTCGAGTTCAGTCGATTTCATTTAGTTCCAAAAAAATCCGCCAAATACGATTCCAATCGTGAGCTAGTGTAACATTCAAGAGTGCCAAATGACAAGATCTCGATCCCAATTTCCAATTTCAATTGAGATCGAGTGTCGAGAGTAAGGCTACTGGTCATCGTTTTGCATCTATTGCCATGTATGGATCTTTTAGGTGCACCAACGAATAGTACTGCCGTGGCTGAATACATATTTTATGTAATTTTATTACCTATCGGCGCAATATGGAAATGATGAGGAAAAGACATAATTTCTCACACAATTCATCCAGCACTGTATGATCTCCATTCGTTCCACCCATCAAAATTTACGAGTACTTTCACCCTTCATTAAGATCTTCTTTCACCACTTCCATCTCCACTTCTATCTCCACTCACAAAACTCTTATTTCTTCCAGAATTTTCTGTCAGCTCTAAAACTATGAGCCTATTATCAAGCAGAAGCCTCTTCATCCTAAATGTTCAGCTTGCTGCGCCACAAGAAGCAATCGCGACTGTACAAACTGAAGAAGTCCATCTACATGAGGAATCTGAAGAGGAAGGGGAGTGGGCTGTATGAGGTATTCAATTTCGACTGGCCTGTTGGTCTAGTGGTTAGTGGCCCTGACTGCTATGCCGTAGGTTGTGGGTTCGATTCCCACCTAGGACAAATTAATGTTTGTGTGATGAGCACGTTCATTTGTTCTGTGTCTGGGTGTAATTTATCTATAATATGTATTTTAGAAATATATAAGTATGTTTATCAGTTGTCTAGTACCCATAACACTAGCTCTGCTTAGCTTGGGACTAGATGGCGTTGTGTGATAGTTGTGGAACATATTATATTAACATTTATTTGGCACATAACCGTTCCGACGTCTTTGAGTCGACACCGTGACCGACCCACGCGGAAAACCAGCGCTGTGGACCAGTCGCACTATATGTGTGCCTACAGCATTATGCTGAGCGTTGTGGCGCATATTTCTTGCTGTTTTTAGGGTTCCGTAGCCAATTGGCAAAAACGGAACCCTTATAGTTTCGCCATGTCTGTCCGTCCGTCCTCGCTTAATCTCTGTGACCGTTAGCTCAAGAAAGCTGAAATTTGGTACCAATCTGTATGACAATTACGCCGACAAAGTGCAAAAAAAAATTAGAATTTTTTTATTTATTAGGTAGCCCTCCTACGTCATGTAAAGTAAAAAGCGATTTTTTTTTAAATTTCAACCCTAACGTGTGGTATATTTTTGGATAGGTATTCAAAAATGAATAGAGGTTTACTAAAATAATTTTTTGGTAATATCAATAATTTCGGAAATAATCGCTCCCAAAGGAAAAAACAATGCGTCCCCCCCCCCTCTAACTTTTGAACCATAAGTTTAGAAAATATGAAAAAAATCTGGAAAGTAGAGCTTTAAAAGGACTTTCTAGGAAAATTATTTTGAACTTGATGGGACGAACGGTTTTTGAAAAGTTGGGGACACTTAGTTTGACGGACGGGAAACTACGGAACCCTACACTGGGCGTGGCCCGACACGCTCTTGGCCGGTTTTTTATTTTAAATGTTTGTAAATTTGCCACTGTTCCTTGCAAATAAAGAGTTTTTCTTTCTTTTTCTTTTTTTTCAGGTCTACCACGGAGTGTCCCACATCCAACTAGGGGACGTGGTCCTCCTCACAGGAGTCGTGTTCGTCATTGCCCTCGTCCTCCGCTCCCTGTACCTCAAGTACAGGGTCCTACCTCCTCCTTCGTCTCTTATGATCCCTCCTCCAAGTACCGGTAGACGCTAGTTATTTTTGGATATACATTTTGAATTGTTTTGCTTTTTAGTCTGTTGTTTTACTTATTAGCCCTATCTGTTTAAACACACATCTGTTTAAACACACACTGTTTAAATGAGGCGCTCATAGCAACTGGCTATGACTAATCGGTAAACGATTAGCGAGTTAAGCAACCCTTGGCGTGGTCAGTCTATGGATGGGTGACCGTTTAGTAGTATTTCATCTGAGCGTCTCCGTGATTCGGAGGGCACGTAAAAAGTCGGTCCCGGTTGTTGTCAACTGACAGCAGTCGTTAAGCCAAGTCAGAGACTTTCGGGCGGCTTGACAACTCTGACGCCAGGTTGGCCACTAACCGTACGATAAGAAGAAGAAGAATCTGTTTAAACCTTTGTCATTTATTTATTTATTAAATGCTTTATGCACATAGAAGTACAGAGGCGGTCATTGAACCTTACGAGCCAATAAGGCTCAGAACAATTTAGCAAAAATATACATACTATGGTCGGAATTTTAATTCGATTCCAGATTTGACAATTTCAGTATTGCAACGTTATGACAAGTAATAAATAGTGACGTTGCGAAATTATTCGATATGGAAATGGAATATATCTGGATCGATTATTCTCGTTTATAATTTTACTCTCGTAAACTAAGTATATCAGGAAATTAAATATTTCTGAACCGATAATTTAGTTTTGACGATTAATTAACGGTCTGAGACTATCCTTTTATAATTGTGTGTGAAATAAATTAAAAAAATGTGATCATGAAGGAACATGACCAATAAAACAGATAGATGTATTATGGTAAGTAATAATTTATTTTAGGGTAGTAATAAAAGCTTCGACAAAAAGAGAAGAATTACCCTTACTCAAAATATGAGAGCCAATGGCCTTACTGTCAAGGATGTAGAAGATCGGGCAAAGTGGAGCAAGCTAAGCCAGAAGGCGGACCCTGGCAAAAGCCGGGACTAACGCCAAGTAGAAGAAGAAGAAGCAGCGATTACTAATTAATAAGTAATTATTATGAATAATTATGTATTTATTTAAAACAAAAACCAATAATTTAGTCTTTAATTGGCACACTGATGGCACACACACTGATTGTTTATCGATTTTTGAGTTCATCACTACACTATTATAATATTATTTCACAAAATGACAACAGCTAATGTCAAATCTGGAATCTAATTAAAATTCCGACCATAGTAATATTATAAAGACAAAAGTGAATTGTGAGTGCGTATGTTAGTCACTTCTTCACGCTCAAACGGCTGAAGAGATTTTTTTTTTTAGTGTAGGCCTGAGGAGTATCCTCAGGCCTACACCGTTTATGTTTTGTGGACACTGTTGTAGCAAATGCAATAAAAAATATGCACGCGATTTGTTTATTAGCAAAGCTGCAAATAAGACAATATATGGATGTGTAACGTGGCATGGTCTTTGACGTCACAAATCCATATCAAACTTCTATCCATCCATATCACGCCACGGCTGGCTGCCATAGAAAACGGCGAATTGCCGATATATTGTTATTTGTCTCGGTTGTTTTGCTACCAATTTTGATACTGTTTCACAGTATGCTATGCACACAGTCTAGCGACTACGATCTACTACACATGACGTCACAGAATCCTGTATCGCGCAAGCAAAGTTCTCCGCGCGATTTGAATAGATACAACAGCCCGAAATCATCTATCGGGCAGTAACCCACCGGATATAACACCCGTCCGGTCGGAGGATCCTCTCTTTTCAACGGAGGTATTTGGAACTTTACTCTCTGTCCATCTACCTCCAAACACAGGTATTTTACGTTTATATAATCTGGTCAGATAAGTTCCCTTTTAGCTACAACTAATTACAAAACTAACAGCAAATCTGAATGACGCGACAACTCGTCATACGTTGCTGTCGTAAACTTACTCCGTCGCCTCGTACAACTCATAAATAATGCGTTTTAATTAGTCTGCCGCGTTTCGACACTAAAGTAACTATATAATTAATAGGTACTGCTTTACCTACTGCTGTTTCGACAGCGAGCATGTAATAATGTTAGTCGAGGAGCTTCTTTGTGATGCAGTTTGGATAGGTTTTGAAATGGTATCCTTGAGTTTTGGGCTGGTTTTTGGTCTTGTGATTCTTACTCTTATAGTGGAAGATGCAGTAAGAACAGCTTAGTTAGTTAACAAGGGCCGTTCCGAGCTGTCTATCGTCTATGGAAGCAAGGTTTACCTAAATAATAGCTTTTTGTTTGACATAAAGGCAACGTAAAAAAAATTCGCAAATTCCATCACTCACTAGATTATTTTACAAATTAGAGTGGGGTATATAACGTAGTAGTATACCACATTTGTACTCTTTTAGTAAAAGATGCCATAAGAAAAGTCAAGCATGAGGAGGAAAGGAGGCCCCTTCCCGATCCATCTATTGTCAACGTGAGCATGGTTTAAAAGCTTATTGTTTCATCCACCGTTATTACAGAGATAATACAAATATTAATGCGTGACCAATTTCCAGAAAGACATGCATTAAATATAAAATTTATTTGAATAGAATAAACTTTATTGTACACCAAAAAGTAACAGTACAGTATACAATAACTTAAATCTATAGGTGCAATGGCGGTTGAATTTATAATTCAAAGTTATCCGAAGTTATATCAGCTCAAAGAGACCCGTTTTATCAAACACCAGATTCATTTATCCTAATATAGCCGTGTTGCTCATCAAACTGCAGTCGTATCAACGCTTAAATAATTTTATTTTATTGACCAAACACTATATTCATTTTCCTGCTACGCCTTCTTTACCGTAAAATTGCAGACAAACAATCTATCGGCAATATACTGGCAGCAAAACATTCCGCCTCACAGATTAGATCAGACTGCATCCTTGAACTTTGGCCAGCTTCTTACATCCTGAAGATAAAAGCTGGTTAATTAGTAAATAAGCATTATGTGCCGGCCATTTGTATCTAATGTTTTTTTACTTCCTAAAACATAGCCATTTTTGGTGAAGTTGTATTGAGACTGATTTTCATGGAAACAGTAATTGACCTTCGATCAATATTGAACTTTTGAAGTAGCTGTCAATAATTACAACGGTTGTCTACGTCGTGTTTGTTTGTGTGTGTATTATATTTCTAAGAAACTGCGAACAGAACTCTTGCTGTAGGTACGGAAGAAACTTTTTAGTAGTCTTTTTAGGCACACAAAACTAAAGGCATTTTTTTTTATTTAAAAAATCTTACCACACTGGAATTTTTATCTCACAAATAGAAAGCAGGTAATAAAATTGTTTTTTTTTATTTATTTTGGCAATTATAATATTTTTATTTGGTAGAATTAGGAAGAGAAGTTCGAAGGAGACGACGGGGGCTAGAGTAAGCGAGAATAACAAGTGAACAAAGTCTTAATTCCACACCACCATGATGTAGAGTAAGTTGTGCTTTTGTGTGGCTTATTTTTCCAAGGAAAACTATTGACGACTTCTATACTCGTACTACTTACTGCTTTTTGCGGACGACGAAGACTATATTCTGTTCAATAATTCCGGAGACTAAAATGACATTTCAACACCAAAGAACTGGCGTCATTCCTATAGAAATTTTGACATTACTTATGTCAATTTAGTCTCCGGGTTTATTGAACAGAATATAGAAGCAATTTAATTCTCTTTTGTTTGCTGACAAACACATGTCATTACAGAGAACATTTACTACATTTTAAGCTGACCCGTTAAATGAATGCTGATCTCAATAAAGCTTTAGGTAAAACTGTAGGTAATAATTTGAAACCAGTAGAACAATGACAAACATACAACAACCACACCTTTCCGTACCATTCAAAATCGCTAATAACAAGATCCATACGAATTCGTATCAAGCATTTAAGACCAACAATCCTTCATAACGTGAGTTAATCACACAATCTCGGTACGAATGGTCAGCCTTTCATCGCGGAGTAATTGTTTTAGCACGGACACAAAGGTCGCAGGTCAAGGCGGCTCCGATGGGCTTTGTTCCACTAATCTGATCTGCTGAGGTCACTTCCCGGCTTTGGACGGAGGTGATCGAGCTGCTCGATAGGAGCTGATCGAACTCTTCGATAGTTAGTTGTGAAAGAATTGGGTCTGAGTGGCATTTGTGGAGCGATTTAGTAGTACTAAAGAGTAGTGAGTAATTGGAGTGCATTGGAATTTTGGATATCTTATTTTTATTTTATAACTAGCGAACCGGCTTCACATTTGTGCTATATTATGCGTGTATTATACATATAAACCTTCCTCTTGAGTCACTCTATCGTTTAGATAAACAATAAACCGCATCGAAATCCGTAGCGTGATTTTAAAGATCTAAGCTATGTATATAGGGACTAGACATATAAAGCGAGAAGCGACTTTGTTTTATAATAGTGATAGTGATGTGTTTTTTTACGGATATCAGAAGAAGATAGATCATTACAAGAAACTGTACAAAGGTACTGCTTATTACAAAAGCTTCCAACAGACCTTCAAAAGGAGAGATTAAGAGGAATATAGATATTAGTGTGTAGAAACAAAAAAAGAAGAGTTATCCTTTTTTTTAGGTGGGTAACCATACAATGACTTCTCCCGCTCTCTCTCGCTCGGGAGGGCTTTTACAGACTAAACCCCACTCCCGTCCCTTCTTTGTCTTCATTCCACGGGTTCTTTTTTGCACAACCGAATGCCCCAGTATACTTCGGCCCTGCTAGACCTCTTATAAGTTTATGCTAGTGAAATTGTCTCTTGAAAATTGGTAGAATATCTAGAGCAACCTGGAAAAAAAAGAAAGAAAGTGTGTTGCAGTATTTGCTCAGGTTAGCAGATTAAGAGCTTCAGTTAATTGACAACTTTCTTTGCATAGATTTCACAATATTTTTACCTTCACCACGTTATCAAAATCATTTCCTAAATTCCTTCTTGGCATTCAATCCACATGCACACGAAGTGTGCCCTAATTTTTTACTTCATTTGCCCGTGATTACCACCTAGTCACCACCGGTCACCTGGACTGCTTTCGGTACAAGTTTTTCAATCTCACGAGAACTAAACATCAAGGTTAGACTGTTGACAACCTGTACGCGCAGATTACTGGTGTTTTAGCCACATAGCCAGGAAAAATGGCCACAAACTTAACAGCTCATTATGAATAGCAAGGTTGATGGCAAACAACCTAGAGGCTGCAGCCCAACGAGATGGGCAGATCAGGTCCGCTCTATACTAAATACACAACTGCACTTCGCACTTCATGACGTCAAGAACCGTACAGATGGCGAGACACCATCAGGAAGAAGTTAATCCAACTGGATCTTCCCGACCCTCATTAATGTGAAATACGATACGAGGAGGACTACTTAGTAAATAACAACCCCAACTAGACAACAAATGGATCTTCTGATACAACCAGAAAAACCAGCATTAAATTAAACTCACACTACACAAATGAAACGATCAAGCCCGATCATGTAAACGCCTACCAACCATACCAAGGCAAAACCCCGCATTTCTCAGAACAATATAAATACCAAATTAAAAAGTTAATCTAACCAGTTTACTATTGAATGTTAACCTTTGACGATCTGCGTGTTACTTCTAGTTGTCAAAACATGACGAATGGTACAGCCGGACAAAAGCTGCTGGTAATATTGGAGACCTTGACCCGAAGAGGTCTGCTAGATGAATGGACTGCTTGTGATCTTGGACGTCGTGTTTTATAAGCATGCTAGCTTTCGCCCGCGGCTTCACCCGCGTGGTGTGTTGATAAAAAGCAGCCTATAACAAAATTGAAGAATAAATAAGATTAAGTTTCATTTTTTTTCCTTTTGACCGGGATAAAAAGTATCCTATATGTTAATCCAGGGTATAACCTATCTACGTACCAAATTTCAACCAAATCGGTCCAGCCGTTTTTGCGTGAAAGAGTAACAAACATACATCCATCCTCACAAACTTTCGCATAAAATATTAGTAGGATTTACTAGTTGATTATTATTTTGATCTGGTAACATTTGTTGATACCCAAACAGTCTACTCACAAGGGTACAATGTTATCAGTATTAGTTACTACTCATTGTTACCTCACTGAATTGCAAAAATGCCTGTCTCCTAGGATTTTTTTGCAATAAAATTAACAATGCGCGCAGTCTCTTTGACAAATTGAAATAATATTTTAACGCAAGACTGTCCATGGAGTTTCTTGCACGTTTTTCTCCATAGAGATTTAGGCTTTTGGAATGTGCAATCAGCTTCATCTTTTTGACTGAAGTTCTTCTTGAGAAATAAAAAGTCCTGTAAATAGTTTATATAACGGATTTGAAAATATTATATTCCTTCCTAGATACGCTAGTGAACACTAATCTTTCGATCTCACAATATGTAGATTATGTCTTGTACGATAACATTTCATTTCTTAGCAATTTCAAGATGACTGAAATTATTTTTGATGCTATCAAATGAAGTATCATAATTTAGTGACGATTAGGTACGCGATGACCTTGCAAAAAGGAAGCTCTCTTCTGAGTTCCATGAAATTTCACTCTGTAGAAATGAATTGCAGCTTTTAAAAGCTTACCAAGTCTGCAATAACTGAGCATAACTCGAAGCATGATGTAGTCATAAAATACATTAGACAAAGTACATAATGTCCGTTGTTGTAAAGTTCAAATAAATGTAAAGGTTAAAGATATTATCAGCACCACTTCTATAGAATTTAATATGGTCGCCGGTTATTTTGTAGGTATTATGGGCTTTGTGTGTATTTATTGAAGCGGGGATATATATTTTGATAGATGTATACTTCGAGAACTCGGCATCAAGCAGCGTTTATCTTCTATGGTACAGTCTTGTATTCTCACCTTTTTTGGTCACGTATGCCGCCGAAGGGTAGTGGCTATTGAGCGCCTTGTGGTCCAGGGATGAGTTGAGGGTACTAGGTTACGAGGAAGATCGCCTATGAGGTGGACTGACCAGATAAACGCGGCAGTAAATGGCTCATCATCGCTATGCGAATGCACGAGGAAGACGGCCATCAGAGCAGAGTGGCGGCGTGTTGTGAAACTTGCCACTGACACCTGAAGTGACGACCACGACCACTCTGTCAAGAGTGATACCGACGAAGAAGAAGATGTATGTAGTGTTAGTCGTCTGGTGGTCATAATCTGGATCACGGTAGCCCAATTCTAGTAGTGAAACATGAGGAGGACAAGAAAGGAGAGGATACAAGATAACTTTCTTTATTATATTATACAGAAATCTAAATAATGTGTTATGTTGGAAATTCTTGTCAACTAAAATAATTAGGTACTTTTTAACACAGTTGCTCGTAAAGCTGATGTAATTCCACCGGTTTTAAATATGTAAAGCGGGTCATAAAAAACGCGTGTGTTATCAAAGCAAATAGTTAAGTTATAGTCCATACAAATTCCATAACAGCATTATTTGCCATTTCGCGCGCGGCGATTAGTTCGAAATTTGAATAGCAAATTCAAATTTCGAAGTAATCGCCGCGCAGCGCCAGTCAGTAGGCAGCGATTTCACAGACAGATTCAGTTTATAAAAAAAAAAAATTCGACACACAAATTAAAAATCAACTTTATTTAGTAGGTATACGAAAAGTTTATCTAAAGAAACAGTTCGTAAATGTGCAGTCAGTAAAGTTATAATTAACTATTTTGACTGTATAGTGGTCCCATGACATAGATTTTCTTGCGTACAGCACAAATCATTTTCCTCATAAATAGTTTTTGTAGACATATTTATAAAATCGGCATTTTATTTTTAAATATGGCGGCAAAAAAATGACTTTTCTTAAACGCGCGCATGCGCGAAAAATGGCGGTCATAGACTAGCTATAGCTAGAGTAGCTAGTCTATGACCGCCATTTTGAAAAAATATATTGGTTTAGAAAAAATATGAATGAGGTTGCATATAAACAGAAAATACAAATTTGATAAAAGATTTAATTAGTTAAATATGTAAAGTTTTAAATAGTTTATTTAAACACGAAATTGCATGAAATAAGTGAGTAAAAAAAAAACAGTTTATTCGGTAATTTAAAAACTTGGCTGCATGGTCTCTAACGTCTTTGCCAACATTTTCACGCAGCTATGGCAGAAAATAATCCTCGCGCCATTTTCTCAAATTTTCTTTTCTTTGTACTTGTATTGTGAAAATATAAATATGACAACTTTCAATAATGAAGAAGAGCCATATATTACTTCAACTCCACCGGATATACTAACAGAAGCGCGAACCGCATGCGACAGCTTGCTGCCGTCAATATCCAAAGACAGTATCATTTTAATAATTGTAACTTCACTAACTGTTTCAATAATTAAAAATTAACAAAATTGTTTTTTTTTTCTGTTTCCTCGCAAATGTGTTAAAAAACGTCGTACAATATACGTGCGTATTGGTTATAACATGCTCGGCTCAGTTACGCCCTCGCCTTCGGCTCGGGCTGAAATTCCGCCTCGCATGTTATAACCATCATTACGCACTAATATCGTAATGTACTATTATAGGTATTAAAATATAATTAATTTTATCGTCAGCAAACTGTACAAAATGGTCATCCATGACGCTAGAGACCCCATTTTAGGGTCTCAGTCAAATTGAAAATCATGAAATAACTTCTCCCTCTCTGTGTGGTGCGCGTAGGTGTCAAACTTTTATTGATTAAAACCCACAAGTGGCGACTTTTTCAACACTTTCTTATAAATCTGAAAAAGCTTTTCCAATGAATAACTTAGGTAATGCTAAAGTTACCCAATGGACTCCGTAGCAACTACCAGCCTGCTGCAAATCTGCAATAGCTACTGATAACGGGGCGACCTTCGCGAGCATTGCACACTTCTTACAGCTCTTACTCCATTTCCCTTAAATACCTGCTCGTGCCAATAACTGCACTTACAACTTTCGCAAAATTAACTGTTGCATTGCAATGAGGATAGGAAGATGAACATTGCTGTACTCAGTATTTAAAAATTAATAGTCATTTTTTTTAAAAGAAGAGTTCGTGGCTAGATAATAAATAACAGCCGCAGCAACGTTTGCCAAGGTTGGTCTGTGGATGGTTGACCATCTTAATATACCGAGTTTCCTCCGTGCCTGGGAAAGCACGTTAATCTGACTCCAGTCTTGCCATGCAGTACCGTGTTACCCCAGTTAATGGGCTGTGGAGGTCTGGTAGGCAGCCGCTCCTCGTAAAATACTGGTATTCTGCTAAATCGGGCTGGACTGGAAGCCGACCCAAATATACTTGGGAAAAGGCTCAGTAGATGATGAGGAAATTATGTAGGGGTAAGGACCCAATTATCAGCACTTTAGGAGTTAGTCTTAACTTAATACCGTTTATCTCATTTATAAATACTCGTTCACCCGTTATGACGAGTTTACTAGTTTTAATATTTAATCAGAAAGATGATATTTGAAAAAAAGAAAGGTTTATCTTTATCCAATTTCTTTTTAGATGGGTAAGAGTAAAAAATGACTATTGCACCATTTACTAGCACCATCACCACCAATTACAAGCATACAGAGAACCAATTAACAGCACTGTGATAGTGGTATTGAAATTATATGAAATAAAAACGATATTTAACAATAATTATAATCTGTTTTATAAATTTTCGTTTGTGTACTTTTTTTCTTTCATTTGGTGTATTTACTTCCTTTGGTTTCATGGTAGGTGGGTCTGAAAAAAGGAAAAATGATGAAATGCTACGTGAACCAAATTATCAGCATGCTTTTGATCCATTATCAGCACTTTGCTGCCAAATTGCAAATGCGGTTTCAGCAGCATGCTAAGATTTGTATTCCGAAGACATATAAACTACCTTTACCAAAAAAATAGTGAATTTTATCAACCTAAGTATAAAATAACACAGTTTTTAATCAAAAAAATATATGGAACTAGTGTTTACGTAATATTTATCATTTATCAGCTCCAGTGCTGATAATTTAGAATTTGTAAAATATTAGATCCATATATCAGCACCACATTTTTTACCAATATATTACCATAACAGCAAACTATTAATTTCAAATTATCCTCATAAACTATCTAAGAAATCAGAGAAATCAAAAGTTTCAGTATAAAGCCCTTAAAAGAACTAAAATATTATAAAATATAAACACGTGAATTTACCTTCGATCACAAGGAACAGGCAAAAATAAGAGCAACTGCTGAACACGAACGTTTCTTCACTAAATTACCGCCAGTTTGAAGTTGGAAAGTATTATTATTTCTAGAAGTAGGATTCTAAAAACATCTACTTATTTATCTATTAAAGTGATAACCCAAATTATTTGATGAAAACCTTACAATTGTACTATTTATGCGGAGTGCTGATTACTTGGTGCAGTGCTAGCGTTTGGGTTATTTACCCTATATAATTAAGCATAACTATATCGAAATAACTGGCTGTGTGCAGGGCACATTGCTCTCAGTACGGATGATCGATGGGACTGAAAGGCCTCCTACAAGTTGTACTAATAGCCTGGTGTTTGTCACGGGAATCTGATGGATCCTGGACGCACAGGACCGGTCGTTGTGTACATTACGGCCGAAACGATGATGATATCAAAATATAGTTAGAAATTACTGTATCAAAATATTATTTATATTTTTGCAATTTTACCACGTCAGATACGGTTTACACTGGAAGAGGAATCGAATATTCAGTTACGGTTATATTAGCAAATCGTATTTCGGTTGCTCACAAATACAAACATTGATAGGAAGGTAGCTATCTAGTATCAACTACTAAGCAAAGGTGCCTATCAATTGAATCATAACTTCAATATTATTATGATGTATCCATTAGAAACCCTTGGGCGGTCGACTCTTGCGCAACTAATTATATCACGGGTCCCTAAACGAACGGTGACGTAAGAAAGAAAGTGATGTCCTTAACCGGAGCTAGCTGCGTATGTGCACTGAATTGATAAGGTCGCCTGTGCGGTTGGTTGCCATGTGTGGTGAACGAAATTACCCCAAAAAATGTCATCATCATCATTTCAGCCGAAAGACGTCCACTGCTGAAGATAGGCTTCACCCAAGCGTCGCCATAGTGACCGATTTTATCAGAATTGTGATCATTAACTGCCAATTTCTTCACCAAACGTAACAACCAAAGTAACAGCCAAAGTGACGTCATAAAGTAATAATAACGGTTAAATTCGTTTCTTCACAATTTTAACTGTTAGTTTTGTCCTTAACTTTAACTGCTCATTGAAAGGCTGTTAAATCCAAAGTCACTGTCATTTTGACAAAATTGTATAGGTTTCTCTGCGTTTATCCCTACATTTTATTTTAGTTGACTTTTAATTTAGCTGTCACTTGGATGAAAACATTTACAAGATGACAGTTGATGACTTGATGGCTAGTTTAGCTGATATAATTTTATTTGCTGACGACACTTCTCTTATTTTTAAAGTAGACAGAAAAGATGCGGATGTCTTGCATGTAAACGAAAGTCTGGCTGTTCTTTCGAAATGGTTCGCAGCTAATAACCTCTTACTAAATGCGAACAAAACTAAATGTATAAAGTTTTCACTACCAAATGTTCCTCAAGTGGGCCTTAATTTAATGCTTGACGGCAAAAAACTTGATACTATTACGGAAACTGTATTCTTAGGTTTAACTATTGATTCTAAACTTCAGTGGGGCACTCATATTAGAACTCTTTCAGGTAGATTAAGCTCAGCTGCGTATGCAGTAAGAAAAATAAGGCAATTGACAGATGTAGCTACAGCTAGATTAGTATACTATGCCTATTTCCACAGTATTATGTCGTACGGCGTCTTATTGTGGGGGTCTGCCGCTGATGTGGAATCAGTCTTCATACTGCAAAAGAGAGCAATCCGGGCTATCTATAAAATGGGTCCCCGTGAGTCCCTTAGAAATACGTTCGGAGAAATTGATATACTAACTCTGCCCTCGCTTTATATTCTGGAAAGTATATTGTATGTACGCAAAAACCTAGGACTTTTTAAAATTAGAAGCGATTTACATGACAAAAATACGCGTAGCAAACACCAAATCGTATTACCAAAATGGAGACTAGCTAAGACCAGTAAGTCATTCCTTGTCAATAGTATACGCTTTTATAATAAGTTGCCCAAGTCGGTTATTGAACTTAGCGAGGGAAAGTTCAAAACCCATATTAAGCGTGTCCTAACCAAAAAAGCATATTACAAGGTTAGAGACTATGTCGAAGACGCGCTTGTTTGGAAATAACTGCTTCTGCACATGTGGCCCCCTGGTAACATTATTGTGTAAATTTGTCTATTAACTGCTCCATGTTTGTTTTATTTCATAAAATATTATTACTCATAAATTTATTTTTTACTCAACACGTTGCTTTTGCAATATTTTTATATTATTTGGATATTAATCACCTTAATTTCATTAAGTCGTGATTTCATTTTGATAAAAACTAATTTGTTGATAGGTTTGATTTCTTTTCTCTCATATTTATATAGCCTCTCTCTTAAAGTGTGAATGAGAGAACACTGTAGACTACGAATTTTAATTACTACTTAATTCAACCCAGTTTTTCATTGAATCTATTTTTATTTGGGTTACAATTTTGATTGGTCTACACTGTCCTCGCATATGTGTCTGTTTTGTAATGTGAAAATATTGTAAACCCAATCATTTTTTTTGAAAAGAGTAACCATGGAGTTTCTTGCCGGTTCTTCTCCATAGGAAACGACCAATTTGGAACCGTGCACTAGCTTCGACTTTTTATAAGTGCCCATGTAGGCCTATGTAAAATAAAAACATTTTTTATTTTTTATTTTATTATTATAGTTGCTATTGACAACAGTAATGGTCAAGGAAAAGTTATTACTTTAGTTTTAGTTTTAGCTTTTTTGAAGAAATTGGCCGTAAGTCACCTTATTCTTTAGGCAAGGGACACGAGACACGAGGCTCAATAAGCCACGGTAACTCTTCCCATGTTCTTTCGGAAGAGTTACCGTGATCCTGGAACGCAAAGGGCAGATGAAGGAAGTGAAGGAACACAGGTTTCAGTAAAAGTCTAACACGCCCTCTCTCTCCCACAGAGCGCGAAGTTGAAAAGTTTGTTTGGTGGGTTGAACGCCATAATCTCAGGAAGTTACATTTTTACAGATTGCACCCGATAAACCCTCATAAAGTTGATGATGGTACCTCTGGCAAGAAAATGGCACACACCTTGGGAGATAGTGCGTACTTTATATAGTGATAGAGCTCTCTACCTACCCATTGTTGTGCGCCAACCTTCAGGCTGGCAACACTGTCATTGCGTGCGCGCCCAAGGAATGCAAGGCGCACGTCCGAATTATTTGAATGTAGGTCACAATTCGGATTAAGGTGACTAATATAATAACTATTCTATTCATATTTATTACGGACCTACGTGTGCAATAGATATAAAATTATCTACTCGTGTCTAACGGTGAATAAAAACGGGCAAATATATGAATTTGTAATTTATTTTCAAGTTTAGTTAGGCACTTTTCCATTAATAACAAGTTAATTGAAACTGTCATGATAATGTAAAAAAAAATTATATCTTAGTTCTGAGCATAGACTACAATATAGGTATGTATCTTCTACCAAAATCACAATATCATACTGATTGTATGTTTTTTATTTTGAATATACATTGTGGATAATATCATTGTGGATAAATCAGTTGATTTTACAATGTGGATATGACAATACGACAATAAATGAAAACACTGGCAATACTCATCATGAATATACAATGTCGACTTATGCGAACGTAAATGTATGGGACACCTGAATTTTTTTCGCGATTTCAGGGTTGGTCCTATATTAAAAGTTTTTCGTAGTGAAGAGTATTGCCAGTGTTTTCATTTATTGTCGTATTGTCATATCCACATTGTAAAATCAACTGATTTTGCAAAAGCGAGTTGGTACCTACTACTATTACTACTAACACATATGCATATTGCGAATCATGTTATACATTATGCATATCGAGAATCGATATTAGGATTTCAAGTCATAAAACTTTCGGTTCAAATTCCGATTAGGTATATGTAAGTATGGTTCTGTTTTTCCATTCAGTGATCGTACTCTCCATGTACTTTGTTGACTGTATAAGTGCGTTAACGCCTACGGTTTAGTTCGGGTGTGTTGCAGTTACGTGAAAGCGATATTTCCGACAGGCGCTGCAGTCAGCGACGCCGCGTAGAATGTCGGTTAAAACAAAGTATCGCTGTATTTTACTTTGTTTTAACCGCCTGACATTCAAGATAGTGGATGAAAATAGGTTACAGAAGACGTCCTAACATTTAAAATGACTAGTTTCTTAATTTATTACCTATAATAAACATTATTCCTTACAATACGGCACGAGATACGTAATATCCGGGAAGCTACACTAACACTCGTCGGTACCTATAAAGTAAACATCAAGTCTCGTGATTTTTGCTGAAGAAATATAAAATCGAATTCATTGGATAATGTCCAGTCATAAATTGTGGATAAAATAAAGTTATCTTATAATTAACTTCCTGTATCTTATTAATGTTTATTGCATTTGCTTGATTCATGTATAGGCACGTATGTGTGACATTGGTTACCTAGTTTGTTTTTTGTTTTAATAATTTAGGATAACATAGTGTATTTTGCATTTTATTGTACAACAATTGTGAACAGTAATTTGTTTACATCAATGATTGATAAAAGAATACGCAAAGGACCAGTGAGGTCTCAATATAAAAGTCAACTTTATACAGGTGGTTACAAAACATCCTTACTGAAAAAAAATATTTTTTCCATGGGTCCTCTAATCTATAATCAATTACCAATAAATCTAAAAGTATTACCCATCTCAGTTTTCAAAAAACAGTTGACAAAGTTATTATTAGAAAAATGTTACTATTCAGTTAAGGATTTTTTTGATGATAAAAGTTTTTCCTAACCCCTTAAGAAAACTCCCCAGTTTTGATTGTATTGTAATCAATATAAATTGGTGTTATTTTTTTTTTTATTATTATTTTATTTGATGTTTGTCATTGATTTTCGACATTTACATTCTTTGACATTTTGATTTTTGACATTTGTATTCTTGACATTTTGATTTTTGACATTTGAATTGTAATAATAGTATCAAATTGGTAATTGTAATGACATGTCAAATATTCTAATGTAAATAATTTATATCTTTTCTTTTAATACACATATTTAATTGCTTTTTAATTAATTTAATTAATGATAATAATTCAATAATTATAAATTGATCCACTTAATTGGGATAATAATGATATATAATCTAAAAATTTTGCATGCCGATTGGTAAAATGTGGCTGAGCTATAATTATGTACTTAATCTTAAGACCTGTATGTATTACCCATATTTGCGAAATAAACATTCTATTCTATTCTATTGTAGCATGAGCAGAACCGACGTCTTGTAACCAAATCTTATGAGAGTAACTTTTTTTTAAGGTGGCAAATCGTCCAATGACTTTTCCCACTCTACGGCGGAGTGGGAGCCTGGGTTGACAAAAGAGAACCCTGGAATTAGGGCAAAGAAGGAACAGGAGTGGATTTTAGTCAGTAGACGTCAGACAGGCCCGAGCGCTGCGCCCAGAGCGGGTGAAGTAATTTTGATGATTACTAATTACTACTCTTCAACAAAAAAGCGGAATGGAGCTACGAGTAGGTATGTTGATTGTTCCTCCTTTGCCCTTTGCGTTCCTGGACCACGAGATTCCCTTTCGGAAGCCAACCCATGGCCCCAGTCAATCCATATCCTGCTAGGTCGCATCACTTATATGGCTATGGAGGACCCATCTCATATGTCTGGTGGTTCAATGATAGAACGAGCTCGGTGGAAATAAATTATACAATTCCGATGTCACACCTCCCGAAATGGTAGCTACTCGCCATAGATGTTCAAGACTTTGGAGTTTTGACTCGATGAGTGCATCATTATCCATGGTTTTTAAAGCACATGTGAAAAATAATGCGCTGTCGACCTGGGCTTGGTTTTTACCGGACAGCGAGCTACCAATTGCTTGTCGTCTGCAAACCCACGCCTACGCTGGCCGGGAATTGCCCTGGGACTCTCGACGTCTGAAGCATTTCCGCATTCTGAGTCCCATCAGATAACTACATCCACAACAATACATTCACGAGAAATAAATGTGTTGTATCAATTATTATCAGATGCAAACAATTATTTTTTATTATTTGTCTTTGTTATTCTCCGAACCCTATTCTACCAGAAATTTAAACGACGTACGAGGGACTGACATACGAGAAGTCAATTTGCAGTGGCCCCTTTAGCAGGTACTAGGTACCAGCGTTTGGCCAGGGTGAAGTGTTCCGATCGCCACGGGGTGACAGAAACGCCCCACTGTGAACCGTATCATACAAGTTTTATTACAAGCTATAATATGAAGGAAATTCCTAAGGGCGGGTAAGAGATTATCTAAGTAAAATATTATTATGTAATTTTTAATGTATTGCTACTACGTGTAACAATACTGACTCATTATTGAATTATGATTAATCTGATCTCATTAGCTAATGTTTTTGTTATTAATTTTAAAGCAATAAGTAGGTACTTATATTTTTTCTATTATATGGTACTAATTGTAGTTTTTTTTACATCACAAATAGGTTTCCTCATTAGTTAACCCGTGTAGGTCATTACAGAATGTGATTTACTTAATGGTCAGTAGAAATCTGAAAATCATTAGGAATACAAAAAAGAGCATGATAAATTAGGTAATGGATTTTGTAGAATATGTGTGAAAGAGAAAGGCTATACTTTAGACTTTATTGTCTTTTCGGCGCACACGCCGCAAGGGAGACACTTCTAGCTACAGAGGAACTCTTCAGGACGGCAGTCTGCTTAGAACCAGCGCCGAGCTTAAAGTTAAATGTGAGTGTTGTGCCGATAATCTGGTAAGTACCTACGTTATTGCGTGTTTCCTGCAGATTTCCTGCATCTAGCTTGTATAAAACAGTCTACAAATCACCGTTTATTAAACTATTTTGTAACCTATACCACTATCAGGGTCGTAACAATGGAGTGGCATAGAAGGTAAAACCCCTCTCATTTACTACAATATTAGCTGCTGGCAGCGGCTTTGTTTTCGTGAAAGTGGAAAATTATCCCACGAGAACAAACATTCCCGAGATAAAAGTTATCCTTTATGCAGCCATCAATAAGCGATAACTATAAAAAAAAAATGAAATTTGACTCTTGCTCCTTGTTCCGATTCCCGCTGCAGATGTTATAATTATTATTTTCTAACATATTCATATGGCAGCACCATTGTAAAATCAATAATCAACATTGAATTTTACACAAATGGCAACATTAAACTTAAATGTCATCGGTAATGTCAAAATTGTAAAAATAATGCTTTCGTTCGTTTCACATGGAATTTAGTTTATAAATAAAGTTTTAAACTAGGCTTTGTCCTAATTAAACATCTATAACTTTCCGTGTTAATACGACACATGTGTTAAATCTTTAAAGGTAGTGCTGATTGTATTGCAGATCGAGGTTTGTTTGTAACAATATTGTGTTCTAATTTCGCATTTTATTTTTGAGAAATAATTGTTTATATGAGTTTATATCTTATTATTTTTTGTAAAATTTTATGTAAACATTAGAATAAACGCAGTTGCTTACTACTTAATAGTTATTGATAAGGTTATTAGCAAAATATACCATACCTAATCGCTGTTAATTTTTTCTTCAGGGTTAGACACAAGGAGTTAGGATGTCGATGCCACATAGCAGCTCAAGTACCACGAGTTCCAGCACAAAACGCAAGGAGATATACAAGTAAGTGTGCAGTCACCCTAAACTGCCCCTATGTGCAAAACTTTTATGGTATTGATGATAAACAAAAATTGTGCCAAAGTCCAAACTTTGTTTGGCTTAAGTCGACTATAAACTTTTAAATAAGATCGGAGACTTGTTTCTAAGTTTTTATAAACTGTCTTGCTTACCCCTGATGTCTGCTTTAAGCATTTGAAGTTGAGTGTTTCTCAAACTCTACCTTAATCTGGAAACCTGTCAAAATTTGGCGTTAAATTATGGTTAAGTTGGTCTAATTCAGAAACCCGCTTTTAGAGTTTAAAACTAAAATGAAAAGACTGAGAAACAATCTATCTAATCAAATCAGCATTCAGCTTCTCTTTGAGTTAAGTTAGTAAAAGCAAAAGAAAACAACACTTACCTGTGTTACTTATGATTTGTTTGACATCCACAGGTACCAGGCGCCATGGCCCCTGTACTCAATGAACTGGTCTGTGCGCCCAGACAAACGGTTCCGCCTTGCGCTCGGTAGCTTTGTTGAAGAGTACAATAACAAGGTAAGAAAGGTTCTCTCACTTTATTTATGATAAGTAGGTTGAATTATAATTGCTTATAAACTCTTTTTAAATTTTATGCTTAGACTTTATGATCAGAAGTAGTCTTGTGTAATTTACATAACAACTAGGTCTTTAAATCACATCCATAGGCTTACCTACAGTAGTGACAGTTATATTCAGATCTATCCCATATTCGTCACTACTTCAGTTTTTTCATTCATTCAAAATTACTGACATTGTGGAAACAAGAGTGCACACATACCTATTACAAACTTACTCAATAATAATAATATTCCACAACTTTCATACAACGCCATCTAATCCTAAGATAAGCAGAGCTTGTGTTATGGGTACTAGACAACTGATAAACATACGTATATATTTCTAAATACATACGTATAGATAAATTACACCCTGACACAGAACAAACGATCATGCTCATCACACAAACATTTGTCCTGGGTGGGAATCGAACCTACAACCTCCGGCATAGCAGTCAGGGCCACATGTACTTTTTGATTAATTCAGTTGTCTGGTCTGTGGAGCTATCAAGCTATCAGAGCCTTGTCTAGTTCAAGCGTCAAATAAAACTACCGTCTGTTTTTTATGCCCTGAGACTAAAATGACATTACAACTCCAAAGAACTGGCATCATTCCTATAGTAAGTTTGACATTACCTGTGTCAATTTAGTCTCAGTGTATAAAAAACAGATGATAATATCCACAAAACTAGTCCAGAAGTATAAACTAAGAAATATTGTAAACTTTTTGAAGACACTATAGGTCCTTGTTCTTTTGTTGCAAAATTGATTTTACTATTTCTTTTTACCTCATTATTCTTTTTTACCTAATTTATGTAACAGTGCTTTTACATCAAATCCAGTATTTTATAAAAGTGTAAGGTTTTCAAAAACAAGTCTAGTTTTATACATAGTTATGTAAGACTATTTCTGTCCCCAGGTACAAATCATATCCTTAGATGAGGAGACGAGTGAGTTCAGTGCTAAGAGCACCTTTGACCACCCGTACCCCACCACCAAGATCATGTGGATCCCCGACAGCAAGGGAGTCTACCCTGACCTGCTGGCTACCAGTGGTAAGTAGGAGAAGTTACTACTCAGTATGTGTTCTACAGTTAGTAATCATCACCATCTTCCAGCCATTGTCCCGTTTTTATTTAGGATCGGCGCTAAACATGTTGTTCTTTCATTCTGTCCTGTCACTCATCATGCTATCACTAACTTCCTTTTCTTTCAATCTTTCCTAACCCGCGTCATCCTATCACTAACTCCCTTTTCTTTCATTCTGTCCTATCACGCGTCACGTCGTTATCACTAACTCCTTTTTCTTTCATATCACTTCACAAATAATCCATCCATCTTTTCTTTGGCCTCCCTCTCCCTCTACATCCACATGTGAACTCATAACTCTTTTAATAACATACTTTTCATCCCTCACACACACAGACACACAGCTTACAGTTAAATAGACTTGTTAATACAATATCTGTTGAGGTGACAGTGGGGGGTGTGCACCAGTCCAGCAGCTAGTCGTGGAATTAGCGGCCCCTCGTCCATTGCCTTGCACCCAAAGGGGCCATGCAGGGCTTGCGTTTGACCACGATTTTACCAGGTGACATGCGACGATATGGTCAAACACGCTCGCGGCAGTTGCTGTCTCATTTTCCAATTTATGAAAGTAAAAGGTCTTGCTGATGCGCCTTTGCTCAAGTCAAATAAGTCGACGCTACGCCTCTGGATGGTGCTAAACCAAACTGGGATCGGGTTTTATAAACGCTTCTTTAGTAATCCACTAAAGTTTTCAACCATCCAACACATTAATTCAAGAATCCCCAGTCCCGGACCGGTCTCATGTGACCGCGCTTTCATTGTCTTACTATTGTATCTCGTTTAGCAGGTATCTGATAGGTTAAATGCCCCTTACATGCTCCTTTAGTAATGCTACTTAAATTTTCAACTCCCCAACTTATAGAAAATATCCCTTCCAGGCGACTACCTCCGCATCTGGCGCGCCGGCGAACCGTACACCCTCTTCGAGTGCGTGCTCAACAACAACAAGAACTCGGACTTCTGCGCGCCGCTGACGTCCTTCGACTGGAACGAGGTGGACCCCAACCTCATCGGCACCAGCAGCATCGACACCACCTGCACCATCTGGGGCCTGGAGACGGGGCAGGTGCTGGGCAGGGTTAATGAAGTGTCTGGGCATGTGAAGACACAGCTTATTGCTCATGATAAGGTAAGTTAACTTGTTAAGCAGATTTTAAAACAGTTTCAAATACTCTATTCCATAGAATCATCGACCTTATAATGTTCCCACTGTTGGGATTCAGGCCTCTCTAGGAGAGCGAATGGGCTGTATCCACCAAGCGGGCCCAGTGCGGATTGGTGGATGTCACATATCTTCGAATTTTTGGTTCTAGGACATGCTGGTTTCCTCACGATGTTTTCCTTCACCGTTTTGAGAGCAGTGGTGATGAAATAAATTACACAAAGTAATGCGCCTCACTGGGTTGGAACCCGCGACCTACAACTCACAAATCGGGGCCGTTACCACTGGGCCACCACTGCTCGTACTCTGTTGCATACAAAATCTAAACTTTATCACATTGTAAGGCAGTTTCGTGATGTTTTGCAATATGCTAAGCATCACGAGATTGGCCGATTGGCCCTAGCCGTATGGCCATTAACTCTTGTCTGCAATGTTAAAAACCATGGAAAAAGCTTCTTGTTAAAAACGCCCTCGTAAGGCTACGTCGATCTGGGAGCATCGGTCTCCATACATTTTATATGGCAACTAGACTTGTAGAGCTACATTAGATCCACGCCACGCTACATACAAATCAGACGTGGCTCATGTGTGCGTCGGTCTAATTTAGTTCTAGCTCTGTAATCATCATCTGCCTAGCCTTTTCCCAACTATACTGGGGTCGGCTTCCAGTCAAGCCGGATTTAGCTAAATACCAGTATTTTACGAGGAGCGGCTGCCTACCAGACCTCCACAACCCATTAAAACACGGTACTTAATGGCAAGACTGGAGTCAGATCTACTGGCTTCTGACTATCCGTAACGACTTTCAAAGATCTACAAATGACAGCCGGGACGGCTTACGTTAAGCTTTCCGAGGCATGGAGGAAACTCGTTATGTCAAGATGGTCACCCATCCACAGACCAACCTTGGCAAGCGTTGCTTAACCTTGAAGATCGACCTGTGCGGCTGTTATTATCTTGCCACGAGCTCCTCAGTTCTAGCTCTGTAATACAACATTGTAATCGTTCTAGTTAGATATAAGGTCGGCCGACTTTAGCCAACCGCACCCGAAACGACGATAACGCTTACGTTACACTGCCGAACGTGACGTTACAAATAAACATCTGTCTTACTTGTTAAACACGGTGTCTACATCAGATTATGCTGGAAGAGCGTTCGTCAGAAATAAGCTTCACCTTTATACCAATTTTTCTGTTTCCTTATTTATTTAACACTCGCATTTGGTTTATGTACACACGCAAAATAATTACAAAAGAAAAAAGAGACAGAAAATAAGTACAAGGGTGAGGTAGGGCTTCTTCTTATTTTATATATTTTTTGTGTGTAAATAAATAATTAAATAAATAAGCCTCTTCATAATGTTGTAATCCCCTCCACAGGAGGTGTACGACATCGCGTTCAGCCGCGCGGGCGGCGGGCGCGACATGTTCGCGTCGGTGGGCGCCGACGGCTCCGTGCGCATGTTCGACCTGCGCCATCTCGAGCACTCCACCATCATCTATGAGGTCAGTCCAACTAACTAATTTTTTTTTATTTTTATTACAGCTTGGAGGACTTACAGCTAAAACAAACATTATAGATAGTCGTCGATAAAAATATTGTGCTCCATTTCTTCCAGTCCAAGACTTCATAATCCGAGTCACGATTAAATCGATGTTAGCACGCCGCTACACCCAGAGCGGGAGTTGCAATTGGATGATTTTCCACCTTAAAAAAAAGCATGCTATGTCATTCTTCGAGAAAAGCCTAAGCGTTTATGAAAGATTTTGGACGCACTAACAGCAAAATTATCGTGACTGAAAACGCGGGGATTATCTATTAATGTGTTTTTCTTTTTCACTACTGGTCATAACATATCTCTGTAATTTTTTTTGGATCTGTCAAGAACTTGTAGCGACACCTATGGCGTCACATAATAACTTCATATCCTGTATCGCGCAATTAAATTTCTCTGCGCGATTTGAATAGATACAAAATCCCGAAATCATTTACCGGGGTCGAAGAATCATCCCTTTTCAACGCATACCCTCCAAAAACTTTAGGTTGGATATCGATTCCTTTGCCAACTATTAATGCATTTTCATAAACATGTAACATAAAAAATTTATTGGTACCTCTCTGGTTAACTAAGCCATTTGCTGTGCATAGGACCCTGCGCACACACCTCTCCTCCGGCTGGCGTGGAACAAGCAGGACCCGAACTACTTAGCCACGGTGGCCATGGACGCGTGCGAGGTCATCATCCTCGACGTGCGCGTGCCCTGCACGCCCGTCGCGCGCCTCAACAACCACCGCGCCTGCGTCAACGGCATCGCCTGGGCGCCGCATAGGTATGTACATCATCATCATCACACATAACACAGTGCCAATGTAGAGCTGCTGCCCAGGACATGCAGCGCTTGCTTTGTTCCCCATCCTGCACTTTACAGGATCTATACGAGGCCAATACCAAGCCATCATCATCATCATCATCATCTCAGCCGAAAGACGTCCACTGCTGGACATAGGCCTCCCCCAAGCGTCGCCACAGCGACCGGTCCTGCGCATCTCGCATCCATCGGATTCCCGCGACCCTCGCCAGGTCGTCGGTCCACCTTGTGGGAGGCCTTCCGACGCTGCGTCTTCCGGTACGTGGCCGCCACTCTAGAACCTTCCGTCCCCATCGACCATCTGTTCTACGAGCAATGTGCCCTGCCCACTGCCACTTAAGTTTGGCGATTCTTCGGGCTATGTCGGTAACCTTAGTTCTCTTGCGGATCTCTTCATTCCTGATGTGATCGCGCAAGGAAACTCCGAGCATAGCCCTTTCCATTGCTCTTTGGGTGACTTTAAGCCTTCTGATGAGGCCCATTGTGAGCGACCACGTTTCCGAGCCATATGCCAATACCAAGCCATACAGGTTGCCAAATACTGGGTAGATTTTTTTTATGAGAGTACATCGACATGAAAAGAAAAAGATCATCATCTCAGCCGGAAGACATCCACTCTTGTATTAAAAGAACATTTGCGGGGGTACGCATGCAGGGCAATATTAAAAACACCTTAGTAGATACATGAAGTATTCCTAAACTTTCTTGCTACAATTGAACACCTGGTGTTAGTGTCCCCCTTTTTCCTAAATACTCTTGCTACAATTGATCACCTAATATAAATCTCCCTCTCTCCCACAGCTCGTGCCACATCTGCACGGCAGGCGACGACCACCAGGCGCTGATCTGGGACATCCAGCAGATGCCGCGCGCCATCGAGGACCCCATCCTGGCCTACACGGCCGCCGAGGGCGAGGTCAACCAGATCCAGTGGGGCGCCACGCAGCCCGACTGGATCGCCATCTGCTACAACCGACACACCGAGATACTGCGCGTATAAGAGTGAGATGATTGCGTAGTGGTTTCTGGGGCATAGGGATTTTTAGGGAGACTGGTTTTTTTTGTGGATTGCTTTGGAGTGTTTTAGAACTTTAGCCGTCTCATTTACGCTGTTTCAACTTTCAAAATTCTCTTCTAAAATCTAATTTGCAAGAATACTAGTAGACTGATTAAAAAACCGCATCCAAATCGGTTCACCTGTTCAAGAACTATGGTGCCATAGACAGACACCTACAGTGGTTAAACTTATAATACCCCTTTTTGTGTCAGGGTTCAATTGATATCTTTATTTTGCAAATAGGTTTTAAAAATCACTTTTTCATCAGTTTAAACCGGAGGCAGTTTAAAACTACTTCAGAAGATTAACACCAATTATATGGTCCAAACAATTCACAAAATCATAAGGCTAGTTAATACCCTAAACGTGTGTTCCCTATACCAGAAACCAGTATGATCTGATTAACTTAGTAGTTACATCAGCTTAGTACCAAAAAGGTACTATAAAAAAAATATAATTCCTATTAGGGTTCGGGTCAGATCTATCCTCCCGGATTCTGAATATCCCTTGACTCTTTCCCTTTAAAAAGGATGTTTGTGAAAAAAAGTAAAATTATGAGAAAATGTGAATTTGAGCGGATGCTCTCAACTTTTAGGATGCGTACACATCTACGCACGTACGCCCGAACGAGCACGTTTGACGTTCGCGAGTAAGTTATGTATGTTATTTGCCTACCACGGTCACAAACTTGTGCGTATGATAGACCCATTACTTCGGTAACCTAGGTGCGAGTGGTTTGTAAAACTCGTACAGTTTTACATGGTGTTTCGTAGACAATCCGGACTGCGCAGGCTAAAAACTGTGGTGAAGCTTGTGCGTGTGTTAGGCTTTCTACTATAGTAAACTAGACATTGGAACTTTATATGATGTTACTTCGTGATTTGGTCAAATGGTGTGCGGGACTATTGGCGAATATAGTGCGGTTGGATAAATATTTCGAGGTCTTAAACAAGTTGAGCCAGTTATAAAAGCCTCGGAAACTACCTTTTTACACGCTCTGGTTGGCGGGTAGTTGGCAACGGGTGAGCGTTGGCAAAACAGATGCGTTATAAGCCAGGGGATTAAGTCTGCTATTAGAATTGTGTCGATCATTGACTTCAAAATTGTTGATTTTGACAAGTTTGGTATTAAGTTGTTGTAATTCAGATACAATTCTAATAGCAGACCTACTCCCCAGGTAAATTGTCCATCTATATAGGAAAGATACATACACACCGACCCTGACTGTCCGCCAAACCAGAGTAGCTAAAGAGATTGACAGTGAATATAGTGCGTGCGTAGATGTGAACACACCTTTACAAATTCGGAATTTAGAAACTTAAAAAGGACGAGTGTTATGGACGTTGTCCATAGGCAACATGACCCTAAAAATTATGAACCTTTTGGAGCCGCCTCTATAGGTACCTACTCAAGTTATGGATAGAAATACCCTAATCAGGTTTTCGGAAACGTGCAATACTTGCAAAAACTTTTAAATTGGAAACAACGACAACCGTTTGCCAAAACGACTGTCTAATAAAAAGATCGTAAATAAAAAATACTTAATTGAATGTTATATGATATCTCTTTATCAAAAGACTGATGGAAAAATTAACATTTCTAAATTTTGAGGTTTCATAACGAATTTCTCGAGACTACCTATAAGATTTTTATATGCTATCATGTAAAAGCCGTAGGCTAGGAGGCAAAGGTAGATAACTAAATCCTTGAGACAAAATTTCAGGCCATACTAAGTGTTAAAACCTTCTTGGTCCTTTGCGAAAAAAGGATGGAGCTATGCTTCTTGTATAGTTCTATCTCTCTTTAGCGATGAACGAGTAATGGTTTTAACAAAGTGAAAATTTTCTACAGCTATGAAAAATTGTTTTCTCGGCTTTACAGACGATACGAACCGAAACTCCTAGCCTACGCTTATTTTTATTAAGTTTTACCTTGATATTGTATATAAGTAAAACTTAATAAAACTATGTAAAAATTAACGTTTCTAAGTAGTAATAATATTAAATCCTGTTTCTGTCTGTTTCAATTATTGTAATATTCCTAAGTTTTTTTGTACCTAAATAAAAAAAAACATAAACGGCGTATTTTGATGCTACGCAGTACGCCCGCGTATTACTTGATTAGTCTGACTTGTTGAAGACAATACGTGGATTAGTTATTAGATACCATAGTGTGTAAACTTGCATTTAAAAATGTGATTAATTCTGCAACATTGGCGTGCTATCGAAAAGTGACGATCTTCATAAGTAATTGTTTATGGTATTGTCGACGTCTCTAAGTAATAAGTCTGTAATAGCAGGGATCAGTTTTTCGATTACCTACTTTATTACCCGGACACTAAGTTGGTAATCGAAAAACTAATTTTGGCGATTATCGACTATTCGCCTGGCGATTTCGTTGTGTAATTTAACATTATGCATACATCCAAAAAATGTACTTACTATATTCTGACCAAGGACAAAGGAAAAAACACTTTTCCCGTTCCACAAAACATGCCCAAAAATAAAATCTTTAGCCACGCCAGTGTTCGCGAACTGACAAAAACTGTTGTGTTGTATAATCCCCGGGTGTGTAGGACTGTTTGTGTATTTATATATATTCATAATTATTCAACGCATAACTTATTCGAATATAAGTGTGCCTATAGGCTTCCAATACCCAATTTGCTGAGCAAAATCAAGCATTAGGACATCAATTCATTGTAATATTAAAATTCGACATATATAAAAATATTTCACAAAACATAATGGATTGCAAAATTATAATCTCATTTTTGTTTCAAACTTTTAATAAGAAATCCATATTTTTTCATTATTCACCAGCAAATTAGTAATTTTGTACTTGTCGAGGTAAACATGTATTATTAAAATTGATGTGATTAACATAAGGACTAGATTTAATATTAATTTATATACAAATAGCTGTAAGAATTCTTATTAAATAAATGATTTAGAAAGTAAGGCACTTTTACTTATAACTAGAAAAACGTAAAAAATGCAAAAATCACACTGCAGTTGATTTCTCTGGTACAATACGGCCGTTATAAGTTGGCGAGTCTGAAGTTAGGCTCTGTGAATTTTAGCGTTTGAAAACTCGTACAAAAATAAAGGTTTAAAAAAAAATTAATGCCAATAACAATTTTTAACTGCAATAACAACTGCAAATTGCATTTATCTTTTTATTACCTTTATTTTTGTACGAATTTTCAAGCGCCAAAATTCGCAGAGCCTAATTTCAGACTCGCCAACTTATAACGGCCGGCCGTACTGTAGTAACAGCCAGAGGAATTGGAAGCATAGAAAAGATAACTATTACATAGTTATAAATACCTATTTTATATTAATTTCTTTAAAGCAAACTAACCCTCGGTATTAAATAACTGTAAGCGTCAGCTCACACCGAGACGCGACACAATGAGAAGGTCCTTGAAGGAACCAGTTGTTCCCCAAGAACGTGACAGAAAGAAGTTGCGAGGATTCTCTTATTGTTTTTATTCTGTCACTGAAATGTGTACCTTCTTATGCAGTAAATAAAGTTCCATATCGTATCACACATCTGTGTTTAAAAAGCGCATTGTCGCGTCTCAATATGAGCAGACTCTTACATTTAATAAATAAACAAATGCAACATTGCGTCAAACAACATCTCGTAAAAGCGGCGATGGGGAAAACTAGCTGAGCGAATCAATCTATGGTTTAACCAACTGTATTGAGACACATTTGAGCATATGACTTTAAAGTAGATCGTAAATGCGGGACATGCCACGATTATCCAGATTTCTGACCCAAAGCAAATTCCTGATAGACCTTCAACAGAGACTCCGGAGTTCGTGGCTTAAAATCTTTCAAAACATGTTCAAAATGCTCCATAGTCACTTCTTTGCAGTCCAGGTCTTTTTCTAAGGCCCTTAACGCAGCTTCATGGCAAAGAGCCTGCAATTCAGCTCCAGAAAAGCCTTCACTCCTCGTTGCTAGATTATGAGAGTTCACATCATCAGATATGCTCATTTTACTGAGTTTCAACTCTATTATCTGCAACCTTGTCTCGAAATCGGGCAGCGGGACGTAAATCAGGCGGTCTAAACGACCCGGTCGTAACAGTGCCCTGTCCATTCTATCTGGACGGTTAGTTGCCGCTAAAATAGTTACCGAGTTCAATGGCACTACTCCGTCTAACTCAGTTAGTAGTTGAGCTAGAACTCTTTCGTGTACACCCGCTTCGCCAGCCCCTCTTTCCCCACCGATGGCATCCATTTCATCAAAGAAAATAATGGACGGGGCGACCTGACGAGCTTTCGTGAACAAGTCCCTAACGGCTCTTTCTGATTCGCCGACCCATTTCGAAAATAACTCTGGACCTTTTATAGAGAGGAAGTTTAAACCACTTTCGGTAGCTAGCGCTTTAGCTATCATGGTTTTGGAGCAACCGGGAGGTCCGTAAAGCAGGACCCCTCCTGGAGGACTGACTCCGAGTCTTCGGAAGCTTTCTGCGTGTTTCAAAGGCCATTCTACAGCCTGACGCAGTTTTAGCTTCAAGTCATCCTGTCCTCCTATGTCAGACCATCTTACATTGGGGATTTCTATCAGAAGCTCCCTCATAGCACTCGGCCTGACTATGGTCAGTGCTGCAATCAGATCTTCACGCTCAATGCAATCACTGGACCGCTTTATACATCTCATGGTAGCTTGCGAACAGAGATTGACCAAATCGGCGGCGACGTAACCATGTGCCAAGTCCGAGATTTTCTCTATATCTTCTGAAGATATTTTATTTGGCAAATTCTTGAGCAAACTGTAAACTATCTCTTTCCTTCTTATTCTATCTGGTACAGGAATCTCTATTTCCTTATCCAGCCTTCCAAAACGTCTGAGCATAGGATCTATGTTTTCTGGTTTCCTTGTTGTAGCTAGGACAAAGACTTTGCTTTCTTCAGCATGGAGATTGTCCAGCATGTTCACAAATGCTGAAGTTATTCTTCTTTCTTGCTCTGTACTGCTGGAAGATCTCCTAGGGCATATGGTTTCTATTTCATCAACCAGTATGATGCTTGGTTGGTTCTGGATGGCTTTTTCAAATAGACCTCTCATAGTTCCTTCAGTTTCACCAAAGTACTTGCTAAAAATAGCAGGGCCATTTATTTCTATGTGAAAGCAGTTGATATTTTCAACAAGATACTTGCAAATTGCTGTCTTTCCTATTCCCGAGTGGCCATAAAGTAGCAATCCCCTTGTAGGTTGAAAGTTAGCTGTCAGACCATCCACATTGAATGATATCTTGACATAAGTCTGAATTTCCTCTAAAATATCATCAACTCCACCAATAGTCTGTGGCTTTTTTTTACTTTTTACAACTGCTTCCTGATCCATAGTCCAAATACTTTGTTCACTTAAAACATACCAACCTGTATAATCTGATTTGTCAGATTTAATATCAATTACCTCAATTTCTAGTTTTCTTCCAAAGTAATAATACACTAAAATGGTACCAATACAAATAAAGTTATTGTAAAAATGTTGTTGTAAAATATCACAAATATCTGATTTAGTTTTATGGTTATTGATTCTGATGGTGAGACGAGATGCCTTGGGTAGTTCCTCCTTGATCACCGAGACAGTCACCTTTTTACTGTCATTACTCCATGCATTGCATAAATCTGTAAATAAATGCAAGTCAGGTTTTAATTTTTTTCTATTAAAGAAAAATGTTAAATTGGAAAACATAAACGAAAAGATTTATCTATTAAATTATTTGAAATAGTAACTCTGTTATGAAAATACCATTTATTATACTATGTGAATTTAATATTTGTATGTTTTTCGGGTAAAATACCTTTTTTTATAAAGAATTTAATTACTCAGATACCCGCGAAACGAGACACAATAGTACCTAAAACAATAACAGCGCGGTCTCATAAGACCGGTTGGGGATTCAAACGTTAAATATTTAACTAATTTGCAGAAAATAAATATTTTTTACATGGGGCAAAATGATAGTAAATATTTTAAATACTAACCAGCTGCAGGTAAAATGACGGCTGCTGGTGCAGACGCTTTGGACGGCCACATCCGCTTTACCATCATAGGAGCGCCTTCTCTGCTCAACTGGAGGGGACAACCGATCACCGCTCCTATTAGCGCTCCAGCCGAAGGGTGCACGAGCACAGCGTCTCGGGGAGCTCCATCGGGCGCCGCCCCCACCCTCTGCAGCCAAGTAAACAACTTCCCATCATCAACATAAGGACATTTCAGCTGATCTTTCTCGCAGTTCAATTCGACGTGAATATTTTTATCGTTTGAAGTTATACTGCAACCGCATCGCTCGCAGTCCACCCACAACGTCTTCTTTGGACCTTTTGGTGGCATGGCTACTTGTAGATACAAAACAAAACGCTTTGTTGTTTTCTTATTAGAGTATTTTGATCACACCGCAAGCAAAAAGTAAGGTTAGTTTATTTTAATACAAAACTGACATTTGACATTAAACGAAACGCTATGCACTGTTTGGCTAACGTGCGTTTTGTTTACTGAATTGCAACTCGATAAAATTTAATTTGTTACTGTTATAAAAGGTTATAAACAATACAATACAAGTACTGATATTTATCTATTTAGAAAGTTTATTAATTTTATTTAGGTTATCATATAAAAAAAATAGGGAATATTATTCCCTTTATACAAACTACTACTACTTTATACACCATCTAAGATTGCATCACTGCTTACCATCAGGTGGGATCGCAGTCAAGCACTAGCTTATACAATTTAAAAAAAAAAAAAAAAAAAAAAAACTAAGTAAAATAAAATAATTTAGTTGAACGATTCCTCAAATGTCAAACTAAATTGACATTACTGACAGAGTGACAGCTGCAAAACTGCGTTTGCTTTTGCAGTGATTCATGATTCATTTCTTTTTACACCAAAACATTAATTTATTCGTCCCCAAATGTTCTTAATTTAGTTAGCCGTGTTAAGTTTATTAGTTCCTTGCTCTAGGCAACTTTTAGCTTGTGTAAGTTAGGTTTACTGTCCATATTTTTAAAGAAATCGTGAAGGATGACTCTTGCAGAGTTTTTCAGCTGTTCCCTCCTTGCCTTCGGGGCTCCGTTGGTCATGTTTGCGCTCACAGTGGCCAACGACCCTGTGCGGATCATCATCATGATAGCAGCAGCATTTGGATGGTTACTATCGTTTTTAGTATCATCTGTAGTGTGGTATGCAGTGGTGCCGTTACGATCATATTTAGCGTTTGGGATGTGCTTTGCCATCATATTCCAGGTCAGTAACTGATATAATTTCATAAATAATGTTAAAAATGAGACTTTCTAGTAGGTTATTTTGGTGATATCTGCTCATATTATGCAGTAAAGCTTAATTGTTCTATTTTGGTGACAGTTTTAAAAACTATTTAGGTATCTTACTATCACTTGTTGTGATGTCATTGTAGGTATGGAATGCAATACTATCATACATTATAGTTATGATTGTCAGCTTTTGTTCCAGATAATTAAAGCATTTAACCAAGAGGTATCTAGCAGCAGTAGCATAATATGTATTTCATTTTTGAAATGCCTCAATTAAATTATACAGTCACATCCTATATTTGTTCATAGTAGACTGTTTTTTAACATTTTTATAACTATGACCAAAGATAAAATACAAACCCACATCAAGTATAGTTAAATAATTTATTTTCAGGAACTTTTCCGGTATGGCATGTATGTTTTACTGCGGAAGACGGAGGCGGGATTGAAGGAGATATCAGACAATCACAACATAGGCAGCAATAAATTAGAAATGGCTTATGTGTCAGGACTTGGGTTTGGCACTATGAGTGGTGCCTTCGCCCTTATTAATGTACTCGCTGACTCGGTAAGTGTACTTCATAATGATCTTTGAATAATGTAACTTCTAAATTAATATTATAAAGAGGAAAGATTTGATTTCTTGTTTGTATGCTACAATTTAACTCAAAAGCTACTTGACCAATTTCAAAAATTCTTTCACAATTAGAAAGTTACATCTTCACTGGGTAACATAGGCTATTTATTTTCTACTTTTATGTGGGCGAAACTAGTTATAAATATGATTGCAACTGTGGTGGGCAAAATACGACTTCTAGCCTTTCCATTTATGCATAGTATATGGCAGTTTGTAGTTTATATTCATGATTGTGGGATAAAATCTTAATGAAAGTATGTAATGTCATTTGATATCAGGACTATGTGATTTTCCCTTGTTTCACTCCCATAAATAATACCTTGAGATTGTGCACCCTGGATAAAAAGTAGGATGTAAGTAATACTGTAGTTGTGTAATTTTAGCTTTTTTATATCATAACTTCAGGTGGTCCAGGAGGAAAACTAACAAAACACACAGTTGTGGTAACAGGAAATAGAGCACTGATAATATCAGTTCTACTGTTAAAATGTACAATAGATATTATTTGAATGGTTCTTAACTCATTATTGTATGCAAAAACCTAACATAAAACATGATGATACAGACAGTTCATGTAAAAAGGCAAGCTTAAATATTTATAAAAATAAATAGCTGCCACCTGCGACTTTGCTTCTGTGAAATGAATACTTCCCAAACTCCCACCTTTTAGACCGTTTTCACATTATCCGATCCGATATCGGTATCGGACGCCGATCCGATATCGGGGTCAGTAGAATGTATGAAATATGTACCTATCTTTCATATTGTCCGACCCGATATCGGATATCGGAGCACAGCATTTCATATATTTTACTTACCCCGATATCGGATCGGCGTCCGACACCGATATCGGATCGGATAATGTGAAAACGGCCTTAGGGCCCTCGCCCACAGCGAGTTTTGTAGCGATGCAGTAGCCGATTATTGGCCGAACATACAGATCAGCCAAAATGTATAAATAACACCTTTTTGTACTTATGTTCACAAATAAAGATTGATTTGATTTGATACTGTCGCGCGTTCGCATCGATACCCTCGTTTGCTCTCGCCCGCACCACGACTCTCAGTCGTGATTCTGACTCGATACTGTCGCTCTTCTGCCGCGATGATAACGCGAAATGCAAACTTGATTCAGTAACAAGACAACACGGTCGTGCTTTTACATCGATACAGTCACGATGCGACAGAGGATGTATGGAGCAGCTGTTTTTTTATCGTGATTTCAGGGTTGGTCGCAGAATAAAAGTTGTTCATATTGATGAATACAACAACCCCTTTTAAGGAAAGCCCCTCTGTCGTATCACTGTTGTATAATAAATAGATATTTCAGAACTATTTCATGACATAGTAGACGTTTTTTTTCTTATTTCTTAAAAAAAATAGGGACTTTTATAACGCACAGCATATGTTAGTCCCATCGTACCCAAAGACAATTATTATTTCAAAAGAGATCAATGGATCAGGGCCATAAAATCGAACAACTTTCTCGCATCATCGGAAGTCGGCTTACATAATATTCGGTGGAATGTACCTATATCATTCTTGTTCAACTTCAAAGCCCTGAACAACTTAGTCCTATCAGCCTCATACTGAACACAGTTCATTAACAAATGATGCATATCTTCTACAACTCCACACACCTCTCAGTTGGGAGAGGTTATCTTTTTCATCAGGAAAGCATTTTCCATGTAACAAATTACATGGAAAATGTCCCGATCTGAGTCTGTGAGCTGTAACTACAAACTTTCTGCTTATATATTAAACAACGAAACAAACTTTCTGCTTAGATTAATATTTACAAACCAGGGTACACGAGTAGGCTGACACACAGTATGGTTTTATATCGAATTCCTTTTTCCAATGAGGTTCTATCAAAGTATTCCGTCCATTGGTCATAACAAACATTTTTAAATTTTGGTAATATTTCAAAATAATCATGCGTAATGTTATAGTAGACGTACTAACAATTTCTCTTCCCGCTTTACAGGTGGGTCCAGGCACGCTAGGACTCTACACGGGCACAGAGTACTTCTTCGTGACGAGCGCAGCCATGACGCTCTGCATGATACTCCTGAACACCTTCTGGAGCGTCATCTTCTTCAGCGGCTTCGACGACAAAAACTACATCAAAGTTGGATGGGTCATCGTGTCACATTTCTTCGTCTCCGGACTGAGTTTGTTAAACAGCAAAGAATTGTATGCAGCGACTATCTTGCCCTCGTATATTGTATTAGCTATCACAGCGTACATCGCCTTTAGAACAGCTGGTGGGTCAACAAGGAGCCTAATCCAAAGCATCTCATCTAGGTCATAGAAATAAGCCGTTGAATTAATCTTGAAGAATTTATACTAAACGCGCTGATTTTTTTAAATGCAATACAGGGATTGTTTTCTTTGACAAATGGATTTAGAATACAATTAATTGGTTTTACTAAGTGCTAAAGAGAACAGGATGCCTAGTTAACGTGTTGTTCCTTCCCCAGTTCAAGTAGTTAGTATCGAAATAGAAACAAATTCCTTTTCTAGTTAGAAAAATTATTTCAAGTTTTACGAGTATAGCTAGAAAATTGTAAAACTAGCGTAGTTTCTAGACTTTCTAGAGGTTTGTAAAACAATAGCTAGTTATTGAAAATAGCTCAGAAATATTTTAGTTTTCTGACAGCTGTATTGCAGAATGTTTGTAATTTATTTTAAAAAATACTAATGTTGCAGTCACTCAATTATTTGTTAAGCCTTCAAATAAAATTAGCTTTATTTAATTGCCAATAGATAAGATTTTTTTAGTGCACAGAGTTATAAATAATGTGAGTATGTATCACATTGTACCAGTTTGCAGTTGAATCCATTCTTGTCAATTCATCCTCAAGATTAGTAATTTAGGTTTTGTAGAACCCTTGTTTCTCTGAACTAGGTGTTCATGATTAGCTGATACGATTTATAGTGTGAGAAACTATGTGTGAACAAGATGATTGTAATCTGGAGTGACATCTTAACGTAGCATTCAGTTCTTACCGACCGCGACCTGATCGTGCGACACATACTTAGTATGGAAGCATCTGAACGCGCGACTCACAGCTTAGTATGGATATTGCAAACCAGGCGACTGCGGCCGGGTCGCGCGACCCAGTCCAGTATGGCACAGGTCGCAGGTCGCGATCGCTAAGAACCGTATGCTACATTTAAAGTAGCTTTCCGTTCATAGCGGTCCACAGCAGTATGACGGTCGCGGTCGGTAAGAACCGAATGCTACCTTAGGGTTCGTTCACACAGTCCGACTCGGAGAGAAGGAAGGTTTATTTTTGCATGTGCACTGCTTTTGTCATAAAGAATGCTTGAACGCGCTGTGCACATTGAAAAATAAACCTTACTACAAATACTTAAAACTCTGTTTTCAAAGTGATAAAAATCTGCTCTCCTCTCCGAGCCGGTCTGTGTGTACGGACCCTTAGGCGATTAACTCATGGTACCGCGCACCGCCGCGGTTGACGGTGAAGTGGATCTCATGTCGCATTGGCCTCTATACGTCGATGCATAACACACGCACATCGCCCGACCGCGCGGTCGAGCGGACGAAAATCCCTTTACAGACACATCCCGCCGCGGCGGTGCGCGGTGCCGTGTGATGATCGCCTTAAGCTATTTGTTAAGTTAATACTGTCTGTGTGTATTAGCGAAAAGTCGTGACGTATTTAGATACAAGTAAAATGTCCAGCTTGTATCGTTGTACAGCATACCTCAGACTGATATATCGTTCGACCGATATAAGAGATGTACTGTTTCCACATGGAATTTAAACATATTGGCGTTGAGATTTTCAATATTATCATCATCTTCCTGCCCTTGTATCATGTTACTTGAGGTCAGCGCAACACGTTTTCTTCTTCCATTATGTCCTGTCAACCGTCACGCTACCTATAGCTATGTCCACACTGTGCCCTTTCATCTTCATCTTTCTATTAAACTTTCGTTAGTTGCTCTCAACAATTGAATGCGTTATGGAACGCATTATCCATCTGACGTGGAATGACATGTATCACTGCGCGCGCAACACTTTCCACTATCATTGCACATGCATCAAAGGCATGCCCAACTTGCGCTGTTGACTGCGCTGTGACGCATGCCCTTGTTGAACAAAAAAGGGCACAGTGTGGACCTAATGACCGCCATTTCTTTCACATCACACCTCATACAATCCATCCATCTTTTTTTTGGCCTCCCTCTTCATCCATCCACATGTAAACTTATAACAATTTAAACAATTTGAATGTATTAATCAATACTATAATAGAAAAGTGAATTGTCACACTTATCCGATTGTTATAAAAAATACAGAAAGTAAATATATACCTAAACAGTAAGTTGACAATGCAAAATAAAAACTACTCGTAAAAATTAAAAACGAATTAAACGTAGGTACAATAACAACTATGATTTCATGTAAAAACTAATTTATTATTAAGTGAGAACAATCATTCCTTAGCGTATTTATAAATTGGACGGAGATTTGTTACAATAACTAACTGTTATAGCACAGTATTTAAAAATAAATAAAAAGTTTTTTACAAATAAAATAATGATGGACGACTTACATATTTTTATTTAGAACATATTTTTTAAGAAGGGAAATCATTTAATGACTTCTCATGTTCTAGGGTGGACGCGTCATCTTGTCTCAGTTTTACTGACTAACACCCATCTCTGTTCCTTCAGTTGCTCTTTGTATTTCTATCATTCATTCATGACTACAATCCTGTGGGAAATACCTAGTGGGATTGCAGTGGCAAGCAAATGGTAAGCAGTAATTTCGTTGTTTAGTTCTTATGTGGCGCCTTAGATGTCGCTACAAATGCATGACAATTTCGAATTTTTTAAAACATGTTAAGCCTGGTAATTATAATTTGGTTCTGTCATACATATTAGAGGGTTGTTATAGCTCTACCCAGAAACTGTAAAGACTGATAACACTGGTCTACAAGATGTCAGCAAACTGTAGGGGCCCAGCACTGCCGAAGCCTCTAGGGCCATGGATCGGATTGCCAAAAGGTTAGCTAGGTGCCCCAGATCGAAGGAAAGGAAAGTCAGTAAAAGTCTGAAACGCCTCCCGCATCGCCCAAGCAGCTCATTCTGATGCTTCCACACTTGAAAAAAAAACCTACAATAAAAAAGCCTATTCTTCTTATATTTAAAAAATATATAAATCACTTGAATAAACTAAGATGACCCACTGACCAAAAGCTGGGTTCCACATTTCTGTTGTAATCCATGTACAAATTGTGAGGAGTTGACCCCTATTAACATTATAACATTTTTTGGGAAAATACTGAAAGTTGGTGGGTTTGAAATAATTACCTAACTTGTTTGTGCTAGGTGAAGTACCCAATTCCTCATTTGCATGATTAGTGCATTTCTCTTTTACCATAACTTTCCAGTTTAGATAGAAATCTGACAGCATAGCAAGAAAACACTCTTTCAAGTCTTATTCCTGGCTCTCTTCAGCCAGTTCCTGCAACAAAGAGTCCACCGTCCACACGGAGTCAGCTGAGTCCATGTCCTCCTGAGGTATGTAAGAGTTCAGAACTTCTAGCACTGCCTCAATGCTGTCTGCAGTACCTGATATGCCTCCTCCAACCTCTGAGAGGGCATTCACTGTTTCTGTGTCTTTGTGATCAGAGCTGAAAGAAGAAATAGTACATTATAAATAGCTGTAATCAATAGAAGACTGAAGAAAAGTTAGTAAGAGTTAGTTTTTTTTTAAGGTAGTAAATCATCAAAATGACTTCTCCACTTTTGGGCAGAGTAGACCTGTTGGTCAGACTTTTACTGTCTAAAACCTATTCCTGTTTCTTCTGCCTTAATTCCAGGGTCCCAGGGATCTTAGTTCCAGGGGTGTATTGTGTGTAAAATAGTTGTGGAAAAAATGAACAATCTGTGTTCAGTTTTGTCACCTGTTATTGTTACCTGATAGAGATGTAGATACCGAATGGGAGCAAAGAAAAGATGAGAGATAGGAATGATAATGAATAGATGCAGGGCAGCGGAACTGTAGATCTATGAAAGGAGCGAGGCACCAGGTTCCCAATAACTATGAATCAAGGTTAGTGATAACTAATCGTCGACTTACGTTGGTGGCATAGATATTTCTTTCTCCAATATATCTTGTAGATCGTCTAGATCTGGTATAGTTGGTATATCATCACTAGAATCTGGTGATTTCTTGGGTATCACAAATTCCCTGGAAAAAATCACAAAATTGTGCTGTTGGTAGAATTAAGCATATAGGTAACGTGATTTCGGCTTGACTTTAGTTTCGGGTCGCAGGATTTGGGGACTGAAAATGGTCAAAACTGGTAGTGCTTGGGTTCCCGATTATAACAATACCACTCTTTTCACAAGGTAATGCCTAATTTTCGAAAAAATTAGGAAATAAATTTCTAACCTCAAATTCGATAAACTGTAAAACGGAACGTTAAAATGGGCACTTGACAACCAAAGCTGTCACAATTTATTACCTGTAATGTAAAATATCGTGCTACATCGGTAGAACGGAACGTAAAAAAAATAAAGTCAACATTTTGTGTCTGTGTCACTGTCATTCGTTTCGGTCATTCATTCAATTTTATTTTGATTCATTCCGTTCCTCTTCGAGTTGTATTAGGTATTTGTTGTTTACTTTTATATCATCCTAGATATCCTGTTTAGTAGAAAGTCGTATAATCATACTAATTATATGTGAGTAAGACTTAGCGGCACCCCGACTCGGACAGGTTAGGTTAGAACGAGGTGCCAGGGTCGTAGTGAGCGAGCGAAGCGAGCGAACACAGACCCTGGCACCTCGTTCGTGGTTATTTTTTTATAAACCACCCAGAAGTAGGAGCCCCGCGAAGCGGGGCTCCGACGACTACGTCTTTTAAACAATTTTTGAGGTTTTTGAGGTTAGGTTACAAAAGATCGTTTTTCTCGGAAACGGTGAGTTACCTTTTCATGGGAGTGGTACTAGGAGGGAGGGGGGACTTCCCCCTCCCCCCCCTCCGACTACCAACCCCCTACTCCTGCGACCCGATTCTAAAGTTATACCGTGATTTCCCTTACCTAATTCAAATTAAAGACATACGAGTTTTCTTGTTGAATTAACAAGTTTGTTGATCACAGGATACTACAAAACTTACTCGAAGCTCGAACTTTATTCAGAAAATAAGATATAGGACTTACTTGGCTTCAATGTGTGTACCTTCAGCCCACACTCCAATTTTCTTAGGCTCAGGCACACTTGCATTCATGTCATTCATTTTGAAAGTTAATTAGAATCTAGTAAAATATTGCTTTCATTGAAAACGATATCAAACAAGTCGTTTTGTTGTGGTTCCCGTTGAGTGTTGACAATGACATTCATATTTGTTTACATTTTTTGGAAACGTTCCAGTCTTCCAGTTACAAAAATATGCGTATATTAAGCATTGCATATTTTGCGCAAAGGAAGAAGAGGTTCCATCCTATGAAAAAATTAAACAAAGTTCTTATTTCACTTCTTCTTTTAAACTTCTTATTTCACGAGTACCTAAGTCTAAAATAATATAAAAAGAAATCATCTGTCTGGAAGTTTTTCAAGGCATATTGATAAAAGTCTCTGAAACTATAGTTTAAAAACGATTGTTTTTAAAAAAAAAATCGAAATCACACCAACAAGAATACTGCATTCAGCCGAATTCAAGTGACGAAATCCTTTAGTACAGACTACAATGCTTAATGCACGTATGGTCGGATAAAGTTAGAACTACAATCAAAAGACTTGGTACTAGTCTAGAAGTCCGAGCAACCAGCTAGGGAAGCTCCTGCATCCACTTTCTTCTTTTTGTTAATAATTCAGATAGCATGTAGAAGTAGATATGTAATAACTTAAGCATCTGCAACACAATAACTAAATTCTCTTTTTTTAAGTTTGGAATCATCAAAATGACTTCTCCCGCTCTTGGGCGGAGCAGGAAGGCGTGTCAGACTCTTACTGACTAAACCCGACCCCACTCCATCGTTGCCTTCGAGTTCGATCTGGGGGACCCGGGCTCACCTTTCGGAATTTCCGTGTTCCCCAGTGATTTCCGCCCTGTCGGGTCCCTACAGTTTGCACACTTCTACCGTTTCCTCCGGGCGGTCCACACCACTGTGTGGGCGTCCTTTCCTCCTTGATCCAATGCAGGAACCTTCCGAACTTACCGTGTTCGGTGAAGACCTGCGTCATACGGAACGAGAGGACGCCGTGACCTCTTTCCAACCACTCCTCAAAGACGGGACTTACCGCCGTAATGACGGCGTGCCGCTCTCACTCTAGGGGAGGGAGAATAATTATCAGACTTCTAAACTGATTAGAAGCTACCTGCAGTTACCTTTGCAAGTTGTGGTGGCTTTGGTTAATTCTAGGCAAGCGTACTCCATTGTCGGCCACATAACATCATTGCTTACCTATAATCTCATCATTTTGTAGGCCATAATATAAATATTTTTACCGTGCGGGAATCGAACCCACGACACATAGCGCAGCAATCAATCACTCATCCACTGTGCCAACCGAGACACTAATAGGCGAATAGGCAATCGCTCAGAAAAATAAAATACTGTTTTAATACATCTTCATCTGATTATACTGCAAGGCCTGATCCCAACATACTCGTGAAAAGGCTAGGCAGATTATTTGAAAACTAGGAGAAGGTTAAGAAAAACTGCGGTTTTCATATGATATACTTTTATTGTATTTTTTTTTTCTCAAAAATATAACAAAACTGGCATTTTCAATGCGTTCATCTCATTGCACATTCGACCATTACTGTTTAACCTGTGATGTCTGGTCTTACACTAAGATACCTAAAACGAGGAGGTTGTAATCATTATAATAGACATAACTTCTAAAATTAGCTTGAAACAGTATTTGATCAATATTTTTGTCACTATAGGGAAACTAAGGCTCGGCTTCTGGAACGCACATAATCCAAAATTTTATGTGATAAGTTGTCAAACTTGTGATTTTTGCGAGTGAAATTAGAACTTTACGCACACATGGGCCAGGTACGCCGATCTGGGCGCGGCGGTCTCCATACATTTTACAAGGCAACTAGACCTGCAAAGCTACATTAGATCCACGCCACGCGACGTGGTTCTACGTAAAAATCAGACGTGGCCCATATATGCGTCGGTCTAATGTAGTTCCCGCTTGTTAGTTCCTTTCCAGAAACCGGGGGATATTGTGTGTCTTCATAAGTTTAATGTTGAGCTTATATGGGCAATAATGGCTTATCGGTACGGGTCACCAAGCCAACTACTCCAAGATTGTACAGAAGTTTCATTACTTAACATTGGTTTACCAGTATTTTAACTCAGGGAAATCAATTGTTTAGTAAATTGACGGCAAAAAGTTCGTTGCTTTTTTGTCGTCGATATTTTATTGTGCGTTTTGTAATTTAACTATTTTATAATGAAAATTAACATGATTGTCGATATGTTGCCGGTAATTTAAAATGGTTCCGTTTGCAAACGCAATTTATAATATATTTTTTCTTTTTTCTTTTAGAAAATATTTACAGACTATTTGGTAACAAATCATAACCAAAATAAGATTTTAATAATAAAAACTAAACCTTAAATGAGACGAAAACTTTAAATAAAACTAATTTCATTACAATCAAGATTTATAAAATCTCATCATTACTTAAGATACAATATTATAAATTGTTTTCAACATATCTCGTGCTTTTCTATAGATAAAAATAATGTAAGATACTTGACATATTAGGTAAATCATTTGTGGTTTTTCAAGATACAAAATCTTTACAGTTTTCTTTTACTAAACACATCTCTAAACACTCTCTAAAGTCTGTTTTTTTAATCTCTGAGACTAAAATGACATTACGTGTAAAAGGACACAAAAGAACTGGCATCATTATTATTGTACGTTTGACATTTGCCTGTGTCAATTTAGTCTCAGGGATTAAACAACAGATTTTAATACACTTTGTGTTCACTTCACTAAAGCCAAACAATTCAATCTCGGAATGCCTTATAGACATATTTTATTACTTAACCCCCATATATCACGATGAATACAATTTTCGAATAATCGGAGAAATATTTCGATCCCTTCATCATATTACATTAAGTTATATGTTGCACCTTATAATGTTATCTTAGAGCATGTTACACAATGAAAAAACGCTTAAATTGCTTTAAAAGTTGGTCGATTCTTTTGTAAAAGTGCGATTATAGAGCTCAAAGAAAATGTAATTTATGAGTGAACTAACAAACAGACAATAAAAAAAAATTGTGATGTTGCGTAAGCTCGCGTTGGACCACTATCTCACCTGATGGTAAGCGATGATGTGGCCGACGATGGAGCACGCTTGCCTAGAAGTAATCTAATCACTCTTGACATTTTTTATTTTTATTCATATAAACTAGTGCTTGACTGCGATCCCACCTGATGGTAAGCAGTGATGCAATCGTAGATGGTGAGGCGCACTAGTTTACGAAGAGCCTATTCACTCTAGCCTTGAAGATACTCAAATTATAATCGTTTGATGTAAGTTTGGCAGCCTTGGTGATCGGCTTTTCAGAAACTCATGCTGATACTAATTCACATGCTCTAAGAATAATTTCATTAACAATCAGGTTCCCAGATAGGCATTTCTATCTAGTAGAAACGGTATTGGGTTCAAACTCAACATTAATATCAAATGTACGTAATCTCTTAAAAGTTAACATATTTCATAATATTTAACGCAGAAAAAATATTGTAGATGCAATTTAAACATATTCTGATATTTACATGCTCTTTTTCTATTAAACTTTAAAATTTGATGGTTTTAATAAATTATTTTCTTTTTATATTTTTTCTGGTTCAATAATGTCTGTGTTAGTATCTGAAATCTTAAACAAAAAACATAATATGAATAAAAGCATCAAATAAAGATTATTTGCGATGTTAATCCTTTGGAGATCAACCGTATATAAAAATAAACAACAACGTTAAGTGATCTGGAAGACTATGTAGTGCCTTTTGTGATGGTGCCGTTATTTAGTAGAAAGCATTAAAAATAAAACACAACAGCATAAAAAATATAAAAGAAAACAAACAAAGTATATTAATATGTGATGTTAATAGTCGCACTATTATGGCTTTAACACTAACTGTCGGTTGTACAGTACGTTAGGTTAAACGAGGGACTTATTGAGGGGGGGGTATTCAGTATTCGATTCTCGTCCCAAATATGTATAAAACTTATAACCTTAATATGTGACGTAATTCTTTTTAAATTAACGTTTGAATCCCCAACCGGTCCTATGAGACCGCGCTGTTATTGTTTTACTATTGTGCCTCGTTTCGCGGGTATCTGAGTAATTAATAGTGTAAGAAGAAGTGATAGTGTAAGAACCAGACAGGTTTAAAGTATGAAAGGAAAATGGATTCAAACTAAAGGTCATTGACCCGCGCATATTATGTTCTCTCGCAAGGGCATATTGTATATTGTATACACGTTGCGAGACTTTTGCAAAAATGTTGATATGAGTCTGTCTGTTATTTATCAGCGTATTTTTTTGTTCATATTTTTATTAGTATCATGTAAGCTTACACTATTGTGGGTTTGAATACGTTCCTCGTTTTAACTAACATACTGTATAAATCTGGAAAAGTAAACTAACTATGTAGTGAAGATATTATAGACAATTCTGACGAAGCTGCGTCTTAAGACTTGAAACAATTAACATTCACTCACACTGAATCACTTATTATAAAATCCCAGATCGGCAAAAATACAACTATTTAACGTAATTACGAACTAAAGAAGAAGTCATAGATTACACAAAGCAATCCCGGTGATCGCTCCCGGGATCAGTCACTCCCGTAACTTTGCAAGTCCGTGAATTAAATTCGTAAGTAAACGTAGAGTGCGCCACTGTCGCTTGTCAAGGAAACTTAATTATTACTTTAAATAAAATTAGGGCCTGTTTCACCACCTATGATTAAGTTTCGAGTATCTTACTTGACAGATAATTTCATACGAATTCTGTCACATTTTTGAATTTATTCAGTGAGTAGTGCCTACTCGGACATTGTGAAACAGGCCCTTAATCTCCTAGCAAACGCGTAATGTCATACATTTTCGTAGGAAGAGCTAGTTATTGAATAATTCTTATAATAGTGTGATTGGTGAACACCGAGCTAGCTGTGTTGGGCTACAGAATAGTAGTGAAGGTAGCAACGAGCGAGAGTGCACGCACACACAGATAAGCTTCACGTACAGTCGTCCGCTCTGAAGTAGGCTGCAAGTAACTGCGCACTAGTCAATGTCTTACTAAAACATCAGCGCCGTGAAGTGAGAGACACTTACGTAGTGCAAACTGTACGCCTGATTTCGCTCGTTTTTTTACCTTTGTGTAAAAATGTCACTGTGCAAACTTCTGCCGTCTAGCCCCTAAAGCGCAGTAAACATGGGTTTTTTACGCTTTTTTACTGCGTTTTAGGCGCTAGACGGCAGACTTAGTTGAAGAGTCCCAAGCGACATATTCCAGCTTGAGTTTTCCTTGGTGAGATTGTGACAGAACTTTCCTGTCCGGTTGTTATTGTGTGTTAGTTGTGTTCAGTAGTCAAGCGGTTGCGGCTCGTGCGTCCGGTCGCCGAGCAGCGCGGACAGGCCGGACAGCTCGGACGAGTTGAGCAGCAGCGAGTCGTTGCCGCGGTCCAGCAGCAGGTTGGTGAGGGAAGCGGCGCTGTGACCCTCAGTCTCCATTAAGTTCTGCTGCTGTTGTTGCTGCTGCTGCTGTTGCTGTTTGAATAGAATATTGGATGATATTAGTGTCACAAAAAATAAGATTCATTTATTTATTGTCACTTTATCAACATGCTCATACCACAACGAATGTCACCACAAAAATACTATTCCTAATAAAAATGAGTGAACTTAAAATGTACAAGCAAGTATCAAAACTCTTCACTATTAACTTTAACAGTTTTTATTACAAAAGTCAAGTAGGTATATTATGTTAATCAATTACAAAACCAGGGGCCCAAAAATTCATATTTCGTCATGATCCAATAGCGTAACAAATATGCTTTCATATTCTAGTGATATAATTATAATCCATTTCAAATTTCTTTGGAATAAAGGTCAATTTTTGTAAGACGAGCAATGCAAAAATGAGTCGAAAAGTGTTGTAAAAAAGCAGTAGAGTAGTTCGCGATATTTTACATTCCGATTTATTTGAAGACTTAACATTTGAGAAATAACATAAGTATTAGATTATAAAAAGTAAGTTTGTGATGTGAGCTAACCTGCTGAGTATACACAGGCTGCTGGTGCTGCACCAAGTTGGGGGATATATGCCCCATGTTGGGCTGCATATTGGGGGACACGCGGCCCATGGGCGCCACGCCGTGCATGCCGGGCGACAGGCTCTGCGCGTGCGGCGACATGCTCTGCGCGTGCGGAGACAACACGTTCATGTTCACGTTGGGGGACATGCGCTCGTACTGCGGCGCCATGCCGGGGGACAGCGGCTGCATGTTGGGGGACATGGGCTGCACGTTGGGGGATAGCGCCTGCATGTTGGCCCCCATGCCCGGGCCCATGTTAGGCAGCACCTGCAGGTTCTGCGACTGCAGGTGCACGGGCGACACCTGGCCGTAGGGCTGGTTCTGCCACATGTCCTGCACGCCGAAGGGGTTGCCGTGCGCGCCTGCCGCGGGGCTGACGTGGCTGGGCCCCGGCGCTCCCAGACCACCCATGTTCTCTAGACCACCCCAGTTCTGGAAATAATGGTTCCTTTGTTAGACAACGTCCTAGTCAAGTATAGTCTAAGTCTAAGTATTGACGAAAGTTCACAATAGCGCATTTTTTCACATCGACACTTGTAGCATTGATTCTTATGATAACTTTAGTGCTTTTTTCATAAAAGAAACATCATATGGAAAGAAAATTCAGTACATTTAACTACTGTTTCATGTTCGCCACTGGTCGACACCAGTCGCCAACGCGACGAATGAAGAAAATGTTGGCGACGTGTATAGGAAGGACCCTCTATGAATGTGTATTGTGGTAGTTGCTTAGGGTCCAAAATCATCAGGTATTGAAGGTAAGAAACGCCTAAAGCATATCAAGATGGTGGTACCTGTTCATACTGGGGTAGTGGGGCGTAGGGGTGAAGCGGCGGACTGCTAATGTTATGGTGGGGCGGAGTCCGGTCTGTAACGACACATGTATACTATTAGCACAAGAAGCCGCATCACACACAAGCGAGTCACATACATTAATACAAAACTAAGCGCAAACCTGTCTCGTTTATTGTTCTTCTCCATTGATTTTTTTTTTGTTCGACTTTATTTTTTACTATGTAGAGATAGAGATACAATAACAATCATCATCTGCCTAGCCTTTTCCCAAGTATATTGGGGTCGGCTTCCAGTCAAGCCGGATTTAGCTGAACACCAGTATTTTACGAGGAGCGGCTGCCTACCAGACCTCCACAACCCATTAACTGGAGTAACACGGTACTTCATGGCAAGACTGGAGTCAGATTTACTGGTTTCTGACTATCCGTAACAACTGCCAAAGATCTAGAAATGACAGCCGGGACCAATGGCTTAACGTGCTTTCCAAGGCACGGAGGACACTCGTTATGTTAAGATGGTCACCCACCCACAGACCAACCTTGGCAAGCGTTGCTTAACCTTGAAGATCGACCTGTGCGGCTGTTATTATCTAGCCATGAGAGCCTCAGAGATACAATAACAATGCAATAAGAATAAGGCCTCTTGTACACTGCATGTTTTTCGCCTAAATACGGCGAAAAACATCAAGGTTGTCAGTGTTGTATGGATCACTGGAGGAGCTTGTTGACATACACGGCGGCGCTACGGCACGGCACCGCCGCGCTCCGTGTTTCATCAGTGTTTTATCGCAGTCTAAGGCCTCCTGTATACAGTAGATACGTTTTATTAATCGGTCTACACACGGCGTAAAACTTGCCGTGTACAAGAGGCCTTATGGTGGATATGATTTAGTTTTTTGCAACACAGACGAATGGTACAACAATTTAAGTTGGTAAGACAAAAGCTAGCTGTCCCTATAAACAACATGTAACTTGAATAATACTGCATTGTACTGTATAACTGTACTGTTACTTTTTGGTGTACAATAAAGTTTATTCTATTCTGTAATGCACACCCTTATACACCCCAATCAGAAAATGATATTACTAATAACTGACTAACACGCCTCGTGTGACTTAAAGTCATTGAAATAAGATTCAAATAGCAATGACACGCGCCCGTAAAAGTAACAAAACAAATTCTTACCTCTGGGCTCTGACTTGATCGGCGCCTCTGGAGAGTAGATCCCTGAAAACGGTCGAAATCATTAGTTTTGTTGTCAACTTGTAAGACAATTAACATCTACACTACTATGTAACAAATAACACCAACACAACACATGCAAAATTAAGGCTAAATAAAATAATTGATTTTTGAAGGAGACTCTATAAAGCCAAACTTCTTATTTATAAGGTTAGAACTTTTTTTTGGTGCATACAAAAAAACTTTTACACTATAGCCGATTTGGTCTCGTATCTTGTTAAAACACTGATTTTAAATTCTATCAAATCTGTAATTTACAGAAGTAGACTTTAAAAACGTTTTTTTTTTAAAAGAACTTCTAAGTCTATCAAGTCTGGAATTTAGGTACAGAAGTAGACTTTAAAAACCAAATCTTTTAAAACAACTTGGAATAATCAACCTATCCACAAAAAATTTAGAATCTAAGTTTCATTCGAAACTATTTGTGCCGATTATATATTTATATAAAATATCTATTACATTATATCTTTGCCGATACAACACTACGTTGTCGAATTAGTTTCTATATACAAACTATTAAGAGGACTGCAGGAGCTTATCAAAAGTTTTATAATGCGCAAAATCCACTGCAATAAACAGAATCAGAAAAATATATGTTATTCATCAGGATAAATGCTAGAAAATAAAACAAAATAACAGCTAATTTATTACGAGAACAAAATTGCAAATATTAAAGCGAACTAATACACTTCTATAATTCTGATTGTTTTTCAGATTATTCTGCAGGCATCGATTTACCGTTACAGTATTTTAATTTTATAATTAAATCTGAATATTTTTCGGAATTCGCTAGAATGCTTCATATTTTACGAGCAATGTTCTCTTTCGTGTGTGTACTGTGTTTTAGTAGTGTGACTGCGCTTTAGGTCCTATAGTCCTCTTAATACACCCTTGCAAATGATATAAAACAACCATGCGTTTAAACTCTGCCTACACTACACTGACGTAAAGCTAACATGAATATGTGTGAAAATAAAATAATAATAAACAAAAGAACAAGCTTAAAAAATAACCAAAAAGGAAAACATCAAAACCATGCCACATGAAAGTATCCGTACCTCTGACGTCATTCGGGGTTTAGGGTTCCGCGAACAGTAAATAAAACCCACGTATTTTATTAGCATATTAATATAGAATTTCGCATCAATCAAGCTTCGCTATTCAACTCTTATCATTTACAAAAACGTTAAAAAAAACAGATTTTTTATATAAATTATTACAAATGCAAAAAATATCGAAAGTTACATACACTATGGGGGCTCGACCCCGACAGCTTGGCTGCATAAAAACAAATTTAGGCCTCTGACAATCTAAAATAGAGAATTTCGACAACGCTTTCGGCTGAGCCGCTACGGAGCAAACGACAACACAGTTAATTTGTAAATTCGTCTAAAACTTTATCTAATATCTGACATAAATCTTCAAAGATATGTTTGTACCTTATATTACTCAAAGCAAGTACCAAAAATCATGTTTACAGGGTGTTTTCATCTAGAACTTATTCAGAATTGAACTAAAAACGCTTTACAAGAGTTAATTTTAAAGTTGAGACGAAAACACCCTGTAAAATAGCACAGTATTATATAAATACATAACCAATTTAGTCAAAATAACAATTGAAAATAACTAATTCCGACATTAAGTACACAAAAAACCTACTTACTAAAGTGACCACATATTTCTAATCTCCCAAACATTTTGGTTCGAATGTCGTTTCTTCAAGAAAAAGGAGTTAAGACAATTTTTAGCTTGTTATTAATTAGAGTGTCCCTTACACACATATCCACATTAGCTCGCTGTTATGTGAGAATAAACTTTGTACTGATAGCACTTAGGTTGAAAGTTGCATGCTATTATAGCCATAGCTGCATTTTCAGATCCATTCAATAATATTTGCCCCTATGTTTTTTTTCTATACAGGTTCGGATATCATTATTGCCGAATTTTTTTGAGAAATAAACCATTTTTATTTATCTACGAACAAAAAATCTTCTAATAAAATTAACAAAACGTCTAATAGATATTTAAAAGTTTAACAAAGTAATAAATAACTAAAATATAAATAAACAAAACCTTCAAACAATAAATAGAGGACTAGAAACTTGTAGGAGGCAAAATAACTCTTATTTTTATATTATTGCCACAAAACAATCATTTTTTTAGAAACACCACCATTCTCCGCCTGATATTCTTGTACATAGATAAAACTAAGATCATGTTATCAAGTTTAATTATAAAGTTAAAGTTAAAGTTAAATACAAATAAATACATATTTATTAATTAATCATGTTATTATTCAACTCAACGGCCGCTACAATGAAATATCCATATTAATATCGTAGATACTTATATTACGTTCATAAATAATAAATGTAGATGTTAATAATACCATTACTTTTACTACTTAAAAACTAGTTTATTAGTAAAACCACCAATTTTTCGTTACCAGATCTGATCTACGGACATTATCAAAACAAATATTTCTTTATTATTATACAACATTAACTTAAGTTATCCGTGCCATAATGCGTACCATAAACACAAATAGTAGACACGAAGGGTCTATGGTTTGTCCATGAAGGACAGGACATGAGATATGCCATTTACACCATGATAAAATGAATTTCAATGGGTTTGTATGATTGATTGACACCATATTAAGACTTTTCCCATCACCAAACCTTGTTATCATCCTAGAAATAAAAGTATACAGAGTGTAGCCAAACCATTTTTGAATCTTGATAATCATTTGTGTTTGCTTGTCTAATAAGACAGGCAAAATTAATATTTCTATTATCATGCGACTGTTGTGTGCTGTGTTGTGTGTGATTGTGTGTATGTTGTGTGTGTTTGTGTGTATGTTATGTTGTTGTGTGTGTGTGTGTAGTTGTAGAAAATAATAGAAATTTTAATCGATTTTGTTTTTGTTGATAAAACCATTTCAAATATTGTTTGGTTAGGTTCAAATACACCCCATATACTAACATAAGTAAAATAAACCGGAACTTACTTTCAAGTTCGTAGTTTCGTAACATGTCGCTTACGACCTTCCGCCGCTTAGAACTCATATTATCTAGAACATTCAAGTTGATATTGTTATTACACATCTAAATTAGACTTACGATATTAACAACGCTAGAATTGAGAAAACAAATCTTTTAAATAAACAAAGAATATAATAAGAGATTATTAAAAAATCATTAAATCGCACAATACTTCAGGTAGATCCACAGTCTACTCAATTCTTTGTACAAAACGCTGGCACATATTTTTCTAGCTAAGTTGTAATATTTTCAGTCAAACAATTATTTAGGAAACAAATACAATTACTGTAAAAAATGTAAACGCGTCGAAAACCTGTAAAAAATGAGTAAATTTGGCATCATGGGCGGAAACAGAGAGTTTAGAGAGCTTTACCGTCGCAGTAACTGTTATTAATACAATACTAATTTAATAAGATAAGATTCTTCACCAAAATACTTAAGGGGATTGGTCAAAGGAAGCCCACGAAATTTAATTTCGTTCAATGTTGAACTTTAATTTTTGGATTTTGCAGGTTAATAATTAAAATCATAAATAAAAGATTGTTAAATTAATTTTTTTATCAGATAGCCATTCTATGGGGTCAGACGAAAGTATACGATACGCCAATCATATTTTAATCAACACATAAGTAACTTGTCTCTAATCTTGAAAATGCAAAAACTTAGAAAAAAGTATATTTCGCGGGCTACCTAGCCTTTCACCTTGAGATCTCATTTGATGATTTAAAGTCCACTGCTTTTAATTTTAGCTGCCTTCAATGCGCAATGAACGATAAAATAAAAATCAAAATCTATCAACTCGTAAGTCTTGGCTATTGATTATTCTGATACTTGCTGCCATCTATCGGAGAGTAATAGCAACTAGTTTCGTCAAACTCCGACACAGTGGCGTGTGGGGCGACCGCCATATACAAAGCATAATGTTCTGCGTCAGTAAGATCTAAGTCATCCTGTAGCTTCTTGAACTGAGAAGCGTCTAAAGCAAGGACGCTCTCAGCCACGAGGATAGTGCTGCCATCTGTTGGCGGTAAGGGCGCCAAGCTGGCAGGACGACGCAGGGAAGACTGAGAAGCTGTCTTCTCATTATCATCCCCATGCAGAGATATGTGAGTGATACTATCCGCGTAGCTCAAGCCTGTACCGGACGCATTATCTTTCAAAGAAGTGTGGGATACAGAAGATTTGAACTTCGAAGGTCGCATGCCAGAAATACTGCTGACAGACCGACCTACCGGCTTGCTCTTAGCCTCTTTTCTTCCTTCAGATTTGACGCTAGGAGCGGGCGACTTCTCCTTTCGTCTGAACAAGCGCGAAAAGAATGAACGTTTCTTTACCGGGGGCAAGGCTGGCTCGCTTTTAGCTACCGTCATTTCTGTGTTAATTTTCAAGTTATCTGGGTTTCTGGTGACCGGGATCTGACGGCCAGGTTTCAAGATGCTATCTACGGAAGTCTGACTAGATTTGAACGGCTCGGTAGAGGCTGCTTTGCGAACGCGTTTGGGTGGTAATGGAGGGGCGCGCTCGTCATCTGTGTCTCGTTTCAGGGGACTGAATTCTATGATAGGACCGCGGTACGTCTGGACTTGGACGTCTTCGTAAGACATAGGATCCGGTTCGGAGATTTCAACGGGATTTTTAAAGGCAAGTTGCAAGCTCGTATAGGTTCCGGCGTCGTTAAAATCTTCTATCTCCTCATTATCGTTGGTAAGAGTGGAGGAAATATTTTCTAAACGCGTGCGATTCTCTGAGTAAATCTCGTCTAGTTCAGCGACCTGATCAAGAAGTTCATTAAGACTCTTTTCGTTAGTGTCTATGATTTCTACGTCCGTGACTTCCAGGTTTCCGTTTACGTCGGTAACAGTCGCGGAATCGGTCTCATCGGAAACGTTAACGCTGACGGAGTCGGTCGTGGAGCTGACGAGCTCCGGTTTGTCCTGCTTGTTGTTGTTGGTGTCGGTCCTCTTGTCGAGGAGCAGCGAGAAGAGGGAGAGGTCTGGGAGGGGCTTGCGGGAGGTACCTGTGAACTCGGGGATGTACTCGAAGGGCAGCGAGTTGCTGCGCGCGTTGTCTGATGTTCTCTTCAGTTGGAAGTGGACCTAGAAATAGAGAAGGGTATTTGAGCGACCTTCTTTGAGTGAAACATTACCTACTTAAGGAGAATAAGAACTTAGCTGGTTTCGCAAGGTTCAATAAACTTATGTGGCAGAAAAGTCTACGCTCCGTAATGAAGTTGTGCCTGTGCATGCTTCAATGCTTTTTTGATCTTTGTTTTCTTTTTAACACAAAAATTATACGAAGCATATTCGAATTAGATGTTTAAATTCAAAAAGCATTCAAGAGCGTACTACACCTTTTCACTCATTGCGAAGGTCCTAGCTAGGGGATCGTTACTATTTGCTTAGTTAAAAAAGGGGTCACGTATACAAAACTATTTAAAAGTTATAGAATAGATGTATACTTACATGGACATGGTCAGTAGTGTGTGGGAACTTGTAAGCCGGCGTCTCGAAGGCGATGGCCACCTGTTTGTGCACGAGGATGCGGATGGCCATCTCCTCCCACACCAAGATGCCGTTCTCCTCCTGGTAGAACACCACCTCTATGTCTTCGCGGGTCACCTGGAACGAGGATACCAATATTTTAGATATGGACTAATATAGTATCCTATCTTTGTTACACTTATGGACGCATAAAGTAGCCCTAACTTACAGTACGGCCGCAATTTGCAGTTGTTATTGCTGTTAAAAACTGTTATTGGCATTTTTTAAATCTTTATTTTTGTACGAGTTTTCAAGCGCTAAAATTCGCAGATCTAAAAAGCCCTAAAACGGCCGTACTGTAGATCAGATGATACGACACTGGAGCGCATGATGCGCAGGTCGCTCATGTCTGCTTGTCGTAGACGATACGACACTATGTCTGCACTACAAGCTGTCTCACCTTCTCGCACAGCAGGATGACTTGCGTGCCGCCCCGGGCGGTGCCGGAGCAGTGGCTGGAGCGCATGATGAGCAGGTCGCTCATGTCTGCTTGTCGTAGACGATACGACACTATGTCTGCACTACAAGCTGTCTCACCTTCTCGCACAGCAGGATGACTTGCGTGCCGCCCCGGGCGGTGCCGGAGCAGTGGCTGGAGCGCATGATGAGCAGGTCGCTCATGTCTGCTTGTCGTAGACGATACGACACTATGTCTGCACTACAAGCTGTCTCACCTTCTCGCACAGCAGGATGACTTGCGTGCCGCCCCGGGCGGTGCCGGAGCAGTGGCTGGAGCGCATGATGAGCAGGTCGCTCATGTCTGCTTGTCGTAGACGATACGACACTATGTCTGCACTACAAGCTGTCTCACCTTCTCGCACAGCAGGATGACTTGCGTGCCGCCCCGGGCGGTGCCGGAGCAGTGGCTGGAGCGCATGATGAGCAGGTCGCTCATGTCTGCTTGTCGTAGACGATACGACACTATGTCTGCACTACAAGCTGTCTCACCTTCTCGCACAGCAGGATGACTTGCGTGCCGCCCCGGGCGGTGCCGGAGCAGTGGCTGGAGCGCATGATGAGCAGGTCGCTCATGTCTGCTTGTCGTAGACGATACGACACTATGTCTGCACTACAAGCTGTCTCACCTTCTCGCACAGCAGGATGACTTGCGTGCCGCCCCGGGCGGTGCCGGAGCAGTGGCTGGAGCGCATGATGAGCAGGTCGCTCATGGCCTTCTTGTCGTAGATGACGTCGGACACGACGGGCGTGAGCGGGCGCCGCAGCCGCCCGGACTCGTCGGGGAGGAACACTTGGAAGCATAGTCGCACTGCGTTCAGGTCTATGCTCTGGGGGTGGTTCTTGTGGTCGAAATTTTCTGAGAAAACGGAGAATTTTCGTTTTAGAATATCAGCTAAAATAGAAGCGCTGACGAAAGAATGACAGAAAGAAAAATTGTTGATTTTGCACAGACAAAACGTACAGCTCAAAACTAAATAAAAAGAACAAAAGGTGCGAGACATAGGTACATAAAATACATTTGGTCTGAATACAATTATCCTTCGACAAAATAATATAGGGATGTTTGAACCGTTTTCTTATAATTTAATATTGCTTTTTCCTGAACACCTAAAGAGCATTCATCTAATTGAGGATAAAAAATAACTCTACATAAAAAAATCTAAAAGAATAATAAATAATATACCTGATTAATATTGATTGTACCTTTTCCTTGTATTTGCTACTTACCTATGCTGTTTTATAAAACCATACAATTACAGGTAAAAAAATATGATGTATATCAGGAAAATGACAATAAGAAATTATTGCGTCAGAATTGAAAGCGTTTCATTTTTAGTTATTTTTTTTTAGTTCAGGGAGAGTTCCAATGATGAGTATGGAGTAATGGCAACGGTTGCCTTTAAGGAGGCAATGTATACGAATCGGTGTTAAATAGTTCCTCTTGTATTTAATGAACACTATAATTAATTATTATAAACACATTAGTCTGAAACAAAATAAATTGAATTATAGAGGTCTAAGTCATATCCTCATACCAATTAATTTTCGAAGACCTTAATCAACGCTTATCACAGAAATTTGCATATCTATGCTTAATACTAATCCCTTTTCTCAACATATCTTCCAAAAAACTGTCTATCTATCTATACCTACGCTGTTTTTCCATTTACCCAACAACCTAAAGATGTAAGTTTGATACGTTGTCATTTCGCAGTTAAGAAATACCAGTAATATTTCTTAAGCAAGTAAAGATGACATTCCAAAACTTGTGTCCACAGCGAACGTACTGATCTCGGCAATCTGGCGTACGTCATGCGTCACGCTCACGACGAGTTTATTTATTTATTTTATAACTGCGCGAGAGGACTGTGGCAGGTGACTGTGTATCCCACAGAGCACTGATAATTTAGACGCCTCAGTGGTTTGTATTTGAATTCAGAGTCCGAAAAAAAAATCAGACACTAAGTATTTTGGAACAACAAACTCTACGTCAGACCCATTGATGTATTAAAAAAACCCTGTTTTAACACTTCATTGGTCGCACCTAACAAAGATCAAATTCCATTGCTACCCATGAAAAAATCAACTTAAAATTCACCACACTAAAGTAGATTGAGTTGGTGGCGATGGATTAGAATTATAGACGGTATTGATAAAACTTGTAGGTATTACCGTATACGCATACAAAATTGACGGCGCAGACGATGGTTACGTTATTAAAATTATGATTATGGCTACGGACTACGATGCCCGAAATCATTGATGACGATTAGATCTCCTGAATGATTGGTTGCAGAAGGCAAACACAATGAACGCGATTCCTATACGCCTATACTCGATTTCGCCTGATTGGCGATGGATGAGGTCTATCGCGTGCGAGCCCAAATTATACTTTCTCACTTCAATTCTTTTAATCAGCCTTTAAAAGAATTGAAGTGAGAAAGTATAATTTGTGATCAGAGCTGGTCTATGACAATTCAAAAGTTCTTGTCCCTGACTGTCATATGATTTTGCTACTTCGCAGCAAGTCACTTCGAGTTCCGAGTCGCCTTCAAATTTGAACCTGACCTTTTCATCTGTTTCATTTTGGCCAGCGCAACGTTTCCGTGGTCTATGGCGTAGGCTAGTTAATTCACCGGTCATTGGTATAGTTATGGCGGCAAACGGTGCCGAGTGAAAGTGACCCGGGGATCCCCACGCTGACGTCAATGAGACGCTAATCGAATTTTGATTAACAGCTTGTTTTCAAATAGATAACGTTGTCACGAGATATCTTTTGGTGAATGTTAAAATAATGGGTCATTGTACATTCGTCACATTGTCGACTCGCCACACTTTTGAAAATTCCCATACATCCATTGTTAACTCGTCACAACCACAAAAAAATATTATTTATTAATAAAACTTGTTGTAAACTCGGCACACATTTTATTTTCATGCTATTTTTAAGGAAAGTAGCGTTGGCAAGTAAAGTTAGAACTTTACTTGCATTTAATATTAAAATATTTTTTTTTTAACTCTTCAAACCCAAATATATCAAAAGTTTATATAATAACTTTAAAGTAATGAAATTAATTTTATCTATAACAGTTGTGAAGTAAAGTGAAGGGGAATCATCAGAATGACTTCTCCCGCTCTTGGGCGGAGCGGGAGGGCATGTCAGACTCTTACTGACTAAACCCCACCCCGTTCCTTCGTTGCCTTCGATCTGGGGGACACAGTGAGCACCGTTCGGATTTTCCGTGTTCCCCAGAGGCTTCGACCCTACCGGGCCCCTACAGTTTGCTGACATCTCCTTGAGGCGCGCGGAACAGAACGCGATGTTTGCGACTAGGCTCGGTCCAGGTTATTATCAGACTGTCGGACGGCAAGCTACCCAGTGCTCGCTGTCCGCGAGCCCGCGCCTACGGTGGTCGGAAATCGGGATCGGGATCTCCGCGGCGGCGCGGCGGCGTGAGGGCCGCTCCCTCACGCGTTCGCGGCCGGCAGCCTCCTTCGCTTACACTGCTCCTAACATAGCTCCTACTGCTTCGCAGGAGGTGACCGCCCGTTCTTTTATACTCTTAATTTTTTAATTTGCAATGATTGTTTACATTTATGTGTAATATTAGATTTAAGTTGAATTAATAATAATAGTTCTGTGATTTGAGAAAGTCATAAGAGAAATATTAGTATGTTAGCGGTAAATCAGCAAGTATTAATGTATATTTAGCTACGAATAATACTGCAATTAAAACTGTGATAACAGTGATTTTATTAAGATTATCTTTAATTTAAAAAAATACATGTTTATCTTTTTTATTCTTGTGTTTGATTTCTCTGCTGTCCGTACGTAGAAAACGCGTGTGACGAGTTTACAATACTCCAAAATATTTTATTAAGAAAAAATAAATTTGTGGCGAGTTTACACATATTTTTAACAATGGAGAATGGAATGTGTGTCGAATGTACAATGACCCAAAATAATAATGGACCCGCAATTGCTGGGAAATCCAAGTTATGAATGTTTGAGTTCGTACTTTCTAATTCTTACAGAAATTAGGAGAAGTCTGAGGTAGGTCCAATATTAATAACGGTTGGTGCCAGTAATTCTAACAAAATTTATACAATAATGTGATCTTTGGGTGCAGGCATATTCTATATGCTTGAGTATAATTAGCTTTATAATTTTCCATCAACTAGGTTTGAAGCCTCCTCTCTAAGAGAGGGAATGGGCCGTAGTCCACAACGCAGAACTAGTGGGGAAGCAGGGTAGTTCGCGAAATAATTAATGAGTACTTATAATTGTGCAAATATGTGTTTTTACCTTGTGTACTATTTTCATACTAAATGGAAAATTGCAAAAACTTTTCTACCTTAGAGCATTTCATTTAACTGTTAGAAAGCTTTCGCAAATGCATTTTGCCTGTGATTATAAATAGGTCACTAAAGCAAAACCACGGGCAAAACTAGTTAACTACTCGTAATACGTTTCTCAGTAGCCAAAAATCTAGATGTTAATACCGTGATAATCTCACACACATAATACATTGCCGAATAAATATTTAGCGGCGTATGCTAATATTGGTTCAGATGCGGAAGTCGAAGCGACCACAAACACGACAGCGAACACCGCGAGGTTACTTGGTACTCGGACACAAACATATGACACGTTAATAGTGGAGCCATTGGATAACGTATCGCATCCAAATTCCAAATTTTTATTTCATATGGGTCTACAGGGGCACTTATAAAACATCAGAAGCTAGTGCACGGTTCCAATTGGTCGTTTCCTATGGAGAAAAACCGACCAGAAACTGCATGGTTACTCTTTAAAAAAATGAATGTTTTCTTCGTTCTGCGTCTTTTATATATCTTCTCAAGATGTATAATATAGCTGTGGGCCCAATAAAGTAAATAATGCAGTTATTTTTTCTATTTACTAATAACTAGCGTCTACCAGCGGCTTCGTCAGCGTGAATGTTGGTTATTGCGGACGCGAAGTCTAAGACAGATGCGTACCTGTCTATCCTTGGAATGCAATCTTTCTGTATACATATACTTAATTAATTCAGTAGTTTGACCGTGAAAGCGTAACAGATAGATAGACAGACTGAGTTATTTTTACGTTTATAATATTTATAATTTTGTCAGTAATTTAAAACTATGTTACGAGTAGTAACATTATACTTTGCACTCAACGTCGTTGTTTGCACTATATTGTTCTGTGGTACCTGTCAGCAGAAGGAAGGGAACACCAGGCCCTGTGCCCACAAGTATTCTTCCAAAACCACTCCATCCGTCACGTTTTTTTCAACTTTTACAGGCTGACTTGTTACCTATTCGCAATGACTGTTCTATAAGGTCCACGCCCAGGTCTAGCCTAAGCGAAAGTAGTAGTCATATCCGGTGTGGTGTGGCATAAACTAGTTTCGACAGACTGATCTTAATTCTAAAACCTCCTGCGTTGACGCCTATCTGTTTTTCTTTCTCATTGCTGGTGCGCAATGCCTATTCTAATGCATAAACATAATATTCTGTGATCGGCATTCCACATAGCTGAACGAAGTGAGATACGTTATGGGAACACATTCATTGCGTATAGATCTAAGGTATGGAATTCCCCGCCGAAGTCTGTGTTGTTTTGACAGCTACAACCTAGGGGTCTTTAAGTCAAGAATGAATAGGTTAGTTCTAGACACACGTGCTCTATCATCGTTTACTATCAAGTGAGACGGCGGTCAAGCGCGTGCCTGTCAATAATAATTACTCGGATACCCGCGAAACGAGACACAATAGTAAAACAATAACAGCGCGGTCTCATAGGACCGGTTGGGGATTCAAACGATAAACCGTCCAAGTGCGAATGGTTACGTATCGTCCATAGAAAAAAACGGCAATTAAATCACAATGTTTGTATAGGAGCACCTTCAATATTTATTTTACTCTGTTTTTAGTAGTCGTTATTATAGCGGCAACATAAAATACATATCAATACATCGTTTGTGAAAATTTCAACGGTCAGCAGTTTTAGCAATGGTGTCCCGTTTTTACCTTTTGGGTACGGAACCCTAAGAAGGATAATGTAAATTGTATTATGTCTTCATAATACAATTCACATTGTCATTACATTGATTGCATGTAGGAGGACAATCACCGTGTCCCGTGGGACACTACACTTGTCAGACTTGGCAGTTGGCAACCGCTCCCTATCCTCGTCTTCCGCATTTAGAGTGTTCACCCAGCTACCTTCAGGTCGACGGTACATTTGGCGAGGCGCCCGCCATTCTTATTTTGTTTATATGCACTGAATCGTTATTGTGACTAGCATTTGCTGTGATCATGTTAGAGGAAACATAACGTTTAAAATGAATCAAATTTATTATATGCTAACTAGCTTCTGCTACCGGATTCGTCCGCGTGAAAGCAAGCCGTAGTTCAAAAGTGCATACCAACTTTGGAACTCCGATTCACCCCCTTTGGGAGTTCTCGCGAGACGCACAGGACCGGTCGCTGGGGCGACGCTCGCGCTTGGGGGAGGCCTATGTCCAGCAGTGGACGTCTTTCGGCTGAGATTATTATGATGATGATGAGTGCTCGCTTACATCATAAGCAAAACCTTGTGCAAAATTTCACGTTCGTAATCCTAGTAGTTTTGGTTGTGCGTTGATATAACAGTCACTCAGTATCTCCTTTCTATACAGTGTGTCCATAAAATGTGCACATATCGATCGAAATGAGGGAATCTATGTTTAATTTTATCGACGGCAAAAATATTAAAAATAATCGAAATTATTATGAATTATTTAAGGATTTTTTTGAAAATTTGGTTTTTTTGTGACCCCAGTGTATACAAAACTGTGTAACTTTTTAACTAAATGATAAAATTAAGCTTAGATTCCTTCATTTCGAAAAGTGCACATTATAAAGACTCATACTGTATACATATAGATGAAAAAGAGGAGATATGGTTTACTACCGGATTTCTTTTGAGGAAAACTTTAATGATTCTTAGATACTAAAGATTAGGAACAAGGAAAACTGGTGATTAATTTAAATTCGACATAAATAAAACGTAACAAAGTGTGATATGGAAATTTTCTGTTTGTCAATAGTTTCGAGGACGGACCACAATCTACCGGTCTACGCTACTGTTGGCCTCGCCTAGCATTGTCATATTTGCCACGAGAGACTACTAATTACTAATTAATGCCATAAATTAATAATTGCATCGATAAAGTAGACGTCGACAATAGTGCTCACGAATCGTAAATCGTCAAGAAACCGGTTCGCTAGCGTGCATGCGCCGAATTCTAAAGGACAACGCTTTCCCATCTTGTAATTTTACCGTATTTTGTATCGGTTTTTCCTGTTGCATTGAAAAATTGGTTACTTGGAGGTATAATAAAATGTAGATTTTTATAGTGCTATAGATAGTAGTATCTAAGTTCCGCTAAGTCGGATTTTTTATTATAACTGGTGGGACCGATTTTCCTGTTGGTTTTTTAGGGTTCCGTACCTCAAAAGGAAAAAAGCGGAACCCTTATAGGAACACTATTGTCCGTCTGTCTGTCAAGACTTAGAAAAAAAAAAATGACGAATTAGAAAAAAAAATTGCGATTTGGAATACTTATTCTTCAAGACTCGATTCAGGAATTGAACTGTGTTTTTATAGGCAAGTTGGTACGGAACCCTTAGTGCGCGAGTTTTTTTACGTTGAGATGCAATACGAAGAGGAGAAGGCGGCACGAAAAAAAGCATCTTACCCAACATACTCCAATGAAACATCTTGATACTATTCTCAAAAAAAATTCTTAAACTCCGGCCCAAACAAATACGCGATCCAAATTCTTCCAAACATTTCTGTCACTCAAAAATAGCTCTTAAACTTCCTAATGAGAGAGTTTATACTGTTAGCAGTCAAGAAGAAAATGTTTAGCGGGTTAATAGGTCGCTGAAAGAGGCCGGCCGTGGTTTATGCATATTTCTGGCCGCTCGGCTATTTCTGAAACCGCGGCTGAGAGAAGATTTAACCGACTTCCAACTCTAACTCAAAGAGTTAAAGTCCTTTTTGTGTTGTGTTCAGCTGTTCCAGTCAATCGCATAATACGATCCGATAGATGTGGCTGGCTGGGCACCTGAACGCGTTTTATTGTTGAATCTTTCCGTAATTATCGCTGTTTGGCCGAGAATTTGTGGACTTATTGTTGTGGGATAAAAAGTGGGTGCCTATTGAGTTGGTGGCAAATAGAAGAAGAAAATTGTCCAGTTCTGATAATAGGTAAACTGGTGTAAGGTTATGAGGATAATGACTCGTTTGGGCCCACCAAAACGAGTCATTATCCTCATAACCTTCACAATCACAATCACCACACACAATCACACATCATCATTCACAATCACCGCTTATGAAACCCATTTCATAAGCGGTGATTGTAAAGAAAGTAGACATCATATTCTAAGGAAAACAAGTTTAAAATGACATGGCCGGAATTGGTAGAGAGCTTTGCCCAAAAAAAAAATATCATGTACACAGACATAAAGTACCACGTATTAAAGCTTAGAATTTTGGCTTTACAATAGTTTAAGTTTTATGATCAGAAAAGAAGCGAGAGACACTATAAATAACATCCAAAAATACCATAATTGTCATTAAAAATGTGATCATTTTGAATAACAATTATGTCGCTATAGCAACACGTTACGTTACACACCAAGGATCTTGTATACCCTACGTACTAACTGCATTGATTACGAAGCAATATTATACATTGTAAAGTGTACTTTATTTTCACTGTCGTGAAGTTCATAATTTTTATTCACAAGCAAAAGAGAAAAAATATACCCAGCAAGACAACGCGAAAGAGGTAGTGTGTCCCTTTCTTACTAGTAGAAAGAGGTAACATACGTTTCGGTGCGTTTTGAAATTGAAGGAATCAATCCAGATAGTATAAAAAATATCTTTGACTACACAGACAGTTTTGACAGTTAAGTTTAAAAAGCAAAAACGCCAAAACAACTTTAAGACGTTTGGATTCACACTCGTGAAAATATGGTCGATTCTTAATATTATATGTAGCGTGTGTCATCAAGACGCGTGGCAGTTCGAAAAGTGTTGTTGGCGATAGTCGTAAAATCGTTAATCTTTCAAAGGTACCTTAGCAATACAATTCTGGTATTCAGGAGTGGCTGCCACTCCAGAACCTTCCGTGCCTATCGACCATCCGTTCTACGAGCAATGTGCCCTGCCCACTGCCACTTAAGTTTGGCGATTCTTCGGGCTATGTCGGTAACCTTCGTTCTCTTGCGGATAACTTCATTTCTGATGTGATCACACAAGGAAACTCCCGAGCATAGCCCTTTCCATCGCTCTTTGGGTGACTATAAGTCTTCTGATGAGGCCCATTGTGAGCGACCACGTTTCTGAGCCATATGTCATCACTGGCAACACACACTGGTCATCGACTTTCGTCTTCAGACACTGTGGTATGTTGGACGAGAAAATACCGTGTAGCTTCCCGAACACCGCCCAGCCGAGTCGGATTCGATGATTGACCTCTTTCTCTAAGCCAACCTACCCAACTAGGACAGACGGTCCACCGTCTGTCCTAGGTAGACGTAGTCATCCACAACTTCGAGTGTAGAGTCCCCGATCTTGGTAGGAGTGGGTGCTACATCGATGTTTACCATGACTTTGGTTTTGTCCATGTTCATTTTAAGTCCGATTCTTTCGGAAGCTCTACTGAGATCACCGAGCATTGTACTGAGCTCTTCCGTAGTCTCAGCCATGACTACTATGTAATACGCAAATCGAAGGTCAGTGATATATGTTATTTATTTATTGTGCAGACCTACCAGTGTTGTCTTTTTAACCCTATTGTTGGTTGACTGGTAGAGAACGCCTTGAAGCATTAAGTCCGCCTATTTACCACCATTGTACATGAAGTTTAAATAAATAAGACATCCTCTAATGCGGCCGTAAACAGTTTCGGAGAGATAACGTCTCCCTGCCTCACACCCCGCTGTAAGAGGATAGGTTTCAAGGTCTGGTCCTGAAGTCGGACAGACATGGTGGCGTTTTCGTACAAAGATTTCAGCACTTCGATGTACCGTTAGTCAATCTGGCACTGTTGGACAGACTGCAGTACAGCCCAAGTCTCGATCGAATCAAAGGCTTTCTCGTAGTCCACAAACGCTAAGCAGAGAGGCAGGTTATACTCCTGCGTCTTCTGTATAACCTGCCGCAGCGTATGTTCATGGTCCACGGTGCTGAATCCTATTCGGAAACAGGCTTGTTCGGGAGGCTGGAAGTCGTCGAACCTGCGCGCGAGACGATTCGTGATGACTCTGGAAAATAACTTGTAGACATGGCTCAGAAGTGAGATGGGCCTGTAGTTCTTTAGCAGGCAGGGTCGCCCTTCTTACAGAATAGTACCACCACACCTCTGCTCCATGCCTGTGGCGTTTTTCCCTCGCGTATGACGTAATCAAATAGCTTCTGAAGGGCCTTAAGGATTGGTTTTCCACCCACGTTCAGGAGTTCGGCCGTAATTCCGTTCTCACCCGGCGCCTTGTTGTTTTTGAGCTACTTCAGAGCCGTCCTAATCTCGTACAGGCTGACGTCCGGAATATCTTGGGTATAGTGTCGGGTCAATCTAGCTCTTGGGTCGCTAGATGTACCGTGAGTTTAGAGATAGACATGTGTAACTGTCCATAGAAAGCCTCTATCTCTTCAAGGAGCTGGATTTGACTCAGCCATCGACGGTCTTCAGTTTCGTGAGCTGGCTCTGCCCAATAGACAGATCTCTCACAAAGACTTTGGAGCTCTTATTCCGCTCTATCGCGTCCTTAACCCTTTCGGAATTAAAGTGGCGAAGATCACGTTTTAAGGACTTCGAAATCGGTCTATTGAGCTGTCGGTATCTGCACGCATCGTCTGAAGACTGCAGAATCATCTCGCGCCTCTTCCTCATGAGCTCGAGACTTTGATTAGACAGCTTCTTGTTCCTATTTGTACGGTGGGTCTTGAAAACTTAGACCCAACCGTACCGGGAGACGTAGCGATGGAAGGCCTCCCACAAGGTGGACCGACGACCTGACGTGGGTTGCGGGAATCCGATGGATGAGAGACGCATAGGACCGGTCGTTATGGCGACGCTTGGGGGAGGCCTATGTCCAGCAGTGGACGTCTTTCGACTGAAAAGATGATGATGATTCAGGAGTGTTTCATATTTTTGTCTGATTTTTAGGCGTAGTACAGATAAGCACAGTATTTGTCTTATGCGAGTATCCAAACGTAGATTTGATTACAAATCAAATCTATTGATTTAACATGATTGCAATGACAGAAAACGACCCAAAATCAATTAACGCACATATTTTTTTGAGAATTTTTCTCGCTTCCTCTAGAGAAATGTAACTGATGCAATATATTTTTATTTATTTTAGAAGTCATTTTCATATAAAAATAATTGATGTACATTATAATTTCTAAAATTGGGCAGGATCCGGCCATGTCATTTATGAAAACATTGTGAAGTAATCGTGTAGAACCAAACATTCCAAGATAAGGTTGTGATGCCTGGTGGATTACGACTCAGTCCCCTCCTCAGTCCTCTCGTAGAGAAGAGACCTGAATCCCAGCAGTTGAGTCACAGAAATGGGAACATTATATGGTGTGATTATGCTTATGTACTCTGGCCGTGACCGTGAAATACACGGAACGGGATTTAACGAAAAATATTAATGATTTCGATTATGTAAAATTCAGTCGAATCCGGTGTTACATTTACATATAACTTCAGTCAAAAATTTCTCACAAATATTCAAATGTTGTACACCTTTCTGATGAATAATGGAATCTTTACGAGTATTACTCACGTGAATTGGATTTTATTGTTTTTTAAACACAGACAGGAAAAAACGGAAACTACCTGAATTTGTAAAACTGAATAAAAAGATCAATTTATGCAGTATTCTGGGTTAGTCATACAGCTATGTTAGTCTGCGATTTTGCATGTTTTCATCACAGGTAAATATTATACAGACACACAGACATACACGTTGATTAACACGTGAGATAATACCTCATAATCATTAATTTTATAGGAGGTGGCGCTGAGCTTTTGTCTTGTAATATATTTTCAAACGCAATGCTGTCAAAATAACAATAATATAATTTGTTAGAAAATTTGACAGCATGCTAAAAGTATTCTAATTAAATTCTTTAGATAACATAAGTTTAACAAGAACAAAAGTTACAGATAAAACATGTAAACATCACTGTACACTTTCTCCACATGGACCGTCGCACCATTTGCCAACAACTAAAACACAATAAATCACGCCTTACCGTTGTAGCTACAATTTAAAAAAACTAAACGCTATCCTTATATCTTAGTACTTTCTTATTCATATTTACTACTTCACGCACGGCGAATTTACAAGAACGCATTCAACGGTAACTATGGACATAGTCCGCCAAGCCCGGTCCATCATTGGAGCATCAGGCGTATGAAGATGCGCCACCGGTATATGGTGGACACGCCAGATCAGCTCTTCAGCCTTTATCAATTCGGGTATGGAATCTGTTCTACTCTTTGTAATGGATCTACCAAATATCAGATTCAAGCTAAGTCGATTGAGAAGCGAGTCAAGAAGATCATCGATAATAATGCACTCGTCGTCTTGATCATCGACGCCGAGTAACTAGCCTGTCAGTTTTCGATTCTATTTCTGCTAAACCCGTTCCATCATCGGGCTACCAGACGTACGGCATTGCGCCACTATGTTCCAGTGGCGCGCGCAATGCCGAACGTCTGGTGGACATCTTCCCATCTATACGCATAAAAGGTTTTGGGAACGCATTCATTACGTGTACAGCTAAGGAGTAGACTTCCCTGCCGGAGCCTGTGTTTTCTGATACCTAAAACCGGGTGCACTTAAGGTCAAGAGTGAATTGGATACTTCTTGGCTAACGTGCTCCAGCGTTGACCACATTCGCTTTCCATCAGGTGAAATAGTGGCCAAGCGCGAGCAATTAAAAAAACACATTAGTGAATTTTAAGTTCCGTCCGTTTTATGTTCTTTTATATTAGGTATTCAAAAGCTTAAGATAAATCTGAAGAGGAAAACGCGAGAACACCTTATTCCGGTCCAATATTAACTAAACACGTCCCTGGCGGTCTGAATCATCTTCACACACCTGTATTTAACAGATTGGGTTGTCATACAAAACCATAACGACCAAATTGACCAGCTATGACAACGACGACGAAGGAAAGGTCAAAGAATCATAAATTACGGTCCGTAATTATGAAATTCATATCCAGTCTTGCCATGAAGTACCGTGTTACCCCAGTTAATGGGTTTTGGAGGTCTGGTGCCTACCAGACCTCCTCGCTAAAGTCGCTCCTCGTAAAATACTGGTATTCAGCTAAAGCCGACACCAATATAGTTGGGAAAAGGTTAAGTAGATGATGAATCATGAAATTCGTGTGACGTAACATAACTATAGACAGTCCCTAATATAAAAAGACATATAAGTAATCAAGAAGTCTAGCCTAACATAACATGATACAGGTTACATAGCAAGCCTACCACATAAGAAAGCGGTTAGGTAAGACTCGAGCCGGCAGACAGGCGAGTTCCGGCTCGAGTTCATAGCAGCTGTTCCAAATATAGGCGCAGTTTGCAACCAGACGCGTATGGCGGTCATTAGTGTAATTAGTTAGGCACACGAGTGGATTGCTAAGGAGGGTCTGTTTTGTGTAGTGAGGAAATGGTGTGGTCTGTTTGGTGAATGGTTCTTAGTTTGACTTGGTTGGGGCATGTGTGAAATGAAAATAGGCTGATATTTTTTTTGGCTAGTGAAAATAGACGCAGTACCTATTGCTGAGAGATTTATTTGCCAGTCAAGTTTACAGTGTCAAAAAACCCTACCGATAAATCGATAAAAGGTTTATAACAAGTTACTCTGAACAGCAAATTAGAGTTTGAGTTTGAAAAACATAATTAAGATTAAATACGTAATCTTAAATATTCTCTAGGTATATCAAACAAATTATAAATCAATCATGGAAGTCACTAGACTAGCTCTACAATTGACTTTCCTGGCATTTGAACCAGCGAGGATTCAAATATCAAAGTCAATTGTCATAACAAGCTTACATATTTTTACGGATGTAAGAGAGGAGAGAAATAACTAGATAATAACTGCCGCACAGATCGATTTGCAAGTTAAGCAACTCTTGCCAAAGTTGGTCTGTAGATGGGTGAGCATCTTAACATACCGAGTTTCCTCCGTGCCTCGGAAAGCACGTTAAGCCGGACCTACGGCTGTCATTTTTAGATCTTTCGCAGTCGTTACGGATAGAAAGAAGCCAGTAAATCTGACTCCAGTCTTGCCATGAAGTACCGTGTTACCCCAGTTAATGGGTTGTGGTGTCTGGTAGGCAGCCGCTCCTCGTAAAATACTGGTATTCAGCTAAATCCGGCTTGACTGGAAGCCGACCCCAATATAGTTGGGAAAAGGCTAGGCAGATGATGAAGGGAGGGAGAGAAATTACGAGAGGCAGTCTTCAGTCAAACCATAATGCACTCAACGACAGGAAGTGAATAAAACTAGTTTATTCGATGTGTTCGCTCGCGTTATTTTATTGTGCTCGTAAATCTGCACAAGGAACTCGCGCTTTACGTTTATTGGCGAGTTAACGAGCAATATTAAATAATGTGCTATGAATAGCGTTCATTACTTGAACAGAACACATTGTACTGTTTCGTCTTATGTGCTTACTAGCTTTTAGCAGCGATTTTGTCCGCATGAAAGACTTCTCCATACAAACTTTGGACCCCCGTATCTTCGCTTTAGGGGGTCAATTTTGGAAAACCGAGTGTTTTAGTGCTCGCTTACGTCAAAAACACAGAGCTACATGGCGTCGTATCGCGAGAGAGGCGGTGGCGTAGGACTTGACCGAAACATGACCACGATCACTCTGTCAAGAGTGCACGACTAAGAAGAGACGTCAAAAAAGGAACCCATTTGCAAAATTTCACGCTCCTAGTCCCAGTAGTTTCGGCTGTACGTTGATATGTCTCCTGTACGTTGTTGATGTTTCTCCTTAGAGATCATCAATTTTGACATACAGACATAGCTTTTCACAAATCTAACCTACCCTTGGTCAAACGTAAAGACTGTCAGTTTTTCGAGTTTTGGCAATGATAATTGCAATGACTATCAAAGATCTACGAGAGCAATGACTGAATGAACTTTCCGAGGCAAGGAGGGCTTCCTTACGTTATGAATGATCACTTGTCACTCATTCATTGACCCTCGATTAACCCAATCAATCATTGATTCCAATAACCTAACCTTAGGCACTTGTCTCACCGCCGATTATGAGCGAGAAGAAAGTAGAGCTAGAAACTAGAAACGAGTTGGCGAGCAGCGGGAAGCGAATGTGTAGTTCTGATAGTTTTATTAGTAAATCTTATTGTATGTTTCTTGGGCGAGAAAATAGCCGATAGATAGACGCTTTGTCGCCAGTGGTGGAACAACTGGCCTAAAGCCGCAGGCGATAACGATACGATATCATGGAACTGGTAGCTTTATTTACTTGACGATGTCAAGTTGATACTTGTATACCATCGAGCAGCCTCTAGTCATAACAACAACTTACATCGTTCGTTAGAAAACATGAAATTACAAGTCCCGCAATATCGTAGTATCGTTATAGCCTTATGTGAAAACGGGTTATTGTAAACTCGTCACAGTTTGATACGCCACACAATGCAATGGTGATTGAAAATGGAATAAAAATGTGTCGAGTTTACAATAACCCGTGAAAACGGATAGCCCGTTTTCCATAGAATATTACTCCCCAGTACAAAGTAGTATCATATCCGGGTGTCCTCGTTCATTTTAGTGTATATGGGCAGTCTAAAAGAAGAAACATATCCGTGTAAACGTAGACGGTCGGTGATCGCGGCATCACTCATTATAATCCCATTATCAGGAGCCCAAATCTGTCTGATTCACGCTAGTTGGTATTCCCACGCTGGGTTATCAGTCCGGTTTACTGTTATCATCGCTTCGCCAAGTCCTGCACTAAACAATACAAGATATGCTCCATAAAAGTGTGACAGAGCACGAATTAGGCCCATAATCATATTATCACACCTAATGCTAACATCAGGGATTATACGTATTTCCCTCATCAATGAAGCTAATGTCAATGATCGAGATAATTCCGACTATCTTAGTGGAGATAACGATGCGATAGACTATCTCCTCAGATGATAATTACATAAAATGTAGATCAACATTTATTTTGGTTAAATTACACCTTTTTATTTGGGAAGTTTTTTAGCTCAATGTATGACGAATGAGCTTGACTGCGTTTTTATTAATATTTACACGAGCAAGTAGATTTGAGTGAGTAACTCGGCGGTAACTAATAATACGTTAGTTCCAGTATATTTTCCTCAATCTTTCGATCACGCAACTGATATCGGTTTTATTTAAATGACCACTCGTGTTGCGAAACGTTTCAACGTTCGATCTACGAAGCTGAGCTGCGTAACGTCGTAACGAGCAGATGTTTAGAAGTTGAAAACATGGTTATGAACATAAACTAGAATGACGGATTAAGAAAAGTGACACGAAAGTAGGAATCGAAAATACTAAACCTCTCTATACAATACATCATTTAAATGGTCACCGATGATCATCCCGCGATCATGGCGCTTGCAACAGCGTCGAAATATCGAGAACTCAAGATAATGGAAAATCACGGAAGATATCCCGTAAGTGACAATTTAAATTGTGAAACAAACCGTGATAGCCAAAAACAGTGTTTAATATATCATTTGTATAGAGGTTCAGTATTTTCGATTTCGGACACAAAATGTCGTATTCAACAAAGGACAGAGCTAATTTCGTAAAGCCAATTTAAGCAACCATCAGAACAGAAGACTGTCATTATCATCATCTTGCCTTTACCCCGTGTTATTTGGGGTCCAGCGCAACATGTTATTTTCTTCCATTCTGTCCTGTCACTCATCCCGCTATAACTAACTCCCTTTCCTTTAGAAGAAAAATCAACACCTGCCAAGACACCATCATTATCTTCCAGCCCTTGTCCCGTGTTATTTGGGTACCAGTGCAACACGTGTTTTTCCTCCATTCTGTCCTGTCACTCGTCAATCACCAACTCCCTTTCCTTTAGAATAAAAATCAACACCTGCCAAGCCACCAAGAATGGAAGTAACATCACAACCTCGAACCGGAACTAAACCTCAAATCGTGTTCAACGAGAGCTAAGTATGTAAGTTCAAGGGAACAGCTTTCTTCGTCAAACAAAGGAACTAGCACACGCCGCCGCAGCCATGTGAATAGTGGAGGTCTGAGACAAAGGAGGGTCAACGACCGACCTTGGCGACTGGTTACACTGGTCATTATGCGACATTTGAGTTCTGTTGTGATGAATGACGGTTGGAGATCAAGATCAGGAGATGTAAAGTAGGCTTGGCGAACCTGTGCAGAGAAAAAATTGTTCAGATAAATCCCTAAGGCGATAAGTCCGTCTTTGTAGTGTTATTGACTAGTACATAAAGTCTCAATAAATATATAAGCGAGAAAAAATAGAGAGAAGTAGGTATCTCTCAAAGATCATGGTGGCGGAGATTAGTCAGGTACGCAGGCGATATTACAGTGCTCAAGTGTGTGCATAAACACAGGTGTACTCTCTGTTAATTGTCTCTCATAAGACCGATGGGATGGCAATCCAACACGATTGGAGAAGGATCAGTCGCAATACCAACGGCCAAGGCACGGGGTGTCACCACAAATCTCTAACTGCTACTGATTAACCTAATAGAAAAATTCAATAGCAATGTTTCTTGAGGAATGTATCCCGGGACTATACGCGCGACTGCCGAGTATCCACACACTTGGCAGTCGCGCTAGCGGCCACGAGACCAATTAGGCAAAAGAAGATAAATAAGGCAATAATACTGAGACAAAAGATAGAGTATGGTAATGAGAATTTCAGGTAAGCTTTTAAGCTAGGTGTAGCGACGATCTTCACAAGATACTTGGTATTAGGTGGAAATTGATTGAGAACAGAGTTCAGAGCTGTACTGGAGGTCTTACGTCCAAAAATGTCCGAGATTATTCCAGCCATTAGCGATGACGATAAATGGTAACTGGTCCGTAGCAAAGAACTTGTAACTCGACTATAGGTCTTACTGGGGCCTTTTAGAATTCCTTTAAAATATCTTTGGCATGATACCAAACCTTTATGAAGAAGAGCAATGCTACGGTACAGATGCATGAAATTTTACTTTACATTAATTGCAATACTCAGCTGCCGTATTTTAATGGGCCCTTTTACAAGATATTTTAATGCAATTTCAGTGGAAATTAGTTTTATTGGTGACGGAATGACGTCAACTCGCCTGTAGGCCGAAAGCGATCACGTCATGAACTGACATTGGCGCATGCCATTCAAGTGAAACTTCTTAACCACTGATGTAATTATAACCAGGCTATTCATTCCTCTCAATTAGGTACTGGATGATCTTCATCAGAAGGCTTAAAGTCACCCAAAGGGCAATAGAGAGGGCTTTCTAGTTTCTTTGCGTGGATGAGCTACATCAGAAGGTATAAATACACCCAAAAGGCAATGGAGAAGGCTATTTTTGGAGTTTCCTTGCATAACCGAATCCGAAATGAAGATATTTGCATGTAACGAGAACCAAGGTTAACTACATAGCCCGAAGAATCATCAGATTCAGAGGGGAGAGGGTACTATGCTCGCAAAACAGTCGATAGGCTCGAAAGGTTTTAGACTGGTGATCGTGTACCGATGATGCAGCGTTGAAAGGCCAGCCAAAAGGTGGGCTTGCGACCTGGTAAGGGTTGCGATTGAAACCGATCGATGCGAGACGCACAGTACCGGTCCTGGGCCTCTGCCTATGTCCATCAGTCGACATCTTTCGGCTGAAATGGTGATGAACGTTCATTCTATCTTTATACCCTGACCCTGAGGACGAATTCAGGCTGATTGATAACGTCGAATACAGCTAAGGATCTTCTTTTTATTTCTTTTCAAGGCTTGTGGAATGTTTACAATCCGTTCCTTTTCTGTCTTTGGAGATGTATTGTCTCTGTCTGCACGTGTGCGCATTATGTAGCTACGCTTAGCATGTCACGTAGTTGAATGGCCTGATCAACCGATTAACTTTATGGTAGAATTATGGGCAGGTCCGCAGGTATCAGCAGTGATATATTGTTTCAAAACTCTTTATTCAATGGCGGATGCATAAGCTTTAATCAGGATTAATGGCCGATTTGTTGCCCATGACTGCTTATATGTGTGTCATGGTGACCTCTGTGACGCATAGGACACACCTTTTAAGAATACCTTCCTTATAACTTCCTAAAATTATCAGTACACCGCAGACTATGCTCTGTACGTAATATTTTGAGTTCTTACGATTTATCCTATGGTTGTCTAGACGATTTTACGCTGTCAGCGACAAGACCGCCATTGTACCCATTGATGAAAGTTTGTGTATTGTTATTTTTATTTTAAATAATAAAAATCAGTGCTTGACTGCGATCCCACTTAATAGTAAGCAGTGATGCAATCATTGATGGTGAGGCGCATTAGGTGTCTAGTTGTGTTACGTTTCTGGTGTACATTAAAATTAATTCCCTCTCCTAGAGAGGAGACCTAAGTCCCAGCAGTGGGAACATTGTAAGGCTGATGCTATAGTTAATTAATTAGACTGGCCTGTTGGTATAGTGGTTAGTGACCCTGACTGCTATGCCGGAGGTCGTGGGTTCGATTCCCACCCAGGACAAATGTTTGTGTGGTGAGCACGATCATTTGTTCTGTGTCTGGGTGTAATTTATCTATAATATGTATGTATTTAGAAAATATATAAGTATGTTTATCAGTTGTCTAGTACCCATAATACAAGCTCTGCTTAGCTTGGGACTAGATGATGTTGTGTGAAAGTTGTAGAATATTATTATTTATTATTATTATTATTAATTCTTCACTTACTTCTGAAAGGGTCGACCCTCAGCTTTTCCCTGACGGTGAGCGCCTCGGCGATGTCGCGGCGCTTCACGCACTGGATGCCGAGGTTCTTGAACTGGTACTCGCTGGTCTCCTCCGTCACGCGCAGCGGGATGGTGCACACCCCCCTCTCGCAGCGTTCTCTACCCACCAGGTTGTGGGGGTGAGCTCTGGTGAGGGAAAATGGCGGTTAAGATATTTTTAAACTAATGTTAGCTTAGGTTTTTCTTGTGGAGTTCTTTTTCCATGTTGGGGTCGGTTTCAAGTCTAAACGGAAGGAAATATAATACAAGTATATCATACAAAGACTGTCTATAAGACATCCACAACGTGGATATGGGGTGGGTGGATATGATTACTCTTTAAGACTTCTAGTTGTAAGGATAGGCCTAACAAAAAAAAATATGTACATCAATTCAAATATGTAATCAATTGATCACTAAATTAAGAAGTTAAGTGTTGTCCACGGTCATAGCCCAGTCTACCAAACATGGAGACACGGCATAACATCATCTCAATTGACATTAAAAAATAACACCATATTGATTACGAATCTCCATTCCCCATGGTAACAGACGACCAGCGCTAGTATATTTAGAGCCGGGTACTGCTGTAACGTAACATGCAAGCAATGAAAGGAACGTTTACAAGTGTGGATGCAACGCGCGCACGAACCGAAATGTGCCTACTCTAATTGAAATGCAGTATAGCCTGATTCACGTAAACTCAAACATGTCAAATATCGTTGAAGTTTTATAGTCGTTCGATTGAAGTCCTATCCAAAATTGGTATTCAGGTGTTCCTTAAACGGGATTCGATAGAACGACGATTCAATTGAAACTAAACGATCTATTGACAACGGCTTATTGCCAGTTACATTATTATTTATTCTACCAGGATGATTGACATGGCTCATCAGTCAACGATACTTCGATCGAACGACTTTAAAATCACACTATGGGACTTCTGTTACATTGCTTGTTATGTTACAGCAGTCTGTACTTTAAAAAACATAGTCAAACAATGTCTGTACTTTAAAATAGGTGTCGTTCAAGCTCGATTGCTGGATGTGAATACGATAATGGTCTAAGCGACTAAGTCGCTGCGATATCGTTACGGTTTTAATTACATGAATCGTGCTACTGTACGCATGCGTAGTGTGCACGGTTCGCACGCAAGACGTCCACACTATGGACCTTCTGTTACATTGCTTGTTATGTTACAGCAGTCTGTACCCGGCTTAAAACCACTTTTAAATCATCATCTGCCTAGCCTTTTCTAAACTATATTGGGGTCGGCTTCCAGTCAAGCCGGATTTAGCTGAGTACCAGTATTTTACGAGGAGCGGCTGCCTACCAGACCTCCACAACCTATTAACTGGGGTAACACGGTACTTCATGGCAAGACTGATGCCAGATTTACTGGCTTCGGTCTATTCGTAACGACTGCCAAGGATCTACAAATGACAGCCGGGACCTACGGCTTAACGTGCTTTCCGAGGCACGGAGGAAAGTCGGTATGTTAAGATGGTCACTCGTAGTTACTCAGATACCCGCGAAACGAGACACAATAGTAAAACAATAACAGCGCGGTCTCATAGGACCGGTTGGGGATTCAAACGTTAAAGATCGACCCGTGCGGCTGTTACTACCTAGCCACGAGCTCCTCATTAAAACCGCTTTTAAATACGATTACATAAAACAAGTCAAACAATGTCTGTACAACGTCTGGTTGGTTTTATGGTGGAGACCGTTAAGTCAACACAATGCTGGTGCTGGCGAAAACAGCTGCTCATGAATAAACAGGCGGTAATTAGTATGGAGCAGCCGCCCCTATTACTTTACACGTTGCAAATAAATATTGTTGGCACTCCAGCAGTATCAATATCACTATGTTGAAGTTAAGTTTTTTCAAGTTGAGTGATAGGTTTCCCATTTCGTAGGAGTTCCAGCAGGAGAAAAATTGACTAAGTGCGAGTCGGACTGGCATACGAAGGATTTCGTTTCAAATCGAACAAAAACACTGCCAACAAAATAACGTTTCTTGTATGAAAACGCCCTTCAATTTTTAACATTTTTAAATTTACCCAAGAAATACCCCCATGCCTACGCACATACAGACTACTGATATTCTTGAAACAAGTAGTAAGTTCTAAGTACACCATCAGTAAGTAGGGAGTAACAATATCTCACCAGTTTAGCTGATCAGAATCTGATACGCTAAGAAGAATTGACGCTTCTTCATCATTTTATGCTTAGTACCTAACCTTTCCGGACCTCTGTGAAACTTGCATACAAAACTATGAAACTCTGTCGACCAAAAGGGCAGCGTCGTGTCATTGCAGCTTCGTCGACAAAGTTTCATAGTTTGGGGCTTTGTGGGCCTTAGTGTGATCACTTGATCAGTTCTTACCTATAAGGCTCATCTTTGGTGACACACGACACGACGATGACCACCTGTCCCGTGTAGCCGCATATCTTAATAGTAGGGTAAGTCTTGTTGTCCGAAGTGCTGTTCACGCCGGGAATCGAACCCGCTGACCGCCCTTCACATTCGTAGCGAAATCTGTTGACAAACAATACACACATTAGTCTAACAAGTTCATTTTTACAAGTATTTTTTTTTATAACATTACTTTTTATTAATAACATTACTTAATAACATTACTTTTTCTTTATAACATTACTATTTTTTTTTATAACATTACGTTTTTTATAACATTACGAAGTCGCGGCAGACCAAGAAGGAGATGGCGGGACGACTTAGATGTCTTCCTTGAGAATTGGCAGGAAGTGGCTCAAAGCCGGGAACGATGGAAGGAATGGAGGGAGGCCTTTGCCCAGCAGTGGGACAGCATAGGCTAGATATAATAATAATATAATAACATTAACTAGTGACCGCAGCAGGCAAATGGTCGCAGGCAGGAAAATCGGTAACCCACTGTTTTTTGCAGTCGAGCCCAAGACGTCGATAGCGCGTAGCGTTTCTCGCGCACCTCAAGGAGATGGTAGCAAAAATGTAGGGGCCCAGCGGTCTCTAGGGATATGGCCTCGCTTCTGAAAGGAAAACGCGGGTCCAGGAATGGAGCCAAAGAAGGAACAAAGGAGTCGGTTAGTCAGTAAAAGTCTGATACTCCCGCTTTGCCCAAGAGCGGGAGCAGTCATTCTGATGATTTCACACCTCAAAAAAAATCTGATTTGTACAGTATTTTCAGACATGATGTGTAACTAATTAACGCGTGTTAGTCTGTTTGTACAAACATACATTCCCCACTAATATTAGACTCGAGATTGATGCATAAATCCAACATTGTATGTATCCACAGCAGAATTGCCGTTTTCTAAAAATAATCGCATAAGTGTAGCGACCTATTTAACAATGCATTCTGGGCACGGACGGCCATCGACGGCGAGTTTGTAGGCGCCTGCGCACTGCCAAGCGGAACCGGGGGCTTTAGTGTAAACATGCTAAATTAAATTCGTTTATGAAGTTTTGCAGTTTTCGTTTATAATACTTTTGTATCTCTTCCGGTATTTTGAATGGTATATGTAGACATATAAATACAGCAAATAAAGCCAATCTTTTGACTATTTGGATGACTTTTTACGGTCTTCGTCTCTAGAGCTATAAGACAAAAACAATTTATGGTCTATTAGTCTGTATGATAGAAGAATTGATGAGAAAGGAGATGACTGTGAACAAAATATGCCACAAACAGATGCATGGAAGAAGACATGTGCCGACCTCGAATAAATTGGGATAAAGGAAGGTTTCTGAGATGTGAAGATACGGTTCTTGTATAAGGACTTATCTTTCTCAAGCCTTGTAGCTCTTTCTCAACGCAGTTTAATGCGATCAACAAAAACTAAGCTTTTCGGCCGAACGACGGAACTGCTTGTACCTATAGACACATCTTAGCTAATTGGTAGACTGATGACAACTACTAAATACGTAAAGTTAACAATCAAAAGAAAACAAAAGCATAGTACAGGGCACGAAGAATAAGGACAATCTTAGAAACAATAACTCTAGTTAAACACCTTTGCCACCGTCCTACGTTCCTATTAGCAGGAGTAGGAAAGATTAACAGTCAAAAGAAAACAAAAGCAAAGTATAGGGCACAAGAACACAAGAACAAGGACAATCTTAGAAACAATAACTCTAGTTAAACACCTTTGCCTCCGTCCTACGCTCCTATTAGCAGTGATAATGATTATCCGCGAGCATTGCTTCTGAGTGTATCAGAACCACTAAATATGTAAGGTTAACAGTCAAAAGAAAACAAAAGCATAGTATAAGACACGCGAATAAGGACAATCTTAGACACAATGACTTTAGATAAACACCTTTAGCACTTTAGAACCGTCCTACGTTCCTATTAGCAGACGTAAGAAAGGTAAACAGTAAAAAGAAAACAAAAGCAAAGTATAGTATAGGGCACGAAGAATAAGGACAATCTTAGAAACAATAACTCTAGTTAAACACCTTTACCACCGTCCTACGCTCCTATTAGCAGAAGTAGGAAAGGTTAACAGTCAAAAGAAAACAAAAGCAAAGTATAGGGCACAAGAACACAAGAATAAGAACAATCTTAGAAACAATAACTCTAGTTAAACACCTTTACCACCGTCCTACGCTCCTATTAGCAGAAGTAGGAAAGGTTAACAGTCAAAAGAAAACAAAAGCAAAGTATAGGGCACAAGAACACAAGAATAAGAACAATCTTAGAAACAATAACTCTAGTTAAACACCTTTGCCACCGTCCTACGTTCCTATTAGCAGAAGTAGGAAAGGTTAACAGTCAAAAGAAAACAAAAGCAAAGTATAGGGCACAAGAACACAAGAATAAGAACAATCTTAGAAACAATAACTCTAGTTTAACACCTTTAGCAGCGTCCTACGTTCCTATTAGATGTGATAATGATTTTCCGCGAGCATTGCTTCTCGGTGTATCAGAACCACCAAATATGTAAGGTTAACAATCAAAAGAAAACAAAAGCATAGTACAGGGCACGAAGAACAAGGACAATCTTAGAAACAATAACTCTAGTTAAACACCTTTGCCACCGTCCTACGTTCCTATTAGCAGGAGTAGGAAAGATTAACAGTCAAAAGAAAACAAAAGCAAAGTATAGGGCACAAGAACACAAGAATAAGAACAATCTTAGAAACAATAACTCTAGTTAAACACCTTTGCCAGCGTCCTACGCTCCTATTAGCAGTGATAATGATTTTCCGCGAGCATTGCTTCTGTCTCACGTGCGCCGCCACGATGCCTCTGACATAACAATGCAACGTGAGCGCAACATACATACTAACATAAAACGACCTGGCTCTTGAACTGACTAAGGATATAGCGTAGATAGATACAGAAGGTGTAGAACCTGTAGACAAAAGTAACATTTTAAATAAAAGAACCCCATCAGAACATCTCCCCCCTGGAACCGAATTACAGTGGCCAATCTGGAAATCTCTTAACCGACTGCGGACCCAGGTTGGCCGCTGTAAAAACAATATGGCCAAATGGGGCTTCCTCGACCCATCCTTAATGCAGTGCCAGTGTGGAGCAGCTACCCAGGACATGCGGCACTTGCTATGCTGTCCATCCTGCACAACCACCTGTACTTTGCAGGATCTAAATGAGGCCAATGCCAAAGGCCCAAAGCCATACAGGTTGCCAAATACTGGACAGAAAAAGTTTGATGAGAGCATCGATACGAAAAGAAGAAGAAGAATAAAAGCTATAACGATCGTCGAAAAGGCAATAAATTTGTAGTTAAGCTAGGGGATTGTTGAGAATATCCGCGTTCCAGAAACACATAAGGAAACTGCTGAAACACGGGTGGACTTTAGTCATTAAAAGTCTGGACACTTATCGGGATCCACCTAGAGTGAATTGAGTTTGGTGACCACCCTTAAAAACAAAGAAACAAAATTGAATAGTCGTCGTAGTAGTATCAGATGGTGTCGTGTACATTTTGACATTACAAGAATCGTTATCGCCAAAAGAATGTCCTATTACTCAGACCTTAGAGCACCAGGTCCATCATAAAATCATAATCACCTGCTTTGTCTTTTGCTAATCTTGCGTCTGTTTTGGGGTAGGCTTGATGATATTTTACATGAAGCGACTGCCTAACTGACCTGGGTAAGACGCATTGTCAGACTTAACGACTGTCAAAGATCTATTACAGCTCATATCGTCGGTTGTACGGAGCGAACCTTCTGTGCTCCTATTTACTGTTCGGGCCGCTCAGAGCCCTTGCTATGTGTATTGGAACGCCAAGCATTCGGTGCGACTGAACGCGCTATATTAGGCGCCGTCTGTAGAGCAATGCAGATTTATAATTGCTGAGATTAATTTAGATAGACAAGAGTAACGTCTTGATTATGAGATCAAAGAATTTGTGGGTTGGTTTGTAAAGAAATGGTTAGAAAGCGAGTTACGGCTGATATTACGAATGATAGAAATTGTATATTGTAGAATTAGCAATAGCATTATCCTGATAATGCTTATGCTGTTGAGACTCAGGCCTTTACTCTAGGAGAGGGAATGGGTATGATGGAAATCCTGGGAATGATGTAATCCGCCACACGGACCCAGTGCAGACTGGTGGACGCCTTCGAATTTTGATTCTAGGACATGCCGGTTTCTTCACGATGTTTTCCTTCACCGTTTTTAAAAGCAGCAGTAATATAATAAATTACACAAAGTGATGCGGGGTGTATGGGGTCCATTGGGGTGTATGGGGTCCATTAACATCTGAAGGACCCAAGCCAACCTTACCTGCTAGCGGTGCACCCTGCTGTTCAACGGACAAGGCTCTGGCAAACCTGGTTTCCCTCTCGTAGGGTTGTGGGGGTCAGACGGCTGGTCGCCTCACGTAAAACCAACCTCAGTCAAATATTTATGGATAGGAATACATATTTGGGTACTCGTGCTAGGGCGTCGCCGCATAACGACGCGCAGGCACATCGCCCTAAACCTGTGACAAGTGGGTTAGGGCTACCGTGTCAAGTACGGGCACGGTTAAAGAGGTTAGTACCCAAAAGGAAGTTCCGCTTTGCCACCTGGAACATTGGCTCTCTAACCGGACGTTGCAGGGAACTCGCGGACGTACTTGCGAAGCGTCGGGTCCAGTGCGCCTTCCTTCAGGAGACGCGCTGGAAGGGGAATAAGTCCCGTGACATCGGGCAGGGGTACCGGCTAGTGTACGCCGGATCACCATCGGGACGGAACGGAGTGGCCGTAGTGCTGTCTAAGGACCTTCAGGATGGCCTTCTTGAAGTAGACCGATACAGCGACCGGTTGATGCGAGTTAGGGTGCTGATCGAAGGATCAGTTACGAACCTAATCAGTGCCTACGCTCCTCAAACTGGTTGCTGTGAGTCTGAAAAGGAGGCATTCTGGAATGAGTTCGAAGACGTATTGCGCGCTATTCCGAATTCCGAAGATGTTTTGGTTGGGGGGGACCTCAACGGTCACGTAGGTCAGTTTGCTGGAGAGCACGGACGTGTTCACGGTGGTTTTGGATACGGCCAACTAAATGCAGAGGGAGTCAGTATACTCAGGACCTGCGCCGTATCGGACCTTGCCATCGCGAATACGTTCTTTCAGAAGAAGCCCCACCATCTTATTACGTACCGTAGTGGTGCCTACTCAACCCAGATAGATTACCTGTTGGTGCGACGGTGCCACATTGGCAAGGTTACCAACTGCAAAGTCATCCCTGGCGAAAGCCTAACGGCTCAACACCGCCTCCTTGTCCTGGACTTTGCGGTCGTGCCAAGGAAGAAAGTTGTTGAGAAACGCGAACCCCGCACTAAGTGGTGGTTGCTTAATGGCTCTAAACAGTCGGACTTTATTGCGGAGGTCGAGCATCTTGAGGTGAGTGCTCCGCATGAGTCCGTTCAAGAGATCTGGAGTAGGATCCATTCAGCAATCACCACTGCGGGTGAGCGCGTCCTTGGCACTTCTCGTGGTGGCCGCGTCATGGACAAGGAGACGTGGTGGTGGGATGACGGGGTTCAGGAGGCGACTCGGAAGAAGAGGGGTTTATTTAAACAGTGGCAAGGGACCAACTCTCCGGAAGACAGGGAGGCATATGGAGCGGCTAAGCGCGCTTGTAAAAAAGCTGTAGCCAGAGCCCGCAGCAAAAGTCTGTCGCCCTTGTACGACAAGCTGGAAACTGCGGAGGGGCAGAAGCTTATTTTTAAGCTGGCGCGTGCCCGGGAAAAAGCTACACGGGACATTAGCAAATGTCTTTGTGTAAGGGACGCCCAGGGTAAGCTGCTCTATGATGCTCCTTCTGTTAAGGAGAGATGGTGTACATACTTCTCGGAGCTGTCTAATAAACAGCATCCCCACAACCTCCCTCCCGAACCGCCTCCTAACCTCGGACTTATTTCCCCTATTTCCCCCGACGAAACCCGCATTGCTCTTCGCCACATGAAGAACCGGAAATCGATTGGGCCTGACAATGTGCCAATTGAGGCGATGGGCTCACATGGTGTGGACCTTCTGACTGATCTTTATAACCGCATCCTGACCACCAAGGAAATGCCAAACCAGTGGCGACTAAGCCTGATTATCCCGGTCCACAAAGGCAAAGGTAGCGTACAGGATTGCAGTAACTACCGCGGTATCAAGATCATGTGCCACACCATGAAGCTCTTCGAGCGCATCATTGACACAAGGCTCCGTAGCGAGTGCACTGTCTCTGAGTGTCAATATGGCTTCCGGGCGGGTAACAGCACCATGGATGCAGTGTTCGCCTTACGGACTCTGTCTGAGGCTTACAGAGAGAGAAGGAGAGCTCTGCATATGGCCTTTTTAGACCTGCAGAAGGCCTTCGACTGTATACCTCGGCAGGCTATCTGGTGGGCGCTCCGCTTCAAGGGTGTTCCCGAGGCCTATATTGACATTATCAGAGATATGTACCGCGATTCCGTGTCCTTTGTCCGGACCGCTGTTGGCGAATCCAATGTCTTTCCAATATCTGTTGGCGTTCACCAAGGTTCGGCTCTAAGCCCGTTCTTGTTTAACGTTGTGCTTGATGTAGTTACGGCAAACATCCAGGATCAGCCTCCATGGCTAATGATGTATGCCGATGACATCGCCCTCGTTAACCAGAACAAAGCCCATCTTGAGCGCAGGGTCAACATTTGGAAAGACACGCTGGAAAACGGCGGTCTGAGACTAAATGTGGCGAAGACCGAGTACATGTCCTGTGGTGGCACGGATTCAAGTACTATCCGGATAGGGTCGGATTTGATCGCTAAGTCTGATAAGTTCCGGTACCTTGGATCCGTGCTGCACGAGTCTGGCAGCGTGGATGACGATGTCCAAGCACGTATAGGCGCGGCATGGGCAAAATGGCGCGAGGTAACGGGCGTTTTATGTGACCGTAAAATGCCTCCGAGGCTCAAAGGGCAGATATATAAATGCATCATACGGCCTGTCCTCCTGTACGGTGGCGAATGTTGGCCAGCACTAAGCAGACACACCCAGGAGCTTCGCGTCACGGAGATGAAGATGCTGAGGTGGATGAGCGGCGTAACGCGATCCGATCGCATACGCAACTCATTCATCCGAGGTAGTCTTGGTGTCCGTGACGTGGGGGAAAAACTGCAAGAGTGTCGTCTGCGATGGTATGGCCACATCATGCGCCGCCCTGGGGAGTACGTTGGTCGGAGATGCATGGATATGGCTGTCCTTGGGGCTAGGTCCCGTGGTCGCCCTCGCAAGCGCTGGCTGGACGTCGTCAAGTCCGACATGAGAGCCAATGGCCTCACTGAGAAGGATGTTAAAGATCGGGCAAAGTGGAGAAAACATAGTCGGAAGGCGGACCCTGGCAATGGCCGGGATTAACGCCAGGCAGAAGAAGAAGACACAAAGTGATGCGCCTGGCTGTTTGAACCCGCGACACCACTACTCTCGATTGTAGGAATGATAGCTGTCATCATCATCTGCCTAGCCTTTTCTCAACTATATTGGGGTCAGCTTCCAGTCAAGCCGGATTTAGCTAAATACCAGTATTTTACGAGGAGCGGCTGCCTACCAGACCTCCACAAGCCAGTAACTGGGGTAACACGGTACTTCATGGCAAGACTGGAGTCAGATTTTACTGGAGCAGGAATGATAGCTGTAATTTATTCAGTTTTATGGTTTAATTACAGTTCTCTATTAAACTCCAGTCCACTGCATACAATGCCCTCATTAACAACGAGGACAGGGTTATCCTTCCTAAATTAACTAATAACTCATGAAATTATGTTTCGAACCTTTTTCCTTCTATTGCATCGTCATTATACAGTGTTTTGTAATAAGGGTAATAAGGCTCCTCAGAAGCTTGGTTTTATTATGGTGTATGGGTTTTTCTTCTTTATCAGTCAAATGTTTATGACTGTGCAGTGGGATATCCTAAAGCTATTTCTAGAGGTCCACGTTTACCTCATAAGTTGGGTATTTGAAATATGGATCGTTTGTGGGGTTTATTTGTACAATCATTTGTACTCGTAGTAGTATTTTATTACATAACTGTTTATTATACCTATTACTAACGAGTAACTTGTCTCAGTTTCGTACAGATGTGACACATTTTTGAAATCCTTGGTGTTTCTTTACTATACTGTACTAGCTTTTGCCACTGGCTTTTCCCGCATGAAAGTTGGTTTTTTCATACAAACTTTGTAATCCCGTTTTACCCCTTTAGGTGGTAAATTTTGAAAAATCCTCTTTTAGTGCTTCCCTACGACATACTCGTAAAAGGCAACTTTGTGCTAAACACTCTCCTAGTCCCAGTAGTTTCGGCTGTGCATTGATGTCAGTCAATCAGTTTCTCTTTTTATTATTATTATATATTTTTTATATATTATATAAACTTATATGCATCTAAATTTTCCTTATGAATCACTGTCTATAAGTGAAAACTTGAATCTTGTATTATACGAGGCATTTTACGAAGTTGATATTATTACAATACCTACATGACTATTTTTTTTGCTGCTCGTGATCTTAAAACCCGTTTTTCTAATAAATTAACATAATCTCTAGTAAAGTGCACAAATAAAATGAAACATAATCTATATGTTTCATTTTATTTGTGCACTTTACTCGAGATTGTTCCAAATAATTACCGCGATCCTGGAACTCAAAGTGTAACTGAAGGAATACAGGCAAGTTTTATTCAGTACAAGTCTGACAGAGGAATTATTTGATGATTTTGTAGCAAAAAACTAACCGTTTAGTGTGAACACAATTGTTTATATAACTTAGAGTAGCAGGGTCATGGCGATAATCATAACTGGAAATGTAACAAAGCAGCAACAAACTCTAATAATTACAATCAGACAGATAACATCACGCTGATACATAATAGATAAATAATTATCTATTCTGACAAAGCATTTGATTGCGATGCAGTCTGCCACTACAGGAAAACAGAAGTTAATCAATATACGAACAAACAAAATGTATAGAAAAATGTCGAGTTAATAGGTAGCTGCAATTATTGTTACATTGCGATTGTATGTAGGCACGGTATGTACGCTCAACTACAGTTTACTGCGAGAAACAACGTTAGCTTCAGAGTGCCTAGATAACTATTTATTTATTTATTCTTCATGCATGGCACAAATAAAGTCATTTTCATTTTTCTTTCATGCAACACAAAGTACATAGGTGGACTTAATGCCTTAGGCATTCTCTACCACTCAACCTAGAGTGGTGAAGAGACAATATGGTAGATCCATCATCATCTCATTATCTGCCTAGCCTTTTCCCAACTGTATAGGTGTCGGCTTCCAGTCAAGCCGGATTTAGCTGAATACCAGTATTTTACAAGGAACGGCTGCCTACCAGACTTCCACAACCCATTAACTGGGGTAAAACGGTACTTCATGGCAAGACTGGAGTCAAATTTAAAAATAAGGAAAAAAATATACAAATATGTATTTAACATTAACGCGATCGACACGTTTTTGACGTTCGGCGCTTTGATTGGCCCGCTTCAAGCTCTTGGTCATTCAGAGAGCTAAACGCGGAAAACGTTTCAATCGTGTTAACATAGAAACAACGCAATCAGCGCGTTCTGTGCGCTGAGTTGACGAAAGATAACCCCGGGACCCTGGCATTAAGGCAAAGAAGGATTGGGTTTTAGTCAGTAGTAGTCTGAATCACCCGTCCGAATCGCCCAGAGCGAGAAAAGTTATTTTCTGATCTACCTTACCTTAAGAAAAAAACTCAGCGCACAGAATACAAACGCGCAGTTTGAATCAAATGGTTAGCATGGTCGTGCGGTTGAGTGTACAGCTGTCTGCATTTATTGTTTTCGTGTGGTGATTTGTGGGTAGAAGACACGACAGTGCCACTGTTATTATAGTTCTATACAAAATCTATCCAGTGTAGTTTCTAGAAATGGTTTTGTGATCGAAAAAAATAAGTAAATAACAAACACGGCAGTGTTGTCAGAAAAAAAAAATATTTTTACGTTTCATGAATTTCAGCGACGATGCATCAGAATGTTGGGTGGTGAAAAAAAACGGATGAAGAAAGATTGCATGTACCTAGTAGAGATGAGGATGTTGAAATGGATGTGTAGTGTGACGAGAATGGTAACAGTAACAAATATATTAAAGAAAGTTTGACTGAAAAGTTGAAAGGGAATCGTTTGTCTTGGTATGAGTTACTAAAAGAGTTATGAGTATACATTTGTATGGATGAGGAGTGAAAAAGAAAAGGGAGTTAGTGATAGCATGACGGGTGACAGGACAGAATGGAAGAAAAACCCGTGTTGCGCCGACCCCAAATGAAACAGGACAAGGGCAGGAAGATGATGATAAATTTCAGCGACGGTACCGAGACGATTGGGGGAGGGTCTAAGCCCAATACTGGACATCTTTCAGCTAAAATGAAGAGAGTGATAAAAATGTTTGTTTAGAAGTGTCGGTAGCTACACAAAAGCTAAAGTCTGCGCCCCTGGTCTGCGCTCAAACAAAACGTTTTCAATGATGTTCTAATTTTAAATAATGGATGATGTAATGTCGTCTACGCAAAACACATTGTAGTCTATTCATTTTTAACCATAGACTAAAAATAGTCGCGTTCGTGCCCTTGGACTTTTAGTTTAAAAAATAAACACAGGTTTAAATTTCAAACAAAACGGTGGTCAAGGACTATATTATACATATAAGTAAGAAAGTATTATTTCAACCAAAAGACTACTGGATTTAGGCCTCCTTAGCTCCTCCATTTGTAGCTATAACGACTGTTCCTGTGAGTCTCGCATCCACCGGATTCCCGCGACCCTCACCAGCTTATCGATCAACCTTGTGGGAGGCCTTCCAAAGCTGCGTCTTCTGGTATGCAGTCACCACTTCAGAACCTTTTAGCCCCATCGAGCATCTGTTCTGTGCGAGCAATGTGCACTGCCCACAAGTATTGAGATTTTACATGGCTATGTCAGTAACCTTGGTTTCCCTGCGGATAAATTTCCTAGATATGGAAAAGAAAAAACTGACTGACTGATATATAAACGCAAGACGAAACTGCTGGAACTAGGAGGGTGAAATTTTCCTTTTAAGACGTAGCCGAGCACTAAGAGAGGATTTTCCAGAATTCACCCCCTAAAGGGACGAAACGAGAGTCCAAAGTTTGTATCATCATCATCATCATCATCAACTCAGCCGAAAGACGTCCACTGCTGGACATAGGGCTCCCCCAAGCGTCGCCACAGCGACCGGTCCTGTGCGTCTCGCATCCATCGGATTCCCGTTTGAAAGTTTGTATGGAGAAACCCATTTCCAGGCGGACGAAGCCGCTGGCAGAAGCTAGTAAATTATAAAACTCTTATAAATAGATCGTCCAAAATGAAACCCATAGCTAAATAATAAACCACAGATCGATACGGAAAATAAGAGAAAAATCTATTTTTTCCTTGTTCAATAATAATTTTGTAATGTAGATTATAACGCTGACTTTCTTGACCAAGTACGAATACTGAGGAAAACTGTTATGTAGGTATGTAACTGATGTAATCACACCTACAGTTTAACATTACTATGAGTTGAGAAGAAGAACTAAATGGTCGACTCAAAATAAGTTCAGAAGGTTAAGTCGTGTTCAACTTAGAAAACAGACAGTTCAGTCCTAAATCTCGAACCTTAACAAAAAAAAAAGGATTCTAAATAGATACACACGAATAATTTACACTAAAAAATACTTAACTAACTATAATTACAATAGAATAAAAGAATAATAATAAGAACCCTAAACTAATTACAACTAACTAAAAACAAATTAAAATATGGCGTCAAAAAACTCTTCCACATCGCTGTCGATTAGTATTGTGCCCACAAGTGACAAGACTGTGTAACTGAATTGACTGACTGTGTGTGTGTGACTTTTATCTTGGACAGAGGATAACCTCTGTCCGAAATAAAAGTCAAAAAATATATATCGAATTTAAAAATGACCCCAAAACAAGAGAATATAAACCGGTCACAGTTATCACCAGTATAAGAACAAACTTATATAATTAAATCAATATTTCTCGAAGCATGACATGACTCAGACTCATTTAATTTTTACCGTCAATAAGATACTTTTCGACCTCTACAAGTCTTTGAACTGTACTCTCAATGAATTCATGAACATCAGAAGAACGTGTAAAGAAGTATTTTCAAGCTAGATTGCCTCTTCTTCTTTACGTTTCGATATACTTAAACTAAATTTTCTCTCACCAATGTTTGGCAACCTGTACGGCTCTATTATTGGCCTCGTATAGATCCTGAAAACTACAGGAAATTGCCTCAAGTTTCTAATATTATCCATATAATATTACCCTATACTAATTGCAACTAACTAAAAACAAATTAAAATATGGCGTCAAAAAACTCTTCCACATCGCTGTCGATTGGTAATGTGCCCAAAAGACTCAATAATAATAAATAATAATAATTCATTTATTAATCAGACAAGTTTTGTTCCACGTTATATGTTAGTATCACTTATATCTATGTTAGCCAGGAGATTGCCTCAAGTCTCATATCTCATAGAAAATAAGAAACCATCAAGCATTTCCGAACAAAAATTTAAAGTATGCCGCGTAATATAAACAAAAAAACGTGTAACAATACCACGCGTGGGCGCCGGAATGCGTCATACTCGCGGTTCTCGTTTTCGGTATCACCTAAAGGATGTTATTGCACCTGAACTCGGGAGGTAAATCCCCGCGGCACAACTAGTTAATTATGCCACTTCCTCTTGTGTTGCTGGGCCAGTTTACAACAAAAACTCTTCACGTGTTGTCGATGATTCGCGAAAAATTTAAATGAAATGGCGAATTACTTGGACCTCTTTTGTCTACAGTTATAACATCTGTAGTTTGAGGTCAAATTGTTTGTAGGATACTTATTTTCTGGAAGTTCTAAATTCATACCTTAATCGGCATATAATATGGAAGAAAAAAAAACATGTTTCGCTAACCACAAGTAACACGGGTTAAGGGCAGGAAGAAGAAGAATCGGCATATAATAATATGTCATTATCCGCTACGAGGGCCCGGTACGAGTTAGTGGATGTCACAGCCCTAATCCAATAGCGAAAATTCGTCAATTGGTAAAATAAATAAAAAATGCGCGGTTCCTGAAACCGCTGGAAAAAGCTAGTAACATACACAATTCTATTTGATCTCCAATTTGAGATTTTTTTAGTTTAAATTAAAAGCAAACCTTTTGATCTTTTTGTAACTTCACTAACCATACAAAATGGCTCGCCAACCTAATTTACTTTAATTATTTGTTTCTGCGAAGATGACTCCGACACTGTCGATTAGCGCTTTTAATTTCCATACCAACCCAACCGTTTAATATTGCAACATATTAGAACAACACCAGCTTCCACCGCCAATACTTGAACCCTGAAATAGCTCAGCGATGGGCGCGTCACCAGCAGAATTAGCGACGGACTAACGGAACAAAAGGCGAGCGGTTTTGTACTGTAATGACCGATCATCAATTCTAATATATGGAGTGACGTAGGTAGAGCAAATAAACGAGATATCAACGAAGAAACGTGATTTAACGTCAGGATTAGATAAACAACTGCCCAGCCTTTTCCCAACTATATTGGGGTCGGCTTCCAGTCAAGCCGGATTTAGCTGAATACCAGTATTAGATAAATGAAATACAAAAAAAAACTACTCCCTCTTTAAAAATAGGGTAAGATTAAGACAATTTTACAGATCACAGCAAACACTAATGAAAAAACGATACACGTAAAGTCATAAGTGAATAGGTTACTTCTAGGCAAGTGTGCTCCATCGTCGACCACAAGGTGGCCACAATTGAGCACGCTTGATCACGATTCACGAGGTCAAGCCTATCAATAATAAAGAAAAAAAACATGCGAATGTAGCAGAGATCAAAACGAAAGATATGAATACGGTCAGTGAATTAATGTTTAATCATCACGGTGATGAGGTTTTTCATAAGTTAGAAGGCACACGATCAATAGATGTTATGGTAGACGATATTACTAGAACCAACTAAAAAGGAGACGATGGTGAATGAAAATATGTGGAAGAAAACATGCTGCGCGTGCCAATCTCTTATAAATTGGAAGAAAGATGATGATGGTAACCACTCAGAGTTAAATGTTATTTCAAATAGAAAATACAATAAATTCAGTTAATTTCTTATATTGCTCTTCGGCTAAATTGTTCTTAATCTTAACAACCTAAATATTGATTTTAAATCAGGCATATTCAATTCAGAATTGCACATTACATTAGCTATCTATAACATGGCAGTTGTCCAAATTGATTCGGTTTCAACTAAACTGACCCAGTAGATAAACACGGATTTAACAGATGAAATAAATTTAACATTGTTAAATGCATCATATTCTTAGCTTGATGTGGAAGGTCAGTTGTACTGTCTAGTTAGTTTGAATTATTTCCCAAGGCCCTTCACAAAATCCTTTTTGAGTTAAATTTTTCTGGAGCATAAACTTATGGTAACTAATAATTTTTTTTAATGTATTGCAGTTTTTGACAGAAGAAAAACAGATATACGATGCTTTCATTTCGAAGATGAAGTGGCTGAATTCCCTATTTTGGATGAGGGCAATCGGATCATGATCGTCGAATTGAATCTGGAATAGTATGTAAGGCAATCTCAATCACTGCTACAGAATAATCTAGTCTATTCTCTCAGAAATTATACAATTTGAAGCGAAACTTTTTTTTCCGTTGGAAGTCATCAAATGACTCCTCACTTTCTGTCTGGGTAGAGCCAGAGAACGTGTCAGATTTTTTACTTTTTAAAACCAATCTATTCTTTCAGTTGCCATTTACGTTCGCCGTGGCAACTCTTTCATAGCATTCCGCAAAACCGAGGCTCCTTAGAAACAAGCAATAAGAACTTTAAAATATTTATTTACTATTTGCATTTACCTCAAGCAGCGTTTCCATCTGTGGTAACAGAGGTAACGAGTTCCTAGAATACCTATGTTTACATTCCGCCTAGGCGATTGCTATGTATGTAAATATTACATCTTGGCGAGTGATTCACGTCATGTTTACACTTGGCTCTGTTACTGATATGGTTCTACTGTTTCTATCTCAGTCCCTTTCATTGTTTGACCTTTGAGATATCTTTTATTAGAAATTAGCCGTAATATTAAGTGAGGAAGTATGGTTATAATATCGGTCATTAGATTTATACAAGATGGAAATAAATATTTTATCGTTATATCTTTAGTGGTTTATGCGTAAACCTCCGTTGAAAAGAAAGGATCCTTTGACCAGACGGATGTTGGATTTGGTCCTGGAAACTGCCCAATAGTTGTTATATTTTCTAATCGCGCGGAGAACTCTATTATAAGTAGTTGACTGGAGTTAGTTGTTAAGTGGCAACAACTTACGGCTTACCATAATGTGCTAATTGCCAAAGAATAAATAAAGTACAATCTACAGAAATAATCTTACGACTGTGAATATCGGCCGCCAATCGGTGGCCTGATTAGCTTGGGTTTATCCTCATCCCGTAAGCAATAGCAGATTGATAAGGTTGCTAAAAATAGGCCACACGCAGGAAACCTCTGACGTCAATGAAATGTTGTATAATAAGTAAATGCTTGGGAGCAAGCATGGCAGCTATGTGAGGCAGGACCAATTTAGATAATGCGTCCGGTTGGGCAAAATAGCAGAAGACCGTCCACCGGGCAAAACCTATTTGGAGCGTCAGCCCTGGCTTCCAATCTACACTAATATGATAAAGAGGTACAGTTTGTTTTTTTGTTTGTATAAGGTAATCTAAATGAAATCTTCAAGTACTGGTCTAATTGCTAAAATTTTTTCACCAATAGAAAGCTGCTGTATTCCTGAGTGACACAGGCTATATTTAATGTACGCGGGCGAAGTTGCGGGCTAAAGCTAGTAAGCTATATTTTATGTACGCGGGCGAAGCTGCGGGCTAAAGCTAGTGCCAAATAAACGGCTAAGCAGCTGCTCTATTCAGCATCCTTTCTACTAATCTCCTACTGGGGCCTGGCTTGACGAAAGAGAACCCCGGGACCCTGAAATTAGAGCGAAGACGGAACAGGAGTGGGTTTTAGTCAGTAGAAGTCTGACACGAGAGCGGAAAAAGTCATTTTGATGATCTGCTACCTTAAAAAAAACCCTTTCTGCTGATCTAGGGCGAAATTATAACGATGGTCAAGAGGCTAATATTTCTGAGTATAATCTTCTTAGCAGCTTATACCGTAAATGGAATATCACTTTACCCTGGTCTGCCTATTTTTAGCATCACATTCACACAGCACCTATAAATAGAAAACCATTATGTAAGGCTGGATCCCGCAGATTTTCTACCCGCTATTTCTCTAGGCAGTCCCCGCTATATTGATTCAAAATCCACGCGTGCGTAAAAGTAAATATTCCAGTGATTCATCACAACGGTCTGCTAAAAATAGTTGAATGTAGTTTTAATACAGTTTTCCTTTACACTTGCGTGGTAACAAGTTATTTTTTTTGCTTCGGTATAAGTAGAGTAACACTTTATTGTAATATTGACAATGCTATTATGTGACCGCAGATTTTGGATTTGGATATGTGTAATGGGGTTTTTCAGAACAGAAATGAGCAATGTGAGGTTAAGTTTTGATTGAATAGCAATAGATAAAAGCTTGGAAGAGAATGAATAGATCAAAAATAACTTGGGAGCTGATGAATAAAATGAACTAAAACCTCATTATCGTTTTGCTAATTAATTTATGGTCACCGAAACATGTCTTCTTCTACAGCCTAAATCTCTACATATATGCCACCATTTTAGTAGTTGAGTAATGAACCCGTCTCTAGCCAAACTATCCTTCCACAATTCATATGTCGTTTCTCTATAGGTACTTTTTTGTTTTTCTCACTATTCCTTCCCCGGAATATTTCCACTGAGGTCTACTCTCTAGGAGAAGAAATAGACCGTACTTAATTTCCCAAGCGGGTCCAGTGCGGGTTGGTAGATGTACCAGTAAAATACCGCGCGAAACGTCATCGCAACATTGGGTTGTGGAGGTCTGTTAGGCAGCCGCTCCTCGTAAAATACTGGTATTCAGCTAAATCCGGCTTGACTGGAAGCCGACCCCAATATAGTTGGGAAAAGGCTAGGTAGATGAGATGATGGATATACGTCCCCGTAACCAAAACCAGGCAATGGCCGTATAGAAATAGGCTTGGAGATAAGGGGTTAAGTATCCTCTTCTATACCCATGTTAATTAAAAATGCTTTCTTATAATTCTAATGATTGGAGCAACCAAATCCTCCGAAATTAAACAACAAATTACATATTACGTCATTCAGGGTCATGAACATTATCATCGGCCTATTAAAGGGCAATACACGCGCTATCTAATCTAAATGGTGATCAAATCTTATCAGACAATTTGATGAAGTCACTAACCAAATTACAAATCCTAGATACGACCGGATATGGTAAACCAATAATAACATCGAAAGGTAAAAACAAATGACGATGACACGAGTAAGGTAAAAGACGGAAGTAGTAGGTACTTATCGTAAGCTTCGAATCACCTAAGAAAAATCAGAAAGCCTTTGCTCAGCAGAAGGATATACAGAATGGAAAAAAGAGCTGAAAACTGCATTAACAGTTATTTAGTAGTTTAAAGGTAATTCAATAATAAATAATAGAAACGTTTGCTTATCTCGAACAAATAACAACAAAGTTTTTAGTTGACAGGCAGTTCGACAAAAATAGATGGTAATTTGTAGGAGATCTGAAGTCTATACTAAGACTAGGTCTATTTTTTAGAGCTGCAGGCCCCTCATTACATCATAAATACACACACGTGAACACACGTGTGTGTATGAGGGTATAATATGTTAACTAAATGAATACACAGGCAAATGACCGTATTAAATTAATGTGTATTCTTAATTTTAATGAAGACATAGGTCAAACCAAATTACATTCTTAAAGAATGTATAAGGAATTTTATCAGTTTAATAAAAGATGACTGCTGAGACATACATATGGAGAAACGACATCACCTCAATAGTAGATAGTAGAGAGGTGGATGACCTAATGAAAATCGCGCAGAATTCACACTAGTGCGAAAACGCCCCCGGCTATATACGCTGCCAAGTTGATTTAAATACTCGCTAAGTGGCGTATCTAGACGGCTTTTGATACATTTTAATATTTATGCTGCACACACGCATAATATTAAAGACCCAACAAAATACAATATGCGTTGTTAATTTTATTTCTGTTTTAAGATTTTATATTCGTATTTTTCTTATACAGATGCATTGGTATCGTTTTTTACATCGAAAGGATCGATCGTTCAGAGTCTAAGCTAGGTCTAAAGCTGGGTACTCACTTAGCAGTGTAGCACGTAACGTATCAGATACGGTATCAAGTGAGTACGTAGGCACGAACCTGCTGCGAGCCGCTCGCGCGTGGAGCGCTGTAAGCTCGCAGTGACCCGCCGAGTGGCGGTTTCACTGCGAACACAAAGGTGGCTCGCAGTGTGCTCGTGGACGGCGTCACGACCGCTTGCGTAGTGAGTACGTACGCGCGAGCATTCTGAAGGTATACTGTAAACTAGTAAATGAATCACACTTGCTAAAAATTTCAATGTTAAAGCCAATTTGTCTTGAATGGGTATCGCTTTTCTAAACCTGTCTCTAGTGCGAATTTGAGGTCCAATTAAATTAATTAGATACTCAAAATCTGTACTCGACTTACGAGCGAAATTCTTTAAATGTCCACTAATCTCTTGAGACTTCATATCCACTACTAAATTGTTAGAACGATTTCTATCTTTGAAAATTTCACTTTGCCAAAATCGACGTGGGCTATTATAATTATTATTTAAAATATTATACATGAATATGAACGCAGCACTAGCCACCATTTGAGACATGTCGGCGTAACGTCGTTGCGAGCACTGCGGATCCGGCAGCTCGTAGCTAGATACGCGGAGGACCGTGGACGAGCCGTACCCACTTGCAGGTTGATACCGTATCTGATACGTTACGTACTACACTGCTAAGTGAGTACCCAGCTTAAGAGAGTGTATTTTTTAAGAATCTGCTACAAATTTTCCTAATTTGAGTAGATTTGAGTCGTTGGATTGGAGACACAGAACCGGTCATTATGGCGTCACCTGAGGGAGGCCTATATCCAACAGTAGACATCTTTCGACTGAAATGATGTTGATAAGCAAAGCTTTTGTATTTTGTTTTCAAGGCTAGTACCGATTTTTCCGCTATTCAAAATATTTCTTCTGCGTCTTGTGTTATTGAAAATATTTACATGAAGTGCTTAACAAAACTTAACTGCAGCTATAACATGTGTCTGGTCTAATATAGCTACACCTGCCACACCCATTGAATAGGTAAAACTCATCTAACCTATCACATACCTGCGAAACGAGACACAATAGTAAGACAATAACAGCGCAGTTGCATGAGACCGGTCGAGGATTCATGAATTAATACAAAAACCTCAATTAAAAATGTCAGGAGTCCATCAAGAATGTTCGCCTCGCCGATAACATTATCAAATTCACGAGTTTAGTTTCGTGCGATAAACTTTGACTTGTCAATAACGATACCACAACAAGAGCAGTTGAATTAACCGATTATGAACATAACATTAAGAATTCACGTGACATACAATTCGTCCGTTATAAGTTGGCGAGTGTGAAGTTAGGCTCTGCGAATTTTGGAGCTGGAAATATCGTACAAAAATAAAGGATTTAAAAAAAAATGCCAATAACTGTTTTTAACAGCAATAACAACTGCAAATTGCATTTGCTTTTTTTTAATCTTTATTTTTGTACGATATTTCAAGCGCCTAAATTCGCAGAGCCTAACTTCACACTTGCCAACTTATAACGGACGAACTGTAAATGTGGATTGCTTTATTTCTGAACATAGTGTAATCGGAGCGGAGCACGCTAATATAACTTTAAAATTATTTCACTGTTGTCAAGTTTTTGTCTCGTTTGAGCAAGCATATCTTGCCCAAACGTGATACGCTGATCCCTAGTAATATGGAACAAAAGCAGAAAAAAAGATGATACGCTTGCTCAAAAACATTCGGGGCTGGTCCAGACCGGACCTTACGTGAATAAAGATTTTTGGCAACAAATGAAGTCTCTATTTTTGTGCTTAATTTTAAAAGTTGTTAGGTGTAATACCTTTGATTAACACAAATGCTTATGAAATGATTAGCCAAAAGAACATACGATTGTTCATAGGTTTTGAAGCAGTCTATGCAACAAAATTGTGTTGACTATTTATTAAGGACCACCAACAAATGGTGCATATGTTACGGCTAATACCCGAAGTGCGGCTACACCTAGTTTTAGCCGGTTAGAACTAGGTGTAGCCACTTACTCTTGGTTAAACCTAGTACGAGCCGATTGTTTTCGGTTAAAACTAGGTCTAGCCTTCATCATGCCGGCTACAACTAGGTCCAGCCATTCCCTGTTGGATAAAACTAGGTCTATCCGATATCATTCCGGCTAAAACTAGGTCCAGACAATCCCTGTTGGATAAAACTTAGATGCATGTCCCGCCAAGTCTTCCGCCCCGCGTCACACTCATGACTCACAGCATCTGCAGCAGCGGCGCGGGGTGGAGGGCATAGCGAGGCACGCGCCTCTGCAGGTTGTGAGCGCAAGGTGCTGCTGATCTACTGCAGGTCTACTAGCGAGTGTGACTCACAGCGTCTGCAGCAGCAGCGCGTGTCTTAGTTTTATCTAACAGGGATTGGCTGTACATTGTAGTTGTAGCCGGCATGCTATTGGCAGAGCTTTATTAGATATTAAAAAAACATCCCATAAAAAGAAAGTAGAGTTTTTTTATTCTTATAAATCACATTGTAATCATCTGCCTAGTCTTTTCCCAACTATATTGGGGTCGGCTTCCAGTCAAGCCGGATTTAGCTGAATACCAGTATTTTACGAGGAGCGGCTGCCTACCAGACCTCCACAACCCAATAACTGGGGTAACACGGTACTTCATGGCAAGACTAGGAGTTAGATTTACTGGCTTCTGACTATCTGTAACGACTGTCAAAGATTTACAAATGACAGCCGGGACCTACGGCTTAACGTGCTTACCGAGGCACGGAGGAAACTCGTTATGTTAAGATGGTCACCCATCCATAGACCAACCTAGGCAAGCGCTGCTTAACCTTGAAGATCGACCTAATTATTAGGAGTACAATTTTTAATATAATAGGACTAAACAGGAACATTTTTTTAACAACAGACAATAAGTAGTTGCATATTATAATTTAAAGAATATTTTATCCAACAGGGATTGTCTGGACCTAGTTTTAGCCGGAATGATATCGGATAGACCTAGTTTTATCCAACAGGGAATGGCTGGACCTAGTTGTAGCCGGCATGATGAAGGCTAGACCTAGTTTTACCCGAAAACAATCGGCTCGTACTAGGTTTAACCAAGAGTAAGTGGCTACACCTAGTTCTAACCGGCTAAAACTAGGTGTAGCCGCACTTCGGGTATTAGCCGTAACACATACACACAAATAAGGATTTAAAACATGTAAGACTTAGCTCGGTATCAATAAGATTTTTGATGAAAAACTAATAGAAAGGCAAAACCCACAGCCTTTTTTACAAGTTAAGGTAATTCCCTGAAAATATAGAAAGTTATGAAATGAATAAACAATTGATTTACCATTGAACACACATCACAAAATGAACCGCATTAGGGTCAGTTCACACCGACGAGACGCGACGATGCAGGAAGAGACCAGTGATTTCGCGCTGTACCGCGCTGCGCCGCGCGCCATCGCGAGTTGCATCGCAACGTTGCGAGGCACATAGTAAAATCGTTGGCAACACGACGGTTGCGAATTTAAAAACGTTCCGCTGCGCAGCGAGACGCTACGCGACGTCACGAGGCGCAGCGCTGCATGAAGCAATGTGTATATTTCGTGTAGTAAATAAAGTTCTATTTTGAGTTACTCTATTAAAATGTGCATGCAGCGTTGCGTCGCGTCTCGGTGTGAGCTGACCCTTAGACCGTTTTCACATTATCCGATCCGATATCGGTATCGGACGCCGATACGATATCGGGGTAAGTAAAATGTATGAAATAAGTACCTGTCTTTCATATTGTCCGGCCCGATATCGGATATCGGAGCACGGCATTTCATACATTTTACTTACCCCGATATCGTATCGGCGTCCGACACCGATATCGGATCGGATAATGTGGAAACGCTCTTAGACCACAGGGTTTTATACAATGTGATAAATTGTTTATAGCCATATTGCGAGTGAAATGACGAAATAACATTTGAATGAGGACGGCTTAAGGAAAAAAATATAGAGGTGAGCACTCGATGTCTGCGGTCAACCAAACCAATTAAATAGACTCAGTTTATTTTACTAATCGCAGTTGTATTGCAAATAACCATGGTGTTTACAATGTCTAGAAACTTGAATGAATTTGTCGAAAAAATGGACTGTCTGTACACTTTACAAAAATGGCTATGTGCTGTTTATAAATGAATTCGCGGCAAAATGCAAGTGCACGAGTATGCATGCATCCAGGGCCTTAATTCTGCTATTAGAATTGTATCAGAATTGTCAAGACAGTATGGCCAGTTTGCCAAGATCGACAGCTCTGATACAATTCTAGTAGCAGACTTATGGGCCAATTAATTATTGTATCAAATTAATAAGCCACCGGTACAGTCAGAAAAATAAATTGGTTAGTAGGTTAACTTAAGTTAAAAAAATACTAAGAAACATATGGTCTATCGGTTTAGGTGCTTAACTAAAGGTTAAAAATCTTGGTTTGTCTTTTTTAAAGAGGTCGTATATAATATAGGTAAATTTAGTTTATTAGCTAAATATTTTGATTGATTGATTGATTGATAACATCGATTTAGATAAATACCTAATTGCAAAGATTTTTATTTTACATATAATTTTTAGACAATTTTAGATAAAAAGACATGCCAAGATTGTTTACATTTAGTTAATTACCTAAACCGATGGACCATAGTAATATAATCGTCAGTAAAATGAAATTACATGTCATTGAATGTTATCAAGAGGTTACCATTACAAGTTCCGTTACCGACCAGACCTAATATCCGAGTATGTTTGTAAGTACATATGTACAACTTGTAGGCGGAGCGGACACAAATAATTAGCAGCTAAAAATAACATCATTCTAACTTCTGACCATACATATGTAATATGCGAATATGTACCTATGTAATTAAGTAAATTGAAACTTGGATAACTGGGACTTTAAGGGACCTGTAAATTTGTCTCACTTCAAGAGGTATTCTACTTAAACAGTGCCTCAGATATCAAGGTATAAATAATTACGTGTCTCGTTTATGATTCGATTATGACGGTTCCTTTAAAGGTGAGAATAGAGTGTACGCCTGTGTGAAGTTTTCATACAGGCGAAGAGCACAAGAGGTGTAAAAAGTTAAAGTAACAGTGTTATGTTCCTCACAACTATACCAAATAGTCCGAGTACACTATGACTGTTATTGCGAGATGCCTGACGCTGGTTTCCAAGTAAGCCTTACGTCTTAGGCCTCTTGTACACGGCACATACGTAGGCACGGTTAATTCACCGTACGTAGGCACGAGTGTCAGTGTTGTATGTATCATTGGGGGAGCTTGTTGACATATACGACGGCGCTATGGCACGGCACCGCAGCCGTGTTTCATTACTGCTGTACCGCGGTCTATGGCGTCTTATCGACGGTATGTTTTATTAACCGTGCGTACACACGGCGAAAAGCGTGCCGTGGACAAGGCCTTAGTGTATCACAATCATCTAGAAAAAGAAGCATAATGTATGTAACTGACCTGAGCGCCTTACTGGCCGGCTGCTCGACGATCTCCACGTAGGGCTGGTCGCGGCGCGCCATGCTCTCGTCTACGGCGCCTGCGCCCACGCCGAACGACGGGTCCGCCAAAGTGATCGCCTCAACTAGTCACGGACAATTAAATGGTAAATTTAATTATTACACAAATAATTATACAAATAAGTTGATAGATTGGATTTCTAAGAAATCTGAAAGCTGTACTGGCTTTACCTGTAGTGTAGGGTATACGGTACTCACGGCCTCACGGGTACACTAATATTTGTTCACAACCTCATTAATTGGTGAATGGTTTCCTTATCCTTCACTATGGTTCACGTATGGTTTTTGGTTTTCATCAATTGATTTTAATTCTAATTATTTTCATTCAGAAACAGCAAAATATTTTAGACGTTAAATTGTATGTAACATCTTGTAACAGAAATATTCTAACAAATAAATTTAATATTATAATTATATTTATTGAAAATTGCACCAAAATGTGACAGTAAAAATAACAAAAAAAGATAAAAAGAAGTTACTTTAACCAGTCTGATGCAGTTGGAATTTATTTTACTTCAACCATACATAATATGACGTTATCAACTGCATCAGACTGCTTAACGTATGGTTGCACACGGCCGCTCCGAAGACTAGAACCACCACTGTATGAAATGCAGGATCAATTTCTTCTTGGCGTGTCGATGGATAGTGCATTTACAAGGTGTAGGCAACGGAAAACGCCGCACGCGATATAAGATTACTATTATTTGTAAAAAAAGAAGTTGTTAAAATTGAAATGAATATACGATATATGCAGTTGACAGCTAAAATGTAAGAAAGCAATCATTGTAATATCCAATCAATTTAATCATCCTATAACTATTGCAATAACGACTCATTAAAACGCCTCGTTTCATGTATAGATGATAGCAACGAGGTATACAGTATCAATAATTATCGTATTACAGATTCATCGTAGAGCAGTCAGATGCACTTTATAGTTTATCTCACAGAACAGTGTTTATCTTATCCACGTGGTTTTATGACCACGCGAGTGACCAATGCTATTTGAATTTTAGTTCGGAGGATTTAAGTGAAAAACGTGGATGTGGAAATTGTGCACCTAAAGTCTGTGTTTTAATCACAGAAACTAAAATGACATTACGTGGGTTGTCACACTTGTCGAAACACAAAATAACTGGCATCATTACTATTGTAAGTTTGACATTTGTCGTGTCAATTTAATCTCTGGGATCAAAAAACAGACTTTAGATTTTGCTAAGATCTAGAACTTATGATAATTATTATATTTTTTGTTAGAAGCTCTCTGTTTTTTAATATTTTCGCTTCTAAGAACACTAAGTCTGAGTAATCACGGAAATAATGGTACAATGGAAAGTCACTAGACAATTTAATAACTAATTTACATAGTAATAACATATTACCATATCAGGTTTTAGGGAGAAAACCGCAAACAATACCTACGAGTAGAATTAAAAACAAAACATTTACTGCGAAGGTCGCATATGAGTCGGAACTGTTTAGCATATTAAATTATATTAATAATATTTATTGCATAGACGCAGTTACTTAAATTAAAAGAAACAAGTTTTTCGTTCAGTCCGTGGTACGGATCGTGGACTACTTAGCTCTTCAAAAATTGACAGTTGAATAAATTATTTTCATTGAATTGATGGTTTTTCTTTCAAAATTTGTAATGCAGTACTGTTGCCTTCTGATTTAATCTCTTACTAAAATAAAATAAGAATACATTAAATAAACTAAAAATACAATCAAAACGTTGTGCCATACACCTAAGCAGTGGATTTCCCTGCCGGAGTCTATGTTTTCTGTTAGCTACAAAGTTTTTAAGTCAAGACTTATCATTACTTAATAGGTTACATCTAAGCGAGTATGCTCCATCGTCGGCCACAGGTGAGATAGTAGTCAAACGCGAGCCTATCTATAAAATACAAAATATTATCACATGTGCTGTGATGGCTAGCAATTGCTTGCCCAATAGTCAGCCTTTATTCAGTCAATAAAAATACTGTACTATTGACACGAAGAAGAAAAAAGTGAGCATCTATGTATTGTTAAAGACCGCTAGGCTAGGCAGGAAACGCAGACTCGGGCAGTGAATTCAACTCTTAAGCTGTACCTTCTTTTTTAATTAATTTATTCATAACTACATTGTTTTTTACATTTGTGGATTTTTGTACCATTAAACCAGCATTGGTTTGTAAACCTACGTATAATAAATGTGTTCCCAAAACGTTTTGTGCCTATGCCTTTTGTGCATATGTTCCATGATGAACATGTACCGGAGGCGTACCTTCTGTACATCTAGAGATCAGATGATGAAACGGGCATTAAGGAATTAAATTGTGCACACTCTCCGAAATGTAAACGATAGTAATAGGTAGAGTGATACTTACAAACATCACTAATATTCAGCTGTTCGTCATTGTGGGGACCGCCTATACTTATGGCGCTTTCTGCAAAAAAAGAGAAACAAATATCAATAAAATGTATCTAATGTACTAAACTACCAAAAAAAAAAAACTAGTAAACACTTAACTACAATAAACGACAATTATACATAGTAAAAAGATTAATATACAAGACAAAAAAATTAAAGAAGTAAGATTATAATTATGTACATTCAAAATCATTTAAGATATTTTAACTTTTCATATACTGAGCATAACCACAGATAGTACAACAGAAAGATGTTATTTTTACTAATACAAAGGTGCAAAGTAATAAACATAATTGTTTTTTTTATCATCCAAAGACAGTTCTATCCACAAATAATATGATAAATGATTTGTATGATACCCACAGTAACAGTTATTTTCAAAGTTAAAATAGAAACAAAAATTAAAAAAAGAAAACAACCAAAAAGTCCAAGGAGTCACATAACAATCATATGAAAGAGTGGGTCTATTTAGAATATTCAATTTTTTTACACAAATTAATTAAAATTCAACAGGATATTTTACTAATTGTAGCTTTATCGCTTAGAAAAAAAAAACTGAAATATTAGTTAAATTCAACTGAACCATCCAATGATAACGTTAGATTTTATCAAATGCAATTTTAATAACTATTATAATATGAAAGTACTTTTAATAAGCAGTTCTATTTATTTTTGATAAACCGGTTAATACTTTATTTGTTTAAACTTTTGTAAACAAAAGTTGTCAAATAATGAAAACAAAATAAGGATATTTACAACCCAAAATCGTCTATACAGAATGAAAACAATTATTATAACCTAAGTAAAAGGTGTATTGGTGTTGTATAGTCAACTAAAGAGATAAGTATGCAGGCGAACTAACTCTAACAGTTTCTAATTTAAAATAATAAATAACAGCATGCACAAATCAATAGGTATCTAGTGCAAATATTATGTCAACGTCATGCCTGCACACCAAACTCTTTCGTCAACAGTACTTTTGTGCGTAAATGCATCATCCGAAGAAGTCATTAGATTATTTAATATCTAATTTATCATTCGGTTAACAGGTTTGTGATTTAAAACATCGTTTACAAGTACAACGAAGACACAATATAAATCAAACAAACAACATTTATCAAGCAAAGCATTACATCAATACGTGCAGGTGACCACCCCATAACTAGATAGGTATATAGATACTATTGTACTAATATACGTTTGTAGTACGTAGTAGTACGGCCTGATGATGATAAAAGCAGTCGTGGGGTTATTTGGACCGGGACCGTGGTCCCAACAGGCAAAGAAGGAACAAACCAATGGGTTTTAGTTTGTAAAAGTCTGACAGGCCCTATCGCTTCGTTCAAAAGCGAGAGAAGACATTTTGATGTTTACCCACCCTGAAAAAAGCTTCCAGGCATAAAAATATTTTTTGTATTTTGGGACCACAAATAAAATAAATACGGTACTTTTGGTAATGCAAATGCCCTTTTTCTTGTGGTCCTAAAATACTACGCAAAAAAGAACAAAAATATTGGCGGAACTTGGGACTACGGTCCCGGTCCAAATAGCCCTACGACCGACCCAACAAAGGATACACTACAATCTACATTTATCCAGATAGGTAATACCTACGCTTTCTTTTAACGCAGGCGAAGCCGTGGGTAGAAGCTAGTACGGCACTAATAAAAGCGTCAACAACATTGTCATAGCAATAAAGGTAACAAGTGCGCAGAAAATATTTTATTATAATCATGGTCATTTACACGGTACTATAATCAAGGTAGATAGCCACTAAGAGAAGTAAGACAAAATACGTGGGCAGATGGGAGTACTCGTAGATACAACAATTGTTGATCTCTTTTCAGACGGTAGTAGTGAAGAATGCAAAGCTCTTTCTTTTCCTTGACAGAATGACCCTGCTACCCCAACAGAACGGGAGATGTTCTGTTGGGGTAGTAGGACCCTGGACACGAACTGCAGTGGCCAATCTGAAAATCTCTTAACTGACTGCGGACCTCGATTGGCCTCTGCAAAAACAATCTTGCTAAATGGGGCTTCTTCGGACCATTTCTAACAAAGTGCCAGTGTGGAGCGGTTGCATAAGACATGCGTCACCTGCTATGCTGCCTATCCTGCATTTACCAAGATTTATTTTAGGCCAATGATCGAGCTGTACAAGTATCAGTTGCCAAATATTAGTCAGAAATAATTTAATTTGAGGTCATCGACACGAAAAGAAGAAAAAGATTATCGACCTACCCCAGCTTCGTTCGGGTGTTAATGTGTTTTTTTTTTTATATTCTCAGTTTTTCTTTACCAAAATATGCACGTATTATACACTTAAACCTTCCTCATGAATCACTCAGTCTATACGTGAAAATTGCTTGACAAATCGTTCCGTAGTTTTTGAATTAATCGAGTTCATACAGACAAACAGAGCCGTTGGAAACTTTGTTTTATAATATGAAGGGATTATAATGTGAAAATTAATTAATCATGACTGAACGATGAAACGACATACTCGTAGGATACTTTAATCACGTCTTTTAAATAAAATATTACTGTCACAAGGGCGAACACACTGACAAAAGATAGTTCCGGATGAAATTAAACTAAAAAGATGATATTAAAACGAATTGTTGCTAGATAAATAATCGTTTCCGGTACCATAGAACGGGACAAGTAAATTATACGTGGACGCGGACGCATCTACCTAATAAAAATATCGTGTTAATCGACAAAATATAAAGAGAACAGCTATTCGTACGTCAGAGAGACTATAAAAGAAACAACAATAAATATAACAGTCAACTGTCCGCATTATCTATGTGAAATGAAAAGTGTATAATCAACGCTAACAGAAATTATATGCAGAAGTTCCAGAACCCGATAGAGTTGACGCACCATAATATTACTAACGCATCCGCAAATTTTTAATAACGCCATTCGGAAGATGTCATTCAAACGCCATAAGATCCTTGTAGCATTAAAAATCATGTTTCTGAGTTATAACTGCCAGGAAAAGAACTGTCAATTTTATAATAGTATTCTTTTGCCTAGGTAGCAGTTCCAGAAAGGTGGCGCGAACGGTTACAACAGCCGCAATTCTCGTGCAAGAGCGTTGTCGAAGCCGTCCTACCGCATTTTGAGCCTGACTGATAAAAAGGGAGCGCATTTCCTACAGACTCACTCAGGTGCTGACCAGGCACGGTTGCTTCAGTGAGGTTCCTAAATACGATTGGGCGGGAGACCACGGCAAATTTCCACTATTCCAGAGGCACCATGGATTCTGTATAGCATAGGCTGGGATAGTGTCCAGCATGGGCCACGGAGCGACAAGACTCAGTCGCCAGGATCGGGCCGGATCTGTCTTTGCCAGCAGATCCGGCCCGCAGCAGTAGTGAGGGCTTTGCTGGCGGATCCAGAAAACTGGAATGACGTTGTCTCCTTCAGTGAGACCGTAATGAGCCAGAAGGAGACGGCCAAGCGGGACCGTTAGAGGGCTGATCCCACTAGGAAAGGAAGGCGTCGTCAAGACAACCGCCGCGATGCTTAACACGCTAAAACGCCGCTTGCATCATACAATGCAGGTCTTCACTTCTCAATCCTTCCCTTTCTTCTCTTCTCTTTCCTATGAGTATGATCAAGGTTTCTTAAGAGTAGTACTTCTGTAGTCTTCATAACGCCATCACCTGCCCACGCGCCGTCACGATCAGACGCAGTCTAGGCGTCGACGCGTGCGCCCGCGCATATCTCACGCCTGCTAATATGTCACGCCAGCTAATATCATCGGCTATGTATATTTTTAGTAGCCGCGACACTAATTGTGAGGCTCTGTCGAGTGAACGTTGGCACAGGTGGATTTATGAAGCGCTACACTTTGCTAGTGGTGTCGCCTGTCTGTAAATCGAACGTAATTATATTTTACGTCTAAATCCCAGCCATGTTCTTCAACTTTAAGGCAATTTGGGTGTCTTCAAGGCTAGAGTGGATAGGCTCTTAATAAACTAGTGCACCTCATCATCTAAGACTGCATCACTGCTTACTAGTTTATATCAATTAAAAAAAACTTCTCAATCTGTTCAGCAGTTGAGGCGTAAATGTGACAAGCATCTAGATGCATAGACTCGCACATTTAAGGATTTACCCACAATTACAGAATAAGATAAAAATAATGCGTATCTACACAACTCTTGTCAACAGGGATTTTTGATAGGATTTTAATTAACTACAACTTTATTACATAATCTGATAATCGCTAATTGGTGTCCGATTCTAAATCACTTTTCTCATGATCATTAATCAGGCTAGGCTTTCCGTTAATACTTGTAAGATAAGCTGAACATAACTTTGGGCCTTTTCGTATGTACTAGGCAAGATATACCTCAAGAGGCTTTTATCTTTTATTCTTTTTAATACTAAGCTGCTGCCCGCGACTTCAACCGCATGTAAAGTAGTAGACTCCCTTGATTAAAAATTACTGTATGTGCAATTCCAAGACACGGTCTACTCGTGTGTCTTTCGCGCCAAACCCGTTCATCCGTTTGATCGTGAAGAAGTAACACAACACACACACACAAACTCTCAAACACTTTCATCTTATAATATTAGTGTTATAATGTGCGATTTGCTTGTGCGAAATAATTTTTCCCTTTTGCGTTTATTTTTCTGTCTTATCCTAAAGGAGGAGCTACAAAAGACCGACGCTCGCGTGGGCCAGGCCTAATTTGTCCGCAGAACGACGTCGCATGAATCTAATGTAGCTCTACAAGTCTAGTTGCCATATAAAATGTATTAGACCGACGCGCGACGCGTCCAGATTGGTGTACGTTACCCACGTGTGCGCAATGTAGACCCGAAAAGGACGAAAGGTGTGGTGATTATTTCTAACTAATGCCTCGGTTTTGCATGGCTACAAGTTACCAATAAATTCTACAGACCTTCCTAGTTTATCGCTTTTCCTATTACTGAAAACCACCAAAATCCGTTGTGTAGATAAAGAGTTTGCGGATAAAAAGTAATTAATTAAATGGGCCTACCTCACGCACTAGTTTGACCACAGTTTTACGCACGCACTGTTTGTACTCGAAACCCCGTGCGTGTGTATGTTACCCCAACAGGAAAGTTGTGCGTACAGCGATATGAGTAGAACGACAAATTAGTGCGTAATCTGCTATAAATGTGCGCCAAATAAATAATTTGTGCGTGTAGCCGTATTGAAAGAACGAAAACGAAGAAAGAAATTCCTGCTGTTAACCCCGCTAGAAAATTCTAAAGAAATAATCGGAGAGAGAAATAGTGTGTATGAGCAGATAGCTTATGCTTATGCAAAAATATGCCCCAAAAATATAATTAGTTTTAACTGTAGGTTTTCGAGACATTGCGTTTCCAGCTGGGGTAAAGTTTTACAGAATCGTGAATCTCAAAACCATACCGTGTGATTGGTAAAACTCATACAGTTTTTTTTTTTAGGAAGGGGAATCATCAAAATGACTTCTACCGCTCTTGGGCGGAGCAGGAGGGCGGAAATCAACTTTTACAGTTTTACTGTGTACAAACCGGCTTGTTGCAAAACTGTGGTGAAGCTTGTGCGTGTGGTAGGCCCAGAATACTATGTAGAGATGTCCATACAAGTATTATAAACAAGATATTAATCGTCATTTGTCTAACGATCAAGTATAATAACAAACATTTTATGATAGATCGTTAATTATCTCCAAGCAATTACAATCCAAACATCGCTACGAACATAATTCCTACTGGCCTTCATTAACGCTGGTTCTGTTACAAATTTAGTTCATCATTGGGTTATTTTGAGATTTATACTGCAATTTCAAATTGTTCCTTGATTCATATGGTTCACGTAATCGTTGTAGCAGTAACCTAAGAGTATCGGGTTCCTTACGTTTCACAAGTTACTATATGAGTGACTAAGCAATATAATGTTATGTAAGATTTATTCATCATCTGCCCAGCCTTTTCCCAACTATATTGGGGTCGGCTTCCAGTCAAGCCGGATTTAGCTGAATACCAGTATTTTACGAGGAGCGGCTGCCTAACCTCCACAACCCAGTAACTGGGGTAACACGGTACTTCACGGCAAGACTGGAGTCAGATTGACTGGCTTCTGACTATCCGTAACGACTGCCAAAGATCTATAAATGACAGCCGGGAACTACGGCTTAATTTGCTTTCCGAGGCACGGAGGAAACTCGGTATGTTAAGATGGTCACCCATCCACAGACCGACCTTGGCCAGCGTTGCTTAACCTTGAAGATCGACCCGTGCGGCTGTTATTATCTAGACACGAGGTCCTCATTTATCGAAGATTTATTGACTATATTAAAAGTTATAACACCGTGCAGTGGAAGTCAGTAGACAAGCGTTTATTTATTATTTATTAAATGCTTTATGCACATAGAAGTACAGAGGCGGCCTAAAAATGCTGGGTGGCAGATTAGCTGGAGAAAGTAGAAGCACACAGGTAAGAGAAGAAGATTATGGAGCAGCTCTTTGTCCAGCAATGGGAAAATGTAACTTGGAATAAAACCCAATGTGTTCGTGACTACGTCAGCCGGAAGTAGTAGTACGCAATACGTAAGTTGGAAAACCACATTGGTCAAAAATTTGCCTTGTATTTAATTTCGGGATAATGCTTATCGACGTGACCTATTAAAATGGTTGTGTTCCAGCTTTTGCATAGAAAACACGTCACACTGCCATATTGGTTGTTAAGATAAAATTATCTTCTAAACTTTGCCCTACTATACAAAGATGAACATTGCATCTTAATCAACTAATTGATGTGTTTGATAATACTTTATCTGATAAGCTGAGAATCTTGCGAGTTGCGAATCTGGTTAAATGAGTATATCTGTAGCTCAATTCTGGTAATCAAAACCGTAACGATATCGCAGCGACTTAGTCGTTTAGACCATTTATTCACATCCATCAATCGAGCTTGAACGACACCGATTTTAAAATCTTTCGATCGAAGTATCGTTGACGCATATGTATATCATTATCTTTGTAGAATACATAATAATGTAACTAGCAATAAGCCGTTGCTAGATCGTTTAGTTTCAAGCCAATTGAATTTTCCCTCTATCGAATCTTGTCCTAGGAACACGTGAATACCGATTTTGGGTAGGATTTCGATCGAACGACTAAAAAACTTCGACGATATTTGACTCGTTTGATTTTACGTGAATCAGGCTACAAATAACCATCTTAACATACCGAGTTTCCTCTGTGCCTCGGAAAGCACGTTAAGCCGCAGGTCCCGGCTGTCATTTGTAGATCTTTGGCAGTCGTTACGGATAGTCAGAAGCCAGTAAATCTGACTCCAGTCTTGCCATGAAGTACCGTGTTACCCCAGCTGTTAATTGATTGTGGAGGTTTGGTAGGCAGCCACTCCTCGTAAAATATCGGTATTCAGCTAAATCCGGCTTCACAGGAAGCCGACCCCAATATAGTTGGGAAAAGGCTAGGTAGATGATGAGGTTACAGGTGAGTTGAGAATCTGGTTTGCTAATTAGCGATCAATTCACCCATTCCATAAAAACGGCTTTTGTCTATTACATAAAACAAAGAAGATAAAAAAATCAAAGCAGACTCTGGAACATTTTTTTTTGTACATATTATCATCAATTTCTAATAATGTAGTCTGAGTTTAGATCATGTGTTGGGCCAGTTTGCCGCGCAAAAACGGTCGGCTGCGTAGAGCGAAGGTCAAGAACCTGATATATAACATGGCTATGTATTACATAAACAAGTTTACTGCTTCGTCTGTTTGTTTGGGCTACTTGTTTTAGGTGGTTATGGCGCTGTAACTAAGCGAATTTTAGTGCAAATCGTTTTCTGGAGGTAATAAATGCAGATGAAAAGCGATCAAGTTTCTTGGTGCTTAAATGCAATTTGCGTATCAAGGACTTGGGTATACGATAAAATTGCACTATAACAGCAAAACTGTAGTACGGAAAACTTTTACACTTACCTAGCAAACCCGAAACAGTATCCAAGTTCTATAGTACCTAAGTAAAGCTAGGATATCACCAATAAAATCATGAATGGCCAGAGTGCTGAAAAATCCAAATCTAAATAAAAAAAAAAATCGAAGTCTGGGTGTAAAAAATGTAACCGATCGAATTGAGTTCGTTTTATTTTTTGAGTTGGTTTAAATTTTAAGAGTCAGAATGATCGAAGATCGTTATTTAACCAATTTTTTTTACTAAATATTCAACATCACAACTTACATCGTCTTCACTATCAGCATTTTTTTAAGGTGGGAAAACAAAATGACTTCCTTCCTGCTATTCGTGACAGACTTCTACTGACTAAAACCCACTCCAGTTCCTTCTTTGCCTTAATTCCAGGGTCCCAGGGTTACAATCCAGGGACGATAAAATCAGTCTGGGATGTAAATCAGAACTTAGCAGAATATCTGTGACTGGCTTACCTACAGGATGGAACGTTTTCCTCATATGTACGTAACGAGGATAATATGGCTACTTCGAACTTGCAAGCATATTAAGTCAAGGTTCATTTATGTTATTGATATTTTGTCGAATTGAAATTTTGCCTCTACAGTATATGTAACATATTACTCGTAAACGCACATCCTGAATGTAGTATGTTCAGAATCGATCAGCTATTGAATCGATTTCAGCTATTATTAGACTTATCAAAAACAAATATTTTGATAAATCTCGATTCCTTCACTAGAGAGTTCGATTGTACGTGCGTATAGTCGATACAACCACTGATGAGCTACCAGTGTCGTACATATCGATTGCCATATTATTTGCCTACTAATACTACTACCAATTAGTATAACTCATTTCCTGTAAAACACTAGTCAAATGTTTATCTAATTGGGGTGTTTAAGTGTGTGTTACATATGCATTGAGTTGAAAACCAGCGTCAGCCAACTACCACATTTTTGGTGAACTGGACCTATTTGGCGCAACCGCGACATACACTGTGTTAGTTTCTTTTTTAACCTTAAGTTATTAATGTTGTTTCTACATTGTGTGCGTCTATGTGTGCCAAATAAAACATTTTTCTTTCTTTATTCCAGAGTTATTTTGTATAGATTAATGAAACCGCAAGATACTAAGCAGGACCTACAAGGGTGAGGTCACAACCAACATTGACTGGCATGTTGGGGCTAGCGATGGGCGAACACACCGAGTCCGACTCGAGTCAAATTCAAAACAATCGAGAACCATCGAGTTGTTCGAATAATCGAAATAGTCGAATAAAACCTCTCGCGTCGCTAGTTGGAGCCAAAGTATGGCGCCAATCACGAATGTTCCGAGTGCGGTCAGTGTAGTCGCACCGAGTTGCACTTGGAACGTGCGCGGGAGTTGTGATAACAATGCGTAGCAGACCACATCGGCCGATATTACATAATACTAAACACGATACAGTTGGATTGGACTTGGATGGCGTATTTTGAGCTTCATATTAAATTAATTTTAACAAGACTTCAAAAAGAAAGAAGGTTCTACTTAGTTCGGCTGTATAGTATTGTTTTTTATAATTGTTGACCGATTTCTCGGTGAATTGTGGACCGATTTTGAAAATATTTTTTTTGATTGAAAGTTTATACTCCGTAATAGGTCCCATCTGCTGATGAACTTCGAAGTTATGGAACCAAACTCCTCATGTGATCATAACAGAAATGTCGTAACAAGTAACATTGCTTTGTTTATACGTGTAGTCGATAACTGACCTTAAGAAAAAGGGGAGGTGAGGGAGGGGTGTACCACAACTAAGAAGTGTAAAATAAAAAAGTCGATTGTAAAAACTATTATAAATAGAATCACCGACTTCCGAAATTAAAGTTATTTTGTAGTTTATGATAGTGTTTTTTAAGTTTTAACATTGAAGTCGATTTTATTTATCTTGTAAAAAGTTTTCATATGACTGTTTAATAATAATAATAATAACGTCTAGCGGCACTTAACTTAATTTTAATAACCCAGCTTATTTGACGTCATATACGTTGCGAAGAAACCCATTATTTAACAACAACGATATCAAACCGAAGCCACATTTAATCACTGGATTAGTTACAATCAGCACACCAGACAATGTTCGAATTCAAATTTATCTTTTAATCCTATTATTAATCGTGTCAAAGAAAATAAACTGATTTCATCGTTCTTGTTTTATTATCATTTGGATCATCTATCAAAAATTGTCTTATTGATGGATGATCAAAGTCCTAGTCCACACGTGTAAAAATAAATTAGAAAGTGGAGTGTTCGAAATCTACCCCCTACGACCAAAGTGGACATGTTTACGATAAAAAAATTAATCAGTCTTGTTGTCAATTTTATAATTCAAAACAAAACATAATTCCTTATCTTATTAAATGCCAAATCAACAAAATTGCACTCCCAAAGTCCTAGGTGGGCTGTGAGAGTGCCATGAAATTAGTTGCAACCTAAACAAAGCATTTTACTCAAAATTAAGGTAGGTGCCTGATTTTAAAATAACCCTCCTACATTTATTAACATTCTTAATTTCGTAATATAATAAAATATAAAACCGTCTTAAATCGAAATCTATCATGATCCTTTACAGTTTCTAATAACTGTCTCTTTTTCGGGGCATCTACGCAGAAATATTAGGAAAAGGTCAATGTATCTACTGTGCGGCAAAGGAGATTGCCCGTTTTGTAAGGGAAGTTGGGTCCCAGTGGCAAAATCCTTGTGCCCTGAAGATTTTTATTTTACCTAATACTAAAAACATAGCATTTTCATAATAGGAAACCTTTTTTCATTCTGTCACCCTGGTTCAGGAGATATAATTATTTTTCTGTTTTAAAAATCTGGGTTATAATTACAAATTGACAGACTAAACATCACCATGAGCACGGTATTATGTCTCTATTACTTTAATTCCGTATTAGTTTATGAAAAATTATATAAAAAATAATTTGCACACAAAAAAATAAATAATAGTTTTAGGTTATTATTCCAAACAGGTACACGATAGCACAAAAGGGACCTGCCCCGTGGCAATCTCCTTTATCTGGCGCTTAATATGATAAGAAAGAACCCAACACCATCACAACGACTTCATTTATAAGTCTGCTGTCCAGCTTGGGTCTTACTGGAGAGTCCATGTGAATGTCAAAAAAACGATAGATATTATTACAGAGATGACCAATCATTATCTACGAACACCGGCTTGTCGAGTGCCAGTGATTCATCAAGTAACGTAATTAACTCCGACGATAATAGTCCTAAAGACATACTCGTAACTGCCTGATATAGTGAGGTTTTGCATATAAACCGAATAGGACTATATCATTCGAAGGTAAAAGATAACTCTATCACACGTCACAACTCATCCAAACATTTAGTGTAAATCGAAAAGAGAATAGTCTAGATTGATCTAAATTAGCTCTAAATTAGATGACATTTGAACAAGTAGACAGGCGAAGATTTAGTCAAAGATTCAACAAGATACGGCGATTAATAAAATATATTATGCAAAGAAATATGTACTATTTGCCAGGTGGATAAAGGTTAGGTGGGTACAGATGTCGAATTGTTGATGCATTAGGTAAAAATAGTAGTAAAAGAAACAGGTTGGTTGAAATCGGATGTATATCTATCTGTACAAACTACTTGCAATAGAGAAGTTCGCTCATCGGTGGATGGAAATTAAAAAGACGAGAGGAATCAGAATATCATTGTCAGAGTTACCAGTGCCGAGTAGTACCAGTTAGGACTGAGCTAAGAAGAAATGCCCAAGGAGTTGAAATCAATGTCAGAAATGAAGAGCTTAACCCTTTTAATACTCATCACGAAGAAGTTGTCAACAATGTCTCAATGATTTAATTACAGGTTGATGGAAGACGACCCTATCTTGGCTAGTTTCATCATCATCATGATGTCACAAGTATTACCGGTAAGGAAAGAGCTTAAAAGAAATGCAAAAATAGGCGAAATCATGTCAGAAATGAAGAGTTTAACCCTTTCAATACACATCACGAAGAAGCTGTCAATATTGTCTCAATGTCTTAATTACAGGATGATGGAAAACGACCCTATCTGGCTAGTTTATGGCCAATCCAATTACTTGTAGCTCTCAGACGTGACCATCTGTCGATAATATGCGACTTGACCTTTATACGGTGTTTATCACTGCGTTATATTGTAATGTAGACATAGCTCCTGATGATAATAAGATGGTTACTTACTTAATTTGTAAACAGTAAACGATTTAATAGGTTTTAACGATTCTTTCGCTGCACTTGCTGGAAGTAAGACGTTTAGGAATTATGGTAAGTAGTTCTATGCATAGTATTTCTTGGTATGGTCATGTGAACAGGAGGGATGAAACGCATGTTACTAAAAAAGTTATGAGTTTACATGTAGACGGATAGAGAGGAAGAGGCAGGCCAAAGAACAGGAGAATGGAGAGGGATAAGCAGGCCAATGAAAGGACGAATGAATTGTGTGAGGACTGATTTATTTATTGTTAAGGACCGCTAACATTACAAGCACAGAAAATTTACAATGATATGAAAGAAAAGGGAGTTAGTGATAGTATAACGGGTGACAGGACAGAATGGTAGAAAAAAAAACGTATTGCGCCGACCTCAAGTAATATAGGATGAGGGTAGGAAACAGGCAGGAAGAAGATAAGTAGTTTTATAGCTTCTACATAAACGGTTGTGTTACTACAGTTCAAACGATTTTTTTTTGCATTTGCTCTTGGCATGGCCTTGTACCATTATTAGGGTCAATTCTTAATGTCACGCTTCGACAGACTTGTCTGTCTTTTTTCGGGAAGTTGAAAGACTTTTCTTGCTTTAAATCACCGAAGGATATAAAGAAAGAGTCAATGACACTTAGACTTCGACCGATCTTAACTGGCACAAAATGCTAAGTATCTCACTGGCGCCATAGATTACCATCTTAGTTCTACTAGATCAGTAGATTAGCCAGAATATTAATGAATGTAAGCAGTGAATGACCGTTACCGAACAAAGAATGTTAGCCAAAGATATGTCAAAATTTACTCGCTGACATATCTTTGGCGTTGTTTCGGAGTGCTGAAGAATAAGACCGTTTTCACATCTTCCGATCCGATATCGGTATCGGACGCCGATACGATATCGGGGTAAGGTAAATGTATGAGATATGTACCTGTCTTTCATATTGTCCGACCCGATATCGGATATCGGAGCACAGCTTTTCATACATTTTACTTACCCCGATATCGTATCGGCGTCCGATACCGATATCGGATCGGAAGATGTGAAAACGGTCTAAGACGCCTACGATCGTCTACGGAATGACGTCAGCGAGAAGAGCTTCAGACAAACCCGTCTGAATGTACGTCACGCGCTCCCGATGACGTCAAAGGAGCTTATTAAAGATCCCCGGCCCTTATTGATCCGTGATTACGGAGAACAGAATGGCTGTAATTAAATTAAACAGAACCTATAAAATAAGATAAGATGATATGGAAGTTAAAGAAAAATTACGAAGAAAATAAGCTTTTTCATGAAGTTATTGGACAGTTAAGGGCAGAATGACGTCAGAGAACTTGGCTAGCGCTTTATTAAAATTGTGCACTTATACTTCGCATTTTAAATGTATAACATCATCTAATAAATCTTAACTTGAATGCTGGCTGAACAAAATATAGCAATAAGTAAGCTGTAGCAATTGTTAAGCTTTTGTCGTGTATTTCTTCTAAATTTTGTAGACTATCGAAGAAAGACCTACATAAAATTAAACTAATTTGATTGTTTTTCAATTCACTTCTTTAGAATATGATTTTTCAAGTCATGATTATGATCCGAAACAAAATAACAACTTTTTAATTTAAAAATGGATATCAAATAATAGTAGCCTATTTGAAGCAAAATTTTGTACAATTAAAGCACAATTAAAATCTAAATAGTCAATAAATTAAATACTCGTTAAATACTTGTTAACTTCGCAGCCTACTACTTAGAACTGATTAAATCCTTTAACGTTTTCTGGTAGTTCAACGATACTTCCTCCAAGGCCCTTGTTTGAGATTATACAAGCGGCAATAGAAGATTATAATACATAATACCTTACGCGAGGGGGTGGGGCTCTCGGACAAATCACTTTGCGTAGGCAACCTTTAAGGTTGGGCTTTGATCCAATTAAGGGCCCAAACACTAAACTGTGATACGATAGCGTATCGTAAAAATCTACGTGCTTGCATGATGCATCGTAGGAACTTGCGAATAGAATCGAATTGCACACCGTGAGGAAACTAGAACCAAAAATTCAACATCTACGAAGCCGTACTGGGCCCGCGTTGTGTATTATTCCCTCCTAGAGTGGAGTCCTGAGTCCTAACAGTGGGAACATTACAAGGCCAATAATTCTAATGTCACCTGAACTATAGTTCCGATGCTTCAAATAATGATTTGAGTGGCAGTACGAAGAAATAAACTAAGGTTAGGAGGATAACTCCCAATACTCTTTTTAGACTAAACATACTCAACTTTTAGAAATAGGGACCATAACTACAAATCCCATTTTTGCTGTTCCCAACAGATTTTTACCTTGAGAGGACATAATAACAACGCTACCAAAGATAGACTTTCCAAGAAAATCTCGCCAAAGAAGCAGAAAATATCGTGTAGGACGATAGAAGCGAATGAAAATAGATCAAATACCTAGCAGGAATAGTGAGAATAAAAAGGCCATAGGTCAAAACCGGAGAACAATGAATAAAACTCTATAAAGACGTCTGCCTCTACGAAGTGCAGACTTATCGACGATTCTTTAAAACCGGTTGCAATATAAGTCAGCTTGATATTAAAATGAACTGACGAATAAAAATAAAGTTCAGTTATTTATAAATAGGAAAATGTAAAGGTCTCTTTAACCAAGTTCAAGTTGGCTTTAGTAAGGAGTTTCTGCAAAATTTTACCGATCAACGTAACAAAAAATACCAGTATTCTCCATATTATCACACTAACAGGTTCTAGGAATCTAATAAAATTGGATACCAGCCACAATATCATCGGTGCGAATTTGTTGACTATACATATAAATAAAATTAAAGTGTCGGTTTGTATTTTAATATCAAAACATTTTTTTATATATTCGATATCTGTTACAAAAAGACAACTTTTGTCTGTAGATGTGTCTTTAGTCTGTCTGTTTGGTTTAGCTTATTTCCGAAACGGTTGGACATATTTTGACAGTACTTTCACTGGTGGATAGCTGATTTTATAAGGAGTAACTTCAGATATTTTGTAAAGGTTTTAGTTATTAGACAATTCAGGCTAAATTCTGTAGGCCCAAAAGCTTTGTAACTTTATTTAAACAATAGTAAGGAAATGTGGTTGCCTGATTACGGTTGCCAGCCAATTTATTAGGGATAACGCACTTGATTGGGTATTTGAAAACTAGATACTGGAAACAAATTGTATTCGTATTTAAAATTGTAAACCAAACCAATGTGATATTTGTTTTAAAGAGTGCCCGAGCGAAAGACGATATTTGAATAATGTTATTTCCAAGAAGTAATTTTCCCATGTCATCAGTACTGGATTTTGTAAGTTTCTCCATAAAAACTTCGGAGCCCCATTTAATCACCTTAGGGAGTCAATTTAAGAAAATCTTCTCTTATTGCTCGTCTACGACATAAAATGAAACCAAGAGTAAATATGCTCCTAGTCCTAGTAGTTTCGGCTATGCGTTGATATGTTAGTAAGTCTGTAGTAGATATTTGTAATATTTCTGAGACATCTTGTACAACAAACAGAATCGTTGCACTTTTCTAAACCCATTCATCAACGTGACATTTGCTACCGAGAAAGGAATGAAAACATCACCAGTCACTGCAGGCAAGTGACATTACGACTGTAGGTATGAGGGAGACAAATATTACAGTGCGATGCGCCCGACTACAGATAACGGCATATGAAACGAGGAAAATAAACTGTTTAACTAATATTTAATTTAAAAAGAAGTAAGTTCAAAGGTGACTAGGTACCTACAATCGGAGTACGGAAACAGGAAAAGTACTCCCACTAAGAATTCAGAACTCATTTCTGAAAACAGTGTAGTTTAAAAAAATAGTTCAAAGGTGACTATGACCGGGCACGGAAACAGGAAAATACTCCCACTTAGAATTCAGATCCGAAAACATTGCAATAGTTAGATAACAGTACAAATAATTATAAATAGTCACCAAAATGAAACGTAATCCGGAATTGAAAATGATTCATATTTTGCCCAAGTATCGTTAGTCAAAAATAACTAGAGCTTCCTTTAACCGCTTGAATCGGATAGGTTCGACGAGTGTTTCCGTGCCCTATTCGCCACGGTCGTGCATTTACGACTGGATATGCCAACTCGTTTAGCTCTTTAACTCCCATAAGACATAGGTCAGACAGAAGAGATGGCGACATGGGAGTATCTGGGAGTAGAAGTATGACCCTGACGGAATAAACGCGAGTGTTTGTCGGATATATTCGACGTAGGCAGTTAAGAGGTTAAATAATAAGAGCAAGGAGGGATGTATCTAGTTCTGAACTTAACCGACTAAGACGTGAGGATGGGTAGTTTTTTGTGCGCCCAAAGATTTAATTTCATCTCTTCATCATGGGCGTTTTAGGACCCTTATAACTTTCGACATTACAAGTCCCAATCCTCAACCCGGAGATCGAACGACTCAAAGAATGACTCAAACATCAAAATGACAATAGCAACATACTAAACGGTTCCCTTAAGTGGTTGTAATAAAAGATAGCAGTACATGAACAAGCGATTGTGCTAGAAAATAGCCCTTATACCAATGCACAGTGGAAGGCCTACGCTGCTGCATACAAATGACCCCTTATTAGTTTTATTCACAATTCTGAATTTATAAGCGAGCACATTGTATGCTATACTGTATGATCAGTCATAATTTAAAGCTACCCAGTATTAAATGCAACAAGGATTTATGGCGTTATAAACTTGCCAACGACTTTTATTTATGTAGTTTGTGGCACATGAGCTTGATACAGCAGTAATGATACAGAATTCGCGCAGGTTACCAAAGGCTTGGTGTCTTCGCAGGATTCTGCAATACTTCGATCACATTGCAAGGAAAGACGGTGGCAACCTCGAAAGGCTCATTGTGACCGGTGTCGGGACACGTTGGTCCGACCAGATCCGCGCCGCTCTTAATTCCACAATGTATGATTACAACGCCAAAGACAGGAACAGATTTAGGAACATCATAAGGGCTAAGGTGATGAAGCAGGGAGCCTCAGCATTGAGGAATACGACGCAAGGAGGAGGACTAACGGCTACGGTAGATCGCGGTTCAAAGGTTCGCTGATACAGTAGGTAAGTTTGACCTGAGTCAATCACAGAGATGACTCAGTCATCGTACGAGTATATTACTAAACCGGCAATAATGTCAAATCTTAGCTACTGCCATAGAGACTATACCAAAGCTACACGACGGATGGGAAACCTCTCAATGTGCACATACATCACTTTAGAGCAGGAACTACATTAGACCAACGCACACTTAGGCCAAGTCTGATTTGTACGTAGAACGACGTCGCGTGGCGTGGAACTAATGTAGCTCTACAAGTCTAGTTGCCGTATAAAATGTATGGAGACCGACGCGTCCAGATGGGCCCAATGTAATTGTAGGTACCATATACCAGATTCGGAATTAAAGCCCTCATGACAACAGCCTGAGATTAATAACAAAAACATCAGATGAGGAAAATGAATGAATTACTCATATTCAGTAAAATAAAAGTGATAGAATAAATAACAAGGCACAGGTACAAAATACACGCACAGTTACTAAATATGAACAGCAAACTAAGTCGACAACACAATGTATTTTTAGGCAAGGGACAAGTATACTTGGGGTGAAATGTTTGTTAGTACTTTAGGGTTTAAATGAAACCTAGGGTTGCTCCCTTTGCATATTTTAAAATGCCCTTGTATCGATTTTTTAGGTTGGTATGGTAGCATGATAATGTACTGGTTGCATGTTCAGTCTATTAAAATTAAATGAGTTTTACTGGTAGGGTTTGTAACCCTTTTTTATTATTAAATAAGTAAGAGTTGAGGCAATTTATTCATTTGAATTGGGTAACAGTTACAGTACCTAATATTATAAAAAGGTAGTTTATTTTTTTTGTTTGTAGGAGGTACTGTGACCTGAAAGTACTGGTTTAATTGCTAAAATTTATTCACCGTTAGAAAGCTGCTTTATTCCTGAGCAACATCTATTGGTTATATTTTATGTATGCGAGTGAAGCCACAGATACAACCTAGTATTTAATATTTTCAAAAAAATATTTAACGGCATAAAAATAATTTTGCCAGTGTTCAATATCAATCGAACCGACTCGTGTTCATAAATTAATCAACAATTTAAATAAAAATAAGTATTATGACATAACGTAAGTAACTAATAGCAAGTCATTTATTACAATAAGCTTATTGTGACACCCCATAACAACTCATAAATATTTTCTATCTATGTGTGGATGATTTATTAATACTTTATAATATTTGCGATGTCAACTTAGATATTTTTGAAAGAGGAATTGATAGTAAAAACTTATTTCAATTAAATTTTTGTAGTACGTCTTGGAGTTGCAGATACCGGCCTGTTATGCTACTACTAAAGTATTGCACCACCGTTTTTAATCATTATTTATATATATATTTATATTGAACTATTGCATCATAATTAATATAATTTAACACTTCCAATGCCAAGAAAATACAATAATTTGTTTTGGGTGCCCGCAACTTGTCTCTTTAACTGTTGTTATATGCAGCTATCTTAGTCCCAACTTCTGTTCATAGTCAGAACTCAACAAGCAAGTCCAAAGCTAAGTAAAACAGATGGTGTATATATGTTTTAAATAAGGTTAGCACTCTCTCTGCCTAGCCTTTTCCCAACTATATTGGGGTCGGCTTCCAGTCAAGCCGGATTTAGCTGAATACCAGTATTTTACGAGGAGCGGCTGCCTACCAGACCTCCACAACCCATTAGCTGGGGTAACACGGTACTTCATGGCAAGACTGGAGTCAGATTTACTGGCTTCTGACTACCCGTAACGACTGCCAAAGATCTACAAATGACAGCCGGGACCAACGGCTTAACGTGCTTTCCGAGGCACGGAGGAAACTCGTTATGTTAAGATGGTCACCCATCCACAGACCAACCTAGGCAAGCGTTGCTTAACCTTGAAGATCGACCTGTGCGGCTGTTATTATCTAGCCACGAGCCCCTAAATAAGGTTAGCACTAAATGAATTAAATAATTAGTGGTCTAGGCGAGTCAAAGAATAATTTAACAGGAAATACTAGTAAGTAATTTGAATTTAAGATATACACAACAAAAATATAATTTAAATAATTAGAATATACAAATTGTCAATAATATTACTTCAAAATAATTTTTTTAACCCAGCTTTCATTACATAACCGGACATTCTATTTATTCTAAATGGACTCGCAACATAACTTCAAATCATTGTCGCAGTAGTATCATATAAAAAATGATTAATAGATTAAGTATTAAATACAAACATACCTAAATGCTGTATGAGTTTTTTCATCACATCATTAAAAATGTCTAAATCCATGTTTAACAATATGTTTATTCGCCGTTTATTGTAAGCACTTTATAACAGAACGTCCAGTTAACACCGTGTTCACCAGTTTGTGTCCGGACACTAACTGCCAAAGCTTCTTTCAGTAAACAGTTCCTGACATACACGATAACAGGTCATGCTATCAAAACAATACTGGGAAAAACCCGAAATCATACTAGTACTTACTTAGGTGTGAGTGTTTTAAGCTGTGCTGATAGGTCTACTGTTAAAAATTTTGTGCATGTAATTGTGCAGGGAGTGTAAGCATTTCGTGGTCACTTAGGTTAAAAGTTCATGTTTATAATATTGTTTTGTACCTAAATACATATTAGGAATTGTTATTGTATACAACTTTGAATCAAAGACACAATTCTTTATCAACTCGTTTTAAACATTATGTGGTGGTGTCAAGTAGCTCACTTATAACTTAATTTTTTGAAGTGATCTATTACTGCAAATATATTATTATTTATGACATAATTTTAATAATTATTATTCACATAATTTTCAGTTATTTTATGTTAATGTTGTGTAAATGTTTTTTTTTGTATGGTCAATATTAGATAATGTGAATCTAAAATTTATATATGTGGTGAATACTGCAAATCATTTCCATAAAAAAAATTGCAAGTCATTCTTTTGTCTCAAGACCCTTTAGATCACCACATGAAGAAATAACTAAAATGGCCAACTTTTATGACATTGATAATTAATATTTAAGTAAAAACCACATTTTAAAATTACTTTTATAAGGCAGAATCACCAGGGCAGCCCATGAAATTAAAGTTTTCAAGTTTTTTTTTCATTTTGCAGGTCTGTGTCAGGTTTTATGTTGATTAAAATATGATTTATGACTGTAACACCCATAACAAATATTTATTATTATCCTTAAAATCACCTATACAGCCGTCTAAAGTTCGTCTAATCCTACTGAATAGTTATTTTATGGAAAAATCATTCAATAGTGTTAGGTACTAAATGCATGGAACATACATAACACAATAATGAAGACTATATATTTTAAAAATAATCTATGCATTGTGTAGCTCAAAACAAAAAGAGAAAGTAGAATCCACGTAGAATCCATTGTAAATGCAGATCATAGACCGGCTTCATGTCACTGATACAATTCTACAATATACAGTACATATTTGCAGAATTATGTGTAAAATGTACAACATTTCCCATCAACGAGGTCACGTAACTTGTGTGAAAAGCATAGCTCTCATATTTTGTAGGCACAACTACCTGTTGGATTCAACTCAAATATTTTACAGGAATTAAACTTGATGTGTTTAATGTAATACTTTGTTAAAAAGTAGATGAATCTTTTAGGTACATAACATCTAGCACTGAGGAAATGAAAACTAAAGTCTTTTAATTTATGATTCCCCGAGCTGTAGCCGGCAACTGCGCTGTCATTGTCTTACTATTGTGTCTTGTTTTGCGGGTATCTGATAGCTTAATTCTTCCTTTATTACAGTCATAAATTGAATTGTTAGTTCATGAATAAATTGAATTGTTAGTTCCCCGACCGGTCCTATGGGACCGTGCTGTTGTTTTACTATTGTGTCTCGTTTTGTGGGTATGTGATAGGTTAAGATCAGAAAGTTTAATAACATAAACTTTCAACTGACAATATGATCTACTAGTAAAATTGTTCATAGTTTTACTAGTTGTTCAGAAAGATCCATGAAGTAACTAACTAAATACAGATGGTTTCTTCTTTCCCTAAAATAATAATTAATTTAGATACTTTAATTTCCAAGTTTCTAATAATTGTCTCAGCACCAAGTACAGATACATACACTTATTACATCTAAACTACTATTTTTAAGTTGCTTTATCAATGAATTGGTTTAAAGTTTTCAAGCTACTAGCCATGCAAATAAAACTAAAAATGAGAAGTTGAGAAGGTATTTTTAAATAAAATATTATGTAAAAAGTAAAAAAAGTGAAGTGATATTACTTCCAGATTTGAATTTCAACACAGATTAAAAAGTCATCTGTCAAAATTCAAATCTGTCAAACTTTGACATGAATAATTACAATCAAGGTGCACAGTGGGTTCAGTTTTTGTGTATCTTTAATTAAATAGTAATTTGACTTTGTTTACAGAAAAAAAGAGAACACATTCGCAAATGAAATTACTTCTGATAGAGTGGGTAGGTAGGTAATTAGTGTCTATATTCTGCTTTAGAGATTATGACCACAGATAATAGAAATGTAAATAAATATGTGCACAGTGAGTATCTTTGTACGAGTCAACGAAACTAGGAGCTAAAAATAGATACAAGGAACAGAAAAAGTATTGACAAAAGATTGAAAGGCAGTGTAAAGAGGCAAGGAAAAGATTAGAATGTGATAAATGAATGAATTGAAACTACGAAATGGAAATAACTAAACGTACATCGAAAGCAGATTTTATATATTTCCACAGTGTGCGGCCAGCATTTAGGATATAAATAGAACATTACACTCAACCACCCAGCTAACTAGAACATTGAGAAGCTACACAAGTACTGGCTGAAAATGCACCAAAATTAACCAGACTAGGCTGAATGATCTGTTCCCTTTGCTTTTAAAACTTATAAGTGCAAACAACAAGTGCAATGACGGATCGCCAGAAACAAAAATGGTATGGCATATTACATGCATGTCGTACAGTTTACCTCCGCCGATGTCCATCGCACGGTACGAATAGGCCGCGGCCGCGGACACCTCACAGCGGTCCTTCCGCACGCGACAATATCAAAACGCACATTTATATTAACTTCGTCATAACTCGTTTCGTTTTAAAACATAACACTTCCCACTTTCAGAGTGTACTTTCATGAACTTTGAACGCACTAAACCTCACTTTTTAACTGAAAACCGATCAACTGATTCGCAAACACACGATGTACTTCACAAATTGTAAACTATAGACGTACCTCCAGCATGAATGATCCTATAATAATAACTGTGAACTGTTTCTTCGCTCTCGCTCGGCCAAGGAACTAGTTATCAAGGTCTCTCGTCTCGACGCTGAGCACTTCCAAGAATTGTCACAGATTATGTCGCGAACTTTAACACTGTATTTTTAACGCGCGGCACTAATTTTAATAACTACGGTTAATTAATTAAATAAAAAATATTCAGGTAACGAACGTATCGTAGTGAAGTAACACTACTCCGGTTAGTGAACGTCAAAAACTCCAATGATAAATCTTATTGGTGTGCGTGAAGACCCGACATCACACTACGAACGACTGCCGGCGATTGGCCGCAAACTGTCACATGGCGGCCGTGTGACGTACGCGGACATGGCGCATGCGTATTCTGAATTATAAACTTTATTTCGCGAGTGTGAGCGAGAAAGAGATATCGGTCTGCGTTCGTACCATTCATTCGCTGCTGATAGATTTTTCCCGCCAAAATTAAAAGAGCAGAAATGTCATTTGTCAGTAGAAAACTTAGAAGTTGTTAATGTGGAAGTTTTTGGCGGGATTTTTTCAAATGAAGTTCCTTGGGCCTTAAAATAATTATTTGCGAATTGATTCCTTGTGGAATTGTTAGGTAAAGTATCTACACAACTGGATAACTTGTGGAATTATTGAAACAGACACCACGATCTCGGTAAAATACAGCTAAGTACTCGTACATACATACCTTTATGGAGCTTGCCGAGAAGGCCCACTCGATACATTCTCTACCAAATATTGCAAAACATAAGAATGTGTTCATGATAGCGATCTAGCGACTGTAAAATAAGCCTATTTAGCAGCTTGATACTTACATTTACCGTGGGTGCTGCTTTTCAGGGTAAGCAGAAATAGCTGTCTAGCTAGCTGTATATCAAACGTTACTGATTGATGAGAAGTTTCACTATTATTTTATAATAATAATAATTCCGGGGGAGTCCTATGCCCAGAAGTGGACGTCTTTCGGCTAAGATGATGATGATGAATAATAATTCAATTTTAATCCATTGGTTGTAAGTAGGTGGCCCAATGCCAGATATTCTTTCGGTGATAGGAGCTCTTATAGGTATTTCTTGACTTAGGTGTAACAGGGGTCAGGGGTTATGTTACTTATCAGTAATCTTCTGAGTAGGTAGTCGCATATCATTTTTATGTTTAACGAAACTAAAATTATCTTTCTGGTGAAATTGAAATAAATGTTTTGAGTTTAAGATAATATCTTTTTACAATGAATAATAATCAATATTTAAGGTACTTGGTACGGTAAAACTGGCAGGTATCCACAATCCCAAGACTAAAGCGCGTATTTTGCGTAAATGTAAGGTACTTGTGAAAATATACCGAAGCCAAACACTGAAAAGATGAGTCACTCACAAATTATATAAGTAATGCTACGAGTCCAATTTTCTTCAGAGCACAGTATGAGTCAGCGAAGGTCTGAATAACGGAGGAGGTGGGGTAATGCGTCTCGGTTTCAGGATGTTTCAGCCAACTCGCCCGGTGAGTCACCGTGCGGCTCGCGGGGTGCGTGCGTTACGCATACAGCCAAGAATAACGACTTTTGAGGGTAGATAGGCACTTACTACGGGTCGTAAATGTTGAATGAAGTTGTTTCATTCAAGGGGTTTTGTGGATGATGCCTAAATTTAGGGTTGGGTTGGGTTTTGATAAGTAGGGGTGGTTTTTAACACGTACTATTGATTGATAAAGTTTTTTTATTTTACATTCTGTTTGTGAATTATTTATGTTTGCATGGTTTTGTAAGCATACAAAAAAATCTGCTTAATACAATTAGAATCAGTATTGCAGAAAATTAAGCGAATATTTAATTATATACCCCAAAAAAACGTCGAAAGGCACTTTTTAAAAGCTAGAGATGCTTTATTTACTAAGTTATATAATAAGATCGTAACAGACTCAAGGCGATGTTATAATGAATACCTCATCATCATCATTTCAGCCGAAAGACGTCCACTGCTGGACATGGGCATCCCCAAGTGTCGTCATTTGTTATGACTGGTCTTGGCCTTAAAATTTGTTTCGGAATGGAATTATTTACCTACTTAAAATGCATAATTAATTGTTATAACATTTACACCTAAAAGACAAGTGATCCCTTTAATTAACCAATATACATACATAGTTCAAAATACAGGGTGATTGGAAGATCGATGCAAAGCTTTAAAGCGAAGATAGTAGGACAGACCATTTAGAACCATTTAAGCCATGATTATGTTCGGCGAAGTTTTATCATTTTTTTTTAAACCTACTTTTAAGATTTTTTTCAAAAATTCCCAAAATTTTATGTAAACTGCATATTTTTAGCCAAATGAAATGATAAATGAATTAACTTTTATTTTATTTAATTAAAGTAATGTCTAAACAACCCGAAAAAACATGTTTTAGGCTTTTCTGTCATAAGACAATTTTTTTACGGACGTTTAAAGTTCAGCAGAAACTTAGAAAAAATTAACAGTACGTTTTTTAAACCTTATTAAAAAAAAAAACCAAGGGTGCTTTTTTTGTTCAAACCTTTTTGAATACATGTTTGATAAGCGTTCTTTATTTTGAGGTATCATTTACACGGATATCTTACAAATTATTGAAGTTAGGACTTAGAAATCAATTGGAGGGAGATTTTTTAAAATTTTGCTGACTACTTAAAACAACATTTGAATTAAAATGATTTATTTTTCATACATAAAGCTTTAAGGTGAAGCTAGTACAGACAATTTAGAACCATGTAAGACATTATTGCCTAAGACGAAGTCTTACGAATTTTTTTTTAACCTACTTTTGTATTATTTTTCAAATATTCCCAAAATTTTAAGTAAACTGCTTAATTATGTATGGCCAAATTAAATGATAAATGAGTTCATTTTTATTTTATTTATTACAGTAATGTGTGAGCAACCTAGCAAAGTATGTCTTAGGTTTTTCTGTCGTATTGATAAAAATTTTAAATTTCTTCTGAACTTTAAAAGTATGTAAAAAAAATTCCAATGTTAGAAAAACCTAAGAAAATTGGTAAGACTTCGTCTTAGGCAATCATGTCTCACATGGTTCTAAATTGTCTGTATTATCTTCGCCTTAAAGCTTTATGTATGAAATATAAATAATTTTAATTCAAATGTTGTTTTAAGTAGTCCGCAAAATTTTAAAAAATCTCCCTCCAATTGATTTCTAAGTCCTAACTTCAATAATTTGTAAGTTATCCGCGTAAATGATACCTCAAAAGAAAGAACGCTTATCAAACATGTATTCAAAAAGGTTTGAACAAAAAAAGCACCCTTCGTTATTTTTTAATAAGGTTTAAAAAACGTACTGTTAATTTTTTCTAAGTTTCTGCTGAACTTTAAACATCCGTAAAAAAATTGTCTAATGACAGAAAAGCCTAAAACATGTTTTTTCGGGTTGTTTAGACATTACTTTAATTAAATAAAATAAAAGTTAATTCATTTATCATTTCATTTGGCTAAAAATATGCAGTTTACATAAAATTTTGGGAATTTTCGAAAAAAATCTTAAAAGTAGGTTTAAAAAAAAATGATAAAACTTCGCCGAACATAATCATGGCTTAAATGGTTCTAAATGGTCTGTACTATCTTCGCTTTAAAGCTTTGCATCGATCTTCCAATCACCCTGTATAATGCTAAAATGTAGCAGATTCTAAACGAATTTGTGCTCCAATGGTACACCTATGTATCTAATTGCTGGAAGGCGTTCTGTTGTGAGAATAAACGAATAAATAAAAATAACATAAATTATGAAAAAGATTCACAACACTTCCACTGGCTTTCAAGAAGGTAGAGAAACATTCTTACCTTCATTAAATTATACTTATTTAATTACTGTGCCCGCAACTTCGTTCGCGTGGATGACGAAACTTATCAATGATTTTGATGAATTTTTGGTGTAGTAGGTACCTACATTTATATGTATAAGTATAACAAGCAAAATCTCTAAAAACTAATATCTATACAAATGACTAATCTTACCTAAGAGTACTAAAAATAAGCTACGTAACACACTATCAAATATACTACCTATACTTTAAATTAAAATCTATACGGTCTACGCCTTATAAAAGTAAACCTAAGTACCTACCTAATTTAACAAAACCCTCAATAACAGAAAATAAAATACCTACCTACCTAAATATAACTTTTTTTAACGCATTGCCATTACCAATTAGGCAAGCCCAGTCACTAGCTTCTTTTAAAAATCTAGTTAAAGGCCATTTCCTATCTTTGTTCTATATTTCTTCCACCAAGTCTATTCTTTTCTTTTCCCTTTTTCTTTCTCTAATGTAATTGTGTAACTTAATGAGATATGTATTTATATGTGTATATATACTCGTATATATATATATATGTATATGATTTATAATTGTTTTAAATATTTGCTTATTTATAGTGTACACCGCAGACTACCCCTGTACTATTTTAGTTCTTACGATCCATCCTAAGGTTGTCTGGTAGATATCGCTGTCAGCGATAAGACCGCCATTGTACCCATAGTTTAAGTTATTGTATAAACTGTACCATTACTTTTTGGTGTACAATAAAGTTTATTCTATTCTATTCTATTTCTGATGATAACTAATCTAAACTCATTAAAGAAGCAATTCTCTAAAAACTAATATCTATACGAATGACTTATCCTACCTAACAGTGTTATAAAATAACCTAAGGTCACTGCTACGTACACTTTCAAACATACCACATAAACTTTAAAATTAAAATCTATACCTACGAATTTTATAAAAATAAGTCAGGCGCTAGTAAACTCCATTGCGAGTGCTGTAACATACGACAAACTTATTTTTTTGGTTGGTACAGTAGTCGGGTCTAGGGACCGAACCGCAAAATTAAGGTTGTTTTTTATTGTATTTACTTTTCCGGGACCCAGTAAGTACCCAGTGTGGTGCCCAGGATATTAAAGAATAATTATACCAAGTTTCATCGTAATCGAACCGGTAGTTTTTGCATGATGCTTGAACAAATAGACAGACAGACAAAATTTTTTTTAATCACATTTTTAGGTTCGGTGTCGGTCTAGTAACACCCCCTGCCATTATTTTTTTTGATATTTTCAATGTACAGAATTTTTATTTCTACAGATTAAAAGCTACGCGCCCTAGTCGTAGCGCGGTTACGGCGTAGCTCGTAGCCGCGCGGGCGGGCTACGCGCATTACTTTTTATTATGTTTATCAGCCCTCTGTTATATAATATTGACATGACAAATTAATAAGCTTTGTAATAAATGTAGGGCAATTTTAAAAGAGAATCTCTACTTGTTATTACTCCAAGCCCCAAAAAAAACATGTTTTAAAAATAGACCCACTTCATTATGGAAGATTTCCAGCACTTGCCACGAGGCTCCTTTCCCAGACAAATTACAAAACACCCGCAGGCATTCTATTTTCGTCCTGCCGCCTACAGTCCTCCCCAACCCTCGAGTCAAGTTATTCAAAAGCGCTCAGTTATGAGTCAGCCGTGGCGGCGGGCTGACGCGCCGGGCTGCGTTGCGTGCGGCGCCTCTACCGCCGCCGCCCGGCGCTGCTCAGCCTTCCAAGCCCTAAATTAGACCGACCCTCCACATATATGCCCCCTCTAGTTTAGAATTATTTAATATTTACGTAATTCGATGACGTGGCCGCTCAATGAAGGTTTAGCTTTTTTGTTGCATGAACTCAACATGCGTTTATGTTGAACTTTTTGCTTTTTAGAAATAGGTGTAAGCTTAGCAAAAAGTTCAACAATATATTATTGTTTTATATTCTAACTAAAAGGATAAAGAGAAACTATGAAACACCATAAGATAGAGACGATCTACTGCTAAATTCATACGGTTCTAAAATCAAACAGGTTGTTACCATGCTTGTACCTTATGAATGTGTGGTTCAATCGAAATGAAAAACCAAACAACGACGGAATAAGGTACACCTGAAAAATTGCACAAAATAATAAATTCAACAGTTTCAGAAACAGAAACTCGTCTATTTCAAATAAGTAGACCATTTAAAGGCTCTTTTGATTTTTTTAAATTCAGTCAGTCCAAAAAGATTGCTACATGAGTAAACTAAGTATTACATTATATCTATCCCTTCATGCTACTGAAGGAATAGATATAATATATGTAATATGGATAAGGGAGACGCTATTAAACACTAAATTAATGCAGATTCAGTGCAGAATTTAGCATATTTCTTTCATCCTTTGTAAGAAGAAAAACGTTTGGGCTGAACCAAAAGTAAAAAATAACCTCCTTGCAACTGTATTTAATAAACACGCAATCGGAAGCAGCGGCGGCTAGGTTTTCTACACGGCACTCATTACTTGTACTTAGCCCTTAGGCAAGGTTAATGAGCTACCCGATATAAAAAGGCGTCGTCCTGCTGGCACCTGTGGTTCCTGCCTGGCATGCGTCACGCAGCCGGCGACACAGCGACTGGCGCCGCGCCGTGCCGCGCCACGCCGCGCCGCGACGCGCCGCGCCGATGTATGGCGCTCCGATAGTGGACGAGCGTCGCCACACGCTATGTTCGGCTAGGAGTACAGTCGACGATGAAATCCTGTCATTTAATCAATTTCAATTCAGTTGTTTTGAAAATGCATTGATATGCAACAATTCTAATAGAGTAGAAAATAATAAACCGTTATTGCTACATCTTCCTTATAGAGCAAGAGCCAGCGGCCCGCAGACCTTCGGTAAAGTATAAAAGCTGTAAGTTTCTCAATGTATGTCCCCAACACAGGTAAGAACGAATCCCGTCTATGTAACTTGGGTCGCGGTGGCTTTCGCAGGTATCAGGTAATAAAGGTGTGTAAAATTGTGTGTTAGATTTGGTAAAATATAAAACTCAGTTTTTACATATTTTACTTATAATAATCCCAAAAGTCATCTTGCCGAAAGCCAGACACTTCGTACGGTTCCAACCCTCTGCCAGACACCCTTAAAGTATATTTAATTGTTACTATACTTACGGTATAGTATAAAAGCTGAAATTTATATATGTTATTTGGGTAACTATAAAATAATGTTTTTTCAATAGCCAGACAGTTTCTGTGGTTCCTCTATGTTGCCAGGCACATAAAAAGTCTAATGTAGGTGCGAGCGCGAGGGATATATTAGTCAGCGGGTGCGACTGAAATAGCGCGTTCGGTCCATTGCGACGTTTTACTGCGCATCAGCTGTCATTTATTGTGTATAATGAGAACTATTTTCTAGATTTACTATGAAAATTCATTAATAAAATACATTAGTAAGGGTATAATAACTTAGAATCAACGAATAAATGTTTAGAAAATTCTTTTATAAAATTTTCGTGTTTAGGAATCATAAAATTAATAATCCAATAATATATTTAAATAATTATTTTAATAATAGTTATTGGAATAATACAATTAATCTCACACAATAATTAATTCAAAAATATTTTATTAATAAAAAAAGAGTATATTTAATCATTGTCATCGTAGTCGTCGATATCTTGAGTGTCTTCATCATCGCTGCTCCAATCTGTGGGTTGGTCGTTATCAATATCCTCTTCTTCTTCGCCAGTTTCTGTAATAATTAATCCATATTAACATAATCAAAATTTCCTCGATAATATTGTAACATCATAATTACATACCTGATACAGTTGTTAGAGAATCACTGACGTAGTTTGGTAGCTGATCACCTTCAAACCATTTAAAATGATATTGACCATTTTGCAGGATCCATCCATTATTTTCTGGTTTGTATGTTGTTGGTTTCTTCAGGTGAGCATTATTCCAAATGGTACTAATATAATTTGCTCGCAAAAATTGCTGAAATAGCTCACTTTTACAAGGTGGCAAACTGCTGGCATCGAAATTTCGTAGTTTTTTTCGATTAAATGCCTCGTTGACATCAGAGACTGTATAGTAATCTATAAACATTTGGAATCTTGCTGTATCAACATCAATAATATTACCAACACTATATAAATTGCATATATATCGCTGAATGGTATTAAAGACGTTTTCTTGTTCATCATAATTTTCAAATACTTCAGGCGGCCCCTAGACGATCAATTATATTGCGCAATATTGTGAATTGTGCAATATAACTCATCGTCTAGGGCTAATATTGAAGAATGCGCACTGATTGAACGAAAGTTTGACGAGTCTAATTTTTATTGCACCATAGTTTTTCATTGCAACGTGTAGGGTCAGTATTGCGCAATATTTTTCAGTCTGTTGTTCGTCATCACGAGGAATATACGCACTCCGACTGAACACGAAAACATTGTGCAGTTGTGTGTATTGTGCAATATAATTGCTCGTTTGGATTCAGAGCGCCTTTCAATCTTATTGTACAACTAGCTGTCCCCTGCGGTTTCACCCGCATTTTTCGTTACTGCTCCGCTCCCGTGGGTCGTAGCGTAGTAGATGGTATATAGCCTATAGCACTCCTCGATAAATGGGCTATCTAAGACTGAAAGAATTTTTCAAATCGGACCAGTAGTTCCAGAGATTACCCCCTACATACAAACTTACAAACATACAAACTTACAAATTTTACCTCTTTATAATATTAGTATAGATATAAAGTATTGTACAATGTTATTGCAGGTCTAGGGGCCGCCTAATATATCCCTCGCGCTCGCACCTACATTAGACTTTTTATGTGTCTGGCAACATAGAGGAACCACAGAAACTGTCTGGCTATTGAAAAAACATTATTTTATAGTTACCCAAATAACATATATAAATTGCAGCTTTTATACTATACCGTAAGTATAGTAACAATTAAATATACTTTAAGGGTGTCTGGCAGAGGGTTGGAACCGTACGAAGTGTCTGGCTTTCGGCAAGATGACTTTTGGGATTATTATAAGTAAAATATGTAAAAACTGAGTTTTATATTTTACCAAATCTAACACACAATTTTACACACCTTTATTACCTGATATCTGCGAAAGCCACCGCGACCCAAGTTACATAGACGGGATTCGTTCTTACCTGTGTTGGGGACATACATTGAGAAAATTACAGCTTTTATACTTTACCGAAGGTCTGCGGGCCGCTGGCTCTTAGACTATTACTAAATTAACGTCATTTCAGAATGAAATTCTTCTAATAAATTCTGATTTCAGTGTGACTGAAGGAGACTATCATGTCTTACAAGTAAGTAGGGTTGTTTATAGGTACCTAATTTGGTAATTACATTCTATACAGAAGATATATTTTGAGCAGTTTGGGATACTGCAGGTATTATGAAATATTAGAATACAAATATCTTTATGAATATTTAAGTAACTACCTAACCTTTCCTCCCAATTATGTTGGGGTTGCCTTCATCCGGATTTAACTGTATGTATGATGCAGCTGTGTAACTACCTGTATTTTACTTTAAGTAGACACTGCTTAATCAACAATAGTTAGTAATTGGGTAACGGGATACCCTTGTGTACTATTACTTAATCTGTGCCCTCGGTAAGATTGGCGTCAGATTTTCTGTCCTAGCCTTGACTATCCGTAAATGCATGCTTATCTGTGATTATCCGTAACGACTCCCAAAGATCAACGAATTACAACTGCTTTAATTTAATGTAATCCTTGAAGGCTTTCATAGCAAGGATTTAAGATATTCTAAATATCTAACTTGGTAAAACGGTTCGGATTATTTTATACAATACGCAATTTTAAAAGGGTTTCTCTTTTAATTTGTTTATTTTTAGGTACTGCAAGAGGGTTGTTTTTTGTTCATTGGACTTTTTTTTACATTAAAGTTCCATTTGCTTTTCAATATTTTAATCAAGGTTTAATGGGTCAACTCGTTTTATCTCCGACTTATTCTAGGTAAACTTTTATTTTAAGGTCGGCTGTAAGTAGAGACAAACAGAAACGCTGAATCGATTGGGTATAAAGTATTGCGTTAAATTGAAGAAAACTCGCTGTGTATAGAGGGGTAATTGGAAAAATGAAAAGGGGAGAATAAAAGCCTGTTAATGCTCACCTGTTGTATTCTTTTAACTGTGAATTTCAACAATAACGACAGTTTTCTTTAACGTTTGAATCCCCAACCGGTCCTATGAGACCGCGCTGTTATTGTTTTACTATTGTGTCTCGTTTCGCGGGTATCTGAGTAATTAAGTACTTGCTTATCTACTGATATTATAAGGCGTTAACCATTTACCTAAGTACACTCCAATTTGAAAAAATACCCAGTAACTCGCTTTTCAATTTTGCTAATTACATCCCTATGTATTTTTGTGCTCGACTGTAGTACACTAGGGGACATGGTTTTGTAGGTACTCTATAATTTTTCTTTTTAATAACCTTGTAAAAGGTTTGTTGCTGGATGATAGGTTCAATTACAGTGGTAATGGAGTGTAAAACTGTTGTGCGAAGCCTCGGTCATGGATCAAGTGCTGGTATTAGGATAATTATAGGAAAACTCAGTAAAAGGGACACTAATGCAGCTTGTAATAAAATGTTGACGAATGTGCTGTAATATGGTGACATGGTACATATATGAGTACATGTTACACCTTAACATACCTAAAGAAAATACCATAGTATTAATATTTCTGTGGATGGGGAAAATACCAATTAACGGAGAACTGGTCATTGTCGTACTGGAACAACATTGACAAAGGGGTAGGCTTATTGAGACTTATAAAATAATCACAGGATACAACGGTGTACCCAGCCTTCAAGACATTTACACTCTGAAGGCAAACATTACACAAACAAAAATTTACGAGCACTTTACCTCAGGATATGGGGAAATGCAGTCAGAAAACCTTTGAAGCAATCTTTACATAACCGTGTCATAACAGCATGGAACAGGCTTCCGGAAAGTTTTGAGAAAGCTCCCACGATTAATTGCTTTAAATATCGATTGAAAAGGCTAAACGTCCTTAACTATTTGAAACACAAGCATTAGCTAATAGTTCTGCTAGATGTCTTACCAAATAATAATAATAATATATGGTAGGTATATTACAACATTAAGTTAGTATCAACGTAAGTAAGTTGTATTGAGTTTCTAACTTTAAATATCGTATTAACTAGCTTCATTTGGAGTAAAAATTTGGAAATAAATAATAAACTGCGTAGCCGCGTAGCACAAGTTGAGCAGAAAAGTTTAAACCTCGTAGAGCTAGCCGAAGCTTCGTAGCGCGTAGTACCGTACGCAAGGCGTCATAGTCTGACTCACTGCTTTTACGAGCTTTAAACTTTAACTTAAATGTTGAATTAACAATGTCTGTTTGTTTACAGCAAATCTTGCAAATGGATTTTAAAACAGTACCTACAGCTATTTTTTTTTAAGTTTCATTTGGTTTATTTTTACAACTTGGACAATAACAATGCATTTAACTGTGGTACCATCGAGCTAGTCTGATGATGGAGTCCCGTAGTGACTGTTGGAAATATTGAGCTTAACAAGATAGGTAAGGTAGGTGTTTGAGTACTTTGAAATGGTCTTGATCAATGCTACGAGTACACATCACGATAAGTTTGTTAGGAAAAAAAGTTTTGATTTTTATAGTAAACCTATTTCCAAACTAAAAAAGCCATAAACTCAAACGAACAAAACGAAAGAAATATTCAAAAACATTTTCAAATCTATGTCGTCGAACTGTCACTACACAACAATCAGAATCGCTTTTCAACCTAACTGCAGCTTTACAACAGTTCTTACAAATACTAAAAAAATACTTCAAAAGGAGAATATTATCAAGTGTAAAATGCCGGAACAGCCAATTCAGCCGCTCAAGGTGCCTCGAAGCGTTTCCCCGGTGGCCCGGGCCGGTGCCGGAGACATATCGGAACGGGAACTGTCCCGGGAACGCCATAACTTGCAGACTACTCCCCCTGCGTGAGTCTTACCATTGTTGATATTAGATAACTTAATTTGTAGGGCAAGGGATGAAGGTTTTTAGCTTGAATGGTGGTGATGCGATGCAGAGCAAAGAATCTTACGCCACTAACAGGTATTAAGAGAGACCAGTACTATACATATGAAAATTGTCGCCGACGCGTCGACGGCTGCTGTCGACCCTTGTCGTCGGCTTGGCAACATGCCACTCGCTCGTGTGTTGAGTTGTTAGATTTGATGGCCTAGCAGTCCTGTCTGCGCTGAACAAAGTCTCGACTGTCAAAGTCATAAGCAGAGTTTTCAAGTTCTATGAGTAAAGGGTAAAAATCCCTGTCCTGCTGGTTTTATCTAAATTGTTGCCTCTAACAGCGGCAGTAGCTGATGCGTCTACGGGCTGTGCGACATCATCAGTCATATTCTTTTCGGGGGGCTCTCTTAAGTTCACTATTTTGCATACCAGGCAGAAGATACTTAAGCTAAAACTATCTACGATAAAATATGTTATAAACTTTAAATTAGGTACCCATACGAATTCCCTACTTAGAGTAGAGGTAGGCAAATAAGAACTCTTTTTGGCTATCTAAGATTTTAACAAGTTACAACAAAAAGTAACTGCTAGCGTGGCAGCCTCCGCTACAAGGCGGCTACGGACTACGCGACCGCTACGAGTCTACGAGCTACGAATACGGCAACAGTAGGTAGGTACTAAACTAGTTTTTTTTTAACTTTACACGGTTTTTGCATTTAGCTACTTTTGTATTTAGAAAGCCTTTGATACACAGAATACAGCCACTCTGTTTTTCATTAGAATGCGGATGTGATTAATATACAATTTTATTTTGTAGTGTAGGTCATCATCATCATCATCATCTCAGCCGAAAGACGTCCACTGCTGGACATAGGCCTCCCCCAAGCGCCGCCACAGCGACCGGTCCTGTGCGTAGTGTAGGTATTTGGCAGCAAATAGATCGTGAAAAGCAAGCTTGGTTAGTGCTTTGCTTTTTACAATCAGGTGGGACCGCAGTAAAGTACAGGCAAAACTACAATAAATTACACATTTGGTTGTATAGACTTTTGATAAAATATATCAAGTGTCAAAGTGTCTTCATAGATTATTGTGATAAATTATCATCAGTAAATATTATTAACCTTGAAATATACCCTGATAACTATTAAACGTCTTCTATAAATTGCATATAATAGAGTACGTAATAATTCTCAACAAGACCTAAACCAACAAAAACAGAAGCTTAAACAAACTGAACAAAGCCCTGCAAAGTTCAACCCATGACAGATTGTGTTTCTATACAGAGATCGGAATTAGTTAGAGTTATATTTGTACTTATACAGGTTTCATACATCGAAAGAATAAAGTGGATACGTGTTGAAATTCCGCGATTAATTTTAAAGAGCAGAAAAAATCCCGACTTTAAATAAAAAAGGTATTTAGTTTAATATTTAAACCACAGTACGCGCGACGCTGCCATTACGACATCGGATATCCGAAGTTGCAAAATTTTAATGTGCACACGCGTGATGTTGCCATATTAATCTGTAGTTCGCACAACATAGCTTGGGTGAACAAAAGATAAAATTATTATTTATTTTTAATACTTATTGTTGTCCACACGGGATTGTCCATTACAAATCCCTGGAAGATCCACATTAATATCAACATTTCGAGGCAAGTACAAAAACAACACCCAATTCGGATCTCTGGTTATATCAGTGATGTCAGTAACGGTGAGATAAACGGCAGCCGCGCTGTCTACTCGATATATTAGCTCATCTAAACAAACATGAGTCAACTAGACAAGTCGACAGTACGCAGGCGCCCAAGCTTCCGTATCCACGGCTGGGTAAAGCCCAATTAGATATTATTATAGTATTCCGGTTCTAAGAAATTAGTTATATCAGTGTGTTTTGACTTTAAAGAAAGGTTATCTGTGTCTCGATGTTCGATAACCGTGATTTTTGTTGCAATTCGTATTGTGATGAGCAAAAGCACCTATTGTCAAAAAATAAATGTTAGTAGGTTAGGATACGTACAACGTAGAACCATAAGCACTGCGAGCAAAAATCATTTCTACTCATGAAAATGCTTGACCTGTAAATAAAATCATCATCATCTACCTAGCCTTTTTCCCAACTATATTAGGGTCGGCTTCACCGGTCGTGATGGCCTCTGTGAAGGTACGCGGTGCTTCGCCCAAGCGAGGCACACCTCTAGTAGTCTAGTACCGTACACTCGAAATAGAGTTGGGAAGGCATTTCCCCAGACCTAAATCAGTTGTTTTTAATTCAGTACCTACTGATCCGACTTGTGTGCGCAATGCGGTCGATATTGGCAATGGCCTCATTTTGATCGAAGACAGCTGAAAAGTAACATACCTACATTATGTACGAGTATTAGTCACTACCAGCGTACGTGAGTAGACGCGTGTTCTTACCTACATAGAATGGACTAATATGGGATATATTTGTAAATTTTAATAAACTTGCGTATAGGTATCACTTGCGGACGGCGAACAGTGGTTATCTCGCCGTCCGGACGTTTGGTAACAGTCCGGACCAAGCCCATGCCGTCGACGACCAGTATTATTCCCCGAGCGCCTCAAAGAGACAGTGTCAGCAAACTGTAGGGGACCGGTAGAGTCGAAGCCTACTGGGACCCTGGGTTGAATGATAGAGAACCCCGGGACCCTGGAATGAAGGCATAGAAGGAACAGGAGTTGGTTGTAATCAGTAGAAGTCTGACACGCCCTCCCGCTACACTCAGGGCGGGAGAAGTCATAGTGATGATTTCCCACCTTCCAAAAGAGGTCAGCCTTCTTTTTTTTAAGGTGCTAAATCATCAATGTAAGGTAACTAAGACCAAGAACATGAGTAGGTATATAGTTCTAACTTTGTTTTCCATAGCTAAGCTTCGCTTTTAACCTATCAATACCCGCGAAACGAGACACAATAGTAAGACAATAACAGCGCGGTCCTATGAGACCGGTCGGGGATTCATGAATTAATTTGATAATGCTTTCAAACAATGCTACTGCTAGCAGTCAGTTTTCCGAACAGAAATAAAATAAACAGCTAAGTCAATTTTGTATACGTGTGGACGACCGCAAACAGCACCTAGCATGTAAGAGCATTAGGTACCAGCGAATCTTAGTTCTTGGTCAGCCAAGGACAAGCTTTTTCAGACTCTTCCTGAGTCCAGTTCATGCCACCCATATCAACCTAAAATCTTAACTTGAAAATCATATATTAGGTATAGTTATGACTTTGTTTTACTAGCTAGAGAAGAGGAAATAAATAGGTATAATATCTACGGAAGGATGGAAGGAATTATTACCTATAATCTTACAAAAACATTGGAAGGAAGGAGGCTTTTGCGGTTAAATCATCTAGTAATACCTAGCTGGTGGCCTATTTGACAATACTATTTCCTCCTAATGACACAAGCTGACGTGTATGATCAATTTATTTGCTCTTTACATCACAAACGCGTTATTGAAAGTGGGAGAACACGCAACGTTATGTAAAATGTAAATAATAGGCACGTTTTCCTTAAAATAGTTACCATTAGTCATTTTGGAAAACGGTAAAACAATATGACGCGACGTGACGTGTGAAAAATTCCAAGGTTTGTATGACATTACTATAACAACAGATGTTATAATTAGTGAAACGTTATCTTGTGTTTGATCTCTGTCTGACTCTGAAATGCAGGTAATGCGAAGGTTGCTGGGATAAAAACTGGGATCAACAAGCTATCAATCATATTTGATTGTAGCTTGTTGATCCCAGTTTTTTTCAAAATGGTTAAGAAATAACTAGAAACTTGCAGAAAGATTTTGAATTAATTTCAGGAGGGTAGTTACCACAGGCACATATGGTAGTTTTTTATTTATATAAACTAGTGCTTTGACTGCGATTCCACCTGATGGTATCCACGATCGTTTATTTGCTCTTTACATCATAAACGCGTTATTGAAAATGGGAAGACACGTGACTATGTAAAAATGTAAATAATAGGCACGTTTTGCATAAAATCAGTCCTTGTCAGATAGGAAGTGCTGACTTCACATAAAGTGAGAAAAAGCGAGGTCGAGGTCCATGGCTTGGTATGACAGGGAGAAACTCCTAATTTTAAAAACTGTCTTTTACAACTCTTTTGGTGGTAGTAGATGGCTTTACTTCTGCAATAGAAACACCAGCATTACGCTAATTAATTAATTAATACGCTACGATCGACAGACAATGCGTGACTTTCAGCATCATTGGAACACAATAATGAATTAAAAATGCTTTGAACCTTCTTGACCCGCAGCCGCCTCCAGCCAGCTCACCCGAAGAAGCAGCTGTTCTCGGCGCCCCCCGTCAACAAGTTCACGGCCAAGTGGTGCGCCCCCAGCCCCAACTTGGCCCGGATCCGCTCCTGCCTGGACGCGTACGCCAGCCAGGACACCCCCATTAGCAGGCCGGTTGCCAAGACCAAGGCGGCTTCGATGGAAGACCTCACGCCTACCAAACGGATCAGGATTGACAGGTTTCTCATTTGTATATGCATTTTAAAACATGTGAGGGTCAGCTCACACCGAGAAGCGACGCAGCATGCACATTTTAATAGAGTAACTCAAAATAGAACTTTATTTACTATACGAAAAGATACACATTCCATTGTGAGAATTTAGAATACGTTGCTTCATGCAGCGCTGCGCCTCGTGACGCCGCGCGGCATCTCGCTGCGCAGCGGAAAGTTTTTACATTCACGACGTCGTGTTGCCTGCCGACGATTTTACTATGCGCCTCGCACCGTTGAGATGCGTCTCGCTGCGGAGCGCGGCGCAGCGTGAAATCATTGGCCTCTTCCTGCATCGTCGCGTCTCGGTGTGTACTAACCCTTAGCGCACTGACGACCTTTGTAAGGCCAACACTGAGGCGACAGCCGACGCACAAATGGCGAAGCGCATCGCAGAGCGTAGTTGCGAAGTTTGTGTAAGTGACACATTAGGCGAATTTCTACCTAAGAATGCGCGAGTATCCACGAAACGGCGTATACTCGTTCGACATACAATATCGTCATTCGTTTTGATTCTTTTCGAGAGTCTAGATGTGTATTTAGCAGGGCTAAATTTCTGAAAGGGATACCCGTGTTCCTAGAACGCAAAGGGCAACTGAAGCAACATAAGTGCGCTTTTAGTTAGAAAATTTTGACACACAAGAGCGGGAGAGGATGAAGAAAAGATTGTTTTCTATGTCACTGAAGTCAGGTCGACTGTCAAACCACTAGGTAGATTTTACACGCAACATTCATATCGCTAGACACTGTTTCAAAACTCAGAAATGTCCCTAGGAAGAACGGGCTCCCGCAGCTAGCGTCTCCAGGACCGCTCGGTTCAGCAGAGGAGCTGGCAGCCGGCAAGATCTGCCGCTTCATGGTCATCGCCGCCTGGAGGCGGCGCCGCGAGGACGTCCGATGTCTGCGGAAGACTTTGGAGACTCAGGTACTGGTAGGCTAGAATGGTCCGCAGATGAATAATAAAAACGTATACTTCGCAACTACGTAGGCTTTTAAAACTACTCCTATTCCACTCCCTTACACAAGGTTTCTTTTTATAACGTAGGCGAGCAATAAGAGTATATTTTTTTCCCTTCCTCCTCCTCGATTCTTTAATGGGATGAAACAGGGTCCAAAGCACGTAGAAATCCACTTGCACGCTGGCGAAACCGCTACAAAGTTTTCTTTGTCTCCGATTTTAAAGATACATATTGAGAGATTTCTTTTACAGTCTTGACAAATTAATCATTACCTCACACAGGTGTCGTACTCGGAGCGCCTGCGCATCCAGATCTGTGCGCTGAAGTCGCTGCTGGACTCCGACAACTCCAAGGTGCGGATGGCGATGAAGGAGCTGGAGCGACTCAAGCAGCTGCTCAAAGAGAAGGAGGCCGAGAAGACTGTGCTGGAACGAGTGAGTTTCGTTCTCAACTATCAGTTCGTCTTGAAATATTGATGAGGATTAATGCGCTTTCAAAAACAAGTTTTGTATGGATAGCATGATAATTTTTTTTTTAAAGGTTATAAACTAGCGCTTGACTGCGATCCCACCTGATGGTAAGCAGTGATGCAATCGTCGATGGTGAGGCGGTGGAGGATGGATATACGCCCGTTTTCAATGACCTACCGCAGTTCATAGATAGCTATCCCCGATAAACAATAAGATTTTATCTATCCATCCACAACTCTAGTAGAAAATGCTATCCGTCGGTAGGTTATAGGATAGGCAAGTAAGGGCAAAAGGATAGATTTATCTTTAGTAGCTGCAACTGTAGATAGATAGCTTATTGAAAACGGGCGATAAATAGTGCATGTCGCAATTAGTTGAGGTTTAAAACAAGCAAGCAAAAGTAGGCGAATGGTGCGGTTAATTATAAAGGCTAGTCTAAGGAAGCTAGTTGGCTGTGAAATATACTGTAATTATATATTTTGTACTTAAGGAAATGGTCACAAACATAAGTGGAAAAAACGATATAATAGGAATAAGTCGTAAGATCATCACAATAGTTTATAAGAGTTGACTCACTCTTGGAACAATTGTTTTTTAGGAGAAACTGGCTTTAGAAGATGATGTTTGTGCCGCCGAAGATCGAGCTTCGGAAATGAGTATTGGTGAGTGATTTTTGTCAACTTGAAGATCCATGACTAAGTATTGTTTAAATAAAAACTAACTCACACGCGCAAAAGTGCAGTAAATAGTAATTTTCTAAATCTTGCTTTTTACCTACTACCCTCATTAATTCATGAAACCCCGACCGGTCTCATAGGACCGCGCTATTATTGTCTTACTATTGTGTCTCGTTTCGCGGGTATTGATAGGTTAATGAATGAAATAGTGCAACATCATCCTTAAAATAAATTGGGACACATAGGGATGTGGCTACAGGCTGGGTTGAGACGTAAGAAATTCCCGGCAATTCAATAGTGAGTTGTGTCCAGCTAAGACCGTTTTCACATTTTCCGATCCGATATCGGTATCGGAAGCCGATACGATATCGGGGTAAGGTAAATGTATGAGATACGTACCTGTCTTTCATATTGTCCGACCCGATATCGGATATCGGAGCACAGCATTTCATACATTTTACTTACCCCGATATCGTATCGGCGTCCGATACCGATATCGGATCGGATAATGTGAAAACGGTCTAACAATGAATTACAATGCGTACCTACGTCTGCCAGTAAGCTATATCTCTTAACCTATCAATACCCGCGAAACGAGACACAATAGTAAGACAATAACAGCGCGGTCCTATGAGACCGGTCGGGGATTCATGAATTAAAACGTAATAGGTAAATAATTTTCACAGGGTCTGTGTATAAAATAAGAGAGCGACCTCCTTACAATCAACGTGATTTTTTCGTTTCATGATAACCTTCGTGTGCGAGTCTAACTCGCGTTTGTCCGGTGTTATTATTGAAATGTACCTATGTCTGAAGAGCTGGTCTCCCCAGGCTGGCGCAACTGCCGCAACGAGCTGGACGGCGTGCGCGCGGCGTGCGCGCTCAGCGAGCACGCGCTGGCGCGCGAGCAGGCCGCGCACCGCGACACGCGCAACGCACGCGACGACGCTTATGACAGGGTGAGCAGTTTAGCACATGATGTCCATGAATGTGAACGGAAGGGTCTTCCTCGTGACAAAAAAAATCTTTAAAGCCACAAGCAGCAAGCCGCTAGCAAGCTGTAAGTGCAAGCCGCAACAAGCCAACAACAACAACATGTAACTACTTATTCACCATGGACGCGTCAAAAAGTTTTAATCCTCTTGTCGCTTAATATTCTCGGTTGATATTTTCGAGCTCGCTCCGTTCGCTCACTTTCTTTGGTTTCCTTAGTTATATATATAATCTTTTCTGTATTGGACGACAAAGTTACTTCTATTTTTATGATAATAGACAAAACAGGTTTCCTTCTGGTTTAGTAGACTCTGATCATAGACTCAACAGTGGTGTACAATTTTAATGATTGAGAGATGAGGAGGCGCTACTCCGGGCGAAATAATCAACTAGTGAATTATTTGGCCCTGGGCGCCAAAGCTATCGCCAGCTCAGTAGCAGTTTATTTAGTTGTCAAACTAGCTATTCCCGTAACGACAATAGAATGTCTTTTACATTTTACCCTCGTCTGTCCAGCTGGCGATGTTAGAAGAAGACCTGGCGCAGCACGAGGAGCTGCTGACGGCTGCGGAGGCCGAGGTGGCGGCGCTGCGGCGTCACACGGATGAGAAGCAACGCGAGCTGGAGATGACCAGCGCGCGGCTCAGCCAGGAGGAAGAGTGAGGATCCTTGCCTTGTTTGTAGCTCTGTATAGCATACTCCTCCAGATGATGAGTATAGTGTAATGATGATGTGGAGGCGTAGTCTTGACTCACTCACTGACTCAATCACCAGTCCACAACCCTTAATTAGATTTAGACTTGGAACGCGAAATTTTTGCACAGAAATTCTTTTTGTGATGTAGGTAACATACCAACACCAACACCATACACCACCAACACGACACTCAGACCAATTTCTAAGGATGAAACTATTGCTACTTTCACGCGGATGAAGCCGCTGGCAGAAGATTGGCAGTGTGTTTTTGTGACAGATGAAAACGTTTGCCAAAATTTGTGAGCTAGAATCACAAGCGAGAGCTATATGGAGCGAGATTGTCGGTACCCAATATTATTACATGTCCTGCAATGAGATTAAGATGAGCTCGTTGAAGAAGCTATTGTATTACTCTGAACATAGAAGAAACCCTGAGATCCTCAGCGCTGGAAAAGCACAAACACTCACCTTGGAAGTTCATCAGGAGTTCACGGGATTTACCACCGACGGAGCCCTTCAGACGCACGCTGGGCTGGCCGGCCAGATATTATCGCGAACTCACAGATTTTCACCACTCACACACACATCACACCATCAGGTCAGGAGGCAGGAATGCAGGATTAATCGTAAGCTGATCAGTTAATAAACTTCTAGCGCGCCACTAGGTTTTACATGGGAAAAGGAAATATTCTTCAAGCGCACGAGACTGCCATGTCTCGTATGTTTTTTGAATATCCTTTAAGTTCAAAATAGCGCGCGCGCGTCGACCAATGAGGGGCCGGATACGCTAGTTTGGCCCCGTCGATTATGGCAATTTTGACTTTTGGAGGGAAATATTTTTTTTTATTGATAGGCTCGCGTTTGGCCACTATTTCACCTGATGGTGAAGATAAATCTGGATTTGTTCATGTCCTTACAGGATTTAAGAAACTGCCCAGATTCGTTCCTCGAGGCATTAGGATACTAAATTTTTGACAGTAGAAACGAGTGTGTAACAAATAAAAATTAAAACTCTATGCAACACAAAAGTCTTCCAGTCAACCAAGGGTAGTAAAGAGAAAACATGGCAGGTGCATAAATAAAGGAAATAATCGTTACTGTAGTTGTGACGATCGTGGTCGTTAGTCGTAATTAATGTTTTATCCCCAAAAGCTTTACATTAGACACCTTTCATGATCTTCGTTGTTGTTCCTCAGGGCTCGCTCGCGTTGCTCCCGCGAGTGCGCCGCGCTGAACAGCCGCGTGTCTGCGGCAGCCAGCGAGACCAGCGCCCTCCGCGAGGAGTTAGATGACATGCGCGAGGAACTGACGCGCATGCAGCTCGAGCTGCGGCTCACCAGGGAACAGCTGGACTGGTGGCCGCGACCACTCACCAAGTAAGTTTGTGTGGAGACCAGCGCCCTCCGCGAGGAGTTAGACGACATGCGCGAGGAGCTGACGCGCATGCAGCTCGAGCTGCGGCTCACCAGGGAACAGCTGGACTGGTGGCCGCGACCACTCACCAAGTAAGTGGGCTGTGGAGACCAGCGCCCTCCGCGAGGAGTTAGATGACATGCGCGAGGAGCTGACGCGCATGCAGCTCGAACTGCGGCTCACCAGGGAACAGCTGGACTGGTGGCCGCGACCACTCACCAAGTAAGTTTGTGTGGAGAGCAGCGCCCTCCGCGAGGAGTTAGGTTATGTATGACAAAGAAAAATAGGCTTTTATTATTATATTTATTTATTTTTTTTGTGTTTCTGATGACAGAATGTTGGGAGCAGCGCGATCATGGTTCCGCAACCCGAAGTCAGTTCCCGATGCCATCCTGTGGACCCTTATACCAGCGAGACACGGCATTCCATAGACTACAGAAATACTAGAGTGTAATATACAGTACAATAATGTTGCCAACGATATAAACTACAATATTTTAAGAAAGGTTCTATAAAGCTATTGTTTAGTATAAAGGTTTACAAGGTAAGTTTGGTAAGTAACTTTATTTTTATAAGAATGTCCATGTTCTAGATGTTATTTCATTGTAATGTACTTGTTCCTAGAATTTATTTATAAGTGATTGTTGTTGTTTAGTTTCTGATAATAAACTTTGAAATAATATTAAGTAGTTTTTTTGTATGTTAAATTTAAATCCCTCAGTACTTACGATTTTAGTTAGATTCAATTACACATTTTGGCCACGTTCATACGGCGACCATTCGATTCCATTATTTCACGTATACGGTTTCACCGTATACGATGCAATCGTTCACACGGCAACCATTCGATTCGTGTCCCTTCGTCCAGCATACTCACCATGGAATCCTGATATTTCATGAATGTCAAAAAACTGTTCTGAAATAGTGCTAAATAGTGCCCAAAGGAAAAAAATAGTGCTCTTGTACTTGCGAAGTTATAGCCATAGTTCGATGAGTATGCTGGACGAAGGTTTCGCCCAGCATACTCACCTCCGTCCGGAGAATCTGTATACGCTTCAAACATAATTCATACTTCAAAAAATAGTTCCCAAATAGTGCCAAACGGTGCCCAAAAAGAAAAAACAGTGCTCGAATAACTTCGGAGTTATAGGCTTCGTTCAGTGAGTATGCTGGGCGTAGGTTCTACGCCCAGCATACTCACCTCAGTGCGCGAATATCGAACGAGCTATAGGTACAATTTACGTCTCAAAAAATTGTGCTTGAAATAGTGCCCAATATCAGTCCAATTTTTGCTTGACTTTTGACCTAGAAAACCATTAAATTTGATTGTAAACTTCTACATACTAACGTAAAATGGGGTACAGTCGTCGACACATGTTTTTGGACAAAAATATTAAACTTTCTAATTGTAGACTTCATGTTATTGGAAATAATTATGGTATTTTCTCACATGTCAAAAACTTTCGATTAAATGCATTATTATATATTTTATAAATAATAATAAATGAATGAAACTTTAAGCGTAAATGAAGTCTATTACTTCATTGCATTGTGTGTTTGTCTGAATAAAAACAGTCATTTGCAGCCAATAAAATTAATATCTTGAAAAATTGTAAAAAGGAAATTATACAGTTTCTTTTTGTATATATGTTGCAGGCAAAACTTATAACCAGTCAAAACTAGTACTGTGACATAGTTATACAAATTTTTAAAACTCTTTCCAACCCAACCAGCAATTCAGTCCTATTATTTCATAGGTAAATAATGACATCACCAACACATTGTTTGGTTTTGCAACCCACTATGTAGTCAAACTCAAAAGCCGGCGTTATTATAATGATGTGCGACGAAGTAAACAAACAAAGAAACTGAGAAGCGCTTGTTCGTTTCGATTACTTTGTGACACAAAATGGACCCTTATCACCTTCAAAATATAGATCAGTCTTGTCTAATAATCGTAAGATGTTAGGGCAGCGCCATCTAGTATTTAAACATAAACATATTCATTTGCGTCGCGGGCGCCGCGCGTCGCTTTGTGACACAAAATGGACCCTTATCACCTTCAAAATACAGATCAGTCTTGTCTAATAATCGTAAGATGTTAGGGCAGCGCCATCTAGTATTTAAACATAAACATATTCATTTCCGTCGCGGGCGCCGCGCGTCGTAAGCCCCATACCTATTGACCGTACGTGCATCCATTACTGCCACACTATATTGAACTTTATCACATGAGGAATACAGGTCAATTCCGTAAACGTTGTGGTACCGTCCTTGATCCGGAAAATGATTATTTTGAATAATTTTGTCAGTTGTAATGTAAGCATTAATAACAGCAACTTTATTTTTCATGCATGATTTACTTCATTTGATATCTTAATCCTTCAAGCGCCGTGATCTAGACAAAATATATAAAATCATTGTTCCTAGCTACCGGGGTCCCATGCGACGCGCGAAGGCTTAATCATATTATTATAAAGTATTATTAAAATAATGTGTAATTAATAATATTGCGATTCTAAAGTAAATACTCCCTTACATAGACATTAATAATTTACACAAGACAAAAATTGTTAGAAAGAAAGTTAATAATATTGTATTCGACTGTACTCAATGTAATGTATGTAGAAGTTTACAATCAAATTTAATGGTTTTCTAGGTCAAAAGTCAAGCAAAAATTGGACTGATATTGGGCACTATTTCAAGCACAATTTTTTGAGACGTAAATTGTACCTATAGCTCGTTCGATATTCGCGCACTGAGGTGAGTATGCTGGGCGTAGAACCTACGCCCAGCATACTCACTGAACGAAGCCTATAACTCCGAAGTTATTCGAGCACTGTTTTTTCTTTTTGGGCACCGTTTGGCACTATTTGGGAACTATTTTTTGAAGTATGAATTATGTTTGAAGCGTATACAGATTCTCCGGACGGAGGTGAGTATGCTGGGCGAAACCTTCGTCCAGCATACTCATCGAACTATGGCTATAACTTCGCAAGTACAAGAGCACTATTTTTTTCCTTTGGGCACTATTTAGCACTATTTCAGAACAGTTTTTTGACATTCATGAAATATCAGGATTCCATGGTGAGTATGCTGGACGAAGGGACACTTCGATTCGATTTTTTCATGTGAGTCGTGTGAATGAGACAATATGAACATAATAAGCGCCACTGCGTGTCGTATACGTTAAAATATATTTCTCGAACACGGGACTTTCCCGTATGAACGCCGGCGCCGTGTAAACAAAACTGTTGTCACTACTCTATTCGATAAAATCTCGTATACGGTATACGGGAAAATAATCGCCGAGTGAACGTGGCCTTTGGTTAACTTGTTCGAAATTGGATTCCAAATAAAAACTAATTTTCCTCTTGTTGACAAATAATTAACATTTACTTAATTTTGGAAACTATGCCAAAGAAAAAAGGAAAAAATCGTCTGGGCGGAAGATCACTATCACACACTCATCAATAAAACACGGCGCTGACGTCATCAATTTATTTCAGTCTTACATTTCTAATCAACAATGTTTCAACTACAAAATATCAACATTTGGAATGGTTCCTATCACGGGGGGCGAGCATGCACTTACTTGTTAACACTACTAATGAGGGCTTTGTCTCGCGTTTCCTAAAGATTGAAAATAATATTGTGAAATATTACATTATCATGTCGAAATATTCTTTCAATGTACAGGGTTATTTTTAAAGTACTAACAACTTTTCAGGACTGTTTTACTGACATGACATCATAAACAACAACTATTGTTATACGACTCAAAAAAACGCACCAAAAACAGATTTTGATGTTCTATCTATATCTAATACATTTCAACTCTGTATTTTGTTGTACCTACCTACGCCTTCTGCGCACTGTTCTTTGTGTGCATCTGGATTGAGGGCCCATTTTTTAAATCCTTACGAAACGAAACCAGATTTACAGGGAATTTAGTAAAAAATTAGTAAAACTTAGAGCAATGATCCATAAATTTCTAAAACGTAAACTAAAACTTTTATAGCTAAATAACGTGGGCTCTCAATCCAGATGCTTCGTAAAGAGGCATAGTCTAGATCTCGGAAAGTACTATGTCTGGGTTGATAATGTTTATTTAGGAATTTAGTAAAGAATTTCTAAAATATTTTAAGAAATTCCCAAATTTCTAGAATGTCGCATTACAGATTTATAGCGGTTTATCTTGGGCCCTCAGATCGTAAATGTCATTTCTCGAAAACTGAATTTATGTGACGAAATACATATCTACGACTTTAAAAGATGTTAGTTAGATACCTCTCTGAATTCGTAAAAAAGAAATAGTGACCCAAAAGTTAATCGTTAAAAAGTAAATGAGAGTTGAATTTTACCGAAACGTCTGAACTGAGGGCCCAAGATTTTCGACTTTTTTTACTAGACTTAACCTCATAGATAAACGCAAACTAGACTAAGATGTTCTACTATTTTTTACTAAATTTTAACGTATCGTCCGTTCTTCTAAGTGCTATATTTTAAGAGAAAATTGATTTTTAAATTTGTATAGGAAGATGTCTTGTAGGGTGACCATAATGTTTTGAATATCCTATACCTAGGGATACTGATATAAGGGAATATAGTGGAAGAAGTCAAGAGAAATAGGCCCGAATCCGTCTCGGCTGGGCAGCGGAGCAGCGTTCGGGAAGCTTCGCAGTATCTTTTCGTCCAACATATAATACCACAGTTTCTCAAGACAAAAGTCAATAACAAGTGCGTATTGGCAGTGATGACATCATGACACTGAAAGCATTCAAGTGGCTAAGTAGCGTTTCACATTTATCCGATCCGATATCTGTGTCGGAGGCCGACACGATATCGGGGTAAGTAAAATGTATGAAATATGTATCTGTCTTTCATATTGTCCGGCCCGATATCGGATATCGGAGCACGGCATTTCATACATTTTACTTACCCCGATATCGTATCGGCGTCCGACACCGATATCGGATCGGATAATGTGAAAACGCTCTTAGAGTCATCCAAAGGGCAATGGAAAGGGCTATGCTCGGTGTTTTCTTATGTGTCCGTTTGCAACTCCGATACAAGTTTCGATTAAAAATCGGAATCGGAGGTGGAAAATAAATCAGAAGTTCCTACCTTTCTGAATCGGAATCAGATCTCTGTTATATGTCTGATTTATAATATAGGCCTAGTTGCCTGAAGCAAATAAATAAAAAATAACACTTATTTAGTTTTAATAATGTTTGCATAGAGTCAAATTTTTTGTAGGACTGATAATCGTATCAAATTATAATCCTATAGTATATTCTGACCGACTTTTTGTAGGCCGTGTGCGTTGCACTATTGCTATCGCTGTGTGTTCTATTTTTAACCTACAAAAAAACGGTCACCTATTATCGGACATGGGCGGGTAGCGTAAAATAAAGATAAAGTGGTCAACTGGTATGTAGTATGGTATGTACGAAGTGTGTGACAATCACTTTTTCTCGTGCATCTTGAGCAGTTACCATATTGACGGGTTGCCTATGGAACGACTCACAGAAGTCAAGGACCTGGGATTAAGTTTTAACACCTGATCACGTCACGCGGTGCTGTAAAAGAAGAGCTTATAGAAACCTGGGTTTTATGCTTCGCACAGTCCGTCAGTCCATATGGGGGTGCATTTATCGCATTGAGGGTTAAATAAAACCTGTAAAAATAGATGGAAGATAAAGATAAATAAATAAATGTTTTAATTAGTTGTCGTATCTATGGCCAAGATCTGGAGTACCTACCAGAGATTCCAAAAATAAATTTTGGACAAAATCATTTTTTTTTGGACTGATCAGTATGTCTCGTACAATCCCCAGAGGTATATTCCTAGGTATAGGATATTCAAAACATTATGGTCACCCTACACGACATCTTCCTATACAAAATTGAAAATTAATTTTCTCTTAAAGTATAACACTTAGAAAAACGGACGATACGTTAAAATTTAGTAAAAAATAGTAGAACATTTTAGTCTAGTTTGCGTTTATCTATGAGGTTAAGTCTAGTAAAAAAGCCGAAAATCTTGGGCCCTCAGTTCAGACGTTTCGGTAAAATTCAACATTCATTTACTTTTTAACGATTAACTTTTGGGTCACTATTTCTTTTTTACGAATTCAGAGAGGTATCTAACTAACATCTTTTAAAGTCGTAGATATGTATTTCGTCACATAAATTCAGTTTTCGAGAAATTACATTTACGATCTGAGGGCCCAAGATAAACCGCTATAAATCTGTAATGCGACATTCTAGAAATTTGGGAATTTCTTAAAATATTTTAGAAATTCTTTACTAAATTCCTAAATAAACATTATTAACCCAGACATAGTACTTTCCGAGATCTAGACTATGCCTCTTTACGAAGCATCTGGATTGAGGGCCCACGTTATTTAGCTATAAAAGTTTTAGTTTTTGTTTTAGAAATTTATGGATTAGTGCTCTAAGTTTTACTAATTTTTTACTAAATTCCCTGTAAATTTGGTTTCGTTTCGTAAGGATTTAAAAAATGGGCCCTCAATCCAGATGCACACCTGTTCTTTCCCCCCGCTCCCCCCCCACTGCTGAAGGTACTATCGCTTACTTCGCATAGACTTCGTAACATTTAGAACGTTCAATTTAAATATTTTTATTTTTGTAGAAAAATAGAACAAAAGTAGTTTATGATGATAGTAACATAGTCCTGAGAGGTTGCAAGTATTTTACAAATAACCCCGTATACAAATGGTACTATATACATATATAATTCACATATGTAACTTCAAATGCAAACCCATTGTATATAAACTGATAGCAGAATAGTCGCGGTCGACTAGAAAAACAAAAACAATATATCGTCGTCTAAAAGTGTTAAACTGCTAACTCCCTTCTAGCTAAAAGGGAGTTAGCAGTTTAACACTTTTAGACGACGATATAATTAATCTTACACAAGCTTATGCAATATTACATAAATAAAAAAATGAGGAATACTACACAATACTGCATATACTTCCTGTTTTAATACAAATTGAATATAAGTACAGAGTTAAAATCCCGCATTCTAAATACTGAATTTACGAGTTAAGTACTTGCCAAACACACATATAATTTTGACACGACAAATTCTCAAATCTAAATCCGGATGAAGTTTTAAAAGCTAACGTCTTATTTCTTATGATCATTTTGTAAGTGTACGCTAGTCGTGTCGACAGTTGCCGTTGAACTATACTGATTAGGCCTACAGCTCTGCTCGCCCCCTTGCTACGTAAACGTTAAGATGCGTTTGAGCCAGTGGCAGGAGATAAGTAGCTGATATCTATACTAATATTATAAAGAGGTAAAATTTGTAAGTTTGTAGGTTTGTAAGTTTGTATGTAGGAGGTGATCTCTGGGACTACTAGTCCGATTTGAAAAATGCTTTCAGTGTTAGATAGCCCATTTATCGAGGAATGCTATAGGTTATATACCATCACGCTACGACCCACGGGAGCGTAGCAGTAACAAAAAATGCGGGTGAAACCGCAGGGGACAGCTAGTAAGATATATTACGAACTTCCGATTGACGGGTCGTGCTATATTACTAGTCGATCCTTAACACAATCCATTCCTATTTTAATTTAATCCATATTGTGATTCACTTGTGATCCGCTCCGGCTTCGCTCCGGTGCAATATACAAAAGTTTCGAGTTAGCGAAGGAAGTAATTTTGTTTACTACTAAGCAGATACATTTAGGTAAGCAATTTTTTTTAGTTTTAACCGACCTCTATATCCAAAAATGATTTGAATTTAATTAGTATATTTGTTTTTCTGCGAATTTCTCAAAAACTACTGACCAAATATTAATGTCATCACGCTACTTATCTCCTTTCCACTGGCTCAAACCGTTAATTTTGACATAGATATTTACAAGATGGCAACTATTTGTATTTTATATCAATAAGTATGATTACTCTTCCACATAATTAACGGTATTAACGCCATTTTTGCTACATTGCAACATAGTAAATTTTAATGATTATCCAGAACTCTAAAATACGCTGACTTGTGACTAAAATACCTATTCACTTAACTTTTCGAATAGTTTTGTAACAATTACGCATTTGTACAAATAACAGTTGTAGCAATTATGACGTTAATAAGAATGTACTAATTAAATAATAAATAGCTAATTGCTAACTTTGAAACTGTGGGGATATCTTTGGAGAGTAGACACATTACTCCATTAGTCTATCACATACCCGCGAAACGAGACACAATAGTAAAACAATAACAACGCGGTCTCATAGGACCGGTCGGGGATTCAAACATTAACTTGAAAAAAATCTGTGTAGTTAGCAATATTCGAGTTAACTGGCAGTTACAACCTGCCTTCAAAAGTAAGTTCACCGAGGTTTATTTATACACCTACACAAATTCCTCATAATATCAACATACTATATTTATAAGAAATAGGTAGACGTAGGAGTACCCATTAACGCCCGTTTTTAATAAGGTATCTACAGTTGCAGCTACTAAAGATAAACAAATCTATGCTTTTGCCCTTACTTGCTTTCCTATAACCTACCGACGGATAGCATTTCCTCCCAAAGTTAAGTTGTGGATTGATAGATAAAATCTTACTGTTTATCGGGGATAGATCTATGAACTGCGGTAGATTATTGAAAACGGGCGTAAAATATGAAAAGTGTCTTCTCTCCAAACCAATAAAATGCAATCATATTGCGAAATGTAAGTGTATCATAATAATATTATGACTAGAACCAAAATAACCATGTTGAAACCTAACTCGCTAAATTATAATATAATTAATGAATAACTTTGACTGAACACTAACATCATTGCTTTTATCCTAAGTTAAGAACAGCTTATTTTACGACAACAATTTTAAGTGGTATAATTTAGGAAAACTGTCCAAAAGTAGAAAGGTTTAAAATGTGAGTATTACACATTATACTTAATTTGTTATAGAATGGTTTCGGTGACAGCTGTCAGATTCAACAAAGTAGCTATCTATCCTTTTCTCTTATCTTAAAGATGCATATATTTTCGTTTTGCTGTCAACCAACCCATGCTATGTAAAAAAGACTATACCTCCAGATACATTTGGTCATTTGGAGGTGCTTTTTAGAAAGGATTGTATCTAGCTCATTCTGATGTAGCCGACACCAGTGCTATGAATACCAGCATAACAGATAAAATTGACGACTGGCAAATATACCCTACTTTTTGAAATATCTTTTTTTTTTCAATATATATAGATACCGGAATACTGAAATCAGCGTAATTTCTGGCAGTTTCCAAAGTTATACAAATTAAAACTTGACCGTAACACCGTATACATTCAGAGACGATCTCGCACAGAAGTATACATTCACTGGATTTATTACTATTACATACATTATCAATAATTATCATATATTATCATTTATTTATTTATTTATTAATCGTAATTATTCATATTAAATGCAACTTTGGAGTTTAGATTGGAGTTATAGAACAGTTTAGGCCAAAAAATAATAGCTTGCACTAAAAATTAGGGCAGTTTTTTTTAAATAGATTTCAGTTTTAAATATTTAAAAATACACACGTATCTTATAAAAAGTACACAACATAAACACATATTGCATTTAAGGGACTTTAAGAACAAGAAGAATATTGTTTAAATTATTTATGAAATGGTTTTTATTATTATTGGATAGCAAAATATTAAAACTTGAAATCTTTTTAACAGTTTTACATTTACAGAAAGTTTCATAAATACTGTAGATCTCACTATATTAACTTATTATTAAAATAAATAAATATCAATTATTAAATATTTAAGAACAATACCGCAAAATACTTTTCATTAAAAACAACCATAATAGTTACCATTTATTAGAAATGATTCTACTTTTTTCTTTACAAATAAATTAAAATTCGCTCAGATCTAAATTAAACTACTTTTTAGGAATTGTTTAAACATAAATAACGTAATAATATGTAAGCTGTGAGCAAAAGGTTATAATAAAATTGTTTGCCTCGTATAGGTACAGGTAACAAAAGAGATAGTGTGACGGGCGGGCTGGCCAGCTACTCTTGCTTTGTAAATCATTTTGCTAAAGTTTTGTCAATTATTTGAGCCCCCGTGTGCAGCTAAGGTTGGATCAAAGAGACTAAACATGCGAATGCATATGCTACCCCCATTCGATGTCTTATAAGTTTAATAAGTGCTCATGTAGACCTGGTTCTTTTTTATTTTTAACCCTTCTTTATATTTCCAATATTATTATGCAACAATAATTAAAGGTAGAACTACATTGGACCCACATGGGCCACGTATCAGGCGCATAATCAGGCGCGTCGGTCTCCATACAATTTATATGACAACTAGACTTGTAGAGCTGCATTAGAGCCACGCCACGCGATGCGGTTCCACGTACAACTAAGGCGTCGCCTAGATCGGACTAATGTAGTTCCACTTTGCAGCACACAATAATTATATTATTTTCTAAACCGGTAACTGATCTCTTTTGTTGACTGTACCTATCAAATTGACAAAGTCAATATATTTCGTAATTTAATAGCCTCGGTTACCGCTACTAACGTTTTATGCTTCATTTTGTAGAAAAACCTATAGTTATTTGGTTATTTTAGACTAAGGGATCGATCTAAACATTCTGCCTTCTTTCTAGTGATCCTGCTACTGAAGATTTTTTCTATTTCTCAATAAAATATCTAATAAATAAAGTGCAGGCATTTTTGTGTAAAGTAATTATAAGTGATTAAAATCACAATGCTAATTACGCCTTTGTAATTAAGTTTCTGTTAATTTATTTTACACATACATTTTGTAACGTGCAATATTATTTTTTTACAAGATCAACATTTTTGCTTTAAATTCAAGATCAGATTTAAAATTTATAAATAACTGTTTTTTCATTATCTTTTCTCATTCTTTCCAAAATGTCATAACTTTCAAAATTTTAATATTTTTGTCAAGTTTATTTGTTTTTTTATTAATTTAGTTTTCTTGTAAGCGATTGACTTACTTAATAATAAGATTGACAATAAACTTGATGTTTCCTTAATTCGTTATTGTCATACGTTTATCAATTCCATGTAGATGGACTTCGTCTTTGGCAGGATTCTAGTAAAAGTTAAAGGCTCATGGACCCATGTTAGTATTACGTACAAAATATTTATGAAGGATATACTTTGGAGAGTCAGACCGGGGTTCTTAGAGGCTCTTCAGCATTACACAATTGAGTTACTGATTTTACTGAAATGCTGTTATTGGCTGAGTGAAATATCGACAGCCAATAAAATCATTTGGTACGGTAATGTAGGTAGATCATCGTTGTCAATTTTTGCTGCCTTTCAAAAACCAGATATTTATGTCTCAAGAGGTCACCAAGTAGGCAGCCATCTTGTCGTAGCCTGTCTCCATATACAATGGACGTGTGTGGGCCAACATGGGCCACTGCGTGAGCCAACACGAGCCGACACGTGCGGACAATACGCTGACGTAGAGTTATGACTAGTTGAGACATATCCGCTCGCTTACGTTCATATATAAATATTCCAATTACTTAATGTCGATCCCACGATTATACACTAAGTATTAGTTAAAATAGGCCTCTGTCCAGCAGTGGGAATAATAAGGCTTTAAATTAATTAGAAACAGTTTTTCCGTTATGGTAATTCAATTGTAAATTTTTGTTACAATAACACAATAAATATTATGCCAAAGACATAAGGTTCAAATTGAAATGATTCACGCGATAGCGTTAAATACAACAACTCAGTGATCAAGAAACTTGCTCGATATTGTTGACTATATTTTTACCTGTAAGTTCGCTTTTAACGTATAGGTAAAAAATTACTAACTTCAAATTGTACAAAAGGACATTTACAATATTCTGACCATTCCCTGGCTATAAAATTTGATGAATGAACAAAGTTTTTGCTAATATTTAACAAAATCAGCAGAGATTGTTAAGCTATTATTATTTTTAGTTCGATTGAACAACCAGAAAACAAGATACAAACTTCAAATTGTACAAAAGAACATTTACAATATTCTGACCAGAGCCCGGCTATAAAATTTGTTGATTTTGCTAATGTATAACAGTATCTTTAGAGTTGAGAAACAAATAATTATCATGTAATTTGACTAATTTCTGTCAACAAATCAAGCAAGTCTCCAACCATCACCCGCCTTTCAACGTGATTACCATCCCTCGCGCATGCTCGGGTCTAGATCATGCCGAAGCCCTCGCCGCCCTCGTTGATGGCCCAGAGCAGCGCGTGCACGAGCTGCTCGTAGCTGTCGTAGTCGGGCAGGCACAGCTGGTTGAAGCATGTGTGCGCCGTGGGTAAAGCGCCGAAGTTCGGTGCTGCTGTTATTTGGAAACGAGGGTTGAGTTCCTGGAATGGAAACGTGTTTGTTAGGTTTTGTATGTGGTTAATGATTGAATTAGCAGCATCATATCAGCCGAATGACCACTGTTGGACATTAAACCTCCCCCAAGCGTGACTATAGCGTCCGGTTCTGTGCATCTTGCATCCATCAGATTCCCGCGACCCTCACTAGATCATCGGTCCATCTTGTTATATTATTGCTAGTCTATCCATTTTGCCATCTCTTGCGTAGTCTGCGGCGACCATGTCGTGTGATTTAGGTCACAGATGAATAGTAGTAATATTTGCAAGGTCACCTGGAAGCCTCCGGAAGGTAGCTGCGAGCAGCCCGTGGTGAACTGCAGCAGCCTGGCGCGCTCCTCGGTGCTGAAGTTGGCCAGCGCCGCCCAGAACCAGCTCAGCAGGCGCTCCCAGTCGCGCCCCGACCCCGACACAGCGCGTGTGTGACCCACCTGGAAGCCTCCGGAAGGTAGCTGCGAGCAGCCCGTGGTGAACTGCAGCAGCCTGGCGCGCTCCTCGGTGCTGAAGTTGGCCAGCGCCGCCCAGAACCAGCTCAGCAGGCGCTCCCAGTCGCGCCCCGACCCCGACACCAGCGCGTGCGCGCGCCAGTCCGACACCGACACTTCTCCAGTGCCGCACACCAGCAGCTGCAAGCCACAACATCATTTCATTACAAAAAGACAGTTTTAAACATCAAGTTGAATTTACAATTAGGTAAGAGCTCAAACACCCGAGTGGCACGTTGCCAACGGCAGAGACAACAGCAGCCGTCGAGGCATCGGCGCCGGCGGCTGCTGTTGCCGATCGACGGCGGCCGTCGATATTCTAACAAATCAGGGGCAACCGTCGTGTGTGTCAAGTGTAACTATAGGTTAACTGCTGCCGTCGAAGTGTAGACGGCTGCCACCGCCCCGTTAGCAACATGGCCCCGTTGGCAGGGAAAGCGATACCCCTGACTTTTACCCGGTTCCCGATCCCTCCAATTACTTATTCCCGATTATTATTATTTATAAATAACCACCCGGCGTCGCTTTAATTTAGTAGCGATAGCATCGCTGTATCACGTGTGTTTGAGCTGATAATTTTCGAGTTACGAGTATTCTCTTCTGGTTATTTGTTATTGGGTTCTTGTTATCGTAGTCGAAATAATCGAGAACCAACTAGATGTTCGTACAATCGAAAAATACCTCTCGCCATCGCGCATCGCTAATTGGAGCTTCTAATGTTATACACATTATAAGCTGTCCCGGTGCGAAGAAATAAAAGAAAGATCTTTGCCAGAATGCCAAGTTTCTTAGCAGCTACATTGGCTTTGGACTCAATGGACTGCCCAAAGTGAAGGTATCAGGAAAATTCAACTTCTAAGAGTTGTAGGCGGACGGTGCACTCCAAGGATACATTCTGAAAAGCAGGAGCCAAGGTAAACGGACTCCTTTTAGCAGATATGCTTGTGTTTTGTCAGTGTTGAATTCCACCGGTCTCGTTCTATTTGGATACTGCCTAAAGTGAGACATTCGTACGCTCTACCATAGCCTTTCTTTCGGATTGGATTAGTTCCTTACTAGCCTGAGCTTTCGGCAGGTATGTCTCTACAAATGTACTGTCATCTACATATCTATAGATACCAGGTATCAGAAGATTATTGATATGCAGCAGGAAAAGAGTTGCAGAGAGAAGAGACCCCTGAGAAACTGTTTAGAAACTCTGAGAAATCACTCGTCATAGGCATCCGTCGAAAATAATTCGTAGAAATAAATTACTTAAGAAGTCTTTTACCCAAGAAGTCAGATCAAGAGGAATGCCGTCTGCATACGAGTATGGAGGTTATGGAAGTCAACTGATAGTTGGCAGGATCAATACAAATGTCCTTATTGGGAACGGGTATCATGCTAGCAAGCTTCCAGCATTTGGGCTCTATACTAGTGCTAAATGAAAGGTGATACGAGCGTGTCAGTACAGGAGACAAGTCAGGTACAAAAGCCTTAATAATAATTGCTGGTAGACCGATAGAGGACCATATCCTCTAGCTTTATTTACGTCTAGAGGACACGTAGTTTTAACACTATATGCATAATCTAGGTGTATGCCCTTTTATATGTCATACAACCGTCACCTAAAGCAAGTCATTCTATTCCTAGGGATTTAATGTAGTATGTGCATTCCCTAAGGAATAATAAGATTTGAATTTGGAACGTCAGAACCGTTATTTTGAAAAAAATACATAGGTGAACTTAAAATGTACGTGCATCGAATAAGTTTATTTCAAAATCAAAGCTGGCTACTAACATAATAAAAAGAAGTAACATGTGGTTACTGACGAGTCCCTATAAAAGTAATGAAAACGCGGGAGCTTTATAGAAAATTAAACCTACAGTTCTATCTTAGAATATCTTTGTTATATGTTTAGGGTTCACTTTTGCTTGTGGGAGTTCGAAGTATTAGAAATACGTGGTTTCTTTATGCTGATTTATTTGCGACTAAGTTTAAAGGATCATTTATTGGTAATATTAGGGAGGCACACACAAATGCATACGTACTCGTTAGACTTTCACACATACATACGATTCTAACACAACAATCTCAATTTTTTTTTTGTTTCTATTTTCAAAACATGTCCACTGATAGTTAAGATTAACTGTTAAAAATAGCTAGTTATACATATATTTATCAAATAAATAATTTGTTATTTTAATAATCTCACAGTTGATGTAAAAAAATATGCTGTATTTGTATTACTCTTTGGCTGCTTGAATTACTCAATTCACTCAAATTTCTATAATTAATTATATAAATCCCTTACTAATGTTCGGGATTAAAACTTACCTTTGTTTCGTTCGAAATCAACTTTGACAACAGCGACTTAAAGACACTGGCTTTGGGTTCCGTCTATTTGGCAGAATCTTAATACTCCGAATTTCATTTGGCATAATCTTCTACAATCGAATATTTTTAATGCATAAAAATTATTTAGCATAACTATTGATTGGCAGAATATTCACATGTCCGAATTCGCAACAGCATACTTTTAACATGGCAGAACTTTACTTGGCATAATTACGAATGCCATAATAATAGGGTTTGACTTTAGTGCAGTGTCGCAGGATATGGGGACTAAAAAGGGTTAAAGCTGGTAGGGCTTGGGCCCCCGATTATAACGATACAACACTTTTAACAAAAAAAGGCGTCAGTTTGTGTCTGTGTCACTGTCGATTGATTCGTTTCGGTCATTCATTCAATTTCATTCCGTTTCCGTTTTTTAAGATTTAAGAGCAAGCGAAGCGAGCTCACGACTTAGGGGCACCCCGACTCGGACAGGTTAGGTTAGAAGGAGGTGGCGGGGTCGTAGTGAGCGAGCGAAGCGAGCGAACACAGACCCCGCCACCTCCTTCGAGGTTATTTTTTTTCAAACCACCCAGAAGTAGGAGCCCCGCGCAGCGGGGCTCCGTCGGCCACGCCTTACCTCACGACTTGGGGGCTCTAACTCGATTTTTTTTTAAGCCGCCTAGAAGTCCGAGCATGTCACATGCTCAAGCAATTAATGCTATCGTCTTAAATTCGTGGCGAAAAAAATATAGTGTTAATAAATATACTGACTGCGAATTTTCTGCGATATGATGGTTCAGCCTTTCAATTATTATGGCCATGAAAGTGTAGTGACCTACATATATTAATCATACGCGCATCACACGGCCGGCTGCCGCCGCAGCGCACAGCGCACTGAGCGACCACCAGGGCGCGCGGCGCGCGCGCCGCCGTGTATGTACCACGGACCCCGAACGAATGCGGCACCTCTGCGGTCCGCGCCCGCGCTGGCGGTCATAGCGAGTGGTGACAACATCCCTGCGTCGAAGACATTCGGGCACTGGCTAATGGAAGAAGCCGTGCCACTCGTATAGCTTGTCGGCCCGCGCGCGCCGCATACGTCATCCTCGGCGAGCTCTCAACCTGATCGCCCATTGGTCTACCACCTCCTCAGTACCACCACTACTTTTTGTATGATACCCTACGGGAATATAAGGCGATGTCTTACTGAAATAAACTAGTCATTTCGTTACCCTTACGCATTTGTCTTTCATTTATAACCGACCTCTAAATTGGTGACCCCGACGTGATCCCCGTAACAATGGACCAACCAACTCAGGAGCCGCGAACCACGCTGTCCGAAGAAGATATAGAGATGATCTCCGTCAAGTCTCGGATACCTCCGTTCTGGCGTGACAAGCCCAGATTATGGTTCGCGCAGTTTGAAACCATGGTGTCGAACCAAAAGCTCAGCGAAGAAGCGAAGTTTGGACTTGCTGTGGCGCAACTCGACAAGGTAGATGTCGAACAAATTAGCGACATCATACTATCATCGGCCAGGACGGGTAGATTTGAAGCGCTCAAGACCCGTTTATTATCCGTCTACGAGGAGTCGGAGAATAAGCAGCTGCAGAAATTGCTCAACGAAGTTGAGCTAGGCGACCAGCGTCCTTCCCAGCTGCTGCGGCGTATGCGCGATCTGGCTCGTGACAAGATGCCCGATGAAACCCTCCGAATGTTGTGGATGAGCCACCTACCCTCTTCGACGAGAGCTGTTTTGGCGGTCAGTGAAACATCGAAATTAGACTCGCTAGCGGCGATGGCTGACAAGATGAGTGAGCAGATGAAGGAGGTCAACTCCGTGTGTTCCTGCAGCCATGCTAGCGCTGCGTCAGAAAAATCGCCTAACGATCGAATTTTGAATATGATCGAGGCACTTACAAAAGAGGTCGCAGAGTTGAAAATGGACAGATCGCGTAACTACCACCGTGGACCGCAGCGAGGCAGATACCGTTCAAGATCTCGTTCCAAGTCCGCGAATCGTGACACTTCGATTTGCTATTTCCATCGCAAGTTCGGCAAGGAGGCGTTTCGCTGTCGAAGACCCTGTAATTTTGCAAGCAAGACGAATACGAGCCAGGTAAACTAGTTCCGACTTTGGCTACGACGGAAGCCGAAGTCGACAACATATCTCGACACCGTCTGTTTATTAAAGAGCTGGGAACTGGTCTACATTTCCTCATCGATACCGGCGCGAACGTCTCAGTATTACCTGTAAAGAGGGTACGCAGAGAAAAAACGACGCCGACTGAATATCTCTACGCCGCCAACGGCTCACGAATACCCTCCTATGGGGAACGCACTATGACATTGAATATAGGACTACGTCGACCGTATATGTGCAATTTCGTCGTCGCCGAAGTGACCAAACCGATATTGGGAGCCGATTTCCTGCATAAGCACCAACTCACGGTAGATATACACGGACGAAGGTTAATAGACAAAAAAACCGGACTATCCATTGTCGGCAGCGTAACATCTACTTCAGACTTTAGCATCAACACCGTTGATGACCAGCAGCCATACCACGATCTGCTCGCAAAGTACCCAGACATTACCCGACCGAATTTGAAGCTCTGTCACAGCGAAGTGGAACACCATATACAGACTACCGGCCCGCCATTATATGCGAAATCACGCCCTCTGCCACCGCACAAGTACAAGGCAGCCAAGGCCGAATTTGACGTGATGATCGAGCAAGGTATTTGTCGGCCGTCGAAGAGTCCTTGGGCCAGTCCAATACACCTTGTCCTAAAGAAGGATGGCAAATACAGAGTTTGTGGAGACTATCGTCGGCTCAATACAGTGACCGTGCCTGACCGTTACCCCATTCCAAGACTTCATGATTTTACCTACAACTTGCTGGGGAAGAAGTACTTCTCCATAATCGACATGAAAAAGGCCTATTATCAAGTGAGAACTCGCGAAGAGGATATACAGAAGACTGCCGTCATCACACCCTTCGGGTTATTCGAATTCCCGAGGATGTGCTTCGGTTTGCGCAATGCTGGGCAAACGTTCCAACGACACATAGACAATGTTCTACGGGGACTACCCGTTTTCCCATTTGTGGACGACATTTTAGTGGCTTCTGAAACAAAAGAACAGCACAGAAAAGAACTCGAAGAGGTATTCAGAAGGCTTAATGACCATGGGCTACAATTAAATGTAGCTAAGTGTACATTTGGCCAACAAACACTCAATTTTTTGGGCTACACTATAACCTCCCAAGGAATCAAGCCAGCTGACGAGAAGGTCGAAGCCATAAAATCATACCCTCGCCCAGAAACAGTCCTAGAATTACGTCGATTCCTGGGAATGATAAACTTTTATCGCGAGAATATCCCACATGCCGCCGAGTATCAACAAAAGCTCAATGTTTACCTGAAACATTCGAAGAAAAACGACAAGACGAAAATCAGTTGGAACGAGACAGCGATACAAGCGTTTGAAAAATGCAAACACGACATCAGCAGCGCCGTATTGTTGTCATACCCATCGTCAACACTACCTTTCGTGCTCATGACCGACGCATCCGACAGCTGTGCGGGGGCGGTACTTCAACAAAAAAGTCAAGGCCATTGGAGACCGCTCGGGTTTTTTTCCAAAAAGTTTGACGACGCTCAAAGGAAATACAGCACGTACGACCGGGAGCTTACGTCTATATACATGGCAGTACGTCACTTTCGCCGGATGATAGAAGGCCGTGACGTCACCATATTGACGGACCACAAACCCCTCACCACCGCACTGCGAGCGAACTACAAAGATGAAACTCCGAGGCGCACAAGATATTTAGAATATATCGGCCAGTTCGTCACCGATATCAAACACGTATCGGGTAAGGATAACTGCGTCGCCGACGCCATGTCACGAGTGGACACAATCTCATGTCCATCACCGATAAATTACGACGAGTTAGCAAAGTCTCAAAAGCAAGATGAAGAACTCAAGCAACTCATGAAAAGCGACAGGTTCAAATTCAAGCGAATAGCACTGCCCGGTTCCACTACCCAAGTCGTATGCGAGATGTCAACAAAAAGTCCTCGCCCGTACTTACCGTTACTATACAGGAAGCAAGCTTATCAAGCGATACACGACCTAAATCACCCCGGCGTAAGAGCGACTAGAAGATTAACTACCACACGTTATTTCTGGTTGACCATCAAGAAAGATGTCACAGACTGGGCAAGAGCTTGCGACCGATGCCAACGAGTGAAAGTGCATCGCCACACCAAGGCACCAGTATCCAGTTTCATGCCAGTAGACCGCTTAAGTCATCTCCACATTGACTTAGTCGGTCCCTTACCAATGTCAAACAACTGTCGTTATATACTGACGATGATCGACAGAGCAACGAAGTGGCCAGAAGCTCAACCAATCGAGGATATAACGGCAGAGAAAGTCGCAAATACGTTGTATGAAACATGGATTGCAAGATTCGGTTGCCCCGCGACCATAACAACAGACCAAGGCAGACAGTTCGAATCAGAACTATTCCATAAGTTGATGCATCGAATGGGAATCCAGCACGTACGAACCACGGCGTACCATCCCCAATCGAACGGGTTGGTGGAACACTGGCACCGCACATTAAAAGCATCACTCACCGCAAGATTCAACACAACGAACTGGACGTACGAGTTACCCACTGTATTACTCGGTCTTCGCGCCGCATACAAGTCAGACATCGGCGCCAGTACTGCGGAATTATTATTCGGAAGAACACTACGCCTGCCTGGTGAATTTTACGGTGAATCAAGCACAGCATGCAACACGTCATCGCACTTCATGAATCATCTTAGCGAAGCATTGAAAAAGGCACAGGTGCAGCGCGAAGCCAACAAAAGCACCGCTGTTTTCATTCACGGCGATCTATTTAAATCAACACATGTTTACGTACGCAACGACGCTGTACGCAAACCGTTAACACCTACCTATAACGGTCCGTATCGCGTTATCGATCGCACAGATAAGTACTTCACCGTACAGTTGGAGAATAGACGATGCAATATATCCGTCGATCGCCTGAAGCCAGCATTCAAGTGTAATGAGGAGCAAGCAGATGAAGCACCAGTCACCTTCAGCTACGTCACTAAATCCGGCAGAACATCAAAACCTCCTGTACGCTTCGCTGAGGGGGGAATACTGTAGTGACCTACATATATTAATCATACGCGCATCACACGGCCGGCTGCCGCCGCAGCGCACAGCGCACTGAGCGACCGCCAGGGCGCGCGGCGCGCGCGCCGCCGTGTATGTACCACGGACCCCGAACGAATGCGGCACCTCTGCGGTCCGCGCCCGCGCTGGCGGTCATAGCGAGTGGTGACAACATCCCTGCGTCGAAGACATTCGGGCACTGGCTAATGGAAGAAGCCGTGCCACTCGTATAGCTTGTCGGCCCGCGCGCGCCGCATACGTCATCCTCGGCGAGCTCTCAACCTGATCGCCCATTGGTCTACCACCTCCTCAGTACCACCACTACTTTTTGTATGATACCCTACGGGAATATAAGGCGATGTCTTACTGAAATAAACTAGTCATTTCGTTACCCTTACGCATTTGTCTTTCATTTATAACCGACCTCTAAAAAAGTTATGCCTAAAGATGATTCGGACTAACAAAATTATGAGTTTCGAATTTATGATAAGTGAGTGTATGCCAAACAACTTTCTGCGAAATGAAGATTATGCTATGCGTTGTTATGCTAAATAATATTATGACGAAAAAAGTTCTGCTTTAAAAGGTAGACCCCACTGCTTTATACCCTAGTCACATAATTTACAATAATTTCATCTATGAGTTTTAGTTGCCCGAAAAAAGATGGATGGATTGTGAGGTGATATGAACGAAAAATGAGAAGAAAAGAGAATGGAAGAAAGAAGTGTTGCGACGACCGAATACAAAACGGAAAAAGGGCAGGAGAAGGATAATGAGTTTTAGTTGTCTAACATTATGTGACACATGGTCTTTTTACGATTGAATTACGGTAAAGCTGACTGTAAGGTCGCTGTCTAAGGCCTCTTGTATACGGCACGTTTTCACCGTGTATAGGGACGGTAAATTTGCCGTGCTTAAGCACGGTTATCATTGTTGTATGGATCACTGGGAGAGCTTGTTGACGTACTCGGCGGAATTACTGCACGGCACCGCCGCCGTTTTTCATCAGTGTTGTATCGCAGGCTGCGGCTTCTTGTAAACGGTACGTTTATTTATAAATGCCTTCGTTTTGTGACTTTGTGGCGACGTGAGGAGGCTCTCATTCATTGAAACGTGCAGAGTTAAGAAGGCCTAAAGTTTGGGATAGGTGCTACGTACCTCCAGCTCGTTCTCGTCGAAGATGGCGAGCAGGTTGTCGGGCACGAGCAGCGTGAGGCCGCGCAGGAAGGCGTCCTGCACACACATGACATACCTCCAGCTCGTTCTCGTCGAAGATGGCGAGCAGGTTGTCGGGCACGAGCAGCGTGAGGCCGCGCAGGAAGGCGTCCTGCACACACATGACATACCTCCAGCTCGTTCTCGTCGAAGATGGCGAGCAGGTTGTCGGGCACGAGCAGCGTGAGGCCGCGCAGGAAGGCGTCCTGCACACACATGACATACCTCCAGCTCGTTCTCGTCGAAGATGGCGAGCAGGTTGTCGGGCACGAGCAGCGTGAGGCCGCGCAGGAAGGCGTCCGTCTCCGTGCGCACGCGCGCCGCCAGCCGCCACTGCGCCAGCGCGTCCAGGTACGCTATCTTGCTGCTGTTGCGCACCTGCACACACATCACATACAATCATTACACATTCCAAACTTGAAAAGTTATTATTTACAAAATGGCGAAGAGTTTATACAGGGTGTCCCAAAACTCAACGATAATCAGGGACCGGATGAAAGGCCAAGCTATACCAGTTCTGGGAAAAATAAAAAATAAAATCCATATCACTCAGTTCAGCGATAATAGAAATTTAAAAAAAAAGTTGAAATTCGACACCCTTGGTCGCATTTTCAATGATTGTGATCACCAGTATCACAATTTCGCTGTGATTTTTTTAATTTCGTGATCTTCATTAACGATGCTATTAATCGCAACTACAAATTATTGCAAAAAACATTGTTAATTTAATAAAATAAGTTAAGTTTTAGTGAGTCATAGTTCACAAAAATATTGTTCGTTAACTTTAACACTTCATTTTGAAAAAAAATTGTACTACACTACCCTTGGCAAGTAATTTCAAAAGATGGCGCATTTAATCAAGATTTCAAAATGGTGCAACACTTGCCACTTTTGTTGCCATTAAAAAAAAAATTCTTATTTTTTTCAAATTGAGCTCAGTTTTGAACAACTAAACATTAGGAATTTTTGTTTCTAAAAGGAGATTGACAGGGTGTGGACCAAGTGCATTTTGTTCCTCAGCCCAATACTAACTAACTCTTCAAAATCTGCTCCAGGAGTCAAGAGAAAAAAAGAGTTTTTCCAACCTAACCTAACCTAAGTTAGAAATCGTTTTAAGGAAGTTTGACCAAGGGCTGCCCAGAATGAACATCTAGTGCATTTCATACCTCAGACCAATACTAATCAGCGAACCAAAGTGGTTCAAAATCTGCTCCAAGAGTCAAGAAAAAAAAAGACTTTTTCCAACCTAACCTAACCTAAGTTAGAAATCTTTTTGAAGAAGTTTGACCAAGTGCTGCCCAGAATGAACATCTAGTGTATTTTGTTCCTCAAGCCAATACTAAGAAGCAAACCAAAGTGCTGTGAAATCTGCTAAAGGAGTCAAGAAAAAAAAAGACTTTTTCCAACCTAACCTAACCTAACCTAAGTTAGAAATTGTTTTAAGGAATTTTGACCAAGTGCTGCCTAAAATGAAGATCTAGTGCATTTCATACCTCAGACCAATACTAAACAGCAAACCAAAGTGCTTCAAAATCTGCTCCAGGAGTCAAGAAAAAAAAAGACTTTTTCCAACCTAACCTAACCTAAGTTAGAAATCTTTTTGAAGAAGTTTGACCAAGTGCTGCCTAAAATGAAGATCTAGTGCATTTCATACCTCAGACCAATACTAAACAGCAAACCAAAGCGCTTCAAAATCTGCTCCAGGAGTCAAGAAAAAAAAAAGACTTTTTCCAACCTAACCTAACCTAAGTTAGAAATCTTTTTGAAGAAGTTTGACCAAGTGCTGCCCAGAATGAACATCTAGTGTATTTTGTTCCTCAGGTCAATACTAAGAAGCAAACCAAAGCGCTGTGAAATCTGCTAAAGGAGTCAAGAAAAAAAAGACTTTTTCCAACCTAACCTAACCTAACCTAAGTTAGAAATTGTTTTTAGGCAGCCCTTAACCTAACCTAACCTAAGTTAGAAATTGTTTTTAGGCAGCCCTTAAAACAATTTCTAACTTAGGTTAGGTTAGGTTGGAAAAAGTCTTTTTTTTTCTTGACTCCTTTAGCAGATTTCACAGCGCTTTGGTTTGCTTCTTAGTATTGGCTTGAGGAACAAAATACACTAGATGTTCATTCTGGGCAGCACTTGGTCAAACTTCTTCAAAAAGATTTCTAACTTAGGTTAGGTTAGGTTGGAAAAAGTCTTTTTTTTTTCTTGACTCTTGGAGCAGATTTTGAACCACTTTGGTTCGCTGATTAGTATTGGTCTGAGGTATGAAATGCACTAGATGTTCATTCTGGGCAGCCCTTGGTCAAACTTCCTTAAAACGATTTCTAACTTAGGTTAGGTTAGGTTGGAAAAACTCTTTTTTTCTCTTGACTCCTGGAGCAGATTTTGAAGAGTTAGTTAGTATTGGGCTGAGGAACAAAATGCACTTGGTCCACACCCTGTCAATCTCCTTTTAGAAACAAAAATTCCTAATGTTTAGTTGTTCAAAATTGAGCTCAATTTGAAAAAAATAAGAATTTTTTTTTTTAATGGCAACAAAAGTGGCAAGTGTTGCACCATTTTGAAATCTTGATTAAATGCGCCATCTTTTGAAATTACTTGCCAAGGGTAGTGTAGTACAATTTTTTTTCAAAATGAAGTGTTAAAGTTAACGAACAATATTTTCGTGAACTATGACTCACTAAAACTTAACTTATTTTGTTAAATTACCAATGTTTTTTGCAATAATTTGTAGTTGCGATTAATAGCATCGTTAATGAAGATCACGAAATTAAAAAAATCACAGCGAAATTGTGATACTGGTGATCACAATCCTTGAAAATACGACCAAAGGTGTCGAATTTCAACTTTTTTTTAAAATGTCTATTATCGCTGAACTGAGTGATATGGATTTTATTTTTTATTTTTCCCAGAACTGGTATAGCTTGGCCTTTCATCCGGTCCCTGATTATCGTTGAGTTTTGGGACACCCTGTATAACACGATTCCCATCAGTTTCATGCAAAAAATGAAAGCACATTTGACGACGCGGTTTACAGTCACGGCGCGCCCCGGCAGGGCACGCGTCGCGCGCGGCGCACCCGACGGCGACGCGCGGCCGCACGCTGCACGCGAGCGCGGCGCCCGCAGGGGCCGGGGGGGGGGTACACACATCCGATGCAAAATTCACAAATCAGTGAAGACCAAAACTTCTTAATCCTTCTTTTTTCAATTCTTATGTGCAATAAGTATAATGCAACAACCCGTTTCTGGTCCGTTTGGCAGCAGGTGTACTGCAGCAGTACAGAGCTACATACCCGTATGGTGGAGCCGTTGGGCAGCAGGTCGTGCGTCTCGACGAGGCGGCCCTGCGCGTCGTACACGTCGTCGCAGAAGTACAGCTCGGGCACGGAGTCCAGGTGTACTGCAGCAGTACAGAGCTACATACCCGTATGGTGGAGCCGTTGGGCAGCAGGTCGTGCGTCTCGACGAGGCGGCCCTGCGCGTCGTACACGTCGTCGCAGAAGTACAGCTCGGGCACGGAGTCCAGGTGTACTGCAGCAGTACAGAGCTACATACCCGTATGGTGGAGCCGTTGGGCAGCAGGTCGTGCGTCTCGACGAGGCGGCCCTGCGCGTCGTACACGTCGTCGCAGAAGTACAGCTCGGGCACGGAGTCCAGGTGTACTGCAGCAGTACAGAGCTACATACCCGTATGGTGGAGCCGTTGGGCAGCAGGTCGTGCGTCTCGACGAGGCGGCCCTGCGCGTCGTACACGTCGTCGCAGAAGTACAGCTCGGGCACGGAGTCCAGGTGTACTGCAGCAGTACAGAGCTACATACCCGTATGGTGGAGCCGTTGGGCAGCAGGTCGTGCGTCTCGACGAGGCGGCCCTGCGCGTCGTACACGTCGTCGCAGAAGTACAGCTCGGGCACGGAGTCCAGGTGTACTGCAGCAGTACAGAGCTACATACCCGTATGGTGGAGCCGTTGGGCAGCAGGTCGTGCGTCTCGACGAGGCGGCCCTGCGCGTCGTACACGTCGTCGCAGAAGTACAGCTCGGGCACGGAGTCCAGGTGTACTGCAGCAGTACAGAGCTACATACCCGTATGGTGGAGCCGTTGGGCAGCAGGTCGTGCGTCTCGACGAGGCGGCCCTGCGCGTCGTACACGTCGTCGCAGAAGTACAGCTCGGGCACGGAGTCCAGGTGTACTGCAGCAGTACAGAGCTACATACCCGTATGGTGGAGCCGTTGGGCAGCAGGTCGTGCGTCTCGACGAGGCGGCCCTGCGCGTCGTACACGTCGTCGCAGAAGTACAGCTCGGGCACGGAGTCCAGGTGTACTGCAGCAGTACAGAGCTACATACCCGTATGGTGGAGCCGTTGGGCAGCAGGTCGTGCGTCTCGACGAGGCGGCCCTGCGCGTCGTACACGTCGTCGCAGAAGTACAGCTCGGGCACGGAGTCGCCGGCGTCCAGGTCTGTCTCCAGCACGTATTTGATCTTCGACAGGTACAGCTCGGGGTCGTCTTGCTCGAAGTACTGCGAAAAATTATATTTTGGAGATGTATAGATTAAAATTTCTCTTCTAGTCCTAGGTTGGGCGCTAGTTGAACATTTGAGGCAGGCGAGCCTTTAAAAATTCAACTCCAAGAATGTAGACGCGAGCTGCAGCTTGCCCCGCACGGCCACCACTTGCTTGCTCGCCGCTCAGCTCCGCGTCGCCGCCGCCGGAACCCAGCCCTACTGTGAGTGCTCCAACCAGTACTGCTTGCCGCCGACGACACCACCACTTGCGCGTCGACGGGGAGGACGCCGGCCACCGGCAGGCGCCGGACCTCGAGACCCACCGGCCTCTGATGCGGTCCCAGCTACCGGTGGAAGTGTGCAGCGCAAGCGATGAACGCAACCGATCAATGAGTACGTTATACTATGGGGCTAAAGGCGGGGAAAACAGCCTAACCACGTACCCTGACAGAAACTCTGCATGTATCAGGTATTTGAGCCAGCCATCAACGTTTTAACTCAAGGACTGTATTCTATTTTTTTTTTATTGTAATAAACTAGTGCTTGACCGCGATCCCACCTGATGGTAAACAATAATGCAATCGTCGATGGTGATATGCACTAGTTTATTAAGAACTAAATTATTATCGGACGAGAAGACCGCAGCTGCAGGTAAAGTGTTGGTAGGACTGGCCTACGATGTACATGGTATAAACGACGAGGCGCAACGCTTTGTCTGGACTGTAAAAGCTTCAATAACGTATGGATGGATACTCGCCGTACGACGGTTTGACCGATGGTAGAAAGGAGATGGCGGAACTATCGGTACATTTATATTTTTAAACATAATATTAAATACTAAAAAGCCTACCTTATAATGCACTCTGAGGCCGATGATCTGCGCGAGGAAGGAGCGCGTGAGGCGCGCCCTCACCAGCTGCCGGTAGGAGCCTCCCAGCGCACTCTCGTAAAGGCACTTGCCTACCAGCTTGCCCGCTAGCTCGAAGTGTTTTAGCTGAAATACAAAGTATATTTGGTTGAGGAATGTTGTACGTAGGTTAAAGTTTTATCACAGATAAACTTCGAGTCATTTAGGACTCCAAGAGCACGTATGTGATGGTCGGCAGATGAGGGTAACGATGCGCAATGGCAAGAGGTCTTATTCGATTGTTCGAACATCTTGATGGTTTTCGATTGTTTCGACATTGACTCGCCTCCGATTCGGTCTGCTATTGCGACTGGTGCATCGCGCTTTGTTCCTCGATGGTTAAAAGTTTCAGTTAAACATCTCGAATATTTTGTAGGATGGCGAGTCGATGGTTGACTCGATAGTTTATTTTAACGACTCAAATTTATTTCTTTAACTAACTTTCGATTGTTAAAACATGTCGAAATCCCTGATCGCTAGGTGGGGCTCACCTTGAGGTGCGGCGGCCGGTCGGGGTTGGGGTGCACGAGGCCGGTGGGCGAGTGGTGGAGGACACAGAGCACGTGTGTGCTGTCGGCAGGTGGGGCTCACCTTGAGGTGCGGCGGCCGGTCGGGGTTGGGGTGCACGAGGCCGGTGGGCGAGTGGTGGAGGACACAGAGCACGTGTGTGCTGTCGGCAGGTGGGGCTCACCTTGAGGTGCGGCGGCCGGTCGGGGTTGGGGTGCACGAGGCCGGTGTGCGAGTGGTGGAGGACACAGAGCACGTGTGTGCTGTCGGCAGGTGGGGCTCACCTTGAGGTGCGGCGGCCGGTCGGGGTTGGGGTGCACGAGGCCGGTGGGCGAGTGGTGGAGGACACAGAGCACGTGTGTGCTGTCGGCAGGTGGGGCTCACCTTGAGGTGCGGCGGCCGGTCGGGGTTGGGGTGCACGAGGCCGGTGTGCGAGTGGTGGAGGACACAGAGCACGTGTGTGCTGTCGGCAGGTGGGGCTCACCTTGAGGTGCGGCGGCCGGTCGGGGTTGGGGTGCACGAGGCCGGTGGGCGAGTGGTGGAGGACACAGAGCACGTGTGTGCTGTCGGCAGGTGGGGCTCACCTTGAGGTGCGGCGGCCGGTCGGAGTTGGGGTGCACGAGGCCGGTGGGCGAGTGGTGGAGGACACAGAGCACGTGTGTGCTGTCGGCAGGTGGGGCTCACCTTGAGGTGCGGCGGCCGGTCGGGGTTGGGGTGCACGAGGCCGGTGTGCGAGTGGTGGAGGACACAGAGCACGTGTGTGCTGTCGGCAGGTGGGGCTCACCTTGAGGTGCGGCGGCCGGTCGGGGTTGGGGTGCACGAGGCCGGTGGGCGAGTCGTGGAAGGACACGAAGAGCCCGAACTTGGAGTCGAACAGCTGGCCGCACAGCAGCGAGAACCACTCGCGCCGCACGCCGCCCCAGTCCACGCCTGGAAACCAAAACAACATAGTACTCTTTATTTATTTTCCACATGCTGCTAATACAATACCTAATTAAAAGGTACCTACATCTACCAACTAATTTTAGTCACTGTGTGGCCTAAAAGGCTTATTAAATTTTGCTTAATTTAGGGGCTTCATCACTAGATAGGCCAGGGGGAGTAAAATAGCGGACTTGTGATAGTAGATGAAGTGGCGCGTGGCCTTGAGGCTGGTCGGAGCTGAGCAGCCGGATGGCCACACTTACCCTGCTCGCCCTGGAAGGTGACGTCGAAGTTCTTGCACCAGTCCTGCACGGTGAAGTGGCGCGTGGCCTTGAGGCTGGTCGGAGCTGAGCAGCCGGATGGCCACACTTACCCTGCTCGCCCTGGAAGGTGACGTCGAAGTTCTTGCACCAGTCCTGCACGGTGAAGTGGCGCGTGGCCTTGAGGCTGGTCGGAGCTGAGCAGCCGGATGGCCACACTTACCCTGCTCGCCCTGGAAGGTGACGTCGAAGTTCTTGCACCAGTCCTGCACGGTGAAGTGGCGCGTGGCCTTGAGGCTGGTCGGAGCTGAGCAGCCGGATGGCCACACTTACCCTGCTCGCCCTGGAAGGTGACGTCGAAGTTCTTGCACCAGTCCTGCACGGTGAAGTGGCGCGTGGCCTTGAGGCTGGTGCGCAGCAGCTCGGACCTGAGGACTCGGATGGCGAGCTTCTCGTGTGGGTGGCGTGAGTGCGCCTTGCGGATCTCGCTGTAGAAGAAGTCTTGCTTGTTCTGTGGGTCAAGAAAAGTATAGATTAGAAACTTTGTCCGAGATTTTTGGTTGAGTAAACTTCTGAGACTTTCTAGAAATAGCTGCAAAACAAACTTCTTATTAGAATGTAAACAGATCATAAATGTTTTATAAGTTGTGAATCATTTATTTGATATGTAGGTATAATTTTACAACATTATGGTATACATTGAAAAATATGACAATATTTTCGTCAGAAGAGAAACTAAACCTGATGATTGCACAAGCGTAATGTTTAAAAGGTCTTGTTGCATCTTCTCAATGAGAAGATTTTAAAATTTTGATTTTGATGAATTAAATTAGGTTTCTTTTTGAAGTAATAGTAGATTATTGCATCGAGCACAAAGTAATTTATTATTGCACCGAGTGCCTAATTTAGAGCCCAAGCGCTAGCGAGGGCTCTAATCTAACAGGCACGAGGGCAATAATAAATTACTTAAGGCGAGGTGCATAATCTGCTTTTCTTTCAACTATTACCTATAGGAATAGTAGATAAAAGAAACTCATATCAAACAGTTAAAATAGAAGTTTCTATAACACTGTCGGCTTCATTTAGAATGTTTTTCGGAGTTAATTTGTCGTTAGATGATTCCATTTTAATTCGAAGCCAAAGCACTCAAAATCAAACAGTATCACACTTTATCGTTTCTAAAAATATTGTCAAAACAAAATTAACAAAGTTCCCGCCAAATCACTTTTTTAAATTTCTTTCATTTTTAAATCAGAGTTAGCAGCAATCATTTTTTAAATTTGGAATAAGTACGAATTTGAAACAAATAATACGTACGTAAAAAAAATATTGATATCGGCTGGCTGAATAGAGCTAAGCCATTGAGATTGGCGCCTTATGGTGCGATTAAAAAAAAAAACTGTGCGATAATGAAATTTCATACATTTTTATTGCTCTAGAGCAATAAAGACTCGCTTTGTACTGAGTTTTTAGTGTGATTATGATGAAATTAAAGCATAGTTGGAAGAAAAATTAAAAAATACACTTCAGGAAGAAACCTAATCAAAGTAAAAAAAATTATATATATCTTTACAAAATCAAATTTTGTATAGAAATAATGAGCGTACAATCTACTATTTCTTAACTGTATCCGAGTATAATCCAATAAAGAAATGAAAGAAATTACACCGATCATTATTCAACAAAAGTAAATAGAAAAATATGGGGGTTAAAAGAAAGCACGTCGCGCAGCATGGGGGCGAGCAACAGCCGGCGCCGCGCACGCGCCCCGCACCCCCGCGCCCCGCCGCCAGCGCGCCCGTGTCGGGAGGAGCATTCTCAACAGACCACTTCATTAAACTTAGGGTTTGGCCTAAACTAATTACCAACCGATCCATCTGACTATTCCAAGTTACCTTGAAGGTGTCCTCTCCGCCGCAGTTGGCGATGAGCAGCTGCGTGAAGGTGGCGGCGATGAGGTCCCGCTCGGCCGACACCAGCTCCAGCTGCGGCTGCACGCCGTCCTCCAGCGTGAACTCCCCGCCTGGCCCGGACCCGGCAGGCGTTGGCTTCAGGATTAACTGGAAAAACCAAAAAAACTTTCATTTCGACCACAAATATTGTTCAACAAAAACAGTCCTATAATCACTCATCACCATCTCAGCAGAAAGACATCCACTACTAGATATAGACCTCCTCCAACTTTCGCCACAACGACCAGTCCTATGCGTCCATCCATCAATCCATCGAATTCCCACGTCGGTCCACCTTGTAGGAGGCCTTCCAACGCTACGTCTTCCGGTACGTGGCCGACACTCTAGAACCTACCGTCCCCATCGACCATCTGTTCTACGAGCAATGTGCCCTGCCCACTGCCACTTAAGTTTGGCGATTCTTCGGACTATATCAGTAACTTTAGTTCTCTTGCGGATATCTTCATTTCTGATGTGATCACGCAACGAAACTCCGAGCATAGCCCTTTCCATTGCTCTTTGAGTGACTTTAAGCCTTCTCATGAGGCCCATTGTGAGCGACCACATTTCCGAGCCATATGTCATCAACGGCAACACACACTATAGTGTGGCCATTAGTGCTGTGCACTCCCTGAGGTATGTGCGCGGCGAGACGGGGGGGGAGAATTGGCTGCTGCGCTCTGTCAGTGCGCCGTCAACGCTCGTGGCGGCAGGTAGTGTCATCTGTATCGGACTGTCTATGTCAGACGCACATGGGATAAATATTCAAAGATGGGTCGTGCGTTATCTCGTGATATAAAGACTGCCATTTTTAAGGTGGCTGAATATTTTATGAAAAGAAAAGCAGACAAAGAAAGCTTTGAATTTAAAAATGATGTGAATATTGCCAAAATCGTTGCGGAGGCTACGGGGTACAGCAAAAGAACCGTGCATAATGTGATTTCTGCGGGTTATTTATCAATTGAAAATTCAAGCCAATTAAAATTTCAATCGCCAAAAAAACCAAAAGTTCTAAAGAAAAAACACGTTGTGGATGATTTTGACCTTGGAGTTATCAGAAGAAAAATTCATCAGTTTTACGAAGTTGACAAAAAAATACCAAGTGTCCGTAAGTTACTATCAAGTTTGAGAAAGGATGGCATATTGACTTGTGGACGGGAATATTTAAGACAGCTTTTACACAAAATGGGCTACCGTTTCAAAAAATGCAAATCAAAGAGACTTCTTCTTATAGAGCAGCCTAATATTACAGTGTGGCGGAAAAAATATCTAACACAAATCAGAAATTACAGAACGCAAAACCGCAACATATATTTTCTTGATGAAACATACATCAACGCCGGTCACCATGCCAGCAAATGTTGGCAATCATCGTCAGAACCCGGAATTCATGCTGATATTGGGAAAGGACGGCGATTGGTAATTCTTCACGCTGGGTGTCGAAATGGCTTATTGGATGATGCATTGACTATATTCAAATCAGATGCTAGAACCGGTGACTATCATGGAGATATGAGCGGACCTACTTTTTATAAGTGGGTAGATGAAAAGTTAAAAGATAAGTTGCTGCCGAATTCTGTAGTTGTAATGGACAACGCGTCTTACCACAGCGTTCAGGTTGAGAAGAAACCAACTATATCAAGCCTCAAAAGTGAAATGCAGAACTGGTTGCTACGCCATAATGTAGAATTTTCAGGAACCATGACAAAGGCTCAACTGCTACTTCTTATCAAAAATACACAAAAAGAACCCGTGTATAGAATTGACGAACTCCTGAAAGCCAGTGGACACACTGTTCTGCGTTTACCTCCGTACCATCCGGATTTAAATCCAATTGAGTTGGTCTGGGCTGATATTAAAAACAACATAGCCCAAAACTATATTAATTCTTCTCTATACGAAAAAATAATCTTATTGGATAAATTGTTTTCGGAATTCACGGCGGAAAAATAGCAGAGATGCGACGATCATGTCCAGAAAAATGAAAACGATTACTGGAGTCGCGATAGTAGGTTCGATAATGTTATCGATTCATTCATAATAAATTTGCAAGACTCTGATTCAAGTTCCGGTGGCGAAGTGGAAGATGAAGATGATGACGAAATCGAAGATGAAGTTGAAACGGAATCTATGTCAGAATAACTTTCGTTAGAATATTTTTTTTTTTTTTTTTAATTGTATAAGCTAGTGCTTGACTGCGATCCCACCTGATGGTAAGCAGTGATGCAATCTTAGATGGTGAGGCGCACTAGTTTATTAAGGTCCCACTTTGCGCGGGCTTGAACTCACTGGCGGGCGGGGCCATAAAGCACGCTGTCTCACTTGACATCGTGCCCGAAAGAGATAGTATCAGTGATGAGCGGTTAGACGCTAGTCCTCACGCACGACGCGACGTCTGCTTTGCACATAGCGCTCCGAACCGTTCCGAATAAAAACGAAATTACACGATGCACACATGTCATACCGTTTCGGTTGTTGCGGAGTGTGCCGCTCGAATTCGAAAAACAAAAGAATTAAAATAATTCCTGAGAGCGTTTTCACATTATCCGATCCGATATCGGTGTCGGACGCCGATCCGATATCCGGGTAAGTAAAATGTATGAAATAAGTACCTGTCTTTCATATTGTCCGGCCCGATATCGGATATCGGAGCACGGCATTTCATACATTTTACTAACCCTGATATCGGATCGGCGTCCGATACCGATATCGGATCGGATAATGTGAAAACGCTCTTACGTACCTTTGTTCGTTTCTCGGCAATGAAAAAAAAAGACAAATATTCATTTGTTTTCTTATTTTGACACCCTTCTACTGCACAATAATGATCAGACACAACGCCCGTCTGGTCGCGCGCCGCGCTCGTGTACCTCACCTCACAGAGCGCTGTGGCGCCGCACTGAGTTCACCTTCCTATCGTCCGCGGACGCGGGCCACATGACCGGCGTGCTGTGCAGCAGCAGTTGCCCGGATCAGACACAACACCCGCCTCGCTCAATTGGGCAGTTGCCTGACCAGACAAAACATCTCTCTGGTCGGATGATGCACTCTAAAGACTAAACAAAAAAAACTAGGGCTGTTGCCCGGACCAGACACAACATCAATCTCGCTCAATTGGGCAGTTGCCTGAACCAGACACAACACCCGTTTCGCTCAATTGGGCAGTTGCTCGGACCAGACACAAAACCTGTCTCGCTCAATTGGGCAGTTGCTCGGACCAGACACAACACCCGCCTCGCTCAATTGGGCAGTTGCCTGGACGAGACACAACACCCGTCTCGTTCAATTGGGCAGTTGCCCGACCAGACATAACAACTCTCTGGTCGGAAGATGCACTCTAAAGACTAAACAAAAAAAACTAGGGCTGTTTCCCGGACCAGACACAACATCTATCTCGCTCAATTGGGCAGTTGCCTGAACCAGACACAACACCCGTTTCGCTCAATTGGACAGTTGCTCAGACCAGACACAAAACCTGTCTCGCTCAATTGGGCAGTTGCTCGGACCAGACACAAAACCCGTCTCGTTCAATTGGGCAGTTGCCCGACCAGACATAACATAGCCGGTCGGAGTGGAGTGGAATTTCTGGATTCGGTCCCCACGCTCAAGGCCCGCGATAGAAGCTATGCAATAACTTAAAAAAAAAAACAGTCGAATTGATAACCTCCTTCTTTTTTTGAAGTCGGTTAATAAAGCGTAGATAATATTATCGGTAGTCAACATACACGTCATACGAACGATATAGGCCGCAGTAGACTGAACCAAACTCAGACAGCCGCGCGCGGCGCTGTGACACGTCGTCCCCCCGCACCGCAACCGGGGGTAACTTTATTCAGTGAGATGCACGATAGTTCAGAGTAAAAGGCGTGCGTGATAAAATACAAAAAGGCCTTTGGAAGAAGGGGTTTTACGAAAAAACCACTGCATCAATCAATTTCAAATAAAATTTATTAAATTCTTCGATAAATTTGCTGTGTCGGTACAGGCTTCGTTTTTGAAATTTGATGCTTTTTTTATTTCTAATTTACGCTCAAAATTGTGTTAAAACTAGCCAAAAAAACGAAACTTTAGAAGATCGTAACTTTTTATTGGCTTATTATTTTACAATTCTGCTTCCGTACAGACAAAATTAATAATGAGACAAAACGATATCATGTTTAACTTTGGATGTACATGGTCAAATAGTGGAGTAAAACCCCCCCGAAGTTTGTATGGAAAAAATGTTGACTTGAGTCGCCTTAAGAGACTATTCACTCTAGCCTTGAAGACACCCAAATTATAATTGGACGGGAAGACCGCAGCAGGCAAACTATTCCAGTCCTTCGATGTACGCGGTATAAACGACGAAGCGAAGCGCTTAGTCCGGACCGTAGAGGTTTCCACAACAAAAGGATGGACATTCGCCGTACGACGGCTTGTCCGATGGAAAAAACGGGATGGCGGAATCAATTCGTGTAATTCCTGCGCACACTCTCCGAAATGCATCCTGTATAATACCGAAAGGCTGGCTACCCTACGCCTGTGCGCAAGGCTTTGTAGGTTGGAGTTAACTAGATCTGGATCTCCAATTAGCCTCTTCGCACGCCTTTCCACTGAGTCCAAAGTTGCCAGGTGGCATTTTGCAGCTCCAGCCCATATGTGGCTGCAGTACTCCACACACGATCGGACCTGTGCTTTGTATAACATAAGCAGCTGTCCCGGTGTGAAGTACTGCCGGACCTTTGCAAGAACGCCGAGTTTCCTAGCAGCTACTTTAGCTTTGGACTCAATGAACCGCCCAAAATTCAGGTCGGAGGAAATTTCAACTCCCAAGAGCTGAAGGCGATCGGTGCAGTCCAGGGATACATCCCGGAAAGCAGGAGCCAAGGTGAACGGGCTCCTTTTAGCGGTGAACAGACACGCTTGTGTTTATATAATTGTTTGTTAATATAAAAAAGTCCTGCTTTGAATTATAAGTTTCGTTCTTATTTGTCACCTGCACATTTTTAATAAAATAGGAGTATATTTGGGTTATATTTTAATCAACTAAGTAAGTATATCCGACCGTCGTCCCGCCCCAAGTCTTGCTTTAGAAATGCACACTGAAATCGTAAGATCTGTCCGACATGTATCGATCTCATGTGAACTCATGCACTTTTTTCTTCGCCTCCCACCTCGCCGCGCATACCTCAGGAAGTGCACAGCACTAATGGCCACACTATAGTCATAGACTTTTGTCTTAAGACACTGTGATAAGTTGGACGAGAAGATACCGTGCGTTCCTGACCGCTGCCCAGCCCAGTCAATCGTACTCATAGGCTACAGCTGTTCGTCCGCTATAAGTTGGCGAGTGTGAAGTTAGGCTCTGCGAATTTTGGCGCTTGAAATATCGTATAAAACTAAAGGTTTTAAAAAAAATAATGCAATCTGCAGTTCTTATTGCTGTTAAAAACAGTTATTGGCATTAATTTTTTTAAAACCTTTATTTTTGTACGATATTTCAAGCGCCAAAATTCGCAGAGCCTAACTTCACACTCGCCAACTTATAACGGACGAATGGTACATTATATAAACTCAAAAGATCGAATCAATCAAATGTTGCGATCTCTTACAAAAATATTAAGAAAAGTGGTAGATAGAATAATATTAGTAGAAACCCTACCAATGAATTCCACTTGACTGTAGCTCGAATTCATATGATTCACACTGTAACGAAACCATAGCGCCATCTAATTCGATCTCAACGCCATCTATCGAGCTAAGAGACAACTCGAAAAAATATTTTTATTTCTCTTTTTTTTCTTTTTATAATGGTACTCTAAGGCGGGCGCGACGTTAGAATTATCCATACAAACGTAATACCAAAATCATTTGCAATTTAAGCATATTTACACCATAATATGATGTTATTCGGATTCAGACAATAATTATCTAGGTTTCTACATCGTCTTTTTGTTGAAAAACTGACCCCAAACGAAATTTAAGCGAATTTAAATTTGCACATTTTCACAGCGAAAATGTCATGTTTTTATTTTGTTTTTTCTATATTATAAACAACAATATTTCAAAATATCTTTTCGTAGGAACACAGATATTATTATCAAGTTATAAATACTCGAAACAATAATGGAAATACATTAATTTTTCATTCATCATTTTTGGTATTACGGAACATCTCCCAAATTTCCAATAGTTTGTATTGTTATCACAGCAAGCAACTGTCAGTGTGCGGATGATGACTTTACTCCAGTCGGTGTGTCCAAGAATTTTTTAAACTATCTGGATTGCTTCCATCAACCTCAAAAACGTGTTTTATTTCGTCTCAACTCGAGATAGCGCGCGGTCTCCGCAGGCCTCTTAATAAAATTATAAAAAGTAAAGATTTGTTTTTTTGTTTGTTTGGATGGCTGGTCTAGTAGTAATAGAAGTTAGTTAAATCGTAACACGTTATCTCAAAAACTACCTGCCCGATTTCAAAATTTATTTTACCGTTAGAAAGCTACATCTTCCTGCTGCGGTCTTTCCGTCCGATTACAATTTGGGTGTTTTCAAGACTAGAGCGAATAAGCTCTTAATAAACTAGTGCGCCTCACCATCAACGACTGCATCATTGCTTACCATCTGGTGGGATTGCAGTCAAGCACTGGTTTATGTGATAAAAAAAAATCTTCACACACGTTTTTTAATCCCAGTAGATAATGATTTGACACCGCAATCGATATTAAAAAGACCGAAAAATATTCGTAAAAATCAAATCGAAAGAATTATCAATATACGACTTAGGACCTGTTTCACAATGTCCGAGTAGGCACTACTCACTGAATAAATTCAAAAATGTGACAGAATTCGTATGAAATTATCTGTCAAGTAAGATACTCGAAACTTAATCATAGGTGGTGAAACAGGCCCTTAGGGTCTGTTTCACAATGTCCGAGTAGCCACTACTTCCCGAATAAATTCAAAAATGGAACAGAATTTGTATGAAATTATCTGCCAAGTAAGATATTGGCAACTTAATCATAGGTGGTGAAATAGGCCCTAATTATGGCTTTTATATTTCCTGAGGACAATCTGGCAGTTAGAAAATGTCTAACTCATAAGATAAAATATCAATTTTCATTACTTATGCCTCAGAGTATAAGTAATGAAAATGGATGTTGGTTTAAAGTGAAGAGAAGCGGATCCAAAGTTTTTTTTTAGTCTTACATGTCGCTACCGCATGATGAACTGAACGAGCCACTGTTTGGATCCCATTCAAGCCGACATGTGACAGACCAAGGCGAAGGTGGAGAAGAGTTGCACAAGTACCGGGAGGAACTGGCCCGGAATAGCCGCCGACAGACGCGAAAAGGGAGAGGGAGGTCTTCACCACGCAGCGCAGTGCGGATTGGTGCGGTCACATATCTTCGAATTTTTGGCTCTCGGACATGCCGGTTTCCTTACGATGTTTTCCTTCACAGCACGCGGCGCGGCTTGCCCGACAGCAGGCGCGCCTCGTAGCTGATGTAGTGCCGCGCCCAGCAGTGGGACACAACACACTCACTAACCTTGGTGGAGGGACACAGGCGGAAGCTGGTGATGCGCTTGGGGATGAACTTGAGGATGTAGTCCTTGAGCGTGAGCTGCTTGGGCGAGATGCAGCACAGCACGCGGCGCGGCTTGCCCGACAGCAGGCGCGCCTCGTAGCTGATGTAGTGCCGCGCCCAGCAGTGGGACACAACACACTCACTAACCTTGGTGGAGGGACACAGGCGGAAGCTGGTGATGCGCTTGGGGATGAACTTGAGGATGTAGTCCTTGAGCGTGAGCTGCTTGGGCGAGATGCAGCACAGCACGCGGCGCGGCTTGCCCGACAGCAGGCGCGCCTCGTAGCTGATGTAGTGCCGCGCCCAGCAGTGGGACACAACACACTCACTAACCTTGGTGGAGGGACACAGGCGGAAGCTGGTGATGCGCTTGGGGATGAACTTGAGGATGTAGTCCTTGAGCGTGAGCTGCTTGGGCGAGATGCAGCACAGCACGCGGCGCGGCTTGCCCGACAGCAGGCGCGCCTCGTAGCTGATGTAGTGCCGCGCCCAGCAGTGGGACACAACACACTCACTAACCTTGGTGGAGGGACACAGGCGGAAGCTGGTGATGCGCTTGGGGATGAACTTGAGGATGTAGTCCTTGAGCGTGAGCTGCTTGGGCGAGATGCAGCACAGCACGCGGCGCGGCTTGCCCGACAGCAGGCGCGCCTCGTAGCTGATGTAGTGCCGCGCCCAGCAGTGGGACACAACACACTCACTAACCTTGGTGGAGGGACACAGGCGGAAGCTGGTGATGCGCTTGGGGATGAACTTGAGGATGTAGTCCTTGAGCGTGAGCTGCTTGGGCGAGATGCAGCACAGCACGCGGCGCGGCTTGCCCGACAGCAGGCGCGCCTCGTAGCTGATGTAGTGCCGCGCCCAGCAGTGGGACACAACACACTCACTAACCTTGGTGGAGGGACACAGGCGGAAGCTGGTGATGCGCTTGGGGATGAACTTGAGGATGTAGTCCTTGAGCGTGAGCTGCTTGGGCGAGATGCAGCACAGCACGCGGCGCGGCTTGCCCGACAGCAGGCGCGCCTCGTAGCTGATGTAGTGCCGCGCCCAGCAGTGGGACACAACACACTCACTAACCTTGGTGGAGGGACACAGGCGGAAGCTGGTGATGCGCTTGGGGATGAACTTGAGGATGTAGTCCTTGAGCGTGAGCTGCTTGGGCGAGATGCAGCACAGCACGCGGCGCGGCTTGCCCGACAGCAGGCGCGCCTCGTAGCTGATGTAGTGCCGCGCCCAGCAGTGGGACACAACACACTCACTAACCTTGGTGGAGGGACACAGGCGGAAGCTGGTGATGCGCTTGGGGATGAACTTGAGGATGTAGTCCTTGAGCGTGAGCTGCTTGGGCGAGATGCAGCACAGCACGCGGCGCGGCTTGCCCGACAGCAGGCGCGCCTCGTAGCTGATGTTGTGTCGCTTCGACGAGATGTTGCGCTGCACCGTCGCTGTGTCGCTCGCTGGAATACAATAAAATTTATTCGATGCAGACATTACTTAGACAACAACGCAAAGTGCAAAAAAAAGAGTACAGAAACACAACACTATGGCGCAAAATAAAATTTAAATAAACCCCGACTACTCTCCACCTCTCAGGTCCTGATGATCTTGAACACCTGAACCGATTTCCACCAAACATAGCTAAGAACACTCTCGACTGACATACCTTTCAAACAAAAAAAAACCTCATTAAAATCGGATCATTCGTTTGGGTGTTACGATGCCACAGACAGACACATATACATCTACACACACAGACACGTCAAACTTATAACACCCCGTCGTTTTTGCGTCAAAAAATGGTACAGGAACACGACTTGTTACTTCTAAGTTAAAACGGAAACGCAAGGCTTAAATAGAAGATGTAACAGATGTACCAGTGAGCACGATGCAGTCGAACTCGCCGTTGTGCAGCAGCACGCCCTCGTAGAGCACCTGCGCGCGGTACACGCCGGCGCGCTCGAAGCACAGCGTCATGCTGACGCGCTGGTTGACGGCGTCGTACGCAAACGTCGCCGACGACGACAGCTGTTCGTCTACCTCACCGCCCAGAGGGTTGATCTTTATCGAGAAACCCTGAGGAGGACAGGTTTGTAAGCATTATTTATAAGCCGAAGAACTAATGTGATTGTTTCTCAAAGTTTGTACCTCAATTATTAAGAGTGAGCACCAGCTTCAATATTTTAATATTTAACATGACTGGATCACGGAGTCACTAGAGCAGTTTTCAGCAAGGTATTAATTTTAACATGAATAACTTCTTATACGATAAACAGTATGGCTTATGGTTTTACCAAAAGACGTTGTAGAACAAATGATGATGTATCCTTGCAATCAAACGCCTTAGACGGGCTAAGGCGTTTGATTGCATAAAGCATGAAATATTGATCCTAAAATGTGAGTATTACAGCCTAGTTAGAATAGCATAAAGTTATGTACAGTCATATTAGAATTATAAGCAATAATTATTTCCGATATACGGTTTGTATCCATCGGGTTTAAAGGTGCAAATAGGGCTACCCCAGGGCTCGACTTTAGGTCTTCTCTTGTTTTTAATGGATAACAATGCTTTACTCCATTTATTGCAAAATCAACTTAGGACACCGGTCGCGCGTGTGCACGTGCAAGTGGCGTGCGCGGCCGGCCGCTCACACCAGCGCGTGTGTAGTAGCTAACTTACAGCAGGCGGCTCCTGGTCGGTGAGCGGCGCGGGGTTGTCGTACTGGTCGCGCGGGTGTATGTGTAGGTGGCGCGCGTGGCCGGCCGCCCACACCAGGGCGTGGTGCGCGCGTCCCACGCGTGAGCGTCGCGCCTCGACGCGCCCCGCCGTGAACCACTTGCGGTATGGACTGCCGCTGATTGACACCAGGCCTGGGACGGAACAAATCCAAATGTTGGAAACTTGCTAATTTAGTCGCTATCACAACGATACTAACATGCTAGTAACCTAGCCAATCCAGTACCTAGCAAGCAAGTAAGTGGATGTCCTGGCTAACCACACCCAAACAAACCCATCAATCAAGTGAGCCTCACCTATCATGATGGACACGATGTAGACGCCGGCGGTGCGCACGGTGAACTTGACGCGCGCCGTGTTGGCCTGCGCCGGGTCGCCCGAGCCCAGCTCTATCACCGCCGTCACCTGCAATAGAGGACATACCACGAAGCTCTCACACCTGTGTTTACAGATACAATCGTACTTACAAAGTTTTTTAAGACTACATAAACAACATATTAAGATTTTATTTCCCGAAGGAGAAGATAGAAGTATAGGATTGTGCAGTGACAGGCGATGGGATACATGTAGTGTTCCCACATTTGCTGCCGGAACAAATCGACCTGTAACTACTATTGGAAATTCCTTAGGGAAAAACCATTACTTTACTTTAGCTACTTTAGCTTGGGTGAGCTAAGCTGACAAGCTATAGATATGCACTATACAATTTTACAGCAGTTACAGAAACTCTTTTGCTCTTGCTGTTCGCATCTAGTAGATGCAAACAGCAAGAGCTAAGGACTGGTCAATCTGCTGTCATTCGGATTAACTTAAGATGACAATGGTGTATCACTACAGTTATTTTTTTTTACAGTAAGATATTTTTCCTAACCTTTCAGAAACCAGCTCGTTGACAACAGCCCTACTGCGCTTACCTTCCTAGTTCCATGCGAGATGGAGACGGAGAGCTCGTCAGTGTCGCAGATGGGGTAGGGGTGTCCGTTGCGCTGGTAGCAGTGCACGGTGAAGCACATCGTCTCGCCCACAGCCTGCGGCTCCGTCCAGCCCCATTCCACCTGGAGGTCAGAGAAGGAGCCTACATTGAAGTGGCACGCGGCATAAGCGATCTAGGTCGCAGGGAGGAAATCATCACTCGTATAAGGTAAATGTGAATAGGATACTTCTAGGCAAGCTTGCTCCATCATCGGCCACGTCATCGCTTACCATCAGGTGAGATAGTGATCAAACGTGATCCTATGCATGATAAAAAATATTAACCCGATTTTAGGTTCCCGCATGATAATTATTGACCTGAAAATTGGAGCTATCGCTTTGGGCAGAGTTCTAGAAAGTCCATCATAATATAGCGATTCCCTAGTAACATAACTTCTCCAACTCTGGGTCGAGTAAGAGGAAGTATCAAACTGTTAGTAAATAAAACCCACCTGAGTTCCTTAACTGCCCTTTGGCTGCCAGGGCCGTGGTAACTCTTTTGGACAATCCCGCAACCCTCAGATACATGCTCTAATTTTCGTAGAAATTCCCTTTTTACCCAAAATCATGCAGAACAATACACAAACGTACCTTACAACTAGGCGGATGCAGATACTTCCCGGTGACGTACTGCAGCAGGGAGTGCTTGGCTTCCGGCGCCAGCGAGGGCTGCGTCATGGCCGCCAGCGTCACCAGCCCGCACACGGACACCGACACCACCAGCATGCCACCTGGGTTACGTCATGAGATTCTAATCTTACTGCTATAGCTGTTATAGACCCTTGAAGACAGGCTTTTGACAAGCCAAAAATTGTTTTAGTATATGCAGGACTAGGGACCTAAATTCCAAATGAGAATCCCAAGATTTCGTGCAATTCCATCCAGTACCTACCAATGCAGCTATCCCACGATTTATTATGGTCTATCGGTTTAGGTAATTAACTAAATGTAAACAATCTTGGTATGTCTTTTTATCTAAAAAGTGTCTAAAAATTGTATGTAAAAATCTTTGCAACTAGGTAATTACCTAAATCGATGTTAGCTAATAAACTAAATTTAAATAATCTTTGTGTATATTATATACGACCACTTTAATATTAAAAGACATACCAAGATTGTTTACCTTTAGTTAACCACCTAAACCGATAGACCATAGTTTGTTACAGTAATGAGCTTTAACCCTAACGAGATGGATATCGATATTTACTTGCTTTATTCATTCATACATTTGTAACAAGTGAACGTTCATGATATCTTTATAAAATATCGATATCCATCACTTCTGTATAGTTTCTACCAGCTTTAGTAATTTGACCCTGCACAAGAGTAGTAAAAAGCAAGTGCTACAAGTGCACGTGTTGTTTACTGCTCTGTCATTCCAGAGGATCATGGTTTATCGTTAGAAAGACTCCACTTAACACACTAACTAGGTCAGTTTCAGCATACCCCAAGTCCAAGCGTCTTGATGCTTGCTGTTCTTAACCACAGCGCTCCAGAGGTCTGCCTTCAGGGTCTGCAGCGCATCCTTGCCGGTGGGAAGACTCTGGCGGGCTGCAGACCAGGCGCCGAAGTCCTTGGGGTCCAGCACGTGGCGGGCTGTGCTGTCCTCCAGCCAGTACACGTCCTCCAACGAGGAGACATCGAGGCTGAGTAGTCTGGGGATCAAAGAAATGAAGCGTTCTATGACAAGCCCCACTTAAGAGTCTATATATTTTAAAGAAAATTGTACCGTATTTCAAAGACACAAGGAGTGTTTTCGAATAAAAACAGACTGTCTGTTCATGAAGATAGTTTTGTCGGATACGTAATTTGTGAAGTGTTTACTTATGCGCGTTATCGAAAACTCTTGTTCATGTAAGGGTGCTTCATTGAGACAGTAAACGTGTCTTCAAATTATGTTTGGATCACTTGATAAGGCAGGAACACAAAAGAATAATAAGCAAACAAACATTTACAATTAGGAAATTCAAAGGATTGTTCACCTTGGATTTAGGCTAAGCTGGCAAGACGAATTAGGTCGGTTCACCAGAAATCGTGTCACAACGGCAAAGAACCGTGAGAAGGAGGGAGTAATTTTTTCAGTTGTAGGACATTATGCTCTAGGAGTCAAACTTCGAGGTCAAGTTATGCGTGCCGAGGTTCGTGGACCATCCGATGCTTAGAGAGTTTCCTTCGTGCCTCGGAAAGCACGTTGGTAGATCTTTAACAGTCGTTATGGCTAGTCAGAAGACAGAGAATTTGACACCAGTCCTAGCAAGACGTGTCAGTCTTATCATAGTAGATAGTTTTTTTATTTCATACAAAAACGGTTTTAGATTAAAATATGAAACCCAAAGAAAGCAATAAATAATTATAACGAAAAATAGAATAACGTACCTTTAATATAAAGGTTATTTGACCTTAAAATTCCAAGTCAATCCAAAGATATGACAATTCAAAGTAACCCGTTTCAAAAAACGGCACTTTCATACCTATAAGGTAATAACAAGACCTATTACTACCCAGTTACTAAGATGAGGAGCTAAGGCATCGGCTGCCTTTACCTATAGTCACTCCATGAAAAGTACAAGAGCTTCGTTGCATCAGGTTAGTCTAGAAACTGACCTCAAAATAGTTAGAAAACGCCACCACAACCACCATATACGTCGTAAAGGCATGCGTAGGTACTCGTACATAGTCATACAGTTTATTTAATCTAGGAGTATCGCTAACATGTATTTTATCTAAGATCTTGTTAAAGCGTTTTCCCCACTTGGAGACACGTGCCTACATTCATTCGTGCGTAAAACACACATGCGCTTAGAGTAATAAGTCATATTCATTCCCAAGCCCGGTAAGAGTGACTACACTGACGCCAAATCCTACCGACCCATAAGCCTGACCTCCTTCTTACTGAAGACAATGGAACGGCTTTGCGAAAGGGAATTACGTGATGGCGTTTTAAAAACAGTACCACTTCATGGTAATCAGCACGCATACAGCACAGGTAAGTCGACTGAGTCGGCTCTTCATATGGTGGTAAGCCAGATTGAGGATGCGATTCATCAGAAGGGTACCTGCCTGGGCTCTTTTATTGACATCGAAGGAGCTTTCGACAAAACAAACTTCTCCAGCATAGGTGCGGCCCTCTCCAAGCACGGAGCAGAGCAGGTACTAATCGACTGGATTACCAATATGCTAAGCAAACGAGTTGTTCGACTTGAAGCAGGACAGCAGCTGGCCTTGATTGCCAGGGGATGTCCACAAGGTGGAGTGCTCTCCCCGCTACTGTGGAATCTGGTAATCAACGAGCTAATAACTATACTTAACGAGAATCGTTACTACACAGTAGGGTATGCAGACGACCTCGCTATCCTTGTACCCGGGAAGGTGACCAGCACAATCTGCAACCTCATGCAACAAGCTCTGCGCATCGTGGAACGCTGGTGTAGTGAGTATGACCTGTCGGTGAACCCCTCCAAAACGGAGCTAGTCATGTTCACCCAAAAACGAGTTTTGGGCCGGTACAACCTGCCAAAACTGTTCAGCACGGAACTCCAGCTGTCCGTCGAGGTCAAATATCTTGGCGTGATCCTAGATAGTAAATTAAACTGGAGCTCCCATCTGGATAACAAGCTAAACAGGGCTTGCATTACCTTCTGGCAATGCAGGAAAATGATAGGTAAGAGATGGGGCCTATCGCCCAAAATCATACTGTGGCTGTACAGCGCAGTGATTCGACCGATGATCACTTATGGGGCCGTGGTTTGGTGGCCCCGGACCAAGCTGGCCACAGCCGTGAACAAGCTTCAGCACATGCAAAGGCTGGCCTGCATGGCGACCACGGGCTGTATGAGGACTACTCCTACCGCAGCGCTCGAGGCCATGCTGGGACTTCCCCCACTCCACCTGTTTATACAACAGGAAGCGACGATGGCGGCAGTACGCCTTAATTCACTGGATCTCTGGGGTAAGAGAATTACACAACACACGGCTCTGCTCGAGGAACTCAACATTGAGCTTCCCTTAACTAGAGCAATCAACGACCGGATACCCAAGCAATTTATCTTCGATAAAAAATACAAGATCCAATTGCATGAGGATCACCGCTGCGAAGGGCTACGCCCCACTGAGCTGCGGATCTTCACCGATGGATCCAAAACAGGTAACGGCACGGGTGCGGGGGTCTTCTCGGAGGATCTCAACATTCACATAGCCACACCTCTGGGAGTCCACAACACGGTGTTCCAGGCTGAATGCCTAGGCATTTCCCTGGCGGCTTTAGCCATCACATCCAGGAAAGTTAAGGACCACTCCATACGCATACTCTCAGACAGCATGTCTGTACTGTTAGCACTGAGCAGCCACGTAGTCAACTCTGGGCTCATATACGAGTGTCACCAACGCCTTAACCAGGTGGGGATACACAACCAGGTAACCATCCAATGGATAAAAGGACACAGCGACTCCCGTGGCAACGACGCTGCGGATGAACTCGCCAGAAGAGGTTCGAGCATGGCAGTAATAGGGCCTGAACCTATAGTGCCGCTCCCCTTCGGATACCTACGCAACCTGGTAAGGAAACGCACCAGAGACCTACACCACAAACTGTGGGTGGAACACAGTGAATGCAGGCAGGCCAAGGAGGCACTCCCCTCTATCGATGGCCGCTTCACAAAACGGATCCTCAAACTTACCAAGCTTCAGCTACGGAAGGTAACGGCCGTCACAACTGGCCATGGGACCCTTAATAAGCATCTCTCTGTATTAGGAGTTACAGACAGCCCACTCTGCAGAGCTTGCATGGAGGAGGACGAGACTGCAGCGCACTTGCTGCTAAGCTGCCCAGTAGTCGCAGGATACAGGGCAAAGCACTTTGGAGACCCAGGTACCCTCCGTGATAAGGTCAGTAACATTAAGGCGCTGCTGGCCTTTCTTGAGGAGCTGGGGTGGATTGAATGACGCTTTTTGTCCCACCCATACGCAAAATACGCGCTTTAGTCGTGGAGTTGCGGATACCAGCCCGTTTTACTAATACTAATACTAATAGAGTAATACGCCGTAGATATTGAGCCACAATAAAAGAGCAAAATTTTACCGAGTATCTGCCGCTGACATTAGAAATATTCGCCCAATAAACTGAACTATCAATTCCCAAACCCACATTATCTCTATCTAAACTTTCGGAAAACTGCAATCAATTTTATAAACCCCGTTTTCGTTCAACCGGTACATTACGCTTGCCGGAAGCGTATGGGGCCCTGTAGGGCGGAGGTTGGGCCCCGGGCCCCTGAGGGGGTCAGGGTCCCGATGTGTGTGATAAACTACCCGACAACAGCCAGATAAAGGGTTACTGACGCGACTAGTGTGTTGTTGAAAGAATTGTAAACAACTCTTTGGTTTTGTTTTGTTAGGCAAATTTTTTGTGGATTTTGGATGTTTGTATTATGGTAAGTTGATTTGGGTAAGGGATAATATTGTGAACAGTTTGTTGTGATTACAGAATATCTATCTATCTTCTATATATATAAAAGAAAGTCGTGTTAGTTACTCCACTTATAACTCAAGAACGGCTGAACCGAGTTAGCTGAAAATTGTCAGGGAGGTAGTTTAGAGCCAGGAAAAGGACATAGGATACTTTTTATCCCGAAAAATTCGAAAAAAAAAAATTATACAAAACTTTTGGTCTTCTATTTATCGATTAGTGTACGGTGGGTAGGGTAGTGTAGGGTAGGTAGGGTAGTGTAGGGTAGGTAGAGTAGTGTAGGGTAATGTAGGGTAGTTTAGGGTAGTGTTGGGTAGTGTAGGGTAGTGCAGGGTAGTGTAGGGTAGTGTAAGGTAGTGTAGAGTAGTGTAAGGTAGTGTAGTGTAGTGTAGGGTAGGATAGGTAGGGTAGTCCTTTGACGGGAGCAAAGCCGCGGGCAAAAGCTAGTATTTTATAAATCGTTTTATTGCGTGATTTCGGGTATATAAATTGTATTTACTTTTTTCTAATCTACAGATTAATATAGCTTCTGTTCGCGGATTTATGCTGATAAAAAGTATTCTGTAAGTATTCTTCTTCAGACGAAATGTATCAGACAGACTTACTTTCGCATTAGTAAATATCGATCCACATTCAAAAATAGCTATAGAATTTCTACCTACAATGACGACTTAAAACCTGCAAACCTTAAACACTTCGCAGTACCGTTGCCAGTTTTTCAGAAACTCAGAAAAATTTCCTACCTCAATGTTGCACTTTTTGATCAAAACTATTTTGGCTGCGCCAATCCTCATAATCGTGACAACAATATCCGCTTGTAAATCCATCAAGTGTCGCAACATGAGCAGGCTTCCAGGTGATCACATTAGCGGATTACCGCGCCGTGAGTGGGGCGCGGGCGCTTTAATTCAATCACGTTAGGGTTACCATTCCGAAAGAACAGGCAATTTTGTATGGTTAACCCTGGTCCGAGCCATAAAAAATTGTATAGCGATTATTTAGCAAATTGTTTGAGTTATAGAAAATTTTTGAATCGTATTTTTATTTGATGATTGAATCGTAAAAGTCAGTCAGTTTCAGTTTTTGATACACATATATTACTGTCCGGAGTTGAACACTTGGAAATCATAAAATTACTTCTCCGCCTCTGAGTGGAGCGATAGGGAGTGTCAGACAGACTTTAACTGACTAAAACCCACCTACGTTTCTTCATTTACTCTTTGCAATTGTACCCCTGTAATTGGGAATCGCCATGTGACATTCGATGCTCGAGGCGTCTCCAACGGGGGCTGTGGCATGAGGTTTGTTACCGTCTCATGCATGCGGCCACCACCTTTGCTCGCATAACAGCTTCGTAGAAGGTGACCGCCTCTCATTCCGTCTCTCTTTCACGACCAGAACTAGGGCTGAAGTCGAGAGGTCTCAATTATGCTTCTCCGCGTAAAGCACAAAGTGACATCCGAGCGTTTCTTCCAGTCAAATCCGACACAGGAACCTCAGGTCCTGCATCAGGCGGAAGGTGAGGACGCCGTATCAACTCTGTAACCATGCCCAGACCCAAGTTTTTTTTTATGACGTTTTAACGTTTGAATCCCCAACCGGTCCTATGAGACCGCGCTGTTATTGTTTTACTATTGTGTCTCGTTTCGCGGGTATCTGAGTAATTAATAATAATCCTTTTTTTTGTTATAAATTAGTGCTTGACTGCGACCCCACCTGATGGTAAGCAGTGACGCAAATGCAGCGGTGGAAATGTTTCTAAATAACTATTTAAGTGGGACTCTCATAAAACCAACGCAAGTTTTTGCCGGTTTTTGTTACGTTGAGCCCGAATGACACTAGTTGTTTTTTTTTATATTTTCTATGTCTAAAAGTGTTTAACATATCCGGACAAACCCGGACTGACGGTAACCCTAATCCCGTCAGTCCACAGTCAAGTCCAATTGGGGAAGCTCCGCAGTCACATGTTACTTCGTTAGCCCATTTCAACGAACCCGCGTTCTATAAAAAGATTTCACTTTTGACGAAGTTTTTCCGTGTGCCAATTCTGGATACATTTTGTTTCGCTCCAGGGACATAAGACTGTTAAAGAAACGGCTTGCGAGACTCGTTGAGACGAGTTTAACGAGGGAAGCAAAATAAAGAAGTAATGCATTGTTATAATAAAAATACAGCTGTATTCTCTAGGGAAGGATGAGTTATTTTCGTATCTAACAGACACTGGATAAGGTCAATGTTGACAGTGTGTACTCAATAGAATAGAATAGAATAAACTTTATTGTACACCAAAAAGTATCGGACAATGTACTTATCAGCTGCTTAGTCTCTCACCAATTCGGACCGCCCTGTTGGTCTAGTGGTCAGTGGCCCTAACTGCTATGCCGGAGGTCGGGGGGAGCTCGAACGAACATTTAAATTTATTCTGTGCCTGGGTTAGGGCTTGCAATCCGGATATCCGGATATCCGTATTATCCGGATATCCGCCGATTTTCAAATCCGGATTTTACTGGACTTACTATCCGGATTTTACGGATATTTGTCATTCCCCCCAAAAGTGTTACAAGTTTACGCCGTGCGTCGCATACATCAGCAACATACGCGCCGCCGGCCGCCGAGCTGCACACACGTTTGCCTGGCAGACTACCGCTACTGCCAATTGTTGTATTATTTTGATTTGTACTATTGTTGCCGACCTAATAACTGAGTTGATTTTATAAAAAAAGTGATGTTATTATTTTTAACGTTTGAAACCCCAACCGGTCCTATGAGACTGCGCTGTTATTGTTTTACTATTGTGTCTCGTTTCGCGGGTATCTGAGTAATTAAATAGGTTTATATGATTGCAATTTGGTGAATTTATCACAAAATTGCAATTATATAAGATCTCATTTTTATTTTATTAGAATTGTTTTTAGTTTGAAAAGATACAATTTATTTCTATATGGATTTGGATGTTAATTGTATAATTTTAGAAAGTGAACATGTAATTTTTCGTGATTGTTTTTGGCTTAACCTATCACATATCCACAAAACGAGACACAATAGTAAAACAATAACAGCGCGGTCTCATAGGACCGGTCGGGGATTCATGAATTAATATTTTATTATAGTTATTTGTTAACTCTGAAATATTTTTTTCATTTTTGATTTATTATAATTTGATTCATACTACTTATATTAAGAATTTGAGAGTTTTGAGACTATGGAAAGTGATATTTTTATTTGTTTTAAGTAGGTTGATTTGATTAGGATCTTGTGATTATTGATAAATGTAAGATCTCCTTTTTAATTTGAATTGTTTTTGTTTAGTGACACCGATACTACACAAATACTATTAAATTTGTGACCATTCTACAAATTATTTGTGCAGTATCGGTGTTATCTATACTAATATTATAAAGAGGAAAACTTTGTTTGTTTGGTTGTAATGAATAGGCTTAAAAACTACTGGACCGTTTTAAAAATTCTTTCACCATTCGAAAGCTACATTATCCACGAGTAACATAGCTAAATTTAATTTTGGAAAAAAATTGGGTTTCGTAAGATATTTGGGTTTTTCGGACACAAGGTGTAAAAAATCATTTTACTTATAATTTATATGTCAGAACAACGTTTGCCGAGTTAGCTAGTAATGTATAATTTTGAAAAGTGAATAATTATTTTATGAGATTGTTACTTAAAATATTGATATAGTTTCTTATTACTTTGTCATTTATTTATTTTTTAGCTCAACAGACTGATTAAAACCTGTTACAAAGGCTTAACAGTTTTATTTATAAGGAAATATCAAAATATCCGTATTATCCGCATTATCCGGATAATCCGGATAGTAAAAATGAGCGGATATTGCAAGCCCTAGCCTGGGTGTTATTTTATACATAATATGTATTAACAGTTGTCTAGTATTCGACCCACAAGCTCTGCTTAGTTTGAGACTATATGGCGTTGCGTGCGAGTTGTGGAATATTTAAGCCGTTCTTTCTTTTATATTATTTCCCCACACTAGAAAACTGTGGCATACACAATGGGTGTCCCAGACCCTGAAAACTATCTACTGTCTAACCTCCCAGAAAATAATATCAGCAATTTCATGAATATTTTCAATAAACTTATTTTGCATTTCTTGAGGCTAAATTTATCGAAACTCTGCATCTACATTTCTCATCTAGTCTCCAATATTATCCTGACTGACATATCAACGCATAGGCAAATACTACTGGGTCTAGAAGCGTGAAATTTTGTACAAGGTTTTCTTTCAGGATTTCTTTTTTCTTTTTTATCAGGGATTTCCCAAAATTCAACCTCTAAAGGGAAGAATCGGGGGTTCAGTTTATATAGAGAAAATGAGAAATCTACCATCACACGGGCGAAGTTGCTAGCAGAAGCTTGTTAGCATATTAATGATTTTGCTTTTATTAAACTCTTCATTACAAGCAAAGCCCTTAGTAAAAATACAATAACCTTCAGTACAAAGAACACTGGTGTGCATACAATATTCATATGATATGCATAATTGGACGTCGCCGGGCAACGGAGAACCTAACAACGTTCAATGTTTCAGACCACACGGTGGTTCAGGGTTCTGTTCTGACGTCACACTTCAGGTCTTGTAGGGTTATTTAAGTTCTTTACTGTAGAGCGAGAATAGCTTATCTGTTGATATAGGTTGACATGCACAGATCCTTTGGTGTGAGCGTTTATTTCTTACAAACACAAAACAGAATACAACAACAGATACAGTCAATATATAACTGCCACAAACCATTTTTTTTTCATGGTGAGCAGTGGATGCAAATATGCAATCATTGAAGCTAAAACGCACTAGTTCATTAAGAGTCAATTCACTCTAGCCTTGAAGACACCTAAACTATAATCGGATGGGAAGACCGCAGCAGGCAAATTGTTCCATATCGCATCACAATGCACCGGATGAAGCAGTTGGGATTGGATTAGAGGCTGGACGCAGATCTTAGCAATCTAGGATCAGCTGCGTAGTTTAGGAGTCAAGGCTGTTTTATGGACTCACAATTTTACTCCACACTGAATAAAATTATTTATGTTTCTAAGCAGTAAACACCATATAACACCTACTGAAGTCCTGAAACAAACGTAGGCGGGGCTATGTTGTTCGAGTAACTACAAATTAAAATAAACCCTTACAAGGCACGATAGAAGGTAATCCATAGCACTATCAGACATGCAATCACCTGGCTGCAGGAAGCCGACCTGGTATAACATAGTACAGTCAACCACATGTTTAAATAATACTTGCTCTACAAAAAAGGCCTTTAACGCCAAGAAGATTTATTGTACGAACAACCAAGGTGTGGAATTCCCTGCCGGAGTCTGTGTTTCCAGATAGCTACAACCCAGGAAACTTTAAGTCAAGAGTGAATAGACTACTTCTAGGGAAGCGCGCTCCATCGTCGACCGCATGGGCGCTTGAGATCAGGTGAGATAGCGGTCAAGCGCGAACCTATCAAAGATAAAAAAGTCGTTAAAGAAGCACCTCGGTCAGAAGCAAATTGGAAAAATAAAAACAAATCTTGATGAGCTTGTTACTAAAGTTAAGTAAAAAAAAAAGTACAGTCGCTGTAAGAGCCAAATTGGTGCAATGTATCTGCGGTCGAGTGTGTTTGGCTGTGTTAGCGTGATATCGCCGCATTCCACACTGTTGGGCAGATTAGCGGCCACAATGTGAATAAAGAGCTGGAGGGACATTAGTCATGCTGGTTCGCGCCTTCCGGACGTGCTGGCTTCGAGGGGAACTGGCGGAGGGAAGGGGTGTAAGTTTGACCGCATAGATGCGCCAAAAAGCCGCAGAGACTGAGAATTATAGAGTTTTTGATGATAGACGAGTAATTTGTTTCAACCGCTGTTAGCACTGCTGTCCAGCAGATGGCCAAAGCTTTCTCCTATACACTTCAGTCTTCATGGTGTGTCGCCTTCTGCTGTCACAGACGATACATTTAGTACAATGGTTGAGAGATTGGCTTCTGCGTTGTGTGTCGCGGGTTCTGTCCCTGCACGAAACAATAATTTGTATGACCTACAAAAAGTCTCCTGATCTGGGTGTCTTGTGTATGTGAGTTTACATGTTTGTGAACGCACCAACGATACAGTACGGGACAGGAGTTACAGGAGGGTACAGGAGTTAGGGGCAAAATTCTTTAAAAGAAAACTCTGGAAATCCGCTCTGAGTTGTCAAGCTAAGTTATATGGCAAAAATTAAATTGGATGATATCCAGATAACCGAAAGTTACAGAACGCGATAAAGCCAAACAACATTTCCAAAATCCTTTAAATAAAAGACAGATTAATCATAATTACAAAGAAATAAATGGCATCGTAACAATCAAACAACAAATGAAAGGAGCGAGGATATAAAATGAATGCCATTACTCTTAGTTACTCAATCAGAGGTCGGTGAGTTCGCAATTTTCCGCGCGAGGAAATACGTCATAAATCATAAGCCGGGTTTCCTCCCCTCCGGCCGTGCGTGAAATGCAACCTGCCCTTAGATTGCATCCATATTATCGTACGAAGCGCGTTTTGCTTGTGATTTTTTTTTCGATGTGATTTGTGATTATTAATAATAACATGATAATGATGTTATTATATAATAACAGCCGCACGGGTCGATCTTCAAGGATAAGCAACGCTTGCCAAGATTGGTCTGTGGATGGGTGACCATCTTAACATACCGAGTTTCCTCCGTGCCACGAAAAGCACGTTAAGCCGTTGGTCCTAGCTGTCATTTGTAGACCTTTGGCAGTAGTTACGGATAGTCAGAAACCAGTAAATCTGACTCCAGTCTCGCCACCCCAGGTGTTACCCCAGTCAATGGGTTGTAGAGGTCTGGTAGCCAGCGGCTCCTCGTAAAATACCGGTATTCAGTTAAACGCGGCTTGACTGGAAGCCGACCCCAATATAGTTGGGAAAAGGCTAGGCAGATGATGATGATGGTACGAGATTTACACGAGATTTTTGATTTGGTACAAGCCGGGTTTCGTATATTATACCAGTATTATACGAGGAGCGGCTGCCTACCAGACCTCCACAACCCATTGACTGGCGTAACGCGGTACTTCATGGCAGGACTGGAGTCAGATGACAGCCGGAACCTACGGCTTAACGTGCTTTCCGAGGCACGGAGGAAACTCGGTATGTTAAGATGGTCACCCATCCACAGACCAACCGTTTTTCTCGTATATTTAACGAAAATTTTACGAATTTTCTTAAACTAATCCACACATAAAACTAAACCACTCGACGTATGTTACGGAACCCGAACTGGTACGCTACCAGTCTAATCATATCGCATATTTACGAGACTGCAATAAACCCTGCTTCAGATTACAATTTATTTCCTTATTTTTGTTCTTTATTTCGATATCCGATGCATTTGGACCGTTATAGCCGATACCGTACCATAAGCCATAGGTTTTATGTTTGCCCATAAATATCAGCATCGGATTTGCGAAGGGTCTCGGTGATAGGACAACAGTTAAGCAGCCATAAAATGGCGAATCCGGATATGACATAAGTTTATGGTTTATTAAGGTTGAGGGTCTTCTTCGAATTTTAGTGGCTCTCAAGATTATAGGAGCAAGAGGATCCGGCTTATAGGAACTGCTAATGTATTCAACTGCCTATTGGAATCATCGCGGGCCGCATTCCGCTTCCAAAAATCTTCAACGGCTTTGGTTTGATCTGCTCCAGTACGCACTATAGTTGCTGTCATTTTTTCTTTTTATTGTGCAAATCTATACTAATATTATAAAAAGGTAAAATTTGTAAATTTGTAAGTTTGTATGTAGGGGGTAATCTCTGGAACTACTGGTCCGATTTGAAAAATTATATCATTGTTAGATAGCCCATTTATCGAGGAATGCTATAGGCTATATACAATCACGCTATGACCCACGGGAGCGGAGCAGTAACGAAAAATGCGGGTGAAACCGCAGGGGACAGCTAGTTCTATAATATAATTTTTCATTTTTTTTTAAATTCATGTTTGACATAAATGTTTTTTTTATTAAGTTAACACATTTTCTTTTTTATTGTAAATGTGTGGACTATGTGGATTTTCCGTATTTAATTGTCTGGCATTTTGAGTATTTCCTGCGACCTACCCAAATGTCAATTCTTTTGTATTTTTCGTCAAGTTGTTAAACTCCTTATTAGTCCTGAGTTGATGACAAGACAGGTCCTTCAAATCTGTACCTAAGTATAACTCTTTCCTCAAAAGACCATTTCAGAAACTAATTTACACAGTTTTCAAAGGATTTGACCATTTCAAAACGTTTAGTCTCAAAACGTTCAAGTTGCAAAATAACATATGGTAGCAAAAAGTTCATATCTCATAAGACCCAAGTCTCGAAACATCCAAGTTGCAAAATAGTCAAGTCTCCAAACATCCATGTCTCATAAAATACATTTTTGATTTAAGTGGATTTGTAGGGGGTGTTTTTTATATTTTTGACATCGTCTCAAGTTGATGGGTAAAATCTAAAAGTCCGTGATAAGACCTGTCATACTGTATGGATCAGAATGTCGGGCTGTGAAAAAGATGGATGAAAAAAGATTGCCTGTAGCGGAGATGAGAATGTTGATATGGATGTCTGGTGTGACGAGAATGGATAAAGTGAGAAATGAGTATATAAGAGGAAGTTATCATCCATTTTTTTCACAGCCCGACATTCTGATCCATACAGTATGACAGGTCTTATCACGGACTTGTAGATTTTACCCATCAACTTGAGTCGATGTCAAAAATATAAAAAACACTCCTTACAAAACCACTTAAATAAAAAATGTATTTTATGGGACATGGATGTTTGGAGACTTGACTATTTTGCAACTTGGATGTTTCGAGACTTGGGTCTTATGAGATTTGAACTTTTTGCTACCATATGTTATTTTGCAACTTGAACGTTTTGAGACTAAACCTTTCAAAAGAGCATAACGACTTCCGCGTTTCTTCTAGTAGTTAACACGTCATCTACTTGAAACCAATGTGTAAGTGTTTTTAAAACTCTCACAGTAGGACTCATACAAACTTTGCAAAAAAAAAAACACGCCATATACTCGTAAACAAGCAGCAATATAAGGCAACTTCAGCACTTGTAAGCGGGCGCCGCTCCCCTGGTACAGGTTACGCACGGGGTTCGTTTACGAGCCAGCGTTAAGGGATGTTCATGTCGTTTAGATTGTACGCCATCGTTATTTATTTATACGCTTCTGAAATGTGGTGACAGAGTTTAGGAGCGTCCCTTTCAATCTTCTTCTTCTTTTCGTATCGATGGTAAACTCTTTGGGCCCAGTGGCTACTTTAATTGCAGCATCATTAGCATACGCGGTATAGGGAAGATGGATTGAGCTACAGTGCGACAAAGTAAGATATTAAATAATTTATACTTTCTAGAGCGATTGTAATTATTCGGAACAAATAATTGACAGATTAATACAAATCCAAATGAACGAGTAATTCGAACGCAACAGTAGGTATAACCAGAAATATTTTCAACAGCCCCATGACATAGCGGAGCGTCCAGAAACATTTAAACTCAAGAGACAAAGACCCGAAAGAACTATCTATAAGGCATAAAATGTTCCGTGCAGGAAACGAACTCACGATACGCAGTACAACCAATCTCTCAGCCAAAAAAGTGAAACCTGGTGACATCATTTTTGTTTGATTTTATATGTGCAATGATATAGTAATGATTTAAGAAATTGACTAACTAAGAAGTTTTGATTTACCATTTTCAATTTCCATCAGTATCTAACAAGAAGATGTAAATTCAGCCTGTCAAGCCAGCAAGTCAAATGCACGAAATATTAATCACGGGGCTGTCATGACGTTTGAGCTGACCCCAGCTCCGGGAGAGGCATTGTTGTCCCGTTCTGGTGAGCCTGTTATTGTTTTAGAAACCACATAGGGAAATGCTGCTTGTATTTTTAGGAAAAAAAACTTCCATGAACATGTTTTGGGGTGACCTTTTTTAGGGTGTGAAATGGCCAAATAACTTCTCCCGTTCTGGATGCAACAAGAATGTCAGACTTTTACTTGCTAAAACCCGCCCGTGCTCCTTCAAATAATTAAGATATTCCTGAGTAACACTGCACCAACGATGACCTCTCAAATCCCTTGTTAATCAACCAAGACACTACTATATATAAACGTAATAGTCGGCGAAGTCAATCAACACTGAAGCCTACTTGACGAGACGGAGTGTTGAACTTGTGTGACTTATAGACGCGCGTTCGCAGAGAGTCCGGCTATAAAAAAGTGATCAAGAGCTCTCTTGATCTTTGGACTTCGTTCAAACAACATTGCCTACAAACTGTCTCTCGGCTCGTTGTGAATTGAATACCTAAAACCAACGTCATAATAAATTAGTTGCATAGTTTGGAAAAGGCAGCGTTGAAAGGCCTCGCACAAGGTGGATCGACGACCTGAAGAGGGTCACGAGAATACGATGAATGCGAGACGCACAGGACCGGTCGTTGTGGCGACGCTTGGGGGAGGCCTATGCTCAGCAGTGGACATCTTTCGGCTGAGATGATTATGACGATGATGGTCTAAAACAGTTTGATCACTGCTCGTCATCCACTCATCAAGGAGATTCCTACTCTGATCGGCATCCTGAATCTACATATAATGGAAATGAGAAAATCAAGATAACCAGTACTGAACTACACGTAAATAGAACAGAATATCACCCAAAGGTTGACTGGTAGAGAATGCCTCAAGGCATTAAGTCCGCCTCTGTATCTTGTGTGCATAAAGAGTTAATAAATAAATAAAATAAAATAAATAAATATCTAGTAGGTAACGAGAGCAGTGGTGGCCCAGTCGTAACGGGCATGTCCTAGAACCAAAAATTAAGGCGCCATATGCGACATCCACCAACCCGCACTGAGCCTGCGTGGTGGATTACGACTCATTCCCTTTTCTAGAAAGGAGGACTGAGTCCCAGCAGTGGGAACATTATAAGTACTATGCTACCTAGTAAGTAAATCTAGTCATTGATGAAACCGTGTTTTTAATTGTTACACAAGGAAATATTCATGCGGCGTTATGAATAAAACTATTAGATTCCTATTAACCCAGATATATGCAACATACATAAATCTGGGCTAATAGCAATCAGGTACATAGCTGTCAGACCTTTGAAGAGTGATTGATTTTCAATGTCGTATCATATTGATTGCAGTTCTAGGTCAGGCGAACTGAAAACTGTTACTTTCTACAGTTTCTACAGCTGTTGTCACTATATTAATGATGAGCAACGGCTCAGGTTCCTTTATCTAATATATAAAAATCTCGTGTTTGTTGTCAAACTCCTCCGAAATAGTTTGACCTATTTTTATGTTTTTTTTTTATGCATTTTCGGTAGTTTTAGGAATAGTTCGTAAAGTACTTGTATTTTTAACCCCACTACCCTCACTCCACAAGGGAAAGTGAACGGGACAAGGCCGCGTGGCAGGTCACCGATGCGATGGACAGACCAGATCAAGGCGGATGTTGGCGGCCCACTGAACGAGTGCGCCCGGATGACTGCCAGCAAGCAAAAGTGGCGGAAGAAGACCTCCACACCCCTTTTTGAATCGCGACGTCTTTCTGTATGGCAGAACAACGTTTGGTAAGCTAGTTTAATTATATAAATCCTTGATAGAGAAGTTGTTCTGTAACAAGTTACATTATAACCCAAGGGATATAATGTAATCATTAAACTACTACAAATCCTTATGTTATGTCCCTTGAGTCACACATGACTTAACCTCTATAAAGTAATTAACTCCACAATCCACCACATTCGTATTTAAATTCCAATTCCAACAGCTAACTGCGAGCGACCAATATATCCTGAATCCTTCGGAATTGAACCGATACAATACAATCCGTATTAGAATTCTCTGGAGACCCATAAACAAGGGGTTCTAAACAAGCAGGATTCCAAACAAACACATGACAATTTTGGCGAACATTTGAATCTTGGGAGCGAGTGGAAAACTGCTGGAAAGTGGCGTCGAAACCTTCGGTAAATCTTCGGTGATTTGGGACCAAATTACTGGCATCAGCTGCGTATATTCCGTGCAAATTGAGTCAATTTGAAGATATGTATTTTTTATACCTTCCGCTTGTGCCTGCCATACAGATGTCAGGTGCTTTGGCACTAGAAAGTATGATGGGATGCCAAGTTTTAGAGATGCAAAAAGAAATCTGTTATGAACAAGTTATTGCAGAACTTATTCAGGTTAACTAAATTTGTAAGCAATGTTGCAGAGGTGAAGATCCTCAAGTAGGTATATTAACAACTTCTGCTATGGAACCAAGTCACCGAGAAACCTCGAGAAGAACCAGCTACTTTTAGTTTTTTTCATCATTGAACGTTGAACTGATATAAGTAATATACTCCACACTCTGAAGAATTACCAATGAATTTAATATCACCTCGTACACAATCCAACTCTCGAGCTCAAACTCCATGATATGTACGAACGGTTGCGTGATCGGTCACACCAAATCACTCGAGAACCCCTACTAGAATATTACAGCAGTAATGTAGTAGGTATTGATTTACAAAACACCTAATGCCGAATCACCAATGAGTGTATATCACGGTCATAAGTGGTTTAATAATGTTCCAGTTATCGGTTTAACTGGACTTAATGCGCTCCGGTTGGGAAAATTGTCGCCATAGCCTTATCGGGTGGTTAGTGGTTATAGTTCGAACTGCTACCGCATTTGAACACACACTATGAAATTATTGCAGACGTAAAGTGTATTTCATGCATACTTAACGCTGTGTTTATCAACATTTTGCGGATAACACGTCTGTATGTTTTCGAACACATATGTAATGCTAGTATAAATATTATAAAGAGGAAAGATTTGTACCTATTTTTGTATGTTTGTAATGAATAGGCTCAAAAAGTACTGGGCCGATTTAAAAAATTCTTTCACCAATAGAATGCTACATTCTTCCAATTTGACATAGGCTACATTTCATTCTGAAAAAAATTAGGGATCCTTGGTAAAAATTTGAACAATGTATCCGAAGGTGTAGAAAAATTTCCAAAAATAAATAATTGTCTACCCCGTGCGAAGCCGGGACGGGCTGCTAGTGCTAGTATAAAACAGCTGTGTTATTGATTTAAAGCGTAAACCACAAGCTTGTAAATAAATTTGCTCAAAAACAAACATTTTAGAATACAGATTTTAAATCCACGGACCAAAATGAGCGCCAAACCCGACGAAATCGCGCCAAAAATAGTCCTACAAGTACATTTCACAACCGAAAAATATGTCACCCGAGTGAATCAGAATACTTCACATGTGAAAACCGCCTTTTGCAGTCGGCAGGAATTCAATGAAGCGCGAAAGATTGTCATACATCAAGGAAAGGACGTGAGCCGATAGGATCCCGACCGGAGGAGGCCTAAGTGAAAATGGGGATAAATCTTGGACCTTTTTTCATAATACCCTCATGATATGAGGATGCGTTAAGGTTTTATTTGGCCTTGGCCTTTAAGGTTTGATTTGGGGTAATGCTTAATCTTCACGCTTGGTTAAACTTTAGAACTCCTCTTTTGATACATCGAATCTTCTTGACTTCTTGGATCCTTTAGGTGCTTGAGGCGTTAATCAGATTATCAAATGCCTCACCATCAACGATTGCATCACTGTTTACCATCAGGTGGGATTGCAGTCAAGCACTAGTTTATAACAAATTTAAAAAAAAAACAAGGGCGCAATCACATCAGTGCCATTGCAGCATATGCATAGTATTAGTACCTACATAGTCAGAACAGCCATTTTCGAATACCAGTTTTATGTCTGGCTCTTCTCAAAGTAACTCAGAATATTTTAAAATCGAATTCGTCCGTGACTGACGTGCTGAAGATTTCAGTTCTAAAGGTAGATACAGTTTCGAACTGTGCAGTCCCAGAATATTTAATGCCGTTTCATTCGCTATCTGTTATTCAAGTTGTCTGAAATTAGAAGTTGTGGATGCTAGTCTCAGATTAGAATGAATTGTATGACGTTGACGTGGTTGCTTTAGAAATTGGGATAAAGTGCAGAAACTTCATGCAAATAACATAAATATACGATAACATTGACAACTATTCTTGTTGTCATAATTAAAGTGAAGGAATAAGGAAAATATACCGGTCGTAGTGGTGACGCTTGGATCCCCCAGCCGATCTTGGATCTCAGCCGAAAGACGTCCAGCAATGGACGTCTTTCGACTGAGATGATGATAACAACTATGTATAAAACTTTAAGTGGAGGTGGCTACATATTGGTCGGGCATTATCTGAGTGGGACATGAAAGAATATTACATGAAGTAGCATTTTTAAACACAAAAGGCGCTACTCTTTTGGTGAACTGTAGGTACTAAAAGGTTTTGTTAAGTAACGGCAAATTACTACTTTCCTCAACCTCGGTATACTAATTTTGTGAAAAACTTGGCGAAAAGCGCCAAGATTAACTTTGTAAGAACTTGGAAAACTGCAAAGAGGCAATTCATCTTTAGGACGGTAACGCAAACGAGTTTCATTCATAAACGGAGGAATTACTGCAGAAGCGAGATGAAAGTCGAAAATGTTAAACTAAAGAAATATTATAGAGGCTTGTTAGTGTGTACAGCAGAGACTTTAAGTGGGCTTATAAAGGTAGCTGTTGACCTACTTGCAGGGAACAATGTTTGGTCAGAGACAGGTGGGAATTTACTGATAGTTGCCATCGCGTTCAATTAACTCGCGTGCAGTTTCCAAGCCTCACATTCAATCTGTAAAAAGATTCCGGTTCGTTTGTGCTTAATCTAGCTCTGTTTCCTACAAACACAAAAGAGCTTAGTTCTCTCACAGAATGTAAAAACTCCCCTCCAATATTAAGTGACTGGATCCCGAAGATAAAAATTTCAATACCCTTTTGTAGTAGAGAGAGGACGGCGCGAGCAATGAATATGAAAACGCGTTGGATCGTTAAAGAGCATCGGGGCCAGATTAAAGTACTGTACATTTTAAATGTAATAAACTGAAGCGCCAATCAGTTCTTTGGATTGCCCTTTTTTAATTTTCATAAAAACGTCCTTTTCATGATTCTAAATGACAGCATTTTGGGTCCAAATAAAGCAGTCATGATCCGTAGCTCAGTGACGCGCATTTTATAGACGTGCTGTATTCAAGGAGGGACCCAAACTCAATTTCGCAAAGGTCAAACAAAACACGATAGGAATTTAGTATTATTCTTCTACGATTCTTTTGTTCGAAGTTTACAGTTGAAGTTTTATGCGAATTGCCGCATTTCCCCTGGGGGTAGGAACAAGGCGCACAGATGCACCACACATGCTGTAAAACATGGACCGGAGTTTCCGCAAAATGCAAGCTAAGAAGTTGAATACGGAATGAATTCAAATTTTTGCAAAACCTCAGCTCGCAGCAAAATGTGGTGGAAAGCTGCGGGTAAGCTGGCTCGGATTTGGTGCAGGATTGTGCATAAGTGCCTCTTATTATAATTTTAATGTTTAAGCTTTCTTTGCTCAGAGTTACGTTGCAATTTCCAACTACGATTATGTATTGTCATGTTGTGCTATTTCTGAAACTGACAAAAGACTACTTGTAAGCAGATCCCCTGCTCTTTTGTTATTGCAATTTCAATTATCCCTTATCTATACCTAGTCCAACGCTTTGTATGTGCCAATCTAATCCTCTCCACACATACCAGGTCCAAAGCCAAAAATAGCTTTCCGAAACATCAATCTAGAGTGTCCAAAGTGCCTCTGTCCTCTGTTCCAGGGAGGGTAGGCTGAATGAGTCGACGGAGGTATTGTGGCCGCCGCCGACAGCTCGGGACAAAAGGCCGCTTGTATCAAAATTGACACACTTTCAACAAAAGGTGGGCTGACGTCCCGTCGCCACTGAATTGAGATATGCAAGCTTGTTGTGAATATTCACTATGCAGATAATGTTGGGGGTTATTGAATTTTCTATCTGACCTGGATACAATAAATCCGCATACAGCGAAAATTTGTAAATTTTAAGCTTCATAAAAGGAAAATTCGAGAAGTACTGAACGGATTATTTGATTTTTTTTCCCGACACAAAGCCATAAGATAGTGTCTTATGTTACTTTTGATCCTAGAAAAAGCAAGGAATATCGAATAGTAACCGCTGAAAAAAGCTGGTGACCGAAGGCTAGTGAATACTTTAAAAAAGTGATATAATCAAGACTCAAGAAAAATCTCACAGAAAGATTCATGCTATAAGTGCTCCCAAAATAAAGTGTCCCTAATACAAAACTGAGTCAGGCAGTAGTCCCGCAGACCGCACGCATAGTCTTTGTTCCCCTTTTTCCTTAACTTGTCAAGAGGAAATGCCAAGGTCACGGACAGCTAGCCGGGCGGGATTTTTGGCACATGTCCGACACGTGCTTTCTTACAGATTTATTGCGATAAACATTAGTGGAAATGGACCGAATCGTTACTTGCTTTGCTGCAGATAATGCAGTTTTCTTAAATGCTCCGTTGTTTAAGTATAACCAAATAGGGGATAGGCTTGCCAATACAGGGGACTTTAACATAATTGCCAAAGTATACATGAATATTTTAAAAGAAGATAAGATGTAAAATAAGGCTTTTATTTGCCAATCTCTTTTTCAAAAAAAAAAAAAAAAAAACTGTTCCACCTGACAACTCAAGGAATACAGGCGTAAACTTGTGTTTAATTCTAGAAAAAAACACTAATAAGTGGAAAATAACTTAAATTTCTGAATTCGGTATTAAATAACGTAGAAACAAAACCAGAAACATTGACTTAAGAATTGTAAGAGGCAGTAAATAAACATGGCTAGTTTGCCAGAGCTAGTGTCACTATTATCCCACCGTATCTAGTTTCCGGCTTCACCTTTAACTTGAGACCTCCATTTTTCATTTACACGTGTAAGATATTTGAGAGTACCTAACAACCAAGGAACATGAATTATTATATGGAATAATTGAGCCAATGTTACGGTTATTCGAAACTCTGCTGGATTTACAGGCTCTACCATCTACGCTAATTTAAATTCTCACATCCAAAATGTCGTACTTCTTATACTCGGCTTAAACCGATCCAAGTAGCTGCGAATATTTATGATATTCTAGGGTTTTACGGCGCACCCCTTTGGAGAGCCAATTTCCTAAATGTTCTACGGAAGGTGCGACTAGTCGAAAAGTTAATTTCCTTTCAAATAGAACTTGTCTAATAGAATTCGTGAAACTACGAAGTTTAATGACTTTTGCTGTTAGACAGTGATTTAATTACGTGCTTTTATCTATCGCTGCTTTAATTCTCAGCTTCTGGAAATTTCAATTGTCTGTGGAATTCTCTATATTATTGTTTTTAGGTTTCTATAATTAATTATTCACTATCATTGCAGCCGAAAGACGTCTACTGTTCGACAGAGACCTAATTCTATAATTATCATTGGATAATTTGAAACACTGTTAGTTTATGATATCTAAGTTTCGTAAAATTGTGAACTTAATAAGACCCGGACATGTTGTGAAGACCAAATTTTGATGAAGTTTATTGTTTTCGAAATCTACTCATCATATTATAAAGAGAGATTAGACACACCAAGATTCACCTTATTTTCACAGAAGACACCTTGCTGTAGCCTCTATCGTCTACAATAATACGAGTTAGCTGACCATATTTAAAAAAAAAATGTATGCCTGTCCTGTCCCACTCCTGAGCCAAGGCCTCTCTACTCTTTTCATCTTTCACGGTCCCGTCCTTCCTCTTGCCAGTTCTGGCGGAATCTGTCTAATAATAGATGGTCTAAATTACGGTTACATACTTGGTATAGGTGTGCTGCAGCCTATGCGTGGCGAGCCACTGGCGCAGCACCAGTCGCTGCTGCAGGACTTGGGCTGCTCGACGCAACCTCTTCTCCTCGGCCGCCGGCAGCTCGGGCAGCCGGTCCAGCTGGTCAGGGGAGCCGCAGCCGGAAAGCGTGGAGATTCCTAAAAAGAATAAGTTTGCTTACATAATAATCCAGATCGATTGAGAGCTAAATCGAATAAACGTACAAATTGTTACAAGGTTATCACTTTTTCTTTTCCATTAGATAGTTAGCAAACAAAATAAACCTTAATAAAATTCCAACATGTAAATCAGTCTAAATCTGCGCGGAGCCGTTGAATAATTCATTTAGACGTTTTCAGAAACAATAACTGTGTAAACGCCTAATGGCGCCCGCCGTGGGACTTTTAACAACTCCGATTTATCATGGAATATCTCACTTTATGCGCTGATATTTACACTAATAACATCCATTACATAAATTTCGCGAAACAACTCCAATCGAAAAATTTCTGAAACGGACTTACAGAATAATAATTCGTTGTAGCTTTATTGGCGCCCAGCGCGGGACATCTAATAATATCCTTTTTTCAGTTATTTTCATTAAACGAGATATTATTGCAGCTAATAACATTTTAATGCAAAATCCATGTTCAACAACCATTAATAATATTAAATTACAGTGAGAAAAGCTTTGTTGTCAGTACGTTGCCTGGAAACGGCGCGACCTTGACCTTGGGACTAATGGTAGCCGGTTTTACGACAAGAAAGTTGGTGCTAGCTATTATGTTCAAAAGTATGTTTGTGCTGTAATTTTGTGACATAAAATAACATACAACACAATATATCACACAGTCTTACGTAATTGCTAATGAGCGTTTAATTGTCTGCGTGATGAATTGATAATTTGCCAATTACATAATAGAGGCTTGACCGTTCACGACATTATCTATAACTTAATAGAAATCTGCAGGGTGATAAAGTAGATAGACAAATGTCACTTAAATATGAATTCATAATTTGTATTCTAACTAGTGGCTCCCTCGAGTGACATTGCGGGGTATTATTAAAGACGTATTACAGCGCTAGATTTGTCGCAGAAATTAAACAAATAAGTCGTTTTACGTAACATAATATTAGTAAATATAGTAAGTATGTGTAATAATTATATATTACACTTATATATAATATAATAAATTTTATTGACACGAAGACTTAGTTATGTAAGTTTATATTAAGCACTGGATCCTACCCTCGAATATGTTTTCTCTCTATAACTGAAAGGGTTGCTGGGAGAAACCTCATTGCTGAGTTAATCTCACGTACATGAACTGTCTGTATCAATTATCAGTTTTTGTGTAAAGTAATTAATTCAGTATTAAGAACATTCATTAGCGTAGATGTAGAACAAATTCCTACTTCAAAGGAATGGTAACACTGATCAACAGACAACATCTGCCAACAAAGCGATTTAGAAACTGCCACAAAAGTTTATAATTCATAATTGAATGCCATCTCTCGTATAATATTTTCGACAAACTGTAGTAATATTTAGAGAGATACCACGAAAAATATTGAGACAGTTTCGGCCATGACCTTCAAACCATGAGTCACGCTATTTTCAGTAAAAGACGAACACGACATGGTAACCCGGTATACCCCTGTAACTTCTGAGAAATATTTCTATTTGATTAAGTTTCAATGGAGGAACGATTAGAATATAGTGACAAATGATTAACAAAAAACCGTTTCTAACGAAAATAAATGACAAGAAGCAAACAGTTTTTATTTTAAACCTGAAAGACTTTCAAGTTAAACGCCAAGTAATTAACCTTTATAACAAAAGAACATTAAACTCGGCAAAAACTTAAACGCCTCCTACACACAAAACTTTGTCAACACAGAACCCCATGGACTCCTCAGCCATAAATTCTATTTTCAAACAAAGAACGCAACACCCAGAATGCTCCATTCAAAAACTTGATAAAATGGCGGATAGAATTTGAAACTACCCGCTTACATGAGGCACGCGAGGTTTTAATCTAAGTTGTGGAGCAGAGACTAGCCTAGATAGTATCTGGAGATTAAACACGAAAAGCAAGTCCCTAACACGCTATGGCGGTTGTTTTGCGATAAGAAAAATTGTTACAAAGTAGAACCTACTTAGACTTCGCTTCATAGCAGTTGTTTTAATGTAGGACAGCCAGTTATTGATATGTCAAATGCTGACAATTCACTCAAAAATGGTATAACTTTAAGCAATGCCGTAAAGAGACTTGTATATGCCCAGTGCCTATACCTGTAACTGCGCCCCTGAAATAAAAAAGTCCCAGCTAATGACACAGGTTCTCACTGAACATAAGTGTTTCGAGAGATACCTCTTTGGGATCTGGTGTAGTGAAGAAACACTTGGGTCACCATTGAGCGGCTCGGTCGGAGCACATGGTTTGGCACATGGTAAAAATTTGCCCCGCTTGGGCTGACTCCTGCCGTGTCCTTGTGGAGGCGATCAACGATGGCGACCTAAGCGTCCAGCAATAATTCAGGCCATGGTACAGAATTAGAGGGAATGGGAAACAGTAACCTTCTTCTGTTGAAATTAGTGATATAAAACTTGTTCTTCGATTGATCATTTCTGCGCCCCACGCATCCTCTGTCTGGGTACTGCAGGCACTGTCAGATCGATCTAAAATCTAGCTTTTAGTTCTGATGATAACCGTTTATGACTGGAAAATTGGATCTATAATATCTGTCAGTTATCAGAACCTCTTTAATGACGAATCAAAGTTTATAATATAACGGGTGATTTTTTAAGAGGTATGGATTTGATTTTCAAAAAAAACACAAAAAATTTGAAAAATTTGATGAAATCTTTATTGGAATTGATAGAACGATCAATATAATTTAATGTTTGAAGATGATTTCATGCAAATGCTGGCCGCAGCTCCAGTTTATCTATACTAATATTATAAAGAGGTAAAATTTGTAAGTTTGTATGTTTGTAAGTTTGTATGTAGGGGGTAATCTCTGGAACTACTGGTCCGATTTGAAAAAATCTTTCAGTGTTAGATAGCTCATTTATTGAGGAATGCTATAGGCTATATACCATCACGTTACGACCCACGGGAGCGGAGCAGTAACGAAAAATGCGGGTGAAACCGCAGGGGACAGCTAGTTAAAGATAAGACGACAATGGCCGAAACGTTACTGTGAATGGCGAGCGCTACCGTGTGATGAATGGCGATTTTTTTTTTCCCAAAATGGAAGTATTGGACAAGCCTGACATGTGGTTTCAACAAGACGGTGCAACATGCCACACGGCACGCGAAACAATGGCCCAATTGAGAGCCGCCTTCGGTGAACAGTTTATCTCACGCCTAGATCCTGTGATGTGTGATCTATAACGCCTTTGGACTATTTCTTGTGGGGCCATGTTAAGGCTCATGTCTACAGGGATGAACCAGCAACGATTGACGCACTGGGAGCCAATATTGAAGCATTTATTCGTGATATGCCGGCTGATATGTTGGAGAGAGTGTGCCGAAATTGGGCCTTGCGAATGGGCCATCTAAACCGGAGCCGCGGCCAGCATTTGCATGAAATCATCTTCAAACATTAAATTATATTGATCGTTCTATCGATTCCAATAAAGATTTCATCAAATTTTTCAATTTTTTTGTGTTTTTCTTGAAAATCAAATCCATACCTCTTATAAGATCACCCGTTAATAATAATATCTTCATTTCAGACTATTAATCCATACATCACAAACGAAACAACACATATTGCTTATTTTATACACATACACAGTAAATAACACATACATTATTGAGATGACAAAAAAAACATACAAATATATAGACTACAAAATATACTTAATATTATAGAGTTACTTATTTAATATATTGAAATAACGCTCGATGAGTTATATACGAAATTATTGTCGAAACAGACGTATGAAAGCAATAATGAACTCAATCATACCATTATTCGATGAAAATTTTCACACGCTTAAATTGCACGCGCTTTTTAACCACATAAAGCACTAACCAAGAATAATAAGAAACAATAATTCACTAAAACAAATTTTCCTTATGAACAAGGTTCAAAGGTAAATAACTATTGAAGTGTATCTTTTGAACAAAGCCTCTGAATATTTCGCCAAAATAATCAAAAACTTTCCGTACTTTGCAAACAACAAAGAACTTAGAAATTGTTTGTTTCCTAAGTACGTTGCTAGTAACTTATTGGCCTAAATCAAGACAGGAATCAATTAGGGCGTCCGTCAAGTTTGCTCTCTGACCTCGTCAATAAAGGTAACATGATTTATAACTTTTGTCTTACATAAAGCAATAAAGTGGATCAATTTGTTCCAAGTAGATAGAATGGAAAAAACCTGAAAGCTGAAACCATTTTCGTTCTGACGTCTATTATTTTTCTAAAGCACCTAAAACAGACGAATACATTCAAAACGTTTCTACGTACAATGAATTATTCAAAGTTCAAATAAGAGGAGAGATCAGTCCTAAGTTAAACAACACCTGAGTAGAAAACAAACAACACAGAAGTTTCTTCACTTGAAACCAATTCCATAATGATTGTGAGTGCTTTTGGTAAGTTGTGCGAGTATTTGAATGGCTCTTGAGTCAGAAGGATCGATACAGCACTATAGTTAGCTTACACGTGTATTTAACCGTACGCGCGTACTGCTCTGTACCAGGCTGTGATGGGGACTCAATTCAATCTCTCCCTTGACCTTTTTTTAAGGTGCTAAATCATCTAATGTCTGTCAGACTTTTACTGACCTAAGCCACACTTTTGTTCCTTCAGTTGGCCTTTGCCATAATCCCAGGTTAGGTTGGCTATAGGCTGCGGCCCTGATGAGCCCTATGATTTTACTCACATAACGCGCTGTCCATGACTTGGGCTCAGACTAAATGGTTATCAGACGGCCGGACGACGAGCAATCCATTGCTCGTCGTCTAAAAGCCCACGCCTACGCCTTTAACTTAAGGTTATAAACATATTGTCTTTTTACTTGCAAAGAAGACGCCACAAGATAAATAGAGGGCAAATACTTATTCCAAAATACAGGGCAGAAAATAATGATTTAGGTGTTGACAAATTACGCAAATAACCTTCAAGACAACCTAAACCTTGATCAAAAACTGAGTCACGAACTTGACTTCAGGCAAATCGACGTCCTTTTAATATACGATGACAAAGTTTTTTACGACTACCGCACTTTTATTACCACTTTCTGAACAAGGGGCGAAGGCCGCGAGGTTCTGTGCAAAGAAAACAACTGATACCATTCTGTTTTGAAGAAGGGAATTCTGATTTAGCCACACAAGTTTATGCTGACTAGATGTTGTTGTTACCCAAACTTGATTCTCGCTCCAGATGTCAGACTCTATCTACATAAGAACATTAAGATCCTGTGCCAACATTGAACTTCCAATATACATTATTACCATTAAGTTAATATCTTCGCCCTGTAGCTGGCAAACTGGTAAGTAACAACAGCCTCGTAAGATTTATCTACCATTTATCCCTGTTATTCTGAGATATAATTTCGCAGAGAACGTAATGTAATTCTTTTTCAAAGAGCGTGACTATGAAATTGTGGAAGTATATTATTCCACGAAGACCTGAAGATTCAAGACTTTGATCAACTAGTCAGTTGTTATATTGAATGCAAAATTCAACATATAATTAACGTTCATTTATTTAGTTTAATACAATTAATTTTGGACATATATTGTACACTGCATTGCTACAAGTTTATACTTAAATAAAAAATAAAAAGCAAAGATAGCAACGGCAAAAGGCAAAATCCCAAACCAGACAATTTCACGCCAAGTTTATTTCCAGCAAATATCAAACGCGGCAAATCTACCAATCTCGTCGAGCAAATATTGGTTACCGTCCACAGCCCTTTAAATTGTTTCGGGGTCCGCCATCATCGGCGTGATCGCACCCCATCCACTAAGTAGGGTAGCCCTTTATGACCTTCGATATCATGGAGTTAAAAGCTTTGACCCTGACTTTCAGGCCATCAGTTGTTTTCGCTGACTCAGGTGTCGATTAGTTAATGTAGTCGAGGTAATGGTGTAGCGACTGAAATTGCTGAAATGTAAAAGCCATTTCGTTCAGAAGACTGTGTCGATACACAGCCAGTAGAGGCACATACTTTTACTAAACGATTCGCGCAACGCTTCGATGAATCGATAAAAGCCTGTACATCTATCGCGGTAATAGCTCAGCAGTACGGTAACGTGCGAAATATTCTTAAACACAAAGTTTAGCTATCAAATATATTCTGATCTGAACACCCACTTAGGTTAATAATGACATTAAATGGCCGCGTTACTTCATTTTCAGCACATTTTTCACAAAAGGTGGATAATCTCGTAGCGATAGCCCTAATTACGTGAAATAAATAGGGCGCGATAATCCACCAAAAACTCTTTGTTATAACCTCCTTTCAGAAGATTGCTCCGTGGAGCGCGTGACCCATGTCACACTTTGTGAAACAAAAAAGACTCAGAAAAGCGTAAAAATTAGGGCTTTCGGAATATGTGTAACCAACCTACGTCATAGTCAGACTGTTTTGACTTTGCTGAAACACAAAAACAAACAATAGAAAAGTGTTAGAATATGCATGAAGAAATATGTAAACATCTGATACAAGAGCCAAACCATTACTGAAAGCACTCTAAAGAAGCAACCTTTATCTTAAAGCTGTGTAAGAGAAAACTATCATAATAGACTATCTAAACCAATACCATCTCGAGCTCAAACGCGCAAACACAGCATGTCATCAAAGACACACCAATAAATCAATAGCCATTGTCTTAATCAGCAGCACACTGATTGAGAGCCATCACATCGGTAACAACGGACGACATCACCTAAGCACACAATTCGACATTACATAATGACACATCACTTGTTGCGCAGCCGGGCTCGCGGGAAGTAGGGCGCAGAACTGGGCCAGTGACCCGCGACTGGGCCATCCCGGGCTACAGGTGGACTGGTAAATACAGATGCATCCCACAGGGCAATGCACTGCTATCTGCTTGGACGCTTGGGTGTGGTCGATCTACGTTGACGATAGTTTTGAATAGATGAAATTTTTTAAGGATTAAAACAACCAGATTCATATCTAGTATTGACCTTTTATATACTGTCGAAGGCTTCGCACGGGTGCAAATTTATCAGTGTTACTCTACTATATTATGCATGTATTATACATAGGTATAAACCTTCTTCTTGAATCACTCTATCTATTAAAAAAACTGCATAAAAATCCCTTGCGTACTTTTAAAGATTTAAGCATACAAAGGGATATAGGGACAAAGAAAACGACTTTGTTTTATACTATGTAGTGATAAAGTACAAAGGTCGTCAGTATCAAAAACTTTGAAATTTTATAGATACCGTATCAGAATCATCTCATCAGAGCATCTGAGAAATAATTTAAATGTGAACGGATCTTAAAAATAACTACAACATTATCAAACAAAGGCTTTTCGTTCTAACCAGCTGCGGCTAAATATCGCTACGTAAATTAAAATCAATTGCCCTAATATATGTAAGTTCACCACTTCAGAACGACTGGGAGTATTTGGCTAATTCATTATAATTGTTGCATTATCTGGGGCCAGGTCTCCTGACAATTCTGCGCCAGGACAATCCGTCCTGGATTGGGGCCGCTAGTATATTTGACTAAATTTACTCGTTTTTATAACTCAAATATGATTTGACTTTTGAATCCGAACATTTTCGTGAGAGTCAAACACAAAGGCGCGCTTTACTCATTACCATAATGCAATAACATTACTCGGGAGATGCGAAACGAGATTATCTAAATGAAGCAGCTTCAGCGGCAGGCTGGAGCAGGGCGGGCGACGAGTACAGATCGATTAGTGAGCGAGTTTGCACAGGACCTGCCGTCCAATTGTCAATTTGCGCCAGGTCAGTGTTGAACGTACACTTCGACGCAGTTTTCATAGCAAATTGGCGTGAGAGTGGATTTTTCATTTCATTCCGAAAATTCAGTTACATATTGCTGAACGACAGCACGCGTTTGGCATCACTCCAACGCGCTATTGCAGATGGACATTTTAAGTAAACTTGCATTCTCGTAGCCAAAAATTGACCACTTGGCCGGTATGTTAATCAGATCCCGCGAGGGTGTTTGTCGCTGAATAATTTAATCAATGTGTAGGGAATCAACTTAAGTACTAAATTAATGTCAGTGCTCTTGATACAGCTGTGACAAGCTTCGGTAGATTACCAAATGTCAACAGACTTACCCTAGATGTCAAGTTTGTACCAAGTTTAAAGCAGACTTAATTAAAATTTCGCAATATCATAAAGTAAGGATTAAATTCGTTGTTCAACAGAATAGGTAGATGAACGAGGATTATATTATAAAAGAATGTGTTGTAAAAAATAAAACTTTAATCATGAAGAAATAATTTCATCGTGGGATGTTCAAAGTGAATTGCTTGGAGAATTTCACACTCGTTTCATTTTCAGAGTGTTCTTAGGAAAGATCAGAAACCTCGTTCATAACCTTTTGAAACAGTAGGTAAAAATTTCAAAATTATTTAGAATAAGATTTTCACAAACACCATTTTCCACACCATTTCCCAAGGAACCGAAAATATAGTTATTTATATAATTTTATGCTAAAAAAATTGAATCAGATCTTGCTCCGGCCTCCATACATAATGCATCCAATACACTACAGTTTGGATCCGGACAGCACAACAACGGAATACTAAAAAGATTGCGAACAGAAAATATCGCTCGTAAAACTAGTCGGGATTCTGCAGAGCTGAGTTTATATCTTAGCAGTTTTGAACTTGCTACTTTATGTGTTATCATCAGATCTCGGATATCTTTTGCATCAAAGTTTTATAACTACGGCCTAGGTCAGGGAGGAACACTTGAATATCAAGTGCTGTTCACTAGGTAACACATCGGGTTAAAATTTTTATAAAAAACTAGCGACCCACCCCGGCTTTGCACGGATGCAAAATTATCAGTGTTTTCCTAATATATTATGCATCTATTATACATATAAACCTTCCTTTTGAATCACTCAATCTATTTAAAAAAACCGCATCAAAATCCGTTGCGTAGTTTTAAAGATTTAAGCATACAAAGGGATATAGGGACAGAGAAAGCTTTATACTATATTATAGTCTAGTGATCATAACTGGGTCCGTAATTCTGGTTTTGATTCTTCGTTATTTAACACCGACTACCGAAATGTAAAGTTATTTTGGACTTTTTAGGGTTTCGTACCCAAAGGGTAAAACGGGATCCTTTTACTAAGACTCCGCTGTCCGTCCTAAAAAGGTTGTTTTTCATGAACCGTCATAGCTAGATAGTTGAAATTTTCACAGATGATGTAGGTAATTTCTATTGCCACTATAACAACAAATACTAAAAGCAGAATAAAATAAATATTAAAGTGGGGCTCCCGTACAACAAACGCCTCTTTATATCAGTGTTTTGCTACGGACGGTAGCAAAATACTGCTTCATGCGCGACTCCGAGTCCCCTCTGCTAAACCTCAATAATGTGCAATTTCTATAGTAAGATACCTATAAAATTAGAAAGGTTTCCTTGATATCTCCTGAATCCTATTCACTTCAAACAAAAATAAAATCCAAATCGTCGACGACAACGGACTACTATAATTATACTATAATTTCTTGACTAGTAGTCAAGAAATTATATCAAAAATGAAAACGTAAAAGATTCTGCCGAATAGAGAACCTCTTTTTTGAAACCGGTTTAACAGAATTTCTCGCTTTAAGCTCAACACTTTTCGTAATACGATAGATCTGCCTTTTGTTGAACTGTTATATTCACAATGTATTGAACTGTTGATTACCATTACTTCCATCTGCCTCACATTACTCCCATTCATCATAATGTTCCTCTGTCCCTTTAGTGTATTCATCCATTCATCCTTTCTAGCAAAGAAACTAAGACCTTAAATGGTCAGAAACAAATCGAGCAGTAAATGTTCTTTATTGAAATGAAAGAAGTCAAGTAACACATAGCAAAAATACGAACAAACTGTTGAAAAGACTCTCAGAGAGTTGAATGGTACAGATAAAATGACTCTTTGTAACTAATGACGACGCTGCGTCGAATTGAAAACTTAAATGGATTTTTTAATTGCATTCGTTAATCCGGCGAGAGGGTTTTATCTCAGTTCATAAAAAAATTTATGTATCGGATATGCATAAATTTTATTTATATGCACGTTGCTGGTATTAAAAACTTGCTGGAAAAGTGGGTCACTACAGCGCACGCTTTTCGCGACCACAACGCTTTTTGTGCACCAGAAAAACGACCATTGTTTTTCTTTTCAGTTTTTATGTTACGTCATAGCTGTTCTCTGTTGTGAAAGAAATGGAAGAAAAATATTGAATCTGTCCTCTGAACTTGATTGATTATTTTGCTGCAGTATTTTCTTGTTCCTGGGAAATAAATATTTGGTTAGTTAGCGTTCAGGTTCTGCTAGCAGACACTAGCGACATTGCTAGTGTGATAGTAGTAAATTATCCCAAGGGAACATACTCCAGAATTACATAATAATAAATATAAGTGTCATGTCAACCCTTGTAGCTTGACTCATCGAAATCCGTTTAGTTGTTTCAGCGTGAAGAAGTAACAAAATACACTATCACAAACTTTCGCCTTATTAGTGCGATTACATTCATCCACATAAGCAGTCACCTTTACTTTCTTCCATTATCCATTAACACATTCATATTTTGATTTCAGGCCAGAATCAATTCTGCAACTGCACCAATATTACCAATGCCACTAAATGTGCAGAAAAGGTGAAGGTCAGCAGTAACTTCATGCGAAAGCTTGGCTCTTGGCAGGCTGCAGGCACTAAAGTACAATGGTATAATGTGCTTGGGCACCGCACCGAGGCCCAAACAAAACGCGTGCCGCCAGACAAGGTTAGCATAAGTTGGGGTCCGGTGAGCGAGGGGCCTTTTTGAATTAGTTCCAAGTGGTGCTCGCCGAGAGTGCTGCATTTAAGTGGTGCAGGTGATAAGCAGAGCGGGTTTGCCAGCGGGGAAAGTGCCTGTCTCTGCAGACCGCCCAAATTTATTTATTTATTTAAACTTCATGTACAATAGTGGTACATTTACATATGGAGGGATGGAGAGGAAGAGGGAGACCAAAGAAAAGATGGATGGATTGTGTGAGGACTGATATGAAAGAAAAGGAAGTTGATGATAGCATGACGGATGACAAGACAGAATGGAAGAAAAAAACATGTTGCGCCAACGCTAAATAATATGTGATAAGGGCAGGAAGAAGAAGTACAATAGTGGTACATAAGCGAACTTACTGCAACAAGGCATTCTCTACCAGTCAACCTTTGGGATTTCGGTAATCAAATGATCATCACTCGTTGTAACCAGCCTTCCCAATTGCGATAGAAGTGATTATATCGCGAAATCGACCAAATTTAATCGTCACAAAATATAAGAGCTATTGAGTAATAATTGTGACGTTGCGCGTTGGTCGGGTTCGTGATATTATCACTTCTCTCACATCTCGGAATGCAGAGCATGACGAGTCCGATAATCGTCACAAATTATAATCCTATAGTATATTCTGACCGATTTTTTGTAGGCCGTGTGCGTTGCACTATTGCTATCAGTGTGTTCTATTTCTCACCTACAAAAAATCGTTCACCCATTGTCGGTCGTGAGCTGGCAGCGTTAAGCTGTCCACAAAGATAGGCAATACAGCTACTGATTCATACTATTGCCTCTTACATCGTCCGATGTATTACTCTCTGCCAATATACTAGTTCGTTCTGTCTACAGCTACAACACTCAAGTGTTCTTGACTGGCTTGTCTCGCCAAGACTCTCAGTTTTGAATAAACAGCTCGGTGTGTGTGTCAACACAACATCTACTTCGAGGACCATTGATCTGAATTTTCTTGATCAAATACTGTGAGACTTCTTTTTGGTTAACATTTTACAGGATCGTGTCGTAACTGCCGTTGATCAAAATCGAGTAGTCAACCACATACGAAGAAACTTAAACATGCAAAATGCAAGGATCGATTTTATATATGTAGAAAACAGAGGAGCTTGTACTCACGCAAGCGTCTTTTCAAGCAGAGCACTTGTTCGCAGCGCAAACCGCACGCCGTCCACCCCAGCTACTAAACTCTAATCAACCCGCTTCGTAAACTTCACTTCTATTACAAAGTTTGCAATCTAATTAAAAACACGATAATTATACGACACCGGCTAACGAACCACGTTACTTATAATTGAGGTCAAACCCTATTTACTTCAAAGTAGCTTTTTTATGGTTTTTTTTTTCAGAGCGCGAATAGATTTTATAGTCAATTACGGATATTAATAAAAAAAGGTTCGCAATCTGCCTTGAAAATCACGAACAGCTATAAAATTATGGGAATAATATCACTGAATGAAAAAAATAAAAAGGTAAAGAAAACAGGAATACGATTAAGAAACACCAATATAGGGGATGCGTTTGCAAATCATCAAGGGCTTACGAACGAATCCCCATACTCGTGATTGGAATCGCGAGTAAGACATATCTAGTGTAAGACCGTTTCCACATTATCCGATCCGATATCGGTATCGGACTCCGATACGATATCGGAGTAAGTAAAATGTATGAAATGCGTTGCACCGATATCCGATATCGGGTCGGACAATATGAAAGACAGGTACATATTTCATACATTTACCTTACCCCGATATCGTATCGGCGTCCGATACCGATATCGGATCGGAATATGTGAAAACGGTCTAAGTATGCGGCGTTTCTACACTAGATTTAATCACCGATCATAAAGCTTTGCGATATTGGTAGTCCAGAAGTCCAGATATCTACACTTTAAAATTGCTTTTTCCAGAATGACTGTCTGACGGATCAACGCACAGCCTACACCGCTGTACGTAAAGACCTAAAACTTGGAGGGTATGTTCTTTGTATGACGTAGGCGTCCGATAAGTAAGAATTGTTCGAAATTCTGCTCCTAAGGGGTGCAATAGGGAGGCAAAGTTTCTATGGAGAAACCGACTTTTAAGCGGGCTAGCTGCTGTTAGAAGCCAGTTCCATATTATATCCAATAATGCAGACCCGCCACAACTTGGACCACTCATTACCCAGCTGGCAATTAGTTGCAGTCGCTGGCTTCATACTTCTGCATGTTTTTTTAATGTCCGCGCAATAAAAACATTGTGCCTACAAAAATGAAATTAATCCCGGCTTGTTTAACTTTATTCCCGTCGGCACGGGGCAGGTTCGCGTTATGCAATGACAGAAGTTGTTTGAACACTTTTGAATGTTTAAATGATATTGTCTCTGTAGACTTTTGTACTTTGGTAACAAGCTCATCAAGATTTGTTTTAATTTTTTCAATTTGCTTCTGATTCAGGTACTTCTTTATCTTTGTTAGGTTTGCGACTGATGGAAAGCGAAGATGCCATCGACGATAGAGCGCGCTTACATAGAAGGAACCTATTCACTCTTGACTTAAAGATTCCCAGGTTGTAGCCATCAGAAAACTTATTTCTTCTACTAATCCATGGTAACAACTTTAACGGCTACATACTCAACAGTTTTTATTTTTATTATGCATAGGCTCGCGTTTGACCACTATCTCACCTGATGGTAAGCGATGATGTGGCCGAGGATGGAGCGCGCTTGCCTAGAAGTAACCTATTCGCTCTTGACTTGAAGACTCCTAAGTTGTCCCAAGATCAATCTCAGTCTTTACGACTTCACGTGACCAATAACACAACCCTCCAGAGAGCTGTTTGAACTGAGTTAATACAGTATTTCAACGAAACATCCCAATTTTAGGTATCATAAATGTTGTAAGCACCAATTAGGAGTGCACAGACGGTCTAAGCACCCAATTACGGCTGCAAGAACCCAACACACGACTGAAGGTGTCTTTAGAGATGTACGTCCAATTAAAATAAACCCTTTGCTTAAGTAATGATAAGTTTATTTTCAAAAGCATTTACTGAATTCGTTATTACAGTAATAATGTTTTAACACAGCCTTAACTTAGAGGACAACAGTTATAAAATGCTTTCTGATCCATTTAACAACTTCAAACTACTGAAAGCATTCATATCATCAAGTAATTGTCAAGAATTTGACATGGTAGTCTAATAGATCTTTACAAAGAACTTTGATGGAAAAAAATTGCCAATAATTTCTCCAAATACCAAGTTAGTGATCGCATCATAAATAGCCATAGCCCGAAAGAGGATTCTGCTAGCTGTCCTCTTGAATTCAGCTGTCCGTCACCGTTACTACACCCTTGGGGAGAAATGGAGTGGAAAACATTTTTGCCGGTAGACGTATTTTACCAGAGGGAGAGTCCAGTTTTTTAAATGTCATAGGTTGTTGTACTTATATTTTTATGTTGTATACATATTTAAAACAGTAAATCTGACCCAGTCTTGCCATGAAGTACCGTGTGATCCCAGTTTGTTGGGTAGGTGGCCGCTCCTCGTAAAGTCACGGTATTCAGCTAAATCCGGCTTGACTGGAAGCCAACCCTGATATAGTAGGGAAAAGGCTAGGTAGATACATATTTAAAACACCGATGAGTACCTGGTTACAGCTGCCTGAGAACATTGGTTATCTGCCTAGGGATCGCCGGTACATTTTCGGGATGTTTAAAAGGTTAATGCACTAAAACAATTTACTTCATGCAACATTAACATCCGCTGAAATAACAAGGAGAGATATCATCTACCTTTTTCATTTCATTCTCAAATCCACGCAAAAGTAAATGGATATACGTGCTCCGAAATCCAAATCCTCCACGGTAGATAACGCAATGCACGATACAATCCAGCGCTGAAGCGCTGAAGGAATTAGCCAGACAATGCTACTGCGAAACCTTGTTACAGACAACCTGTCAGCCAAACTACAACTCTAATCCAACACCTTAAGGTTTCATCTCGGATAACAGGATGATTTGTTTGTTACAGGCTATTAATGTTACTGCTGGGGACCCGGTGAAGTTATTAGTATTGTTGTCATGAATACTGTCTCCTAAATGAATTTGATGATGGTTTATTTTTGATGATCTCGATGATAGAATGCATTTTTGTCGGGCCGTCCCGCGTATGTGACTAAGCTGGAGAAAAGCTCCTAACTAAAGTCATAAATAAGTCCTAAAAATAATTCAAGATTTGAGTTCATGCAAGTCTTAGTTGTGCGCTAAAGCAAAAGTTCCAGCTTGCAAAAAAAACTTCAACACGCTTGCGAAACCCACCTGAGAACTGAGACACTCCAGACAGCATAGATAGCCCCGAGTGCCGGCTGTGGGAGGGATGGATCATCCCTATGGAGTATATCTCCGAATCTTCGAATTGCCACATGGTTTATTTTAGATTACAATTGACATTAATTATCTAAGCCGAAATACCCGCCACCACAGACAAACCTCGAACAAAGGAAAATCACTCCGACTCGAAATTAAATCGAGACCAAAAAGGTTGGTATATAAATATTTTTTAATTGATACCGACTGCGTTTTTTATCACAATTTTAATTAAAACGATCATAATAAGCTGATGTGTGGTGATATGCATGAGTATAGCGGCGTCCGCACAGCACGGAGGGTGCGACGCGACTGAGCGAGTGAGCAGTCTTTGTATTTGTTTGCCGGCGGGGTGGGGGTGCGGGTGGCTACGTCACTGCCGCCCCACTCGCCCGCGGGATCTCTACAGATACTGCTATTATTTTTCCACCGCGGCATTCTCGCTTTCATCTCGTTAATAGGATTATGATTATAATCTTACAACACAAATAATAAATGTAATTTTTGTAACAAGATTTTTATATTCGAGAATGTAAACTGGTAAACGAATTTAGATAAAGAGATCATTGAACTTTCACTGCATAATGATTTAAGTTAGCTGACAGATAACTATCATTCATTTTAGTTAATGTCTTTGATAATAGTTGAATGAGATGATGTGAGATCCCTGAGTGATTTGTGTTGGGTACTCGTACCTCATTCCTAGTATTTTAATAATGTGGTCAATAATTGTTTTTAATTATATAAGCTAGTGCTTGACTGCAATCCTGTCTGATGGTAAGCAGTGATGTGATTGTTGATGGTGAAGCACCCCAGTCTACAAAGAGCCTTTTCAATCCCATTATTGCTTGACAGCATTATCAACTCCATTTATAATCTTGGTTCCAACTAATTTATTATATTAGTTAAAAAAATAAAAAAACATATATCTTCCTAAGTTTTTCTAATAAATGTTATAATTTTTTTATCAAAACTTTAAAATTAACCATTGTCTCTTAGCAGATTTACAAAACACTGGCTGTTGAACCATAATGTTCCAATAAATAGGTGAATAGGATTACCCAAAACCCCCATTTTTTTTAAATAGCCTATATTTGTATATCATCATTTCAAAGTCCTACAAAGTCTTGTCTTATCTTCATAATATATATTTTAAACTCTTTCTGAAATTACCGGAGAATCTGAAGTATAAGACAGAATTTAAAATATTTCTTTTTATGTTATCATTTCTCACACAAACACATGGTCCTCATAACAGAATTTATGTGATGATGCATTTGCATAATTTATCCTATCAGTACCCGCGAAACGAGACACAATAGTAAGACAATAACAGCGCGGTCCTATGAGACCAGTTGGGGATTCATGAATTAATAAAGTTTATCTTAATTTAAACACTGCAGTACAATGGTAACATGTAAAACTAATTTTATGCATGGGTAACCAAGATAAGATCCAACGCAACATATTTTTATGATTATTTATTTATGTGCAACCACAGTTCTAATATAAATAATAACTGAAACACATTATTATTGATAGCTTCAAGTCTTAAACCCAGCTCTAGCACATAGAAATGACGACGAGATTCAATATCAAATAATGATACATTGAGAAAGAGAAATTTATATCCGAGGAAACTTATTAATATGTCAATCCCCATTAATATGTCCCTGTTAGAATAAATAGGGAACACCAGCGTTCAGAAAGGATTTGAGGAGTTGATCGACTTCCTGGTTTGATCTTAGAATATTAGATACTAGAAACTGGGGACCCAAAGAATTTGTTCAGAAAGTAAATATTATAATTGGAAACAATAAAGCCTGGTCAAACCCATCAAATTTTATTTAAATATTCATTTGACTACTGTGTGTGCTTATACTATACTAAACCAATAAGTCTCTATTTGCTTTTACAAAGTAATTCGATTAAAAGAACCTCACAGTTAGTGAAAACTGAATGAATAAAACTATTATGTATAACTGTGCCATTCCTTGTAGATGTAATGAAACTGTTATAGTAAACCTACAATTTTCGATAAAACAATGAAGTTTAAGTGAACGCCTAGGATTATTTTAGATTTGCCGGGCAGTGAAACTATCATAGAATCGACAAAATCGGTTCGGAATCGGTAGCCTGGAACGCGCCCTTTCCTTACTGACCATAACATTTGTCCCATTATTTACAATTTATTTCATAACACAACTAGAAATAGAGAAACACTACATAGTAATACTCACCATATTCTCTGAAGAGTTTCTTATATTCACTCAAATCGTTTTGATCCAACCATTCGTCAACTAATGCACTTTCATCGTCAAAAATCTCGGTAAATACAACTCTAACTAAATAAATAAGCGAACACATAAATAATATTGTGCCGCAGTAATGTACCCGTTTATACATGTTTACAGTTCTTGGTCATAATGACATTTTAAGTTATATTTACTTTAAAAAATAAACATTAGTAAAATGAGGACGGCCCCACAATTTTGTTTTGATTGTCAATGTCAATTTTGGAGTTTGACATTTTAGCGTTGCTGTTTACAGACGCATTCCGTAATAAACAAATACAATTTTGAGCATGAGTTAATACAGATATTTTCAGAATAATAAGTTATTTCGGATTAACGAATTTATGAGAGAATTTCAGTCTAAAGATTAAAATTTGTAAAGGTTTAAAATAAATGTTAGATTTCAACAGCAGTCTCCGTAAAGAAAATAAAATGAAAAACTTTTCTTTTTTCTTTTCAGATAATCTGGAACGTTTTAGTTATTGAATTTTCGTGCTTGCTTAGGGAGATTTTATTTTTATAAATAACTAGCTGTTGCCCGCGACTTCGTCCGCGTTAAGTTCGTTAAATTGCACAAAAGTAACCAATAATTATTCTACACTTGCGAATAATTCTGAAAGCATCCAATTCATTCATTTTACTTTTACATAAAACAGTTTAACTTCATTGCTTTTTTTAGTTGGGAAATAATCCAATGACTTCTCCCGCTCTTGGCTGACGCATCAGGGCGTGACAGACTTTTACTGACCAAAACCCATTCCTATGTTCTTTCTTTGCCTTGCGTTCCAGGGCCCCAGGAATGCCTTTCAGAAGCGAACCCATGACCCCAGTAGGCTTGGCGACCCTGCTGGGTCTCTATGGTTTTGCTGACATCTCCATGAGGCACGCTTGGAACACTACCTGCCGTCGACTCGGTCTCGGTGTAGATATTTGGTTACCGAACGGTCGGACGGCGCCCCATTGCTCGCTGTCCACAAGTCCACTTCTACGGTGGCTGGGAATCGGGGTCGGGATTTTATTTCCTCAACGCTGGGGCGTGAGGGCCATTTCCTCATCCATGCGGCCGCCACCTTGGCTGGATTACTGCTTCTCAGAAGGAGGCAACCACCTGCCACTCCGCCCTGCTCTGGACCAGGGCCCGGCGCGAGAGGTCGCTACAACCGATGACCCCCACAAAAACACGGCGGTGCCTCGTTCAAACGGTGCACATCCTTACCATATGCTCCATCGTGTTCTCAGGGCGATCCACATAAATGGTCACCATTCCACATAATGGATCACCATGAAGATGAAGACGCCGATTGGCTTAAGAACATCAACGAAGTAGAAATAATATATGAGGGTTGCAGCAGTTGGCGATCTAAATATTTACCTACTCCATGGATAAGTGCGTTTGTTTATGTACATATGTCTCTAGTCTATATTACGGTTCAACAAAGATGTACGATTTTAAAATTATTATTTGCTGACCAAAAAAATCATATTAACCTTGAATGAATTCCAAGCACCACTAAGTAGACACGGTAAGTTCGGGAGGTCCCTGCATCGGATCAAGGAGGAGAGGACGCCCGGGTGTCGTCACTGTGTGGACCGCCCGGAGGACACGGTGGAGCACACGGCAGAGGTGTGCCCTGCTTGGGTGGAGCGCCGCCGTGTCCTTGTAGAAACTATCGGCGGCGGCGACCTCTCACTCCAGGCCCTCGTACAGGCCATCGTCTAGAGCGAGGAGGGGTGGTGGGCGGTAGCCTCATTCTGCGAAGCAGTAATGCTAGAAAATCTGGGGAACACGGAAAATCCGAAAGGTTCTCACCGAGTCCCCCAGATCGAAGGAACGAAGGGGAACGGGGTGGGGTTTAGTCAGTAAGAGTCTGACATGCCCTCTCGCTCCGACCAAGAGCGTGAGCAATCATTCTGATGATTCTCCTTCCAAAAAAAAAAACACCACTAAGTAAGTGTAAATAGCACTTATTTATGTAGGCTGAAAAAAAGAGCATAAAGTAGTTTTTAGTTGTCAAAATACATAATAAGTATATGAATAGTCAGCACAAAGCTGATCCTGAAGTCAATAGAAGGTTTAGTACCTATTTGCCTCTTTTTTATTTGAGAAGATATGTAGTTATCCAGCTCTAGGTGGAGCAAGTGGTCTTTTGCGGACTAAATTCCGCCATGTTCCTTCAGTTGCCATTTACGTATCAGGGCCACTAACATTTGCACGCCTCAGTTATTAGGTACTTCGGTATATTCTCTCTTTAAAGAGTAACTACAGAGGCGTCATGGCGTTCTCACTTTCTGCATTATGCAAGTACGAACCGAACATGAGTGTTTCTAGAGGTAGTTATTTGGGTTTGGTGGGAAGAAAAGTCCAGTTGTCACCATTCTGCGGAACGCCCAGAAAAAACAGCAGACGTTATGGTCAAAGTCCGCTAGACGGAGCACCGCCCTACTGTTTTGGCGTCAGAATCTGAATCCTACTGCCCTAGTTTGGGTCAATGTATGGGGCAAGACCTCCTCTTGCCCTGCCAATGGAATAAACCTGCTATAACAATACCGTGAGAAAGACATCCTTAAGCCTCCTATTGTTGTTTAGACATTTCTTAGGTGTCATTAGTCACAAAGCAATTCCCGACGTTTTTAGTTATTTAAATTATCCGTTTATTTAGGCAGATTTTTTACTTGGGGTGATATTTGACTGACTCCTTAATAAATCATACGGTGTTTTTTTTCAGCGGGTACTACCTTCTTTACCGAGACTTAACTTTGCAATTTATGAATTAAATTAACTCTTGAGTGCGTGCATTTTTACTCAGCAGATTTCACATTATTGATGGTCAAACATGGTCAAACGCAACCTGTGGTGCGATTTTAAACGGATACAGTTTGCAGAGCTGTAAAAAAACCCACCATGTTCCTTTAGATGCCCTTTGCGAACAATTTCTCAAATCAAACTTATCTACCTAGCATTACCATTACCTAGCTTATCATAGCACAATTCATAAGAAAGAGACTTCGCAACAGACCGTGCAGCAGGCATCGTAATAAATTTTAAATTCGCCATAACTTCAAAACCAAACATCTAATTTTAATCATTCAAAGACCAAATATTATCTACATAAACTGTACTTAGTGATAAAATATTTTATTTTGATAAGGGTTAATAGCATGAGTAAAATAAATGCGTTTAAATGTAGTCCAAAAAAATTCAAGATTTTTAGATTAAAAAAAATGGTTGTTGTGCCTCACTCGACATAGATAGGTATAGTGCTTCGCGGACTGTTTTTGTAGATATTTATAAGATCTACAATTAATTAGAACATTTTATGGATCTATCTTTTACAGTTTAGGCAGCGTACGCAAAATAAGTAAATTTTCTGGTTGATTTTTTACACCTAAACCTAAATATCTTACGGAACCCTATTTTTTTCCAGAATAAAATTTATGCCTATGTTACTCGTGGATAATGTAGCTTTCGAATGGTGAAATTATTTTTTAAAAACGGTCCAGTAGTTTTTGAGCCTATTCATATTACAATCAAACAAACAAAGTTTTCCTCTTTATAATATTAGTATAGATATAAACTAGTGCTTGACTGTTATCCCACCAGATGGTAAGCAGTGATGCATTCATTGATAGTGAGGCGCACTAGTTTATTAAGGTACCGATAACGAGGTAATATCAGCGGACTGGTAGTTTTATTTACCTGGCGATGTACAATTTGTATTAACCAACAGCTTGTACGCGTTATACCAACTATACAAGGGGGACCTGGGTCTAAGATATGAGAAAGTAAAATTAATTTGTTTCGATAATAGATCTATGTCCCTGGATCTATTAGGAGTACCATTCATAGGGGCGCAGTGCCGTAACTAGCCTATTATGCGCCTGGTGCGAGCTTTCAAAACTGCGCCCCTAAAAATGCTCTAACTAGGCTCTGAAAATAAAATGGACAAATGTGAATACAAATAAATCTACCGTAGGGGAATCATCAGAATGACTTCTCTCGCTCTTGGGCGGAGCGGGAGGGTGTGTCAGACTCTTACTGACTAAACTCCTACCCCGTTCCTTCGTTGCCTTCGATCTGGGGGGGGGACTCGGTGTCAACCTTTCGGAATACCTATGTTCCCCAGAGGCTTCGGCCCTGCCGGGGCCCGGGGAGCTCCCCTACAGTTTGCTGACATCTCCTTGAGGCGCGCGTGGAACAGAACGCGCCGTTGACGACTGAGCTCGGTCCGGATTATTTCTAGACTGCCGGACGGCGAGCTACCCAGTGCTCGCCGTCCGCGAACCCGCGCCTACGGTGGTCGGAAATTGGGATCGGGATCTCGGCGGGGGCGGCGTGAGGACCGTTCCCTCACGCGCTCGCGGTCAGCAGCCTCCTTCACTAACATTATTGCTTCGCAGAAGGAGGCGACCGCCCGCCACCCCTCCTCGCTCCGGACCATTTCCTGAATCAGGGCCCGGCGCGAGAGGTCACCGCCGCCGATAGCCTCCACAAAGACACAGCGGTGCTCCGCCCAAGCGGCCACACCTCTTCCGTGTGCTCCACCGTGTCCTCCGGGCGGTCCACACAGTAGCGACACCCAGGCGTCCTTTCCTGCTTGATCCGATGCAGGAACCTCTCGAACTTACCGTGTCCAGTGAGGACCTGCGTCATACAGAAGGTGACCTCTTTCCAAACACTCCTCATAGAGAGGACTTACCGCCTCAATGACGGCGTGGCCAGCACTGGGTTGCGACAGTCGCAGTTGCCATGCCACCCTGAGATCCCGCCCAAACTCTGTCCGCCATACTGCGATTTGTCGTGGCAGCGGAGTTTCGCCCCGGCGTTGCATCTCCACGCGCAAATCGTGCATGCATGCAAGGACTGTTGCCTCCAGATCCCACGGTGGCAGGCCAGCAAGGAGGCTCGCCGCTTCGCGGGAGATCGTGCGGTATCCCCGCACCATCCGGATGGCCATGACCCTCTGGCAAGCGTTCAGTTTGACCGCCGGTCGCTTACCTAGCGATGGCGCCCAAACCGGCGCCCCGTAAAGTACCGTGGACCGAATGAACCCCGCGTAGAGCCTCCGGCAGGGGGCGTCTGGACCCCCTAGGTTGGGTAGGAGCCGCTTCAGAGCGGGCCCAAACCTGTCCAGTTTGGGGGCCAAACGTCGGAAATGCTCCTCGAAAGTCCACCGGCTGTCGAGGACGAGTCCCAGGTACTTCATCGTCGACCCGACGCCGATGTGGACCCCCCCTACCGTTATTTGGAAACCAGGTGGTGGAGCGGTCCGAGGGCCATGAAAGCACATAGCCTCGGACTTGTGCAATGCCACCTTGAGTCCTAGTTGCTGGATCCTGTCCACGACTGTCGCAACCCCGCGTGTCGCTGTTTCGGCCGCCGTCTGGTACGACTCTCCCCGCGCCAGGACCAGCGTGTCGTCTGCGTAGCAGACCACGCTGACCCCGTCGGGGAGGTCGCTGCGCCGCACATAGTCGTATCCGATGTTCCACAGGGACGGTCCTAGTACCGATCCCTGCGGAACACCGCACGACATCTCTCGCCGTCTCCACTCTCCCTGGTGACCGGGATAGATGATGAACCTATCCGACAGGTACTCCAGGCCTCGATCACACGACGGAGGTAGGCGGGCATGTCATGGTACCGAAGTGCCGCCCCGTTGCAACTCCAGGGCAGGGAGTTGAAGGCATTGGCGATGTCCAAAGACACCGCCAAGACGACCCTGCCCCGAATCACCGCATCCCCCGTCGTAAGGGCCCTCACGCGCGTGATGGCGTCCGTGGAACGCCCCCTGCGAAAGCCGAACTGACCGTTCGCGAGATCCGGCCCCACCCGTGCCAGATGCCCGACGAGGCGGTCTGTAATTACTCTTTCAAAGAGTTTGCCCACCTCGTCGAGCAGCACGATGGGCCGGTACGCGGACGGAGAGTCCGCGGGGCGCCCCGACTTCGCGATGAGGACCAGTTTCCCGTTCTTCCAGCGAAGGTGGAACTGGCCTCTCTCCATGCAAGCGCTAAAGAGCCCTTGCAATCGAGACCCGAGAGCCTCCATGGCCAGGACCCATCGACCCTTCCGGGCACGCCGTCGGGTCCTGAGGCGGTGTTCTTGACACTGAGTCTTCGTACCACCGCCCTCATCTCTACCTCTGTCACCTCTGGAGCGTCGTCCTCGTCGTCGCTGGTGTGGTCCACTACGGGCACCGCAGGTGGCGGAGCCGTGAGCGCGGGAGAGTGCTCCCCTCACTCAGGGAACAGATTAGCCACCACACCCTCCACAGCCTCGGGCCGGAGACTCTGAGTCAGCGGGGGAGCCCATGGGCGGAGCTTGTTCCGCACCACCTGGTAAGGGCGCTTGGCCCGCTTTATCTCCGTTCGGAAGGTTCTCTGGCCTCCGCATCCGGCGGGCGGGTGCGGCGCCTGCGAAACCTGTAGTACCGGCGCCGCGCGGCGGTGCACGCCTCGATCTCCGGCGACCACCAGTACACCTGGCGCCGAGCACGTCCAGGGATACCTTTACATGTGTTGTTGTTTCAAAATTGCTTGAAAAATGCGATATAGATATAACTATAGATAGTACAGTAGGGCGCGTCTACACCATGTTCGCAATAAAACAAAATGTACCTACTAGCTACCATGCATGAGGTCATTTCTGCGCCCCTCCAGGGTCTGCGCCCTGTGCCTGGGCACCGCTCGCACCGCCCTAGTTACGGCACTGTAGGGGCGGTAATAATTTTAAAAAATAACACTTCCTTTTTTGGGTAGTCGTGTAACGAGTCGATTGAGCCCCATTTTTAGGTGGTAAATCATCCATGACTTTTCCCGCTCTGTGCGGAACGAGGGTGAGGGCGTGTCAGACTTTAAAATTTGCAACATTAGTTGCCAGTCGATCTAGTTTACTTTTTTCAAAGAGTTTACAGATTTTTTTTCGGAAATAGAGCATTAAAATATGAAATGTAGCAATCCCGGAAAGGATTTGTCCTTTCCGGGATTGCTGCTTGTCTATTTATAAATTCATAACATAACATCACGTAGACAGTGTCACAGTGCCGGATAAAGCCAGCGCAGGGCCTGTAGCAAATTCTAAAAAGGGGCCTACTGATTTTTTGTCAAACAAAAACGAATTAACCTATTAATACCAGCGAAACGAGACACAATAGTAAGACAATAACAGCGCGGTCCTATGAGACCGGTCGGGGATTCATGAATTAAAACACCTCCAAGGTGCTCTAACCCACCAACTTATTTTTCACAAAGGCCGCAGGATGTCAGGATAGCAGTCGCTTACATTATCTTTATAGATATTCCGGAATTGGTTAGATGTCATTATAATACAGGAGGTATCCTGATTTGTTTTTGTATATCCGACAGGCGCCCCTGATGCGCAAAACTCTTTTTAGAAACTCTTTTGAAATCAATCATGAACCGATCTATACGGTTTTTTTTTGTTAGATTTAACGCTCATACTCAGAGACATTCATTAGCGACACTAGCGTTAATCATCAGAGATATTATGCGGAGCAAAGTATAAAATCTAAGAAAAGAGGTTGAAAAAAGAGAATCCTCAGACTAGACGGGTGTTGTGTATGGTTGGGAACCGGGCTACTTCGTAGTTAATTACAAATGGTTGTCATAATATTCTAATCGCGAGGAGAATTCTGATACCGCGTTGCAGAATTTTAACTCAAGTTCTAATGTGGTGACACAGATGTCGCTACAGGTTCAGTTATAATTCCGTAGTGATCCCATTACCTTCTTAGGAATATTATTGTATTTGCCAATGCCAAAGCAATGTGTAAATTGAGTAAGTACCTAATTATGGGCTTTTGGCACAACAGGGTTCCGCTCCTTTTCTCTTATATCGCCCTGCGACTACCGAAGCCCAGGGCGTCTTCATTCGGCGGCGGTTGCGGCATAAATATGTCCATTCTCTCACGGTTGCGGCCATCTCCTTTGCAGCAGCATTTTTTATTTTTTATTTAATCGCTTCCCATTCCTTGGACCCGGACCGTCGCCTGACGGATTTCGCTGATTGCCATCACGAGGACAGGGTGGTGCTCCACCCAGGCAAGGCACCAGAATTCAATCGTAGTGCTCCAACGAGACTTCCGTTACTGTAAGCCTTTCGTTCCACGAAGGCTTATTTTTTTTAGATCAGGAAATAGATTAGAATCGAATCGTTTAAAATGCTGCTGCGTTTCAGTAAATAGGGTACCTCTTAGGTTATTCATTTAACATGGGAATCGAACCCAAAGCAACTGATAATACCAACATGACACACCACCCAACCGGAATCATCAGCATGGAAGAATCATTTAATAATTTCATACATGTTTCTGAATCATGAGCCAACACATGGACTAGTTCTTGTGTGCAGGAGCGATGCCTCACTGCAGTGTTTTCCGGAAATTAGGATTAAGGACATTATTAGGAACAATAAACTACAAATAACACAACACATTAGGTACTAGTATTAAACTATTTAATATAAATTGATTTGTTTTCAATATCACAAGGAGTGCTCGTACAGTCTATGAGCTGCATAAAGCTAGGTGTATTAGATCACAAATACGAAAGGGAACTTAACGCTAAGTTGAGAGTAGAAGGGCCTTGCACACCATCATGCATGTCTCTTGTATGACGCGTGAGGTCATGTGTCCCACCGTGCTAACATTAGTGAGTATCTGGATTACAACTTTACAAAATGAAACAGTACCCACAAAAAATGTGTCGAAAAAAATACATCATTATAAAAATCATAAAGAAAATCAAAATAGGCACATCGCTTACAAAGGATCGATAAAATAAGAAAAGTAGCTAGATAGTTATTGTGTGTGAAATAGGAAAAGGAATGCTCCAACATTAAATTCTGATTCAAAAGCTTACACAACATCGTGAACACCAGATCCACAACATGTGAAAAGAGGTTGTATAGAGAATTAAAAGCATAGTGCAACAAATTGTACTCCGTGGTTTACCAGCCTGGGCCAACACGATGGTGCGTAAGGCGCCTTACAATATTACAAGATACAAGACCATTCCTAACACTTCTAAATGCAAGGACCCCACTATTGAGATAAGTGTGGGATCCATTTGTCAAAAGTTACGTTCGGAAGTGGATCTCTACCTTGGCACCAAGGCTTTTAGCCCTTGACCTTGAGTCTGTCAGCGAGGGAGCAGGACAGGCCTGTGCCGTCGGGCTCCACGTTCAGTTGGTCCACCTTGCCGTCCTTGATGACCATGGAGAAGCGCTTGGAGCGGTACCCTCCGAGGGGGGGCAGGTTCACGCCGAGGTCCAGCTCTTTGATGAAGGCGCCGGTGGGGTCAGCCAGCATGCGGATCTGTGGATTGAGTGAAGGGTGTTTTAGAGCAGCTGTCGTTAAAGTGGTTTAGTGAAGCATGTTTGCTGTATTAATTAGTGTTGACCGCACGTTTTTCCTAGCCTGAAACAGAGTTTAATAGAATTGGTTTTTGGTAAAATTGCATACGAGTCGATTAGATAAACGGAGCTCGTGGCTAGTTGCGTGTTACCCTAGTTAATGGGTTGTGGAGGTCTGGTAGACAGCCGCTCCCCGTAAAATACTGGTATTCAGCTAAATCTGGCTTGACTGGAAGCCGACCCCAATATAGTTGGGAAAAGGCTAGGTAGATGGTGCATGTTTACTGTATTAATTAGTGTTGACCGAACGTCTGCCCCGGCTTGAAACAGATGATAGAATTAATTTTTGGTAAAATTGCTTAGACTTATGTACGAGTCGATTAGAAAAACTCATACATTTCGATTACGAGTACATTGCACGGATTAAGAAATCAACTCTGTACTGTCTTGAATTATCTCAGGACGCAGGGGTTCTGGGCTTTTGGAAGGCGTATGAGAGGCCCCTCAGACACTTTTCATGGAACGTGGTAACAACTCTATATCTACTACCTATACGTACAAGTTTTTATACTAAAGCAAATGGTATTTACCTATGTATCGAGCAATATCTCATTTGAGAACCTACCTAACTAGTTTTTATTACATGTACGTAATCATATTTACAATTAATTAGACATCAAGGTTTGTACGCGAGTTTATCGCATGTATATTAAATCAAAAGAAAAACAGGGTTCTTCGAAATAAATCAAAGCTCGCCGGAGTTAGAGCATTACATGCATAAATATTAAATAGCCTTCTGTTTACAGCTGAAAGGGAGGTTAACTCCCAAACTGGCCGCTGAAGGTTCTCACCATTCGCCTACATGTTTAATTAGTTACGTGACGACGCGAACTTAATCAAGTTTCCGCCTTTCAAACTGTCCGTTTTATACTAAAAATGGTTTTGAATGGCCGGCATTGAAGTCCACGCTCGGCTACACGCAATGCCAAAAACTGTCATTACCTATATATATTAAGCTCAATAATTAATTAAAAACTGGAGGAGCTCGTGGCTAGATAATAACAGCCGCACAGGTCGATCTTCAAGGTTAAGCAACGCTTGCTTAGGTTGGTCTGTGGATGGGTGACCATCTTAACATAACGAGTTTCCTCCGTGCTTCGGAAAGCACGCTAAGCCGTTGGTCCCGGCTGTCATTTGGAGATCTTTGGCAGTCGTTGCGGATAGTCAGAAGCCAGTAAATCTGACTCCAGTCTTGCCATGAAGTACCGTGTTACCCCAGTTAATGGGTTGTGGAGGTCTGGTAGGCAGCCGCTCCTCGTAAAATACTGGTATTCTGCTACATCCGGCTTGACTGGAAGCCGACCCCAATATAGTTGGGAAAAGGCTAGGCAGATGATGATAATTAATTAAAAACTGATGCAGAATCCCTGTTCCAGTATAATATGCTTATTTAATTCTTGCTACTGCTTCACCCGCGTGATATACTCACAGGACAAAAAGTATCCTATATGCTATTCCAGGACATGGTTTCAACGAAATTCAATTTGTAGTTTTTGCGTGAAAGAGTAACAAACATCCATACTACATACTTTCGCGTTTGTAATAAGTATTAGTAGGATTGGAGATCTCTAGAACGATTAGATTTCCATGTCATCCAGCTTGTGCATGATTACTGAATGGCTTTTCTTAGAGAATTTGCCCAGCAGTGGGCATATGAACTTGTTAGGTCGCCCCGTATATCCTTCAGAAAGCATGCCTCTTGCCCGTCTAAATTTTCGGCGGTAAGAAAATTTTCGTTAACAAATCAATATTCACAGAAAAAAAAACTATTATACTTACTTCTTCATAACTAATATGAGAAATGAAAAAAGGCTAGACGCCTTTTCCGTACGCAAAATACCTACGCGCATTCGTCGTGGAGTTGCGGATACTAGCCCAATTAACAATACAAGAGTCTAGCCATATTTTCTGGTGTCAGACATTTAGGTACAATTTCTAGTGTTACCAACGGTCAGTGGTCTCCTCGAAACAAGTTTAATCCGATATTTCTAGAACGAGTTACAGTCTAGAAATACCTAGATTTATTTTATAATTTTATTCTACCGTTTCTTGTTTTATTTTGCTTCTTCGACTATTTTTTATTTTTACACACTATAAATATTATACAGACGTAATTATGTACATTAATTTTATCACAATACATTTAATTAGTTATTATACTTTATATTCATTTATTACTTTATTTAAGTACGCAATTCACTAGAATACTGGTTTACCGAATTATTTTGTTGGTTTATAACTCTTTTTCTTATCATGTTTACTTTTAAACTGGTTGTTTGTGCGAAATAAAATAGTTATCTTTCAACGCTGCAAGAGACAATTCAATTCAATTCATTTATTAATTTCCTAAAAAGACAGGAACCTAATCAGATTACTGGTCAGATAGGTTTTTCACCACCCTAGGGTGACTGGTAGGGAGTAAGTTCGCCTTTGTACTTTGCATTGTTTAAAGAATAAATAAATAAATAAGACACACATAACATAACATATTCACAAAGCCTAGTGCAGCTACGAGAGGGCTATATTAATTCCGCACTGAGTGCCGATCGATACAGGTCATGTCGCACATCCGAACAACAATAGCCTCCCTGTTCGGAGCTCTCCCATTTACTATTGTTGGGCTAAACAACACATTTCTACAGTATTCGGGATTCGTGTTTATACGACTGAATCAAGAGACCAATTGCGATTTGGTGATTGTGTTGACTTAGGACTCTTTTTACAGGACTAACTATTTATTGCTATTCGAATTTCCGAAATATTTTTTCGTTACGAGTACCTACTTTCTATCTTAGACCTGGGGCTCTAGGTTGAACGAAGAAGAACCCCGGGACCCTGAAATTAAGACAAAGAACAGGACTGGGTTTTCGTCAGACAGTATTTAGATCTCCCACCTTAAAAAAACTAACTTGGACCAAATTCCACAATCTACATCAATCTTGTGTTATACTATCACAAGTCTTTAAACAAGGCACATGGTGGCATTTGGCTACCGGAAAGTACCTTATTTTAATAACAAAAAATATGCAGGAGAGACATGCTATCGTCTCTCACACACATTTACATACACAATGCAGAAAGCACGAACGGAAAAGGAAACCAAGTACAAAACCTTCGCTCCGGATGTGACACGTAAGTTTGGGGTTCGTTCAATGCGAAATAAATAAAAACTAAAAGACTTGCGCTTTTGTAGGCACTGCTAATAAAGCAAGGCATAACAGAAAGGAGACCTACAGGCCTATTACACCAGCCGGTTTTGCGACCGGTCTACGTAGACTGTCGTTGAGTCTACGTACAAGTAAGACCATTTTACGCTTATTACACTACACGACGTAGACAAAGACCGTTCGTAAAAATGAGTGGTGTATTAGGCCTGTAAGTCCCGTGACATTGAAATTCCAGGCTCAAATGTTTTTTTAATAAAGTTGGGCTTCCGCAGGGCTACCTTAGAAATTTATGAAAAGCCTTTGATCTCATAAACTAACGAGTCCCGTGCGTGAGGTATGACAACACTCTTTACCTACGTAGTAATCTGATTTTTACACTTCGCTCGTATGAGGAAATCAACAATCGAATCGAGGATATTAACCAAAATCCGGTAAGTAGGTACCTATAACTTTTTGCGTATAGACCGATCTTGAAGTCTTTTTATGTTGGGTCAACTATAACTCCGTGATAATGTTAGTTCGATTATTTATTTATGTGAAATATAAAGTAATAGGGCTATCACGGTGTTATACAGTGCCGGATTTACCACGCAGCAACGATAGCAAATGCTACAGGCCGCGTGATAAGGATGGATCCCATGAAATGGATGTACAAAAACAAGTCATGAATCATGAATTCATGATACCATAGTCAATTCTAACCACTTCCAGATTTTCCATAAAGACAATATTATATGGAACTGCTTATAGCCTCATCGCTACGCAAGCCCCTTGGTTTCGTTGAAAAATAAAATAAAGAAGTTTTAATTCGTTATTATTTATAAATATTTATTCGTTTGGAAGAATTTGCTACAGACCGGAGGGCCCCGCGCTAGCTTTATAATATTATGTATAGAGTAGGTATATAAAAACAGACATGACTAGACATATAAATTTAATTTCGAAAGTCTGCGTCAAAAAACAAAGAAACCAGATACACCCGTTTCCGAAATTAAAGTTATATCATCATTTTTAATTTTCTGTTTATTCTTTACGATAGTCACATAATTAATAATAATATATCAAATATAATAATATTCTTAACGCCTTCCAAGTTGGTCAGTCATCATTATAAAGCAATATTAGAATCAAGGTTGTTGGTAATATAGTTATACCTAGTTACTTATATTACATGCAAGACTAAATCGATTCAATGGAAGTACAGTCTGATTCATTTCAATAGATATTATTCAATACTGTACCTTTCGAAAAAGTTATTGAAATCTAACTGTCTGCGAACATGACGTTTCTACTGACAGGAAAATTCCTTTTGTCAAGCAAAACGGACGTTTTTTCTTTCTAGGGATTTAGTTAGTAAGCCCAGACCAAGTAAACTTGAGTGTTTACTGCCAAAATCTAGACCGATTACTAACATGCAAAGCGGACACTGACGTAGCTACCGAAGTACTGGGGTCACCTGGCTAGGTTACAAAGGGTCACAACCCCGTACCCCGGTTTATGGGCCTCCGACCTTGGGGGCCCAAAATCTGATAAGCAAGTCTCTTATTGCCCCTTCGAAATCTAAATAAGCTATAACACTAATTTACTCATAGCAAGTCGTTTTAGTCAGTAAAAGTCTAAAACTCTTCCTCTGGTCCCCATCTACATACGCCGTTGAAAGCGGGCCTTCTAATAAAGGACTGCTAGCAAGCAATAGCATTGATTTCCCTTCAAGACCACGCCAAACCTCGGCACCATTCTAAAATAACTTCCACCGTTTTGAAGCTGACAGTAACGCGAAACAACAGGCGAACACGGCACAATCAATAATCATAAATATGGCCTATTATTCACGATGAATATGTATTTCAAGAATTCAAGGTAATGGATATGGATCGAACTAAGTTATGATTGCTTTATCGTTGTTTCAGGATCGATAGAATAGCAAAGTCTCAAGTCTCAAGGAATATAATATAATCCCAATAATATTATAAACGTGAAAATTTGTATGGATGTTTGTTTGTTGTCTTTCATGCTTTCCGAGGCACGGAGGAAACTCGATATGTTAAGATGGTCACCCATCCACAGACCAACCTAGGCAAGCGTTGCTTAATCTTGAAGATTTTTATTATTTAGCCACGAGCTCCTCAATAGGGCTATTTGTCTGCAACGCAACGGTCAAATACTAAACAGATATAAAGCAAGATTTGAAATCTGCTGAATTTCGCTACTATAGCTATACCTAGGCAATTTCAAGATGTTTTAATTTAACAAAGGAATCGGAGTCGTTAAAATAAACCATTGAGTCAAACATCCACTCGCCGTTCTACAAAATCATCGAGGTGATTTTCGATTTTTTGGATTCAACAGAATCCAGACCGCTATCATAGTTTTCGATCGTTTGAATCCTTCGAATCAGTCACTCTCACTCAAAACTCTAAACCATTGAGGAACAACTCGCGGTCGCAATAACAGACTGAGTCGAACTCGAGTCAAAATCGAAGTAATCGAGAAACATCGAGATTTTCGAACAAAAACAAATCCACTCGTCATCATATACACAAACATAGATTTGTACTGCAAATTAATAGTAGCGGGGTTCAGCGGAAATAGCCTGCAGGCAAGCAAGTCCAGAGAGGTCCCCGCTCAAACCGCACACAACGTGAATAATTTAGTAATCAGAAGGCCGGAGGTCGCGGCAAGTGGGCCGTATTGATTCCATAATGAGTTCTGTCGCCCCGGCCCTCTCTACCGACCATTATAACTAAATATCTACATTTTTTCACCATTTTCTCGACCATTAGGTTTATTGACAAATTGAGTGTAAACAGTAAACTGTTTGCGAGGACGTTTAATTAGATTTGGTCCCGTTTTGAAGGGATTCAAGGTAATGTAAAGTGGTGTCAGTATTGTTTGCAGTTATAGTCATGGGGTAGGAATATCCGATTCCAGTCTTTTTGGCATAATGGGAAGTGTGCACATTACCAAACAAAATACCTCTTGAATAAATATTCCGCGATCTAAAGACCGATTTTACTGAGTTAGTGTCTTTAGGAGTCCTTAGTCAGATTTTTAACCCAATAAATCAATTAGGGGGGCTTCAGTACTTACCCAAAGGGTAAAACGGGAACCTATTACTAAGACACCGCTGTCCATCCGTCTAGCTGTCTGTCTGTCTGTCCAGCTAAACAGCTGAAAGTTTCTCATGTTTTATTTTTGTCATCGCTATAACAAAAAATACTAAAAACAGAATAAATTAATATTGATCCTACAAGAAACGTATTTTTTTTGCAGTTTTTTTTTGCTACGGACGGTACATTAACCTTTCGTGCACGAGTCCCAGTTGTTATTTATAGTTTAGAATCAAAATAAATTGCATAATAGCAGTTGCAATGTAGTAAAGTTGTGATTACGGCGGGGTTAACAACCCCGGGGCACGCGAGCCATAGCTCACACGCGACGTTTATTGTCGCCACAACTGTCATTACGTCTTCATTCAAACATAAATTGTTAAACTTTTTACACGAGCATTTATCTTGACACTATTTTCAACAAGGCCAGTCTGACCTACCGAACAGGGCTAAGGTTTTAATTGAAAATATTCATTATTGCACACACAGTTGAAGACTGTATATGACCTGCACCTTAATTGTAAGATTGCGGACGGCGAGCTACCCATTGCTCGCCGTCCGGTAACCGTCCGGATCGAGCCCTAGTCGTTGACGGCGCGAAGTGTTCCACGCGCGTCTCAGAAGGGTCAAAGCCTAATAGGCCCATGGGTTACGTGAAAGTGAGAAGAACTGGAGTAGGTTTTAGTCAGTAAAAGTGTGATATTCCTCCGGTTATTATCCAACTAATCTGAATAATGTTGAAAACTATCTACTGTCTTTTTCATTTAAAAAGCGGGCAGGTGGTTACTTATCCCACCTCTCCCCCCATTATTAAGTGTGATATAACGTAAATTGTCAAGTCCTACCGTGAGAAAGTACGCCAGCCCTGACCTAGCTGAAAGATTGTGTAACCATTCTTCAATGACATAATGACCTGAATAATACATTGCAGGTTTTATGTTCATTTACCTAAGTATTCTGTCAGTTTCAATGTGAATTAATAATACATAGAATGATTATACTGGGTTTATCTAACGAGTTTGTAGTCAGTAATTATTTTAAGTACTACACTCAGTCGAAAAAGATTCACTTCTGGACAATTGACTGACCTTAACCTATCACATACCCGCAAAACGAGACACAATAGTAAAACAATAACAGCGCGGTCTCATAGGACCGGTCGGGGATTCATGAATTAATTACTCAGATACCCGCGAAACGAGACACAATAGTAAAACAATAACAGCGCGGTGTCATAGGACCGGTTGGGGATTCAAACGTTAATGGGCCCTAGCTATGTGTCTCGAATCCATCGGATCTCCGCAACACTCACCAGGTCATCAGTTCACCTTGTTCACTTTCCAATGTGGCAATTTACTATTGTTTTTCGGTGAGAAATTATCCAATGACGTCTCCCACCTGTCTCTGACTGTCCCGTCTGACTTGTAGTAACTAAAACCCACTCCAATATTCTTTTTTTGCTTTATCTTCCAGAGACACAAGGTTCATTTTCACTTAACCCATGGCCCCAGTAAGCTTCAGGGTCCCTACGGTGTTTGCGGCCGCGGTCACCTCTCCCGCACCTTTCGGCCTCATCGTCAATCTGTTCGAAAAAATGTTCCCTGGCAAAAGCCACTAAAGTTTGGCCATTCTTCAGGGTCCTATACCAGTAACCTTAAGATCTCTGTCATATGATCATTGGCCATAGGAGTGAAGCAGTTTGTATGTTATCATCATCATCTTAGCCGAAAGATGTCCACTGCGTGACATAGGCATCCCCCAAGCGTCGCCACAGCGATCGGTCTTGTGCGTCTCGCATCCATCGGATTCCCGCGACCCTCGCCAGGTCGTGGGTCCACCTTGTGGGAGGCCTTCCAACGCTGCGTCTTCCGGTATGTTGGTTGTATGTTATACTTGATAAAGATTTCAGTAAGAACCTTATTGGCTGACATCCAAAGACAGCCTCTAATGGGCACTTGAATTGAGAGTTTGAGAGATACTTCACTTCTCAAGTTGACAACAATATCTGAAGCAAGCCTTGATGATGGTATAGAGTAATCATCATCAAGGCAAAGTGTATTTATCTAAGTAATTGACAAGTGTTTTTGTTTACTAAGATTTTGTATGATCAAAAATTGTTAGTGTGCAAAAATAATTAGCATTTTTCTCCTGAAGAAAAGCAATAATTTTTTTATTATATGGTACGCACAAGGGAAACGTCAGCCGTCGGGATCCCAACCCTGATTTCCAGCCATTGTAGGCATTGGCTTGCAGAAGGCGAACAATGGGTAACTCACCGTCCGGTTTTCCCGTAACCATCCAGACCATAAGTCACCGACGTCGCATAATCCAGCAAGGTCAAAGCCTACTGGGGCCATGGGTTATGTAAAAATGAACCCCAAAGCCCTAGGATAAAAACCCCGAAGCCCTAACATGAACGCTAAGAAGGAACAGGAGCAGGTTATAATCAGTAAAAGTCTGACACACTCTTCCACTCTGACTAGAGCAAGATTTCACACCTAAAAAATAGCATATCCTACCCCACAGGTGGGCAAAGAACTTGCACAAGTCCTTAGAAGAACATTCTAGACCAATTATAAACCACAAAAATACATATAAAAACGTCAGTACTTCCATAGTACACATAATGTTTTTGTACTACATAATAAGAAACACCTACACACTATAAATAATTCTACTATCTACAAGCAGCTACTGTTGGCAACTACCTGACCCCTGACATTTTGCTTACAATTATCAAGTAATACATAATATATACTTTACACTCAACAAAAGGTCAAAATGACAACAGCATTTTGTTCTGGAAGGTAGCTTCTACTCATTTAGAGTGAAAGTTTTACAAGTTAAATAATCTCCAGATAATCCTAGTCTCTAAGGGAAAAGGTTTATTTTTATTCAATTGTATAATATTACTCTTTTCTTACTATGTAGATGTTGGTTAAAAATGAGAACATAATTAAAAATTATTGGTTGCTTTATAATTTTTTCGGTTCTAAGTTTTATTAAAATGTTTATGCATTTGAAAATTAATCTATATTGCCAAGATCAACCTAGATGGTTTACTTAAACATACAAAATTTAGTATTTTTTTGTTTAAAAATCTGATGCCAACCTAATTTAGAATGCTAATAACATACACTAAACATTAGAAAAAAAAATCTTACCTTTCCCTTAGTATTGTGCTGGGCCCCCCAGGCTGCCATCACATAGGGGTCGTTGACGGACACGCACACGATCTCCTGCACCCCCTCGCCCTTCAGCTTGTCCGCATTCTGCACGTAGCCCGGCAGGTGGGTCTTCGAGCAGCCAGGAGTGAAAGCTCCAGGAACCGCGAACAACACCACTGTCTTCCCCGCCGTCAACTCGCATACATTAACTTTGTTAGCCGGAGAATCTTCAAACAAATCAGTCGCCGGCAGAGAATCACCAACCTGAGGACACAGGAAGACATTTCATTCACAAAAGCCGGCTATTATATAATTTCAAAATATTTCAGACAAAATTATACCTTTACGGGAGCCATGGCTAAGTACGAAGTGTGTAGCGCTCGACCGACCGCTCGCCTTGTCGATGAAGTTATACGAACAATTGACGACCCGGTGAGAAACATTTGTAGTGGGTTATGTATTTTTTATTATCTTTGTTTTATCGATCCTTTCAGTCAACAGATGATAAAAATTCCTGACCTCTGGTGCGGGGAATGTGACTTTGACAGTTTCGTTTCGTTCTTTACCTTTAGTCTACTTCATTGTAGTTTTTATTAGTCGCTCAGCCATTGGACTTTAGATAAACGTTAAACAGTATACAATTATAAAACTGACTTATGAAGACATTTTCGAAATTGGATTTCAAAAATATATCCTTCCTAATTACTTTATGACAATTACGGATACATAGAAAACTCAGGTCGCAGTTGAAATTTCCGAACGTGTATCGTCTTGTGTCTTTGGCTTGACGTAGACATTTTAGAAAATGTTGCAAGCACAGGTCAATTGCTACAAGAAATGGAAAATTGCAATCCACTATAAAATACAATGCTTTTTTAAGGTTTCTTTAGAGAATTTGCTATCAAAGGAATTTTGAGAGAAAATATACACATCAACTTTTCATTACAAGCCAGCAACCACTATGCCCAACTCCTGACCCGTCATCGTTGTAGAAAATCTTAATGACGTTATAAGTGAGACTCGTTTATTTATTACAGGGAACAGTTACTAATGACGTAGCAACATTTATTGTTTATGGTTCGCTTTCAGTCAAGCATTCCTTCGACTTTTGCTTGTTTGTTAATTATTTGAGTTTTTTAGGTCGTTTTCCACGTTTTTAGATATGACAGTGTGTGATATAAGTGTTACGATAGAGTGGCGCTGATATTAATAAGTGTACTACCGATCTGTCAACATGGATACCCCAACAATGGACACTATTTACCAGGCCATAAGCGCCTTATATGATAACCCCAATGCAAGCGAAAAAGAAAAGGCCTCGCTATGGCTGGGAGATATGCAAAAATCCGTAAGTATGCTAATAAATCCGGTTCTATAATCGTTCAAACTATTAAAATACAAACAGATGTTCAACACTATAACCTTATTTACAGATACATTCGTGGAAGATAGCCGACGAACTGTTACAGCAGAAAAAAGACATGCACTCATGCTACTTTGCTGCTCAGACGATGAGGTCGAAGGTGCAGCACAGCCTGTCTGAGCTGCCCCCGGAGGCCCTCATATCCCTGAGAGATTCTCTAGTGGCACACTTGGAGCGCACCTCCCCGGAGACAAGTGCCTCTGTGCTCACACAACTGTCCCTAGCACTGGCAGATCTAGCTCTTCAAATGCCTTCCTGGCAGAACTGCATTGGTGACCTAATTAAATCATTTTCAAATAAAAATGATTTTGCTCTTCTAGAAGTGTTGACTGTGTTACCTCAGGAAATAGACTCGTCTAGCTTGAAACTTGGTGAAAATAGGAGGGAAGACATAAAGTCTGAGTTAAGATCAAATGCTCATATAGTTACGTTATTCTTAAAAGAAAGTATCACTAATTCTCAAAATTCACATGTTGCATTAAAAATTATAAAATGTATGACATCTTGGATACAGGTGAGAGCTATAAATATACAGGAAGTGCCACAGAATGCAGTCATAGGGTTCAGTTTACAGGTGTTAAGGGATCACAATTCAATAAATACTCTGCACGATGCAGCGTCAGATTGCATCACAGCGTTGTTGCACTGTTTAGAAGAAAATAATAATAATGACAATATAGAGAGACTGTTATTTGAGAGTGTGTCAGCTTTGGAGGAGAGCTACCACATGGCGGTGGCTCATGAGGAAGATGAGAAGGCTACGAATTATGCCAGAGTGTTCACAGAGTTAGCAGAGACATTTCTAGAGAAGATTATTGTGGCGATGTCTGGTGGGACCTCTCACTTTGCTATGAGATCCTTGGAACTAGCATTGGTCTGTGTCGGCCATCATGATTATGAGGTAAGCAGAGATATCATAACAAAACCAAGTAACAGGAAAATATATCCAAAAATCTATTTCTGTATTCAGTGGTTTTGGATATTGATTACCTTGTATATTGTATGTCAATAAACAATGATTGTAAATATTTTTATCTAAAACTGGCCACTGCAACTTCTTTAATAATAGATTTATGTTGTTTATTTGGATATGTGGTATGCAGCTACCACCTATTGTAAATTAAACAAGAGGGAAATATCATGTGGTATTTGTTATAGATATAATATAGAATGTTGTTAGTAATTTGTGTATAGGCTATTAAGCTAAGTATAGTCATTATCAAGTTCTTATTATGATTGATGATAGCTGCATAAGTTAAATAATCATTAAGGGAATGGTCAATCTAGAGTACTAACTGTAGAATGTTATTTCTTAGTTTCCTGCTGCTTAGATAAACATATTTATAGATAACTAGCTTTTGCTACTTCAATGTGAATGTTAGTTATTGCGGATTCAAATTTAAAGTTGTTTAAACGTGCTTCATACGAAATTTCATCAAAATCAGTTCAGTAATTTAACCATGAAAGCTTACAGCATTACTCTCATATTTAAATGTTAGTATGGATAAGTAATTAAAAAAAAAATATCATACAAATAAAAATATATAATTATTCATCTTGATTACTTGTGGAGAATGATTGGAAAGGAATGGATGGATTGTGTGAGGAGCAATATGAAAGGAAAGGTAATCAGTGATAGAGTGACTATTGGCAGGATAGAAAAATGTGTCACACGGACTCCCAAGTAATGTAGGACCAGAGCAGAACACCTTCCTGCCTCTATAATGACTTGGCCCTCATACACATTTCACTGAGTCTGCAGCAGATAGGATCAATTTATCATGTATTCAATAAGAATTTGGTCGGATCTAGGCACAAAAATGTAGCTTCGCACTCCCTCACCTACGCTTGCCTCCTAACGTACCATAGCAACTTCACAAATTTGGTCTAGTGTAGACAAGACTTTTTTCTTGGTCAGTGCTAAAGCAGTGTATATGTGTATATACTCAGTTTGTATGTAGAAACAATGCAAATTCTTGCATAGGTGACTTTTCTTAACATGCACAGGTGGCCTTATTTGATACAATTACTTTTAAAATAGAAAATAACTACAAATGGCAGACTATTTAACATATTTTAATTTGCTACCAAGTAAATACATTATTATTGCATGCACTAATTAGCAATAATGAAGAATGTTTACTTAATTACTGATCTCTAAAAGTGGTCATAATTTTTTTTACACAATGGATATCTTTCTTTATAATGCAGCAAATAAAATCTGATGCAATTTGGTTTCTCTTGAAATGTATGATTGACCAAGTTTTACTCTTAACTCAATAACTGCTGGTTGACCAGCTTAATTCATGAATCCCCGAGCGGTAACTGGTGACCATGCTGTTATTGTCTTACTATTGTGTCTTGTTTTGCGGGGATGTGATAGCTTAATAGATATTAGAGTTAAATGAATGCCTTGGATAGATAGATAGAATAAACTTTATTGCACACCAAAACAGTAAAGCAACTCTCACCTTTTGTAAGACATTGAAAATTGTCACAAACAAATATCATGGATCCCGTAAATGATTCTGGATCTCCAGTGGTGGAATTTTCCTTTGGCTTTTCCTAATTATATAAAAAAAACTTTATTTTTATTAATTTAAACTCTATTAAATCATTATTCTCACATTTTTACTGAAAAAATGAATTAATTGCTTTCAAATTAAAAATGACATTGGGTGACGATTTTAACAACCCCAATGATTTTTTCATTAAAAAGTAGTTGATAAATTTTTTCACTAAAATGTCATTGGGGTTCAATACAAATACTATTAGTGTGTCTAGTCATGAAAGGTGCCTTCATAAAAGTATTATACAACATTGATACATAATTTGACAAAATGTATGGAGCAGCGGTTTCTTTTTCGTGATTTCAAGGTTGGTTACAGTAAAAGTCGTTCATATTGATGAGTACAACAACCCTTTTTAAGGAAAGCCCCTCTTTCGTGTCAACGTTATATTATGTATCTAAACTTTCTAAAGCTTGAATTCTTCCACGACCAGGTAGCAGAGATAACCTTCAACCTGTGGTACCGGCTATCAGAGGAGGTGTACCAGCGCGACTACCAGCCGCTCACGGACGCTTTCAAGCCTCACATAGAGCGGCTGATTGAGGCACTGGCCAGGCACTGCCAGTGCGAACCTGATCACACCTCCCTGCCTGACGAGGGCGATGAGTTCTATGTAAGTTGATAAAAACTAATACACCACAATCTGCCTGTTCTATTTCCAAAATATTTTTCAAAGACCAAAAATGAAAGTTATAAATTCACAGCAGACTCATAATTTTGAAAGGGTTTTTAAATGCCTAGAATTGTAGAAGTTCAGAATCCAGAAAATCCAATAAATAGTTCAAATTGTTAACTTATATCAACATCTCAGCCAAAAAAAGTCCACTGCAGACTGGACATAGGCCTCCCCCAGTCAAGCGTCGCCACAACGACCGGTCCTATGCGCTTCACATCCATCGGTTGTCCCACGACCCTCACTAAATCATTGGTCTACCGATGTACTGTTAACATATTATTATAATCCTAAATCAATGAACAAATCAACATGCAAAGTTAGGGCGCGCCATCATTATGGCGGTAAATCCCCTCTTTGAGGAGTGGTTGTAAAGACGTCACGGCGTCCTCACCTTCCGTATGACGCAGGTCCTTACCGGACATGGTAAATTTTCATAGTCAATTCTGCCTGGCCTGTTGGTCTGGTGGTTAGTGGCCCTGACTGCTATGTCAGAGGTCGTAAGTTCGATTCCCAGTCCCACCCAGGGATAAATGTTTGTGTGATGAGCACGATCATTTGTTCTGTGTCTGGATGTAAGTTATCTATAATATGTTTGTATTTAGAAATATATAAGTATTTGGAGGTAGCGGAACAGAGAGTAAAGTCCCGCATACCTCCGTTGAAAAGGGAGGATCCTCCGGCCGGACGGGTGTTAATTCCGGTGGGCTACTGCCCGATAGATGATTTCGGGCTGTTGTATCTATTCAAATCGCGCGGAGAACTTTTGCTTGCGCGATGCAGGATTCTGTGACGTCACATGTAGTAGATCGTAGTCGCTACATCACTCCCCTCCGGAGATCGGAGATCGATGTTTCTTGATGCTTCTTGATGCGTGCCAGGCCAGGGGTAGGTTGCTTTGTGTGAGTTGGTAGGTTGGTACCCAATACCACATAGTTCACAGTGGGTTGCTGTCTGAACTTTATGCTGCGGTAATGCCCCAGTGAATCGGGGTGTTGTTGTCCCAGTGAGTCAGGACGATGCTGCAAGCTCCAGTGAGTCGGATTGATGCTGCTGGCTTCAGTGAGTCGGAACCGGTATCCGCATAGTTCACGGTGTGTCGGAACTGTCTGCGGTGATGCCCCAGTGAGTCGGGGTGGTGCTATCCCAGTGAGTCGGGATGATGCAGTAGGCTCCAGTGAGTCGGAGTAATGCTGCTGGTTCCAGTGAGTCGGAACCGGATATCGCATAGTTCCCGGTGAGTCGGAACGGAGAACTTTTGCTTGCGCGATGCAGGATTCTGTGACGTCACATGTAGTAGATCGTAGTCGCTACAAGTATGTTTAACAGTTATCTATAGTGCCCATAACACAAGCTCTGCTTAGCTTAGGACTAGATGGCATTGTGTGGAAAGTTGTGGAACATAATTCAGGAGGTGGTATTCCCCAACCAATTAAATAAACCTACATTTAATTGTCCATTATCTGTCGGCAGGAGTTCCGCAGCAAGGTGATGGGTCTGATCAAGGACGTGGTGTTCATCGTGGGCTCGAGCTCGGTGTTCCGCCAGATGTTCGCCGTGCTGCACGCCGACATCAGCTGGGAGCAGACCGAGGCCGCGCTCTTCGTCATGCAGTCCGTCGCCAAGAATATCTTGCCGTGAGTCACACATTAATACAAATTAGTTTAATGGAAAATACTGACTGAAAGAATAACTACTAAATATCTTCAAAAGATCTCATCCGACTGAATGAGAGATCTACTTCTCACACAGTCTATAAGTACAATTTGCTTTTCCTAGCCATTACTATCCCACTGCTGGAATAAGGCTTTCCCAAGTCAGTCCAGAGATAGTAGGGGTAGTTCTAGTGGGTGGTACGCGTCCAGATCATCCCGCCTCCTCTTTCTGGGCCGGCTTAGACAACGCTTTCCCTCTGTAGGAACTGACTTAGTACTATGTTGTGACATCATAATTGTCTAATCAAATCAGGCAAGGTCAGCAAAACGGTCAAATCGTTCGAAAAAACGGTCAGCTAAATATATTTTTTAAATTAAAATTTACAAATCATGATGAGGAATAAGAAACTAGTTCGTCAATTCCGCTCATCTCTGAATCACTAGCCGTACTTTGTTACTTATAGTATAATCATCCTTATAAATTTCCTACTGCTGGGACTCAGGCCTTCTCTGTAGGAGAGGAAATGGGCCGTAAACCAACCACCACGCGGGCCCAGTGCGGATTGGTGGATGTCAGTTTTCGAACTTTTAGTTCTAGGACATGTCAGTTCCCTCACGATGGTTTCCTACACCATTTTAACGTTTGAATCCCCAACCGGTCCTATGAGACCGCGCTGTTATTGTTTTACTATTGTGTCTCGTTTCGCGGGTATCTGAGTAATTAAGAGCAGACTTTGTTACTTGTGACAGCTAAATAACTCTTCGATTTTTTCCACAGTGAAGAATACGAGTACGTGCCGAAGGTGGTGGAAGCGATCCTGTCGATGCCGGAGGGCGCGCACCTGGCGGTGCGGAAGACGTGCATCCTGCTGCTGGGCGAGCTGTGCGAGTGGATCGAGCGCCACTCCGAGTGCCTGGAGCCCTGCCTGCAGTTCCTCATCCGAGCGCTGCACGACAAGCAGCTGGCGTACGCCGCTGCCACCGCGCTGCAGGTGAGATTGTGGCTGCTTTGACATTTTAGCCTATCAAGTGCGACGTCGTCTAACCTGTGGTGACCTGAAAATCATTAGGCTAAGACGTCCACGGCTGGTCCTAGAACAGAGAACCCCCTTTTTACATCCGTAATATGATCCCACATTCTCGTTCATAGACTTACACTGGTACTCAGAGACAGCTAATGATTCATTATAGTCCCTTAATGTCTATTACAGTTAAGCCTTCACTTAACTTCTAAACGGTCCATTAAGAATGAAATTTACAATGCACAGTTTTACAATGTAAAACTGTCAATGTTGGGGACAGGTTGGCCTCTAAGTCTCAAACTTCTCGGTAGTCGGCGTCTCCCCTACCGACTACGTACACGTGTAGAAGACGTCTTCGGCGGGGGAAGAAACGTGTTAATGATGTCATCTCAGCCGAAAGAGGCTTCCCCGCGCGCGTCGCCACAGCGGCCGGTCCTGTGCGTCTCGCATCCATCGGATTCCCGCGACCCTCGCCAGGTCGTTAAAGATGTATTGTGTTTGTGTGGTGCAGAACATCTGCCGCGCGTGCCGCGCGCAGGCGTCGTGCCACGTGTCGACGCTGCTGCGCGCCGCCGCCGCCAGCGACCAGCTCGCGCTCACGCCGCACGCCTCCTCCGCGCTCATGCGCGCGCTGGCGTCCGCCATCGGCCGCCTGCCCAATGATCAGGTAAGTTATATACACTGCAATCAGATAAGCTTGATAATAGGGAATATGCATGAAAAAAATATTTGTTATCTAACCATTTTATCAATACAGAGAAAAGTGACGGTGAAAACCCGGTCTTTCATCCGATTATAATTTAGGTGTCTTCAAGGCTAGAGTGAATAAACTAATACGCCTCACCATCAACAATTGCTTCACTGCTTACTATCAAGTAGGATCGCAGTCAAGCGCTAGCTAAAATCTATTTGAAAAAAAAAAAACAATTTATAAGACAATTTGTGTCGAAGCAAACTAGAATTTTTGAAATTTTCTATGACATTCGGACAACTTTTTCTTATTAACTGTGAAGCTTTATGACTTCGTGGTCCAAAAAAATCTTTATAAAATTATTTTATATTTATTTACTAGAGCTGAATAAATAGGTACTACTTATTTAGCAAATAAAAAATTGCATGCATTATTATTATATTATTATATCTAGCCTACATTGTTCCACTGCTGGGCAAAGGCCTCCCTCCATTCCTTCCATCGTTCGCGGCTTTGAGCCACTTCATGCCAATTCTTAAGGAAGGCATCCAAGTCATCCCGCCATCTCCTTCTTGGTCTGCCACGACCCCGTCGTGCGATTTCAGGGCACCAACCTTGTGTTTTACTGGCCCACCGCTCGATCGGCATGCGGCAGACATGTCCAGCCCAGTCCCATTTAAGCTGGGCAGCCTTCTGAGCCACGTCAATGATCTGCGTTTTGGAGCGCAGTATAGTGTTTCTAACGCGATCCGTTAATTTAACACCTAGTATACTGCGCTCCATAGCACGCTGGCAAACCTTAAGTTTGGACCTTTGGATGTTAGTCAGAGACCAAGTCTGTGCACCATAGGTCAGAATTGGGAGAATGCACATGTCCATTAGCTTACGCTTAAGTGATAAAGGCAAGTTGCCTTTGAATAGTTCTTTCATGGACCAGTAGCTCTTCCAGGCGTTTTCTGTTCGGCGTGTTATTTCTTTATCTTGCCGTGCCTGGAAGGAAACCACTTGGCCCAAGTAGAGATATTCCTGGACATATTGTACATTCTCCCCACTTACAGATATGTTTCTTTTAAAACTATTGGTCATGATCTTGGTCTTCGACATGTTCATCTTGAGTCCAACCTCAAGGCTTGCGTCGCTAAGGTCTTGTAGCATTTGCTGTAGTTCAGTGGCTGAGGGAGAGAAGAGGACAATGTCATCCGCGAAGCGTAGATTGGTCAATCTCGCTTCGCCAATGGCAACGCCTTTCTCTACCCATTGGTCCGCCAGCGTCTTGAAGACTTCTTCAAGGGTGCTAGTGAACAACTTTGGAGATAGCGGGTCACCCTGTTTGACCCCCTTAAGAATTCTAAATTTAGGACCTAACCTTTCTAGTTTGATGGCAGCGGTACTTTGTGTGTAGATGTTTTGCAGAAGTTGAATATATGTTGGCTCTATTTCCTGTTTCGTCAGTGCATTAAATATAGCAGAATGTGTGATGCTATCAAAGGCCTTAGAGTAGTCCACAAATGCAAGATACAGTGGGGCCTTATATTCGTGGTATTTTTCAACTATTTGGTTGATGGTGTGCAAGTGATCGGTGGTGGAAAGTCCTCGACGGAAGCCTGCTTGTTCTGGAGGTTGCTTTAAATCAAGTTGACCGGCTATACGAGTTTCTATAATTTTAATAAATGTTTTGTAAATATGTGAGATTAAGCTGATTGGTCTATAATTATTGATGTCGGACTTATCCCCGTGTTTGTGCAGTAATATGAGGTTTGAATGGCAGAAGTTTGTTGGAAAGCTACCAGTGTGGAGAATATCATGCATGCATATTCCCTATTATTGCTTTTGCCTTCTCTATAAATGAGAACAGGCATTAGTGCAGTTTATTAGTATTATAAGCTGGTATTATTAGATTTTCTGACCATTAATTTTATTTCAGTAATTTAGAAGGATATTTTTATCTTTTGTGGTTTCCTCAGAATGAAAACCAAATGAGTGTTAATGTGTTAGTACAATGTATGCAGTGTTTCTATAAATATTTTGACATTTCATTTGTTTCTTATTTTGTGAAGATAAAAGTTTAGTACTTATAGGGCGCAGGAAGGAGTTGAGTGTGAAAAATATGAAGACTTCATTCTGTGCATAGTTTTGAACTTAAAAAAGCATGCAGTTTGTGATTCATGATGTTGTCGAGGGATTTGTTGGTCCATATTTTTTTTTACACTTCATCCCCCTTGACTTAAGATCCTATATCCCCTAGCTGGGGTAAAGGGCGTCAACTGTAGTCATCCATCGCGAACGGTCTTGCGCTTTTCGCTTGACCTCGCTCCACGTTAGTCCGATGGCTTTCGCTTCTGCCAATACAGTGCGTCGCCAGGTCTGCTGGGGACGGCCACGCTTCCGTTTCCCTTGGGGATTCCAGTCCACCGCCTGTTTAGGTATATGATCTGGATCCCTCCTAAGCGTGTGACCAATTCAACTCCACTTGCGACGCTTGATCTGGTGGTCGATAGGGCTTTCGCGGCATTTCTCCAGCAATTCTACGTTAGAGATGGTCTCGGGCCAGTAAATCGCGAGGATACGACGAAGACATCGATTAACGAAATCCTGGATTTGGTGCGAGATCTCTTTTGTCACCTTCCACGTTTCACACCCGTGAAGCAGGCACGGATTTGACGTTGGACCTGAAGATTTTTAGTTTAACTCTTTGAGTCAATTTCCGTGATTGCCAAACCGGTCTTAGTTGTGCGAAGGTACCGCGGGCTTTGGCGATTCGAGAAGCGACGTCTTCTTCAGTTCCACCAGTTTCCGCCACGACACTTCCGAGGTACGTGAATTTCTGGACGCGTTCCACTGCCCCAGTGCCGATTAGCAATGGCGTAGCATTAATCACCCCTGTACGCATTTCCTGGGTCTTCCGCGAGTTAATTTTAAGCCCAGTTTTCGCTGCCTCCTGACGAAGGTCGTTCAATTTTGCTTGCATGTCGGCGTGCGTATGACTCAGCAGGCATAGGTCATCGGCGTAGTCCAAGTCTTCTAAAACGCTGGACAATCCCCACTCTATGCAGCGGCGCCTCTCATCGAAGATGCGAAGCAAAATTCCGTCAAGAACGACTATAAAGAGAAGAGGCGAGAGGAGGCAACCCTGGCGAACACCCGCGTGCACTGCGATGTCCTCCGAGATGACGCCGTTATGAACCACTTTGCAGGAATATTTTCGGTATATGTTCTGTAATAAGCGGACCAATTTTGGTGGCACTCCAATTTCCAGCAGGCGAGACCAAATGCTGGACCAATTCAACGTATCGAAGGCTTTTACGAAGTCCCTTTGCCATTCTGACGCCTTTACAAGAATTATACGTAGACTGTTAATTTGATGTGCAAGAACGACTTAAACGGAAACCAGCCTGCTTCTTGCGTAGTAAGGGTTCCAGGGCCCTCGATAGCCTATCCAGGATTATTCTGCAGAAGACTTTAGAGGGAATTGACAACAGTGCAATGCCTCTCCAGTTATCGCACTGACTGAGATCTCCTTTTTTAGGCACGGTAATTAAGAGCCCTTTGATAGTTTCATCCCCCTTAGATAGTAAGTAAATGGACAGAATAAATTACTTTGTAATCATTTTAACCTTTTGAACGCCACGATCGAAAACGTGCCAAACAGGTCACCGTCGGCTATAGCCGACAAGAAAATAACATTTTTTAAGCACAAAATAAATATATTAATTTAAGTTGTCTGTTTCTTCTTTCTATTATTTAAAACAACATTAATGAAATTTTGTAAAAAGGCACAAAGATAATCTGCCTCTGCTTAGCGTTTACGGACTACGTGAAAGAATTCGATTGATCGAATTAAGAGCTGCGGTCTCCAATAGTGCCAGATTGACTATCGGTGCATCGAAGCCCTTAAGTGCTTGTACAAAAACGCCACCATGTCAGTCCGACTTCAGGACCAGATCTTGAAACCTATGCTCTTTCAGCGGGGTGTGAGGCAGGGAGACGTTATCTCTCCGAAATTGTTCACGGCCGCATTGGAAGATGTCTTCAAGGTTCTTGAATGGAGAAAAAACCAAAGTCAGACATCCACTCACAAATCACACACACACAAACAAGTTGTGGATGGTGGATTATGTTTACCTGGGACAGACGGTCTCTTTGGGTAGGTGTAACTTCGAGAAAGAGGTCAATCGTCGAATCCGACTCAGCCGGGCAGCGTTCAAAGCTGGACGGTATCTTCTCATCCAGCAATACACAGTGTCTCTAAACGAAAGTCATATGGCTATCATCATATCATCTTCCTGCCCTTGTCCCGTTTTATTTGGGGTCGGCGCATTTTTCTTCCGTTCTGTCCTATCACTCGTCACGCTATCACACACTTCCTTTTATTCCATATCACTTCTCACACAATCCATCCGTCTTTTCTTTGGCGTCCCTCTCCATCCATCCACATGTAAACTCATAACTCTTTTAGTAACATGCGCTTCATCCCTCCTCTTTACATGACCATATGACCATATGGCTATCACGGGTGACATATGGCTCCAAAACGTGGTTGCTCACAATGGGCCTCATCAGATAGCTTAAAATTATCCAAATGGCAATGAAAAGGGCTATGCTCGGAGTTTCCTTGCGCGATCACATCAAAAATTAAGATATCCGCAAGAAAACCAAGCTATCTCGGTGGACTAATTTATATTAATAAACTTGCTTACATGATATGGCTAGTTTATCTGATGGAATTCTATTTGGTGATGACACTTCTCTTATTTTTAAAGAAGACAGAAAATATGCGGGTGTCTTGCATGTTAACGAGAGTCTGGCTGATCTTTCGAAATTGTTCGCAGCGAATAACCTCTTACTAAATGCGAACAAAACTAAATGTATAAAGTTTTCATTGCCAAATGTCCCTCAAGGCTCAAGGCTTTATTCTAACGCTTGACGGTAATAAACTTGATGCTATTACAGAAACTGTGTTTTTAGGTATAACTATTGATTCTAAACTGCAGTGGGGTGCTCATATTAGAACTCTCTCTGGTAGATTAAGCTCAGCTGCATATGCAGTAAAGGCAATTGACAGATGTAGCCACAGCTAGATTAATTTACTCATCATCTGCCTAGCCTTTTCCCAACTATATTGGGGTCGGCTTCCAGTCAAGCCGGATTTAGCTGAATACCAGTATTTTACGAGGAGCGGCTGCCTACCAGACCTCCACAACCCATTAACTGAGGTAACACGGTACTTCATGGCAAGACTGGAGTCAGATTTACTGGCTTCTGACTATCCGTAACGACTGCCAAAGATCTACAAATGACAGCCGGGACCAACGGCTTAACGTGCTTTCCGAGGCACGGAGGAAACTCGTTATGTTAAGACGGTCACCCATCCACAGACCAACCTAGGCTAGCGTTGCTTAACCTTGAAGATCGAACTGTATGGCTGTTATTATCTAGCCACGAGCTCCTCTGTTAGAGGTAGATTAATTTACTATGCTCATTTATTTTTATAACACAGGGATAGCAACAGTATAAGAACTGTTGAGCCAATTACAAGTTCTCACGGATAGATACGTATAAAAAAGTAACAGAAAACTTACGATCACTAACAAGCACAAAAAAGAACATAATTAACATATCTTAAGTGCAGTAAACACTACGCACTTTTGAAAAAGTCCGCATTCAGCTGGGTGCGTGCAGAGTAGGTTCTAGTATTAAATAGGTCAAAAGAAAAGTCCTTATAGATGATATTAAAGTCCCTACTCGCTCGCACCGTGTACGGGTTTCGCCTGTAGTTAGAAGAAGAAGAAGGAATAGAGATAGGCGGATTAAATCTTACCTCTTTCTGATCTTAACGGTGCGTTCTGTTCCACGCGCGCCTCAAGGAGATGTCAGCAAACGGTAGGGGCCCGGTAGGGCCGAAGCCTCTGGGGGGAGGGAACACGTGGTTTTCCTAAAGGTTGACACCGAGTCCCCCCCAGATCGAAGGCAACGAAGGAACGGGGTAGGGGTTTAGTCAGTAAGAGTCTGATACGCCCTCCCTCCCCGCCCAAGAGCGGGAGAAGTCATTCTGATGATTCCCCTACCAGTAAAAAAAAAAAACCTTTTTCTGATCTTTGAGGAATATTAAAGCGCAATTTACATAAAAGATCAGGACAGTCTATTTCATTAGATATAATTTTTAGTAGATATGTGCAATCTGCTAATCGACGACGATTAATGAGTGGTTTTAAATGAAATTTCTTACACAGCTTTAAGTAATAATCAGAATGGTATGGAATACGCAGCCGAAAACAAAGAAAACGAATAAATCTTCTTCTTCTTTATTTTTTTTTCTTTTTCACGAATTTCCACAGTATTATTTCTTATGGTATCTTACTGTAGGGATTTGCAGCAGATGTGGAATCAATCTTCATAGTGCAAAAGAGAACAATCCAGCCCCGATCCCGGATCTATAAAATGAGTCTTCGTGAGTCCCTCAGGAATCCATTCGGAGAAATAGATATACTGACTATACCTCTGACTTTTTAAAATTAGAAGCGATTTTCATAACAAAAATTCGCGTAGCAAGCATGAAATCGTATTACCCAAATGGATATTACCTAAGACCAACAAGACATTCCTTGTGAACAGTATACGCTCTTATAGTAAGCTACCTAAGTCTGTTATTGAATTTAGCGAGGGAAAGTTCAAAACCTATATTAAGCGTGTCCTAACCAAAAAAGCATTTTACAAGTTTAGCGACTATGTTGAAGACATGCTTGTTTGGCAATGACTGCTTCTGCACATGTGGCCCCCTGGTAACTCATAAACTGCATTATTGTGTAAAAGCGTCTATTAACTGCTCCATATTTGTTATAATTTATTATTTATTTAAAACATTGCTTTTGCAATATTTTTATATTATTTAAATCTCAATAATCTTAAATTTAATGAATTTAAGATGATTAAGATTCATGATTGATTTTTGTTAACATCTCATTACAAAAAATACAAACATATTTATTTCATATCAAAAACATTGTTGATAAGTTTGATCATTTTTGTCTTATATTTAAAATGTATATAATGGCACGAAGTAAGGTATTATAGCACTAATATAGGGAAAAGTCTGAAAACTGAAAATTTATTGTTACGTCACAAGATTTTTTTTTATTTCAAGATTTGATTCGAGAATTGAACTGTTTTAATAGATAAGTTGGTACGGAAACCTCAGTGCGCGAGTCCGACCCGGTTTTTTTTTATTTTGCTTTTGGGTACAATATTGACTGGCTACGCTGTTCTTGCCCTTGCATATATGTGCCTGTATTATAATATGGAAATATTGTAAACACAATAATTTTTGAAAAGACTAACCATGGAGTTTCTTGCCGGTTCTTCACCATACGAAATGACCAATTGGAACCGTGCACTAGCTTCTGACGTTTTTTATGTGCCCATGTAGGCCTATGTAAAATAAAAACATTTTTGATTGGGCAAATATATTTCTAAGGGACTCGCGAGGACCCATTTTATAGATAGCCCGGATTGCTCTCTTTTGCAATATGAAGATTGATTCCGCATCAGCTGCAGACCCCCACAGTAAGATGCCATAAGACATAATACTGTGGAAATAAGCCTAGTACACTTATCTAGCTGTGGCTACATCTGTCAATTGCCTAATTTTTCTTACTGCATATGCAGCTGAGTTTAATCTACCAGAGAGAGTTCCAATATGAGCACCCTACTGCAGTTTAGCATCTATAGTTACACCTAGGAACACAGTTTCCGTAATAGCATCAAGTTTTTTGCCGTCAAGCATTAAATTAAGGTCAACTTGAGGGACATTTGGTAATGAAAAAATTATACATTTAGTTTTGTGCGCATTTAGTAAGAGGTTATGAGCTGCGAACCATTTCGAAAGAACAGTCAAACTTTCATTAACATGCAAGACATCTGCATCTTTTCTGTCTACTTTAAAAATCAGAGAAGTGTCATCAGCAAATAGAATTATATCAGATAAACTAGCCATAATGTAAGTAAGGAAGGTCATTAATATAAACCAGGAAAAGGAAAGGGCCAAGAATTGAACCCTGGGGCACGCCCACCTTTACTAAAGACCCCGAGGACTTCGCCCTATTGATGGTTACTTTTTGCTGCCTGTAAGCTAAATAGGAAAAAAACAAGATCAGCAGCTCATCCACGAATTCCGTAATGATGTAATTTACAGATCATAGTATTATGGTCAACACAGTCAAATGCTTTTGAAAGGTAACAGAATATGCCAATAGCATCCTGGTCCTGGGTCTTCTCCCAGGATTCCAAAATGTGACTGATGAGTTTCACTCCTGCATCTGTCGTTGACCTTCCTTTCGTGAAGCCAAACTTGACCATGCAGGGTATAATACTCCACCCGGGTGTAAAAAAATGGACCAATAAACCTCCTGTCGACACCTCGAGTCACAATCTTCAAGCTTTTCCGAGTTCAAAGCTATGCCCAGAATGCAGTCCTCATATTTTGCATACTCATCTTCCATTGGCGCCTGTACTATGAAACAAGACGATTTCAAAACCCTCTTATAAATAAATCTTTCACATAAAATGGTACTTAGCTCTATTTTATGATTAAGTTATTTCAAGTCGAGTCATATTGGTGTCTAAGATGCGATGCAACGTGTATGAAATATAACGTATGTTCTCTTGTCTCAAATGCGATGGTTATTTTGCTGATAATTTGAGTATATACCAGTATGGCTTGATGAACCCACTCGTCATACAAAAAATCCTAACAACAAAAATTGACTTGTTAATTTGTTTTGTTCCCATAGCTAAACCGTCTACATAACATATCTACTTCTAGCTAACTATCGCCATGCGCGAGGCCGTGGGCGTTCAAATCGGGGGGTTGTCGGAAGTGGTAAAGTCTGACGCGGAAGTACGCAAGGGCACGTCGAGCGACCCCGCCGTGTGGCTCGACCGCGTGGCGGCGCTGTTCCGCGACGTGGACGTGCCCAGCGCGCAGCTCGGCGCCGCGCACCCGTGCGTGCCCGCGCTCAGCGACGCCTGGCCCGTGCTCAGCGACGCGCTCGACAAGTAAGTATAGCGGCGTGCGCGAGGGCACCGAGAGCGACCCCGCCGTGTGGCTCGACCGCGTGGCGGCGCTGTTCCGCGACGTGGACGTGCCCAGCGCGCAGCTCGGCGCCGCGCACCCGTGCGTGCCCGCGCTCAGCGACGCCTGGCCCGTGCTCAGCGACGCGCTCGACAAGTAAGTATAGCGGCGTGCGCGAGGGCACCGAGAGCGACCCCGCCGTGTGGCTCGACCGCGTGGCGGCGCTGTTCCGCGACGTGGACGTGCCCAGCGCGCAGCTCGGCGCCGCGCACCCGTGCGTGCCCGCGCTCAGCGACGCCTGGCCCGTGCTCAGCGACGCGCTCGACAAGTAAGTATAGTAAGTATAGCGGCGTGCGCGAGGGCACCGAGAGCGACCCCGCCGTGTGGCTCGACCGCGTGGCGGCGCTGTTCCGCGACGTGGACGTGCCCAGCGCGCAGCTCGGCGCCGCGCACCCGTGCGTGCCCGCGCTCAGCGACGCCTGGCCCGTGCTCAGCGACGCGCTCGACAAGTAAGTATAGCGGCGTGCGCGAGGGCACCGAGAGCGACCCCGCCGTGTGGCTCGACCGCGTGGCGGCGCTGTTCCGCGACGTGGACGTGCCCAGCGCGCAGCTCGGCGCCGCGCACCCGTGCGTGCCCGCGCTCAGCGACGCCTGGCCCGTGCTCAGCGACGCGCTCGACAAGTAAGTATAGCGGCGTGCGCGAGGGCACCGAGAGCGACCCCGCCGTGTGGCTCGACCGCGTGGCGGCGCTGTTCCGCGACGTGGACGTGCCCAGCGCGCAGCTCGGCGCCGCGCACCCGTGCGTGCCCGCGCTCAGCGACGCCTGGCCCGTGCTCAGCGACGCGCTCGACAAGTAAGTATAGCGGCGTGCGCGAGGGCACCGAGAGCGACCCCGCCGTGTGGCTCGACCGCGTGGCGGCGCTGTTCCGCGACGTGGACGTGCCCAGCGCGCAGCTCGGCGCCGCGCACCCGTGCGTGCCCGCGCTCAGCGACGCCTGGCCCGTGCTCAGCGACGCGCTCGACAAGTAAGTATAGCGGCGTGCGCGAGGGCACCGAGAGCGACCCCGCCGTGTGGCTCGACCAGTAACATCTAGCTCGTAAGCATAGGAAACACCGATTACGACATGTTTTAACAATCGAAAGAATCGAGAGTCGTTAAAATAAACCATCAAATCGCCGTTATACAAAATAATCGAGAGGTTTCTCGATTTTATCGAGTCAACGGAACCGACCTCTAGTTTCCGATTGTTCGAATTAGCCACTCTCACTCGAAACTCTTAACCATCAAGGAACTCTCAAATAAACGCGCCATTCGCCAATCGCAATAACAGACCGAGTCGGACGCGAGTCGAAGTCAAAACGATCGACAACCATCGAGATATTCGAACAATCGAATAAAACCTCTTGACATCGCGCATCGCTAAGTAAGCACATGCCACAAGCGCTACGCTGACTTGACAGCACAGACAGTACAACAGTGCGTTCCCTCACAGATACGCATCGGATGGGCGCGTGATGGAGCGCTGGTGCCGCTGCGTGCGCTTCGGGGTGCGCTGCGGCGGCAAGCGCGCCTCCGCCCTCGCGCCCGCGCTGGCGGAACGACTGCAACAGGTAATATGTCACAACACACCACCTCCCAGCTAAAAACATGGTCACGTATTAATTCAATCTATTCAGAGTGAACCTGAAACTTGGGAAACTTTTGGCCAGAGCAATATGGTAATTTTTGTCTTTTTAAAAGTTCATAATTAGGCTAGCATAAAACAAGAAAATCATTCGTTATTTGATAGCATACGTTACTATAACACATTGCCCAAGACGGTTACCGGACTCAGCGAGAGCAAGTTCCATATTAAGCGTGCCCTCGCCAAGAAACCGTATTACCTGATTCAAGACTACGTTGAAGACACGCTTGTTTGGCATAATTACCAAACGTAAAGATAAAGATAATTTATTTGTAAACGTACTCATATACGTCTGTATATTTGGATTCTCTGGTAGTTCACTAACTGCATTTTTATTTTATGCCGTATTATCATATAGTCATATATTAACTGCTCCATCATTGTTTTAAATTCATTATTTATAGTTTTTTTCCTCTCTTGCGACATTGTTCCGCCCCGTATTATTATTATTCATTTATTGTTTAAATTGCAATTTTATTTAAAGTATTATTTAATCCACAGCCAACTTAATTTTATTAGTAACTTACTATTGTACACATCTATCATTAATTAATAGGTTTATTTTTTATTTAGTTTCTTTTTATAATGACAATGTGAGAACACTGTGGATTCCGCGAATTCATCGTAATCGATCATTTTTATTGTGTTTTTGGGTACAAAGCTGACAGGTCTACATTATCCTTTCATATCTATTAATATTGTAATATGGAAATTTTGTAGAAACAATCTAAAAACCGTGGAGTTTTGTGCCAATTCTTCTCCTTTGGAAACGATCAATTGGAACCATGCGCTAACTTTTGACATTTGATAAATGCCCTATCGATTTTTGATTTTGATTGACTCAAATTTTTTAAACTTTAGAAACTTTTGACTGGACCAATGCAGTTTATTTTTCTTGTAAGAAGTTCATAATAGTCAGCCCGGATAAGATTTGTAGCGACGAATATATTTGTAAAGATTCCCGGAAAATATATGAAAAATATAGTTGGTTTTTTTGTACATATTGACTCAGTTGAACTACACTCCAACTCCAACTTCCAACTCCAGTCTTGCCATGAAGTACCGTGTTACCCCAGTTAATGGGTTGTGGAGGTCTGGTAGGCACCCGCTCCCCGTAAAATACTGGTATTCAGCTAAATCCGGCTTGACTGGAAGCCGACCCCAATATAGTTGGGAAAAGGCTAGGTAGATGATTGATTCAGTTGAACTCTGCTGATCAAATGGGTTACAGTACGGCCGTTATAAGTTGGCAAGTCTGAAGTTAGGCTCTGCGAATTTTGGCGCTTGAAATATCGTACAAAAATTAAGGTTTTAAAAAATAATTGCAATTTGCAGTTGTTATTGCTGTTAAAAACAGTTATTGGCGTTTATTTTTTTATAAACTTTAATGTTTTTAAAAATAAATGCAATTTGCAGTTTTTATTGCTGTCAAAAACAGTTAATGGCGTTTATTTTTTTAAAACCTTCATTTTTGTATGATATTTCAAGCTCCAAAATTCGCAGAGCCTAACTTCAGACTTGCCAACTTATAACTGCCGTACTATATGTTATCAATACCGCCTTGTTAACTCCGCAGCTGTACCGCGTGCGACCACACTCGTGCGTACTCTACCTGGCCTCTGTCCTCCTGGACGAGCTGTCGACGGAGCCGGGTGCCGTCGCCCCACTGGTGGCGCTGCTGCAGGACGTGATGCCGCGCGCCTTCCACCTGCTGCAGCAGGCCGACGGGCTCAAGGAGAACCCCGACACCGTCGACGACCTGTTCAGGCTCTGTATAAGGTGAGGATTAGGTTTTATTTATTTTAAAAACTTCATGCTCAAGTTAGTACAAAGGCGGACTTGATGTCTTTGGCATTTTCTACCAGTCGACCTTAGGGTGGTGCAGAAACAACATTTTTCGTTTTTGCTATTCTAGCGTAGATGGTAACTAAAATAACTGGTATCATTTCATTCTGGTTTTGTAAACATATGAAGTTACCTCTTTTTGTCACACATTGACATTAATTTAAAGATTTAAATATTTTGATCACCATGAAGTACCGTGTTACCCCAGTTAATGGGTTGTGGCGGTCAAGTAGGCAGCCGCTCCTCGTAAAATACTGGTATTTAGCTAAATCCTTCTTGATTGGAAGGCAGCGAAAGGCTAGGTAGATGATGATGATCATATTGCTCTCCAGCAACTGGTGGTGGACTGGTTGCGCTTTCGGCAGACCATCCACGCGCGTATGGGGAGGCTTGACCTCAGCAAGCCGGCGCCCTTTGTTTGTAGGGACTTTACGAGAGCGATAGTGGACACAGCAAGTCAGTGCCTGGGAGCGAAAGGATCACCAAAGGACGCAGGGTATGAATGGTGGAACCCGGAGCTAGATAAGCTACGGAAGTCCACCAATATGGCGAGGTATAAATGGCAGGGTGCGCGAAAGGAAGGGGGATTGCGTGAAGAGGGACTGCGTGCGGAATTCCACGTTGCGAGAGCGAGATATCGGAAGACTATGGAGGGGGCGGAGCTTGAGTACTTCAGGCGCATTGCAGACTCTGGCAACGCCGACCCGTGGGGACTGGCATATCGGGCTGCCAGCGGCAGACTGAGGCCGTCCCCCCGGATAATCAATGGAACAGAGCTGGCGGAGGGCTTTGCGACCACAGTGGGCGATGCGGCAACTGGGCTCCTGCGGGTCTTGTGTCCCGACGATGACCCATTGCGAGACACGCCCTATCACAAGCAGGTCCGCGTTGCTGCATCGCTCACCCCGTCAGGCCAGGCTGCGCTCCCTCCGTCTCGCGACAGTCTGGGAGCCATAATCAGGAGCTTGCCCAACACGGCCCCGGGACTGGATGGTATTAGTGCGCGTATCGTGAAGCATGTCTGGGCTGTCGTCCCTGCGGAAGTCACCGCAGTGTACGGCAAGTGTGTCACGGATGGTGTGTTTCCGGATGTGTGGAAGGAGGGTCGGCTCCTGGTTCTGCCCAAGGGCAATGGTAAGCCTCTTACCGACCCCAAGGCCTACAGACCGATCACGCTCCTTCCTGTGTTAGGCAAAATATTAGAACGCGTATTATTGAAGTGCGCCCCCACGATCAGCAACCAGATCTCTGCTGCGCAGCACGGATTCTCTCCCGGGAGGTCAACTGTCACGGCGATCAATGAAATATTGAGCGCCGTGAGGGAGGGCCCGGAAAAATATATGCAGGCCATCTATCTGGACATATCGGGTGCCTTCGATAACGCCTGGTGGCCGATGATCCTGACGAAAGCCAAGCGGGGGGGGTGCCCGCCCAACATCTTTAAGATGTTGGCGGACTACTTTGCCCGCCGACGAGTCGGGCTCTTTATCGGGAACCAGGTTGTATGGAAGGTGTCCACCATGGGCTGCCCCCAGGGGTCTGTCCTTGGTCCGCCATTGTGGAACCTGCTGCTGGACGACCTGCTTCGTTTGCCGTTCCCGGACGGTGTGCGCACAGTTGCCTACGCGGATGACGTGACGCTCCTGATCGGGGCCAACTCTCGTGCAGAGCTCGAGAGGGCAGCTAAAGTGTCGCTAGATATGATTGCGGCGTGGGGCGAACGGAACCGTCTGGGGTTTTCCCCGGCAAAGTCTGCTGTGATGACTATGCGGGGGAAGCTCCAGCGGCCACCCACTGTAAAGCTTGCGGGCGACTCGATCAGGAGCGTCGCGTCGACGACGGTGCTGGGTGTGGTACTCGACGTGGGGCTGTCCTTTGCGCAGCATGCGGCGTCGATAGGGGAAAGAGCGGCCAAGTGCTTTGGGAAGATGTCAAGGGTGTCGGCATCGTCCTGGGGCATTCGATATCCCGGTCTGCGCATCCTCTATAGGGGCACGTTCGTTGCCACGGTGACGTATGCTGCTGCATGCTGGTACCAGAGAGCGACACTCCACGTTGTTCGCAGCGCGCTCCTTCGGTGCCAAAGGTCGAGCCTGATCCTGCTGACGAAGGCGTACAGGTCTACCAGTACGGCTGCGCTGGCGGTGTTAGGCGGAGTCTTACCGGCCGACCTTGAGGTGATCCGTGCTGGGCGGTGCGATGTGGAGCGCCAGGCCGCGGCCGAGGCGCGGGTGGAGCCTGCTCGGCGTAGGCAGGAGCTGGCCCGACGTAAGCAGATGATTTGGAGTGAGACCATGGAAACATGGCAGAGGCGATGGACGAATGAAGAGAAGGGACGGGAACTATACCGTTTCTTCCCGGACGTGGAGGTCAGGCTAAAATCGCACTGGATTGTACCTGATTACCAGGTCTCCCAGATTCTCGTGGGGCATGGGTGTTTTAGGAAGAGACTGCATGATATGAAGTTGTGTGAGGACAGTGTGTGCTATTGCGGTATGGAAGATGAAGACCTACACCATGTGCTGTGGGTCTGCCCCATTTATGAAGGAGCGAGATGTAAGATGATGGATGGGATCGGCCGCTCGGAAGCTGGACCGGTCTACTACGGGGATCTCGTGAGCTCACCGGCGAACTTCGAGAGGCTGCGGGATTTCGCGCACGCGTGGCATGCCGTCCGGAGCGGATTGGAGCGAGAGGAGCGGTCACCACTACTCAACCGGCGCAGCGGCGACGAAGTATCATCTGTGGCGTTTACTGCAAGCCCATTAGAGGGGAGAATGCATTCAGGGACACACATGGCTAATTTGTAAGGGATCAAGAAGCGCCTGCGGACACGAAAATAAGATGGCCAAGGGTGCTAAGTCCGCAGCCGCCCTACGATTCGGCCCGTATAACAGTTGTTAGTTGGTCGGGCCATGGGAAGGTGGAGGGAGTGCTCTCCAATATGATCATAAACAGTAAACTACTCGAAATAAAAATTCTAAGCAGCCTACATCGCCACTTTTAACATACACGGTAGATAATTATTGTTTATCGGCTACTAAATTTATTGAACTTGAATTATATTTTGTAGGGTTTGCAGACCCACATTTTTACATTCATGTTTTCCTGTCCAGCAACACAAGAATTAGTCTTAGATTTGAGGAGCAGTTGCGTAATATTAATGTCTGTCAGAATTGTTATCATAATTTCATCTTCTCTTTTATTTCGACTAACTAATCTCTTCCTATACTCTATTTTCTATAAGTTTAGAAATTCAAAGAAACTAGGTTTACTGTCCGTTCAACCGATTTTGACTCCCATTCCGTAAATATAAGGATGATTAAAAGCAAAAAAGTGGTTACACTACCAACTATTTACTGCAGCCGTCATTTGTCATGCCACCAATGCAATAAAAGTCAAAATCGGTTGAACGGACAATAAAACAAGTTTCTTTAAATTTCTAATCTTATAGTAAATAGAGTATAGTATTTGTTCACTACATGTGCAGATATTTTGTAAGTAACATTTCGTGCGTAGGTTCTTACAGCGCATCCCGCTGGAGTTCCTGTCGTCGGGCGCGCTGGCGACCGTGATGCAGTGCGCCGCGCTGGCGTGCAGCCTCGACCACCGGGAGGCCAACTCCTCCGTCATGAAGTTCCTCTACGACTTCGCCAAGGTGGCCAACAACTCGCGCGCCGACAAGCAGCAGATCAAATGTAACTATACTTAATATACTGTAGGCTAGGCACAGGACTTGTGCTTTGAAGTTCATGTAACTAATATCTTTTTATGTTGGAATCGCAACCAATAATATTGAGGACTCCAAAAGACTGCATACTGTAATCTCTCATTTCATAAATTCACGCTATTATCCCACGTTAAACTAAAGGTTTTCTGTCTACTCAGACAGAAAACCTTTAGTTTCGTTAACGATTATAAAGTAGGAACTACATACATTAGACCAACGCGCATGTGGGCGACTATCGCGTGGCGTGGATCTAGTTGCCGTATAAATAGTATGGAGACATGAATATTATATGTTTTCTAAGAACTTAGAAGTTGCAAGGGCCATTTAGTACATGAAAGGGCACTGCAGTCGGACCCATTCATTTTGTTTCCGTACACAACTCGAACTTACCCGCAGCTCTAGCCGACAACGCGCTGTCGACGTACGGCTCGGACCTGACGTTCCGGCTGGTGGAGGCCAGCGTGCTGCACCTGCACTCGTACATGCTGGCCGAGGTGGCCGAGGTGCTGATGGAGCTGCTGGAGTGGCAGAAGGCTGCAGGAGTGGACTGGCTGCACAGCGCCGTGCAGAGACTGCCGCGCGACCGCGCCGCCGTCGCCACCGAGCAGCAGTGCTGGCAGTTCCACCAGTATGCCATGAGGTCGGTATACGCTACACTCCGCTCGCAATAACATTAGACATTTCGGCAAACCTTTTTTTACTTTCCGTTCAACCGATTTTGACTTCTATTCTATAAGCATAACAATGGTTACAATACCAACTATTTACTGCAGCCACTATTGATCATGATATCAACAGAATATAAAAAGTCAAAATCGGTTGAACATACTGTAAAAATGTAAGAAAAAAAATCAGTTTCGAACTTTTCGAACATGGATCTAAAACACAATAATATTGCACATATACCTAATATATATATATATATATATATATCACAGCAATATTGTTATAAATTTTTCATGATCAATTAGATGTGATGTTTTTTTATGTGATCTATTAACAAACAGGTCTTAATGTTGGTTATTGCGAGAACTTGTGTTTGCTATCTTGGGGAAACTATCACAATATGCCTTTAGTCAATACGTTATTAGGTCCGATGCTCATCTTTAAGTCAATTAATAAAACTAATATCCCTTTTTGTTGTTCCCAGGGCAGAAAAATGCAAGGAAATGACTCGGTTACTCCGCGACTTCGCGAGACTGTACCGATAAGATACGACAGATTTATATACTAAACAAATTATAAACCAAACGACACACAGGGCTGAGACTGAGTGACTCGACGTAAGACCTTAGTTCAGTGTCATAAACACGAATTTCGATTGAGTTTTATCAAATACGGAGACTAAGCTATATTAGTGAAGTGAATTGACTAATCGGATAAACGAAACTATGTATAACTGTTAAAGTTTAGCTATTTGTAAAGCCTTGGGTCTGTGGCGACTAGTCATGAAAAATACATTTTTTTAAATGCGATATATTTGCCAATGGGCAATCACTCTATACAAAATAATCACAGGCAATTTATTTAGTTACTAAAAAGACAAGTTGTGTGTTTAGTTTTTGTTGTTTACTTTATACTAATATGGACAAATTAGATTTATACGATTTGACTATTGCGCCTGTGATTCCCGGAAATTATCGACTAGTGTTTTAGCTCTTTTACCCGGCCGGTGGTATAAGGGTCGATGCGAAATTGGAGCATATCTCTTCCTTTTATAGGAATAATTCAATGTAGCTGAATCGAAATAAAATAGATAGGTAATGTAGGTAGACAGCCGCGTAGCTGAATTATATCGTATATAATGTTACTACATACATAAACTAGCCAATATTAAGTTCCACTTCAATGTGTAGCTATTCGATTCCAAGTTTATGAGACATTAAAATCAAATACATTTATGTAAGTGTCACATTTTTTATTAACACTCGAGTGTCATTTTCACTAAAGCATAAAGATTTTAGTAAAAGACATCCTATCTTGCATGGAACTGACAAAAATGAACCTTAAGGTGACGAACTGACTGTAGTCCTAAGTTAAATCGAGTTTTATAAAAAGTCCAGCTGTAGAGTTGTTTCTGTCACTTGTACAGATTTTTCATTTTTCTTTGCCCTCGCCTTTTCCCGTTACGCAGGGTCGGCTATCTCAATCATTCATTTCGCTGATACAGATCGTCCGTTATAAGTTGGCGAGTGTGAAGTTAGGCTCTGCGAATTTTGGCGCTTGAAATATCGTACAAAAATAAAGGTTTTAAAAAAATAAATGCCAATAACTGTTTTTAACAGCAATAACAACTGCAAATTGCATTTTTTTTTTAAACCTTTATTTTTGTACGATATTTCAAGCGCCAAAATTCGCAAAGCCTAACTTCACACTCGCAAACTTATAACGGTCGATCTGTAAGCGTCGACTATTTAAGACGAAGCTTTTGCATGTCCCTACGAACATTTATCATCCAAGTAGTTTGTGGTCTATCTCTTTGTAGCAATAGAAAGGCACCTTTTCACAATTTAGTCATCAGGTCTTCGCATGACATGTCCGATTATGATTTGGGTGTCTTCAAGGCTAGAGTGAATAGGCTTTTAATAAACTAGTGCGCCTCACCATCGACGATTGCATCACTGCTTACCATCAGGTGGGATCGCAGTCAAGCACTAGTTTATAACGACTAAAAAAAAAAAAAAAAAAACTATCTTAGCCTAGACTCTACAGATGTCTTCTTATTAAAATCGATATGCCCCATCCACGTTTTGATACTATATGTAGCTAAATTTGAATCCTCCATTTCAATTGTATCAACAAATTTAATAACCTAGGAAGTGTAGGAGAAAGTTGTACTATTTCTAGTGTGTACTACAGTCGTCACAAGACCTAAGGCTAGTTGTCACACGCGTTATCGGAACGTGTAGTTACTAGGTGCGGTAGCACGCCCCAGCAATAATAAATACATAACTTTGGGTTCCACATTATACATAGACAAGTCTCTTTTTGTCCGTTGCATTTCTTCTGATTTGACTCAATTACATAATAATACTGATCGTTTATTAGGAACAAAAATAACATGTTGCATTATCTTGTGGTTTCAGAACATTGAATATTTTAAACAATAGATGTAGTATTTATGATCAAAATGATGTCATTGTCGGGACATTGGTTGTTGATTTTGATACTAGTATCTAATTATAATAATATCTTAATTTTGTGGGTGTAAAGCTATGCATGGAGGCTAAAATATCAAATTATTATTTTTTTGCAAAATTGGTAATCTGACCTAGTCAAATACTACAGAAAGAATGTCTTACCAAATTAGGTATCATGTTTAAAAGTAAATTTTATTTTGTATTTCTATCGGTCAGTTGGCAAGATGAATGTGGTAGGTAATCTACAAGTTTTTATTCTTGTGTTTTTTTGAACTATTCCTGAACGCAAGACAATGCAACACAATGTTAGCCCTTACTTGATTTATGATGAAACACGACGAGCCGTCACGTCCGTAGGTAAGTACCAATACTTTCGATTGATGCAGATATATTTTGTTATATTATACTCACTTTTATTTTGAATGTGATACTACGCATTGAATTGTAAATATTTATTATAAATGTTTACTTTTACATAAGTCTTTTATTTACAAATTAAAACATTACATTTATCCTTAAAACTATCATAATAATCTTAAATAAACATTTAAAACGGAGATTAATACAGCAGAACAATTGATCCAAATAACATGGCACGGAGGAACTTCTGATGAGCAATGCTATTCCAGATAACAGAGATTGATATAAAATTTTAAAACATGCATTATATCAAAATAAAGACCAGATTAATTTTTAAAATCAATTCGATTTCCAGAGTAGTATTTCTATAAGTTATGATTGATATGAAATATGGACAAGACCTAAATCGGCGCTAATAAAATTATACACTTAATAAATCTAGCAAAATACAGGTGCTCCAGGATTTACAACACTATTTCTTCTTAGTATTCTTAGGACTAGAGAGAGTGACGAAGCTGACGCGCCGGGGCGCCTTGGGGCTCGGTGCGGACTTGACAGCCTGTTCCTTCACGTCCGTCACCTTCGCTTGCTTGAAGAAGTTGTGCTCATTACAAGAACTGCTTTTGGGAGTACTCGGCTGACTCACTACTTTAGCATCAGTACTTTTAGGAGTACCAACTGCTGGTGTAGGTTTTTCTTCAGTCTTTGCAGATTTTGGAGATATTTCACTTTTCTCTGGGACAGTCTTCACTGTGTTACATTTTGGTGAATCCGGAGAAGTTAATGAGGACTTAGCTCCTTCAGTGTCATCATAAACTAACTTGATGTCTTCACTGTCATCAATAATCATAATTTCAGAATCTTTCGTTGATTCTGTTTCCTTAGGCTTTATAATCTCAGTGTTGCTGTTGTCTGACCAGGACGGCATCGCAACTTCTTCTAAAACATCTATTTTGATGGGTGTTTTCTGTTGCGGTTCGATTTTCTGTTTCTTTGGGGATTTCTCTGGTGCCTTGAATGTGATGAAGGAGTCCATCTTGCCAACTGTTTTGTCTTTCGTTTCTTTCGATTTTGTTGTCTCTTTCACTTCTTTAGGTTTGGCTGCTTCTTTCGGTTTCGATGTTTCTTCCTTTGGCGTTTCCACATGTTCTTCAACATCCATAGGTTCTGTAAATAATGAAATCAAAATTATTCAAAAAAGTTATCATAACTTTTGAAATAGTGAAAATTAATTAATAAGACACAATAACAAACAAGTGCAGTACAATATTAACCACTATTTTTATATCACTTCTAAGAAGCTCCATCAGTTAATGATTAATGTTCGCGCTTGACCGCTATCTCACCAGATGGAAAGCGACGATGCGGTCGACGATGGAGCGCGCTTACCTAGACAGAAGTAACCTATTCAGTCTTGACTTAAATATTCCCGGGTTGTAGCTACACAGAAAATTGCTTAGAATTTCTAGCCAGAAATGAAAGAATAAAATTGCTTATTGAATCCAAAACACACATTACACCCTAAGGTCGACTGGTAGAAAATGCCTAAGACATTAAGTCCGCCTTTGTACAATGTTTTTGTGCATAAAGCTTAAATAAATAAATGAATTTACCTGGTACTGCTGCTGCAGCAGGTTCCGGCGCCACTTCCTCAGGCAGCACCTCTCCTAGCTCGCCCTCTGCGAAGGTGATGACGGAGCAGTAGCCGTCCGTGCTGGAAGCTACCAGCGTGCGCCCGTCCGGAGACCACGTTAGGTCTGTCAGTCTGGACAGACAAGTTTTTTTTAAATTTAAGTTTATGTGGTAATCACATTGATATCTATCTAGTCTGTCTTTAGAAATGTGTTTTTCCTATACACATTAAACTGAGTTTGGTCCATTAGTTTTTTAGTGGAAGTCGCGACGACTGCAAAAGGTGTGGCAAGTAAATAATCACGAAGCTTAGCCTTCTGTTCTTCTATGTGTTTGTTAGTGTAATGTTTTTTTTTTAATTTGGTTTTCTAATACACAGTTTATTGTTTAACAATAAAATAGTTATTCAAATATAGGTGTATATCTTGGTAATCTCTTTGCAAGTTCTATGGTAAGATTGAAGGAAGGCTGTTTTCATGTGAAAACCTGAAGAGTATATTTGGAGATATGAGCATAGTGACCTGGTATAATGTATGTTGTTAATGAGTGCTATGGGCGTCTTCTGCTGCGTGTCGTACAGCAGCACGGAGCGCTTGGTGGCCACGGCGAGTAGCATGCGTGGCGTGGGCAGCGCCGCGACTGGTCCGCCCGCACGCGCCGCGTAGATCCGCGGCGACCAGCGCGCCACTAGTGCAGCCTCGCCGCACGGCAGCACGCACACGGGCCTGCGGATATACGTTCATATCAACATGCATTCATTTAAGTCTGTAAAAATACTTGACTGCAGAAACAGACTTCACTGAGGCCAGTGCACACAGCAATTTTCGACCAAATAAGTTAACCTGTCACCATACAAAATAAGTGAACTGCTGAAGCCACTGTGCATCAACCTCCGATATCCCCATTGACCATCCCATTTACGAAATTAATAGGAAGTTTTAAAACTGGTTGACTCGTAGAGAATGCCTTGTTACCTATGTACCACCACTGTACATGAAATTTAAATAAATAATCAGACATCTGCAAAATCTCTGTTACAAGATGATAATAATGTACTCACACTTTCAGAGAGTATCTAGTGTAGATGTAAACTGCATTGATGGGCTTGATATCCACCTTGCCCTGCTCGGGCTCTATGCGACCCGCCGGCACGGCCAGCAGCAGACCATCTGGACTGAACTGGAGTCTCCTGTAGATACAATTTTCATTTGAACTTCTCACACAGATACTTTGTAAAAAGCAATGCTGTGATACTTAAAAACCAAGATAAAAGAAAAAGAACAGAAAAAAGGAATTTTCAATCCATAGAATTGCAAATTTGTTTCAACTTGGTTTAAAGTTAAAACAATTTGGCCACAATATTTCGACATCTACAGGCAATAATTTGGTAATTGCAGCTTATTGTCCAGGTAAACAAATAAATTTTTACTTACTTACTTAATAAAGTCAGTAATTGAAAAACTGATCCCTGTAATTAATGACTTATTGCCGGAAGACATTGATTAGTTTGTGTATGATCAAATACCTGTTCTTAACACTATAATTTAGAGGGTGGGGTCCTAAAGAGTGAATGAAAGCTTAAATATAATCAGCAAGCTAACCTGTAATAAGTTTGCAGTGTATCATCATGGAACAGCCTCACTTTGACCTCATGGAGAGGGTGCTCGGCAGGGAATGGCAGGATGGCCTTACTGCTGCGAGATAATACCTTCTTTGATGTCACATCAAATGTGCGGAATACCCTGTAACAATAGAATTTAAGTTTAATTTTCTATTAAAAATTAACCTGGGACAATATTTTTGGTAATTACAAGACAAAGCTTTAAACATCATCCGATTTGTAAATGAGACTTATTAGCAGCTAACCAGTGTTTTTCTATGCATGCCAGAAGAAACTACCAGCTGATTGATGATGTGATGTAGCAATTTGGACTATTCTAATATATCAGTAGTATCTTCTGCCTGATGATAAACAGACAGTAAGTGTAAGTATACCGTAACACTAACCTGTCAGTACTAGCAGAAGCGATCATCTGTCCCTTAGGATCCCAGGACACTCCTTGCACAAACCCTTTGTGGTCGGTGAGAATGCTGCTGTACTTGCCCTTGTTGAGGTCCCATATGAGCAGCTTGTTGTCCACAGAGCCTGATGCCAGGTGCAAGGAGTTGGGGCTCCACGTTATGTCCAGGACGTCTTCCATGTGACCTCGAAGGGTCTGCAATAAATGTGGTGTTTTGGGATAAGTTGAAGAAGATTTAAAGTATGGTTTATTGGAAAATCATTGTTATTTCTAAGTAAGACAAAAACTGCTGTAAGTGGTATCATTATTTTTTACAAACTACAACATATTTTTTAAATAACAGTAAACTGTTGATACAGAAGTAAGATTTCTCAAACCTTCATAGTTTTTTTAAGATAAAACTAATTATGAGACCAATGATAAAGTTTGTTTCTGAATACCTCACCTTATGAATAACCCAAGACTCCTTATACTGTTCTTCCATCTGTTCCAAGGCAGGTGCCGGCTCCTTGTCAGTCTTCTTCCAAATAAATATGATGGACTCATCATCACCTGAAGCCAAGTACTGCCCATTGGGGGACCATCGCACCACGTTGACGGCTTTCTGGTGACGAGTGAGGTCTGCAGCTACCTCGAGATTCACTGACCCTGTTTCTGATGTGGAAAGGTACCAGATCTGGAACAATAGATACATAATTTATGTGAGAAAAGTGTATTTAAGTTCAGTCCAGCATTTGAGATAAACTCAGAGTTTACGAGTCGTGTCTGGGAGTTATACTACCATGAAAAACGTAAATAAATTATTTGACAACAATTATTTACATGATGAAAACATATTTTTATTTAACTAGTAGAATTCTCTTGAAATTGTGTTAATTCTGTTACTTTCAACACATTAATTAGAAATGCTCACTAAGGTGTTGGTAATTATTGAAATTCCTACTAAGTTCAAGACTCAGGTTCAAGAGAGAATCATACCAAAACATGAGAATCAGTGCCTCCAGTAGCGAGTCGTAATGGTTCAGTTGAATCTGCTTTTGGTTGGAAGTCTACACTTAATACGGGATCTCTGTTGTGCCATGATATTTCTGGGATAGCGAACTTCATCTTTCCACTTCAATTTTCCACTTTTTAACAAATAATTTAACTTTAATCTGATTCCGAGCGCCTGTCACTTTTGGCGCTAAAACTTTTCTTTTTGACCGACTCGCTTTTTTAAATTATTTAACACACAGACACACCATAGACTACCTAAAGTTCTTGTGTTCTTGTGAATGAGATATCAAAAGATTTGATAATATCTGAGGATTTTTAGAGGAATAGCGAGAAATTTTGAATCTGATGAATGAAAAATGAATGATCTGATGAATATAAACTAGAAAAGCGAAAAAAATATATTTTTACAACATTCATTTTTCATACTGGCAAGGTTTTTACATGATTTCTGAACGATTCTGTAAAATTTCTTCTGCTGACAACATTTTTCACATTGTCAAATCAAAATTGACAGCTGCTCTTTCTTTCTTTGACGTTTGTTGATACCGTGCTAAACGAACGCCAAAATGGTTTGTGTTTTATCAAATTTTATCCTTTTGAATCATGAAATACGCTTACGAAATCGAACCAAATTATAGTGCAAATCTCGAGCAATGTGATGAAGTTGTGATCTAAGGATGTATTTCATGGAGACCTTTAAAAATTTCAGGTGAACGTACCTAAACAGCGCAGGACTTACTGCAAAAAATGCAAATGCCACAAGACACACAAGGTGTCCCAGTACAAGAAGTCCAAGGAAAGGCACGCTGCTCAGGGCAGAAGGCGTTATGACCGTAAACAGCAAGGTTACGGTGGTCAGTCCAAGCCCATCTTCAAGAAGAAGGTAAGCGATCATAACCTATGAACCGGGTTGTTATCAGTTATTATAAAGTCGATACTCAGTGGTTACTTAGCCCTAATAATAGGTTTTTTTTTGCTAAATTACTATTCAATCTGACCATAACCTTAAAAACATTGTATTGTTTATATTGCTGGTCATCTAGCCATTGTTAGGAATTAACTCTTCGTAGTACCTACAAGTTGTGAAGTGATATATTTTTTATTGCTACTATATTATTATAAGCTTCTTCTTTTAGTATGTAAACCAGTGAATCTGAAAGTGTCAGAAAGTAACCAATTCAGTAATAATCATTCAATCTAAATTAAATTCTGAGATTAATAAATTACTGACTATTCTAAGAACAATAAGGTTAAAATTAAGTAATTCCTAAACTATGTTTCAATCTGATTATTCTGAAGACAGGCCTAATATAAAGCACATCCATGAACCAATATTACTATTCAATTACTTCTTGTCCTTCCTGCCCTTATCCCATATTACTTGGTGTTGGCGCAACACATTTATTATTATTCAATTACTAACCTAACAAAATTCTATTCCAGGCGAAAACCACAAAGAAAATTGTACTCCGTCTTGAGTGCGCAGACTGCAAGGTGAGGTCACAGGTCGCGCTCAAGCGCTGCAAGCACTTCGAGCTCGGAGGAGACAAGAAGAGGAAGGGACAGATGATTCAGTTCTAGGCTGGATAATAAATAAGTTTAACTAACCATTTGGCATTTTATTTACAGTCCCAACCTAAATGAACATGATAATCACACTAATATTTTAAAGGCAAAAGTTTGTATGTGTGTTACTTCTTCACACTCAAACAGCTGAATGGATTTGGATGAAACAATAGTATTCTGTATAAATAGCATAGGCTATAATTTACAAATGGGGTAAACTTCAGATACAAAAATGTTTAGCAATTGGCAAAAAAATCTTTGCAGAACCTATTTCTAGTCCTAGGTGTCTTGTTTATTTCTGAATACAAGAGTGATTTTTAAAACTATCTGTGTAGGGGGAAAGGTTATATCAGTTATATGTATTTTTAATTTTTTGATAATGAAATGTCACATCACAAGTATTAAAAACAAGAAAAGATAAAGAAGTCACCTTTCAATCATTTGTTTGTTATATTTACACAATTTATATTTCATAGCATAGCATTAGCCTTATAATGTTCCCACTGTTGGCCCAGTGTGGGTTGGTGGATGTCACGTCTTTGGTCTTTGCTTCTAGGATATGCCATTATATTTCATACTCATTCTAAATACACACATGTTGCAAAAGTAATACTGATGAATGATGTACACTAAACTTGTCATTGCAAGTTTCTCATCAAATGTTATGAAGCTATTTTTTGTGGTCAAGACATACAGGGACAGGGATACCTTACTCTTATAACAGTTATAACATAGAACTTGAGATCTCCCAAGCTTACCCCTGGTAGTTGATTCTACTAGATGTTAGCCATACAAAGTTTCATACCAAAAGTTTCAGTGTTTGTTGTCCAGGTCAAGACTAAAGACATATAGCTAGAGAGCAATAGAGAGGGATACTTACATGTCTTATAGAACCTAAGACCATAGGGTCAGTGCACACCGAGACCCGATGATGCTGGAAGAGGCTAGTGATTTTGAGTTGCGCCGCGAGATGCATCGCAACGTTGCAAGGCGCATAGTAAAATGGTCAGCAACACGACGACGTCGCGAATGTAAAAACGTTCCGCTGCGCAGCGAGACATCGCGCGGCGTCACGAGGCGCAGCGCTTCATGAAGCAACGTATTCTAAATTCTATCAATAAAATGTGTATCTTTTCGTCTAGTAAATAAAGTTGTATTTTAAGTCACTCTATTAAAATGTGCGTGCCGCTAGCGTCGCGTCGCGTCTCGCTGTAAGCTGACCCTTACTCTGGCACCAAAAATAGACTAGGTACCTATTGTATAATGGTAGGGAGCAAGTGCGTCGCCAAGGGGGGGCAGCTGCCCCGCCCCCCTAGAGATCTAATATAGCTAGCCGCAAAGCGACCAAAGTGCGAGCAACTGACTTCCTTAACAATTCATTCTTAAGGATGCCTTCTGTTCTTCCTAATAAAAACTGGTTGCCACAGTCGTAGACAGGATCCAGCAATTGGGACTAAAGGTAACATTGCAAGAGTTCGAGGCCATGTGCTTTTATGGCCATCACCGGGTTCCCAAAGATCGGTAGGGGGGGTCCACATCGGCGTCGGGTCGACGATGAAGTACCTGAGACTCGTCCTCGACAGCCGGTAGACTTTCGAGGAGCATTTTCGACGTCTGGCTCCCAAACTGTACAGGACTGGGGCTGCTCTGATGCAGCTCCTGCCTAACCTAGGGGGTCCAGACGTCCCCTGCCGGAGGCTCTACGCGGGGATCGTTCGGTCCATGGCCCTTTACGGAGTGCCGGTTTGGGCGCCGAAGCTTGGTAAGCGACTGGCGGCCAAAATAAACGCTTGCCAGAGGGTCATGGCCATCCGGATGGTTCGGGGATACCGCACGATCTCCCGCAAAGCGGCGAGTCTCCTTGCTGGCCTGCCACCTTGGGATCTGGAGGCCTTGCACGATTTGCGCATGGAGATGCAACGCCGTATGGCTGACAGTGTTCCGGCGGGATCTCAGGGTGGCATGGCGACTGCGACTGTCGCAACCCAGTGCTGGGCACGCCGTCATTGCGGCGGTAATTCCCCTCTTTGAGGAGTGGTTGGAAAGAGGTTATGGCATCCTCTCGTTCCGTATGAAGGTCCTCACCGGACACGGTAGGTTCGGGAGGTTCCTGCATCGAATCAAGGAGGAAAGTACACCCGGGTGTCGCCACTGTGTGAACGACCCGGAGGACACGGTGGAGCACAGGGTAGAGGTGTGCCCCACTTGGGCGGAGTACCGCCGTGTCCCCGTGGAGGCTATCTGCGGTGGCAACTTCTTGCGCCGGGCCCTGGTACAGGCCATGGTCTGGAGCGAGGAGGGGTGGCAGGCGGACGCCTCCTTCTGCGAAGCAGTAATGCTAGCGAAGGAGGCTGACGACCGCGAGCGCGCGAAGGAACGACCGTCACGCCGCCGCCGCCGAGATTCCGATCCCAGTTTCCGACCACCGTAGGCACGGACTTGCGGACATCGAGCACTGGGTAGCTCGCCATCCGGCAGTCCGCTAATAACCCGTTACAAGCCCAGTCGTCAAAGGCGTGTTCTGTTCTACGCGCGCCTCAGGGAGATGTTAGCAAACTGTAGGGGCCAGTTAGGGCCAAAGCCTCTGGGAAACACGGAAATTCCGTTACATGAGCCCGTGTCCTCCCAGATCGACGGCAACGAAGGAACTGGGTGCCGGTTTAGTCAGTAAGAGTCTGACACGCCCTCCCGCTCCACCCAAAAGCGGGAGAAATCATTCTGATGATTCCCCACTTAAAAAAAAAATCGTCATTAAGGCAAAGACTACCAAAGTGTAATGCTTCATGCTCTCGGCGTTCACATTTTTTATCGTCCATAATATTGCCCCATTGCCCCCCCTTTCTCATAAGCTGGCGACGCCCTTGGTAGGGAGTACTTAGTAAAACAAAATATTGAGGTAACATTTTATTAAATAAAATACATGAGCAATTTAGAAATAATTTCATTATACTTGATTACAAGAGTTAAAGCTATGTAAACCTGCACTTGTGTCCTTTATATTTTTGTAAATAAAAAAATCTTAGATTTTTAAATAAAAATAACGAGACTAAATTCAGATATATATCAGCATTACACTAAATACTTATTTTTACATAGTAGTATAGCTTTATAGGTCAAACATTTTTACAAATCTGTTTTCTATCAAAGGCACATAGGTTACTTCCCCAAAACCTCATCTAACACATTAGGGTCCAAGCCTTCTAGCTGTAGTTTTAACTTGACGGCTTGAACAGGCACACCAACTTGCACCATCTTGACAAACCGGTCATACTCGGGCCGTGCTGGCTTGCCTTCCACGACATCTGCTGCTTGACTGGGTGCCTCTGGTTCCTTCGTTTCTTGGGCAGCTTCTGTGGCAGGTGCAGGCGTTTCTTCTACAGGTTTAGCTGGAGAAGCTTCTGTGGGTTGTGATGGCTTTTCAGCTGGTGTGGCTGTTGTGGTGTTTAATTCTGGTATGGATGAGAGCTGTGAAATAAAGATTACATGTTTGATTTACTTGTTTTTATACTTTTGAAAAATCAGGTGTTTAATAGAATAGAAAAAACTTTATTATACACCAAAAAAGTAACAGTACAGTTTATACAAAAACTTAGATCTATGATAATGGCAGTCTTATTGCTGACAGGCATAAGACTGCCATTGTATAAGATTGTCTACCAGACAACCTTATGATGTATTGTAACTTACAATCCATCATAAGGTTACAATTTGTAAAAACTTAAACTCCGCATACTATACGAAGTAGTCTGGGGTGTTATCAGAATTATGTAAATGTTTCCATTTTTCCTTTTGTCTAACTTACCCTAGCCTCCAACAAAACCATGGCAGCATTAACTTTCTCGAGTTTCTTGTCAAACTCCATGAGCTTCTGTTCACATCTCTTCATGAAGTTGTTCAGGAACTGCACATTTGTCAGCACAAAGTGGTTCACAAACGCTATTGTTCGCTTCTGTTGTAATGCTGCGACCTGCAATGGAAAATGTTTCACTATAAACTTGATGCTCAAAGGGTTTAAATTTATTATCTTTCTCTTTGTGAGCCAAAATTGTAGTGTTTATAAGTATTTAAGGGCTTTGTAAAATAGTATGATGAGGATCTTGACCTATGTTTATGAGTCGAAGAAGACAATATTAGTTTAAATTGTAAAATAGATGATAAAAGTCTGGCAGGGAATAGTTGTTTTAGTTAGTTTGGTAGAGGCAAATTAGGCAGTTAACGACTTACCTTTGTTAAATCTACGTTTGCGAGCTCCTGGCTCATCATAGTTTCCTCTAAAGTCATTTTTAGGTCTAGTTTAAAACTTGGTATCTTCGGAAATCCTAAAATCTATAACTTCGGATTGATAGTTGCTCTTGTGCGCAAATTCGACAACGATTCAGCGGCTGTAGAAAATTAAGCCTTTTTTATAAACATTAGGTGTCAAGGCTCACAGTATCAAACACATTTCCTCTTGAAAATGTAATTTGTTCACATTTTCATCTAAAACTCTGTTTTTCTTGGAAAAAAAAAACATCAACATGTCAACACTTCAACAGCTTGACATGACATATATCAACAAATCTGACAGCAACTCAGACAGCAGGCAATAGAGCGACCAAAATAAAAATGTGAAAACTAGTTCTGCGTAATATTTAAATGGTTCTGCTAATGTCAGTGTGTACTCCAATTTAGTATCCATATTTTTAAATCACCATCACCACTATTGAGTAAAACCGATTGATTTGAACCAAATAACAAATATTGTTACCTACATTTTTATTTCGTACATCTGACAGATTGCTCTGTCCTGCTCAAAGTACTCTGTGGCCTTATTTCTTCAAACCTCATCCTTTTTACATGACTGACTGTCCAAAAAAAGGAGTGATATTCCTATTCTATTTTATAAGAGGTTCCAGTTACTGCGTTCCATGTTCACTATATTGTTGGCAAAATAGCAAGTGTCCAAGTCTAGTAAAATTGAAAACTAAATATTTGTCAACATTCAATAACAAGCCACAGAGTATTCTGTAATAAACTCAGCTCCTATTTCTATAAATTCAATTACATTTCTACAAAAATGTCTGGGGAAGTTGTGGTGGACGCGTTACCCTACATCGACCAGGGTTACGATGACCCAGGAGTTCGAGAAGCCGTAAGATATAACCTTACATTTCTGAATTATTTCTCCTGCTTCGTAGTTTTCCAATTTATAGGAGTGAGATGGAATGAGATAGTGTCCGATGTATACATAGTACTTCTTTATATTGTATGAAATTAAGATTTTGATACCTACTATTCTTGTTACTTTGGTGAACTTTCATTAATCCACTATTGTTTTTCATCTACTCTCTCTCTTCATATGTCTGGTCTGTCACTACTTTACCATCTCTTTCAGGCCCTGGCTATGGTAGAAGAAGAATGTCGACGATACAGACCAACTAAGAACTATCTAGAAAATGCTGGCCCTGAGCCCAGCACAGCATTTGAGACAATAGCTCTACAGAGGGAGATGGAGAGGGTCCAGCAACGGTTACCCATGGAGCCTCTGTCTATGAAGCGGTAAGTAAAGTTTAATCAGAAAGCAAAAACTGGAAAACTATACTGTTACATTGTTTAACTACAAATATCTTGTCTTTTTGCAAAAAATGTTATAGTGTTATATGAAAAGATTAATCAATTTAATACAAAGTTTTAGTGTTATAAAAGACTAGCTTCTGCCTGCGGCAAAATATGGCAATTTTATGATATAAACATATTTTTTTTGGATAAAATATAGCCTATAGCACTCAGGAAGAAAGCAGCTATCCATCAATATATACATTTATGTGATTGAACCTGGATCTTCTAAGATTATCCCATACAAACAAAATAACAAACTTTACCTCTTTATTATATTAGTATAGATATTACACTTAAAACTACCCCCATCTCTTACAGATATGAACTGCCTCCACCACCAGCCGGCCGCCTCGGTGAGCCGACAGCCTGGGCAGAGTCGGTGGACAACTCCCACGCACAGCTGTCACACCAAGCCATCCGAGTGCTAAACTTAGAGCTGCAGCTGCAGTATGGCACAGAAGCGTGGAGGTCGTACCTCAACACTTTGCAGGCATTGGTCACACGTTCACAAAATGTACATAGTCAATTAAGGTTTGTAGACTATTAAGTAATTAACATTAATATGATTGTTTTTGTTGAATAATAAAAATTCATTACATGAAAATTATGGCAACACTATAGGTACAGTTTAATTGGAAATATCACTTAATTTTAACCTTTCGAATATGGTAATTAACGACACAATAGAAAGACAATGAGAGAGTGGACACTGGCGTTTGCTCGGTCTTTAAGAGATTATAGAAACACAGTTTAACGTTTGAATTCCCAACCGGTCCTATGAGACCGCGCTGTTATTGTTTTACTATTGTGTCTCGTTTGGCGGGTATATGAGTAACTACAATGATGTTTTTGAACCTATTTGTATTTAAAAAAATTTTAGTAGTGTTACCATTTTTATCAAAGTTATTGGAGATTTACTGTAACATTGCAAATGCCTAATTTAAATTGTTTTCTTCCGCATTTATCAGAAAACAAATAGCATCAGTGAACTGGGAGCGCAAACGGTCACAGACGGCGAGTGGCGCAAGACTACGAGCGCTGCGACGGCGCTGGGCGCAGCTCGTGTCCGACAACTACCGGCTCGAGCGCGCCATCATGCAGCTCGAGATACAGATGCAGAAGGTAATAAAGTAGTTCAAAGTAGAACGACAACTCGGTCACATTAATTTGACGCTTGGCGTCTATGAAATAATGTCTAAAAACTAGGTACTTAAATTAAAAATGTTAAAAACCCCCGACTACTCTCCACCTCTCAGGTCCTGATGACCTTGAAGACCTGAACCGATTTCCACCAAACATAGCTAAGAACACTCTCGACTGATATACCTTTCAAACAAAAAAAACTTCATTAAAATCGGATCATCCGTTTGGGAGCTACGATGCCACAGACAGACACATATATTTACACACACAGACATGTCAAACTTATATCACCCCGTCGTTTTTGCGTCGGGGGTTAAAAACAATATAACAACAACAGACACTAGCCTAATTCTCGACATGCGTATCGATAACGAAGATGATCATCATATTTGACACTCGCCGGGCGAGCTAAAGGAATGGGGGATGATCACATTTCAGAGCGCCCACGTGGACCATGTACGCCGATGTGGGCGCGTCGAGCGTCGGTCTCTATACATTTCATATGGCAACTTAATTTATAGAGCTACATTAGATCCGATCCATGCGACGTCTTTATACGATTCCAATTCAGTACCATTCAATTTTAATCGAAAGTTATTTCAAAGGTAAACAAGTTCATAATTTTCGCGCGGGGAATTTCCTCCCCATGGCCCTCTCGCGACTATTTAAGGGGGATGTTCCAGCTTAGCCCGCGAAATTCAAATTTTCTTACGTTTTTTGCAATTTGAAAGCCAGTGATAAGTTGTATAAAGTTAAAAATACTTGAGCGGCTGTAAAACGTAACTAATTACATAATTATAAACATAAAAATCATTAATACAAGCCTCCAAGCTCACCTAAGTGTAGGAACGATTGTTTCGAGGTCAAAAACGTTCTTGCAACTAAGTGAGCTTGGAGGCTTGTATTGATGATTTTTATGTTTATAATTATGTAACTAGTTACGTTTTACAACCGCTTATGTATTTTTACCTTCATACAACCTACCACTGGCTTGCAAATTGCAAAAAACGTAAGATAATTTGAATTTCGCGGGCTACCTGAAGCATTCACCTTAACTATTCGCAATTTTTGTTCATTTCTTACACATACAGCTTGGCAAAAAAGAGTAGAAAATAATGGAGGCGCCTGTACTTATTTCACAAAAGGATTTAAAAAAGGACAAGTCCTGGGTGCATCTACTGATTGGGGATAGAGATCGGTGGAACCCCTCGGCCGGCCAATGTGGTCGCAAAACGATCGCTGCTTGTATGCGCGATTTATTGTGTAGTTGCCCGCCGGTGTATCGAGACCCGCAAACAACCACTGACATCACTGTCGTAAAATGCGTTCTTTTATTTTTTTACTTTTATCATCATATCATCTGCATTCTACAAAAGCTACGGGCCCGCAATCGTAGAAATATATATTAATAATATAATAATAATATATAGTAAAAATTACTTCATGAGTTCTTAGCCAAATTCTACCATTGTGTTCACAGGCGAAAGGAGAAGCAACAGCCGACGACAATGAGCCAGCAGATTTGGAAGCTGTCAAGAACTTACCGGACAAACTTAACTCCGAAACAGAGAAAGAAGTACAAAAGAAGATTGAGGACATGTTTGCTGATTAGTTTTAAGTTTTATTATAGGTAGAATAAAATATGACTGTTACTGAATGAAATAAATAACATTTTCTACAAGACTTTTGACGAGAATAGTTGTTTGTTTTATATTTATAATAGTGTCCATTACAATAAATTCGAAATGATTGAACTTTCTGAATATTTTTAGGGTTCCGTAGCCAAATGGCAAAAACGGAACCCTTATAGTTTCGCCATGTCTGTCCGTCCGTCCTCGCTTAATCTCTGTGACCATTAGCACTAGAAAGCTGAAATTTGGTACCAATATGTATGTCAATCACGCCGACAAAGTGGTAAAATAAAAATTGGAAAAAAATGTTTTATTAGGGTAGCCCCCCTACATGTAAAGTGGAAAGTGTTTTTTTTATTTCAACGACAACGTGTGATATATTGTTGGATAGATATTCAAAAATGAATAGGTGTTTACTAAAACCATTTTTTGATAATATCAATAATTTCGGAAATAATTGCTCCAAAAGTAAAAAACAATGTGCCCCCCCTCTAACTTTTGACCCATAAGTTTAGAAAATATGAAAAAGATTTGGAAAGTAGAGCTTTATAAAGACTTTCTAGGAAAATTATTTTGAACTTGATGGGACGAACAGTTTTTGAAAAATTGGGGATACTTATTGTGACGGACGGGAAAAACGGAACCCTACACTGAGCGTGGCCCGACACGCTCTTGGCCGGTTTTTTAGAATACAGGGAATATGATCAAAACTTTGATCAGGATTTTATACGGATTTCTATCTTAGCATCGACTTTTATTACAATTAATGAATAAATAGGAGTACTTAAATTCTGGGAAAACGCTTAAATAATGAGAAAATCCCCTTCAAATTCTTGTTCCTATTCAAAGATAAAATGAGGTATTTTACGGTATCACCAAAATTCACGACTCGAAATTATCGTGAACGTATTCGTAAATGTTCTGCAACTGTTAACACTGGGAACGCATCACTTTTTTTGCGTTCGATTGTCATTTGTCGTGATCTGTCAAAATCAAAAGTTTTTATTTTATTTAAAAATGGCGGACGATGCGTCGAGCAGTAGCGGTTGCGCCGGCAATTTAATAGATAACTCAATAAATCAGGATGAGTTGATTATGAAACAACAGCGTGAGATAGAGAAAGAGGTGAGAATTATAAAATGATCCAATTTTAGCGCGAGATTATCTTTATTTTTTTGTAAAATTATACTGCAACTTTGACATTGTGTTGTGTTTGTTTTGCAGATATCGGAAACGATACCGCTCGTGGGTGAACTTGAACCATTGTCGTCACTAGAAAAGGAATATAACGAGGATCCTGTGTACCTGTTAAAAGTAAAAGATTTGTCCTCTAAATATAAGTATATTAGGAGAACGCGGCCGGACGGCAACTGTTTCTTCCGTGCGTTCTCCTATGCGTATTTAGAACACCTTCTGACGGATAAGAGTGAATTCGATAAGTTTTATGAAATAGCGAAGAATTCAAAGGAGATTCTTGTCGCCTTAGGCTTCTCACAGTTCACAGTGGAAGACTTTTATGAGACGGTGAGTTTTTTTTTCATTATTTTTCGAGGTTAGATAGTCTAATGTTGTTGTTTTCTTACGCCTACATCAAATCTTTGTATCTGTATCAAAACACTGAAAGTTGAAACATCAATATTTTGACTTATCATCTGATTTTGTGTTTATATTTTTGGTTAGATATTATTAATTACACCATGCTACTGTTCAACTTAAAAAAAGTTAATCAATAAAACAGAGCTGGAAAAATACCATAATGGCCTGAGTGTTGCCTCATGAATTGTGATTAATTTTTGGTACATCAATTCATGAATTTACTTATTGATAAAATTAACTTCAAATAAAATCTGCTGTACATTTTTAATATTTTGGATATCTTAACTTAAACCATTGTTAAATATAAAACATTGTTGTACTAAAACTTCTATTTGCTGTGACACATAGTCAATGAAACTGTTTGGTTTTCATGGTGAGCATTGCACTTATGTCTATCTACATGTCACCTCTATTTTACCTTTTCAAGGTAATTTTCATGAAACAGTTGTTTCAGAGTAACTGTTATTTCAATTACCTAAGCAGTATGCAATCACATATTTTTAGCAAGTAGTCTTCTTCTTCCTGCCCTTATCCCATATTATTTGGGGTCGGCGCAACATGTTTTTTTCTTCCATTCTGTCCTATCACCCGTCATGCTATCAACAACTCCCTTTTCTTTCATATCAGTCCTCACACAATCCACCCATCTTTTCTTTTTTCTCCCTCTTCCATTTTTAGCAAGTAGTATTACAACAAATGTATTTTGTAAATTTCAGTTTATGGAAGTGGTGCAACGGGTTGGTGAGCAAGCAGGGGGCTCGCCGGCTTCCTTAGACTCGGTCAGAGTGGAGCTGCACGACAAGTTCAACAAGCAGGGCTACTCTGACTACATAGTGGTGTACCTGCGTCTCGTCACCTCGGGACAGCTGCAGACTGAGAATGACTTCTACCAGAACTTCATCGAAGGACCACGCACAGTGACTGAGTTCTGTAGACAGGCAAGTGATGTCTTTTTCAAGTTCTTTTATTCTTTGCTTGAGTAGTAGAAGAACATTTAGAAGTGAGCATGGTTTCCTACCAGTTTGGATGGAACTTTTCCAGTTTGTCTTGCCTTCTCCTTCATGGTGTGCCACAACCTCAGGTGGACTTTAAGAACCAATTCTTTATTACCAGGGCTCACAGGTTGATCTGGTCTCGTGGTCTGGTCTATGTAAGGCATATTCTGTCCAGCTCTATTTAATTGGATACCGTCTTTGTTATGGAGTGCAGTATTGTCTTTCAAACTAATAAGTGTCTATTAGTTTACTTGCTTCTAAATATTAGTCAAAGACTGTTGGTGCACCATGTGATGATAAGAATATGCATTTACATGACCTTGTTTTTGTTTGCCATACACAACTTTGAAACAGTTTTTGTGGAATCTGATCTCTTTGTTGGTCTTCTACTCTTCAATTTCTTTATCTTGGCTTACCAGGAAATAATTATGTCTATTTGCCTAAATAAACATACCTGGATATAATTATGTCTCTTTTTCTAAGTTTACGAATTTTGGTAACAGTATGTACTTAAAAGTGAAGGCATGAATTGACTCTAAACTTGGCTGGTAGAAAATGCCTAAAGCATTAGTCTGACTTTTTACATTGCTACCTACTAGTGTATATAGTTTTAATAAATAAATATAGTTTATTCTGGAAGTAAAATATATTACTAAAATATTTTTTTAGTAATTTGTATGAGTCATGATGAGAAATACACAGCCAAAATAAGAAATGGCTTTTGTTATTGTGTTAATTGGTTCCATGGCATGCTTCTGGAGTGGAAAATTTCTTTAAAAATATTAATTGATTTGTAATTGTCTGTTTCCAGGAAGTGGAACCAATGTACAAGGAGTCTGATCATATTCACATAATAGCCTTGAGCAATGCGCTGAACGTCGGCGTCAGAGTCAAATACATGGACCGCGGCGAGGGAAGCCAGGTGAGTAAGGTATTTATCGAAACTTCGCTTATTTACTCTTTTATCCTAGCTACAAGCTCTGTTGCCATTGCTGTTAAGGGGATTCTACAACAGGTAAATAAATACTTAGCATCTTATTCTCTTTCAGGGGACTCCATATTATTCTTCATTCCCTTTTAACTTTCAGAATCAGACTATTATTACCATCTTCTTGCTGTTGTATCAGCTTTTCTTGATCGTCCTTTCTGTCCTGTTTAGCCACAATTTTTCTTTCATAGGATCAGCCTTTCATATATTATAGACAATTAAAAATTGGAGCAGCTTTCATTAATATCAGATGATTTATGGTAGGAAGTGCCGGGGCCGAGTAAAGGCGAGCATGACGCTGAGGAGTGTCCCAAGTGTGATGGAATGGTATTATTAAATTATTACTATTATTTGTATTTGTTTAGTGTAGTCGCTACACCGCTTGACATTCAGATCATCGGCTTGCGACTCGGCATGATGCCGTATAAATCTTCGATTCAATTATATAATATTCAACATTGCTGGTATTCAGCTAAATCCGGCTTGACTGGAAGCCGACCCCAATATAGTTGGGAAAAGGCTAGGTAGGTGGTAGGTGGTGGTGATCACAACTCTGTTGACACCATACAAGCTATCTGATACAGCTAGAGTGATCAGGATCCATCTGGAAGGCACACTGGTTGCTTTCCATAAGCCAGCTGAAAGCAGGCCGCCATGATAATTCGTCATCGTCGGAGTTCCGGCGGAATCTCACGGTGTTATGGAGACAGCCACTGTCGCAACACAGCGCTGGGCACGTCATAATCGCAGCGGTAAGTTCCCTCTTCGAAAATTGGCTTGAACGGCGTCTCGGCGTCCTCATTTGCCGCCCGACGCAGAAGAAACGCCCGAGTGGTCACCATTGTGTGAAACCCCCGAAGGACACGATGTAGCGTACGATGAAAATCTGGCCTGCTTGGGAGCATTGCCGTGTCCTCTGGGAAGCGATCGGCGGAGGTGGCACCCTCTGGCGTCCAGCTCTGGTTCTGCGAGTGAAGGGGATGGGCGCAACTGTGAGGGAAGGGATCGCCGAAGGCCCGTCGGGAGTCGCGGGGCAATTTTCGACCTCATTCTGATATTTTATTTCCGTAAGCGACAATTCCAGCATTGCAGGTGCCCAATAACGTGTTGTTTGTGTTCCAGGTGATAGCGCACGACTTCCCCGAGGGTTCCAAGCCGCTGGTGCACCTGCTGTACCGGCCCGGCCACTACGACATCCTGTACGCGTGATCGTCACTCCTCATAACCTCTTACGATAATAAAGTTAATTATCTTACGTAAAATCTGTTTCATTTAATCATTTAACCGTTAGCGTTTCGCCTCGTTGTTCATACCGCGTACATCGTAGGACTGGTACAATTTGCCTGCTATGGTCTTCCCGTCCGAATATAATTTAGGTGTCTTCAAGGCTAGAGTGAATAGGCTCTTAAGGCCGGCGCCCACTGCCGGCTTGGCATGGCACAGCAGATTGTGCTGCGGTATCCCGCGGCATGGCGTGGCATGGCAGGTTGTGCTTTGGCATGCTAATGCATCCCGCGGCACGTCGCAGCATCGTGGTATCGAAATAAAGTAACATGAACTATAATATTATTGAAATAAGATTCAAAATAATTTGATTTTTTCCTTTGCACTGGGCGCCGGCCCTTGGTAAACTAGTGAACCTCACCGTCAACGATTGCATCCATAGATGAGTATAAGTACTGACGTAATTGCATCACTGCTTACCTTCAGGTGGGATCGCAGTCAAGCACTAGTTCATAGAAAAAAAAAAAATATAATCGACCAGTTATCACTTGAATAACCTTAGTTTTTAGAATAGCCTGAACATCTCTATCTACCCTCAGTAGACAAAATGCCGCCAGACGATTCGGACTTGCGTGCGCTTGCGTTCCGCGCGAGTGAGCGACCCGCCGCGCCATCGCGCCGTAGGCTTGACAGTGTTAGCAGTGTTAGTGAGTGAACCAACACCTATCTATTATCATATGCAAAACCTATCGTGTAGTGAGTGATTGGTATAAGACATTGTTAGTAGTGAGTGAATAAGTGAAGTAGGTATTCAATAGGGGTGATAGCCATTATTAAATGCGTCAAAATGGTTAATTGTAGAAAATTATTATTTGTACTTTCACCCTGCTTTGGGTGTTTAACACCTTTCATCCACTTTGAACTTTGTTTTGAATAACATATCTACACTTGACCACCAACACGACAGTCCAAAGCCTGCAAGTGTGATGGGAATTGTTACCTACCATTAGTGAATCACGGACTTAGACGGACAGTTTAAACGGCGCGGGCGCGCTGTGCGGTGACCATGTATTTCTACGGACAACCAGGTAACATAACAAGCTTATAACTATGTGATTTTTCATGTGAGTTGTGAGTTGGTACCTAACGCCATCTAAAGAAGTCCTTGTGAGAGACACGCTCACAGAAGGGGCCAGTATATATAGTCAACCGCACAATGATCTGTGTTGCAACAATGTGTTTCCATTTTGTATGTCGTATTACGTACATATGAGGGATTTATAATTATTAACCAACGATTATATTAGATCTGATGTAGTGTCACATAATTTTGATTTGATGACGTTTTAGATGTACAAGTGTCATTCCACAGTCAGGTGATAATGTTGTTACATATATGGGATAAATAAGTTTATTTATAGCCAAATACCATCAGGCAATTTGTACACATTCGATGTTTACATTTATATCTTTATGTGGTTTACTATACTAAGACACTTTATCTGAATCTTTGTATAAGCAAATTACTCGTAAGAGATTATTTAGTTTAGTGATTTCAAATTTAATATTTTTTTTACACAATACTAAACTTATTCTTAATACTGATCTGTGATTTTTGTGATGCGAATTTATCAATTATAAGTTAGACTTAGATGAAAAACTGATCTGTGATTTAAATAATAATGACTGCACAACGTGCAAATTATTTCTAATATTTATACGTAGGAAATTTGATCTGTGATTTGATAATTATTACTACAATTATTGCTAATTACTTTAAGAATTAAAATTAAGGGAAGAAAAATAATAATTTCCATATCAACAAGCTGTTTCATTAATATAGTCAACAGTTCACAAGGTGCATTTAATATATTTTTTAATTAGCCCCCAAAACTTTTGAACGCAACTGTACGGACAACAGCTTAGGTATAATACGTCCAATAAAGAAGGTCATCGATATGTATGAATCCGTCGCTTTTTAGTAGTCACTCAAATTTGGTCGGATAACCAGCCGTTGTTTACTTAATTTGGTTTTTTGTTTATATTTACTTAATGCGAAACATTCCAAGCTCAATATTTTCACCGTATATTTTTGACTAAAGGCACATGATTTTGGTTTACACCTACACATCTGAAATTTAGCCAGTTCCTTGTATTTTGCCGTCAAAGTTATGACACTATCGTCTTGACTTTTAGCAAGATTATTCAAAAACGCATGCATGAAGCGTTTTGAAACTTTGTATGGTTATTATTAGCGTCAAGAAGGACCGAATACAGTTTTCAGCGAACTTGTGCCTTGTCTCATTTAGGCGCTGCGATGTTTTTTCGGGTTTTCATAAAACCGCGATAACTTGAAAACTATAAATATTTTCTTAAATCTAATTGGGGCACACAGGGGCACACATTAGGAGCTACTCGTGTATGTTTATTCTACAGGGGCACATGCAATGGTTTTAGAGATATACGATTCATCAAAACGTTACTGCAGCAGGAAACGCAATATCTCGAAAATCTGAAGGGGCACAGATTTTATTTTTGGGGGCACATAGTAGCACACATATAAGCTCTCTGGCCATGCACAATTTTTCTCTCTCCGATCACTCGTTTAGAATTTTCCTGCTAGAAAAACGTTACCCCAGCAGGAATCGTTTTTCCGTTTTTTTTTCAAAACGATAGGGGGCACACATTTTTTATGTGGGGGCACATTTACACCAGATAAGGCACAAACTATACGTTCTACTCATATATCTCTAGGAGATACTTTCCTGCTGGGGTAACGCACACGAAACCCCGGCGAGAACCCGACGGTGTTTATTTCTGCAGATAAAAGTAGAATTTTAAGTGTTATTTTATATGTTTTTAATTATATTCATTGGTGATTCTATGACCGCATTCCCTGTTTAGTACCATATGCGAGATTGATGGTTATTGAATTCTCAATACATTCAATTTTGTGATATTTTGTCTTTTATTTTATAGTTGACACACTAATAACACTTCCTGAACTAGACACTACTTTCGAGACAACAATGCAATACTCCTGAACACACATTGATAACCACCAATTTGGGTTTAGTAATAAGACAGTCGAGAACTTGTGGGCCAATAAACATTGTATATCGGCGTGTTGTAAAAATTCTTGCAACTTACGAAAAATATTAATGTTCAGTTGCCTATGGGTGGCTAACCTAACACCGAGACGCGACGCTGCATGCACATTTCATTGTGAGAATTTAGAATAAGTTGCAGCGCGGCGGCGCCTCGTGATACCGCGCGGCGTCTCACTGCGCAGCGGAACGTTTTTAAGGTCTCTGCACACAGCGGGCGCCGCGGGACGGGACGGCGACGTGACACTGAGCAGTTGTAATGTACTAGATATTACGGACGACGCCGCGCCGAGCGGGAATACAAGTCAGAAGCGGTTGGGACGGGCTACGACTAAGATCGCGCCCGCAGTGTGACCGATGCCACCGCGCCAGCGCAGCGTCGCCGCCCCGCCACGCCGGCTGTGTGCAGAGACCTTTACATTCGCGACGTCGTGTTGCCAACGATTTTAAAATGCATCTCGCGGCGCAGCGCGAAATCACTGGCCTCTTCCTCGTCGCTTCACGTCTCTGTGTGAGCTGACCCTATCTCTACATTTACAGGCTTTCGACATAAAAGAAGTGTTACGAACGTGAGTAATTAAATGCCGGTTTACTAGCAGATAACTTTATTAACCACAAAACAATGACAAATTAGTCCAATCAACAAATAACCAATCACTATAAACACTCAGAGTTCCGTTTAGTATCGCTTAGGTCGCTAGGTATCACTTCAAGCACTTAGGTAGTTCGCTCTGTATCGCTGACGAAATCAAACTGACTCGTTTCTAGCCGGGGGCCCGTATTTATATGCGAAGCCATCGACATTTCTCGATACCGACGTTTCAAGGACATTCTAGAACAATAGGGTCTGATCGGGAGGCCATAAATCATTATTATTATTCTCGTAAGTAGGTACTTATCTACCACCTTACATGCGAGTTTCGACTCTATTGCTAATACCGGAAGGTACAAATCCCCTTATCCGCCCACATAACTACCTACTGAATTTCATCTAATAATAATAGTGGATGTCGGACTTTTCTGGAATTTGCCAGGCCTGAGTATGTACTCCTATTCTCGAAGCTTCGCACAGCAATGCGTTTTAATTATTTGATGCTACCCTTGGTTCCGTCGAAGATATAGCGTACTCAAGTTTCACGGCGTAACAGTGCCCCCCTCTTAGTCATGCTCGTCCCGAGCATTATTAGATCCGTGATATGGCGCCAATCTATCCACGTGGACTACCTTAGGTTTCCCTCGTAACCCTTTCTTGATGCGGTAGGTAACGTCGTTGATCCTTTTTATCACGGTGTAGGGTCCCTCCCATCGAGCTTGAAGTTTCGGCGACTTCCCTTTTCGTCGAAGTGGGTTGTGGAGCCAAACCAGTGCACCTTCCTCAAATCCCTTGGCGTTGGCATTGCGGTCGTATCTAGTTTTCATTTTAACGCTGGTGTGCAGGCTATTCTCACGCACTCGTTTATGCACTTCATCCAATTGATCTTGGAGGTCACTTACGAAGTCCGTAACTGGCTTAGTCTTGTCAGGTGGCACGCCGGTTATGGTATCGACTGGAAGTCTCATCTCCCTGCCGAAATTCACTCTTGCTGGGGTATGGCCCGTGCTATCATGCACTGCTGATCGATAAGACATCAGAAATAGTGGAATATACCGGTCCCAATCTTTCTGATGGTCATCGACAACCTTAGCCAGGTGATTCTCCAGGGTCTGGTTAAACCTCTCCACCATTCCGTCCGACTGTGGGTGCGCAGGTGTTGTGCGTGTCTTGTAAATCCCCAGAAGAGTGCACATTTCTTGGAACAGCGCAGATTCGAAGTTGCGGCCTTGATCGGAATGGATCTCCAAAGGTGCGCCATACCGACATACTACTTCTTCGACCACCTTTTTCGCCACTGTCGTCGCTTCCTGATTGGGTATGGCGAAAACTTCAGGCCACTTTGTGAAATAGTCCTGTATCACCACTATGTATTTGTTTCCGTCATCTGTCACTGGGAAAGGTCCAGCAACGTCGATGGCAATGCGTTCCCATGGGGCTCCTACATTGTACAACTGAAGCTTGCCCCTGCTCCTAGTCTGTGGTCCTTTCACGGATGCGCACGCTGTACATTTCCGACACCATTGCTCTATGTCTTCTCTACAATTGAGCCAGTAATACCGCTGTCTCACTTTCAGTAGAGTTTTCTTGATTCCCAGGTGTCCACCAGAAGCGCCATCGTGTATCTCCTGAAGCAGGGGGACCACTTCACGTCGTGGTACTATCACTTGTGTGGTCACCTCCTTGCCATCGTTCGATTCCCATTTCCTACAAAGCACGTCATTTTCTAGGACTAAACTGTCCCACTGTGCCCAGTAGCTCTTTGTGACAGGACTATGTGACGATACTTCATTCCACTGAGGCCTAGTTCCACTACGCTTCCAGTCCAGTATAGGTCGAATATCGTCATCTTCTTCCTGGGACTTCTTAAAGTTGCCTTCAGCCCTAATTAAGTTCACGTGTTCCCGGGCTTTATTTTGCTGGCAATGTCTACGGTCCTCATTACATGGACGTCGCGATAGGGCGTCAGCATTGTTATGCCCTTTTCCACTACGATGTTCCGTCACAAAGTTGAACTCCTCGTTAATGTTAGACAACATCTTCTGTCCGTGCGCAGTCTGGCTGATGTGCGCGACCCTCTCGCGCAGATGTCGCTCGCGCATGGCGGCCAGCTCCGACTCCTGGCGGCGACGCTCGCGTTCCTCGCGCTCCGCTTCTTGACGACGGGCTTCGGCCGCGGCGGCTGCACGGGACACTTCTTCTTGACGTCTGAGCTCCTCCTCCTCGCGCACGGTTTTCTTGAGTTCCTCCTCGTTAACTTGAGTTCCGAAGTCCACACTTCCCCTCTTCCTCTTAGGGCAATCAGTACGAATGTGCCCTTTTTCTCCACATCCATAACACGTCGGAATATAGCGGGACTTTGCCGACGAAGCCACTTCTCGGTGACGTGGTTGCACTGAAGGTGAGACCACCACTTCCCGAACTCTGTGCGTACGTGAGTCTTGTCGTACGGCTTCCACTTCCAAAGCGTGGGCCATCGCACTCTTCAGAGTTTGGTGGTGTCCGAGTCGCACCGTAGCCCTGACTTCAGTATCCCGTAGACCGTCGATGAATGCTTGCACCAGATTTACTTCCACCATCTCCGGTGTCATCGACATGTATGCCCGCCGGACCAGCCGTTCAACCTCTACTCCCCACTGCTGAAGGCTCTCGTTCGACCTCTGCGTTCTCTCGCGAAGTTGCGCGCGGAAAACATGTTCGAGGTGCTTGTCACCATAGCGTGTGTCTAGTCCCTCCATTAGACGCTCCAACGTCCTGCCGTCTGGAGGAAGGTTCTCTAGGACCAGCAGAGCGTCCCCTCGTAGGGCTAATGTTAACGCCGCGAAAGACTGGTCATCATCCCAGCGGTTCATCTTGACCAGTGTTTGGAATTGGTACTTAAAAGCCGTCCAGGACGACGTGCCATCAAAACGCGGCATATCAAATTTTGCGGCTGATGCACAGTGGGTGTGTGATGGTGCGCTAACAGCAACGGGTTCGCGTGCTTCGAGCTTGATAATTTTTTTGTTGATGTCCAGCAGGCGATCTTCCATTCTGGTTTCGAGGCTATCAGCTCGGGCGGAAACCTCCTTGACCTCTAAGGTGAGATTTTTCACTTTCTCGCCCAACGTGACGAGGCCGTAATCGATTTTTTCGAGGATCAGGTTCTGCTTAGCCTCTTGATCCCGGCGGGCGTCCTCCTGGTTAGCCGCGATTAGGTCCTGGAGCTTACGTTGGTTAGCCTCTTGTTCGCGGCGGGCAGCTTCCTGTTCGCGGCGGGCAGCTTCCTGTTCGCGGCGGGCTTCTTCCTGGTTAGCCGCGATTAGATCCTGGAGCTTACGCTGGTTAGCCTCCATACTAGCTTGCATGGCGGCCAACACTGCGGCGAGGTTCATTTCCGAGGATGGCCCTGTTGGCGCCTCAGCAGCTGCCGTTGCTCCCATACCAGCCCGATCTTCCGCTTCCAGACGTTGACGTGCAGCATCCATCTCCACTTGCCTCCTTGTTCGTGGTCCCTGTTCGTCGTCCCTCTGTAGTAATGGCATCTCACTTCTGACACCAGTTGTTACGAACGTGAGTAATTAAATGCCGGTTTACTAGCAGATAACTTTATTAACCACAAAACAATGACAAATTAGTCCAATCAACAAATAACCAATCACTATAAACACTCAGAGTTCCGTTTAGTATCGCTTAGGTCGCTAGGTATCACTTCAAGCACTTAGGTAGTTCGCTCTGTATCGCTGACGAAATCAAACTGACTCGTTTCTAGCCGGGGGCCCGTATTTATATGCGAAGCCATCGACATTTCTCGATACCGACGTTTCAAGGACATTCTAGAACAATAGGGTCTGATCGGGAGGCCATAAATCATTATTATTATTCTCGTAAGTAGGTACTTATCTACCACCTTACATGCGAGTTTCGACTCTATTGCTAATACCGGAAGGTACAAATCCCCTTATCCGCCCACATAACTACCTACTGAATTTCATCTAATAATAATAGTGGATGTCGGACTTTTCTGGAATTTGCCAGGCCTGAGTATGTACTCCTATTCTCGAAGCTTCGCACAGCAATGCGTTTTAATTATTTGATGCTACCCTTGGTTCCGTCGAAGATATAGCGTACTCAAGTTTCACGGCGTAACAGAAGCATTTCTTTGTGAATTGCCTAATTGAGTTGGTAAGTACTGCACTACGAAATTCAACCGGGAATTCTTTAGGCAGTGCAATAAGGCCCACTCTCTGCAGAGAGTGCATCTGAATTAGGTACCTACTCAAACTCCGCACGGCCGTGGCATTGTTGAACCGTGGACGACACGAGGTACGTACGTACTTACGATACGACACCGGCACATGGTTTGCATCTGGATTGAGGGCCCATTTGAGTTTGAGACATCGTGGTGAAAGGATTAGTCAGCTAGACTCTGCGTTAGCTGTATACCAAAGCCATACAGGTTGCCAAATACTGGGCAGAAAAAATTTAATAAGAGCATCGATACGAAAAGAAGAAGAAGAGGGCCCATGTTTTAAATCCTCACGAAACGAAACAAGATTTACAGAGAATTTAGTAAAAAATTAGTGACCCTCACAATTTACGTCTTGTTCCATATTTAAATCTTTTTGTCGTTGGCTCGATAACATGTCTATGATAGCCATCTAATTTTTCACTCAATATAACGATCAAACATATCTACCTCATACATTAGCCCATAACTTCTAAACTGCTGCGACCAGCAGTTTAGAAGTTATGAACTAATGTATGAGGTAGATATGTTTGATCGTTATATTGAAATCATATTTAATCAAAAAGATTTAAATATGGAACAAGACGTAAATTGTGAGGGTCACTAATTTTTTACTAAATTCTCTGTAAATCTTGTTTCGTTTCGTGAGGATTTAAAACATGGGCCCTCTTCTTCTTCTTTTCGTATCGATGCTCTTATTAAATTTTTTCTGCCCAGTATTTGGCAACCTGTATGGCTTTGGTATACAGCTAACGCAGAGTCTAGCTGACTAATCCTTTCACCACGATGTCTCAAACTCAAATGGGCCCTCAATCCAGATGCAAACCATGTGCCGGTGTCGTATCGTAAGTACGTACGTACCTCGTGTCGTCCACGGTTCAACAATGCCACGGCCGTGCGGAGTTTGAGTAGGTACCTAATTCAGATGCACTCTCTGCAGAGAGTGGGCCTTATTGCACTGCCTAAAGAATTCCCGGTTGAATTTCGTAGTGCAGTACTTACCAACTCAATTAGGCAATTCACAAAGAAATGCTTCTGTTACGCCGTGAAACTTGAGTACGCTATATCTTCGACGGAACCAAGGGTAGCATCAAATAATTAAAACGCATTGCTGTGCGAAGCTTCGAGAATAGGAGTACATACTCAGGCCTGGCAAATTCCAGAAAAGTCCGACATCCACTATTATTATTAGATGAAATTCAGTAGGTAGTTATGTGGGCGGATAAGGGGATTTGTACCTTCCGGTATTAGCAATAGAGTCGAAACTCGCATGTAAGGTGGTAGATAAGTACCTACTTACGAGAATAATAATAATGATTTATGGCCTCCCGATCAGACCCTATTGTTCTAGAATGTCCTTGAAACGTCGGTATCGAGAAATGTCGATGGCTTCGCATATAAATACGGGCCCCCGGCTAGAAACGAGTCAGTTTGATTTCGTCAGCGATACAGAGCGAACTACCTAAGTGCTTGAAGTGATACCTAGCGACCTAAGCGATACTAAACGGAACTCTGAGTGTTTATAGTGATTGGTTATTTGTTGATTGGACTAATTTGTCATTGTTTTGTGGTTAATAAAGTTATCTGCTAGTAAACCGGCATTTAATTACTCACGTTCGTAACAACTGGTGTCAGAAGTGAGATGCCATTACTACAGAGGGACGACGAACAGGGACCACGAACAAGGAGGCAAGTGGAGATGGATGCTGCACGTCAACGTCTGGAAGCGGAAGATCGGGCTGGTATGGGAGCAACGGCAGCTGCTGAGGCGCCAACAGGGCCATCCTCGGAAATGAACCTCGCCGCAGTGTTGGCCGCCATGCAAGCTAGTATGGAGGCTAACCAGCGTAAGCTCCAGGATCTAATCGCGGCTAACCAGGAAGAAGCCCGCCGCGAACAGGAAGCTGCCCGCCGCGAACAGGAAGCTGCCCGCCGCGAACAAGAGGCTAACCAACGTAAGCTCCAGGACCTAATCGCGGCTAACCAGGAGGACGCCCGCCGGGATCAAGAGGCTAAGCAGAACCTGATCCTCGAAAAAATCGATTACGGCCTCGTCACGTTGGGCGAGAAAGTGAAAAATCTCACCTTAGAGGTCAAGGAGGTTTCCGCCCGAGCTGATAGCCTCGAAACCAGAATGGAAGATCGCCTGCTGGACATCAACAAAAAAATTATCAAGCTCGAAGCACGCGAACCCGTTGCTGTTAGCGCACCATCACACACCCACTGTGCATCAGCCGCAAAATTTGATATGCCGCGTTTTGATGGCACGTCGTCCTGGACGGCTTTTAAGTACCAATTCCAAACACTGGTCAAGATGAACCGCTGGGATGATGACCAGTCTTTCGCGGCGTTAACATTAGCCCTACGAGGGGACGCTCTGCTGGTCCTAGAGAACCTTCCTCCAGACGGCAGGACGTTGGAGCGTCTAATGGAGGGACTAGACACACGCTATGGTGACAAGCACCTCGAACATGTTTTCCGCGCGCAACTTCGCGAGAGAACGCAGAGGTCGAACGAGAGCCTTCAGCAGTGGGGAGTAGAGGTTGAACGGCTGGTCCGGCGGGCATACATGTCGATGACACCGGAGATGGTGGAAGTAAATCTGGTGCAAGCATTCATCGACGGTCTACGGGATACTGAAGTCAGGGCTACGGTGCGACTCGGACACCACCAAACTCTGAAGAGTGCGATGGCCCACGCTTTGGAAGTGGAAGCCGTACGACAAGACTCACGTACGCACAGAGTTCGGGAAGTGGTGGTCTCACCTTCAGTGCAACCACGTCACCGAGAAGTGGCTTCGTCGGCAAAGTCCCGCTATATTCCGACGTGTTATGGATGTGGAGAAAAAGGGCACATTCGTACTGATTGCCCTAAGAGGAAGAGGGGAAGTGTGGACTTCGGAACTCAAGTTAACGAGGAGGAACTCAAGAAAACCGTGCGCGAGGAGGAGGAGCTCAGACGTCAAGAAGAAGTGTCCCGTGCAGCCGCCGCGGCCGAAGCCCGTCGTCAAGAAGCGGAGCGCGAGGAACGCGAGCGTCGCCGCCAGGAGTCGGAGCTGGCCGCCATGCGCGAGCGACATCTGCGCGAGAGGGTCGCGCACATCAGCCAGACTGCGCACGGACAGAAGATGTTGTCTAACATTAACGAGGAGTTCAACTTTGTGACGGAACATCGTAGTGGAAAAGGGCATAACAATGCTGACGCCCTATCGCGACGTCCATGTAATGAGGACCGTAGACATTGCCAGCAAAATAAAGCCCGGGAACACGTGAACTTAATTAGGGCTGAAGGCAACTTTAAGAAGTCCCAGGAAGAAGATGACGATATTCGACCTATACTGGACTGGAAGCGTAGTGGAACTAGGCCTCAGTGGAATGAAGTATCGTCACATAGTCCTGTCACAAAGAGCTACTGGGCACAGTGGGACAGTTTAGTCCTAGAAAATGACGTGCTTTGTAGGAAATGGGAATCGAACGATGGCAAGGAGGTGACCACACAAGTGATAGTACCACGACGTGAAGTGGTCCCCCTGCTTCAGGAGATACACGATGGCGCTTCTGGTGGACACCTGGGAATCAAGAAAACTCTACTGAAAGTGAGACAGCGGTATTACTGGCTCAATTGTAGAGAAGACATAGAGCAATGGTGTCGGAAATGTACAGCGTGCGCATCCGTGAAAGGACCACAGACTAGGAGCAGGGGCAAGCTTCAGTTGTACAATGTAGGAGCCCCATGGGAACGCATTGCCATCGACGTTGCTGGACCTTTCCCAGTGACAGATGACGGAAACAAATACATAGTGGTGATACAGGACTATTTCACAAAGTGGCCTGAAGTTTTCGCCATACCCAATCAGGAAGCGACGACAGTGGCGAAAAAGGTGGTCGAAGAAGTAGTATGTCGGTATGGCGCACCTTTGGAGATCCATTCCGATCAAGGCCGCAACTTCGAATCTGCGCTGTTCCAAGAAATGTGCACTCTTCTGGGGATTTACAAGACACGCACAACACCTGCGCACCCACAGTCGGACGGAATGGTGGAGAGGTTTAACCAGACCCTGGAGAATCACCTGGCTAAGGTTGTCGATGACCATCAGAAAGATTGGGACCGGTATATTCCACTATTTCTGATGTCTTATCGATCAGCAGTGCATGATAGCACGGGCCATACCCCAGCAAGAGTGAATTTCGGCAGGGAGATGAGACTTCCAGTCGATACCATAACCGGCGTGCCACCTGACAAGACTAAGCCAGTTACGGACTTCGTAAGTGACCTCCAAGATCAATTGGATGAAGTGCATAAACGAGTGCGTGAGAATAGCCTGCACACCAGCGTTAAAATGAAAACTAGATACGACCGCAATGCCAACGCCAAGGGATTTGAGGAAGGTGCACTGGTTTGGCTCCACAACCCACTTCGACGAAAAGGGAAGTCGCCGAAACTTCAAGCTCGATGGGAGGGACCCTACACCGTGATAAAAAGGATCAACGACGTTACCTACCGCATCAAGAAAGGGTTACGAGGGAAACCTAAGGTAGTCCACGTGGATAGATTGGCGCCATATCACGGATCTAATAATGCTCGGGACGAGCATGACTAAGAGGGGGGCACTGTTACGCCGTGAAACTTGAGTACGCTATATCTTCGACGGAACCAAGGGTAGCATCAAATAATTAAAACGCATTGCTGTGCGAAGCTTCGAGAATAGGAGTACATACTCAGGCCTGGCAAATTCCAGAAAAGTCCGACATCCACTATTATTATTAGATGAAATTCAGTAGGTAGTTATGTGGGCGGATAAGGGGATTTGTACCTTCCGGTATTAGCAATAGAGTCGAAACTCGCATGTAAGGTGGTAGATAAGTACCTACTTACGAGAATAATAATAATGATTTATGGCCTCCCGATCAGACCCTATTGTTCTAGAATGTCCTTGAAACGTCGGTATCGAGAAATGTCGATGGCTTCGCATATAAATACGGGCCCCCGGCTAGAAACGAGTCAGTTTGATTTCGTCAGCGATACAGAGCGAACTACCTAAGTGCTTGAAGTGATACCTAGCGACCTAAGCGATACTAAACGGAACTCTGAGTGTTTATAGTGATTGGTTATTTGTTGATTGGACTAATTTGTCATTGTTTTGTGGTTAATAAAGTTATCTGCTAGTAAACCGGCATTTAATTACTCACGTTCGTAACACTTCTTTTATGTCGAAAGCCTGTAAATGTAGAGATAGGGTCAGCTCACACAGAGACGTGAAGCGACGAGGAAGAGGCCAGTGATTTCGCGCTGCGCCGCGAGATGCATTTTAAAATCGTTGGCAACACGACGTCGCGAATGTAAAGGTCTCTGCACACAGCCGGCGTGGCGGGGCGGCGACGCTGCGCTGGCGCGGTGGCATCGGTCACACTGCGGGCGCGATCTTAGTCGTAGCCCGTCCCAACCGCTTCTGACTTGTATTCCCGCTCGGCGCGGCGTCGTCCGTAATATCTAGTACATTACAACTGCTCAGTGTCACGTCGCCGTCCCGTCCCGCGGCGCCCGCTGTGTGCAGAGACCTTAAAAACGTTCCGCTGCGCAGTGAGACGCCGCGCGGTATCACGAGGCGCCGCCGCGCTGCAACTTATTCTAAATTCTCACAATGAAATGTGCATGCAGCGTCGCGTCTCGGTGTTAGGTTAGCCACCCATAGGCAACTGAACATTAATATTTTTCGTAAGTTGCAAGAATTTTTACAACACGCCGATATACAATGTTTATTGGCCCACAAGTTCTCGACTGTCTTATTACTAAACCCAAATTGGTGGTTATCAATGTGTGTTCAGGAGTATTGCATTGTTGTCTCGAAAGTAGTGTCTAGTTCAGGAAGTGTTATTAGTGTGTCAACTATAAAATAAAAGACAAAATATCACAAAATTGAATGTATTGAGAATTCAATAACCATCAATCTCGCATATGGTACTAAACAGGGAATGCGGTCATAGAATCACCAATGAATATAATTAAAAACATATAAAATAACACTTAAAATTCTACTTTTATCTGCAGAAATAAACACCGTCGGGTTCTCGCCGGGGTTTCATTCCCGCGAAGAACGCTTTTATATCTTCTTCCTTGACAATTTCTTTCCTGTCTTTAAAGCTCTTGAGGAAATCGAGTAATTTGTCCCTCATTCTGTTGTACTCTGTGAGGGCATTTATCTGCTGTATTCGGTCTAAAGACGAGAGTGCCAGCATGCCTTTTTCATACTGCGACGCTCCACCGGCGACATTTTCCTTGCCCAAGCTTTCATATGCAAATACGGTATCCTCTAAGTCAGTAAGAAACAGTACTTTTAAATCTTTGTACATTGAAATACATTCGCCACATGTGCACAGTTTCTGGCGGAAGTTGGAAGGCCAGAATGTCGCGCCCTTATGAACTCTCGTCACGTTTTTAGGTCTCACACATTCTAATTTCACTTTCTTGGAAGAAACATCATGTGTTAAATCTGTGCTAAGTTTCCTTTTATGTTCTTTTGCATTTTCTGCGATAATAAGCACTCCATTCTCATCATCAGAATTGTCAGCTTTGTTTGTGCTATCATTATCTTTACTAGTTTTTAATTCATTTTCACTGTCATTCAAAGTTTTTAACTTCTGGTCAGTTTCATTTAAAGCTATGTTCTCTTCACTAATACTGTCATTAACTTTCTCCTCAGTTTGTTCAGAATTGGTAGTAGGTTCATCAACTTTACTTTCAGTAGGAGTTTCGTTTTGGGTAGAAGTGTTGCTCATTTCAACATCTTCACTAGCACTAGGCTTATCAATAGAGTCATCAGTGTCTTTTGACTTCTCAGGTACTTCACTTTCTTCTTTCTTTTCACTCTCACTCATTTCAACATCTTCAGATGCTTTTGTTTCAATATTGTCATTAGTTTCCTTGTTTTCTGTTGATTCACTGGTAGGTTCTTCACTTTTTTCAGTAGATTCTTTTTCTTTTGCTTCAGTAGCTGTTTGTAACAGTTCATCAATAGCATCCATTACCAAATCAGCTTTCTCTTCAGCACTTTGCTTCTCAACTGTTTCAGTTTGCGACGTGTCTGGCACTTCAATGTTACTGGTATCAGTTTTGTTCTCAACAGTTGTGTTATCTTCTGATTTATCTCCACTTTCATTGGTCGCGTCAGCTTTCTTAGATTCAATGTCATCTTTTTCCTTACTATTTTCAGATTGTTCATTACTTTCTACAGATTCATTTTCCTTATCTTTATTTTCTTCAGCTGTGTTTGCCTTTTCATCAGCAACTGATGCAGTCTTTTCTTCAGCAGCTGAATCTACCTTTTCTTCAGAATCTGCATCAGCTTTTTCTTCATCAGCTGTATTTGCCTTCTCTTCATCATTTGTGTCTGCCTTTTCTTCAGCAGCTGTACCTGCTACTTTTTCTGAAGTTGTATTGTCAGCTGTTAGTTCAGTAAGGTCATCTAAAAGTTGTTGCTCTGTTCTTTCATTGGTATCAGTTTTATTTTCTTGTGAATTGTTGCCTTCACCATCTTCATTTGTTTGTTTACTAATTTGTTCTTGAGTTTCAGTCTGTTCTTTTATTGTTTCGTCTGTTGTCTGCTTATTGTCAATTGTTTCCATTTTATTGTCTGTTATATCTGCATTTTCTGCTTTTTCATCAGCCGTAGTAGTATCATCAACTGCATCTAACTTGTCATTAGATTTCTCTAAAACACTTTCATTTGTTTCTTCCTGCACCTTAGTTTCAGTGTTCTCTACATTTTGTTCTTCTAGCTCTGACATCTTACTATCATTATTTACATTAATTTTACTGTCATCAGTATTGGGTTTTTGACTTAAGTTATCCTGTTTTGTTTCTACATCAACATTGTTTTCTGTGTCATCTTTAACTGCTTCCTTACTCTTTTCCTTGTCTTCATCCATTTCAACATCTCCATTAACTCCAGCTTGACTAACTTCTGTGCCATTGACTAATTTTTCATCTAAACCATTGCAAAGGCTTTTATCAGCAGACTTAGCATCACCATTAACAGTAACAATATCCACATCTCCTGTCTCAGCAGTCACTGCAAACATACTGTAATCATGAAGGAACTCATTCTTCTCCATACAACTCTTACAGACCATTTCTGAGTATTGATCATTGGCAGGTACAACAGCTTCTAAATGTGAGGCGTGGAGCCAATCCTCACAAATGATGCATTGGATCATGTCATCTTCGATTGTTGACTCAGGGTCTGGGTAAGGCCGTTGGCAAGTGCAGTACAGTCCACTGAAGTTCTGGTTGTAAATATTGTCATCATTGAGTTCAGTTTTGTCCGAGGTAAATTGGCAGGGGTGTGAGTTGAACTTTGGGTTTCCGCAGTCACATCTGAAGTTTCTCTTGGTGTAAAGCTCAATTAGTTCATGGTTCTCGTGGCACATTAGACTGCATGCGAGGCACACTCCAGCTCTCTTCGTGGGGTCCACCTTGGCTTCTGTGCAGCACGTGAGACAAGCATACAGCGCCTGTCTTTTAATGTAGCCCTGTAAACAACGTAAATAAATTAAATTAGCATGTATGCAAGTAACTTGCTATCAGTCCTATTTGAAATAATGGGACAGGAAGAACAAAGTTATTTTATTTTGGATAAAGTCTAGACTGCTTTCTAATCAGTTAAGTCTAAATAATATTCTTTGATAAAAAATGGTCACAAGGTTGCCATTTTAATAACAATGCAAAAATAAGAATAGCAAATATTTACACATGATGGTTTCAAGAGATTAAAATCAAGTGTGTCAGTTCCATAATAATGTTATTTCCAAAATGCAATTTGAATTATATTGTCATATATGACCTATTTAACCAAAGGCTTTTTAAATAAAATAACTAATAATGAAGACTGCAATAACTAGAATATGTTTGTTTACAAGATCTCAATTCATCTTGGAATGCTAAAATGGAGCTTTATAAAATTGTTGATATAACCTCTTCAAATACTAGGAGAAAGTAGTAGTAAACTCTGACCTATTAAAATAAATTTACAGTATGTTGAACTATTTTATTTGTATCATCATCAAGACCTTATTGACATAGGTTTCCTAGAAAATAATCAGAGGCATTGAGCGAATTCACGATACATAACACAACTTGATTGAATATAATGGAGTGCCTTATGATGCCCAATTAAAAGTTGAATTACATGACAAAATCCTGATCAATATGTCCTTCGATTCTGGTAATGCCTTCTTGGATTAAATAGTAAACATATCTGTTGCTTTCAACACCTATTTGGTGCTAAATATGTAAATCAAATACATGAGTTCCTTTGTACTCTTGGAGCATATTGTTACTTTTGTGTTGTAGCCGTTTCCTTAGGTTTATTGCTAAGGAACGGCTTTAATATTTAGTACAACGAATATTTAAAATTAACAAGTAGTTTAAGAGGTAATTTAACAAACTTTAGGGCGTAAAAACGAGAAATAATTCCGTTGCAACGTCAATGTCCTTACGCCATGTTTGTAAAATTCTACGAATATAAATGATGCTTTTATGACAAAAGGAAGATTTTGTTACCTTAGGATAAGTGCAGTTTTTGTCGTCAGACGCTCCAAGAACAGCGTTGGCATCGTCTTCGAATTCTTGTTGCTCTTGCAAAACATCCACCATCGTTACAACTTTGTCCCCATCACATTCCGCCATTTCTGCGTCTTCGGAGATATTAACGTCGTCTGTAGCCATTGTTACACTTCCAAAAGATAATTGAGAAGTATTTAAATGATGTGAAAGAATATTAGAGAACTACCAAAAAAGCCGGTTATATTAGGCGCCAAGGATTTTTTAGCGACAGGTTCCGACCGAACCACGAACGATTGGCGAACGGAAAATGGAACGCTGGCTAAGTGACGTACGTCAATGTTGCTAGTTTCTCGATAAACAGATAAAACACTCCGCCCTTGTGTTTAAATTCGCAATTGCAATTGAACAAAAAAACATTTTTTAAGTTTCATGTAACACACATTTTTACAAAATTGGCATGCTGGATTGAAAAACATCGAAGCGAATAGTGGGTGCGCTGTTTACACATGCTTGCTTGCCATTCGCCTCGTCATTTGCCTCGCCTGTTATACGGCTTGATACATGGAATTACTACGTACTACACCCAGTGGCGAGCTTAGGGTGACAAGCAGAGTAACCGACCGGTCTTGCTCTTGTATTTAGAAGCCTCGCGCAAAATCTCCATTAAATAAATAAGCTTTTCTTTTTATTTATTTTTGTATGCCATAAACTAGTGCTTGACTGCAATCCCACCTGATGGTAAGCAGTGATGCAATCGTTGATGGCGAGGCGCACTAGTTTATTAAGAGCCTATTCCTAGATAATATTTAAAACTTTTATTACACTACTTTGACCTTTCATAGCCAAGTTTATAACAGTAGGTAGTAGTTTTCTTTTATTTCTCAAATTCAAAGACACTAGATCGGTATCGGGCGAATTGTTATAACCCTTTTAAAATCTTACTTCTGCAGTAGTAAGAGAGGAGATTAAATTGACAGTGTTACTACTGGTAGTAACGCGGGCCAGAAGCCAGACCTCATGGTATTTTTCAAATGTAAGTGACTCGGTCCACTTATTATTATTATTACGAGCCCGTCGTGTCCCACTGCAGGGCAAAGGCCTTCCTTCCATTTTTCCATTCATTTCGATCTTGAGCCACTGCTGACCAATCCTCCAGGAAGGAGTCCAAGTCTTCACGCCATCTCCTTCTGGGCCTGCCGCGTCGCCGGCTCCTCCACTTATTAGATTAATGAAAATTAAATATCATTTTCAAATCCATGTAAATATCTTCTAGGACGTTTCGTACTTAGAAATTTATCATCGTTGTCGTATTTATGAACGTTCGTTATTATTAATCCTGTTAAAATAATATTTTTAATTCGAAATTCTTTATTCGTTATTGTACACAAACATTAACATTAATAAAAAATAGGACAGGTGATTTACACAGGCGAGCTTAACCCACAATTGGGTTTGGTAAAAAATCATGCACTATCTTTTTATAAAATACTAGCTTTTACCCGCGGCTTCGCTCCCGTCAAATGACTACCTTACGCTACCCTACCCTACCTTCCCTACCTACCCTACACTACACTACACTACCCTACACTACCCTATACTACCCTACACTACCCTACACTACCATACACTACCCTACCTACACTACACTACCCTACACTACCCTATACTACCCTACACTACCCTACACTACCCTACACTACCCTACACTACCCTACACAACCCTACACTACCCTACACTACCCTACACTACCCTACACTACCCTACACTACCCTACACTACCCTACCTACCCTACTTTACCTAACTTTTTTTTTTAGAATTTTTCTCTCCGTAAGAACCATCATTGAACTTCAAGGAACATTTTAAAAAAAGAATCAGCCAAATCGGTCAAGCCGTTTTCATGTGATGTCGTGACAACGAAAAACGGGTTTCATTTTTATATATATAGATTGTATTTCTCACCTATCATAAGAAATACCTACCCGCTATTGATTTACATATTTCCAAAAGGACAAGGCCCCGTAACGGGTTTCGTAACTTCTACATTTAGTTTATTAAGCCGCATTTTCACATTTGTTCCGCGAATCTGTCGCTCGACACGAAATTCACGTGTCCCGCGCGAAGTCGCCCGACGTCGCGCGGAACATTTACGGGTCGCGCAAAGTTGCGAAGTCGTCGGACAAGCTTTAAGTAGTGAGAACGTGTGTCGCTTAGCAAGGGAAATGTCGAGCGACATTGTCCTACAAAGTTGCAGAGACATAGGTACCACGTGAATGTTGGGCGATGATATGTCTCCGCGACGGGAGCTCTAGCCTGCCGTTTTGCCGAAAAGAATATGCCAAATTCTCATTACCCAATAGTATATTTCATTACAAGTGCGGAAAGCCTGTCATTGCAAAGAGTTTCGACAAATGTTAACCCGAGCCGAGGCGCAGCCGAAGGTGAGGGTTGACAGTCGAAACAAGTTGCAATGACGGTTCCGCACGTGTACTGAACGACTATTTTTAATACAGTTGCGAGAAAATGAAGCAGTTTAATGAAATAATAAAAACACAATACTCAACTGACTAATCAAAATGGCGCCAACCGTAAAAAATATAAGCAGTTTTTTTTTTCTTCACCCATTCTGGGTAGACAAAGGGAACTATGCCCCATACAGCCAAGTCTTCAGTACATTTTTTTATTGATATGAAATGAAATTTAATGATATGAAATGAAACCTAGCCTAACTTATTGAATCAAATCATTAAATCTGATATTGAAACAAATTAGTAGCTTCTTTTTAGAAATATTTGCACTAAAAACTTTTTTAGTAAAAACTTCGTGGTTGATTTTTTTCTTTTTAATAGACATTATTTTGACAGTTGGGAAAGAAAAAGCACGAGTTCGGGAATGGTAAAGAAAAAGCACGAGTGTGTAATAGCCCATTTCCCGAACGCTAAACGTCCCTGCAAAACGCCACTTTTTGAGCAACTGTATTAAAAAGCAATTTTCGAAACCTTTTATTTTACCAATGCAACATTTAGAATAATTGAGTTGATAAATTTCAAACTGCCATAAGTCCACTTCATGCAAAATTTGGGAAATTAACGTTTTTAGTTTCACATTAGTGTTATGGAATTGTACTAACAGTGTTATAAAATGTTGATTATCGACTGTGTCTAAGTATTTTAATAAACAAAATTTAACAATAACATTCATAGATACTATGAAAAAGATAAAAATAGTTTGGACTTATTGCCGATTGATATGCCCATACTGGACTTATGATATATTGATAAATATTGATATGATTAATATGGACTTATAAACCACAATCACAAAACTTTCGGCAAGACTGACGCCATATTGACAAGTTTGACGTTTTGTGATTGGTCGCAATGGACATGTGAGAATTTGAAATAATGTCTTTGTGGACTTACAAGAATTTGAAAAAAACTGACAAATTTAACCGTTTTATTCAAGGCTATGCCTGTGACTTAAGAGCTTTTGAAGTGAGCTGTCAAACATGAATTTAAAAGGTGAATACAACTAAATCAAAAAGTCAAATTTTGTTGTAGGTGGACTTATGGCAGTTTGATATTTATCAACTCAATTTCAGTTCGAAAATTTTCATTTGGTCAAATTTTTACTTCGGCAGAATATTAGGTACCTAGAATAATTTCATTTAGGTATTTGGTCTTTAATCAAATGCTTAATTACGGCAAAAAATCTAAAGACAATAAACATGACACGGTAAGTTCGGGAGGTTCCTGCATTGGAACAAGCAGGAGAGGCCGCCCGGGTGTCGCCACTGTGTGGACCGCCCGGAGGACACGGTGGAGCACACGGTAGAGGTGTGCCCCGCTTGGGCGGAGCACCGCCGTGTCCTTGTGGAGGCTATCGGAGGCGGCGACCTCTCGCGCCGGGCCCTGGTTCAGGCCATGGTCCGGAGCGAGGAGGGGTGGCATGCGGTCGCCTCCTTCTGCAAAGCAGTAATGCTCATGAAGGAGGCTGCTGACCGCGAGCGCGTGAGGGAACGGTCCTCACGCCGCCGCCACCGAGATCCTGATCCCGATTTCCAACCACCGTAGGCGCGGGTTCGCGGATGGCGAGCACTGGGTAGCTCGCCGTCCGGCAGTCTGGAAATAATCTGGACCGAGCTCAGTCGTCAACGGCGCGTTCTGTTCCACGCGCGCCTCAAGGAGATGTCAGCAAACTGTAGGGGCCCGGCAGGGCCGAAGCCTCTGGGGAACACGTGGTATTCCGAAAGGTTGACACCGAGGCCCCCCCAGATCATAGGCAACGAAGGAACGGGGTAGGGGTTTAGTCAGTAAGAGTCTGATACGCCCTTCCGCTCCGCCCAAGAGCGGGAGAAGTCATTCTGATGGGGGTATCATCAGAATGACTTCTCCCGCTCTTCTACCAGAAAAAAAAGACTAAACATTTTGTCAAATTAATTGTTATGAAAAAAAAAATAAAGACGGTTAAAAACGACAAATGAAAAACTCAACTGCTACCAGAACTGTAGGTTAGGTTAGGATAGAGTAGTGAAAAAACAACGTAAAATATATTATACCAACTGAAATATTTGACTACATAAAAATTGGTAAAAGAACTAGTTGGTAAGCAAATTATTGCTTAAACGGTAACTTGCCAAACATCAGGTTTGCGTAACACTTATTTGTGAAGAGTTTATTTACTAAGTAATAATTTGGCAAATGAAATTATGCGAAAAATTGTTTGGGAAGTGATAATAAGTATGGGACTAAGGGACACACCAGAGAATGGGCAGCAACATTCTTTGTGCTATTCTCGAACCGCACTGCGATCGCCAACCCGCATGCCAAGCGTGGCGATTATGGCAAAACCCCCCCTATAATGCAGACACACTCAAAAAAACGGCCCCTAGTACCCGGCAGCCCGTTTAACCTTGGCTACGGTAGCGGTCAAGGCTACGGCGAGGCAAGGGGTGCGAAGAATCTCCGGAGGAGACTTGGCTACCCATACAAACGACTGGACCTGGCAACATACAACACGCGTACACTCCGGACCGACGAGAAGATCACCGAACTTGAGGAAGAGTTGAGCGGGTTACGATGGAGTATTGTGGGATTATCCGAAGTCCGAAGACAGGGGGAGGACACGATAATTCTCAAATCCGGTAACCTGCTCTATTTCCGGGAGGGCGACCAGCAGTCCCAGGGTGGTGTCGGGTTTTTCGTCCACAGGTCCCTTGTGAACAATGTGGTGAGGATCGAGAGTGTGTCGACCAGGGTGGCTTACCTTATACTCAGAATATCGGCAAGATATTCGCTGAAGGTCATACAGGTTTATGCCCCAACCTCGACACACTCCGATGACGAAGTAGAGAGTGTAGAGACCCATGTATGAGGATGTATCCAGAGCCATACATGGTTATAAGACTCACTTCACCGTGGTCATGGGGGACTTCAACGCTAAACTGGGCAAACGAGACAGTGATGAGCTGCGAGTGGGGTAATTTGGATTTAGACGTCGGAACCACCGGGGACACCTACTGGCTAGCTTTATGGAGAAGGAGGGCCTCTACATGATGAACTCCTTCTTCAAAAAGCGTGAGCATAGGAGGTGGACCTGGCAAAGCCCCGATGGTGAAACTAAAAATGAGATTGACTTCATCTTGTCGACGAAGAAGCAAATATTCAATGATGTCTCTGTGATCAATCCGGTGAAAACTGGAAGCACATTGAATATCAACATCAAGCTTGAAAGGTCTCGACTTGTGAAGTCTACGCTCCGTCCAGCACAAATCCAGCTCCAAAATCCCGAGAGCTTTCAGCTCGAACTCCACAATCGTTTCGAGTGCCTAGGAAGCTCCGTGGACGAATCTAACGATGGGTTCGTGGAAACTGTCCATATGGTCGGGTCTAAGTTTTTCGAGACCCACCGTACAAATAAGAACAAGAGGCTCTCGGATCCGACTCTCGAGCTCATGAAGAAGAGGCGTGAGATGATTCTGCAGTCTTCAGACGATTCGTGCAGATACCGTCAGCTCAATAGACAGATTTCGAAGTCCTTAAAACGCGATCTTGGCCACTTTAATTCCGAAAGGGTTAAGGACGCGATAGAGCGGAATAAGGGCTCCAAAGTTTTTGCGAGGGTTCTGTCTATTGGGCAGAGCCAACTCACAAAACTGAAGACCGACGATGGCAGAGCCATATCCGCTAAATCGGAGCTCCTGGGAGAGATCGAGGCATTCTATGGACAGTTATACACGTCTACCTCTAAACCCACGGCAATTCTAGCGAACGATCCAAGAGCTAGATTGACCCGACACTATACCGAAGATATCCCGGACGTCAGCCTGTACGAGATTAGGATGGCTCTGAAACAACTTAAAAACAATAAGGCGCCGGGTGAGGACGGAATTACGGCCGAACTTCTGAAGGCGGGTTGAAAACCGGTCCTTAAGGCCCAGAAGCTATTTAATTCCGTCATACTCGAGGGCAAAACGCCACAGGCATGGAGCAGAGGTGTGGTGGTACTTTTCTTTAAGAAGGGCGACAATGCTCTCCTTAAGAACTACAGACCCATCTCACTTCTGAGCCATGTCTACAAGTTGTTTTCCAGAGTCATCACGAATCGTCTCGCGCGCAGGTGCGACGACTTCCAGCCTCCTGAACAAGCCGGATTCCGAAAAGGCTTCAGCACCGTAGACCACATACATACGCTACGGCAGATTATACAAAAGACTGAGGAGTATAACCTGCCTCTCTGCTTAGCGTTTGTGGATTACGAGAAAGCCTTTGATTCGTTTGAGACTTGGGCTGTACTGCAGTCTCTCCAACGGTGTCAGATTGACTATCGGTACATCGAAGTGCTGAAATGTTTGTACAAAAACGCCACCATGTCAGTCCGACTCCAGGACCAGACCTCGAAACCTATCCTCTTACAGCGGGGTGTGAGGCAGGGAGACGTTATCTCTCCGAAACTGTTCACGGCCACATTGGAGGATGTCTTCAAGGTTCTGGAATGGAGAGGGCAAGGCATCAATGTCAACGGCGAGTACATCACTCACCTTCGGTTTGCCGACGACATAGTAGTCATGGTTGAGACTACGGAGGAGCTCAGTACAATGCTCGGTGATCTCAGTAGGGCTTCCGAAAGAGTGGGACTCAAAATGAACATGGACAAAACCAAAGTCATGGTAAACATCCATGTAGCTCCCACTCCTATCAAGATCGGAGACTCTACACTCGAAGTTGTGGACGACTACGTCTACCTGGGACAGACGGTCCAGTTGGGTAGATCTAACTTCGAGAAAGAGATCAATCGTCGAATCCGACTCGGCTGGGCAGCGTTTAGGAAGCTGCACGGTATCTTCTCGTCCAACCTACCGCAGTGTCTCAAGACAAAAGTCTATGACCATCACTGGCATTACACACGTGTTGCCAGTGATGACATATGGCTCAGAAACGTGGTCGCTCACAATGGGCCTCATCAGAAGGCTTAAAGTCACCCAAAGAGCAATGGAAAAGGCTATGGTCGGAGTTTCCTTGCGCGATCACATCAGGAATGAAGATATCCGCAAGAGAACTAAAGTTACCGACATAGCCCGAAGAATCGCCAAACTTAAGTGGCAGTGGGCAGGGCACATTGCTCGTAGAACAGATGGTCGATGGGGACGGAAGGTTCTAGAGTAGCGGCCACGTACCGGAAGACGCAGCGTCGGAAGGCCTCCCACAAGGTGGACCGACGACCTGGCGAGGGTCGTGGGAATTCGGTGGATGCGGGACGCACAGGACCGGTCGCTGTGGCGGCGCTTGGGGGAGGCCTATGTCCAGCAGTGGACGTCTTTCGGCTGAGATGATGATGATGATGATGAATAAGTATGGCAATTTTTTTTTGGTAAAACAAGGGAGACCCTCCGCGACATATGTCTCCCAGTGAAAATGCGGCTTTAGACACTGTGTCTCTAAGATACTAGCCATATTGACACTCAGAGACAATGCACTCGCTACGGATCCGTGTGTCAATGATCCGCTCGAAGAGCTTCATGGTGTGGCACATGATCTTAATACCGCGGTAGTTACTACAATCCTGTACGCTACCTTTGCCTTTATAAATAGGAATAATAAGGCTTGATCGCCACTGGTTCGGCATTTCCTTGGTGGTCAGGATGCGGTTAAAAAGATCCGTCAGAAGGTCCACACCATGTGAGCCCATGGCCTTCCACACTTCGATTGGCACATTTGTCAGGCCCGACCGATTTCCGGTTCTTGTAATAGCATAGCATCAGCCTTATAATGTTCTCGGACTCAGGCCTCCTCTCTAGGAGAGGGAAAGCTTCAAAATACATTTTAACATTAAAATACTTTCCGTGAGCAGGTTTTATTCGTTCATTCTCCAACAAGAGGCTGTTTGTCTGACAGTACATATTTAAAAACCTAGTGATCATGAATGGTAACTCTGGCTTTACCGTTTAATCCTGTTTCTCTCTATTTTTCAGTCCATGCTGGTTTAGATTACTTATTTTGTAATTTGTTTTTCGTATTTCAATTAAAAATAACTAAAATACTGTTTGTTTTATATTTCAAATACGTTACTTTAAGATATTTTGTATTTTAATTATTTGCGATACAGTATTTTTTAATTTGTATTTCAATGCAAAGCATGTATTTTGTTGGTCAGCCCTGCGTGTAATGCAACGCAAACACGCAAATTACCTCTGGCCTCGGATATAATCAAATATTCGTGAAATTTATAAATAATAGTTGGCTTATATGTAATAAGTACTTTAATGTCTAAGCATCCTAATCATAATTAAGCAATAACAAAACGAAAAATATTATAAACCACATTCAAATTACAGCAGAAAAGGTACATCTAAATTCTTACGGCCGTTACCCACGTAGAGGAAGCCAGCGTCAGGCGTCCTCACTTTATGGAAGTACATCATTCCAGGCCAGTACAGACTCTTCACGTACACCAGGGTCCCGTTCTGTTCCAGAAACAGGTTCCAACAGCCACTTGGAATGTCCTGATCAATCGAGTCTAGAAAGTCCATACTGTAGTTGTAGTCTTGTCTCGTCAGTAGATTGGTATTCCAGCGGTGCTGAGGTTGTCTGATGTGGCAGTAAGACTTCAATAACTTCGCTTCAGAACCTTTCAAACCGTAATAATTAGGGTTTATGACGACGGTGCCCGACGGCTGTTTGATGAGCTGTCCTCGCGCGCAGACTTCGGCTTCGTCACAAATGTTGCTGATGGTGGCAGCCAGGCGACATTCCTCCTTCATGGTCATGCACCTGTCGGGGTGGGATTCTTCTAGAGCTTCATCTAACACCTTTATTTTGAGGGATGGGTCGCCTCTAAACGGGAAAGTTGTGAGAAAGGACAGCTGTTTGTATTTCTTTTTGGCTTTAGGTAGGAGGCCCCAGAACTTGAAGTCGGTGGTGTAGAAGTATTTTCGGTCTCGTATTGCGTCGCTGTTGATGCCGACAGCGATGTGGTAGTCAGCGTCGATGGCGTACATCTGCCCCCAGTACTGTATGTGGGTGAAGTGGTTCTCGACCTGTAACAGAGTTAATGAGTTTTGGAGCATGGATATTAACTCGCTCGTCATCATCACACCGTTTACGTTTATATACTCCTGGTACTCCCACAGCTTGTGGACATTCATTTTTAAAATGTTTTTTTTGGGAAAAAATGCTATTATGAATAAGTGACGTTTATTTGTTTGACAGTTAAATAGTTTATTTTTAAAATCATTGTGGCAGCGCGTGTTCATAAAAAAGTTTGTATTTGGTTAATTTCCCCACACACTATCAATTAAAACTGGATTATGTCTATGCTAATGGATAGGAAACTGGCATGAGTTTGACGGTCTCTCAGCTATTTTTTGTGTTGATTGAGGTTGTCGTCTTTTTTAACCGACTTCAAAAATAATGAGGTTATTGTTTTTATTTTTATTGATATAAAATAGTGCTTGGCCGCGATCCCACCAGATGGGAATAGCAAAGCATAGCATCAGCTTTATAATGTTCTCAAAGCTGGGAGTCAGGCCTCGTCTCTAGGAGAGGAAATGGGCCGTAATCCACCACGTGGGCCCAGTGTGGATTGGTAAATGTTACATGTCTTCGATTTTTTGGTTCTAGGACGTATGTTTCATTTCCTCACGATGTTACCTTCACCGTTTTGAGAGCGGTGGTGGCCCAGTGGTAACTGTTCCCACTTGCAAGTTATAGGTCGCGAGTTCAAACTCAGACAGACGCATTAGTTTGTGTAATTTATTCCTGTTGGTAAACATCGATGCAATCGTTGATAGTGAGGAGCACCAGTTTATTAAGAGCTTATTCACTCTAGCCTTGAAGAAACCTACGTTATAATTGGATGGGAAGACCGCAGCAGGCAAATTGTTCCAGTCCTTCGATGTACACGCTATAAACGACGAGGCGAAACGGACCGTAGAAATTATCCTATTGTGCCAGTAAAAACTTGGTGGTATATCATTAAAAATGTAACATCCCAAGCCCCCAAAATCACTCTCTCCCTTTCAGTACTACGTCATAAATACGCCACCTAATATAAAAACAACCGAAGCAGATCTTTTTTCACTGCTAGTAAACTTTTACTCGCAAGGGACGCAGTAAACGGATATTTTCTTCTCGTATGACAATTACCGACATCAAATATTTGCTGGCCCTCTGTCGATCGTAATACGTAACTTGACCGCAACAAGAACCATTAAAAACAGACCTCTCTGATCAAACATTATGTTTGTAGTGGAAGCTCAAGTAATATAGTGGGGAAATCTTTTTCCTTCTGCAGATTACGAGTGATCATGTTGCTTGTTTGTAGACTCACGGGTGACATTTCTAAGAAAATATTGCGAGAGCCAAGTAAAATGGTGATTTATTGATAGCAGGATAGTTTTTCTATCAGTTAGAATAAGAAAAATGTAATTACGACTCGTCAACATAGATGGCGTTAAAATGCTTGAGATAACGAAGATTCGCTTTACAGTCTGATAAGAGTGAAAATTTACAAATAAAAAGAAATTATAAATAATTTTCGTCAAATTAACTTATCAGACTTTCGATATCTACTTTATTTAAACTGAACTGTAGAATTAAATATACTTTAATTTAGCTACTCGACGCTAGATGGCGTTACTATACCTCACTGTGAATAAAATGGTTAGTATTTTATCCGATTTCAATTATGTTAAGTGCTGTATTTTTTTCAGGAAAAAGATCAAGTAAGACCTCTTATGAATAAATAAATATGATTATTTTTTGAGCGAAATTTATTTCATGTCTTAGTGTTCCTTGCGGTTTCACCTGCACTTTTGGTTAATGCTCCGCTCTCGTATGTCGTAGCTTGAGTAACATGTTTACGATTATTTTTATCAAGTAACCAGTAGTTCCTGAGATTAGTGCGTTGAAATAAACAACAATCAAAGTCTTCAGCTTTATAATATTAAGTAAGTATAATAGGTACCTATAAATCGTCCGTCCTGGCAGGATATCCAAGAAATTGGGTTTTGCATCCTTTCTATTTGTGTTGACTCCTTGTAGGCTCTGGTTTTTAGTTATTAGGAGCATGCAGTGTGATAATATATACCTACTAACAAATCAACTATACTCCGTCGGTTTAGGTAGTTAACTACAATTCTGTTTCTGTTAAAAAAAAAATCTGTTTCTGTTAAAATCTTATTGCTGTTAAAAACAGTTATTGGCATTAATTTTTTTAAAACCTTTATTTTTGTACGATATTTCATGCGCCAAAATTCGCAGAGCCTAACTTCACACCCGCCAACTTATAGCGGACGAATTGTAAATGTAAACAATCTTGGCATGTCTTTTTATCTAAAAGTTGTCTATAAATTGTATATAAAAAATCTTTGCGACTAGGTATTTACCTAAACCGATGTTAGCTAATAAACTAAATTTAAATAATCTTTGTGTAGGTATATTATATACGACCTCTTTAATATAAAAAGACATACCAAGATTGTTTACCTTTAGTTAACTACCTAAACCGATAGACCATAGCTTCAGCCAGCAGCTTGTTGGTTATAGCGGACGCAAAGTCGTAGTCGAAGACAGACAAAAGTAGCCCATGTCTCTTCTTGGGGTACAAGCTAGGTCCATGCCAAATTTCAAAAAATCGGTTCAGTACTTTAACTACGAAAGCGTGACAGACAGACAGAGTAACTTTTACATTTATATCAGTATGGATTACCAAATAATAAACATAATAGATACAAATTAAGTCTTCCCTCAGACACAAGTTACGTAGCAAATACGCGACAACGCATTTTGATAGAATTACTTTCGCACTTGTCGATGAGCTTTTTATTTACCTAGGTACTTACGTAAGAGCTGTTAGATAAGTTTTTGTTAGACGAGTTTTGATAATCTCTATCTTTTTATTCATTAGCTTTAAATATATAAGAACCGCAGTGAGCCCAGAGCAGTGATGGCCCAGTGGTAACTGCCCCGACTTGCAAGTTGTAGGTCGCGGTTTCGCGACGGTGAAGGAAAACATCGTGAGGAAACCGGCATGTCCATGTCCAAAATTCGAAGACATGTGACATCCAATAATCCGTAATGGGCCCGCGCGGTGGATTATGGCCCATTCATTATGGCTCCAAGAGAGGAGGCCTGAGTTCCAGCAGTGGGAACATTATAAGGCCGATAATGCTAATGCTAATATAAGAACCGATATTTGGCGTACCCTGGACTATGAGCACAGTAACAAACTGGCTCACAGAAGACAGTTTCATAAAAAAAACAAACGCATCATAGACAAAATCTTAACAAAAGTTCATCGACCTCACAGGGGTGACAAACCCAAACATAAAGATAGAAAAACCGCATAAAAAAGCAGAATCTAACAGATTGACAGTTCAAAGGACTATCGAAGTGTACTCCAACACTATTTTCACGTTTATCTCCCAAACAATGGAGTTTTAAACACGTGCGTCAATTAACCTCTCATCTATGGTTGTGAAGTGTGGCTTGCGCGCGATTCGGCACGCGCCCGCCCCCTCGAGCGCGCGGACGTGCGATACGCGCGATCGGGCTCGCCGCTCGACGCGACAGTTGTACGCAAATCAGGCTCATAGTTCGAGAGCTGTTGATGTAAGTTGATAAATGTTTTAGGGTTTAATTGAGAGGGTGTCTTTTCTTGAGGGCGGAGGGAAATGGAGGATTGTTTCCTGTGTAAGATTAGGTTGAGGTGTTTCCTGGTGTAGATGAGGTGAAGCGCTGTTTTTGTTCTTTTTAAATGTTTATTTAATTGATTGTGTGAATTTTGGCGTACCTATCGAGGAAAACAGGCGCGATGATACCTAAGTATTTATCTCTCCTTTTTGGTTATCTTTTGATAACGAAATCTGTAATCTAACTATTTTGCAGATACTTTTTTGAGGGAAACCATCAAATGACTTCTTTCGTTCTGGGGTAGAGTGAGATGTTAGACTGACTTTAATTGACTAAAAAGCGGCGAGCCGCGATAACTGTTTCAAACGTTTCCCGCAGTCCTACACTTTGCAGACCGTATTTATGGACTTTAAAAAAATATTTAGAAAACATTGTGCTCTGCTACGAGAATGCTACGCGACTCGTAGCGCTACGTAGCAAGAGGAACAAGTGCCGTAGCGGCGTAGCACTGCCACGATACGACATCGTTGATTCCGACGGTAGCCGTGCGAATATTCTGAAAGTCAAGAGAGAGCTATCTGTCTTAAACCTTTTCAATAAATTGTATATTCCTATACTTCGAATATAACAACAAACTATAGTCAGTTCATCGGTCAGGAATTACTGGTCGTTCGATTGTGTTGCGGGTACCCATACAATCATACATGTCTTTGTGTTATTATTCTATGGCACGACTGATTAGCGGCGCGTACTCCCAGAGGTGGAAAACTTTCAGTTCACTGGGCATCTACCACAAACGGAACAAAACGCCATATGTGGAGGCCGAGTGAGTCGCGATTCAACATCGCATTGTCTCGGCCCGACACCGGCTGTCTGCGCCCCGCGTGTGAACGTCAATAAGATCTGAAACAATGGGTGCATTCCCACAGCCGCGCCGCAGGCACCCGCCATTTTCTTTTATAGTTTTAATTGTTTTCGGCGAGAGGTTGGCAGCACTGCCCTCGGGCGGGGTGCGTTTAGTAAGCGATACCGTTGCACAAACAAAGTCAATTTGATCGCAATGTTTTTGTATTTAGCTATAGTTTATTTTTGTATTATGCAGGGATTAGTGATTTGCGGAACAATTGATGTTTTTTTTTTGAGATTTTAACGTTAATTTTGTAACGTTCGTTGCTGAAAGGGTTGAGGAGCTTTTATACAGAATAAGAAACCTAATTTAGCTTGAATTGCTGTTAAGAGCGATGAAAGAGTTTGATCTATATCTGTAAGTGTGTCTTCCAGTTTACGTAAACCGTCGAAGATTGGATAAAATATGTTCTACAATAAATGTAATCTAGATTTGTAATACAAATTGGCATAAAGAAACATAATAACATTCGTTAGCGTAAAATTAGAGATGAGATCAAATCGTCCGCGAACTATTCAAACTTTGATACTTGCCAGAAAATCTCTCATGACATGTCATAATTCTGTCTGTTTCAATTTGTATTTCTTTTTTATTATAACAAGCAAGTAACAATTTAAAATAATAGCGTGTTCCGTAGTTACAGCGAAAGTTTCTCAAGTAATTGCAACAGTCACCTCAGAACAATGCTACCAACGCAATATCAATTAACATTCGAAAATTGAATTCATTTACATCTGTCGAAAACCAATTAAGAGTAAAAAATAAGTTCTCACAATTAGAAAAATGCAGAAAACGACTTTATTCCCACAATTTTATTATGATTGAGTGGCGAATCTGGCGAGGAACACAATGGGCGGGAATATTGGGTGCTTAATCGGCCGGACGCCGTAAACAGGGTGTGACAATGGCGCGAATTCCAGATTAAGGTTATTTGTTAAACATGGCGTCCTTTGTGCGAGTTCGCGCGCTCCGCTGCTCCGGCGCGAATTAATTGCTCAAGATTTTGTAAGTTCACTGATTTTCGAGTGTAGTCCGCCTAATAAGTATGAGAAAGTCGTTTCAAGATCTTAAATATGCAGTGGGAATTGTATTTCATTGCTCTGACGTATGTTAGTTGCTTAGGGCGAGATTTGGTTCCTGTCGGGAGTTTTAAGCGATGGGTACCTACTTGAGGAATACCTACTTGAGAACTAACTGCTGAATACTGAGAGCATGAGAGTGGAGTGTAAAAAATAAGGGGAGTAATGAAGAGGAATTTCCGAAGTGTAGAGAACGAGAACGAGTGACGAGTTTTAATTTACCTTACTTTATTGACAATGGGAAGCAGCGGACGTCATCAGACGGGACAACTGGAAATGTTACCTTAGCCCAAGTAAAAGGTAAAACTGAAGAGAAAAACCAGATCGTGCTAATAAAAACATTCTGTTGGAATTAGTAGTATTTTGCGAGTAATGTTCCCATTCCACTGCCAGTTAAGTTTCACATAACTACCTACTCGTACTTTGGGCTATGTCCGTTACCTTGTTTCTCCTGCGAATATTTTCATTCCTGATTCGACTTCGCAAGGAAGCTACGAGCATGGCACCTTTGGATGGCTTTTAGGCTTTCTGTTGAGCCCTATTTTAGAACAAACACACACACTGGTCACAGACTTTCGTCTTAAGCAAAATGTATGGAAGTGTCCAGTCTATACAATAATTAATTTTATGTGGCTAGATGATCTAGATATAACAAACCCCGACGTTTCACATTAGAGTCATCGACACGCAACGAGAAAAGCCTCATGCACTTCAATTACGAAACGACCTTGTTATTACAGACCTCTCAATAAAAAAACAAATAAATGAGACAAAATTCAATATAAAACATGTAGTGTTTTTAAAAAGCATAGCTCCCAGGGAGTCGCGTGCCGCGCCGCACGCACGCGACTGACCGATGATGAACGAGTGGAAGTGTTGCCAGTGCGAATAATCACCGCGTGATGGGGTTGCAAGTAAAAATAATTGGCGCCCCGCAGGCCGACGTGCGTTAATGTTTTCATAATGATGAGTGCCATTGTCTGAGCGGATTCTGTTTTTGTTAACAGATTTGTATATTTTTTGAACGACGACGGCGGTGTCTGCGTGTTGTGTAAATAGGGAACGGATACAAATGTTTTTATTTGTTGTGGACATTTTGTATGAATTGCTGCTGAATTAGATTCATGAGGCATTTATTTTGATCGTGTCGTACCAACAGCGGATGGCATCTGAAATCGTTTTAGAAGTTGATTTTAAAAACTTGACCAGGTACTCGTTGCCCCACAGCCGGGCAAAGGTCTACTGCATAAACTGCAGTCATTAGCTAAATTGCAGGTAAGTGACATTGGGCAAATATTCGTATTTTGATGCTAGGGACTAAATATTCGTATTTTAATGCTGGTTGATAACGGCATTATAGTTTGTAGACGACAGTAAAGATAAATAGATATTTTCTTTACTTATTTATTTGCTAGCGAAAAGCAGAGATTGCAGATTATCTTTAATAATAATCACGTTTACTGTCTTTCATTTTAATATTATTTCTGTTATTTATTATTACTTTTGTTAGACATGTGAACTGAATTCCTTAAAGAAGTGTTTCAGACACAGTACATCATGGTGTAACAACACCGTTAAATTTTCTTGCCTACCAAAACATTCAAACACTGCCCAAAATGTCAGTCAGTCAATTAACCACATTCCTTTCCAAAACTTAATGCTAAAACCAAAATATTCAATTGACATGTAAAATACTTCCAACTATGGTAAGGTATGAAGACTGGCTGACTACTATTGTACTATAGAGCATGGACCATAAGACCCAAAACAATCCATCAAGATGGCCGCGCCTGTCAATGGCTTGGCGGGAACGCTACCGTTACCTCAACTTTTGTGTTTAGTTCGATTGTGATGTAAACTGTTGTAAGATACCACTCCATATCAGGATGTTGGCATGTTGTGGAAAGAATGTACAACTTTTTGTAAAGGTTATGAATTATGATTGATAAGTTTACTTTGATGATGTTTTATCTTTTATTTGATCACAGGCGAGTTGCCATACAACAGACAGTTTGATTGAATACAAAATAGTTAGTAGGTAGGGTAGCTATATGCAAGAACAGTTAGAATTTTAAGAAAGGCAGGCTATACGTTACCGTTCATTTTTGCTTGAGTTCAAAACCCATTTCAATTGTGTCCTTACTACTTCTGAATGATTCCCAGTCGCCACCGCGGGGATTACCACCGGAGGCAAATCGGAATAATAAAAAAAATATTGCTAGCAGTGCACTTTGTCTTTTTTTTAGAGATTAGATGGAGATTTAGGATAAGTTGCCCCATCCTTTTATTTCCTATTATGGAGAAAGCAATGTACAGCGAAACTGAAGTGGGGGCAATGACTTCCCAGTCACCACCGGTGGCGACTGGGAATTTTTATTCCCATTTGCCTCCGGTGGCAATCCCCGCGGTGATGACTGAGAATCATTCTCAGGCTGTATCCCATAAACCGTGATACCTAGACACTTGAAATTTTTACTGATGATGTACCTATTTCTATTGCCGCTATAACAGTAAATGCCTTTTATTATTCCCACTCTCTAGTAGAGGGAATGGGCCTCCCTGCAGGTTGGTGGATGTCACATACCTCCGATTTTTTTCGAGCATATCGGTTTACTCGCGATGTTAGACAGAATTAGTACGTGAAGCTAAGAAGTTCACGTAGACAAATAACTCTTGCTCAAAAAAAAAAAAAGTAAATTTTAAATTTCCCTGAATAATACAAAAGTTTCAGACGAATACAAAATTCTAAGCACGAAATGACAGATCGACACAACAGCTGCAGCTAAACACGAAATGAAACTCAGCAAAGTAGGTGTCTCATCTTAAGGAGGCGCTCTCCCGCGAGTCTAATGTTGTTGAAATATTGATTAATATTGTCGAGGCGCGCGCCATGTTGGATTGCCTCTCAGCCGCCACGGAGTGCGGAAGCCGGCCTCTCGCAACGTCCCGCTTCCAATAGATACTTCCCCACCTTTGTTACACACAAGCACTCTTCAAAAATACTCCCTTTATTTTTAAAAATATTTTACAGCATTTATTTTTATAAAGAAATGTTGAGAGACGCTCAATTGAGCAACTATTAAAACAATGGTAGAAAAGTTTTATGTGATTGAGGTATTGTTCCGTGTTTCGGGTACTGATTAATAAAGAGGTTTTGTTCCTTTTTCAAAAACCAACGAGCATGTACGTACTGTTTGTTTAAACAGATTTAAACCTTGATGTTACTATGCAAGGTTTATTTTCCATAGTTAAGGTTCGATTTGTATAAGTTCGAAACTCAAGTGGCTTTTTAAATAACTGAAGTAGGCAACACCTGGACGGCAAGAGCACAACGCGAAGTATTTTAATAAATACTTTTATAAACATGCTATACATTATTGAGACCTTATTATGTATGTTCGAGCAGAATAATTATTGAAAAGGCTAGTTCCTGAAGAGTGCATAAACTTTTAATATTGTTGGCCACTATTTTGGGAAGCAACTAATTCCTAATTCCACTATAGCTACATTAGCTACCTTATCGACCCGAATAGGTAGATACTTTAACATAGGCTCCATATGGAATTATGGAGATGCAAGCTAACAAAAGTTATAAGTGAGGTAGGTATAATTAATCTATCTCCTGCACCTGCTTCTTCTTAGCGTGTCGATGGCAAAACTCATGGGTTAGAAATCTTATGCACCCTTGTACCATTCATTATATACCTAGATTTTTAATAAAAACAGCTTTTCAACGATAGTTGATGTATTACGACCCATTAGCTTGCTTATAAAAGTAACTTATAGGCACCATAGACAAATTGTGTAACATTGTCACCTATATCAACTCATACACAAAGTTTTTATAAAGTCAAACGTCATGGGGCGCGCCACATTTAATGTCGGCCATTTTTTTCTATCTGCGGATAGCACGTGCACAGGTGTTTGAAATGTCGGTGTCTTGACCACGAAGGCGCCATTGGAAAACCGGTAACTAATAAAAAAAAAACACTATTATTGGTTTACGAGCAGATGCTCAGCCAGATATTTCATCAAATACTCTTTAAGTTGTCACCTTTTTGTAAATGGCCACTGATTATTTCGTACAATGGAGTTGCAGTGTTGCAGTAAGCAAAGCTGCGGCAGTTTTCCTTGAATTTTTGTAAGGTTGGCATTACTGGGTCCATAATCTAACAATTGACATGTCGCGCCCACTTTATGTTTTCTTTGACGTCGTACAAATCTGTCAACATATTCATGATAGAATGAAAGATATTCATAGCAACACAGAGCTAACAAACCAAGAGAGACCCATCTTAGTATATGGTCCACAAAGAGTTTTTCTTTTCAAAAGCAGAGAGCGTTTGAATCCCCAACCGGTCCTATGAGACCGCGCTGTTATTGTTTTACTATTGTGTCTCGTTTCGCGGGTATCTGAGTAATTAAACTGAAACTTTTTCAGAAAACTGAAATGTACTTATTTATAATTTAATTCAAATGCAAATCTGTAATGTATGGAATTAAATCTTAGATTATGATAATAATGGATCAAGAACGATAAAGAGTCTCTTTGATCACATTCATATTAACAATTAGAAAGTTGAGTATGTACTACGTGTAGATATATTGGTGACCCCTTCACAAACTCTGACTCTCTTTTTTCTACATTACTGTGGACGTTCTACTAATCATATTAAATTAATATAAATTAAGATCAGCGAGATTATTATATTTACCTACGTAGCTAGCTAAAACTAATGTACTTACTTATAATATTAGTAAGTATTTTCGAATATAAGGTTAAAAATCGCGCGACAGTTGTCAAAAAAACATTTTTCCCTCGCCCGTGATGTTGGTCAACATGGCACCCAGTGTAATTGCGTTAGTTTGTGCGAAACACGAACGCGCTTAACGATACTTTTACGCGATGTGTCGGCCATTTACTTTGACATTATACTCACAATTTATTTATGTACCAGTATTTACTTTACAAACACTGATTTTTAAACAAACCTTTGTAAGCGTATCTAGTAATGATGAGAAACAATTTATTTTTTCCGTCTTCAAACAGAATGAGGATCTATAATAATAATATAATAAAGAAATCAAGTAGGTATATTGACTTGGCTCGCGAGGTTGTCGACATGTGGGAAGTGGACTCGGCCATCATTGTGCTGACAGTCGTGTCCGTTAATGGTTTAGTAGCCAAGAGCCTCGACCAACATCTTAGGAAACTCTCGTTAGGCGGCTGGATCAAGGGCTTGATTCAGGAAGCGGTACTCCTGGACACGGCTCGCATTGTCAGGAGGTTCCTTTCCCTGAAGCCCTGACCAACGGTAGCTTGGACCCTGTTTCTGATACTGGTGAGCTACTATTTCTTTCTATTTTGTATGTTTTTGTAATATTTAAAAATGTTAAGAATGTGTATTTAAAATTGAATAAAGGATATAATAATAATAAATATTGTTATGATCAGATGATGAACTACGAAATTATGGAACGTAACTCCTGATCCTCATAGGATCACATCAGAAACGTCGTCACAAGTACAATTACTTTGTTAATACGAGTACGTGTAGTCGGTGACTGACCGAAAGAAGAAAGAAAAAGAACTGAAGAAGGTCTGACTTCAATTTAAGAATAACACTAAAATGTACAAAATAACTTTAATTTCAGAAGTTGGTGTTAAATAACGAAGAGACAAAACTATTATAGAAACATCGACTTCCAAAAATCAGGATATGTTGTTTTTTTTTTTTTAATTTTTGTCAGTGGTATTTTCTTACATCGTTTGATGATGCAATATTAATAAGTACACGGTACTGCCCAAGCAAACTAGGTAAGTACGTTATAAATTGCTAGGTATTTATCCAATTAGTATTGATTTTTCTTCCTCGGAAAGAAACTACACATAAATCAATACAGTAGAGCTACAACAAACTAACAAGGAAGGGGTAAATTAACCCTCTAAGCGCACTTAATGGCCGTAATACCACCCTTCACCGCTCGATTTCTTCCAATTTGCCAAACAAGCCCTCAAATCGCCATAAACAAGATTGCTACAAAACTTTATTCAACATCTGTCGTGGCTATAGCCTCGTGTCCATTCTGCCTGTTTTTTTTTTTTAATATTGTTTTTTTTTACCGTGCTCCTTTTGCAGTTTCGATCGGATTTGTCTCCGGGGGGTCGGCTCGTATGGGACCGCTAACGACTGCTTACGACGACTGTTCGCTGGTGCACGTTTTCACTCTTTGATTGTCCGAATGTGACGGATTTGCGATTTTAACGCCATTCAGGAAATGGCATTTGGGTAAAGCGGATTAGAGAAAGGAACGACAATGGTCGGTGTGGATTACAAATTGTTAACAAATATTATTGAGAACGTTTTGGCTATTTTGGACATAATTCAAGGTGGGGTTTCGTAGTTTTTAGTGTATGTTATTTATTAGTCATATGTCTGTCTCGTGTCTGTCGCGTTAGTCACACTCAACATGTTTCTTGTTGATTTATACAAAATGGTTACTAAAATAATGATTTTGGCTTTTCGCTATTACTTTTTTTTATTGTTACAAACTAGTGCTTGACTGCGACAACTGACTAATTTACCGCCTCATATCCCAAAGGAATAATATCCGTGAATAAAGAGAGCAACAATAAACTGTTATTAAGCCGATTTCTATGCACAAAAGTCAACACGACGTGAGAATAATATTTGGAAGCCTTCTCAAGAGTAAGCAAAACAAGCCTCCAGAGAGTACCGACGCGGCGACGCGACGTCTCAATTGTTATATAAATCATCTGCCCACATTCACTCGTATCCGATTTAATTAAGTCGTTGGCGACACGTGAGGCTGAATGGGAGCGCGCCTTTGCTTTATGCGCGACTAGTGTCGCATTGTTGCCAACCAGTGGGAGGTTGGCCCGGTTTCCGAACGCACCTGTCGACGTCACAAAGGATTCTAAATTCAAATTTAAAATTGGAAAGCTAAAGTTGAAATTGGTTTAGTGCAGAAGTGAGGAGCGTGGGTCTTTAGAAGAAAGAGGGGAATATGTTTAGGTTACGTTGCGAGATGCGACGGCGAATCTGTGCCTTTAGGGGACGATTGCTGTTACTATCATAATAATAAATAACTAGATAGAATAAAAGTGTAAATCTTAAAATAATCTACTTATATCATTTAATTAAAATCTTTTTTAAAAATTAAGTTAAACGCAGATAGGTACTCAATTAAGAAAAACATTAACGAACAAAAACATATTCTCCAGTAAATACATAATCCCATAAAAACATATCATTATTTTAAGTTTGTATATCGCTATAATATTGATTAGTTAACTGTTAGTTAACTGTTTCTTTATACATGTTTATGTATAAAGAATAGAAAACAACGAAGTATAATACCCAATTATATCAGTATACCTACAGTGATTATATCCCCTGTTTATAGTTCAGACAAACTTTTAACTGAACTCCATACTTTTTAAAACTTCAAACCTGTCCGCTACATAGGCATTTTTCAGTTGTCATTGGCAACATTATTCAGCCGCAATAGTAGTAAATAAAAAAAAACAAGTAACGAGACATTTTTATTCTTCTATGTCAGTAATACAACAAACATTTTTTTTTTGAATTAACCTCTTTTTCTCAGGTCACGCTTTTAATAGACGGACTATACTCGTAGATGCCATGACGTCACATTCCATAACGTATACTAAACATCATCCTCACAAACGTCTCAACAACGCGCTAACGTGTTAAAGTTATTGTAAAATGTAACAATGGCGATAATTGATCGAGTCGTCTTCGCAGATGGCGACGCACCCTTTATTTGTAACACATAACACTAGTCTATTATCTCCCAGTGCATAACAAGCGACACCTAATAACTTAACCAGAGAAACAAGATGGACGCATATCTTTTGATGTTCTGTTTGTTCGAAATTCGGAGAATGAAGGTGTAGGTAATTAAAATTGTGGTTCTAGAGATGGATTTTGGTTTATTTGTATCGGTCCAAATGTTGGGTTAATAGATGTAATGGGTTTATAAAGTCTGTTTTTCAAACCCTGAGACCAAATTGACACAGACAAATGTCAAACTTACAAAAGTAATGATGCCAGTTCTTTTGTGTAGTGACAAGTATGACAGCCTACGTAATGTAATTTTAGTCTCGGAGATTAAAAAACAGACTTTAGGTTCTTACTTGAGATCGACGATCCAGTTAGCTAGGTCTGTCGTCGGAGTGGACTCAACTGGAGTGCGTTAGGGAAGCTGCGCGGTATCTTCTCGCCGAACTAACCCACGTTAATAGACACGAAAATAAAGTTAATGAGCAAGCAGGAAAGCCAAATTTGTTGAAGTAGTCATTGCTAAACAAGCGTATCTTCAACGTAGTCTTTAACTTTGTTGTACATTTTTTTGGTAAAGAGTAGGAATGTCATTGCCCCCGCTTAAATTTCGCTGTACATTGCTTTCTCCATAATAGGAAATAAAAGGATGGGGCAACTTATCCTAAATCTACATCTAATCTCTACAAAAAGACAAAGTGCAATGCCTGCAATATTTTCTTTTAAACCAATGTAAGTACAGCGAAACTGAAGTGGGTTGTCTGTAAAAAATCGCTGTTAGCGATTAAACCGCCCATTGTAACACCGTACAAATTTTAAGCTCCTTGTAAAATTATATTTATATTTATGGTGTACAATAAAGTATATATCAATCAATCAATCATTGTAGATGTTGTTTTCATTAAAAGGCTTATTACGTTTATGCTGACTAACCTTTCGGGAAATACGAGTGTGATATTAGATATTACGCAGTGTTATACTTTTTTTTTGAAGAGGGAATTCTTCAAAAAACTCGCTCTACTCAAACGATTACAGACTAAAAATCAGTTCCGATCATTCAATTCTTTTTTTGCGTTGCACGGCCGCGATAGCTCTTTTGAACAATTTCGTGTTCTATGAATCTAAAAGTCGTTAATTGCATTAAAAAATCTCAAGACCAAACACGAATATAACGTCTTAACCGAATCGTCTCTCTCATCTTTCAAAATACGTAGTATCGTCTGTGTTTTCTATACCCTGAGACTAAAATGACATTGCAACACAAAAGAACTGGCATCATTCCTATAGTAAGTTTGACATTAAATGTGTCAATTTAGTCTCAGGGTATTAAAAACAGATGAAAGTTACTTTAGTAGCGAATTTTTCTATCACAATTTATTTCCAATTCCGTACACAGTAGCAGTTACATGAGCGAGTGACTCTTGTATGCTCACTATTTGCCCAACTGCACTCGACGGCGCAATAACCAACCCTTTCTTCCATCAACTTAAATTCGAATAAAAAAACAACACGCAACAATAGGTTTTCAAACAAAACGGGATTGAACGAATTGAGCTCGAATGCGCGCGCGCAACCCGCAGCGCTTCGCCACTCGCGCACCAGAGGGCGCCCGGGGCGGTCGCTGTACTGGGCTACGCCAGGGTGCATGAGACCTAAATTGCATCAATAAAAGAAATAAACGAAAGGTTCACTCCTAACAAGCATCTCAGCCAAAATGTTTGACGTAAATGAACCAGGAACCAGGTTTTTTTACAAGACTGGCATAGACGTGGAAACACATCTTATTTTTGACATACAAGGTGCAGTTTTATGTTTCAAACGGTATATTTACATAGAATTTATAGTAAATCAATAAGGCGATAGTAGGAGGAGCTCGTAACTAGATAATAACAACCGCACGGGTCGATCTTCAAGGTTAAGCAACGCTTGCCAAGGTTGGTCTGTGGATGTGTGACCATCTTAACATACCGAGTTCCTTCCGCGCCTCGGAAAGCCCTGTACGCCGTAGGTCCCGGCAGTCATTTGTAGATCTTTGGCAGTCGTTACGGAAGTCAGAAGCCAGTAAATCTGACTCCAGTGTTGCCATGAAGAAGTAGGAAGCCGCTCCTCGTAAAATACTAGTATTCAGCTAAATCCGGCTTGACTGGAAGCCGACCCCAATATAGTTGGAAAAAAGCTCGGTAGATGATAATGACTGTACTCCAGTTGAACTTCTGTGCTTGTATGTATGGTGGCTAAATGTAAGCTAATGAGGGTAGACAGGAGTGAGGGACTGGGTGTTCCAAGGTGTAGTCCATTGTTTGTTTCCTTGTAGCGACATCTATGACGCCAAATAATAAATATAATAACTAAATTACGAAATCTTGCGTTGTGTAAATAAGAGTGCTCTGTGCGGTTTGAACATATGTAATGTATACAACAGTCTGAAATAATCTGTCAGGAATTTTTATTTATTGTATAAACTGTACCGTTACTTTTTCGGGTACAATAAAGTTTATTCTATTCTATTCTTACCCAGGATCAGTTAAAAAATCTGTTCGGAGGATCCTCCCTTTAAAACGAAGGTATGTGGAACTTTCCACCCTGTTTCGAATACCTCCTTACTGGTGACCCCGACGCGATCCTTATTATGGACTGTTTTTATTTAAATTAAAATGTGATGCAACTAGTGTGGTCACTAGCACTAACCAAATATAGCATCGGAATGTTCATTTTACTTTCCTAGATCTTAAACAAATTATAATAAAAATTCCAATCCAGAATTAAATACGCAATCTTCAGTACAATTTACATAACCGCACTTCATTTGTTCCAACTGATAATTCCTTGGCTTAGGCCCGTAATATCAGCACTTTCCAGCTTGCCGAGAATGTAAAATACATTAGAAAAGCAATAATAAATAATAATTATTATCAATCCCCTCTATTTCTAAATTATGAAAAACCTACGTCTACACTCAATTCTGTTGCTTATTCCTAAGACCTCATCACAACTGTATATCATCTCTACTATTTACATAAACCAAGTATTTTTAGTTATAAGGCCAATAAGAAGCCCTAGTGTCCGTCAATATCAACATTGTGGGACACGAGGAAGCCCTGTGCTCTCCAATCAATGGAAGCTGTACAAACTACAAACAGTTTGCTCTAAAAACAATTGTGTTTGTTCGAGTGAGGGGTGAATTGCACCCCTTGGTTGTGGTCCTGATTATGTGCGCTCTTTTGAATGATTAGAGCTACAGTTTAGTGTTGACCTGGTAGAAAATAAGATTAGTGAGTGGTAGTGTATTGTAGTATTTCTTGATAGCTCCTCCTCCTTGCGTCGTATTCCTCAATGCTGAGGGTCGTGACCGCACTGCTTCATCACCTTAGCTCTTATGATGTTCCTCCATCTGTTCCTGTCTTTGGCGTTGTGAAGGGCATCGTACATATCGTGGAATTAAGAGCGGCGCGGATCTGGTCGGACCAACGTATTGGGCTGCGCCCGCGAGGCCTTTTATCATCTACTTTACCGGTCACAATGAGCCTTTCGAGGTTGTCACCGTCTTTCCTTGCAATGTGACCGAAGTATTGCAAAATCTTGCGAAGACACTCGGACGACAGCTGTGAGGAGATTTGAAGCTCTTGCAAGATGGAAACGTCTTGCGTTCTTGATGGCTACAAACTGGGAATCTTTAAGTCAATAGTATTAATAGATTACTTCTAGGTTATCGTGCTCCATCGTCGACCGTATCGTCGCTTCCCATTAGGTGAGATATCAGACAAGTGCGAACCTATCAACAATAAAAAAAACAATGGTGAGGAAAGGCCACAAAGATTAAGCAAGATCTAGGTATTACTCGTAGGTGTATGATATCTACCATGTTATCGTAATTCGAAATCTTTATTTGGTACAGGGTCATTAGGAATCACACCTGCTTTGCACAAAGTTAGAAACTTTTAGTTTTGAGTAGGACTAGCTTTAGTAATTTTTCTATTCCGTGACTTCAACATGTATCTATGTTTTATGGATAGTGTATGATCGTATAAGAACACATTTAGTTTGAAGATCCTCTGAGTTTGTTGCGATGTTTCTTCTCAGGTTACTCAACTAGAAAACACTGGCCTCATCTAGTTTAAACTGACGAAAAAATAGTAACGTATTTAAAACCTATTTTCAAAATAAATATCATTTATCATTGTTAGCCAAAGCCAACAGACACAAGAACTTCGAACAGAGAGTAGGTACTCGTATTCTTCATACACCTAAAAACTTTATCCAAAAAGCCGTTCAGAAAAACAACATTCGGAAGCGATTTTGACAATTCAACCAACAATTTGAAACATTTGTTTCGCACGTTCGGCGTGGCACGCCGGCGTGGCGCGGGGCGGCGCGGCGCGGTAATTGCTCCAATCGGCGCGGAAACACGCTCGACTCGTCGTATTTATTTATTTACTTAGTATTTACTGGGAAACAGTAACGAGTGCCGTTTGCGACAGTTTCCAACATTTCTGAACAGTTTTTTGGCAGCTCTGTGTCGGCGCGCGCTGAAGCCTGTTTTTTGTTTTAATTATGATTTCGTGACTTCGTTTTAATGAAGTTTGGAAAGTACTTGCTGTTGCTGTAATTGTTATGGCTTCTACTAAGACTGATCAGCTACCGCCGAGACTCAGAAGTCAGAACCAGTCGAGTCAAAGCATCATAAAGTGTTAACTCTCGAATTTGGTACGATGGACCAAACATTTGTTGAGTCACGCTCGACCTTGGTACGGACGGACCAAATCCGTCGTACCAAGTTTGAGCGTATGTTAACGCTTACCCATAGAAACAGGAGGACTTTTAAACTCTATTATTTATGTTGGTATCTCTAATTACTATTTTCGATTTCAATAGACAGCGATTTTCGTTTTTTGCGCGCACCTCAGTGATTCGTAATCTTCAACAATATTTCAAGATTATAGTAGGTATAGGTTGCTGCGTGTATAATATTAATTTATTGTTTGTTATATTGCAGGTATGTTTTTTTATGCTGGGCGATAAGGGCAACAGTCAGTAAGTTATTTTACAAAGCATGTGAATATTCGTATATTTTTGTCAGATTTGATGTGTAACATGTGTAAGTGTGTTAAATATTTGTAGTGCGCCACTAAACGCAGCGGTGCTCTGTGCTGCAGGGCTTTAAGACAAAGAGATATATATTCTACGAACTTATGGCCTGTAATAGTTGCTTTTCTCAAGGCTTATGATACAAGAGCAAGAGCAGCAAGAACTATACCGATTATGGCATTGATTCAACGTCTCAATTTGTCTAGTTAATGATATATTTACCTGTTTTTTTATGTGAATTGTCTCCTAACTAGTTTGAAATACACGTATCAGCTAATAGCTAGTGATGCGTGTAGTGCTAGTGTGTCTTACCAAATAATAAATAATAAGTCCTTGCTTGACCTCATTAGTAAACATCGCAACTTATTATTTACCAAATCGACACGGTGTCAACGTGCTGCCTTAAGAGTAGTAACATTTTTGAGTGTTTCAACATTTCTTTTGATAGCATTAACAGGAACTTCAATGTTTTCGGGAAATATTTCACGTATCCAATAAACCCACGAGACACAGTCTCCCTAGCCGCTCGTCAGTGGCGTAGCCACTGCCGTATCGGCCGTATCAATTATACGGGAGCCCCAGACTTCGGGAGCCCCGGTTGAAAGCATAAAATTACCGTCCAAAACTCAAACTCTTACTAATCAGACGCTCTCAGGCTATTGGTTTGTCGAAATGCCAAATTTTTTGTTGCTATTGGGTTTGTTTCGTAATAAAACAATATAAAAGGGATAGATAGAATAAAATAAACAATTGAACGTGTGTTTGGGTATGTGTTGTGTTTTGTTTTTGGATATTGTTTTTATTACGAAATACCTAAACCAAACTACCGTTTGTTTTTTATACCCTGAGACTAAAATGACATTACAACACAAAAGAACTGGTATCTGGCACTGGTCTTTTCCTACAAAGTGGGGCCCCCTCTTTTTTTAACGACACGGGGCCCCTTATGGACTTGCTACGCCACTGCGGCTCGTATCAATTGGCCCAATCGAGCTATAAACACGCGCCGCGGTCGCGCTCGTCCCGGCTGCGACGGCGCCGTCACTCTGCTCACCTCCTCGTCCTCTCGGAGGGACATGAGAGCAGACTAGTGGCAGCTACAAATAAAATGTTTCTACATGCGTTGGAGCTGTAGGGAAATGTACCTAATGTTTGGGCTTTCGAAAGAAAAACGGTGAGAAAATTCTTAATGAAATTAGTCACCCGATATGCCAAAATAGTATAATTTAAGTTTTATCAAATCAAGCAAATGGCCAGTCCAAGTTTCGCAAAGAAATCGTCATAATTGGACATTGAATTGACTATATTTATTACGATAATAATCATGGCTGAGATTATTATATACCACAGAAATCTAATCATTTCTGTGATCTATACCTACTGATACGTAATGTAATTTTACTATTTTGGTTAAAATAAAAATAACCGTTTTGGTGTTAACTACTTATAGCAATCAACATTTTACCTTGAGAAAGGAGTGCAATTTAAATTAATGCTATTTATGTTTTTAGATTTTTAAGTCTAAGAAGCGGTGACCATAACTGGTCTCACTAGTACGAGGTCAAGTTTTAAGAATACCGAAGACTTACTACTTACACAGGACCGGTCGGTAGGTCACTTGGGGGAGGTCGATGTCCAATAGTGGACGTCTTTCAGCTAAAATGAAGATGATGATGATGACTGAAGACTTAGGAAAATGGTGATAATTTATTCAGTTTTTTTTTACCATACCTAACACAAGTATGTCCATTGATAGGTACTAATCAAAGGTAGATAATCAGTTTACTTTCAAATTCATAAAAAAAACAATGAATCATCAAAAACATCTCTGGTAGCGAGTCTGTTTTTTACTGTTATTATTAATATTTTGTATTTTTTGCTTGCTGACTTTTGGATTCCAAAAATGGTAGCCAAAGTTAATACTTGGGTATGTAGGTTAGTAGATACATATAATTGACTAACATATTCAACGAGGCAGTGATTTAAACAAAAAGCTATATTGTTCTTATTTTTGGTTCTAGGACATGCTGGTTTCCTCACGATGTTTTGAGATAAGTGGTGATGAAATAAATTAAACAAAGTTATGCGCCTAGCTGGATTTAAACCCGCGACCTACAACTTGCAATTCGGGGCAGTTACCACTGGGCTACTACTGCTCTCAATATAAGAACATTGTTGTTACTAATAAATTGGACAACATGATCTGAAATAAAGGTTTTATTTACTAGCTTCTACCCGCGACTTCCTTTGTGAGGACTTCAGAAAAGAAAAGAATCGGGATTAAAGGTAGCCTATGTTCTTTTCCATGTCAAAGGTCATATGCATGCCAAATTTCATCCAAATTCGTTCAACCGTTTTGGCGTGATTATGTAACAAACTTTCATATTTATAATATTAGTTAGGATTATTATTATTTACTCCATGGACATATCATCAGTCTAGAAACAGCCAGTCTACATGTACTAGTCCTAGATGTAAGTGTGTAACAGCTCTCGGTGTGGAGTTGGGGAGGTGAGCGACAAAACAAACACACAGACAGACTGGGCGTGGCAGGGGGCGGGGCCTGTTCGACGAGTTCCGGGAAAATCTCTGCGGAGTGCGGAGTGCAATGTTGTGGTAGGTATGGAGGTGTCGGAGGGACGCTGAGAGGACACACAAGTTACACTCTACCGTTATCAATTGAGAGTGTGACAGCTGCAGGCAATTCTCGTACTTAATGTGAAAGCTAGGTTAAGATTAAAATTTACAAATTGGTAGAGAATGCCTATGGCATTAAGGCCGCCTTTGTATATGGTGTTGCATGAAGTCTGAATAAATAAATAAAGTAGCAGCTTAATAAACTAGTGCGCCTCACCATCAACGATTGCATCACTGCTTACCATCAGGTGGTATCGCAGTCAAGTACTAGTTTATATCAATTAAAAAAAGAGTAGTCTTCGAAATGCAAATTTTCTTAATTTATTAAAATATTTTTTCGAGAATTATCCATCTAAAGGGTAAGACGAACTGACAGTATTGTATTGATGATTTTAATGTTTATAATTCCTTAAATAAATAGGTGTTACGGCCGCCAAATATATGTCAATTAACATACAATGTGACACTGATCTGCAGAATGCAAAAAACTTAAGAAAGTTTCAATTTCACGGTGTTCGGTTGAGCTTTTGTTGCACCACGTGGGCCCAGTGTGAATTGGTGGATGTCACATGTATTTGAATTTTTGGTTCTAGGACATGCCAGTTTCCTTACGATGTTTTCCTTCACCGTTCCTGAGAGCAGTGGTGAAGAAATAAATTACACAAAGTAATGCGCCTGGTTGGGTTTGGACCCGAGACCTACAACTAGTAAATCGGTGCCGATACCATGTGGCCACCACTGCTCTCAATTCAACTGATAGCTACAACCTAGGGGTCTTTAAGTAAAGAGAGAATAGGTTACTTCTAGGCAAACGTGCTCCATCGTCGACCACATCATCGCTTACCATCAGGAGCCCATTAATAATAATAAAAAAGAAACTATCAGTAGTCATAATTAATTTAAAGCGTGAAATGATCGGATCAACACAACACTATACTGAATTTTAAACAAAATGGTATGCGTGAGTCCCCGCGTGTCGGAAAGGGTGTGCAAAAGGGAATTGTTTCCCGGTACAAAGGGTAGGTAATGGGTAACATATCCCAAATGACAGGAGGCGTGCCTGTCACCTTCTGACTAACAATACGATTCCTGACGGATGTAAAAGACGTCTTGATAAAAAGTTGAATTGTACTATACCTTGTAGGTATGAAGCCGTTAGTGGAATTATTTTATTTATTTATTTATTAAAAGTTTATGCAATTTTTAGCAATAAATACTGTACAAAGGCGGAAAGGAGAACACTGTAGACTACGGATTTTAATTATTACCTATTACAACCCTCTTTTAGATTAATTTTATTTTTGGGTTTTAGGTACCTACAATATAATTGTCTGGTCTACCTATGCTGTCCTCGCATATGTACAGATCTGTATTGTACCTAATATGGAAATATTGTAAACCCAATAGTTTTTTTAAAAGAGTAACCATGGAGTTTCTTGCTGGTTCTGCTTCATAGTAAACGATCAATTGATCACCTTCTTGCGAATGTGTTGACGTCATCATCACCATCATCATCTGAGACGAAAGACGTCCACTGCTGGAGATAAACAACTTTACCTTAAAACAGAACTGACTGGATGCGCGCCATCCAGATGTTCAGTAACTGCGCATTCCAGAGATGAACAAAGACGGAGAAATGGATAAACCTAGAGTGATGTGAGGGATATCGTAGTATATTTTCTTTTTTTTAATGTTGTCCTACATTAGGAATTACTTTTATATCGTGGATAAGTATATAAAGTGTCATACACAAGACACCTTTCAATCACGATAATTTATTCCGAGCGGGAATCGAACCCGCGCCACGCAACGCAGCGTAAACGTTCAACCGCAGCGCGAACCGTATCGACAACTCACGACTGAAGATGGTTATAAAGCTATCAAAGAAACTTCTCCTTTTTTAGAAGTCGGTTAAAAATAACTTAAGCCTATAAAACTAGTGCTTTCAAGTGATATCCTAACTAATATTAAAATTGTAAAAAAGTGGATATTTGTTACTTAATCACGCAAAAACGGCTGAACAGACTTGGATGAAATTTGGCATGCATATGGCCTAAGACATGGAAAAGAATATAGGCTAAATATAATAATAGGAAAAAGAATATGGGCTTTTATCCCGATTCTTGAACACTTTTTATTTTATATTTTTATAAAACCAGCGCTTCTATCTAGGTATGTCTATTGGGTTCGACTTAGAATAGCGGTTTTTTCCTGAGTTTCAAATTGTAAATAATGTATGAAGTCTTGTAGGTAAAACAACGTAACTCGTAGAATAAGAGCTACGATAATTTTCTGCCGCGGGAATCGAACCTGCTACGCTACGATCTGCGAGCCTACTACGACATTAGAGTCATACAATAAGGAACTACCTACTATCAAGGAGTATAACATAAAATAATTGTTTAGTCTAACAAAGAAGTGATAATTAATTACCCCAACTTTGTCCTACAATAAATTAAACTAATAAACGTAATGTCACACATTATTACGATAACGTAACAAACAATTTGTCAAACAACAACAATTAACAACAGCCCGCACATCTGCTGCACAAGCAACAACTAACAACGAACAACAAATAACAACGCACTAAATAAACCGCTAAACAACGCGTGAAATATTCAAGAAAAAACTGTTTACAAAACCATGACGGATCATTTTAATTTCGTATAATGTTTTAACCCTGACTACCCTATAACCATTCCCTTACGCCACAGAAATGAGCTTACTGAACGTGGTACAAGGGAAAATGATCCTTAGAGTATTGGGGATAGAGTAGTAGTCAGTTGTGGTGTGAGAAGTATAGTAAGTGTAGTAAAGGTAGGAGGGACCCAAGAGGAGGTGCCGGTAGGCGGGGCGGCGCGCACGGCCCGGGCGCCAGTCGAGTGCCGGCCGCGCGAGATGTCGCACCATGACGGCGCCACACAGCTTCGCCATCCGCAACCTGCTGCCCGAGGCCTCCTCCCGCTCGCCCTCGCCCTCCGACACTGAGCTCGACGTCACTGGCACGGAAACCCCACCACCCGGCTCCTCAACCCTCCCAGAAGAAAAGAAAAATGAAAAACCTGCCTACAGCTACAACGCACTCATCATGATGGCCATACGCTCCAGCCCAGAAAAAAGACTGACATTAAACGGCATCTACGAGTACATCATGAAGAACTTCCCGTACTACAAGGAGAACAAGCAGGGCTGGCAGAACTCCATCCGCCACAACCTCAGCCTGAACAAGTGCTTCGTGAAGGTGCCGCGCCACTACGACGACCCGGGGAAGGGCAACTACTGGATGCTGGACCCTTCTTCAGATGATGTGTTTATTGGAGGCACGACGGGGAAGCTGCGGCGGAGGTCGACGGCGGCGTCCAGGTCGAGACTGGCGGCGTTTAAGCGAGGTGCGCTGCTGCATCCTATGTTCGGGAACCCTTACGCGTCGCTAGTAGGGTTGTATCCTCCCCTGCTGTCAGTTTACGGGAGGTACGCGCTGCCGAGCCCGCTGCTGAGGCTGCCGCCGCCTCCTCCGACGTCCTACCACCAGCTATACCGGAGGATACACGGCATCGCGCCCCCCATGAGCCCCCCCAACCCGGAGCCAGATCATTTAGTGAAACACAGTTGATTAGTGAGAGTAGAGAAGGGTCTTACCGAAGATATTCGTACATACCTCGGTAAAGACAACGTGACTGTGATATGTGGACAGTGTACAGTAATGGTAACGCTATTTATTATTAATGTAAGATTTATATTTAAATTTTAACTTAATAAGAGGCTTAATTTAAGTTATGAAGCAATAAACGATGTTCTCGAACGATGGACGAGTATAACTGTGTGGTTTTTATTTATTTAGTTTGTGTTTATTGTGTGTGAAAGGTTAGGCCTACAATTTGTATGTTACGGGGTTTTCTTGCGAACTAAGTCCTCATATATTTTGCGGGTGATTCCAGACAAGCTTTTTTCTTTTGTAAAGAATAGAAATTGTGATTTTACAATCCATTAATTGTAGAAGTTATGGGAAAAGCAATGGGTTCTGTTGTATATTATGAAATTTTAACATGAGCAACTTTCGAGCGGAACGTTATGGCTTATTTGAGTTCGAATCAATTAATTACTAAGCCTCATTACTGTCTCATGTATTATTGATTTGATTAAGTACAAGTTAATCTGGAACTTAGCTAAGTTGATTAGCATAATGCTGCTATTACAATGATTGATAGCGTTATGCTCTGACTTGTTAATGCTTGTCATTGTTTAATGAGACACGGTGAGATAAATGATCTATCTGTTCTCTGTCGAAAGTATTTATTAGCAAGATATGAAGGTGATGCTAGACATGTTCTGTGTAGAAAGTAATGTAGGCGAAACCATGATTATCCTGATATGTATTAATTGGATTATATCTAAAAAGGGGTCTAAAGTTTCTATGGAAAAACTTTTTCCAGCGGCTGAAGTCGCTGGTAGAAGCTATTGATCTATATAGAAAGTAATATGAACAAAACATGATTATCCTCCTATGTATCAATTGGATTATATCGAAAATAATTAAACAATATAATTTTCACATAAACGTCATCCAAAGAATGAAATCTTATGAATGCTTTAGAGACTTATCTTATATTTGTATCTGATAGTGTTATTTTGTTAACAATATTGTCTATTTTGATTGTTAACAAGCGCAGTCGCACTATCAAAATTAAAACAAACGGAACACCACTAACTAAAGTCAAAGATGTAAGAAACAGTCTGATCTTGTTGCTTTTGTTACCGCAATCTTCATCATCATCATCCTCATCATTTCAGCCGTAAGACGTCCACTGCTGGACATAGGCCTCCCCCAAGTGTCGCCACTACGAACGATCTTGTGCGTCTTGTATCCATAAATAATTGCGATCCCGCAGTTTTAGCTAAAACAAACTCTTGGCCTAATAATGGACCAGGAAGAGTGGTATTGTTCAATAGAGTTTCCGAGACCCTGGAATGCAAAGAGCTGCTGCAGGTACACTGGTGGGTTTTAGTCAGTAAAAGTCTGATATCTGACACTGGCATCTGCTTAACGGAGAAAGAAACTAACAGCCTTACAGCTGTTCAAAACACTTCCTATTTAGGTGCCCTTCTCGTAGCAATAACAAAGGTTTTTATAGTAAACTAGCGACCCGCCCCGGCTTCGCACGGGTGCAAATTTATCAGTGTTTCCCTACTATAATTATTATGTTTTACATGTATTATACATATAAACCTTCTTCTAGGATCACTCTATTTAAAAAAATCGCATCAAAATCCGTTGCGTAGTTTTAAAGATTTAAGCATACATAGGGATATAGGGACAGAGAAAGCGACTTTGTTTTATACTATGTAGTGATGTATAGAAACATCAAACCTTCATTCATAAGACTTCGATAACGGTCAATATAAGGTGATTAAACTGATCAAGCTTTAATACCAGTCAACCAAGGGTGGCGAAGAGAAAGCATGGCAGATGCATAAAAAAGGAATTTAATATTAAGATAGTAGGGGTTCAAATATATGTAAGTAAAATAAACATTCCTATATATTCATGAGATATTCTTATTAGGAATGCAACTTATCTCTTGTAAGAATGGTAAGTACTGACAGGTCGATAGATGGAGTCACCAGTCATATTAACACTTCACTTTTCGACTTAGTCAAAGTTATACAGCAATACTTGTACTTAGCTTCTGCCGAAGCGACAGAACGGTTATGGAAATCGGTATGCTGGTCGTAAGTAAAGCCCTGGAAAGCTACATTTAGGTAAGTAACATTATCATGGTTATTCACCATCTGATAATACTTGGTCCACCCTCGCATGCCTGACTCATTCAGGCTCTCTGGGTTTACCTGCCTACAAATTACAGCTAGTATTTTTTTCCATCAATCAAAATATCGTTCGTTTTAGGAACCCTTTGTGTCTTAATGTTTCCTAACAGTTACAATATTGAAGTCTTATAGCTCAAGACTGAATAGATTACTTCTGGGTAAGCGTGCTCCATCCTTGGCCACATCATTACTTACCATCAGGTGAGATAGTGGTCAAACGCGAGCTTCATCATCTGCCTAGTCTTTTTCCCAACTATATCGGGGTTGGCTTCCAGTCAAGCCGGATTTAGCTGAATACCAGTATTTTTACTAGGAGCGGACCAGACCTCCACAACCCATTAACTGGGGTAACACGGTACTTCATGGCAAGACTGGAGTCAATTGTACTGGCTTCTGACTATCCGTAAATACTGCCAAAGATCTACAAATGACAGCCGGGACCTACGGCTTAACGTGCTTTCCGAGGCACGGAGGAAACTCGTTAAGATGGTCACCCATCCACAGACCAACTTTGACAAGCGTTGGTTAACCTAGAAGATCGACCTGTGTGGCTATTATTATCTAGCCACGAGTTCCTCTATCTAGCCACGAGATCCGCAAAACGCGAGCTTATCCATTATTAAAAAAGAACTTTCATTGTACGTATAGCTGAGAAGTGGAATTCTCGGTCGGAGTCTGTATTTCCGCATAGCTAAAATATGGGTGTCTTTATGTCAAGAATGAATAGGCTGTTTCTAGCCAGTCGTGGCCTAACATGAAGTGAGATAGTGGTCAAACACTATCCTGACAATCAAACAGTTAAAAATGAAGAAATCTACTCTTTCGATGAAGAAGCTTTGGTAAATTTGTGACCATTTCTAGTCATTCATGAATTCATTTACAGTCACAAACTTTACGATCTGATGAAGTGAACAAGTGACTCACTACCAAGACTTGTCTTAAGTTATTTTTAGCGAGTGTCATTTGAAAACTAGATTATTATTATCAACAAAATATAATGTGTTATTTATGAAATAGCCTCGGGACGTTTCTTGATTGCTTGCATCTCTTTGCATATCTAGCAGTGGTTAGTATTCATGTTCTTTATTTATTTATCATACACTGGTCAGGCGAGTTCAAGTCGTGCTTGGCCAATTAAGGTTTCATCTTGTGTGTTAGCACAAATATGATCTTTCAGGAAAAGTAACCATGAAAGAGAAAGAAAGAAACAAAAATATTTTATTTGAAACAATATGTAGACACTTAATATAAAAAAATAAAATAAAGAAAACTACAATTGTGTGTCTCGCGTCTGCACCAAATAGGTCTGGAACTAATAAAATGTCAGACAACTATGAGGTAGATGTTTGACGCTGGTTTTCAACTGCACCTTATTGAGTGTACGGTTTACAATTATTATTATGAAAGATGTGTTTCAGCTGAACAATAAAATAAACTTTACAATATACCGAAATAATAAGAATAATATTAAAGAGAATGTAGTTGAATTTTGTGATGTACAACAATAACAAAGTCATATCAAGATGATTCTTGGTGAATTATTTATTAATAGTTGAATATTAGTTTCAAAATATCCGAAATGTATTGCTTTATTTGCACCAAACCAAGAAATAGTACATTTTGATACAAATAGGGAATGTTTGTCATTGCGACCGAGGCGGTATTGGTTTGTTACAGAGTACGTGTATCAGACATTTTTAGAACACACAAATTAAATAACCGATATTGGACCATGTTAAATGTGGCCGAGCTGTAACTTTGTGTTTTAGGTTCTCCTATTTAGTCACGGAACTCTAAAAAGTAAATGCTTAAATGTCAATTAACGCTTCAGTGCAGCTGTTATTGGTTCGTTTTATTTATTATCATCAGTTTTGACGCGATGTTCGTCGGTATGCGGTAAGTATATCATTTTATTATTATTTTTTTAAGTTTCTTTGTTCTTTCTAGCCTAAAACACAGGTCTAACCTAGTTTAGGGCTTTATGATTGTTTTTATGTATTTTACTTTAAATGTGCGACTTTTATAAATAAATCATAATCTATTCTATTAAATTCATCAAGTTAAAAACATTAGTTATAGTTTTTATATGCAAAGCTGTTTAGGTTTAAACGTAGAAAGACTTTAAAGGTATTAACTTATCTTTATCCAAACTTAGTCATTCTAAAGTCAAGAGCAAGAACAGATATAAAAACATGTCGGATTAGAAATGCTTCAGTGCATTTATGATTACTAGTGCAGTATGTTATGTTTAAATAGTCCTGGGTTCGTATGAATGTGGAAATTGCGGACTCTATTTGTGTAGGTATAAGAAAATAGTCAGCAAATGAAATCAATCAAACAAATAACATCAGGCGGGATTGCAGTCAAGCACTAGATTATGTTATATGTAAAAAACAACTATATAAAATAATATATATATTCGTTTTGATATCGATAATGAAATGTGTGTTCATATATTACAATGGTTCCTAAACATTTCGTTATTTTCACCCCTATGATTTCGCTTGGACACTGATTTACCTATCCTCCGCCCCTCCTCTAGCTCACAGCGATAGCAATATCGGCCTTGTAATGTTTCCACTCCCAACAGTGGCTGTTTTTTATTTAAAAGTATAAAGAATATCATCATCTACCTAGCCTTTTCCCAACTATATTGGGGTCGGCTTCCAGTCAAGCCGGATTTAGCTGAATACCAGTATTTTACGAGGAGCGGCTCCCTACCAGTCCGCCACAAACCATTAACTGGGGTAACACGGTACTTCATGGCAAGACTGGAGTCAGATTTACTGGCTTCTGACTATCCGTAATGACTGCCAAAGATCTACAAATGACAGCCGGGACCAAAGGTTTAACGTGCTTTCCGAGGCACGGAGGAAACTCGGTATGTTAAGATGGTCATCCATCCACAGACCAACCTAGGCAATCAAAAATAAATTAAGATACACTCTTATAAAGAATGGTCGGCAAGCCCAGTTCACTGCTGCGCTGCCTATTGCGGGTTCGATTGCTGCACGGAACAAATACCTATTTGCCTGGCCTACAGATAGTTGTTCCAGGTTTGGGTTTCTTGTGTAAGTAAGTGTACAACTGTAGGTACATGTTTGTGAACGCCATGGTACAAAATAAATTTGATAATTATGATGTGATATAATTAAAGTTTTAAAAATAGAATAAGATAGAATCATAATAAGTTGAATGAAAAGTTAAATATTTTAACTTTCTAGCGCGTCAGTAGTAAATGTGCGCGCGCGGTCGATTGCCAGTTGATGATTTTATACTTATCTATGAAACTGTTTCACCAGTCTCTTCAAAAGAAGTGCATTCTTGTAGACTGCTGAAATTCGTGCAGAATCGATTTGTTGAAACATTTTGTGTCTACTGACTACTGCTGAATACTGAAAAGGAAACTATTTGGGATGCATACGTATAAGCACACAGATATGGCTGTATCATCATCATCTTCCTGCCCTTATCCCGTATATGAGATTTTTATTTTAGGTTTGTGATCATCTTAAGCTCTTTGTTAAAAAATGTATTTCTTTGGTTTGGTTTGGGCGAGTCAGATTTTTATTGACTAAAACCCACTCCTATGTTTCTTCTTTGTCTTCACCCCGGGGCTATCTTCTGCACAACCCATGGGTTACACTTACAAGATAGGCCAGGAAGAAGGAAGGAAGAAGCCTAAGCGACCTTGCTGGGCCCTTATGGTTTTGCTGACATCTCCTGGAGGCGAGCGTGTAAATAGTGGTACATGAGTACCACTCTTTCACAGTTCTTAGTTGAGAATTTGAAGTTAAGAAGTTAAAAACGTAGGTACCAAACCCGACTTTAGTGCTATGGTTTGACAAGCTTTTGTACTAAAATATGAATTTCACAAGTTCTCAACATCAAACTCTGTATTCAGAGACCGGCTATGAGTAGGTACTTATTGTTTGTTTTATTCAGATCTCTAAGCCAAGACTATTTAATTCTACATTTAATTTCAAAGTATTCCGTCTAACGAGCAGTCTCGTGAAAATATTTGACAATTAAATACCTCTGCGGTTTGTTTTTCTTAATTTTTATTTATATCAATGCGACTTGGCGACGGTCACTTGTATTAATCGTGGGTAATGGCTGATAATGATAGTTTGTGTCGTAGTGCGCCGTCCAAACATTACTGTTTACGAAAAAGTACGAACAATATTAGTGATAGTAAGTTTGTATGTTTAGTTTGTAAATCTTCTTCTTCTTCTCGATTCGACGGTAAACTCGCTAAATTTTTTGGGCCCAGTAAGTGGCCACGTTGATAGCTGCATCAGTGGCGCTCATTAGATCCTCCAAAGTGCAGGTGTAGGGGCACTTGGGGCATTCTAACATGTGGCTCATGTTTTGGACCGGAGCACCGCACTCACATTGAGTATCCGACGGGTCCGTAAAACCCCACCTCGCCAAATTATATTTGCAGCGGCCTACCTGGGTGCGCAACCTATTTAGAGCTTTCCAAGTAGACCACTGCAGATCCCGCCCAGGAGGGAGGCGTTCTTGGGGTTTCAAGAAATCGGATGGTGGTAGGTGACGTTCTTCCCAAAGCTTTACTCTTTCTTTAGCTGGTGGATCAAGAATGGCCTGTGTGCTACGAAGAAAGCTCTTCCGGCTCTTAAGTCTACTTGGGACTGTTTTGCAATCGAAGAGGGGATGTCGGGAATCGGATTCTTGACTTTTCTTTTCGATCACGCATGCGACATCCCTACGTACAGCTGGTGGAGCAATACCGGCCAATGGATACAGCTTATTAAGCGGAGTCGGTTTAAGGCATCCCGATATAATGCGACACGTTTCGTTCAGGGCGATGTCGACTTGCTTTGCGTGTACTGATCGGTGCCACACAGGGCACGCAAATTCACCTGCAGAGAGGCATAACGACATGCCAGATGTGCGAAGAACATCGGGTGCTGCTCCCCATTTAGTAGAAATAAGGCGGCGCAACAGGTTGTTTCGGGACCCAACCTTCTGCTTCGTGTTGAGGCAGTGCACGCTAAAAGTCAACGCTCTGTCCAATGCCACCCCTAGATACCTCGGGTTTTTACAGTGCTCTACGACAGTACCCCGCCACGAAATGTTAAGTATCCTATTCGAAGAACTATTGCGGAGATGGAACGCGCAAGATTGAGTTTTGGATGGATTCGGGCGCAGAGCATTACTGTCGTAGTACTTACCAAGTGACTCCAGCGCTTGTGTCAAAGTAATTTCAACCTCTTCGAAAGTGAGTGATTGCGCCGCCAAGGCTAAGTCATCGGCATATAAAAAGCGTTCAGTGTGCTGCGTTGAGGGCTGGTCGTTGGTATAGATATTAAACAACGTAGGGGCCAACACACTACCTTGAGGGAGACCGTTTTTTTGGCGGCGCCATCTGCTCTTACCTGAATGGAGACACACTTGAAAGCGGCGGTTGTGCAGTAATTCACCCAAAATACTGACAAACCCTTGATCGTTAGTTAGCGTACTAACTTTAGTTAGTAGCTTCTTTATATTAATAGTGTCGTATGCCGCTGACAAGTCCACAAATACGACACCTGTGACCTTTTGAGTCTCGTAACCATCCTCTATGTGCTGAGTTAGCCGGAGGACTTGGCTGGAACAAGACTTGCCGGGTCTAAAGCCTGCCTGCTCCGGGATGAGTTTAGGATCCACTACTGTAGTAAGGCGATTCAGTAGTAGCCTTTCAAAAAGCTTGTAGGTGTGGCATAGTAGAGATATTGGTCGATAGCTTTTGGGGTCATTGAGGGGCTTTCCTGGTTTCGGAATCGCAATGATTTTGGTCTGTCTCCATAGTTTGGGAATGTTTGTGGTAAGCAAACATTTGTTAAAGAAGGCGAGAAGCCACGATACTGCTACAGGGGTGCATGAAAGGAGCCTCCCCGAGTGGCGTTAAACATATCGTTCCGCGATTCTAAACGCCCGGCGCACCCTGGACAGCTAGCACTCGGTAACGCAGAGTCTAGCTGACTAATCCTTTCACCACGATGGTAAACTCAAACGGTTCTCATCAGGACCATGACCACCGGCCTCTTTTAAGGCCACTTAACAAGAGCAATACCTCTGAGAGAAATCACCACCGGCTCTCCAAGCCCGCACTTACTGTTACCTCAATTAACATCGAAGGTTTCTCAGAAAACAAATCTGACCTCCTATCCCAACTATGCCAGTTTGTAAATGTTAGTCACCTTATTACACACATTACCGCATTTACCACCTATATACCAAGGTTGGTCTATGGATGGGTGACCGTCTTAACATACCGTTACGTGCTTTCCGAGACACGAAGGAAACTTCCTTCGTGTCTCGGAAAGCACGTTAAGCCGTAGGTCCCGGCTGTCATTTGTAGATCTTTGGCAGTCGTTACGGATAGTCAGAAGCCAGTACCTAAATCTAACTCCGGTCTTACCATGAAGTACCGTGTTACCCCAGTTAACTAAATAGGTCGTGGAGGTCTGGTAGGCAGCCGCTCCTCGTAAAATACTGGTATCCAGCTTGGCTGAAAGCCGACCTCAATATAGTTGGGAAAAGGCTAGGTAGTTGATGACCCCCAATGATTATTACACACATTACAACGTATTGCTGTCCTCGTGGTGGTGATCGGAGGCGGCGACCTCTCGCACCGGCCCCTTCTTTGTTCAGGCCATATTCAGAAGCACTAGGGAGACTGCTGCAGGGAACGGATATCCTCACGCCCCAGCCGCTGCTATTAGAGACGCTACGGAGGAAACGCACGCGCGTGCGGGTTTGCAGACGACTAGCAATGGGTTGATTGCCGTTTGGTAACTGTCTGGACCGAGTTGTAGACTGCACGCTGTGTCCACGCCCGCCTCAAAGAGATGTAAGCCAGAATCTCTTGGTCCTAGGACGCAAAGCACCGAAGGAACACACGTGTAGTTTTAATAAAAAATTATGATACGCCCTCTCGCTCCACCCCAGGACGGGGGAAAGCCATGGAATATTGTCCCACTTAAAAAAAAAAAAATTATGTTAATTCATGAATCCCCGACCGGTCCTATGAGACCGCGCTGTTATTGTTTTACTATTGTGTCTCGTTTTGCGGGTATGTGATAGGTTAAATTACAAAAACGTTTGCACAGTTCTAAACTTATCGAATTGTTAGAATTTACCCACTGAAAATCTATTTAAAAATTGCGTCTACAACTCAAAATGTCTGATTACAGCCATTCTTACACGAACTTAAAATAGGACTTTAGCTATTTCTCTTTTTTGGGTGGGAAATCGTTAGAATGATTTTTCTCGCTCTTAGGCGGAGCGGAAGAGCATGTCCGACTTCAACTGACTAAAACCCACTCCTTTGTTCCTAATTTATCTTTTGTTCCAAGGACCCGGGTTTTCTTTTCAGAAGCGAACGATCTCCAGCTAAAGTCAGTAGAGACCCACAGATTTTATCTGTATCTAGAAGCTGAATGATGAAGCTGTCTGCCGCCCAGCAAATGCTGAGGTGGTCACCCTTTCATATTTTTTCTAATTTACTTTGTGTTTGTAATCGTTGTGCTGTGCCTGTCCCAAATAAATGTTTTTCTATTCTATTGTGAATAGAAGTTGAGATCTTCCAAAATTCCACCAGTAAAGCCACAGGTATAACAAAGTCATCCGCCTCACATCATTTTCCGCCAAATCCCGTCATCCATAATCACTGCAAGTTCCGTCCCGTCATCGTCACACTAAACATACTTTAATGACGTAATTTCCAGTTCCCGTTGTCAATGGCCAAATCCGCCATGTTGAAATAGCTGTCATTTGCTTTGATGTCATCAAAATTATAACGGCGAATTAACTTTATTATTCCTGGTCGGTTTGTAAATGTTGATTAAATAATATCCCGGTATTTGGTTGTTATTTATTGTAACGTTTTTGTAGTGATTATTTTTGATTGAAGTTTTTATTTTTGTGATTTCATAATAAGCTGGATATTGTTAGTACCTATAATCCTTTGGCAGTGGCCGATAACTGATGTCGCTTTTGTAATTCCAAGTGTCTGCTTCGACTTTTTGTATTTGATACTATTCAGTCTTATTTATAAAACTCGCTAACCATTTTTTAGTTTATATACTGATTAGCGGATTCTGCATTTAAATTCTTTATAAAAATCATTATTCTGAACCTGCCATTAGTGTGGCTATGGTTAGTTATTATTTTATAAGTGTATGTCTCTTGATTTCTACTTTGTAAAAGATTTTCAGTTGTCGTGTAGGGATGTTAATACAACCGATTTACCGATTAATGTTCACTGCCTGAAAACTGAAAGGGTAAGCTGCAGTCAGTGTTATAACTAGTTTGCTTCATGATTATAACTAATAAATTAATAATGCACCTAAAAGTTCATTGTTAACAGATTTTTAGCTGAGTTTTCTTTCATCGCCTTTAACGATAGTTGTAAATTATAGAGAAATGTCTATATTCAGCCGAAGGGAGCTTTAAAACTTGCGGTAGACGGCATGTCATGAAACCTGTTATAATACTTCACCCTGATTTACTATAACTGGGGCCGCCGATACTGGCAGTGACCACAATGACTAAACGCTTAATTTAATCTGCCCAATTTATCCCTTGAGTAGTAAACAGAGATAACAACACAATAACTCACTTTTACTTTACAAGGTAATGCGTTGTTGACATTTTTATTTCGTGCAGATTCTCTTAGGCGCTGATAAATCTTAAAATAACGTGCGACAACGCGACAAGACAATGACTAATATATTGTGTCGACAGACGACGCAGGCCAGTCTGCCGTCTACGAGCTGCAAATCAAATGATACCGAAGCTAACAGTGGAAGGCATGCTGCTCGCTGCCAACAAAAACAAGTAACTGGAAACCGATATAATCCGACCGCCCGGACCATCTCTCATTCGACACAAAACATCTTGCTCTAGAAATATTGTGAAAACCACCAACCCCAAATAAATCACGGTCGCCATTTTGTCCCATCGTTCCCGCGCTTTTTCCCGACCACAGACAATTAGGCGGGTGACAGCGTACCATAAACAAGACGCGAGTTAATCCGCGGATTATCGTGAGCGCACACAACCGGCGTGCAGCGGGTATTTCTTGTAAATAATTGTAAATCTACGTCAAAACGCAACGACAGATACATATGTTAGAGGATTACTGGGCGGAGATTAACCCGTTTTATGCTGTTTTATGCGTCGCGTTCGGTTCGACTGTGTTCGGTAACTGACGACTTCCCGCCAAAATGGTAGTGTTAATCTCTAGTTAAATATGGTAACGTCTTCTCGAGCTACGGCTTCGGGAAATGAGCTCTAAATGCGGATTGTTTTTGTAAACTCCAAAAAAGGTGACCGTTTCAGTATGAAAAAGTGACGATTTCCATATTGACGCGCAGATTCCCGAGGTTTTTAATAAGCCTGTCATAATTAAGACGTAAATTATGTTGTAATGAACCGTAAATATTGATATTGTATCATCATTACCAACACCAAGCGAAGTTAATACGCGAATTCGGCAAGAAAATAATAACCAAGTTGAAGAGAAGACGGGTCATTTCTTCGGCTTTATTGTTATAATTCTTTATTATTTTCACCTGTAGGCACATATGCATTAAATCCATTATGGATGGACCTTCTTCCAAGCCTTAACTATAGCATCTCACGGTGTTTAAACTCAAGATGACAGCGTATGACAAAAATTGTCATGACAGAACATTCATGAATCCGAAAATTGTATCGTGGAGTCCTTTCGCCACATTGTCGTCGGCTAATCTTGTAAAAAAGGGTTGATTCGGACAATCGCCGGCACAATCCGGATATTTTCATATTTGTGATTCTTTTGTAGAAACTGTTTATACACATTATATTTATACAAAGTACGTGTTTTGCACACATTGCTAGATTTAAAATCCTCTGAACCCTTTCAAACGGATGTTATTCTTGCCAAATTGTGTCCCCAAAATAGGATTTGTGTATGAATTTTTGACAAAAACTTATAATTATTGTGATTGTCGTTTGCCATTCATGAGATGTCCGAATATTTTGGGGTGTATGAATCGATTCTTGGATAATCGCTTTGCTCTTTTGAAATGGTCGCAATAATCTGTTCTCTATGGTCAGGATTCGTGAATAGATGAGTGTATTATGCTGCTCTAATATTTATTCAGTCTATTTTATAACGTCTCAATTTTGAAGATTGTGATGGGCAATTTATTTCGGTGATGTTCCACACTGGTGAGTTTATATTGTCAAATATACAATGCATTGAGATATCTTGGGGCATTGTTATATATTTCGAAATATAAATTCAACACAAAATGGCCCTAAATTATAAGACGGTAATATAGCCGTTTGTATTGGATTCAGTTACGATAATTTAAAATAGAGCAAAACAAGAGTTACGAGTTCTTCTTTAGAGGAAATCAAAGAAGTTTTATTTTTACGTTTGTTTATTATTAAGACTTAATGCAACACAAACGTACAAAGGCAGATTTAATGCCTTAGGCATTCTCTATCAGTGCAGACAACCAACTGGCTAATCTTACAGGAAAATAACACTACAGCAATGCAAAGACGAATGATAAAACAATTCAAAAACCTTAAAAATAAAGTATTGCTCAAGCTCTCACAGTTTTAACAACTACTTTGACGTGAACCGTAAGTAATGATGACTACTAAACCAATTAGTGCAGCACTAAGCTCAAAGCCAGAGACAATTGTTTATGATTTCATCTCGGAGACTACACAACTTTTTGAAGTCGTTCGGCTTTCGTCGAGATCAAGCGGGGAACTAATGTGATCGTACACAATCGGCCGCTGTTTAACAAACAAACCCGTTATGAACTCTTCCCAGTGTTTCATAACAAATTAGTTTTTGTGTGGTTCTTAGAACTTCTTGGAGCTTACGTTGGTTTGTATATTTCCTAGATTAGGAACTAGCTTCTGCCAGCGGCTTCGCCCGCGTAAAAGTTTCTCTATATAAACTTTAGACATGGAATTTGCCTGCTGCGGTCTTTCCGTCCGATTATAATTTGGATATCTTCAAGACTAGAGTGAATAGGCTCTTAATAAACTAGTGCGCCTCACCATCAACGATCGCATCACTGCTTGCCATCAGGTGGGATTGTAGTCAAGCACTAGTTTATGTTATATAAAAAAAAGACCCCCATCTCTTCCCTTTAGGGTGTGAATTTTGGAAATTCCTACGTCATAAAAGGTAGCCTAGAGCAAAATTTCTCATTCCGAGTATTTCCGAGTCCCAGTAGTTTCGGTTGTGCGTTGATATGTCAGTCAGTCAGTTTCTCCTTCTATATATAGATACTTATAGATTTCAGTTGTTATTCAGCATTTTCATGTAAACGTAACCATATTATTGTATGTAGCGGAAATGAGAATTTTGAGATGGGTATGTGGTATGACTAAAAACTTGAAATGGCCATGTGAAAAGGAGGGATGAAACGCATGTAAATAAAAGAGTTATGATTAAGTGTGAATACCAGTGAATGAAATTGGAGGGCGGCTAAAAAAATGGATAGAATGTGTGAGGACTGTGAAAAGTGATATGAAAGAAAACTGATGGCATGACAGGCGACAGAACAAAATAAAAAAAAAACCTTAATACACTGTCCTAAGTAAAACTAAGAGAAAGGTAGGAAGATGATATATTTTCTTTCGTTCTGTCTTTAAATCCCAACAGAACAACATGTGTACTGTTTTCATAGATTATGAATTTATGAGTCCCATTGTCATAAGTCTCATAGACATACTCGGGATATGCAAAATGCTCTACCCATATCTAGATTAAACGAAAACAATTTTATAGATCTTTTTTTCTCCAAGTCTGTCTATACCTATTTTCAGAATTTTCCAACAAGTTTCCTATGAATGTACCAACATCGGACGCGTACAGTAATATTTGTAACAGTTAACACGAACCAGTAACGGCGGCTACATCAAAGGCCACAATTGCCGAGATCAAAGGAATCGCCGCGTAAAGGTGGGTAGCGAAAGAAGATCGCTATTTGTATGCCATAGATAAGTTGATCGATTTCTAGATATGACAAGTCTATGGCGATTAGTTTTATATTGTTGGAAGTTAATAAGAAGAAGTGTCTTCGCTTTTATTTGGGACAGATATTAGTGGAGGTACTCGCTTGGTATAGATCAGAATCTATCTAAATAAAATGACGCATTCACGTTGCGGATGTAGTATGGGCTGCGGGATTGTTTGAAAGAGTTACTGCGGTCGTGGAACTTAAAGGGCATCTGAAAGAACATAATTATGGATTTTATTCAGTAAGAGCATGACTTCGGTTGATTATCGGAAAAAGTTATTGGATGATTTTTGTTTATTTATTGTTTGGATTTTTTTTTGAAAACCATCCATTCTAAAATTATCTTCTAATAAATTATTCTTATTCTGCTTATAATTGCAGTTTTATTATTATATAGCTCGGTTAAATAGGATTACGAGACGTAAAAAAAATATTTAACATTAATATTAATAATAATGCGTCTTTTTGGGTCCTAAACAATCGTCTGTCTGCATTTCACGTTTCGAATGTGCTGATTTTTTGCACAATTTTTTTTCCTAATGTAATACTAAGAAATATTTGAAAAACAACGAATTTATTTAACTTCTAAGTTTTATATTTATTTGATGTTCTGTTCTCTTCTATTCGCATTAATGTTGCTGCTGTAGACCCAGCCTTACTTGCGGGGCACCTGCGCGGCTGAAATGAAGACGTCAATAACAACGCGAGTTTTAATAGGCAATTCCTAGAAGTTAGTAGACTGGCTACACTGAAAATAAACCGCGCAGTTTGCTAACAGGAGGCCAGGTGGTAGATCTGCTATGACGTGCGGGACGTGCCGAGGAGCTTGGTCCGGCCAGACAGACTGGCATTCGGATGTGAGCTCAAAGGGATAGCAGGGATTGTAATTGTATTATCGGCCTTATAATGTTCCCATTGCTGGGACTCAGGCCTCCTCTCTAGGAGAGTGAATGGGCCATAATCCACAGTGCGGATTGGCAGATGTCACATGTCTCCGAATTTTTGGTTCTAGGACATGCCGGTTTCCTCACGATGTTTTGCTTCACCGTTTTGAAAGCAGTGGTGATGAAATAAATTACACAAAGTAATGCGCCTGACTGGGTTTGAACCTGCGACCTACAATTTGCAAGTCGAGGCAGTTACCACTGAGATGGAATGTTTATTAAGAGGCTTTTACCCCAGTTAATGGGTTGTGGAGGTCTGTTAGGTGCCCGCTCCTCGAAAAATACTGGTATTCAGCTAAATCAGGCTTGACTGGAAGCCGACCCCAATATAGTTGGGAAAAGGCTAGGCAGATGATGAATTGTTAGGCTTTTACCAGAGAATTGGATTTCGGTAAATGAGTCATTGAATTTTGTGTCGCGTGGAACTAAAAAGCTATTGTACCTAGGCATTTCTTTGTGGATAATGTGTCCACAAGATTGTTGAAATAAACTGAACGTTTTTCAGAAAACGGAAAACTGACAGAAAAGTTGAAAGGAAATCGTTTGTCTTGGTATGGTCTTGTGAAGAGGAGGGATGAAACGCATGTTACTAAAAGAGATCTGAATTTACATGTAGATGGATGGAGAGGGAGAGGGAGGCCAAAGAAAAGATGGATGGATTGTGTGAGGAGCGATATGAAAGAAAAGGGAGTTAGTGATAGCATGACGGGTAACAGGACAGAATGGAAGAAAAAAGCGTGTTGCGCCGACCCCAAGTAATATGAGATAAGGGTAGGAAGAAGAAGATTTTTTCAGAAAATAAAATCATAGACGTAAAAATCTACTATTACTATGTTTAACAGTCTGACACGCATTCCCGCTCTCGGGCAGAGCGGGAGGGCGTGTCAGACTGTTACTGACTAAACCCCACCCCGGTCCTTCGTTGCCTTCGATCTGGGGGACATGGGCTTACCTTTCGGAATTTCAGTGTTCCCCAGAGGCTTCGGCCGTATCGGGCCCCTACAGTTTGCTGACATCTCCTTGAGGCGCGCGTGGAACAGAACGCGCCGTTGACGACTAGCCTCGGTCCGGGTTATTACTATCACTATGTAGATTGTGATAGTAGTTCAACATCTTGTAAGTTGTTGGCGCCTCGCCGATCTGTCTGCATCGTTTAAAGATTACGAAGTACCTCAGTAGCAATACTCGGCCAATTGATAACATCAGTCAAGAGAGAAATAGCTAAATTAATTGACTCATTGCGGTAGTTATGTAATGTCAGTCGATTTCACTTTGCTATCGATAATGATAGGCTTTGTAAGTAGACTAGTTTGTGCTAATTGCTTCGTCCGCGTGAAAGTACGTTTCTCCATACATACTTTGGACACCCGTTTCATCCCCTTAGGGGGTGAATTTTGGAAAATCTTTGTGTAAAAATTCACGCTCTTAGTCCCAGTTGTTTCGGCTGTTCTTTGATATGGCAGTGTTATCTTCTTTACTACGAGTTCAAATCCCATCAAAATCCGTTTTTTTGTTTTTAATGAGTTAGCGGATGTACAGACGTGAAAAGCCACTTTGTTTTATATTAAGTTCTAGCTTTCGCCCGCGGCTTCGCTCCCGTCAAATGACTACCCTACATATCCTACGCTACCCTACCCGACCTTCCCTACCTACCCTACACTACCCTACATATCCTACGCTACACTATACTACCCTGCACTACCCTACACTACCCTACTCTACCCTACACAACCCTACACTACCCTACACTACCCTACACTACCCTACACTACCCTACACTACCCTACACTACCCTACACTACACTACACTACACTACCCTACACTACCCTACACTACCCTACACTACCCTACACTACCCTGCACTACCCTACACTACCCTACACTACCCTACACTACCCTACACTACCCTACACTACCCTACACTACCCTACACTACCCTACACTACCCTACACTACCCTACACTACCCTACACAACCCTACACTACCCTACTTTACCTAACTTTTTTTTTTTAGAATTTTTCTCTCCGTAAGAACCATCGCTGAACTTCAAGGAACATTTAAAAAAAAATATCAGCCAAATCGGTCAAGCCGTTTTCATGTTATGTCGTGACAACGGAAAACGGGTTTCATTTTTATATATATAGATGTAATGACAAAGAATCTTTCATTTTCTAACAAACCCAAACAAACTAGTAAATACATACAACATAATTTTTTACGTAACCCGGAATTCGTTCCCCGCGCCGGTCGCTCTTACCTCCAAAGCTGCTAGACCGTTAACGATGGAACTCTGCCGCTTGAACAGGCCGCCTGATAGTGACATTGTTTGCAGTAATTATCGTATCGTATCGATATCGTGTTACTGGTATTTTCTTAAATATTTGTACTACGGGATAAAGGACGGTAATGTGATATTTTGTGCATCTATTTTGTGTAATTACTCGAGGGCGGGTAACTACAGGTTATTTAGTTTTGGTTTACAAATGATGTGTTTTGTAAGAAAAAGTTAAGAAAAAAATATTGAGATTTCGATTTTACTGAGGGTGAAAGTTTGGGGTTTCGCTTCGGTGTTATTTAAATGGAGGTTTTTGTAATGTTTGATGTTTACTCGTCCTTATTAAAAGCTCACAATAGTAATAGCGTTTAATTTATAGGTAATCGCCCCTGTTAAAAACAGCTTCTTTTTTTTATCAATTTCAATTATACGAATAAATTAATTTGTTAAAATTAATAAATACACACATCAAAAGTGTCTAGGGATCAACATATATTTTTGCAATAACTTTTCTCCTGATTGATATTAATTAAAATTTTCTTTAAGGATTCATCAAATAAAGTGTTTTCGTTTGTCACAGTAACGATAAACCAAGTCACCTTTGCATTAATAAAGAAATTTGCTATTTTCCTAATAAAGGGATTTTTGACATTTGAACCACTAACATTAAAGTTCGAAAAAAAGACTGAAATAACAGTTTTCTTTAAAATTTTATTGGGTAACTTAAACAATTAATAATCCGTGTTTCTACCGCGAACACTAACAACACAAGAACATCGGTTTGGCATACTCAAAATGAGTTCATCCAAATCACGCTGTGGAATGGCCGCCCATGTTCGTTGCAACAACAAAAAAAGGTCTTGCGACTGGATACCGTCCATATTCGGCAGAGCTCTTCTCTGTAGCATATCCCATCCCATGCATGCTCAATCGGGTTCAAGTCTGGCGACTGAGCAGGCCAGGGCAGGACATTGATGTAAGCTGCGGCGAGAGTCTGTCTTACAACTCTTGCGGTGTGCGGTCGTGCATTATCATGCATTAACTGAAATAAGGGCCCGATTTGCACTTGTAGAGGAACGATGACGTCTGATACAATCGTCTCAGCATAAATTTGAGCGTTGAGGTTGCCTCTGATCCAAATCAACTCAGTTCTTCCGCCGATCCAAATACCCGCCCATACCATGATGGTTCCACCACTATAAGGATGGACTTCCTGGCAGGATTTTAATCGCTGTTGGCGTCCAGGGGTTCTCCAGTGTCGTATACGTCTTGTATCCGGTCTCATACCAAAACGAGACTCATCAGAAAAGCACACGAAACGCCATTGTTCTTCTGCCCAATTTCTGTGTTCAAGAGCCCATTGATATCGAATCCTACGATTGTGCATTGCTATAGGTGGTACCCGTAGCGGTCTTCGGGAATGAAGGTTCACTTCATGCAAGCGGTTTCTGACTGTTTGGTCGCTAATTAAGTTCCCTGAAGAGTGATGAAGCCTCACGGCTAACATCATGGCGGTTATTGTTGGAGCTCTTCGAGTTAAAATTTGAATGTATCGGTCTTGTCTCCGTGTGGTGCAGCGATACCGTCCTCCATGGCGCTCAGCCACGGTACCAGTGCTTCGGTAACGTGTCCAAAGTCGACTGATAACACTCTGACTTGTATTCAGAGCTAAAGCCACAGTACGTTGCCGGGAACCAGCTTCTATCATTCCCACGGCTCTGAGCATTTCTTCCCTGCTTAAATGACGTCGCCGCTCCATAATAACGTTGGTTTTAATCAGTAGTAGGGAAACAGTAGCACTAATAATGTCTTCAATGCGTTGTATGTTTTTATAGGGAAAATATTGACAGCTGATTTTCATCTTTTACTCGAATTTGATTCACAGTTCCTGATTCAAATTATGAAATGCACCAAAAAGGATCCATATAAATTTATAAAATCATAAATTTATTACAAAGCCACATCTCAATCTCAAGAAATCCGCATAAAAATGCTGGATCCCTAGACACTTTTGATGTGTGTATTTTAGCTCACCAACTGAAAATAATCATTTGTACAGACGGGTAGAAAAAGAACTCTTGGACATCAAAAAATTCATCCATAGCGATGTCAATAGGAGAAGTGCCCAGAACACTCGCAACATACTACGTTGGATAGCAATGCTAATTTGTTTTTATACGCTGATTTAATATTATTACGTTTTTACTCTGTAGAACCCCCAAGGTATGGCAGATAATATTTCTGGTGAAAGAATAACTCTGATACCGAAAGTTTTCGATAGATTTACTTTCGTTCCTTTACGTCTGAGATTCAAATTTTCTAAAATTTTGCATGTTAGTGTTAAGTTCATTAAATATGATTTTTGACCGTAACACGTATTTATTGACGAAATTTTAATCTCTCTCCGTTAGTCTAGTCCTATTGAAGGGCTATTTAATGAAAAAAGTCATTCGAAGTCCTATAACAGGATTAGCTGAAGTGTCTAAGTTTAAGTCTAAGTTAAAAGTTGGAATGCCAAAGGATAGCTTCTACATACTAGCTATTCAACAGTCTAATTATAACCCATATCTGTATAAAGCCTATTACACTACTCGATACGTGAAAGAAAGAAAGAAAAACGGTTTATTTGTGCGGAAAGACGCATACATGATAAGAATTATGAAACAAAAACTATAAAAAAAAGGGGGAAATATGCGTCAAAAACCGCGCAAAACGGCCGAACGCTCAGCAAAATGCCATGCCCTCATACGTCAACTCTATACGTCGACTCGATACGCCGAGTTCCGTCGAAGACCGTCTTACCCTTTTTACACTACGCGACGTAGACTAACAGCCGAAACCAATAACCTATCTATCACATATCGGAGATTGAAAAACCAAATGAAACAACAGAAAACATGATAATTTTTGTATTGTATCATTTGCTTTACAATCTCCAGTATGCCAAAACTGGAGATTGATAGGTTATTGGTTACCGTTCGTAAATACGAGTGGTGTAATAGACCTTTAATTATGACGCATATCTCTACAATGGTATGCTGCCCACACGAGACACACACACAGACAGACATTCATCACAAACACTAGCAACAGTGGGAGCTTATTAAATTATATTGTGACCCCTGCACCGAGGTTAACTCAGTCATTTGTTATACATCTTCTGTGTGGACGACTGTCAACTTGGAGATCTGTCTATGACGATATGTGTGACTGTGATGATGACACGTTTGTGCTGAAAGTTGAGAGATACAGATGATAGTCTCATCTCAGCCTTTTATTTTGTGGCAAAATGAAGAAAAAGAAGATGATTTTTCTGTACTTAGATTTAAGGTTTTATATTCACGAAAGAATAACATATTAGTAACTCAGAGCTTTCTGTCATCTGCGCCAGTGCTCTGTGGGTTTGACAATATTTCTCTGGAACTTAGTATTGGAACATTTATAAAAAAAAAATTCCATTAAAGTATAATCAGTTTAGTATTATTATTTCTTTGTACAATTAGTAAAATGAAATAATAATACTTAATTATCACTAGTTTATTCGCACACAATGTAAATAGCATTTTGAATAAATCAAATCGAACATATTAATTTTGAGCAAAGCATCGGCTCTACAATACGTATATCGTAAAATCGCATGATTGGTAATGAAGGTAGAAGGAACGTTATATTAAAGAGAGAGATGTTATCACTTGTAGTGTGAGAGGAGTGGATTTTTTTAAATGGTATTTGGCTTTTGACACACTCAAAAAGAACTTCTCACTTCTCACTTCTCTTTGAGTGTGTCACTAAATAACTATTTTCATTCTAGGTGGAGCGAGAGGAGGGTAAGACTTTTATTGACTAGACCTCCCCCTCCCGTACTCTTTCAGTTGCCCTTTCAGTACTAGAGCTGCAGTATCTCTTTCGAAATACCCCGCAGCCCTGTCATAAATTAACATCCTTGCATTATGGTCACACTATGAAAGTGTTCTGAAGCTATACCCATCCAAATCACGACTACAATCCAGCCTCACTTACATTCCGTCTACCCACAGCCCCACACACACACACAGACACACACTCACACAGAACAGTAGATATCTACGACAACACGAGGTTATTAAATTATATTGTGACCCCTGCGCCGAGGTTAACTCCTGTAATTGGACCTCTAGCCGGCCTGATTGTTATTGCTGGCGTGATGGCGGGCCAATTGACTGGCTCGCTGTCTAGGCGGTCGTCAGATTCATTGTGCACGAATGAGATGTTTTCAGTCGTGAATTTGCCTGCTGCGGTTTTCCCGTCCGATTATAATTTAGGTGTCTTCAAGGCTAGAGCGAATAGGCTCTTAATAAGCTAGTGCGCCTCACCATCAACGATTGCATCACTGCTTACCATCAGGTGGGATCGCAGTCAAGCACTAGTTTATAACAATAAGAAAAAAGGTAGATTAACCTATCACCCACAAAACGAGACACAATAGTAAAACAATAACAGCGCGGTCTCATAGGACCGGTTGGGGATTCATGAATTAAGGATTCATTTGATTTTTCTGCGTTTTATTAGGACTACAATATCCACCAATCCACATTGTTTATTCCCAGCAGTGGGAACATTATAAGGCTGATGCTATGCTAATGGGACACAAGCCTCCTCTCTAGGAAAATGAATGGGCCGTAAACCACCACGCGGGCCCAGAGCAGGTTGATGCCTTGGTGGATGTCACATGTCTTCGAATGTTTTGATTCTAGGTCATGCCCATGTTTCCCAGTAGTGGGAACATTATAAGGCTGATTATGCTTATGTACTATCACAATAAGTTTGATTCTGTTTGAATTACAAAAATTACTTTTCCTCAAGAAAATCTTCGGTTTTATAGATACACGTGTAGGTATACACGTTTTTAGGTCTTACATACTTTCGATAATATAGGTTACATCTCATCATAATGAACTTTTTCCATCTGAATTTTTCCACACAAATGATTACAAATACGAATGAGTGCACACCGGTTATTTTTAGTACCCTTAGTTAAAACTGAATACCTTGGTCTTCTGCAATGTTAATTTTTGCTGCAGTTGTACAAGAAGTGATATCATGTGAATAATAACACGAACAAATGATATAAGGAACCAGCAGGTATTTTGGATTGCCGTAACCAAAACAAAATACCAATCCAAAATACCTATTGGTGCCGTAACGGGAACAGCTTGGGTGCCGAAACCTTTGGTGCCGAAAAACTTAGTGCCGAGATAGGAATATTTCACTATAAGAACAAGATTCTTGATTTGTCATGTTTTAATTGCTTAAGTGTGTATAATTTACTTGCTTTCATATTTAATTACTCAGATACCCGCGAAACGAGACACAATAGTAAAACAATAACAGCGCGGTCTCATAGGACCGGTTGGGGATTCAAACGTTAATAAGTTACAATAGTTATTTGTGCAACAAGAGAGCAAAGTTGGTTTTTGCCGCGAGTGTTGATTTTGAATCCCGAGTAAGCGAAGGATTCTATATTTGAATCACGAGCGTAGCGAGTGATTCTAGGTTAGAATCCTGAGTGCAGCGAGGGATTCAAAGACACGAGATGCAAATAACTTTGGTCTCGTGTAGCACATACAACTTTTCACTTCAGCAGCGAGAACAAATAATGTAAAGGTAATAAAAAATACAACTTGATAATATTTAAACCACATGTATATTTGTAAAAATTAAAAGTAAAATTATTGCAGTTTTATAATATATTAGTTACATACATTATTCCATTGATTAAAAATATCATAAGCTTTAAGATATTTTTCGCGAGACTTTTCAGGCAGGAAACTTAATTCTGCATTTTTTACATACTACTTCAATTCTTCCGGTGTTAAATCGCAGACATCATCACTGGATTCACTCATATTTATTTATTATTATTTTAATAATATCCAACGTGTATCGCACTTTGTAGCTAGCGAACAGAAGAAGAAAACAATAAAAAATTAAAGCCCGCTATTTTTTAAAGATGCGTTCGGAAATTGCACTATTACTAAATTATTCTGTCACAATAAAGATTGTTAAAACTTTAAATAATTATATAGATACATGATAAACTTCGTATTTTTTAATTCAACATCTCTTTATTTGATCATAAAAAAATATAATTCGATTATTAAGAGAAAAGTATAATAATTACATTTAAACCTTGATTTGAAATTTTATAGGTGACGTGTTTCCGAACGTTTTATTGTTGGTTTCTTTTTTGAGCCTATTATATATGGAATTTGAAAATCGAACTTTGAATCGACTTGTTTCTATCTCTCGCTCTTTTCGTATCGAAGTGAAAGTGACAGAACAAAGTGAAGTTCAAATCTTTCGAATGTTGTGAGTAGACCCAGCACTGACTCTGCATTTAAAAAAAATAATTAAAAAGTTACTTTGTCTCACGCTCGCAGCAAAATCGAATTTTGCTCACTGTCTTTAAACTGCAAAACATACTTGTTTGAGGTGCTGAGGTGAAATAGTTATTTGTGCAACAAGAGAGCAAAGTTGGTTTTTGCCGCGAGTGTTGATTTTGAATCCCGAGTAAGCGAAGGATTCTATAACTGAATCACGAGCGTAGCGAGTGATTCTAGGTTAGAATCCTGAGTGCAGCGAGGGATTCAAAGTCACGAGATGCAAATAACTTTGGTCTCGTGTAGCACATACAACTTTTCACTTCAGCAGCGAGAACAAATAATGTAAAGGTAATAAAAAATACAACTTGGTAATATTTAAACCACATGTATATTTGTAAAAATTTAAAATTAAAAGTAAAATTATTGCAGTTTTGCAAATTAAAAGTAACAGTTTTATTTGGAACCGATATAAAATAATAATATCCAACGTGTATCGCACTTTTTAGCTAGCGAACAGAAGAAGAAAACAATAAAAAATTAAAGCCCGCTATTTTTTAAAGATGCGTTCGGAAATTGCACTATTACTAAATTATTCTGTCACAATAAAGATTGTTAAAACTTTAAATAATTATGTAGATACATGATAAACTTCGTATTTTTTAATTTAACATCTCTTTATTTGACCATAAAAAAATATAATTCGATTATTAAGAGAAAAGTATAATAATTACATTTAAACCTTGATTTGAAATTTTATAGGTGACGTGTTTCCGAACGTTTTATTGTTGGTTTGTTTTTTGAGCCTATTATATATGGAATTTGAAAATCGAACTTTGAATCGACTTGTTTCTATCTCTCGCTCTTTTCGTATCGAAGTGAAAGTGACAGAACAAAGTGAAGTTCAAATCTTTCGAATGTTGTGAGTAGACCCAGCACTGACTCGGTATTTAAAAAAAATAATTAAAAAGTTACTTTGTCTCACGCTCGCAGCAAAATCGAATTTTGCTCACTGTCTTTAAACTGCCAAGCATACTTGTTTGAGGTGCTGAGGTGAAATAGTTATTTGTGCAACAAGAGAGCAAAGTTGGTTTTTGCCGCGAGTGTTGATTTTGAATCCCGAGTAAGCGAAGGATTCTATATTTGAATCACGAGCATAGCGAGTGATTCTAGGTTAGAATCCTGAGTGCAGCGAGGGATTCAAAGACACGAGATGCAAATAACTTTGGTCTCGTGTAGCACATACAACTTTTCACTTCAGCAGCGAGAACAAATAATGTAAAGGTAATAAAAAATACAACTTGGTAATATTTAAACCACATGTATATTTGTAAAAATTAAAAGTAAAATTATTGCAGTTTTATAATATATTATATACATTATTCCATTGATTAAAAATATCATAAGCTTTAAGATATTTTTCGCGAGACTTTTCAGGCAGGAAACTTAATTCTGCATTTTTTACATACTGCTTCAATTCTTCCGGTGTTAAATCGCAGACATCATCACTGGATTCACTCATATTTATTTATTATTATTTTAATAATATACAACGTGTATCGCACTTTGTAGCTAGCGAACAGAAGAAGAAAACAATAAAAAATTAAAGCCCGCTATTTTTTAAAGATGCGTTCGGAAATTGCACTATTACTAAATTATTCTGTCACAAAAAAGATTGTTAAAACTTTAAATAATTATGTAGATACGTGATAAACTTCGTATTTTTTAATTCAACATCTCTTTATTTGATCATAAAAAAAATATTCGATTATTAAGAGAAAAGTATAATATTTACATTTAAACCTTGATTTGAAATTTTATAGATGACGTGTTTCCGAACGTTTTATTGTTGGTTTCTTTTTTGAGCCTATTACATATGGAATTTGAAAATCGAACTTTGAATCGACTTGTTTCTATCTCTCGCTCTTTTCGTATCGAAGTGAAAGTGACAGAACAAAGTGAAGTTCAAATCTTTCGAATGTTGTGAGTAGGCCCAGCACTGACTCGGCATTTAAAAAAAATAATTAAAAAGTTACTTTGTCTCACGCTCGCAGCAAAATCGAATTTTGCTCACTGTCTATAAACTGCAAAACATACTTGTTTGAGGTGCTGAGGTGAAAAATATATTAAGAAATAAAAGCCTAAGTATACATAAATAAAAGTCACAATGTTAACTCACAGTTTTTGTGGTGTGGTATGGATTAATAGTTTGAAGTATTTCCGTTTTGGCACCCAGATTTACGGCACCAAAAGTTTTGGCACCCAAGGTATTCCGGATTCGGCACCAATAGGTATATTGGATGGTAGTAACCAAAATACAAATCCAAAGAAAATGTAGGTGCCGAAACTTCAATATTTTTAATGAAATAAAACGTATTATTTAATAACTTTTCGTTCTATTTTATGTTTACTAAAAACTTTTTATTTCATTGGATACAGTTCCAGTACAACAAAATAAATGTCTTAAATATTAATTTGACTCATTTATGTATTTTTTAAGTTCTCAGAAGTAAAAATTACATCCTGACTCTTATTTTTTCCACAAAACTGATGCAACGCTCAACCGGCATGCTCTGATCTCCCCACAAAACAAATGAGTGTAAACGAGAATTTCTTTGTTGGTCAATATTCATAATTGAATGATTTCGAAAGCACTCATAGCGATTAGTTGTGTCGCCCTCCGACGAAAGTTGGCGACAGCAGGGGTGGGCCACTGTAGGGATGCTTTATCTTTATGTAGATTTTAAAATAAAAAGTTTAAGTTAGGTTATACCTATAATCATCATCATCTGCCTAGCCTTTTCCCAACTATATTGGGGTCGGCTTCCAGTCAAGCCGGATTTAGCTGAATACCAGTATTTTACGAGAAGCGGCTGCCTACCAGACCTCCACAACCCATTAACTGAGGTAACACGGTACTTATGGCAAGACTGGAGTCAGATTTACTGGCATCTGACTATCCGTAACAACTGTCAAAGATCTACAAATGACAGCGGTTACCTACGACTTAACCTGCTATTCGAGGCACGGAGGAAACTCGGTATGTTAAGATAGTCACCCATCCACAGACCAACCTCGGCAAGCGTTGCTTAACCTTAAAGATAGACCCGTGCGGCTGTTATTGTCTAGCCACGATATGAAACTAAGTACACTATTAAATAGTTAAGTGAACTAAGCAGCATCCAAACGTTGTGGAGCCCTGGTCTGACCGACAGCCGCCCGCATGACGCGGCTCCGTCACTCGGCAATTATAATAACTCGCCACGCCGTCCCATTGACGCCGTTACCGCCATTACTGTCCACACTGCGCTTTGTCATGTTCGCCTGATGGACATCCTTCGGATAGCTGGGGACGTCGACTGGTATGGATCAAAAGCGGTTGGATTGGGATCGTAAAACATTGACGTTTAAAGGCATTATCTATATGCTGGCCTAAACTAAATACAACTAAATAAAAACACTAAATTATAGAGTCAAAAATCTCCTCCACATCGCTGTCGAGGGATAATGTAGGTATCTAAAAGAATGGTGGCATTGTCACGTTGTATGGTATATCCCCTATCCAAGGTAAACGCCAGCCCTTGGTCAACAAGACATTTCGACTGATCTGTGAACAACTTGGGAGTACTCGGAGACCACGATCCGATTTTTTTTAGGATATATCTTTATAGATCTTTTTTTATTCTACTGTAATTATAGTTAGTTGACTCGCTAGGCCGTCCGATTGCCGCCGTTACCGCCATAACTGTCCACACTGCGCTCTGTCATCTCTGCCTGCTGATGGACACCATTCGGATAGCTGGGGACGTGGTGGTTGGTTAGGGATCGTGATAATGACGTTGATAGTCATTATCAATATGCTGGCCTAAACAAAATACAATTAAATAAAAACACACTAAATTCATCATCATCATCTGCCTCTGTGATCTGCCTAGTCTTTTCCCAACTATATTGGGGTCGGCTTCCAGTCAAGCACTGGAGTCAGATTTAATGGCTTTTAACTATCCGTAACGACTGCCAAAGATCTACAAATGACAGTATCGATAAATGATAAATGATAAATGATAAATGATATTTATTCTGCAAATAGGTTTTTTCAAACTCTTTTACACGTCAATTTTTTTTTTTTGGACTTTTTTTTTTTCGTTACTAGATGAGGCCGGTGTTTCCTAACTGACTACCCTGAGAAGAAACACCGAAACAAACTCACTCACTATCAACAATGATCTACAATGAAAAACACACTAAATTATAGAGTCAAAAAACTCCTCCACATCACTGTCGAAGGATAATGTAGTGTCTAAAAGACTGGTGGAATTGCCACGTTGTATGGCAATGCTTATCCTATGTCCGTGGTAAACGCCAGATCTTGGGTCACGCTAAGTGTCTACAACACATTTCGACTGATCTGTGTACAACTTGGGAGCAAATTTTTTTTAGGATCTTTTTATTATTATTTTTATTCTACAGTAATTATAGTTAGTTAAGTATTTTTTATTTAAATTATCCGTGTAGGTAAATATGGCGATATGTAACTTTTATGTTGCTAATCTTGTAAATAAGAAATTTCGTTGACTACCAAACAATAGTCAATTGCGCCTCAATAGATATAGTTTTTATTAAAATCTCTGTTACTCCAATGAGTCTTAATTTTTGAATTCAGCCGTTCTTCGAATCGATTCTGCAAAGCCACGCATATATTTCATGATTTGTACTTTTGATCATGATTTAATTTTATTTATTTATTTCAATCTCATGTCCAGTAGTGCCACACATCCATAGTGGCTATTAGAGTCAACCAAAAAAATTAAATCAATTTTAGACTTTAATTTTACTAATTGAACATAAAAACCAACCACCAAATAAAGCTCTAAAATTAAATGATGGTCATTATCACGTAGTTTATGTTATTTACGACTACTATCTAACCCTACATCGCTCGTCGCAGCGGTCGTCAGCGGAACGAATCGCGTTAAAGCGCGCTTTGCTGACAAACCATCACATCACTAAGTTATTATGTGGTACAAGCTAAGAAATGCTGGCGTTAAAATGTTCTGTATTTGCTTTGCTTCGGGTAGGACTTAGAAATCCTGATGAGCTTAACAGTTTTAAGAACAGATAAACTTCTTTGAACGCGTTTATAAGGGAGTTTTTGCTCTTAGCGGTTTAGAAACAGTCACTTTGGACAAAATAACGTTCTTAAATTTAGAATAGGTAACTGCTTTAACTTTACGTTAGAATAAAAACCTGTTTTTTACTAAGTTGGTTTGTATAGCAGAATGTTCTTTCAGTTGTATGTCCATTTGACGATATTAACTGAACTGTTGAAGGGATGGAGCTACATACTGTGTATAGTTATCTATCCCTGTTTTTCTCTCGCACGCCTGGCTACAACACGACATGGTAAGGTCCATGTTCTAGTAATTCTGTCTGCTCTCTTTATGTATGTGTACAGTTCCTGGCACGTAAGAGTCGTTAGTTGCGCAGAAATCGTTTTTTAGATCCGATCCGGCATGCGATTGGTGTGTAGCAGTATTATAATAGTAGTCTATGATTTGTGCGTTAGTCGACTTTTGCCCCCGCATTACGTCGACGTCCTGTTCGCTCATTCGCTTTTTGTGCACCATGCGCGCATTTACCCCCACTACGTCAAATCTTGCCAAGTTACGTTCCGGGTACTGTAGACTTTTGTCTTCGTTTGCCCGCGCCACGTCGATCATGTCCTGTGACTTGGACCACGTACCAGTGTTACCCCTTTGGTCCTCCGGGGTCACAGCAGTCACGGTGTTTCAGCTAAATGGTTTATATCTGGCGGGTCACGGAGTGTCCGTCCGTCAATTAATAACAATCAAACTAATGTTTATCACATAAATCAACATTACATTATTGGTTTTAAAGTTTTTTCGTGATATATTGCGGTTGGTCTAGTTAATGATTTTAAATACCTACTCGGCAATGGACCCTGTTTGGTAATAATAGTTTCCTTGTGGTTCTTCATGCCACTTGAATGCAATCAGCATTGATCAGGCAACTGCTATGTAGTGCTGCTATGTGAACAGCAGGCTTAGCCAAGTTAACAATCTCTGATTGTTAATGCTTCGTACGTCTGTTTTCAACGTTAAGTCACGTGGTTAGAACAAACAAATAGAAAATTCCCAGTCTGGACCCTACAGTTTGCTGACATCTCTTTGAGGCGCGCGTGGAACAATACGCGCCATCGACGACATGGGCTTGGTCCAGACTGTTATCAGACGTCCGGACGGCGAGCTACCCATTGCTCGCCATCCGCAAGCATGCGCCTACGGTGGCGTGAAATCGGGATCAGATTCCCGGCGGGCGGGGTCGTGAGGGCCAGGAGGTGCCCTCTCGCGTGCGGCAACCTTCTTCGCTAGCATTACTGCTTCGCAGAAGGATGCAACCGCCTGCTACTCCTCCTCGCTCATTCTCCCCATACTTATACAGGCTTTGTTCTTGCATCTTGTACCTAAAAGTTAGGAAATATATCAATCTTTGTCAGTGTTCTTGAGGCAGTTTTACATTGCGTCGCATGCTTGATGTTGAGTTACAGACTACCACTTATCGGTTTAGTCATCATCATCTACCTAGCCTTTTCCCAACTATCTTGGGGTCGGCTTCTAGTCAAGCCGAATTTAGCTGAATACCAGTATTTAACGAGGAGCGGCTGCCTACCAGACCTCCACAACCCATTAACTGGGGTAACACGTTACTTCATGGCAAGACTGGAGTCAGATTTCCTGGCTTCTGACTATCCGTAATGACTGTCAAAGATCTACAAATGACAGCCGGGACCTACAGCTTAACGTGCTATCCGAGGCACGGAGGACCACTTATCGGTTGAGTACCGTAGGAATATTCCTGCGGCCGCGTCACCATTTGATTACCATCACAAAAGTATTAAACGGGAAGTTATAACGAATCCACAACAAATATATACCAAGTTGATCTTCACAGTTGTCACACAATGGCTTTATCGACTGATTACAATTAGTCGACAATGGCGGGTATTGTGCTGCCCACAATGGGCCTGGCCGCATTGTGGCCAGCAATTGGGCCGCAATGCGCCCGTATGGCCAGCCATCTTGTGTTGTTGTCTGTCTTCGTCTGTTTGTTGAGCAATACTTTGATAGATGTGACGGATAGGTTTGTGAACAGACAATGGTTTACGAGTGTGGTTTGGGTCCTGGGTTCTTTGGCTGGCCAAAATGCAATCATCACTGTCCTGCAAATAAAAGGCATTGCTTTCTTTCTTACAATCAGGTTTTTCCATCAGGCAATTCTGAATAAATAGCAATGGATAAAAAGTACACACCACATAGTTCATAGTTATATATTTACTAACATACTTTGTAAGTTTTTAATGTACTTTACTAACATTATATGGACAACTGTAGTCTGATTTAAATACATTTTATGAATTGAATTGAATGAGAGATTGGAGGAGTCATTGTAAACTCGACAACGACTTGGTATCATTTTCATTCGCCGGCCCAAAGTGTGGCGAATCGGAAATGAGATGAGTTCATAATAAGAGAGTGGTGGAGTAGTCTGAAGTTTTCTGCCTGGCCCCGCGTCATATATCTGCAGAAACGAGGGTATACAAGTCACCCCTCTACCTGGATGCCTATTCAAGTGATATCCGCAAAAATATTGTCAGGAAGTTAGTCCTCGAGGTGTGGAGGCGTTCTTGAGTGTACAGGACACTTCCTTTGATCTCTGGGCTACTCTACTGTAAAGATGGTGGACGCCAGGGTCTTTTAGTAAAAGGGTGCTCCCCTTTTCTTTTTAGGGTTCCGTACCTAAGTTGGCAGAAACGGACATTTATAGGATCACTAGTTTGTTGTCCTTGTCCGTTTTTCATGACTCTTTTTTTCAAGAACGCGTGGAGATAAGAAGCTGAAATTAATATAAAATGATCGAGTCTGTTCCACTTTAGAGCAGTGCAAAAAATCAAACTTCTAAGTCACCACAATCTAAAAATAACGCTGTTTATGCACTTGTTTTGGTACTCGGCAGGAAATAAAAACCTATAGGGTACTTTCTGCTGATCTATAATCCAGAAATTTGGCAAGCATGCTCTATACTCGATCACATCATCACTTATCATCGTGAGATAGTGGTCAAGCGCTGCTTGTCAATAATAAAAAATGACAATAACTCATTCAGCCCACAATAATAACAGAAATACAATTCCCAAAATCATCCTAAATTATAACAAGAGTGTAGCAATATTGTGTCGATTAGTATCTATTAGATGAACGTTGATTCATACAATAAAATAATTAGTATTGATGTCCCTCCGACCTCTGACCTCCCGCATGACGCGCTTTACAAGAATGTGGAAGACCAGTGTGTCTTATTACTCTGGGGTTAGGTAAGGGATGGGTTACATGAGGAAAAGATGAGAAAAAGTTAAGGTCTAGTTTTGGGTAAGCAGAAAGTTAAGACTTTTAATTCAGCATGATGAAAACTTGCAATCTCATGAAAAAATAATGTATTTTATAACAAAATTTGTGTACAATAAAGAATTAAGAAATTAGGACAAAGTCTAATGGTTGCAAACGCTACGGAGTATCACATAAAGCTTTTTTGTATAATGTTGACGATATAAAAAAAAACATTTTTTTCTTTTTATATCAATTATTTCTCTTAAAAAACAAATTCTACAATCGATTTATTTTTTGCCGAATCACCAATAAAACTGATTCAACTTTTTCACGACTTTTGGTGTCACACTAATAATATAGGTAAAGGCAAACGTTTGTATGTTTGTTACTTCTTCACACTGAAACGACTGAACAGATTTCAACGAAACTTGGTATACTGATAGTACTTTTTATATTAGGAGTATGTTCCCTTGGGATATTTTTTACTATCATGTGGGCAAACTCGCTAGTAGCAGCCAGTTTGGTATAAATTCAAGTCTAAAATAAAACTAAACCCTATGTCCACCGTCCCTTACACAATAAAATCTATTACCACAAAATATTTATTTGGTAAAATCGTCAGAATATCTCCAAATGGTGGCGGGTCGGTTCCCGATTCGTAACATTTCTCCACAATTATAAGTGAGGGCCATTCCACGATGTTATGCGGGGTGTTTGTCTGCAATTTACTTGATTTGGAGTTATTTTGTAAGTGCTTATGGTTTTGTGGGCATGTTGGTGTATTCAGACGCCATTTTCTTTTTCCCAGGCTCGTTAGTTGATGCTGTTTGTATTCTTTATGTGTGGGATCTGAATGCGTATTATTATGTTGTGATATTGGGAATATTTTGAGGAGCTCGTGGCTAGATAATAACAGCCGCACAGATCGATCTTCAAGGTTAAGCAACGCTTGCCTAGGTTGGTCTGTGGATGGGTGACCATCTTAACATAACGAGTTTCCTCCGTGCCTCGGAAAGCACGTTAAGCCGTTGGTCCCGGCTGTCATTTGGAGATCTTTGGCAGTCGTTACGGATAGTCAGAAGCCAGTAAATCTGACTCCAGTCTTGCCATGAAGTACCGTGTTACCCCAGTTAATGGGTTGTGGAGGTCTGGTAGGCAGCCGCTCCTCGTAAAATACTGGTATTCAGCTAAATCCGGCTTGACTGGAAGCCGACCCCAATATAGTTGGGAAAAGGCTAGGCAGATGATGATGATATTGGGAATATTTTACATTCTGCAGTTGTATAACCTGATCATGGATTTGATCAGCCCACGATCAGCCGATTCTGATTATTCAATGAGAATGATTATTCTCATTGAATAATCAGAATCGGCTGTGTTTTTCTGCAGTCCTAGCCAAGTTGATAAACTACAATCGGTAACGCTATTAGAAGGTCTCTTCTCAAAGTTAAGTGGCGTGGTCAGAACAAACAAATAGAAAATTCGTAGCCACGTTCTCAAACTACATCTTATAGTTTTATGGTATACATAATAGCCACAGACAAGTGAAAAAATGAAAATCACCAAATAGTCGACTTTTTAAATCACTTACGGCTTACTTACCTACTGTAGAAAGAGATTCCACACGAAACGGTCGTAATTTGGTTAGGTCTGCTGGGCGAACACTATTGTAGAAACCGATTTTTGCAATATTCGCCTATTTATTTTACCTATTTGAGATAAAAAATGTAAACCGAAACACGGTCACTTCTTACCATTAGATGGGATCGCAGTAAATACACTGAATTTAAAATCTATCCGTAATTTGTGATATGAAGTTTACGTAGTTTTGTCACACTTTTTCTCACCTAAAAAGGCAGCACGTTTAAAAAAAAGTGTGGTAGACTCACCAAAAGAAATCCATTCACGAAGTTTCAAATAGGTATTTATTTATTAAAATTACAAGTACGGTAGTGGCACAGGTGGCACCTATGTAATGCGACAACTTGTATGTTTTTATCAGTTAACAAAATGGGTGCCACGTCCCTATACTAGACAATTCTCTCTCGACAATATTACACAGCAACAAGTCCTTTCTCCCAATCTAATCTCACCTCCCAGTTGATAAACATTTCCTCTAAGACTTAACAAGGAAATTAGTGTAATTGCGCTAATTACGGCAAGTGGGTCGCTGGTAACAAGCCTGCATCGGACCGCACGCGCGCCGCTTCGGTTCCCGGCTACGACACGCTTCAAGGAGGGTTTTTGAACTTATCAACTTTGTGGGTGGTTAAATTGTTTATATTCATGTGATCTATGAGATATTTGACTGTACTATTGTTCAACAATGGTCATGTATAAAGTAGTAGTACAACAAGGTAACATGTAGTTGTATCGTCTGTTTTTTATACCCTGACCTAAATTGACACAGGTAATGTCAAACTTACAGTAATGTCATTTTAGTCTCAGGGTATAAAAACAGACATTAGTTACAAGTTTATTCTATTCTAACATTTTTGAGCAATCGAGTCTTAATATGTTTGATTTTCTTAGATTAATTATTGCCCATGAGATGGTGTGTTTTCTTTTCTAAGATCGGTGTTACCAATAATAAATTCTAGGCTTATGTCACAGAAGCCACCGTTAGCACGTTGCGGATGAAGACCAATACCGAGCTTAGACCGAGTTTCAGTCATTGCAGGCTTGTAGTGTTCCACGCACCGTGGCTGAGTGTGTGGCTGATACGTTGCACATCGCGGGTTCGATTTCAGTTCGGAACAAGAATTTGTATGGCCTACAGATAGGTACGGTACTGGCTCTGGGTGTTATTTGGTTATATGAGTTAACATGTGTGTGAAAGCACCCACGATACACTGTAGTAGTGAGGGACAACGTTTTATTGAAACGAAAAAAAGAGATGTCAGTAAACCGTAACCTGCTAGGGGAATTTATAAAAAGGAAACTTGTGGTCCTAGGAAGCATGGGACGATTGAAGGACACAGGTGTGTTTGTAGACAGTAAGAGTCTGATATCCTAAATCAAACTACCTAAGTTAATAAAAAAAGAAGCTACGGCTGTAAATCAACCAGTCACAGGCACTCTTAAATCGTTAAGAAGGCAGTCACTCAGAAAAATTATAAACAAACAATCTTATCAAGTCACACAATAGCAAGCGAATTACGAAGCATTTTCCGATATTGTGTCTTGTTTAGTATCCAGTTTCGTTTCTCTTTTTCGTCACCTCTCTTCATCTTTGTAGCCATACTCTTATAGTTACACACGTCTATAGATTGTCAGACTAGTACTTCAGTCTTCCTGGACTCTCGCTAGACTCATCATATTTTTCCAACCTCGCAGATCCATCAATCGTCATCACCATTTACCGACAGCCGCTGTGATCTTGATCCGTGTCAAATAATGAGTTTCCAGGTCAACCGGAGTGGTTCTAGGTAACCGCGGAGACCACCACGTGTATGTGTTTACTTCGCGCGCCTGCTACTCATCACGGTTTTGACACATCACACGATCCATCAGCATCCACCAGATGATGTAACTGACGAGAACTTTGTAGACGAAATTGTACTTAAAGATGTTGGTGGTGAAGTTGATATTTGAATGGATTTGGTTAGGGAGTTAAGCGGTATTGGAAATGGTGTTGCTATAAATTAGTTTGTTCTAAACAGTATTAGGTTGTATTCAAATGATATTGATTTTGAACTTTGTGGCGATGACGGTAAGGTTGGTAATAGTCTGGAAGGGGGTACAATCATAGGATTAGAAGTTAGTAAAAATGTAAGTAATATAAGTAAAGGGCGCGTGATCTGTGAGATCAAAGCGGTAGTGATCAATCCGCCGATGCGCGGGAGTGCGCGCGGGTGATCTTGATCCTTTCGCTTCAGATCCAGCTGATTGCGTCATTACCAATTATAATCATGATTCAGTGATCATTAATGATGTCGTTTAGACGATAAGCTTAGTGGTTATTAAACTCATTTAGTTTTGGGATGATGTCAAATAAGATTTAGATGATTTATCTGTTAGAATAAACCATTCTTTTGGTAGATAAAGCTAGAGACTAATCAGAATTGGACGACCACGTTAGAAATGATGATTAAAGTAGAAAGTAGTATTGAAATTTTTCACAGACACTAAGCTCAATAACAAACAAGACATTACCTTGAGTTTAAAGAACCCCAATATAAAAAGAATCAAACAAATTTCCTGCTCCTGAAACATGTAAAACGATCAAGTAGTGGCGCGCGCGCATGGCCGCGCTCTCTTTGATGTGGCCGGTGTTTACGCGGCCGGCGGCCTGTGTTTGCTATTAAACAAACCCACTCGTGTCGGCCAACAGCCAACCCTGGCGAGACGTTGGCCCAATGCTCTCCTGGGGAGAAATGGTGAGATTGAACTTGAAAGCGGAAGTAGGTATGTATGTGTCAGTAAGAATACGCCTAACAACTAACACTAAACCGACAATGACGACGACTAATACTAAAGTTGTCTAAAAATAAAAGTTCCGTTTTGACATTGGTCATCGCGATGTAACTAGTGAAGAAATAAAATACTAGAATACTCGCAATATGTTTATTGAATGCGTCAAAAAATGTGTGTATTCTTTTAAGTAATCCTCACCATCAACGATTGCATCACTGCTTACCATCAGGTGGAATCGTGGTCAAGCACTAGTTTATACCAATGAAAAAACTAAAAACTAACTAAAGTATGACGTCAAAAAACTCTTCCACATCGCTGTCGACCGGTATTGTGCCCAAAACACTGGCGGCATTGCCACGCTGTATAGAAATGCTTATCTTAACGTCTTTAAGTAATCAATTATATAATTATTATATTATTTCTTTCAGTTTCGCTCCAAATTACATTCTCAAATGTCAAAAGGGCCTGTTTATTTTGTGACAACTTTACTTCAAGTCTTAGGGCCTATTTCACCACATATGATTAAGTTTTGAGTATCTTACTTGGCAGATAATTTCATACAAATTCTGTCACATTTTTGAATTTATTCAGCGAGTAGTGGCTACTCGGACATTGTGAAACAGGCCCTTACTGTAAAATTATATGACTTAATCGTAATATGAGTGCGTGATATGACTTAATTTTAGCATTGATAGTTCGAAAGAGTTATTTTGGCCCTGGACTGCAAAGGGCACCTGCAAACCCACTTGCATTCCGCAAGTGGGTTTTAGTCAGTAAAACCAACTTGGGTGTTTCGCTCTATCCAGAGAGGGAAGTGTAATCTATGAAAGAATCATCAGGATAATTTATAATCTTAAAAACGATGCCTAATTTTAAGTTAAATGCATTTCAATTTTAGTAAGGCAGGAACTGCATTACTTTATTTATAACAAAACAGTCGAAATATATTTTGTTTGTTTGTTGTTATATCAACAATCAAATTATTTATTTGATTAATACAGGTAGAAAGATACAATACAGGTAGACAGATGTTATAAATAAATATAGAGAACACTGTATCAGCACTTTATGAGGTGTGACATGTTATTATTATTAATCATCATCATCTGCTTAGCCTTTTCCCAACTATGTAGGGGTCGGCTTCTAGTCAAGCCAGATTTAGCTGAATACCAGTATTTTACGAGGAGCGGCTGCCTACCAGACCTCCACAACACTGCCAGACCTTCATGGCTAGACTGGAGTCAGAGTTACTGGCTTCTGACTATCCGTAACGACTGCCAAAGATCTACAAATGACAGTCGGGATCTACGGCTTAACGTGCTTTTCGAGGCACGGAGGAAATTTGGTATGTTAAGATGGTCACCCATTCACAGACCAATCTTGGCAAGCGTTGCTTAATCTTGAAGATCGACCTATGCGGCTGTTATTATCTAGCCACGAGTTCCTCAATTCATGAAAGGACCCACTATCAAGGATATTCAATCATTTCTCCAAAGGAGTCCAATACAGCTTAAGCAAATTCGACCCGAGATTAGAAAAGCGGTCAGCTCTGCAAGCTCTGTTGGCTTCCAACGTTGGCTGTTGGTGGTGCGAGCTGGTGTTTATTACGGCATTCGTTCGGTTTGGCCCAATGAGCGATATTGTGTGTAAACAACACCGTTCTGCTTCCATGTTGGGCCTGCCGCAAGGTACAGGCGATTGCGATAGGTATGTTCTTGTCTACATGTTGTTACTACATTGTGTGTATGTATGTGTGCCATCATCATCATCATCTCAGCCGAAAGACGTTCACTGCTGGAGATAGGCCTCCTCCAAGCGTCGCCACAACGACTGGTCCTGTGCGTTTCGCATCCATCGGATTCCCATGACTCTCTTCAGGTCATCGGTCCACCTTGTTGGAGGCCTCCCAACACTGCGTCATCGTGTGCCATTTTTTTTATTTCTTTCTTTCTTTCCTTCTTTCTTTCTTTATTTCTCCCAGACATGCAGCTGAAAGGTAGCTAGCCAATTAAGAAACTATTTTGATAAGTCCTAGTTCTCTTACGGCCGAAACCAATAACTTATCGATCTCCAGTTTTGGCATACTGGAGATTGTAAAACAAATGATACAAAACAAAAATTATCATGTTTTCTGTTGTCTCATTTGTTTTTCAATCGCCGATATGTGATAGATAGGTTATTGGTTTCGGCTGTTAGCCTACTACCTCTTTTTTTTTGTGGGGTTTAGACTTTAACTGAGTAAAATCCATCGTGTGCATTTATTTGCCTTTTGCGTTCTGGGCCACGGTTACAACTTTTCTTTCGAACCTTTCCACTACGCTAAAAATTGTGTACAGAAGTACACTAGTATTGCAGGAGTACACAGATATTGATATTTACGTAACGAAAATACACTATTTCTGAGTGCATTTTTTATAATATTGGATCAGGACCAAATTGTGTATGTGCGAACTACGGACGAGATCATTCTGATCTTCTGAATGATTTCGTCCGTAGTAATAAATTATGCAAGTTGACTTGTGTTCTGCGCAAATACTTCATTTATTTCAAATTCCTACTACAGCTTTTTCCATCGTCTCCACTGCTGGTAACTCGCTACCGCCTCCAACTTGGCACTGGTCGGCACCGCGCACTTTACTTTGAAGTGCCCTCGCGTTATTTACGAACTGTTTGTATATTTTCATATTTGCGGCCAGCACATCACCAGCCGCCAGCCCATCTCCGCGATGAACTGTGAACTGTTGCCGCGCATTCATCATTACCTATCGACCGGCGGGGTTCAGGCATTTTATTTTTGATTTAGGATTCGTTTTATCGTTGTTGGAGTTCTCAGAAGACTTGCGATTGTGTTGTTCTTCGGCTGCGTCTTGTGGAGTGATTGTGCTGGTTTTGTTAGCTTCGTTAGTTTCATAGATTGGTTTATGAATTTTCTCGTTATACTGCTGCTTTGAGTTTTTGTTGGAGTGCTAGCTAGCAACAGTCTTAATATGTGTGATTGGTCCTTCAATAATAATTGGTCTATTAGATGTTTGGTATCTTTTCGTTTGATTTATTATTTACTCACTTCTTCGTCAGAATATTGTCCCAAGGAAATATACTGCCTGGACAAAAAGTATCCTATGTGCTATTCCAGCATCTGATCTACCCAAAGGTGTGTTTCCATATCCGTCTAGATATGAGTGTGAAGAAGTAACAGCGCAGGCCTACATATGCACAACCAAATTCGCTTTTATATTTTAAGTGTATCTCTTTTCCACGTCCTTTGGCTCTGTAATTGAAAAACTAATTCCTACGGTTACTGTCTTATTGCCCGGGGTATTGTACATACTTTGTTTTGTAAACTCATTAGTATTTTTTCATGATGAGCCTTATCTCGACCTGTAAATCACGATGACGTCATCGGGAGAAGGACTGTACTTGGAAAAGTAAAAACCTGTGTTACATTCTGAGCTGCATGGCGTCGTATCGCGAGAGAAGCGATGGCGCAGTATTCGACCGAAACATGACCACGACCACTCTGTCAAGAGTGCACGACTAAGAAGAAGATGTTACATTCAGTACGAAAATATTCTTCATTCCATACCAAGGCAAATCTAACACGTACAAAAGCCATGCGATTGAATCCATACATTGTCGACTGACTCACTCGTATCATCACAATTATAATGTACGCGTGTAATCGCGTTAGTTTCCGTTGTAAGGTTTGAGGGAATTAATGCAATATTGCTTGCACGCAGCCGCAGCGGTGACGCCAGGAAACCTTGCAGGAATCATTACCATAAGCACCATAAGCTTTCTGCTCATCATTATGCTCGTGTTGGTGTTTATGTGGCTTTCAATTGAGTAGTATACCTAGTATATTCCACAACTTTACTTTGGAAGCCGACCCCAATATAGTTGGGAAAAGGCTAGGTAGATGATGATGATAATTCCACAACTTTACACACAGAACATATAAAGGAAGTTAGAAAGGAAATAGTTCCTGATTTGTATCGGAACGCGTGTCGCCGTTTGTCTCCCACTCTTTTATTTCACTACAAGCAGAAAACCAATGCCTACGCGGATTACGCACACAAATAAATAACATACACTTCGATCGTGAGTTTGTTATTGGTTGTCACACTAACGCAATTACTGCGTTTGACGTACACTCATACACGCGTAAAAATCTCATGTATGCTAGGGCGACCAAAAGGTCGATTATTGATATCGATAAAATTAATGTAATCTTGCTTCCCACTTTGCAAGTATTGTGGACTATGTGGACTTCTGTAATACATGTTGTGAACACGTACGAGTATTCATATATCATTCAACAAATAAAAAAATACATAACTGAATTATTAAAAACAATTTTATTATTAAAATTAGGATTTAACATGAAATATTTACCGTGTTTATTATTTGATTATTAGAGAAAGTCGGTTGTCTCTCAACCTTACATTTCCGGTGCTTATCACCAGTTCAAAAGGAAAAAAATATTGTCCCTGAAATAATACGGGTGCATTTTATTCTTAATCTATATTAACGATTTGCCGAGAGAAATAAATGTCCAGAATGTCCTTTTTGCTGACGACATCTCAATAGTGTTTCCATGTGACGACGGTGGCAACTTTTAAATTGAATACTGGTCGCACTATATTTAATACTAACAAAAATAGTAAATTGGCTAAAGGACCACAATTTGAAAATAAATTTCTCAAAAACTAAAATTATGCAATACAGTCCTTATCAAAAACGTTCATTGAGTATTAACTACTCATTCAATGACATACCGCTCCAGTGTGTCGATGAATTTAGACTCTTGGGACTGACAGTTGACACTAATATAAATTGGAAGGCACATATTAATTTTGTATCAAACAAACTTGCAAGTTTTGCGTATGCTTTAAATGAGTCGAAAAGATCAACCGACTTCAAAACAGCGAAGACAGCGTACTACGCGTACGCCTACTCGTGGTTAACATATGGCATTATTGTATGGGGAAATTGCGTCGAAGTAGAAAAACATTCATTTTACAAAAAAGATGTGGGAGAATTCTTGCGAATATAGACCAAATGCAGAGTTGTAAACCTTATTTTATTAAATATAAAATGCTCACCATAACAAGCATCTATATTATGGAGGTAAGCAAGTTTGTTAGAAAACATGCGTTGTTATTCCCTGTGGCTAAGAATCAAAGACCGCTGCAACGCTCATTAAGAGTAAAAAATGAATTAGCATTGCCAAGTTCAAAATTAGCTATGTTTCAATCAGGACCTCTTGTAATGTGCATAAAAATTTACAATAAATTACCGAATGAGATTAAGAACATAGAATTTGATAGTAAATTTGTAAACGCACTTAAATTGTACCTAATACAGAAGTGTTACTATAGCTTAGATGAGTTCTTAACAAATTGACATTCTGTAATATTAATATTATCAAGATTATTTGAAGATTGACGCGCATAATTGTAATAAAGACATCCAATAATTAATAAAGTAATAATTAAATGATGACAATAATAACGTAATAATAAATCTTGAATAACTTTATTTACTTAATAATGTATGCAGTTATATTTTAATTTAATTTATATTAATCAACAAAAATGTTGCAGTGCCCTAGCAGGGTTCATGTACGAAACTTATAATTTTGAGGCAAGACCTTGTCTACGTCATGAATGCAATAAATAAATAAAAAAATACATATTTATTAAGTAGCATACGCTTGCTCTCTTTTAATTTAATATTCCGAAGGTTTTCGGTGTACTTTTTTATAATTGCTTCAGATGTTTTGCAGATTAGTAGCAATTCTTTCGAAGGGTACAAAAGACCACCTTTATCTTTTGCTACTATAATTTTTTTTTTAGCTTTAATTACTTTTAATTCAATAGCTTTACTTACTGAACTCGTTATGTGTTTAACGATATATCTGTGCGGATAAGCATTTGATTTTAAGTTTATTTTCCCTGACTTTATTGTTATGTAATTATCATCATCGAAATGTTGCGAACTAATTGTGCTACATTTAGTAGGGATCCAATCAATTCTCCCAGTTGTCTCAATCCATAGTTTTCTTGTACCTGGATCTATTGGAAACCTTAATAAAAACATATTAAATCATAATTATGTCAGTTTCAATTAAAAATTTCATAAAACTTAAATACAAAAAAATACATAAAAACCTTACTCAAAATCTATTAATCGTAATAAATAATTTTATTTTAGTTATAAAGTGTACTATTGATAATAATCATTTGTATCATAGTAATTATCGACATTGTTTACAAATTGGCACAGCACTATCGATATGTCAAAATTTCGTGGAATTGTACTTTTGGTTCTCTCGCAGTGAACGTAATACATTGCGTGATCGCTCAAGTCGTGCAAAATGGTGTAGCATTTTGCACGACGTGCAAATCTATTGCAAGCAATATAATTACTATTGGTCTGATTGCGATTATATCGTTTTTGTCTACAAACTTCATAATGCTAATGTTATAATTACAAATATCACAAGTATTTTAATGTTTTTGGACTTACCGGTGGAAACAAATCACATCTCGTGCTACACTACACACCTGGCTTCTTTTCCGACACGTTACAATAGCACAAGACGGCATAATTTAATATTTTTGCGGAGCTACGTACGCTGTCAAAACAAAAGCGCAATTGCTGACCGGTAAAGTAAATTTCGGTTGATTATGAGCATTCGCTCATAATCGCGGCGCGCGTGCCACGCCCACAAGGCCTTTCTAACTTCCTTTATATGTTCTGTGACTTTACACTACGCCACTTAGTCCCAAATTAAGCAGAGTTTGTGCTATGGGTACTGGACAACTTATAAACATAATATGTATTTATAAATACATAAATAGAATAGATAAATTACACCCAGACACAGAACAAATGATAGTGCTCATGACACAAACAGTAGTAACAGCGGTAACAATAGCAGCTGTAGTAGTCGTTGCAACATCTCTTAACTAAGGTCTCTTGTGGTCTTAGCAGATATTACATTACTGCTAATCTTTATAAATTTGCATCTTGTTTTTAACCTTTTCTCAACTATCTTGAGGTTGGTTTACAGTCTTATTAGATGCGGCTGACAACCTGTGTTTTACAGGGTGCGATTGCCTACCATCCAGTTATTAACCAGTAATTCTTCTTTAGATAGACTGATGGTTAGATTTTCCACGAATGACCACTCGGACCAACGGCGTTAAGTGCTTCCGAGGCACGGGGAACACTTCGTTTATCTAGTTCATCTAGGACATTACTTGACAATAATGTCCTCGATAAACTTAGAAAAGAACGTTGACTATGAATTGAAAAATTACTTTGATTGCTGGGCATGTACCCAGTTTTGAACCCGCAACCTATTGAATGAGAATCGAATGCCTGAACCACTAAGCCATCACGAGATATGCATACAGACTGGGATTTAAAAATAATATTTCAGGCTCATCTTTCAATAGACTTCTGAATCAATACCAATAATATTATTGACCAAGCAATCTATATCCGTAAAGTTACAAGTACCCACACATATTATTATATCATCACTAAAAGCCACTATTTACATCGAGTACGATACAGAAACCACCGGAGCCAATAGCAGACCATCAAAGAGACTTTTGATATCGTATTAATCATAAACAAAATTTGTTTATGGAAACCAAAAAATCATAATAATGTATTTGAATGAATATTTTTTCAAATGCACACGCTTTTGCGTCGTAAATCTGTCAATACAGAGAAGGATTTCAGCGTGTAATGATGAATGTTTCCAGCGATCAAAGGGGCGTTTGAGGCCGGATGCTCGGGCGCGGATACCCAATCAAATGATGACCGAGTGGATCAGACTTAGGTTAGGTTGGGTGAGGATATGGGTAACAGAAAGAAAATATGACAAGGTTGAAAAAATAGGCAAAAGACAAGTATTACAATAAAAATTAGACGTTGTTTGTTCGAAAGAACCACCACCTCCTTGCAACTGGAGGAAAAAAGATGAATTTTAGTCACTAAAAGCTTGGTACTCTTGCTGCACCTAGAGTGTGAGAAGTTATTTGATCCTACAGAGTAAGTTTCCTTAAAATTCATAAAATAAATACTTTAAGAAAAACACTTGTTGCCCTAAGGCAGGTGCTGCGTAGAGTCAGCAACACAGGGACAACTGTAACAAGGTTTGACAGAGGATTTAGTCGCAGTATTCTACCATTTCGGTCCGTGCAATCCATATTGCTCGCAAAATAGTGAGTCGATGGGGCCGAAAGCTTCACACGCCTGAAGACTCAGCATTGAAAAGTTTTTCACAAGTTGGACTGACGACCTGATGAGGATTGCGGTAGTCGAATGGATGTGAGACGCACAAGAGCGGTTATTTTGTTGACACTAGGGGGTTGTCTTTCACCTAAGTTGCCATATTTTTAACTGCAATGAAGGAAGTACTGGGAGATCCATATTAGGTTATCTTACTCCGAGCCAATGTGACGTAATCTATGGCATAACGTAAGCTACAGCTGCTTCCAGCACACCATATGATTTGTGGTCCGCGGTCTATGTGCAGAACACGACGTTACATCCTATTTGACGCCATAAACTTTAGCAATCCGCCTGGCTTCGTGCGGTTTTATAATTAGACGTGTTTTGGTCCACCTGCGAATGTGGACCATTAAAAATTATGTTAGTACACTTGAAAGTTACATCTGGTGTTGGTCCTGGTTGGCAGAAAAGCTCTATATTACATGTTGTTGGTTGATCGAGGTTTTGCTGTTTAATGGTGTGTGGTTTTACCTCTAGATGAAACACTAAAGTTTGGTCAAAGTCTATGTAGCGACATCTACTACATATGACGTCACAGAATCCTGTATCGCGCAAGCAAAGTACTCCGCGCGATTGGAATAGATACAACAGCCCGAAATCATCTATCGGGCAGTTGCCCACCAGATATAACACACATCTGGTTGGAGGATCCTCCCTTTTCAATGGAGGTACGTGGGACTTTACTCTCTGTCCACATACCTCTAAAACTAATTTCAGAATCTTTACGCATTTGTGTTCCACGTGTCTCAAAGAGAGTTCAGCGAAATGGTTGGCCCATACTAACTCGCTAAAAACCTAGAGCAGATGCTTGTTAGAGCTGCGAGATTGTTAGAAAGAGTTACTGTAGCTCCGAATTACAAAGAGTAACTGAAGTAACACGGAGAGTCAGTAAATCTCTTATATTTTCTCTCGACTCTCTGGAGAAGTTATTTAATGATTTCTCACCGTAAAAAAGGGCCTATGTGCGTTATTTTTTCGTTTTAAATCTGACTCCAGTCTTGCCATGAAGTACCGTGTTACCCCAGTTAATGGGTTGTGGAGGTCTGGTAGGCAGTCGCTCCTCTTAAAATACTGGTATTCAGCTAAATCCGGCTTGACTGAAAGCCGACCCCAATATAGTTGGAAAAAGGCTAGGCAGATGATGATGTGCATTATTTTTTCAGAATGATGAATGCTCTAATAGCGTCATCATAATTATTTATTACTAAGCTAAAACAAACACGATCATACCTTGAAACGGCAGAACTAAACCACTCGTATAATTTACGTTTTGATATAAAAATCATAAAGCTCGTAGATCTGCCCGGAAACCGTTGTTTACTCGCAACAGGTGTAATTAAATCGTTGCAGGAAGTACCGCCGCCGCCATGTTTACGCGTTTACACTACCGCCCTTTGACGGCGCCGTTTGATCCACGTATTACTTTGAGAATTTAACTGAGCTTTTATAGGGACGGCTACGGGCACTGCCGCGGAGAGGCGAAGAAGTAGGGCTGTTTTAGTTTACAAGATAGTTTTGGAGTTTAATAACAATGATAATCGACAAACAAGTTGTTTTGTTTTCATTGGCATTTCATCAAACGGTGAAAACATCGTGAGGAAACCATGCATGTCCTGGAATCTAGAGAGATGAACAGTGGTGGTCCAGTGGTAACGGTCACTGCTCTGGTCATGTCCCTAGGAGAGAGTAGTAGATGTAGGTCGCGGGTTCAAACTGAGCCAGGTGCATCACAAGATGGTCAGGCTACGGGATTATTCGATAGAGTCAAAGCTGCCCTGGCACGCAAAGGGCAACTGAACGCTTTCAGTTAGTATTATCCTAAATATGATTTAGCTGCAAGAAATCGAGGTCAAAAAGTGGCACATGGCGAAGTAAATAAATAAAACAGGTGAAAATTCAGGAAATTTCGCTGCCTAACCGCGGTAACTAATTTTGACGTCCTAAAGAAAACTAATTAACCTATCGATACCCGCGAAACGAGACAATAGTAAGACAATAACAGCGCGGTCCTAAGAGACTGGTCGGGGATTCATGAATTAAAACAATCCGGGCAATATTCCGACGGGAATTAAGACAAGACAATAATTCGGTATTTATTTACATCTACAAAAACCCAATCAAATGAAACAGTCCTCTTCAGTCAGTTTTCCGCACGGATGCTTTTACGCATGTCACACGTATGACGCATGACGCTAGGCACCAAAAAACCTGACGAGGGTAGGCAGGACTGATCGATCTTACTGTTTCAAGCATAAGGGAAGTGTAGATGTGTGATGGGGACACTGCTAATCTAACCCTAGAGTGCGTCTAATGAAAGCGGAACCTGGAGTTTTTTAAAAATAAATAATTGGAAAACATTATTTAGCCGCAATTGTAGGAAATAAAAAAAATTGTGAAGTGTCATTCTTCAACTAGTTAGTAATACCACATACAAAATTTTTGGATTTAACTCTTTTTCTCAGGTCGCGCTTTCATAAGACGGACTATAGTTATTTTTTTTCTTAAACCTTTTGCACTAGGATTTACTCCTGTTTCTTTGTTGTTCGGGTGATGTTACATCTGATAAGTTTCCTTAACCTTTATTTATAGTAAGCGTGATCTGAACAGATTACTTTTGAGATATCTAGATACTTATTAAGTTCATCACCGTCATCGTTTCAGCCGTCCACTGCTGGACATAGGCCTCCTCTAAGTGTCGCCACAATGGCCGGTCTTGTAAGTCTCGCATCCATCAGATTCCCAAGTCTCGCACCAGATGGTAGGTCCACCTCTCAAGAGGCCTTCCAACACTGCGTCTTTCGGTACTTGCTCGCCACTCCAGAACCTTTATTTAGAAATGGCGTTCTCTTTAATTTTAGGGGTTTAAAGAGTTCTTCAAAACCTCTAAAAATTTGCTGAAAATAAAAAGCTGTTAAACAAGAAAGTTTAATTTTCTGAGTTCTTTGACTAATAAGTACGTACCTTGCCATGTTTATCAGAACAACTATTACGTCAAATTACTAAAATATTTGCATCAATCTTATACCTTTATATTCTCAGGAATTTGTTCTAAGTTCTTTTATTTAACAATGGCGTGTTATTAATAAAGTATTTAGTAGATGTGTCGTGATAAACGGACGGAAGCCGCGTCCGTTATTTCAGAATATAAATATTTTCGTGGCGGCTTGATGGATCGGTCGTCGATTCGCTTCCCGAGTCAGGCTAATCTTGCTGTTTATCAATATTATTGTGTTTTTTTTTGTATTTTTTATTACATGCTTTTGTGGTGTAAAAATGTGGGAAATTATTATGCAAACCTAAATATTTTCCGTTATTTTGTTATTTTATCAAGCATCAAAAGGAACTAGAAAAAAAATTGTACCGATCCCACTGATTTGTGTTTATACATATAGTAGATTAAAATAATAAGTATACAAAGCATATATAAAAATATCTTACAAGAACTGTTCAAGAATCTTAATTCAAGAGTCTTAATTAAAACTATAGATTGTTATGTTTCTGATCTTTTGTTTCTTCACTACTAGTATAAAACAAAGTCACTTTATCTGTCCCTATATCCCTATGTATGCTTAAATCTTTAAAACTATGCTACGGATTTTGATGCGGTTTTTTAATAGATAGAGTGATTCAAGAGGAAGGTTTATATGTATAAAACATACATCATATAGTAGAGAAACACTTATTATTTTGCACCCGTGCCAAGTCGGGGCGGGTCGCTAGTTAATATTAAATCTCATCAGGTATTTAGAGCTACCTTAATTCATTTAATGAAACCCAAAAATAAAGGACATGAACTTCCAACAAAACTGAAAAAAACCATAAGCACAAGACTAAATAATATCGTACTAAAATAATCACTACTAGAAGTATTTTCCTGAAACCGTACAATCAATGTACAAAAACACATCTTACAAACAAAATAAATGCCAAAAAGATCTAAAAAAGTATTTTCGACCGTGACAGGACTCGAACCTGCAGTCTTCGGATCCGAAGTCCGACGCCTTATCCATTAGGCCACACGGTCACATGAAGGGAGGCTGTATTTCAGGCTCGGTTTCAGGAGGCGAGTGTGACCTACTTGTGGAAAGGGGATGTTTTCTGTCTCGCTCGCTCGGTGTGAGTATTTTGGCTTGTAGAGTTATTGTTAGTGGCATTTTTTGAGGCCTTTTTATATATTTAAATTGTGGTAATCTCCATGATTTCTATTGATGAAGCAGCTTTGTCAGAGATTAGGGTCCTATACTGGTTTTGAAGTTAATAAATAAAGTTTTTTTTTTTTAAATTAAGGAACTATTTTTTATTTATCAATCGATGATTTCGTGTTTATTATATCGTAATAACATTTTTGTTAGATTAGAAGTAACTCTTCCTTCAACTTGGTTGTTAAACTGAGTCATGAACTCATGACCTAGTTAGTTAGGAGGACTTTTTTTGTTTTCTTTTTAGGCGGGAAATCATCCAATAACTGCTCCCACTCTAGGCAGAGTGGGAGGACGTGTCAGACTTTTATTGACTAAAACCTTCACTAAAACTCATACTTGTTATTTCTTTGCCTTGTTTTGGTCTTTAACCTACTTCAAAGAGGAGGTTCTATGTTCGGCTAATCCATGCTCTCTTTCAAACTAAGATGGATGCTGTAGAGTCTACGTAATTGTTGGTCTACAGTATAGACCAACAGTTACGTATACATGTCGTTGACTTCTAACGTTTGACGTTGCAGTAGCATTATCGGCCTTGTAATGTTCCCACTGTTGGGACTCAAACCTCCTCTATAGGAGAGGGAATGGGCTGTAATCCAACACGCGGGCCCAGTGCAGGTTGATGGATGTCACATGTCTTCGAATTTTTGGTTCTAGGACATGCCGGCTCCCTCACGATGTTTTCCTTCACCGTTTTGAGAGCAGTGGTGATGAAGTAAATTACACAAAGTAATGCGCCTGGCTGGATTTGCCTGGCTGAAGAGTCTCCTAACACAAGTAACTCCTTGCTTAAAAGGTGAGGTGAAGGTATCTAAATGCCTATTGCAATTGAAATACTCAATTATTTTTTATTTTTTTATTTGACGTTGGTGTCTGACTTATGTAATGAAAATAAGCGTTTTCACAGGTAGCTGGACCTGATCCCTCAGTGCTTCTACTTGGTAAATGTTATATTAGAACACCTTCATTATGGCTGGTTCTTACGAGATTTCAGTTTTAAAGGCGCAATCGTAGACTAAGCCGCGCTAGTGTAATGCCGGCCGCTCCTCAATACCTGTTAATTTAGTGACGTTATATTGGTCAGTTTAAACCGTAGGTACCATTATATCGTTTTGTAATTATTAAATTCCTGCTCAAGCTATATATAGCACACTGCTATGCTCTGTCCACTGTTGTAGCATTTGCAGTAGATATCGCTCAGAAGTCGTCTTTAATATTCCCTAGGCCAGGCAATAGTTGATCTTAAGGCAAATCCATCTTTGTCCAGTTCAGAGCTTGCTGCGTAACTGATTTGTCGAAAAAGGTCTGCTTTCTTAGAAGCTACTTTTTAAAATGTAGAGCCACCACAATCATGTTGAACATCAACAAAGTTAAGTTTCGACTAATTTAATTTAACAATATTACAAGAATACCATTTCATACGCTTGTCAACTTTATAAAACTCACTTCAATCGAAACCACTACCAACACCACCTCACAAACTCGACCCACTATCCTATCTCAATGGCATAAAGTCCAAATCACAATAACAAACGTTTTAGGAGCTGTAAATGTTAATGTTGTTCCACGAAAATGTAGTTTTATGATGAATCGATGTGTGATGGTTATCGGCAAGACGGATAGATGTCGCTGGTGATGGGTCGTGGCTCATGGCGGATGGCCCATGGGTCATGGGGCTGTTCTATGGGTTATGTATTAGTGTCGATGGAGAGATATTCATGGTATCCGCACAGATGACGGCAGACAGTTGCTTGCTAGTGATAACTTATGAAGTTCCCATCCGAAAAAATATTTTTATTAGAAAAAAAGAAATAAATATATTACTTGGCCATAATTTAAATTGTCACTTACGGGATATCTTCCGTGATTTATGTTTATTTTGAGTTCCCGGGTTCCGGGTTCCGGGTTCCGGGTTTTGGGTTTCCGGTTTTTTTTGATAGCCTAAAACAGTGTTTACTTGGCCATGTCAATTTGACTGTCTTCCCGTCTGATTGTAATTTGGGTGTCGTCGAAGCTAGAGTGAATAGGCTCTTAATAAACTAGTGCGCCTCAACATCAACGATTGCATCACTGCTTACCATCAGATGGGATCGCAGTCAAGCACTACTTTATATTATTAAAAAATAATTGTCCTTGGTAATAAATAAGGAAAGCTGGTATAGGTACTCTATCTCAATCTATTAACCTATCAATACCCGCGAAACGAGACACAATAGTAAAACAATAACAGCGCGGTCCTATGAGACCGGTCGGGGATTCATGAATTAAAGTAATGTTTACAAAAATTGAGTGGTTATCCAACATATTATATTTCTCACTATAAAGATTATTTATTTGGGTTAACTTTAACATTTTGTCATTGTAAACTCAAAGTATGGGCATATCACAAATGACTCGTCAATTGTTTTTAAAAACAAAACAAAGGACAAAGCGATGACCCTCATTGTTGTCTATGACTTTAAAATATTACTCTCATTGTGAACTTCGGAACACTAGACTTCGACTGTGAGAAACTTGTCCGAAGTGTACTCTAAAGTTTACGTATTTGACATCTATTTTTGTCCGACCAAGACAAGGAGTGTCCGTAAAATAAACTGCCCAATTACAAGTTGCAAATGTTGATGTATTTTGTAAAATATTTCATGTTATTTGTTTCTGTGTCCGCTATTGTCGTCCTGCAGTTTCAACTTCACCTCAAATAGGTCGATTTTCTCGCTAGTCTTGTTATGAAAGAAAAAAATATTGTTTCTACTCTGTTAGTGGCACATTATTTCTCGTTATTTATAAAGGTGAGTCAAGTAAAGATAATAAGTTAAATTATGATCGTAGTCTTACACCGTTATTGCCTGTGTTCTGCAGACGCGAGTACAATGATATTGTTGTTCGCACTTGTCGTACACGGAATCCTATCACCTGGAACTTAATAATTTACTCATTAATATGTTTTGTAAAGGGCAAACAAGAACCACTATCACAATGTAGGTCAAGCTCCTCCATATTAATTTTTGAAATTGTATTCCAGTGTTTTGTCTTGAAACTAGAAGTTTGGAAGTCTTTTCAAATGCTTGCAATGTGTGTGTCTTACGCATTATTTAAGTGTTGCATCATACGTGGCTGAACGCTACTAGTGCACGAACAAAACTTTCGAGAGAGAAAAAAAAGAAAAAGCGATTCCATATTCAAAGTGTGGCGACTCGCGCTCGCGTCACTCATTGTCTCTGCCTAATAAATATGGCGGGTAATGTTGACGGATGGCGCGCGCTTCCACGGCGCCACCGGGCCACTGTTGACGACGCTCGCTGTTGCTCCAACCCGCATTGTGCCACTTTTGTCCCTAACACGTTAGGAATTCAAAATAAATGAGCTGAGCTACTGATTTGAATGTCAATACTAAGTTAATACGGTAAGGTGTTGTCTAAAACCAAATATGTGGAATGAGTGACCGGGCCCGTTTGGACGCACTCATTGTGCTTGACACTTACTTATTACAAACTTACGTGATTCATGGCGATGTTTCACTAAGTTATTGTGTGTTTTATGACCTTTTTATTTGTGTGTTATTTAAATAATAATGTGCTTTAATTTAGTTGAACTGTTTGCATATTTGGTGTGAGTGAACTCGGTTTTAAACTTCTAATGAATATAATTTTAAAATACTATCGTATTTTTGTAGTAGTTGTCTGTGTGTATTAAATATGTATTTCCATCTTAGCATTACGGTTTATTAAACATACAGTAGCAACATTTTTACATACGGCGCATAATTTTCCAATCAAAGTCGTTATTAATTGGAAACAACAAAAATATACACATCACATGCATTTTAATAAAACATTAAATGTAATCAATTCACACCCAATAGAATATCTGAAGGCAATTACTCATTTGACAGCCGTGCTTACCATTCCAACTTTGATCTTTATTCCGGAAACAATAAGGTTGAAAATCCCGTGTCATTTTCGTGTAACAGTAAAAGGGAATAAAGGTAATTTCACACTGGTTCGATGTCGTGCCTGGCTGCAACAAATCGCGCGACAAAATAAGTTAGCGATCACACGCGGCGACGTTCATTACGCGCGAGATTTACGTGGCGAGGCGACTGCGAATACCTCGCCGACGACCCAATGTAATCGGACGCGATGTTTTAGGTAATAACTGCTTCAGACCTTTTTTTTTGTTTTGAATAACTTAATAATTGTGAATGTGTTGTTTGGTATTCGGATTCATTATTGAGTGTTGTTTTAATTGAGTTTTTGTTAGCATTTTTGTTGATGTTGGTGCTTTGTAAGAAATCTTTATAAAAAAGAAAAAATGTATTTAGATTCAGAATATATCTAGCTAGAGTATCTCGCTTGAATATGGGTACAACATTAAAATAATTAGAAGTAAACTTGTAAAGTTAATTTAAAAGATTTTTGATAAATTGCTTAATAAAAAGGCTACGGCGTAGGCTGCTACGCCGTAGCCCTTTCCTACGCTACGAAATATAGAAATATTTTAGCCCGGTAACTTTCTAAAATCTATGTAATTTTATTGTTATAATTTTTTTTTGTTGATAGTAAAGAAACTAACACATAGAGTATCATTGTGAGCTGGTGTAGACGCATAGATAAGAACAACCACATAAAATCATAGTTTAAGATGCGCAAAATATTTTCTCTATTATTCATTTTAATACAGATTGATACAGATCAGCATCCGGTTAGACTGGATGCTGACTCATACATAATCTGCTTTATAAATTTCCCTCTGATGGGACTCAGGCCTTTTCTGTAGGAGTGAAAATGGGCTAAAGTGTAGTGGATTCACGCGGACTCAGTGCGGGCTAGTAAATGTCACATGAGTTCAATTTTGGTTGTTTTAGGTTTTTATAATAATAATAAATTTGAAAACAGCGTTAATTATATAAATTACACAATACAAAACGCGTGTCTAGGTTTCTACCTACGATCTATAAACTTGTTAGTAGTGGCCGTTATCTCTGTTCTACCACTGCTTTTAAGTTATACCTATGTCTTTATAAAAGTTTTACATGTTCATCATCATCTACCTAGCCTTTTCCCAACTATATTGGGGTCGGATTCCAGTTAAGCCGGATTTAGCTGAATACAAGTATTTTACGAGGAGCGGCTGCCTACCAGACCTCCACAACCCGTTAACTGGGGTAACACGGTACTTCATGGCAAGACTGGAGTCAGATTTACTGGCTTCTGACTTTAAAACTTTTACATGATACATGTATAAAATAGAAACGTAGCTAGATTCCTAACAATAGCTGCACATCAACACATGACATGGTCTGGACCGCCCGCGTCTCCACAGCGCCACAATTCGCCACGCTTCACATTCGCACTGCACACGGGAGCGACCGCTGCACTCGACGAGCCGAGGCGAATGACTGTGATTTACTGCCGGCCATCCTTCTGACAGAGACAATGGTTTTGTCACTGTTGTTCTTTGTTTCAAGTGTAGATGGCGCTGGTTTCTCCTTGATTGTTGGTATTTGTTTTAATTAACTAGTACGCCTCAATATCAACGATTACATCCTGCTTACCATCAGGGGGAATCGCAGTCAAGTATTAGATTATATTATTAAAAACAAAAATCCAGTTGATATTAGGAGTGTAAAGTTATCAAGTAGGTTATTGTGATTGCATAAGATAGATTGTTTGTTAATTCATATCTTTATAAACTAGAACTATTCATTCTGAATCAATTACATTTTATAATGTCATTGTGAACTCATTTCGCTTCGTTGATGTAGATTAAAGATTAACTAAAATTCAAACTTGATAAAGGCTATCAATTATAAAACTCCACGTCTCTAAAAACATCTCTTGATTTCAATGCTGAAGTATAACCATTAACTTGTTAACTTGTTTAACAAATGACCGAATTGCTATTGATATTACTGATTAACTAATCGCAGAGCTTAACGACTGTCACACCCAAAGCTTGTCATTTCACAATTTTTTCTCAAAAGCTTTCCCTCATTTAGAAACTTAACGCGATCCCCGTAAAACTAGACATAACTCACATAATATCAGCAAGACATTCTCAATTAGTCATGCCACCGCTACTTGGGTGTCTGACTTAATGAATTTCATGCGACTAATCAGCATCACAGTTTTTGTAGATTTTGTCCAGAGCGCGCGCGTTCCGCCCCATTGTGCTACTTTACGAGTTTTCTTTGACACATAGAATGCATAATTGGCGTAGAGCACGTTACTGCTCTCCGTGCCATAATCAGTAGCTTTTGTACAGTGTATGGTAGCTGATGGGACCAGTGGGTGGCTATTGTAAGACGAGAAATCGGAGCTTTAAGTTCCCTTTGTCTAAGAAAGCTTTTGTCAGAAAAAGTCGTGATTAAAAAATGTGAAGCTTCTGTGTACAAAGCAAGCGATGTATAGACTGACATTTAATGCATTTTCTTTGTTTATTTTTATGTTGCTATTCAAATTGCTTTGCGCTGATATACCTAATCAATTCAAGTTAAAGCGTGTCTAATGGGTATATCAAGCGTAAAGGATTTTGTAGGTATCAAGAATTCTTAGTCCATTATCATTTTAAGTATAATAAAAGTGTAAGAATAAACTTGATACCAATATATTTAAGTTTAGGTACTGCGAACATCAATACCTATACATAGGTATTGATGTTCGCGGCCAATCTAAATGGTATGAGTGGAATAGACATTATATAAATCACATTAGATTGTTATCGTATGATGTTATGCAGAAATTTAAATCTCCGATTTAGAAACTCGCATCTCCGCACCTCATTAGTAATTAGCGATGATTTGCATGCAGCCTCCCATACATCAAGCTATGACTACCACCAGCCACGGAGCACTAACCACTAACCACTAGCCACTAGTGACTAGACATAACTCATGATCAACACACACCAGTTCTAACCGCGCCCGCAGCAACTACCGACCTATTTATACACACATTATAATTTCCAATTTGAGTATGCAGATGCGAAAACAAAATCAGCAAAAAAAGGTGTGTCTCCGCGTCTCCGTGATTTACGTTGCCCCCTGCTTGCTCTCGTAACGAGGTTCGGACATTGTGCAAGGCGTTCGTACTGTTGGCCCGATCGGTGCCCTACGGTGCACCGTACTGTTCAGGAGCATTGCTCTGTTTCCGGGACTCCGATAGCATTCAATTCTTCGTGGAACAAGTATTGTCTCTGACAGCCTTTGACTCCTGATTGATGGATGAAAGGTGTGAGCTTCTGACAGAAGTGGTCGCTAACAGTATGTTGTCTAACAATTTGTGCGAAGCGGGTAATTGTATTGCAATTGTAATTGCTTCTATATATTTTTCTTTTGTGTTACTAGATCTATCGATTTGCGGATAGATCTTGTTCTGTGCATATTTGCACGATAACTAGCAGCTTCCTACATTAAACGTGTTTAGCCTGAAGCTAATAGCTGCAAACTAATACAAATCTTAGAAGAGTAAAAATTAACTGCTACTGTATTGCAATTTTATCACTCTTGACAGAAGCCAATAATTATAAATCTCATCTAATTGTTCTTCTTAAAAGCTTCTGTTGTTTTAGAAGCCTTATCTTAACGACCGTTAATGCACATGGCGACTTTACACAAATGCATTGTCTACACATTCAAATGTCCCGTATTATCATTGATTAATGGGAAACCCCATGAACGGAAGCCAAAATACTCCAAAAAGTCAACATTGCAACCATTATATAATTACTTGTGACTTTGTCGGCAGTTCTAGGAAGCAGTATCACATGCACCGGCCGCTGCGACGGCCATACATTAGGCATGCGCAGACGCCGCCTTTAAGAAAAAATCCGCCGATAGTTAGCCATGCACGCTGAACGGCATCACGGACAAAAATAATAAAAACATCACAGTCAAAATATATGTTGGCGTTATTGAAAAAAATTGTAAAAGAGATGTTGACTTTGTCTACTTTGTGACGTACCGCGGACCACTGTCCACTTTCTTTGGATAAGAAAGTAACGTTTAGTGTAATGTGTTAGAGTTTATTTTACGTTGACAAACCCGGGGCGTCAAATATTTTTTTCCTGTTGGATTCGAGCAAGGGCGTGGCCCGTCCCGAATGGAAACATTTGCCAATATTATCGTGAAAGGTCTGAACAGATGAAATAATTTATTTCCCTATGTCGCTTTGTGTCCAAAACTTTGTGCCTTTGTGATATTTTTTGCGTGGCCGCGTCGGCCGCTTTGCTCAGTGTGGTACCGACATCTCATTTATCCCTTTAGCAAAAAGGAGACCGACTTTTTAGAATTTTAACATACGAAATCGATCTTATTAGCGTTGGAGGAAGATTATTTTCGATTCTAAGTTTCTGTGGAGTTGTATCGTTTGGTGATTGGTGACGGTTTGACGTCTCTGTGGATGCGTGTTTATGACAAAGGCATTAAGTGTCGGTAAGTGATCCGGCGGGTTTGTGCAAGCCGACATCTTCTGTCGACTCTAATGATTTAACTTTAATAAATCCTTGGACGTTGAATAGATTATTATTGTTGTCGCATTATATTAGTTTTGATGTCCGTTACGGTTCGTAAATACTAATTTTAGGATTAATAAAAGGGAAACTTCCCTTTTATTACTTTTATATATCCTTGATGAATATATAAAAGTAAACTTAAACCAAACTAGGTATATATTCAATGTATTTAAAGAATTTGACTGTAGTATCTATGAAATAGGTGTTCGGTACATGTGATCTAATTTGTAGAATATTTAGGCGTGTAAGTAAATCTAAAATAATTTGGGAAAAACTAAAATTTTGTCGAATAAGGGTTTTTTAGGAACAGTCTTATGATAGCTATAGTTACATACTATGTGACTTTTACTGAACCACTGTTGCAGCGTTGGCTATGCCGTTAGTTGGAAACTTAGTAGAAGTGAAAAAAACACTATTGAAAAAGATTAAAATTTGCCTCGTCACTAAAATTACCTATGAGCAAAAAAAAAACAAAACGTGACGTCACCACGCTGTAACAAAGTCTTAACCCGAAAATATTTTTTGTTCACAATTAAACTAAACAATAGTAAACCCCAGAAGCCATTTGTAAAATGCTAACTAATGAAGTAAACATTAACTGTTCTCCTCAGGGATTATCACAAGTTGTTGGATCCTCCAGAGATTTCGCCATTTGTCAACATCTTGTAAGCCGTTAAAATTCTGCAAATCATTTTGTTTTAAACTAGTAGCGATGACAGTAAACAAAAAGGTTTTTGTCCACGTTTTTTGGGAATAGTACCAGTGGGCAGTTCGCATGGGGGTTCAGATTAAATAATAATACGTTTCCTAGAATTATATACTATTGATTATGGAAGCTAGTTTAATATCTTGTTGTTTAAGAGTTAACCGTTTGTTCTAAAAATCTATACTTAGATAATTATAATATTATAACTAGCGACCCGCCCGGCTTCGCACGGGTGCAAAATTATCAGAGTTTTCCTACTATATTATACATGTATTATACCTATAAACCTTCCTCTTGAATCACTTTATCTATTAAAAAAACCGCATAAAATCCGTTGCGTTGTTTTAAAGGTTTAAGCATACATAGGGATATAGGGACAGAGAAAGCGGCTCTGTTTTATACTATGTAGTGAAGAGTTAACAGTTTCTTCTAAAAATCTATACTTAGATATAATATTATAAAGCTGAACAATTTGTTTGAACGCACTAATCTCAGGAATCTAATGGTTCGAATTGAGTAGCTGTACTATAAGATTGCCTAATTATTTTTTCTAATGTTAGATACTTACAATATAACTTTTAATGATATCGATAATTTTGTATGCTCTAAGTCAAAATTTCAACAAAAATTTTTATGTTTAAATTTTGACAAAGTTTATTAATTGTAATAAAATATTTGTCTGATAATGGTGTTATTTGAATTTATTTAATTTTACGTTGTATTGCTTTATTATTAGTTTATTAATTGAATTGATTAAGGTATGATTTTATGTTTCCATTATTGTTTTGTGTTATAATATTTTAACTAATATTTTTTTAATTTTATTAATGAATTAATTAATCAATAATTTAACGGCACTCATTAACAAATATTTTTGCTCAAAACCCGGATAATGTAATATTGTTATTTATCGTTAATTTATTAAGCATCTATATTGTAGCTCTTAATTGTCCCTAAATCAATAAAAAAGAAAAAGAAGTCTTGGTTTGCAGCCGGGCTTAGATTTCTTGACTAATACAGATATTTTTGGAATCAGATATCTAGAATTCTGAATTTCAAGGATCTATAAATGATAGGGCGGACACGGCTTATCAAGCTTTCTGAAGCAGGGAGGAATCTCGATATATTAATTCATGAATCCCCGACCGGTCCTATGAGACCGCGCTGTTATTGTTTTACTATTGTGTCTCGTTTTGTGGGTATTTGATAGGTTAAGATGATTATCTATCCTCAAGATGACCTCGGTATATATAAACCTAATCAGCCTTATTTGCACCTACTGTGACTCACGCCTCCTCCATTGCCGATTAGTAGATTTCCTTCAACGTTTTGCAAATAGTGGTGATGATATGAAGTAATAAAAAGAAATGCACTTGGCTGATTTTGAACCCGTGACTTACAGTTACATAAGTCGAGGCCACACTGGACTACCAGTACTTTCCTTTGATATCGGTAAGTGTTACTTAATTTACGAATTAGATATGTAAGCACTTAAATTAGCTACACGAACTTACGCTTAATTTGATATATGGACCTCAATTTCTTTCAAAACCCACAACATCATGACTGTATTGTTTAACAATAATGTGACATTAGTGGCCAAGATCCTTTGTCTATTTCACGCATAAAAAATAAAAATGCGATTAAAACCCCAAAGTTATGCCAATAACGAGCTTTTACCAAATTTCTTTAGCCACTGATCACGCCACAAACTCCCCACTGTGCACCGCGGTCACTCGCTAGCTACACAGGGCTTCTTTCATTTGTTTCAATAGAAAATGACCACAGCTGACTAAGGCCTCGTCATTGCATGCAAACCATAATTTCAAAGACATTTAATACACCATCATCGCTTTACAACCGCAGCGCAGTGTGACTAACGCTTCGCATGGGGTCCCAACAAAACACCAAAACCACGAAAACTGTAAACAATCGACTTATTTATTGTTTTACAGCGGCCATATAACTTCGTCACCAAAGAATGAGAGGGCAATAAGTTGTGAAATGCACCCGCAATAAAACCATCATGGACAGTGAGCCGGGCGAGAAGTGCTGGAGAAAAAAACGCAATGTGCGGCGTGAATAGATTCGGCACGCTCGGAGCGAGCAGCGACTCAATCGGCTTTACACGCGTGATGAATGTGCGGAAGTCACATTTAAATCCCTTACAACTTAATAATAACGATAAACAGAGGTCCCCCCTCCCTCTCCTTTAAACGAATGTTTCGCAACATTAGCGGCCATTTCGCGAAAGCTGCGCATACGCAGTCCGATTGTACAAACATTAGATTAAATGTGTTTGTCAAACTTATTTGTTGACTTTGATAGATTGACTGGCTTGGATTTGTATGGAAACACGTTGAATTGTAAGACTTGTTTGCTTAAGGGTTTGATTTTTATATAAAACGATTTGATGGTTTGCTAAGGATAACGTACCTGTATGATTTATTCATGCATTATGTACGTATTAAATGATAACTGTTAACTGCCAAGCGTCTGTATAACCTCGTAGGAGAAGGTGATAGCGGTGACAAAATATAAGTATACATTTAGTTTTGGCAATGAGCATATATTACTTAAATATTAACTAACTACGAATATTTGTACCCTACGCACTCCTATCATTTGTTACTTGCGTCTGCCAGCGACTTAACCATAGGTTAAAAGCAGATTCTCTATACAAACTTGATCGTCCATTCACATAGGGAGCAAATTTTGTAAAATCCTCTCTTCATGCTCGCCTACGTCATAAAAGGAAGCCTTATATGAAATATCAGGCTCCCAGGCTCTGTAAGTCAGTTTCTCCTTTCATATGATATGTAGATAAATATATAAACTAAATGTGTATCGTGTAAAACTCGAATAGTAATCATCATACTTTCACAAGCTGGCTTTCTGTTATTTATAGAGCATCTTAGAAAAAATAAAGTACAAAGTTTATTATTTTCATTATTTCCTCATTGCCCGGCAAAGTTCAAAGCATCCCGTACCTGAATCTCATACTTTCATCTCAAACAACTAAGTCAACGCACATGTCCTTTTCCCCAAAGATTTATGACATGCAAACAATAAACTGCATCGCAGATGTCATCCGTTGATTATTAATAATGGTAACGCCGACGTTTACCGCATAACCGCTGTGCAATAATAAACACATCTACGTGATAAATGATAATATTTTATGGCTTTCGCCCTCGATATGAGAAACTATAGCGTCTATATTTTCTCTACAAAACTTTTGCCACTCGAAATTAAATCCTAAAATCTGCCAACTAAAGTTGTTTTTTCATTGTGCGTTGCAGAGGCAGTCTGAATCAAATGTGGGGTGTATAAATCGCATTGATGTTGTTCAATCGCACGTAGCAAATTGTCGATATGCGCTCGAGTCATTAGCGAAGCGTTTTTGTCCAGCGCCCGCTCCGCTCGGCGCACTGTGCGGCGCGCACGCATGTTTGAGGCCTTTCTCAAAACTCACTTGAGTGTGCACTTGCTTTATGGGAATCGTAAAGAATAGTTTAGACGTTGTTGGTATTAAATATGGTTCTTTTCTATATTCTTAAAAAGATGCAATTTTTTTAGAGAACGGTTAAAGAAGCCCGCAGATTTACCTGCGTCTATTTATTAACTTTAGAGATAACTGTACAAAAAGTTACGGTAAAAAAGCTACTTGAAAAAGCTCAAGTTGCAACTTAATAAATATTATTAGAAGCTTGGATCTTGGAGAGCAATGGTATCATAAATAGCTTCCGGCTTACATTTTATTTATTTCATCGTAATATAGGCAAGGTTTTAAAAACATAATTATTTATTTTTATCTGCCGTTATAAATACTAACTTCCTACTCTATGAATAGAAGTTAAAGCCTCAAAGGTCGGGTGCAAAACATATTTCCAAAAATCGTAACGTAAAATTGTGTGTGTGTAACATCAACATAAATCTCGATAGATTTGTACCGGCGTGTTCCCACATGTCCTGCGAATTGTAAACACGATCACGCTGTTTAAAACGTCACCACTTTAAACACAAACTTATCTTAAAACTACCATTTACTATTAACTTTATGTCGTAAGAAATAGAGTTTAAAATCGTGTGGCTAACTGTAAGTGTTAAGTTTGTATTTGAACCGCACAGTGGGTCGAATAAAAGTACCCTTATTGAACACAATCGTGCCTAATATTTGTAGATAATATTGTTACAACACTGGGGAGAATTGTGCTCATTTTATATAGGGCGGTGTCAATAAACATCTGCACATATGGGGCCATGGAGCTATGGGGCCTTTGGTCCATGGGGTGCAAACAGCACAGAGAATGTACTAACGTGATTATTGAATTTGTGCCCGCAAATTGATCGAGGTTTATTTCCTAGAATTGGTCGGGTGAGGGATAGTTTGATTTCTAAATAATAAATTTGGTCAAATATCTTATCGTTTGTTTGTTTTATGCACAGAGATAAAATAGTAAGCTTTACATTGTCTACTAGGTAACAAAGGGGCATAAAGGGATTAGAAAGGAATTAAAAAGCTAAGACTTATCTTTGCCCGTTACTTTATGCCGTTAAAACAAAACATGACAGTGACTCAACTAACTTTTATGTAACAACTTGTATTTATGTGTATACTTCATGTTTTAATAAAATAAACAATCTTGTATCTTGTTAAAATATGTACTTGTTGTATAATCAAAGTCGTCGAGCGGCAAAGTACAAAGATGAAGATTCGACATCTAATATGATCGACAAAACATTCAAATTCGCAAACGTTTACAATTCTGTACGTACCGTAACACATCACAATGTAAAACACTGTTATTTTAGTAAATCGTCCATCGTGGGCCACCCCGGAGTATCCTCAGCTAATCTCTTCGTAAAACAGCACATTTTGTGCGTCTCCAGCCAAGTTGAAACACTTGGTGCTTTCAAAACATCGCCTTTACAAAGTGACTGTTTGAGAGTTAGACGCCGACGCAAAAAATGACGATTAGTTTGTTTATAAGTATCTTTGTAATAATGCATCTTGTTTGTGCTAAAGGTGCAATGAAGTGTGCTAACTTTTCCATTAGCATTGTTACAGAAATGCTTTCAATTTTGTTATTAAGTTACAACATACCACGACAAAAAAATATATAAAAAAAAGATAATTTGGTAATTGTAGATTTTTTTCCAGATTTTATCTTAAGTTGAAGCATTGTGCATGTTCTACGCAAACTTTTAAAATCAAGATCATATTACTCCCAAATAGAAATTGGGCTAATAAATAACGAAATAAACAAGTTAAGAGCAAAAAATCTCGTGAAACCTCAGTTTTTCATCCCCAAAATAGGATAGGGGTACACTTGAGGCCTTTTAACCCTCGGCTACCATCTTACGCAAATCTCGTCGGCCGCACAAAAACTAGGCTCATCAATTTGGGGTAAAAACACCAATTAACCGCCATCGATAAGGGATAAACATCGGCCGATGATTGGCGCCATGTTTTGGTAAAAATCGGTGATGGCTAAAAAATGGGAGCGCCACCCACGCGAGCACCTATGCCTGAAAAAATGGTGATGCTATCAGGAGAGGGTTCCGTTGGTGAAGAATATAAACAGTTTATTACTTAGTAGGAGACTTAGGAAAATTTAAAATCAGCCTAGCAGTATTATGTTACGAGTATAGTGGAATCTTTCCTATTCGTAAGCTTAACGAAAAAGCACGCAAATTCTCTAAAATAAATGCACCTTGTTTCCAATTTTATTTGTTTCATGGGAATGAAGATTGAATAGAAAGGAAAGGTATCTAATTTAACTCTTTATTCATCACATCTTATTTGTAACGATGACTCTAAAGTTCCAATATTCCTGGTGCGAATATTATGGTATTTATATAAACTTAGTGTATCTTATTTTAAGTGATTAGTGTGTTTGTGAGTGTGTTGTGAGTGGTGTTTTATGTTTTTTTCAAGTGAATTAAATTGTTGTTATCATTATCTAATATCAAAATATATATATATAATATTTTATATATAAAGAAATAAAGTCGAAAGTTTGTGTGAATGTCTGTTACCTTTTCACACTCGAACAACTGAACGGATTTGGATAAAATTTGGCAGATAGGCAGACCATGACCCGAAATAGCACATGTGATACTTTTTATTCCGGCAGTAGGTATGTCAATTTCCTACTTTCACTCGAGCGAAACCACTGGCAGCGACTAGTGCCATCTAAAATTCTTCATATCTAAATATTTTTCGGCTAAAATTCATCGAATGGATCCCTAAAGGTCAGAACGTGTGTTGAAGCCCGGCGACACTTGGCAAAACGTTTGGGGCGGCTTATCTCCCGCCCGCCCTGGGTGGTGCCTGGCCGTGGCTCGAGTGCCACTCACAGGCGGTTGTAAATCACCTGATGCTTAGATAGTCTGGTAATTGGGCTGGTGCAGTCTTTGCGGTTTGCGGGTTTATATGGTGACTCGAGGTTTCAGCTTAAGTAAAGTGTTTGGCGAATTCCTTGGGACACGGTATGGTAGTGTTCTTAATTGCGACATTTCGTTGTTTTTACTTATTTACATGGTCATCTTTATCTTTATTTATTTAGCAATGACGGTCGTGTTTTGATTTCTTTTAAGGGAGTAATTCATCAAATGCTTTCTCCCACTTGTGGACCTAAAGGGTCATACTCATGAAGGGTTTGGATAGGTGTGGTTGGGAGGTGAAGGTTATGGGGGTTTTCAGTCGGACTTTTATTGGCTTTCCCACCTACTTTTTCTTCTTCTTCCCTTTTTCTTCAATCCACCTTCAGTCGTCCTTGGTGGTTCAGAGCCATGGTAACAGTAGGTATTGGTTCTTTCACTACAGTAATTTGCACCGTTTAAGTTCAAAGGCTTTATAGATTACTCGATCGAAACTAAAAAAAAAACCACCACTATCCTATGTCCTATTTTATCTTCTTCTAAACTAATTTCCAATATCCTTTTTTTATAATCATACCCAAACACCACTAAAAATATCGAAACAAAGTCAAGATCGGAACAAACGACTTCCCCCCTACCCCCCTCGTTGGCAAACATCAAAAACACGTGTATGACAAATATACCAAATAGAGAAGACACGTGTTAATATTTTCGTGTCATTTGTCACTCCACTTTGATCCTGGGACCTCCCGCGCCGGAGGAGGGAAATATTTGGAGGAAATCAGTCCTCTGATCACTCTGGCTGCTAATGAGGGTAGGTTGGCATTTGAAGCAGTTTATCATGTTAATTATTTCATGATTAGTTTGACGGATCTGTTGAATTAGTGATGGTTTATCTGTTGTTATTAAGTAGGTGAGATTTTTATTTTGTTGGTAGTCCTTTGATGTGGTTTTAAAGACTGAGTTACAATGACGCCTTTTGGAGTTTTCGACAATTTTGTTCACACACTTCTCTCAGTTTCTAATTAAAGGTCCTTGAGAAAAAAATTGTCAAGAATGAAGTCACGGTAGCTTAGGGAATGTATTTTGGCCACAATCACAGCGATAAGTACTCTTATAAAGGAGTGGTTAGATTGGTGGATAGGTGCCACGGTGTCCTTGCTTTTTGCCTGACATGATTATTTCGGGAGGTTCCTGAATCACACTCCCTTTCGCCCTACCCAGATCTCCCATCACAAAAGAAAGGGGCCTCCGTATATGCCCTAGAGCAACATTAGTTTCATACTAATGTATGTATCTCGATGACCGCCGCGACCTGGCCGCTAGTGCGCTATTGTTTCTAGTGTGTTACCTATGTGCTTATCTTTTCGCGAAAATATATGATTGCTTACTAATTGAAAGCTTCACATCTACTCAACGCCACACATTTCCCTCGGAAGTGCCACCACGCCTTGTGCACTAATTATCCGGAGGTGCGCACGCGCGTCGAACCAGCACTCCTGTCCCCACCTTCACCCCACCCGTCATACCTACTGCGCAGTCGCAGGAATGTTAATTGTTTGTCTACAGATATCAATGCTATTTATAAGAATGAAAGATATCCAAAAATAGCCGATAATCCGACCGTACTCGTATATCAGTTTTCGGACGTGATAATTTATAAATGTGATACTTTGGTATTTTGAGAGATTAGATTTGATAGACCTTATTGAATGATGTGTTGTGGTTCAATCCGGAATAAAATAATGCGTAATATATTCGTAGGTATTTAATTGTTTCACCTTTGTTGTTGTTTGCTAAAGTAAGAAGACTATATAAATAAATTTTATTTCGTCCATTCAACTAATATAAAACCCAAACAATGTTTGTCTGGACAGCTCTGAGCGTTCTTTAAGGGTCTAAAAGCAGTTGTGCACGCTGAGTAGCAAAGGAAGTCTCGCATATCGCATTTATTTTGCGTACAAACAAGGAGTGGAATTCCCTGCCGGAGTCTGTGTTTCCTGATAGCTACAACCCTGGAATCTTTGAATCAAGAATGAATAGGTTACTTCTAGGTAAGCGCACTCCATTGTCGGCCACATCGTCGCTTTCCATCAGGTGAAATAGTGGTCAAGCGCGAACTGATCAAAGAAAAAAAAAATATCCTGTAAAAAGGCTCCGCACTGGCACTGTATTCAGGATGGATCAAGGTTACTCCTTGTGGCCAGATTGTTTCTATAGCGGCTGATCTAAGTCCGCCATCTGTTCTGATCTTTCTCTATAAAGCACGTGTCTAGGCAACAGTAGGTTTACTGTTGAATTGTTTCCTAACTTCCCAAGGCTACACTCAAGAACTAACCACACCAATCATTAACACAAACTCAAGCAGGCTTTACCACTAAAATAATATCAGAATCAGGTGGTCCTCTTAAGCAGGAACAAATGAGGAGCAATTCCTGGGAGTTGGTGAAGCGTGCTCCGACTCATTAGAGTGCGGGGAGCATGCAGCGGCGGTGGTGTGGTATGTCGCTATGTGTCAGGAATGTGGGGCATCGTCGCCCGGGGGCGGCGGGAATAGAAGGAAGGAAGGCAAATATTCGTTAATTTCTTGAAAATGACAGTTGGTGAAGGAATGGATGTTTTGAATCAGATTAGCAATTTTTTTTTGTCTGATTTCTAGTACTGTCTGCTTGTGTGTATGTATTGTGATATTGGTTAGTGGCAGTTTCTTCATAATGAATTGTTTTGAGTCGCACAGAGAATAAATGCTAATTTTGCACAAATAATAAATGTTATTAATCTACACTCGTATGGTATGGTATATGTAGATACATTGTACAGTGTATAAATGTATTACGTACGTAAATATACAAAGTCATTCTAAACTTTTACTACAGGTAATTTGTTTGTTCTTACCCAGACCTGCCGGACATGCCAAAATTATGACAGTAAGTCCCCTCTTTGAGGAGTGGCTGGAAAGACGTCACAGCGTCCTCACCTTCCGCATGACGCTGGTCCTCACCGGTCATAGTAATTTCGGGAAGTTCCTACACCGGATTCGTGCGGAAGAAACGTCGGGATGTCACCATTGTGTGGACCGCCCGGAGGACTCTGTGGAGCATACGGTGGAGGTGTGCGAGGAGGAATTTTAGACAGTCGGCTTATTCTGCGAAGCAGTTCTTCCTCACGCCTAAGCCAGATGATTTCCCAACCAAAAAAACCCCAGCCTACCACGATTTAATAAGGACAGAGTTTATTTGCATCAAATACATGACTTAACTATAACCAACTTAAGATTTCAATTGGGACCGCCCTACTCTAATACTTCCGGAACATCATTATCTAATATAGCAGGCCTGGCTGGGTGGGACGCATTCCTCACGAGTCTGCGATTAATAAATATTAGAGATGAAACGAGCCGCCGTCTCCGAGAGGGTGGAGAAGAATGTCACAGTTAACACCGGTAGCTGTGAGGTTTTTATGGAAAAGCGATGTTGCTAATGATGGGGACTGGAGTTCACAGAAGCTGTTTCAAAAATCAACGGTTGATATTACCGTCGATTGGATGATTTTCCGACTTGAAATATTGAAATAGAGGCATTTAGAAAAGAGCAGGCGGCTTGGGAAATCATCAAATAACTTCTTCCGCTTGATGGAGCGAAATGGAGTCTCAGACTTTTACCGACTAAAATTTACAAACAGTGTTCCTTCGGTTGCCCTTTATTGCGAGGGCTGCGATCACTACTTCAAAAAGGCGCTCAATTACAATCTCACCTGGAGCTGTCTAGCTCTTAGGAAGCTCAAAACTCAAATCATTTATTGCTTACAAACTTTTTATAGGCCCTTTTAAATGGTCAAGATGTCACTCAAAAAAATTATGCATAGTTATAGGTTAGATCGTCAATGTGAATTAAAAATAGTACACAACAGTTTCAGGCAGAAGTTTTACAAAAAATCCTCACGACTCATTTTAAAAACTCATGTTTTATTGCTTGCTATTTTATCATTTTTTTTCTGCCACCTAACAACACGTGACACATAAAACTTCGCTTTCCTAAGACATCTTACTTTCAGATCATACGATAGTTTCTGTTATCTCAAACAGCCAAAAAAAGTAAAGATATTAGTCATCTTCTAACAAGATGGCAAGTGGTATAACTTGACAGAGCACAAGATCCTGAGGCCACATTTCTGCGGGATATCAGCACAGTTGATAGGGCTGATGACAGTCGGTGCGGGGACAAAGTGCTGGAGTAATTAAAGGCGTCATCGTGGGTGGTCGGGTGATAGTTGCCAACCAATTAGTGGATGTCATCGGGGGATGGGTTGGTAGGAAAGGGATGGAGATTGAGACGTTGTTGTTTTTGCTAATATGTCTATATTTGTAACATTGAGAACACGATGAGAGCTTGAAGCTTTCGTTTGTTAGAAAAGTTGTGACGAACTTTTATTAGCTGATGCTGCTATTTTAGATAGGTGTATAGTTTTATTTTGCCAGCTTCGTATTGGTGTTAAATTTGAAATTGTCGGCTTTTTTCTACTGTGATACTATAAGCATGACGCATGTACACTTAAACCTACCTTATGAATCACTCTGTCAATTGTTCTTCTACGGAAAAAACTGCATGAAAATCCGTTCAGTAGTTTTTGAGTTTATCACATTCATATAGATAGCAAAACGTGTAGGCAGACTTTGTTTTATTCATATTATGCAAGGATTTATTTCTCAATTCAAAGCTTAACATTGCATTAAGTGATTATTTTCATCTATAGATATCTCTAGTTTCTTTTTTTATTCCAATTTGTTGTGTAACTTTTTCTAAATTGTAGAGTATCACATTTGCCATTGACAAAAGTTTTTTTCCAAACAATTGGGTCAAGATCTATCTCACTATCATCTCAAATTACAATCTACAAGATAACTATAAATATATAATTACTTCTAAAGTGTTCTTTTCTGTCATATTATCTGCGGTAATCTGTGCAGGTACTCGAGAGCTTGTGTCCTCAGTAAACACTCTTTTGAGGGTCAGTGAGGGATGAAAACGGGCACTATCCCTCTTTAGAAGATAATATTGGACTGCACGCCGCATTACACATTGTTTATTTTGCTATCTTTTTAAATCTGTGCACCTTTTTTTGTGAAGTGAAATGTAATCGAGTAAGTTGTTTTTAGGTTGAAAGGGATAGGTAGGTAGTTTGTTTTCAAATAAAGATATTGTTTAAAGGTGCCTAACAGTTGATAAAACAGTTTGGATAATCCAACTAAAATACTTTGCGATGATGTTTTAATTACTCAGATACCCGCGAAACGAGACACAATAGTAAAACAATAACAGCGCGGTCTCATAGGACCGGTTGGGGATTCAAACGTTAAATGAGATATGATCGAGAAAATAAAGAAATCTGCGTCAAATAAAACATTTAATTACAATAGATTGTAGTATAATTTGCGTCTAAGGAGAACATAGATCTTCCATTTTGTTTAAATAATCAGAATAGAAGATGACATAATCAAAATACATTCAAAATATTAACTGCAAATCTACCGGTTAAACTATCTACATAAAGAATCCTCGCTCCATTCATGAGCCGTTAAATCTCAAGACCTCTCAATAAGCTCATATCGCGCGAACTCCGCGCCCTCCCTCATAATTCGCGTCATTCAGAGGCTCAGAGGGAGCTCCTAATTGATACGATCTTTACAAGGAGAGGTTCAGAGGGCTCAGGTGTGAGGTATTATGCCAATTGGCAGAGGCGCGTCTTCAATATTGTGTCAATGTTATCGTATTTTTGATGGAGAGTCTTTGAATAGGGTTTATTTGGATTATATGCAGGATACCCTTAAAAGTTGATTCGTTGATGATTTATTTTTGGCAGATGTGACTTCTATTTTTCAAAATATTCCGTCGAACTTTGTGTAAGTTGAATCAGATATGTTTAGCAAAGTAAAATAGCTCCCTAATAATCTGAAATAATAAACTTATTACACATACATACATTTATTCATTTATTCTTTATGCAACATAAAGTACAAAGGCGGACTTAATGCCGTAGGCATTTTCTACCAGTCAACCTCCCTAGGTTGACTGGTAGAAAATGCCTACGGCATTAAGTAAGTCTTCACCACCCTTGGTGAAGAGATAATAATGGTAGGTAAGTAGGTGCATAAAAGAGAAAATAGTTAATTAAAACAAGGAAAAAGAATTATAATGAATATAAGTAATAATTAATTAAAGTTAATACATACACACACATACATTGTACAAGTTGAGTCTTATGTAATACATAAAAATAATGTACCTATATTTAAACATGCAGATAAGTAGATACAGCCTTTTTTATAATTTGTTTAGTGTACAAACAATAGTAACAAATCTGTTTTGAAAAGGACAATGATTTAAAGAGGTTCGAAGGATTGTGAAGTGAAAGTAAATAACAATTAACTTTCGTTGGTTTGCCCGACCATTGCCTTGGGGTTTTTACCTTGAACTTTTTTTACTGTAGATGAAATTTAAAAGAAAAACATGTTATTAAGAGTTAACATGTAGTAGAAAGTTAACATAATAAAATGTGATCTTCAGTTTAAGCAAAAAAAAAACTAAAGATTACTATAGTATGTCAGGAATCGGACTAGTCGGATTTTAAAAATTCAATGTTGGATAGCTCGTTTATCAAGAAAGTATATAACATTACGCTACGACTATTAGGAGTGAAGTAGTACTGTGGGACAGCGAGTAATGTGTTTTAGGCTGTAGAATGTTTTTGTGTATCAAAAGCAACTTTGTGTAGTATGAGCTAGTTGAATAATAATAAATAAACTACCTATATATATGTCACTAGATACTTGTAGTAAGAAGATGTAATAAACATGACATTTACCGGGATTTCGTTAAATCCCTGATATCCTTATTTCCCTGCGACATATTCAAAGCAGTGAAACTTGGTGTAGTACTTACTCGATGATTTAAAACGCAATAACAATTTCTTAAGGGGACATTATCATCATCTGCCTAGCCTTTTCCCAACTATATTGGGGTCGGCTTCCAGTCAAGTCGGATTTTAGTTGAATACCAGTATTTTACGAGGAGCGGCTGCCTACCAGACCTCCACAACCCATTAACAGGGGTAGCACGGTACTTCATGGCAAGACTGCAGTCAGATTTACTGGCTTCTGACTATTCGTGACTGCCAAAGATCTACAAATGAAATACTTAAAAAATTTAATGTTTATAATATACGAGTAAATACTACTTATGTCTAAAATGCAAATACTTAAAATCTCGTTGTGTCAATAATATTACGTTGTTCTTAACAAAACTTCATAATTACCAGAAAAAAAGCTAAAACTAATCCATAAAACCCTCAAGAGGAAATCCTCATAAAATAGAGCGGTATACAAACGACAGTTTTAAAGCGAATATTTCCAAAATTTCTCGTAAACCGTTCCGCGGGTGATCATGAAGTGTTGTCACATGCGCGGGCGGCGCCGGGGCGCGTAACATGTAGGTACCTAGTACGGTTAGCAAAGAAGATATCAGGGCCGTCAGATATAGTTAATACTCAATGCTTTATTGCATTCCATAACGTTACAAAGGTGTTAAGTTTGTATATAAATGGTTCAATTATAGACCCTGTTGGGCACAGCAAAGTCTATTTTATATGAGAGAGGATGAATGTAATTAAATAAAAGATAGTCCATTAGTTGAAGTTATCATAGATACCAATGAATGGATCGTAATTAAATTTATAGTAAACAATCCACTCTCTAATTTTTTTTGGTGAGTAATCATCAGAATGACTTCTTCCGCTCTTGGGCGGAATGGGAGGCCGTGTCAGACTTTTACTGACTAAGCTCCACACCTTTGTTTCTTCTTGGCCTTCGTTCCAAGGATCCAGGTGTTTCTTTCAGAAGCCAACTAATAAACTTTATATTATACTAAATAAAATAAAATAAAACCCTAAAGAACTAACTAAAAGTAAACTAAAGAATGGCGTCGAAAAATGAAAATGGTAATGTACCCAAAAGGCTGGCAGCATTGCCACTCTGTATGGCAAACTTTAAATTCATTTAAATCTAAGTAACTATCTATAGGTTTCCATGAAAACTTCTGATGGTCCTTGTAAATTGTTTTTGTGGACGGTACCTCAGTGATGTCACGAAGTCAGGCATCGTGTCGACACGTGGTTTGTGTTAGTTGTGACGTTTTGTCATACTCTGACACTTTTGATTTCCAGTTTTTGTTAGTTTTGGGACTTTCGCATTAGCTAGATTATGTGAAAGATTGTCATTTGTTTGTCTTGTCGTATTGGTCCAAAAACTAAGGGAATACCTTTTTTATGGGGTAAGAAATCAATCAATGACTTCTCCCTCTCTAGGATGGAACGAGAGGGCGAAATCGACTATGACTTCTCCCACCCTATGGTGGAGCGAGAGAACGTGTCAGATTTTTACTGACTAAAATCCACCTTTGTCTTCAGTTGCCTACTCTTTGCGTTCCAGAACCACGGTATCCCTTACAGTAATTCCTCTGGGTTCTATCTGAGGCGCACGTGGAATACTACGCACCGTTCGCCTGGGTAACTTGGTTTTAGTCCTTACGGTCGGACGGCAAGCCACCTATTGCTCATCTTCATCGCATTTCACCACCGGTTCCCGAGGGTGGCCCTGCGACCTACGATGTCCGCAGCGTCACCTGTGGCAGCGGCTGAGGCGTGTGAATGTCCAATATATCACAGTGGCAGACTTATTTCCTTCGCTGGCATTATAGCTTCGCAAAAGAAGGCAACCGCATCCCATTCCCCAGTTGAGAGCTCTCTGTAGTTACAAAACAGAGAGGGACACCTACCTGATAGACTATAAATCTGAAATCTAAAAGCAATGAAAATCATCGACACATCACGAGTATATCTAAGTTTCAAATGAATTAAAAGGTAGCAGCCCATTGAAAATGAACTCGTCTTTCTGTTAATGGACACCCAAATAACTTTCCAAATGAATATCCCATATTTCAATCAACTAACAAAGTAACAATCAAATCAAATAACTTTATTACTCAATCCCGAGCGAGTTTTAAATAAAATATTTTATTTAAAGTCGAGATAAGTTAATAAAGCCGGTTTTAATGAAAACATTTCGAGGTGCGATTCGGCACGCCAGTCGCAGACACGAGTCGCAGTCGCGACTTAATCCGCCGGTGTGGACGCGGCTTCATTAACATGTCGTGAGTTTGTGGTTTGCCTTATTTATTTTATGGTTTTATAAATATTACATTTAATTTGGATGAGTTTTTATAATTATTTGTGGTTATTGCGTATAGTTTTGGCGTAACTGTAACTGTCGCATCTATTATTTCGTAAAACTCCTAAGCCAAGCCTAAGCAAAGGTCTCTAACTAAAACGATACAAAAAAAATCTTCTAATAAACTGCATTACTAGCCTTAAATTGTTCCAACTGCTGGAACTCAGGCCTCCTCTCTAGGAGAGGGAATAGACCGTAACTCACCAAGTAGACAGTTCTAATAAACTGACTGAAAATAATTTTGGGCACTTAAAAAAATCTGTACATGCGTTCATTTTGTCAGCAGAAAGATGTCCACAGCTGGACATAGGCCTCTGCGTCGCTACATTAACTGGTCTTAAACTTCTCGTATTCAGCGGACTGCTGTGGACCTCACCAGCTCATCGGTTCACCTTGTAAGACGTGAGAACTGCCAATATTTTCCCAGTTCGTCACATTACCATTGCGAAGAACGCAACACCTACACATAATAGCAACATGACACCTTCTGCCGGTACCTCAAAGAAACAAGAGGTAACACAATAAAGCCGACCGACGCCTCAAACGCGCCGCAAAATGCCAGTAACTCCGAAATTATAGCCCTAACGTATAACAAAGCAGTCATGTTATATTATAATATTATTCTACGGAGCCTCTGTTACGCTTACCTACCATTATCTTGTCTAAGGCCGTGTATTTGTTTAATTAAATCTAACAAAGAAATAGCTGTGTGTTTCCAAATTATTTACTCTGTGTTCGGTAGGGAAGTCAGAAGGCTTATGTTGGAGGAATGTGTGAGGATACATAGGCTGATCGAAATTGTGGGACAGTATATAGTAACGATAAGAAAAAAATGACTAAAAATTATAATAAGTAGAAAGTTAACCATTAGGTACACATACTTTAAGAGCAAAACACAAATAGGTATTTTAAAAATATCAACGAAATCGAAGTTCCAGCCGATGTGAATGAATGATGACGATGGAAAGAAAGATAAAGTATGAGTATGGGTATAAAAGTACGAGAGGAATAATTGCCAGAACTGGTATGGAAGAGTAGTCTTATCAATGACGTTGGAGGTAGCTATATTGAGGGACCTCTGGTAGCCTGTCTTGTAGCAAAAATTATACAGCACCTCAACTTTATTTACTTATCATAAACTTGCAAATTTGTACTAGATAATTAAAAGTATTCAATAAATCAGAAAATGGTTTGCAATAACTTAATAATAAACTAGAGTTCGTAGTCCACTTCCTAATCTATTCTCAAAGTTGTGTATGTTTTCTAAAACCTTCAGCCAAAATCTGCTCGTAAACGTATTCACACCGGCATCCTCCCTGCGTAACCCCCTTGTGCAGCACAGGTGCGCGGGCGCAGTGCTCGCCGAATAGCGGCCGGCAATTATACAGATTACATTATTACAGCGCTACCGGCTTATTAGTGCCGATGACGTGGTCAGAACACATAGAGTAGGCGCGCTGCAGACAAGACAGACATCTCTTGGTTAGTTTTAAGCTCTATGTCACGATACGACTGACACTAGAAAAAGAGAGAAAAAGAAGACTCTGATAAGCCTCTCTATGATGAATCCTATTAATTATTATTATCCTATCCTCTATTTTTCCTCTTCTTTGGGCTTACCTACATCATAAAAAAACGATGTGCAAAATTTCGCGGTCCTAGTCCCAGTATTTTTGGCTGTGTGTCGATATGTCAGTCAGCCAGTTTTTGCTTTTTAGATAGATATATCTCTAATTTAGTTTTAATAGAGGTCTTTAGTCTTCCTCACTTTTTGAATCACATTCAAACAGCTGTTTGGATGTTTTTAGATTTATTTAATAATTTATCTGGCTATTTCTGACCATATTTTTTTACTGTTATCTAGTATTTATGTTCTTTTAAGGAACCCTAAGTTTTTTGACACAAACATGAAAGATTACCTACTACATTAAATGTCACCAGCTCTGAATTCATCCTGTTTTAGTATAATATTTCCTTCCACAAAACCTCTACGAGTTTCCACCTCTGTAGGCAGAACAGAACCTCCGTGCACCTCCCATTACGTGTCGGCAGACCCGCACGGCGCACCCTGTGATTACCGCCGCGTATAATACACATATCAACTTCACACGCACCGCACAATGGCGCGAAACAATGCCGCTTTGTTCAGTAATAGCGCGGTAGTCAGGCTTGAGGCTGACGGGACGGTGGGCAGTAGGAGGTAGGGCTTCACGTGGAGGGGGAGTGGCTGGAGGTGTGGACGAAGAGTTTGGTGAAGGTTTGGGTTTGTGTGTTACTAGTTTCTGTTTTGCTAACAAAACTCATGATATCATAAAACAGGCTAAACACAGGGACACAGGGATAGGACACAAACACAGGAATTTTCAAAATCGGTTTTGTAGTTTCAGAGATCTCTCTCTAAATACAAACTTACAAAGTTTTACCTGTTTATAATACTAGTATAGATATAGATTAAGCTTTATCAAGATCACTTTCTTTAAGATTATTATTATTTAGTCGATCAAGACTTTCATAACCGCTACAAATGGATAATTTCAATTCAATTAGCTAAGTTGATCAAGTCGGCCAAATAAATAAATTCAAGCAAGCAATGTTTTAGGAACTTATAATTTTAATACGATATTGTTTGAAGCTTATGAAGTTTTTATATTTAATCCTTTGTTATTATTTCAAGACGTTGAAACCCATAACGACGAAGCCACGTCTCTGAGCTAATCGCATCGGCCGCACGACTGTCATCACTCAGAACCTTTCCAAATATATCTATATCTGTTTACGTGTTAAAGGATTAAAGAAAGTGAAAACAGCGATGACAATGTGCACAATGACTGGTTATTATGAACAATAATAGATAATAAAGCAGCGGACCACAGGCAGGGCCCACCCGCGCGACTCACAGGCACATCTGTCCGAAAGCGAACGTGCTGAAAAAACCATCCTTGAAGACTTCAAAACTAATCGCCGACGGATTAGACGACATAGATTTCCAATTCACGAAACCCTAACACACAATAATGAACCTTTACACAAGATAATAGAGTTGAACATCGATGAAGAAGGATCTAATTTCGAACAACATAATTTTGCGACTCGCAAAATTGTCATCCTTTTTTATGTCAAAGAATTAAGGCTCTCTTTCGTCTGTGTTATAAGAAGGGACGGTTTCTCCAAGTAATACTTGTCAATATACGTCACATTGACAAAGCGACTGCTTATTTATTCATAGCAGATTATTCGGCAGGATTATTTGGGCATGGAAAGGACAGCGTCGGCAAACACCGGCTCTAAGACATTATTTGGGTTTCATTTTGTGTGAGTGATCTCGATTCGCTTAACTTGGATAATGATTGTGATGTAAATTGTTCATGCTGATTGAGTTTGTACTCAATAGATTTGGAGTAAGCACTTGAGATTTGGGACCACCATGAAATGTGGAGGTTCTATGGGTTTTTCAGCTGTCGGCGTTACAAATGCTTGAATGTGTTAATGGGACGTGTGCGGCTAATAACTGTATCGTTGGAGATGGATTCTGCTTGAGTGTCTTCAGCTGGCGTATGAATGTTTTTAACATGTCTATTCGCATTTCTACCCTACGGTTTATCCGGGTTTTAACCGCTATTCGTTTTGCCGTCCTGTTTCGATACTTGCAAATGTAAGAGCCTTTTCCCTGTTTTTGTTTTTGTAAAAAGAACCTATTTGTTCACAACGGTTCTAGGTGCTTCAATATCATCATCAATAACATCTTTCTTGTGGTTCCTATCCTCTTATTATTCCAGATTAACTTCTCAACACTCTTGTTTCTTTATCCTATCGATAATCCTATTCGAAGAGCGTCTAATGAATGTCAGCACCATAACTTACGTTCATTTGCTATAAGAATTAAAAAGCAGTATGTTCCGCCGAAGATCGAGGAACGCCATTATTTATAAATAAGTTTTTAACGTTCCACGGTATAATTGGAAGCGACAGTGGGTATGCGTTTAAATTTTAATAATAAGCACAATAACATATTAATTTTTCTTGTCAAATGTAACGCGAGATGGTAATCTTGGGCCGTGGGTGTGATGCGGAGACCATGATTGTGTCTGGTCGCGGACTGAAGGTGTGAACTTTGGGGATTTAGTGTTGAGTGTCTTTTAATTAAACGTTTGAGTGGATTTTTGGCGGTGTTTAGCTCGAATCGAAGATCTTAATTATTGTGTGGATGATTTGGGAAGTTGTGAGACTCTCGCAATACCTGTGTTTTTCTTTTTGGGTAGCTAATAAATGTTGACAAAGTTTATCAAATACAAATTAGTCGTAGTCTATATTGAACTCGGCACAATTTAAGTACATAATTTACTTAGCAAAAAGATTAGGATTCGTGTCAATACAAATCCTACTAAAGTATATGAATTTTAATTTAAAGATTAAAAATAAGCAGATTAATAAAAACGCTCGAAAGCGTGACAAAATGGACTGTGAAAAGTCAAATACATAGATTATAAAGGATTATGCGATAAATATATTATTATTAATAAAAATATAACAGTCTCCTAAAACTTTTAAGTAGTTTATGTAAGTGGGACTGTTAATTTGTTTTAAAATCTTTAGATTTGTAATCCTGATATGTGATTTTTTGGATCATTAGGCTAGTTTGGTGATAGTTTTATTCGCTATAGTTTTTTCTCATTATTCTAACATATTCTACTATTTAGATACTTAGTTATTTTATTAGACGGAAACTAAAAATATTATAAACTTTCCGATGAAAATTTGAATTATGACACGAGTGATAAGTACCTACTGGTAAAATCGTGACCAACATTGTTTATTAATAATAATAATAATAATATTCCACAACTTTCACACAACGCAATCTAGTCCCAAGCTAAGCAGAGCTTGTGTTATGGGTACTAGACAACTGATAAACATACTTATATATTTCTAAATACATAGATATTATAGATAAATTACACCCAGACACAGAACAAATGATCGAGCTCATCACACAAACATTTGTCCTGGATGGGAATCGAACCCACGACCTACGGCATAGCAGTCAGGGCCACTGACCACTAGACCAACAGGCCAGTCAAATTTTTATCGTATAATTTATTGTTGTTGTTTATTAAATAAAATAACGTAAAAAATACGCATATTAGTTTTTTATTTCTTCATTTATTTTAATCACATATAATTTACATTTTTTAAATATTTCTTTAAAAAATATCTTCTTCTTCTTCTTCTTCCTGCCCTTATCCCATGTTACTTAGGGTCGGCGCAACACGTTTTCTTCTTCGTTTTATTTCTTAAAAAAAAACATTGTTTTTTTTTTCGTGTTATTAATAATTATTTCAGTTCTTAAAAACTTTTGGTATATAAATTAAAGTGTTAATACTAATTATCATTTAGCATATTATTAAAAGCTCATCTCCTCTCCTCCTGTAGCGCGGCAACGTGGTCACCTCTGGCGGCACATCAAAGCGCCGGCGCGGGCGACACAACATGATTACGATAATCGCGCCGCCTGTCCTCGCCTGTGTCGCTTTATATAAATTGACTAAGGCTCGACATTCACGATAAGGCAGTTATTGAGTTTTAAGAAATTTGCTGTGAAAGGAAAAAATGCTGTCGAAAATTTTATTATTTGGTAGATAGTTTGGTTAAAGTTATCACCAAAAAATGTTGTCGGTAAAATAAGTTGGTAAATAGTTTGGTTGAAGTTATCACCGTTATTGTTATCAAGCTCTTAGAGCCTATGATATTAACAGTTTTCCTTTTTTAACTCTATAAGTAAATCTGTAAGATATCTATGCCCATTTTTACTGATATTAATCATCACCTAAATTAATATAATTCATTTAATAAAATAGAAGTGTATCCACTATTGGATTTATTTCGCTCAAAGCTTATCACCAACAATTAAAAATTCAACATTGCCTTCAATAGTGAAAACGTGCAAAATACAACTATGAACGTTTTCAGCAACTGATAAAGCAGTTTTAAATAAAGTTTAACAAGATTTTAATAAAGCTAACAGAACTTTAACAGGATCTTATCAAAAGTTGATATCTATATCAAAATAACATTTCACAATGAGCACTCAGTCGCACCATGAACAGCGCGCCTTACCGATCCATGACGCTTTTATAAAACTGTTCTTTATGCGTTTTATGGCGATTGAAATTAAGATGTTCTAATGTGAAGCTGGGCCATGGACCATCGGATTATCTTCATTGCACACACCTACATAAAATCTTACCAGTTTTCAAACGGATAATTATTACAAAGTACAACCAATATAACTGAACCGGTGGTGAGATTAGGAACTATCTTGAGATGTTGATAGAGTTTGACGTAAAGTTGACAGTTGTCTATGCAAGTGTCGCCCCCTTGAAGTGTCAAGTTATATTTGTGACTATTTACTCCACTTCTAACCAATTGATCGTTTCGATAATATGTAATATTATTTTCTTCTGATATATTAGTCGTTGAGTGGAACTTATAAAATGTGTGGTAGAATTCTTTACTTGTAGAATATTATATTTGATATAATGATGTGTGGGACAGTTTTGCCGTTATTGCTTTGGGAACTCGGTCGATGAAAACATCGACATCGCAGTTATTATTATGTTTTTATTTAGTTGAGTATTGCAATAATAGTGTTTTGTCAATTCCAGTTCCGTTACATTCTTTTTTCTTTATTAGAATAATTTGTGTTATGGTCTATCGGTTTAGGTGGTTAACTAAAGGTAATATAAAAGAGGTCGTATATAATATAGGTAAATTTAGTTTATTAGCTAACAGCGATTTAGGTAAATACTTAGTTGCAAAGATTTTTACATACAAATTTTAGACAACTTTTAGATAAAAAGACATGCCAAGATTGTTTACATTTAGTTAATTACCTAAACCGATAGACTATAGAAATCGATAGAAGTTATTTACATTACTTTTCTTAATACTCATCATGTTGTTTGTTCATTTAGGCACTACACTAAGTACAAAGTTTAAAAATGTATTAATTTTATAAGTATTTCTGAACAACTATGATTAGAGACTCCTCTTCCATATTCCTTGAACAAACACGTCTTACGTATTGTTATTTCGTATAAATGTTTATTCTTTCCTATTTTTCAAAATTAGTTTACTATATACGGCTTGATTAAAAAAAATATCAAATGTAAATCAGATTCACGTGATATATTATTTTCAAAAACGTCCCTTTATAGCTTCATCAGCAAATACAGTACGCTCGACCAGCTTCCTAGTCTCTCACACTTTTTACCAACAATACGACGCGACACAAAAATATTCCGACGAGCCGACAATAGTGACGTGACACGTACAGTGACAGTCCGCTCACCCGTCACGTGACAACAGTCACACATCAATGACAACTAATTTCTTACGGTGCATCGCGTTCATTCAATGGCACTACTTATTATAAAAATCCATATCACCCTGTATAATGTCAAAATGTGTACAATCAATTTTGAACCTTATTTTAGAAAAAATAAGGTTAAGTTTTCGTTAGTGTGGAAAAGTTTAGGGTGACAATAATTTTGACTTCCGCACGGACAGATTTACCCACACATTAGCGGTGTAGCGAATATTCTGAATGAGATTTAAGTACATTATGTTAGGAAGGAGTTATTGCGCGCTTGATAAGGGTCGACTTGATTTTAAATGTTAATTTTTGTTTAAAAATAAATTGGAATAAGTGGTTGAGTTTGGAGTTTTTTTATTTGGATCATTTTGATAGTGATGGCTGTATGTTACCTGGTTTTTGTTGATATAACTCATTGCAAGAGAGACATTTGTATGGAAAAGGAAGAGACTTTTTGCTGTTTCTTTTTCAATATTTAGTACGGTAGTGAACTTCCTATTCAAATCTTTAATCTTCAAAATTTTTATTGAATGTGCAATAATCAAAAATACATCATACCTATACCTATTTATGCTCTCCACGTATAAAAAGTCATACATTCTTTATATCTTTCGAAAGTTTACTTTTACTACCAAAGGCAGATTGTAAAAGTTCGCGATTTAAGAAATTGTCTATTTTTTAATTTTCAGATTTCGAGACCTGAAACGATGATCACACTAGAATTATTATTATTAACATTCCAAGCTTTGCCTTTTATAAGAACCGTTGCATTATCGATTGTATAGTTCAAGGTAAAAACAACCGCACCGCGACAATTGCATTAAATTATGAACTTATAACTAACTACTTATTATCGCGTAGATTCGCATAAAATACAAGAAGGCTTCATAATGTATGCTTACGTAACATTTGATTTATTTATTATGGCATTTTACTGTGGTTTCGTTTTATTAGTTTTAAACTTTAATGAAGCAAACTGAACTTGATTGATTTGATTGAAGTCATCAAGGATGAAATTGTTTTGTGTTGTTCTACTTTCCATATTTATCAGTTTATGGCAAAATGCCTTAAGCAAGATGGTTGTGAAATTGAGGCTTTTGAAATTTATTGTGGCTATGATGAATGTTATTCTCTTTCACTATTATTGTTTTCAAAACCGGTTTTTTTATTGTGTTATGCTAATGCTAAGTTCTAGCAAGGTATAATATTTTCTAAAATAAAATATTAGGGAGAAAAACTCTTTATTTGCACAAAACAGTGGCAATTTTACAAATATGTTAACAAAAAAACAAAAAGCAGCAAGGAATATGCGCCACGTCCGTGCAAAGCGGCCGAAACGCTCAGCATAATGCTGTAGGCACACATATAGTGCGACTAGACCACTTTCTTTCTTACAATATTTTCTAAAATAAAATACTACTCCATCCTAATCTTATCTACATAATTTAAAACAACCAAAACGTTTGTCCCAAATGTCTTCCATAACATTGAATCCGTTTTAAACTCTTGTAGCTAAGCATGTGTGCAAACATAATTCGATCTACATTCGGGGCTCGGATACAAACTAGTTGCACCACGCTGCTCTGCCCGACATAGGGAGAGTACAATAGGGCTAATTGTTGATGCGTGAGGTGTAAGTTGAAGCAGAGGCGAGAGCGATTAAATATTTCATAAAACTACTAAAATGGGTATTTATACACATCTTTAGTTTGTTTAACCTATCTATACCCGCGAAACGAGACACAATAGTAAGACAATAACAGCGCGGTCCTATGAGACCGGTCGGGATTCATGAATTAAGCAACAAATTTATACGAAGAAGATAGTTTTGCTTCTAGCATACCTAGTCAAGCAACATTTATTTATTAAAGGTTTATACAAAAGTGAAGACCACTGTATAGCAAAATAATGAATAATAACTCCAAAATATTTTTTCTCCAGTATCTGCCACAATTTTCGGCACACTAAAACGGAAAACCGTATATTTTTAAAACAGCAATCGTCCATTCTTCTGTCTTGCACCGTACCACAATTCGGCTACATGATCCCTCGCGGCTCAAATAAAACATTTATAAATATTTGCTGCGTTATTATTGGCGGGTCCCTGACGTCTCAGTTGACAGGGTGCGCAAGCGCAGCTCAAATCACTGCATCCCGTACTAATGTAGTAATTTATGTCTGCTTTAGATTGATATAATTTTTTACTATTATGTTTCTATTGTGTTAGTTTGAAAGAGAATTTAGTGCGGCGGTTTTTATAAAAGTCGGTTTGATAAAAAAAAAACTGTTTTATGGTTGTGTTTGTAATTTAAAAAGTTATGAGTAAACTTTTTTTTATAAATTGATGCATTACTTTTCGTATTGTTTCTATTGTGATTTTGTTAAATATTTGTGCGGTACTCTTTTCGCTAACCATCTCTTACATTATAGAAGCAACTGTAGTAAAAGTACAAATACAATTTGAAACCAATTTTTTTCCTCGAAAATACCAATAATCTTCTCAATATTTTATGGGAAATAAAAGATATAAATATGGAATTAATCTTCATAAAAACATCAAAGTTAGCAAGCAGAAGTCATTTCATCCCACACTCTAATATCATCATTTGAATGTCTCAATCAAAACTGTTTTCGATAAAATTACTAATGAAAGGCAATCAACGAAGAATTTATGAAATGATTCCGCTTAATGTTTTACCAATCGATTTTGACAGTTTTTATCGATCAATTTAATTGAATTAATTAAATTAACGAGTTACATTTATAGTTAGTTAGTCGATGAGATCAGTTTTGATATTTTATAGTTTGTAGTTAGGAGTTTCAACGCTAAATCGATGTCCCGGACCGATTGTAATTTATGGTGACTGTACACTTCAAATATTATTTAAAAATATTTTAATTTAAAGAAATGGCTTGCATGAAAATGAGATGCCAAAAATATTTTTATAGAATGTCGTTTTATAAGGACTGTGGACATAATTATATTTTTTATAGTTTTACTCAACTATTGGCAATAAAACACATAATTATCATTCAACCTCAAATATTCTACTAAAACAAGTTTCATCTAAATTCAGACATATTAAAACATGTCAAAACATATTTATAAAAAACGCCGCCGGTTCCTACATTTATTCATTAGACACGCCACGGCATTAGTTCTATAAAATTCAAAATAACCACCATGGCACACCATATTTTTGACGTTAGCCACGGTTATTGTTAAAAAAAAACAACATAATAAAAAGAAACATGGTGTCGATGTGTGCGTGAGTCGATTGTGTAGAAAATTCTGCGCGCGCATGTAGGGACACAAGATGGCGGCCAAATCATATTTCAAAACGGGTGAAATCTTTTGTTATTAATGAAATAAAAATAATTCAAAAGTGTAACTATGTGGGGTTGCCTCCCTTCTCGCCGTGTGGCCATGTTCTCGTGTTGGCCAACATTGCCAGCGTGACTAAGTCCGTGTTTCAAGGCGTCATAATTATTGTTGATTTGTAGGTCAATATTTAAGTTTCAATTGTTAAGATTAAAGCCATTGTTTGTGAGAAAAAAAGTTACAACTGCAAAATGTCAGCGCGTGTACCTACTTGCCTATAAGTTTTATCTCAATAAACAACCTTCAATAGCGCTATTTTCTATTTGTGAAACTAGGTAGTAAGTACATTAGTAGATTAAGGAATCACTGAATAGATGTTTGTGAGACTTTATGGTAAGTCATCCGTGGGCCCATATTTACCCTTTGCATTTCAGGGCCGCAATGACTCTTTGGAACAATCCCGCAATTTTTGTCCTTCAAGTTTTTTTAAGTTTCTAATTAATATCAGTATCAAATACAGAAGCCTGATAAACTGAAGGACCACGGGTGGGTCTTAGTCAGTAAAAATCTGACTCTCTCTCCCTCCACCAGGAGCAAGAAGGGTTTTTATATGATTGACCACGGCCATAAAAAAGGAGTAACATTTACTGACGACAAAGATAAAGACCTTTTATTTCTAGAAGGACATCAAACTACTATGTCTATAGTATTTAGAAAACATTTTAAAGCTCCAAATTCTCCGCAATTAAGTCCGTATTAAGATTCTTGTCTCGATCGTTTGGGACAAATCCTGGTGTTGTCCCGTTTGTTGCTTTAGTCTATTTAAAACAACTCGTGGGTTACGGCGAGGAGATTAGATCGGACTGCTGGGGATTACGCGTGGTTTGTATGGAGATAGCAAGTTAGTCTGATCGGGAATATTTCCGTCGAAGAGTTTATTATGTTTGGCGGAAAAGGAAGATCGCTTGAACGAAAAACTGTCTGTGATGGAATTTTAGACTTGAAGACATGATGTCATTGTGTATAAAAACATCAGTAGTATTTACCTATAAAGGTTTCACAGACGAAAACCCGATGCATTTCATCATTGCATTTGAGTCAATTCTATTGTTATTAACGTGGTATAAATTCAGGCTCATCTCTGGCTGAAATCGGCTAGATGGCATCATCATCATTATCACAAATTCAGACTCCAGACTGCTACTGAGTTATAAGTAGAACACATGAAAAAGCCTCATAACGCTTTGCCCGTTTCGGGAATCAAAACCTGGATCGTATTCTTAACAGCAGCGTTTGCAACCACTAAACAAACGAGGCAGTTATTTCTAATCGAATTGATATTTTTACTGCTTTTAAATAATTAGGTATGTTCTTTACTGCTCATAAATATATAAAATCAAAATGCCAGTACATCGAAACGTGCATCTCCTAACGCATAAAACTAAAATTCAAAGTTTCGCGACGGACGGAGCCGTGAAATCGAAACACCCTTCGCTCATCCCTAGTCAAAGGCGGCATTTTTGTAATCAGCAAACAAATAAAACCTCTAATATACATTTTGATGTTTTTATAAACATAAAACATAATTTATTACGCGAACGCGACCAGGTACTGTCGGCAACCCTTAACGAAACGCGGCGTGATTTACGACTTTCAAAAACAATATTTGATTTTACCAGTTTCTGATGTAACTTTCATCCCTGTATGTTTGACAGAGGGTTGAATATGGTCCTTAGGGGTTGCACACGTAAGTTTGCATGCGGTATTTGACTTTATTTATCTATTATTATGGGCTTTGTCGCCGCTCCCACAGTTTCGTTGGCAGATTCGAGCGGACTAGCGTGGCAAATGTGAGCTCTCAATTTAGCCTCATTGTCTGTGTACAATGAACGTATGTATGTGTGTTATGTGCCGATTATTTCCTGTATATTCAGTTGTCTGGTAATGGCTTTATCTATGGCTTCACGGTTGTTTTCTTTAGGGGATGAAATTTGGTAGAATTTGATAGGGTATCATTGGGAATTCGTTACGGTATGGAAATCTGAGCATACAGATCTAAACAGTCAACAACGGGTCCCTTTTATTTTTGAGCGAAATTTTAGGGCAGAAGGATGAAATGATCGTTAATAACTGACATCAGAACATAAGTTCTACGATCAGACACAGAGTTCTTGGTCCTTACAGATAGTAAGTGCACCAGTAACACTTTTAAGTCGACCAATTCTACTGCTCTTATTTGATACCAAAATCATTCAATAACATCCTCACCATTGAAATCTTTATCATCCATGGGAACGATCTCCTGCGGCGACAACAATATCCCGCCCTCCTAGATATCAATATGTAACAAAGTGCCGTCATCCAAGACCACATATTTATTGAAGTCGGAAGCTCCGTAATGGCTCCCTGCGCCATGTTGTAGCCACCATTACAATAGATATAAATGAGTGACGATTTATTGAGCGTGTTGTTCTACAAATACATGTTGTTTGGGGGACAACTTTGGAAATGTAATTCGTTAATTTTGGTTAGGTTCTTGTCATGGTATCGGGTAAGCTATTGGAGCGTAGCATCGTTATGCTTGTGGCCAGAATTGTTGTAACAATTGTAATTTGGAGTAGTTGGTGTGAAAATTCTGAACTTTCTATCTCTTCTCTTCTGTTTGATTTGAAGTTGTAGTTGGTTTAACTCTTCATTTTGCTATGTTTGTCGTCTTCTTGTTTTGTTTGTTTGATTCTTATCTCTTGCTGGTTTTAAAGGTTCTTTTACTTAAGCAGCTTGGCAATAGTCTGCGTTAATGCCGATGTATCCTGATCGAACCTTTCTGCAATATCCTATCAATTCCACTCATGTTTGGAATCTTACTTCCTCGATCTTCAAAACAGTCAGTAGCTATTTCTTTAACAGGCAAACTTCAAAGAAAGTATCGACTAACTATCACAGCTTCCAGCTACCCATTATACCCGTCTTTTAATTACAACATACACTTCTGTTTACTCATCTGCTGATGGTTCGAATTCCTGCCTAATTCAATTGGAATATCAACATGGCTGATGGCTGCTGGAACCTCGGTCCCGGGAGTATCTTAATAGACGTGGTTATCGACGTAACGAGCTCGATCGACTGACTGTTTTGGTTGAAGGGAGACTTAAGTTTGAGGAGACAGCGGAGTTTTATTATTGAGTTCGTTTTCATTTTTGACGTCTGTGAAGGAGGTTTGTTTCACCATGTCTTTGTCTCCTTTTTGCCTCTTGTTTAGCTAGTTTTTGTTACCATCTTCTTTATATTTTTTGTCGTTCTTAACTTGTAATCATCATGCTCAATATTTTCATTCAATTTGCTCCAGTTTTCTTTTAATTTTGCTTCTTATTTGCCGTAGAATTTGTATTTCGTTTTTAATCAATTATGCTTGAATCCCAATTTTTCATTAACGTGTTGAGTTTTAATTTGTACAAGTTGGGTAACTAGACAAACATGTGCTGTTTATCAGTTTTGCAGCTTTTATTAAAGCATTGGTGGCCCAGTGGTAACAGCCCCGACTTACGAGTCATAGGTCACGTAGTAGACTATAGCCCATTTCCTCTCCTCGAGAGCAGGCCTGAGCCCCAGCGCAGAGGGAATATTATAATAACTATTATTGCTACGCTATTTCTTTATTAGAGATTTCAAAAGAAGAGTCTCTCTATACTTCAGATTTTTTTTTTGTCAGTGATTGTCACCGAGTCCTCATTTCTCTCATCCCTTGCATCTTGCAGTCGGTTCATCTCGTGTTATCTCTTCACCTCTATTTGAAAACAAGCGCGTATGATTTGCATGAGGTTTGTATTAACAGCTCGTTAACTATCTGTATCGTAAATATTTTGCTGTTGGGAAACGCGGCTTAGGTGTGGTGTTGTGCTGTTGTCCATTTGGACTTTTTGTCCGAACTTTTAAAGAAAATATGAGAAGTAGGTAGAGGCTGAGATTAATTTTGTTGATATTTAAGTAATTGTTAAATAAGTTGTAATAATAAGTTGTTAGGATTATCATGGAAATGTTGATTTTGTTATATAAAACTATTTAAAGGGATAAATTTATAAAATTATGAATAAGAAACAATCATGATCGTAAATTTTGGTAACGGTTCTTTATAATATAAGTTCACATTGTGTAAGTTTAGTATTTAATTTATTTATTGCATTCACATTTTTCGTAATTGTAATCTAGTTTTATGAAACTTCCCAAATAAAAAGTTTCGATTAAACAAAATGTGTCGAACAGTAAAACCTCGACACAAGGTCAGCAATGGAAATCACCAGTATTTAGTGAATCGTCTCAAATACATATTAATTTGAATATTAATTGGAGTGAAGTCGGCAGCGGGTGCCGGGAGCGCTATTAGCTGTGACGTCCACTGCTGGGGAACTGTGTCCACGGCACGGTCAAATACTTACATGGACTTTATTTATTATTGATAGGCTCACACTTGACCACTATCTTACCTGATGGAAAGCGATGATGTGGTCGACGATGAAGCACGCTTGCCTAGGAGTAACGTATTAAATCTTGATTTGTATTGCGTACATCGAAGGACTGGAACAAATTGTACGGTCTTCCCGTCTGATTATAATTTGGGTATCTTCAAGGCTAGAATGAATAGGCTCTTGATAAACTATCTATCTGCACATGATCGCTTACCATCCAGATGAGGTGTGGTCAAACATCTCATCTGGATGGTAAGCGATCATGTGGTCAATGTCGATAATGGAGCGCGCTTGCCTAGAAGCAACCTATTCACTCTTAAAGACCCCTAGGTTGTAGCTATCAGGAAACACAGACCCCGGCAGGGAATTCCACTCTTTAGCTGCACGCATAATAAATGTGCTCCCAAAACGCTTTGTACGTATGGGTGGGATGTTCACCATGTAACCGTGGTCCGATGATGAAACGGGCTTCGAGGAATTAAATTGTGCAATTCCTGTGCACACTCTCCGAAATGCAAACGATAGAAAACCGACAGGCTAGCAACTCGTCGTCGATGCTCCAGACTTGAACCCTCAAAAATAGTTACCCAATATTTCCCGTACCGTATCGTGCAACAATGTCGACTAATAATCACAGCAATAACGTACGCGATACATTTGGTCCCCGACCGCTTCATTACCGCACTAATGGGCCCAAAGTACCGCACGGTACCGCGGCACTATTGAGCGCAAGTATTTTTATTGTCCACTCTTACGGTCAGGTGTTTGGGTACAAATCGCCTTATTGACGCTGATAACAACACTGTTTGGGCAACTCGATAAAGAACTGTTGCGTTATCTTGGGGAAAGGAAATGGGAGATCTGGAATACTGGCGCTGGGCTGGGATCAAAAACCATGGGATATCCTAACTAATATTATAAATGTGAAAGTGTGGATGTTTGTTACTTAATCACGCAAAAACGGCTGAACGGATTTGAATGAAATTTGGCATGCATATGGTCTTTGACATGAAAAAGAATTTAGGCTACCTTTTATCCGGGTTCTTGAACACGTAGACGAAGTCGCGTGCGGAAGCTAGTTTTTAATATTTTTAAGATTAGCATTAACGGCCTTGTAATGTCCCCACTGTTGGGACCCGGTGCAGATTGGTGGATGTCACATGATTTCGAATTTTTAGGTTATAGGACATAGGAAGTGTACTCATCATAGCCGCTAGCGTTGCCGATTGCCACCACAATTGAGGTGTTTAAATTTTTGCGTCCTAAGCAGAAATGATAGTCTGCAAATGACTGATTTGCGTTGGTATCGGCAGACTATGTTAATTCCTTAATCACATATTATTTTTAATCAGTTAGAAGCAAGTATTTGTTCTTTCCTCTGTACCTACGAGTAAGTGTCCATGGAAGTATAGTATTATCTTGTACCTACTTTATAAGTGAGGACTTGTTACTGGTTATCAGTCTAACTTACTGAACCTCATGTTTTTATTAAAGCTGTAAGTAATTCTTCCACATAAATTAAATATGGGAGAATATTTAGCGGTTGTGCAAAGAAAAAAAAAGTACTGTATATTGAAATGCGGGCAGGGATGAAGATGCAAGCAAAGCGATCTATGCATTGCCAAACGAAATGTCATGAAAAGAACTAAATTTTTAATGAACTGTCGATGTGTACAAGAAAATAAGAAGCATTTTTACATCCATATCCCAAGACCGAAGACGAGAAGTCTTCCTCTGCATAGTTCAACACTACAATGTGGACGACCTACTAGTATATATATATATAATTATATAGAACAAACTTTAGCTACCTCGCCACACTTCATCGAAACTATCCAATTAAGCAACTCATCCCCCGTATCACCGCAGGTGCTACAACAACAACTAACGACAGTTTATTCAAGATATTATCTCACAAAGAAACACTACCGTTTGATACGCCGCCACACAACCAAACCAAGTTCCCACCCTTCCCGAGGAAAGGCGTGAAAACGAACCAACACTATAATAACACGCTTGTGCCTTTGTAGTTAAATAATTTCTAAGCCAAAACTGCTAATTATATTCAAACAATTGTTGGAAAGAGCGCTCTCATCGCAGATAACTGCGCGGTGGCTCGATCACAGGGTGAGGTGCGCCCGCGCAAGTCACGATCATTACGGCGTTATTAACACGCCCTGATTGGCGGAGCAGGTGTGTGACGTTGATGTGAGCTGTTTGACGGTGTGCTGGTAAATAGACGAGTTTGTAAGGTAAGTGTGAAGTACGAGTAGCTGGGTTTTTTTTTAAGGTTGGTTTGACGTTCGCTTTCATTAAACAGAAAAAGGGTGCCATCAAATAAAATATATTTAGGATAGAGTAAAAATGGGTTATGAGTAAAAATTGTCACACAAATATCAACAGTAAAACTTGAGCATTTCATTCTGCTACAACCACAGCTACAACGCAGTAACACCGTAACATTACCGTAGGTTTTTCTTTTCAAGAAAATCCATAGCAAAAGGTAGATATTTCTTGATTGTCCCTGTCTACAAACACACTAAACCTTACGTTACCTTAACTAAGCAAACACCATCACTATAATTGCGCGCCTCGCTCCGCCGCCCCGCCGCGCCCCGCCACCGTCCCGCCTACGTCCCGCCGCGTCACGCCAAGGCGCGCTCGTCACAATAGCTCGTATTTGCATACACACAATACATTACCGTGTTTCTGACAGTCATTCTGTAATTTTAACTTAATAACTGCTGTTATAGAGTTTCTATTATTTGCTTAGAATTTGATTCAATGTGATATGGATCGCGGAATGTTTTGTTGCAGGTGTGAAAGCCATTTTCATCGTATTTTAATTAATGCGTTATTTTTGGTTCAGAGTCTTTATAAAACTTTTTTTCTTTCTTTGTAAGAATCAGAACTGTACCGTGGTCTGTTTTTTGAACAATTATTAATAAAAATAAATTAAAATCTGATTAGTAGAAATACAGAAACTTGAATATTAACGAACTATGTATATATGTAATATATATTTATACTAATTCTAACTTACATACTTTTGTTCAACAAAAATAAAAACTATTTAGGTGTATTTGTGTAATATTGCTCCTCAAATCGCTATAAACTTAGCAAGATTGCAAAAGTAAATGGCAATTTCAATTCTTTGGACAAAGAAGAAGCCAGCCCTCCATTTCATCAAAGTGTCGTTCGCACTTGGGCCCTGCGTTATGTTTATTACATAATACTTGATGTATGAATTTATGTAGGTATATAACTTTTTGTACCATTTTACATTCTTAACTGTAGTAAAAGTTCTACTTTACCTTCTGACTGCCCTACAGTTACTTTTCGCCCAGCAAACTTCCACTTTCAACTGGGTTTTCCCTGCTTTTTTCTTCCTTAATCGGCAACGTGTTCAACAAACTTGTTATCGGTGAAGGCCGCTCGCGATCTGGTGTCCCAGCTTCTGGCTCACGCTTACTGCGATTAGCATCACGTTTTGTGCCTTATCTGATAACAGGGAACGTGTAGACGATACCGCACATCCAGGACTTATAGAAATGCTGATTAGAAAATTATACGTAGGTATTTAGATAAGTAGTTCCGCGTTTTTGGCTATTATTTTTTCTTTCGCACGTTTTCTTGAAGCAGTACTAGCAATTTTGATAATTAAGTTCTGCCAGCGGCTTCGCTCGTGTGATAGTAGGTTTCTCTAATTCTGAATTCTTAACTGTACAAAAATCATTATAATAAACAGAATACAGTAATTTGACAATTGATGTACAAAGGCGAGCTTAACTCAACAATGAGTTTTCTCCCAGCAAACCTTTGAGTGACAGAGAAAGATCACATTCAAAACAAACTCAACCACTTTGAACTTTGGACTTGTTTCATCCTTTTAGGGAGTGAATTTAAACCCAGTAGTTTCGGTTGTGTGTTGATAACTTTATTTTTAAGTGTTAAAAACTAGTGCTTGACTGCGATCCCACCTGATGGTAAGCAGTGATACAATCGTAGATGGTGAGGCGCACTAGTTTATCAAGAGCCTATTCGCTCTAGCCACTGATCATCTGTACCCTAATCCGTTTTAATAAAGGGATCTATAACCACGTCATCGCTTATGATCAAGTGAGATAGTGGCCAAGCGTGAGCCTATTAAAAAAATAGAATGTTTTAAATATCCGGTAGACAACGGTTTCGAGCTTTCCGCTTAAGATATGTATCTGTGAAACTGGTCATCATTATCATTTTTCACTCGAAAGACGTCCACTATTGGACATAGGCCTCCCCCAAGTTTCACAACAACAGCCAGTCCTGTGTGTCACCAGATCATCAGTCCACCTTGGAGGAGGTCTGGCAACGCTGCATCATCTGGTACGTGGTCATCACACCAGAATCTTTCGGCTTCATCAACCATCTGTTTTGTGAGCAATGTGCCCACTTTATTTTTCGCGGTAAATCGGTAAATTTGGTTTTGCTTGTGTTTACACTTGTATTTGAAGTTATTTTTTCCAGCATTTCTTGTTATTCAGGTGATTGTAAATAAATGATGACAATGACAACAGCATGAATCATTACGTATAGCTAGATAAACAAAACAACCGAAGCCCATGTCGTACTAATAGGTACGTAGTAGGAGGCTAGTAGTCTTCATGTCAAGAGTGAATACATTACTTCTATCTAGGCAAGCGTGCTCCATCGTCGGCTACATCATCGCTTACCATCAAGTGAGATAGTGGTCAAACGTGAGCATATGCATAATATTAAAAAAAAACATTATGGACAGAATGACTCTTGTTTATCAATATATATATCATTAATAGGATCAAAGTGTTATCATTGTACACACAAATATTACAGATTCTGACAAACAACGATATATTTTTAACACAATCATGCAATTTTTTCCGAGTCATAATCTAGTAGATAAGAATTGGTGATAATCAACAATGTTTAAACAATAATAGGATTTGTTTTGACATGTGTGTGGAAGTATTCACGTGGCTGAAACATAATTCTTTATATTGCTTTGATTAGGCTGAGAAAGTGGCAAAAGTATTGTAAACTTTTAAAACCTTGAGTCAGCTAGCTTTTCCTTCTTCCTGCTCTTGTCCTATATTACTTGAGGTCGGCGCAACACGTTTTCTTCTTCCATTTTGTCCTGTTACCCGTCATACTATCACTAACTCCGTTTTCTTTCAGATCACTCCTCACCACAATCCATCCATCTTTACATAGGCCTCCCTCTTCCTGTCCACCTATTTACATGTATTGAGCCACCTAACTTATTGCTATAAAATAAATCTTACTCGTGAGACGCACGAAGACACAATTGGCGCACTTTTTGAGTGATTGGATGTAGCACTGCATAACGAGATTCCGATTGTTTTTTCAGGTCTGGTTGTCTTGTGTATGTGAGTTTTTACGTCTGTGAACGCACCTACAATACAGAAGCAACTAAACGTCACCAAAACATCTAAAAGTCGGTCTAAAGACATTTGTGTCACGGCTTTGTGAGACATCTTAATAAGCTTCAACACTTGACTGCCTCATTAGCTTACAAATTACGGTGACTTTATCTTAGCAAAGAGATGACAAGAACTCAATGCACTTAATTATTCTGCTCCCGAATGATATGAACACATTATAGAGCTGTAATAATACCCGATAAATACGACCATTCCGACATTATATGTTTCTCTTATGCGATAACAAAACCAGATCCTGCACAATAACAATAAAATTTGAATAAAATGACAGTTACATATCTTCCATCGAAAACAAACTGACGAAACTTAATATTGGGTCCACAGACTCACAATAGTCCTCCTTATCGGCCTCCATCTACTGTTTGTGCCAACAAAGGCCGAAAACTAGCAAATATAGTTATAATAAGCCGATCATATTTCGATGAATGTAGATACGCATCTATTTAGGGTGACCAAATAATTGATAATCCCATTCAGTGTTTCGGAAAGTGACAATAGCATTTTTTTCGAATTTCTGTTTTGTCGTGTTGTCTTCCTAGTTTGTGGTTATGTCCGGTCTGAAGCGGATCGAGGCGGTTTCGAAATTCGAGACTCAAGATTTTGGTAACAAAAGTCACAAAAATGTATTGATTTGAAACATCAGAGGATTGTGGCTAAAAATAAGTACGTTTTCGGTAGTCGTTATCTTGTTATTCTAATATGCTTTTGGGTTGTTATAAAAAAGCATTGATTGTGTCATTTTGAATAAGAAATAATGTCTAAATGAGATGTTAACATAAGATTAGCAAATAAAGTAGCCATCTTCTGTTGCATACTAAGTGGAAACAATTTATTCTAGTAGCGGTCATTAGGGGCTTCATTTAAATATTTGAAAGTATGAAATTGATTTTTTTCTTTTATGAATAAAAAATTGATGTTTTTTTTATTATATAAACTCTTGATATTTTTATTAATTTTGCTTAAATTTCCATACATTTGTTTTATTGTTGCTTTATTTCATATGAAGCAAAATTTCATTACTTATTTATTTTTGTTTTGTATCAATAATCGCTTCTAATTACCATACAAATCTTTATTTAATTTTTTGATGAGTGGTTTGTTTTCGGTATTCTTAATGCACGCTGTCATGACCTTTAAAATATGAATATTTATCGATAGAAAATATATCTTGACCGTCATTCTTTAAAAATATTAGCAGGACAAGCAGGCAGGACTAAATTCCCTCGGGTCACTATTTGTGAACCAAACTAATAATACCAAAGGGCATTTAAAAATAATTGTATCTAACTTCAATAAGAACCAAAGTACTATCTCACGCCAATATTGCACAAAAAGATACGAATCTCAGTACAATGCGTCGCGCAGCGGTGCCTAGTTTAGTGAAAACTAATATGTTTTTAGATCGTAATCTTTTGTCGCTACTGTACAGTGTCAAGTTTCGGGACTAATGGCCTGTTTTAAAAGATTTTAAATTGTATAATGTCTATGAAGTGAGTTGTATTTGATTTTATATTGAGCGTATTCATTGGTGGTGCTTTGTAGTTGTATTGTGTTGAGTTAATGTTGGAATTGAGTTAGTAAATTGTTTATTTCATGCTAATGTACTTTGGAAAGTATGAAAAAGACGAATAATATTCCACAACTTTTTTTTTCACACAACGCCATATAGTCCCAAGCTAAGCAGAGCTTGTGTTATGGGTGACAACTGAAGTAGATAGATAACGCAAGTACTGTTTTAAACATGATAATTTGAAATGAAATGTGACTCTTCGCATGATCATTGGATTGGCTTCTTCATCAGCTAACGAATCATCATTGTTATTCAACATGCTACCAGCGTCCTGGGCACTTTTTATATTCACAGCTAAGTGGATTAATTTTGTGATGCCCAATGAATCCTTTTGTAGTATATTGTAACTTTGAGATTTTTCTAACATTAAATTACAATCGTCTTTCATAACGTGTTTATTGTATTTGGAAAATTAAACGTTTCAAGTAGTGAAAAGTGATATCTATTTTTATATCGTTACAATAGGTATGCGATAAGAATCAAACTAGGTAATTAAATAATATCCAGAAAATAATTCAGAAACATGGTCACCCTGCTCCAGAGACACATAGGTGAAATAAATTATTCTTCATAGTAGTTAGTCTATAAATAATAAAGTTTTCTTTACAACAATTACTGCTTGCTTGTTATTTTACAGCTGTAACGTGCAGAAAATAAGTAAATATGTGGACTAGAACAATATTGTATTTGTACGTGTTATCGTATATTATTCTTTCATTTGTAATGGCTTCTATTGTCGATGTTATTATTGTGTCATATGTTTGGTAAATAGAAAACTGTTGTCAACAAGAACTTAGCATTGCCCTAACTAATATTATAAATGTAAAAGTGTGGATGTTTGTTGCTTAATCGCGCAAAAACGGCTGAACGGATTTGAATGAAATTTGGTATGCATATGGCATTTAACATGGAAAAGAACATAGGCTACCTTTTATCCCGATTCTTTTTTTTTCTGAAGTCCTCGCAGATAAAGTCGCGAGGAGAAGCTAGTACATAATATAACATTACATTTAACATAACATTTTAGTGAGTATTATCTAACTATGTATAAATCCCTCCTCGGATTTGTGGCAACCAGTGGCAACACTAGGCATAGTGAATAAAAAGTTAAAAAAACTGATTGATGAGAGCTTTTTCTTAAAAATTGCTTAATAGCCACCTTGTAAGACTACTCAGTGTCTAGGTCTACAGCCTATTAACTTTGAGCACATACTGTTATTTTTATGGTACAATAAAAAGTAAATCTCATTCATTAATTCGCAGCTTTTATGTTCCAGCGACAAGTGGCACTGTTTGCAAATTAATGAATTTAATATTATTATGTATCTAATATATAGGTAAATATCTCATGACGCAGTGTTTATCATCGAACTATTCCCAAACAACTCGATCGATTTTTGTGATATTCATATTTTCATAATTCATAATGATTTATTTGCTAGTATAGTTAATTACATTCAGTTATTGAAAATATAGCACATGCAAATCACAGGAAATAATAAATAATTTATTAATTTTAAATATTTTCACCATAACCAATAACAAAGAAACAGTAAATGAAATTGATAATAATGCCACTTGAAGAGTTTGAAGTTTGAAAGGTCATAATTATGTTGAATAACAATGTCAAGATACAATTGTCATCGACACGCTAAGAAGAATTAACTATATAATGTTAATAGTTTAATTAAAATTTAAAAATTATTAGTATTAAATGAGAATGTCAAGATAAATTTATAAATCAATGTCGAAGTAATAATATTAATAATTAAATTAGTAGTGTTATTATCTTGCATGCAATGTATCATATACACCATCTTTAAACAAATAAATTTTTAATTAGTGCACTAGTCACGTCACATCAACAATATGTCTTTACATCCTCCATTAAATTATTGTTACCTATACCTATTTTTTCTTATTATTATTATAGGTACTGTATGATAGATCTAAGAATAGGTCGTAGGCTATTTTTTATATCCCTAGATGATAAATCTACTATTACGCGAAACCGTTGGCACCAGTTAGTTTACTGTATATTTCGGTTACATTGGCTATCTAAACTTTGTCAATCGTTATGACTGGCATAATGTCAGCTTGACCAGGCCTTTCATGAATCAATACAAATTTAGAATACTCTCCAGTAGTGGACATTCACGTAGAAATAACATCAAAATCGTACCTTTGAAGCATAAAAACCTCTCATGTATTTAATGCTTGTTGTATAAAAACACTCGTATCACCACGACATAGTTGCTGCGCCAGGTTACAGCAGAGGTGCGCACGCGCACAGCGGAGATATCTACCCGCCGTATTATGAATATTATGAGCTCGTGGCTAGATAATAACAGCCGCACTGGTCGATCTTTAAGGTTAAGCAACGCTTGCCAAGGTTGGTCTGTGGATGGGTTACCATCTTAACATAAAGAGTTTCCTCTGTGCCTCGGAAAGTACATTAAGCCGTAGGTCCCGACTGTCATTTGTAGATCTTTGGCAGTCGTTAAAGATAGTCAGAAGCCAGTAAATGTTACTCCAGTCTTGCCATGACGTACCGTGTTACTCCAGTTATTGGATTGCGGAGGCCTGGTAGGCAGCCGCTCCTCGTAAAATACTGATATTCAGCTAAATCCGGCTTGACTGGAAGCCGACTCCAATAAAGTTGGGAAAAGGCTAGGCAGGTGATGATGAGAGGACATTTACATAGAAATAACATCAAAATCGTATCTTAGAAGCATAAAAACCTCTCATATATTTAATGCTTGTTGTATAAAACATTGGTATGGCCACGACATACGTGCTGCGCCGCGCTACAGCTCAGGTGCGCACGCGCACAGCGGAGATATCTACCCGCCGTATTGTGAATATTATGATGTCAGACAAGTTACGGTTTGACACTTGACCTACGGTGACCATGGGTTTAGAAGATTTTAGTTTTGATAAAATAATATAATGATTTACAATGTTAATGATGAGTTTACTTATGTTTGTCTAATGTATAGATTTGAAGATAAGGTTTTGTTAACGTTTGAATCCCCAACCGGTCCTATGAGACCGCGCTGTTATTGTTTTACTATTGTGTCTCGTTTCGCGGGTATCTGAGTAATTAATCTTTGATTTGTTCTTTTTTAAGTAGTGAAGTAGGTACTAGCAGAAAAGTAAAAAAAAAGATGATGAGAATATTCTCTGCATTACCCAAGGGTTGACTGGTAGAAAATGCCTAGGGTATTAATTTTTGTGCAAAAAGTATTAAATAAATAAATAATAAAAGTATGTGCTAAAAGAGAGAAAAGGGCATTTTACATCCATTTATACAAATATTTGAAATATTTTTAACAAATCTCACATTCCCCCTAAACCAACCACCCCCTACTGACCTACCGCTTCGGCAAATCAAAGTGAACTTACGCCTCACTGCAAACAAACAAACACACAGACGAATCTAGCTCTAGCTCCCGTCCTCCACCCTGTACAATAAGGGTCACAATCCTGTAGCAACTTTTGTATAGTCCTGTCAAGTTTTCTAGATCATTTTGACAGTTCTCTCGCGCTACCGACGCGCTGCGCAGGCGCTGCCAATCATTGGCTCTGGAGGACCACGGAGCAAGTGAGACAGAAGGTTTACGATGACGAAAGCATTGAAGGGTTTTGTTTTACGTAGAAAATCAGTCGTAACTCGTAATGTCAGAATTTTACTGACTAAAACCCACTCCTGTTCCTTCTTTGTCTTCGTTACAGGGCCCCGGGGCTCAATTTCAGATAACCCATGAAGCATTCATGCGGTATGTTTACCTTGTCTTTTCTTGACCAATGAGATTTTCGGTTAGAAACAAGAGCAAACTTAAATTCTCTTTTTAACTTCTTGGTGGGTTTCGGATATATGTACTCGTATAAACAGCTCTTTTGTCTTAATGCTAACGCAATTAATGCTTCTAGAGCCAATATACTGCCACTTGACAGTGAAGTTTTCATCGTCCTCAATTACATTGCATCTTGCTGTTTTTTCTTTGCGCGTCTTATGATTTTCAAGATAACTAAGTTGCCGACAAGTTTTCCTCAACAGTCACTGAATTTTTTTGTTATTTCACGTTTGGATAGTCAGAAGCCAGTAAATCTGACTCCAGTCTTGCCATGAAGTACCGTGTTACCCCAGTTAATGGGTTGTGGAGGTCTGGTAGGCAGCCGCTCCTCGTAAAGTACTGGTATTCAGCTAAATCTGGCTTGACTGGAAGCCGACCCCAATATAGTTGGGAAAAGGCTAGGCAGATGATGATGATAATAAAGAATTGAGTATTGAGTATTGATGATGATGTTATTTCACGTTTTTGTGAAGTAGATCTTCTGAGTATGTACACATTTGATGGTGGCAGGCTACTCAGGGGCTGCCAATCAGAGTTTCTGTCGGTATGTGTCTGTTTGTGAGGTGTTCGGTTACCTTGACACCTCCGGACGATGGTGAGGAGATTGCGTGGCTGGGCAGATCGTAATGGTTCATTTAAATGTTGTGTTATGTTCCTCTGGTGACTTGTTGGCCTGTGGGTAGCTGGTACTCGTAAAATAACGTGTGATGTACGTATGACGTCATTCTTAAGCTATTAAACAACTTGTTTATGTTTGGATTTGAAATAGCATTCGAACTTGGAAGCCAATAGGTAATTAAAACGTCAAAAAACCTTGTGAGGAAACTGGCATGTCTTAGAACCAAAAATTCGAAGATATGTGACATCCACCAATCCGCACTGTCACTGGGCCCGCGTGGTGGATTAGGAAGGAGGCCTGACTTCCAGCAGTGGGAATATTATAAGGCTGATGCTATGCTATGCTATGCTATGCTATGCTATGCTATGCTATGCTAGGTAGTGGAAACAACTTTTCCTTTCTGTAAATTCATCTACGAGTTAAACAGTCGAGTGCTGTCTTTTTCTAGTCATCAAATTCCAATCCAATGTTAACTAGGTCATTTTTATATTGGTGGGAAATCATCCAATATCTTCTCTCGCTCTAGGTCAGAGCGGGAGGATGTATCAGACTTTCACTGACTAAAACCCGCTCCTGTTCATTCTTTGCCTTCGTTCTAGGGCTCCGGGGTTCACTTTCACATAGCCCATGGTAACAAGACCTAATATCGTTTTTCTGAAAAAATCAAGATGAATGAAAAGTGCAGGTAATGCTGGGTTATCTTTTCTTCGATATGCACGCCACTTCAAAAGTGACAGGTTTTGATAATATTCGTAAATATCATCTTATTTTATTGGTAATACTTAGGTGTTGTGCAAACTTGCGCAATACCTATCAATTGTGCTAGGTCAGGTGAAGTAACTAAATTATCTTTTTTATATACCTAAATCAATTATTTTTACACCTACTTACTCGTAAATGTATGTCGGTATATTTATCTATTGGATATATGTTGGTCTTAAAGAAAAAGGTACAGAGATAATGATAGCGTGTCTTTTAGGAGTAGGACCCCTACGAAGTCTGGTGTTAAGGTTTGTTTTTAATTTTGATTTTTTTTTAACATTTTGTCTTCTTTATGCGTATTTAAATAGAGTAATTGGCGCTAAAAATAAATAAACAAATGAATATAACTTATTGGAACAGTTTAAGTGGAATCTCTTGCCTAAATTCAAGGGCAATGGATGGATTATGAACTTGTACCTAATTACTGTCCTTAATTCAATTCAGCCTAGATCTCAAGAACAATAGAATAAATACAGCCGCATCATCTAGATTACGAGTACCTTCACAGCAGATTAGAATAAAAGCTTATCTAATCAGGAAGATCTGCGATACCGAATGTACTGTATTGTGTAATATTGCGAAATACATACTGCTTTGCCCACAAATTTTTCTCAGTAATTTTTCTAAGCAGTTTTTACATTAATTTTTCAAAATTCAAAATATTTCTTTAACTTTTGGTTTCTTGAATCTGTTAATGATCTAACAGTAGGTACTCTACACTCAATTCTCAGGAAGAAAATTGGTAAAAAGTTCGGTGTCTTGCAGTCATCGCGTGCTAGCCATGCCAACCCATGTGATTCCAACTTCTAGTACAGCCGACGATGACAAGTTGGATGATGTCGTTGATATTCGCGTGACGCGCTGTTATCCGCGCTACGGCTGCATGACAGTCTAACAACTTCACCACAGTGGCAACGATGGACGTACTACAGTACTTTTTAAACAAAGTAAATACAGTGATAGATAATGTCGACGATAAATAAATAAACGATGAGGAGAACAGTAGGGAGAGTTTAGACGTAGAAAAACAATAATGAAGAATTTAGTACGTACAGTAGTGCTTAAAACCAAAGACTTGACTCCACTCCCCCAATGCTGGCTAGCAGGCGCGTACGCCCTGAAATAGTAACAGATGTTGCTTCGCCTGAACAGTCCCATAGCTGGGCAAAGCCTTCCTTCCATTTCTATTTGCCAATTCTCGAATCCCGAAGAAACCATCTAAAATTTAGACCCAGCATCTTCTTCTTGATCTGCCATGTCGCTAACTGCGTCAGTGCTCCAGATGCTTCTTTCAAAAGATAAAAATATTTGTGAAACTTGATAGGTACTTATTTCTTTTTTCTATCAAACATGCCTATATGTACATTTCTTTACATAAATAAATCCTCAATTTTCCCTACAAAATTGCCTCTAAACACATATTACGCTATAAAACGTAAAATTGTCAGTTGGAACAAAATGTCGGTACAAGCGCCACGGTCATTACGGCGTGAATATTACATGAGTGTACGCTGAAACACTTTGACCAACATTACATAGTATATATCATAATATTTCCCTCCGCTTTCTATTAAATATGCTTAAAGGTACATAAGTATTGTTGTTAAGGGGTAGACGGTTATCGTAACATCTTATAAAACAAATTCTCTGTTCGCATCTATGTGCTTGTCTATCCGCAGTAAACTCTGAAACTACTGTAGGTATGTATTTGCATGCGATTTTCAACCAACGATAGTGTGATTTATTAGAAAAGTTTAAATGTGTACGTCCATGTTATAGTTGAGAAAAGCTGCAGATTACAAAGATTTTGATTAACAAATGATTGATCAGAAAGAGTCTCAGAAAGCTATCGGGTGTAGGCTTTAGTATGGTGAACACAAGTTCTAAACTTCGTGGACTTGCCTTAAAATTACCTTGAACTTAAATCTGAAGCTTTCTTTTTACTGCACAGTTGTATTTATAATTATGTACTTAATGTTAATGAAGTAAAAAATTACTTTACATGATTAGAAAACCTTGAAAACCAGGTTCTGGAGTGGTGGCCACGTACCGGAAGACGTAGCGTTGGAAGGCCTCCCACAAGATGGACCGATGACCTGGCGATGGATACGAGACGCACAGGACCGGTCGCTGTAGCGACGCTTAGGGGAGGCCTATGTCCAGCAATCGACGGCTTTCGGCTGAAAGATGATTAGAAAACCTGAGAATTTCTGTAAGGTCTTCGGAAAAGTCCAGACCGACTTATCCTTAATATTCCATTTATATTTAACCTCCCAGCACGTAACAGAGGGGTGTAGGCAGTAGTCCATATTAAATGACCCATCATTTAAAATGGACTACACCCGGGTGCAGCGATCGCGCGGAGTCGCGAGCTTACGTCGCGCGTCGCGGGCTGTCGCAGGCGGTCGCATGCGGTCGCATGCGGTCGCAGCTGGCCGTACACACGATCTAATTGCCATCCAGGAAATTGTTGAGCTATTTTTTAATAACTCCGTTTTGCATTTTTATTTGTAATTGTTTCTTGTAGGTTTAATTGATTAATCCGTTTTCTTTGAAATAAGCAAGCCTATACGAAACAATTATTCATTTTTTTTGTAAGTTTGCAATTAATTAATTATGCTTAGAAAAATGTCTCTCTCTGTCAAAATATATTTTGATTATTGGGGATCTCTCTAGCCTTTTACCAACTAGCTTGGGGTCGGTTTCCTATTGGGGATTGAAAAAGAAGATTGAAGAAAATTTGGGTTAACTACTCCTATATACCTTAATAATTAAAACCTATGTCCAAGACTGCACTGATCTTCCATCTCTCGAATAATATAATATTTGAAATCTCAACTCTCATTTAAAAGAAATCAAAATGACTGGAAGAAGAAATATTGCTCTTGCGGTGGTTAGATAAGCATACAGCATTGTGTCATCTCAGATAGAACCTGAGTCAGGCTATAGTGGTTTGTTTCAACCATGTTAAAATCCACCTTTAGATGATAATAAATAAAAATGACAAAGCAGAAAACAAGTTAATAAAATACCTACACTTAAAAAACAGAAACCTAAAATACACTCAAAAGAATATTCCTCAAACCGCTAGTTAAAAGCTAATGATATTTAAGTGGTCGGTGGACGCACATAACTGAGTGGGGTAATGAAGTAAACTATGACCGCGGCAAAACACAGCGTTTTCCGTCGCCGCCAGCAGGTGTCCAGGGTCGCACGGACGTCCTCGTGTGCTGGACGTGAGGGTATCGACGGGTTTTATGTACATTGGTGGCTGGTGGCGAAGTTTCTAGAGTCAACAGCTTGACTGTTGTTTCTAGTTTTTGCAAGACATCACTACCAGTCTAGTCTTGTTTCGTTCACTTTAGAGTTGAGGAGTAAAGGGATATATAGAGAGAGTAAAAGACTTCTGTCTTTTAGACCATTATAGTATCCGCAAGGGCTCAGCAGGGTCGAAACCTATTTGGGCATGGGTTGTGCGAAAGAGAATCGCGAGACCCTGGAATGAAGGCAAAGACGTAACAGGAGTGGAGACTTACTTTATGCCTTTGTAGACTTTTACAGTCTGAAAAGTCTATCAGCATCCAGCTTGACAGATTATTTGCAAAACTGAATACAAGTGACTTGTCTTATCTTTTTCAGGTTCCTGAATGCATGTTTCTCCATTTATCTACGCTGTGATGTTTTTATCACTTGACGCTAATCAGTGTATCATGTTATTTCTTCCTTGAAAGTCAATTGAATGGAAAACTGCACAAAAATTTACTACTGTACATAACTTTATTCAAAAAAGTCTAAAAAAATGACCTTCTTGTGAAAGTTATCACCAGAATCAGTATGGAGACGGCCAACGTTTTTAGCCGGAGTTGATCATGATTGATTGTTCTTTTCTTTTTTAAGTGTACCTATATAAATAAATAAAAGAATATCTTCCATAACATTTTTTTCTGTTTCTCGCCATGGCCTGAAGCACTATCTAAAACATGACCACCAGTTCTTACCACTCTCAAGACTAAACCAGCAATGAACTCTTACCACCCCCTACCGACCCACCCTCTACCCAGCCCGCTTGTTTCCATAATAAAATGATCCAATACAATATGCAAGTGATTAAACGGCGTCCCGGCCACGTTCGGTAATTTCGTGGCTGACTGTACAAAACTGTTATTTAGTCTTGTTGGGGACGGAGCTCATTCTTTATTTACAGAGCCTCTAATTTGTGGTTATGTTTTTTTAAAACGTAGGTGTCATGATGGCGCAGTGGTTCAGGTATTCGGCTCTCGTGCTTGAGGTTGCGGGTTCGAAAACGAGCGAAGATATTAGTGACACCCCGTGCTTCGGAAAGCACGTAAATCTGTTGGTCTCGATTGCCATTCGTACGTCTTTGATAGTCGTTACAGGTAGTCAGACACCAGTCAAGTCTGACCATCAGTCAATCCAAGGAGTATCGTGTTGCCCTGTAATTGGGTTGTTGAGGTCTATGTAAAACACAGGTATTTAGCAGCAATCGGTTAGACTTGAGGTCGACTCCAAAATAGTTGAGAAAAGACTGGTGAGCAGGATGTTATATTTTAATGTAGGTTTTTTTATAAGTTGACATTATCTATATTTTTAAGTTTTTCCTCCTTCGTGTCGTCAGTCGTAACGATCACATTCTGATAAGGTACATGCACTTCGATGTACTTATATAACTGTAGTTATCAATTGGTTTTTAGCAGATTCATCTCATGATTCAATCGTGATGATTACAGCTTATGATAAAAAATCATAAGCTGTTGTTTTGTCAGGTAATAAAAACAACAACCATATTGTGATAAAACCAATTTCATTTTTTGATACAGAAATTTCCATATCTATGAAATTTTTCGACAATGATTTAACATATATGATTTTTGTAGTATCACACGATTTCTTTTCGATTTTTAAAAATCTCTCACATTTTTTCTCACATAATTTCTCCAAAAAATTCCATCATATTATAAAATCAGCTACTTAATTCCTTATTACACTATAGTAAATCCCCGGGGGCCACTTGCAAGTGTATCCACGCATGTCAAGTAGTTATCGGAGATTTCCTGCGAATTCTCACCGCCCCCCGCGAAGCGTGGTCACCCTATTGAGCGTCTAAGTAAGTGTAAGAAATTTTTATAAAGATGTTTTATGGGAAAATGGCAACACTACCAACCTATAGTTATTTCACTAGTGAGGTGCTTGAGTATTTTTTTTATTAAATTCAAAGATGGAAGTCAATCCATCTGCTAAAGTGACGTATTCTCGGCTAAATTCCTCGCGAACCGATTTTAACTTCATAGATTTAGTAATTATTTTCAGATTTATAATATTGAAAAATGGAAAATGGAAAACTTAGGCATACCTACAAAGTTTTTGTCTTAGGTAGACAGTCCAATATGATTTGAGTGTCGAGACAAGATCTGTGACTTGATAATATTCAGCTGAAGAAAATTTCATCCTGCAGCCATACCTCGAAAATCATAGAAAACAGAGCACCAGACAATTTAATAAACATCAACAACTATTCGAAGTTTCCACATCAAAATATCCCTAAACAGAGAATCAAAGCGTGACTTCCCCTCCGTCAATTAGGTATTTATAATTAACAGTAAGTGGCCACTTATTATCGAATGTTTAATGAACGTGGCCATCGGGCGGGGTGGCTTGGGAAGCAGCAGCTGCGGGGGGGTGCTGCCTTGAGCGGGGCGGGGTGGCAACGTGCTGGGTTGAGGGTAGGTAGACTGGAGCTTGGCGAAACTGGTGAGCCAGTTGTTCCGTGTTTCTTGGATCTTGGTTAAGACACAGGTCTAGGCAAGCGAGATTCTTCAAATCAAATCAGAAGTATTTATTTCAAATAGAACATTTACACGCATTTTTGAATAGTCAAAATGACGGTCAGTCAAAAAAAGTGAAGCAAAATTGAACGTTCCAAAGCGTAGATCTCTATGGAGAAGAACGTGCAGGGAACTCCATGGACACTCTTTTAGCCTAACTTAATATTATACATAAATGTGAAAGTGAAGATGTTTGTTACTTAATCACGCTAAAACGGCTGAATGGACTTGGATGGGCATGCATATGGCTTTTGACATGGAAAAGAAAGTAAGCTACCTTTTATCCCGATTTTATTTTTCTGAGATCCTCGCAGACGATGTTACGGGTAGAAGCTAGTATCATATAGGTAAGTTACATTATAATCTTGGTTACATATTTTTCATTGATCATCATTTCTTGCTTATCCTCTAGGTGAGACAGTGATCAAACGGGAGCCTGTGAAAAAAAAGGATTTGATTTTGCAAGACAGAGTTTAAAATGGTTTCCTATATTTACATATTAGTTTACTGCACATGTATGTAAACGTAATCATCTACACCTTCGAGTGTACAGTCTCCGGTTGTGACAGGAGTGGGTATATCATAGTTGTTTACCGTGACCTAGGTTGTTATGCTCCACATATGGTATTACCTGCATGTTTCATGTATGAAATTTTAAAAGAGAACTCTGAGTTTGTTTTGGTTTTCACTCCTCATCCTGGCCTTTGTTTCTAAGGAAACACCAACCACACATTGTTTAAATTGGCTTGTAAAAGGGTTTTTAAAACCTATTTGCTACAACAAAAAACAATCCGATTTCTGGAAAATCTTTTATACACAACTTAGAAGTAGAAGTAAAGTACCTAGTCTAGAGAGAAACCATAGTAGAAAATTATTTATGGATATTTATTTATTTATTTATGCATATAAGGTACATTTATAAGAGGTACAAAGGCGGACTTATTGTATTAGACATTCTCTACCAGCCAACCTAATAACCTAAGGTGGTAGAGAGACAATATGTCGTTATATCTAAGTACAAAAAGAAAGACCCAAAGGTTGACTGGTAGAGAATGCCTTGATGCATGAAGTCGACCTATGTACCACTAAAACAATAATAATGATATTGTATCATGTATATTAATTTCTTCTGCTAGTCGGGTCCGGTATACCGGCAAACATCAAAATTCCCCAGTAGTCAAACTTATGACGATTCCGGACAAACGATGGACGTATCTTATTACAATATTTAATCTGAAGTGACCATCACGTGACTTACGCGTCCAGCTGTCCGTTTTGTGACGCCTATCTCGAAAACAACTCCAAAATCCTATCAAAATAATAAGAACAGTATACGGAAGATCCCTATTTCTAATGTCGTAAGATATCTTTCAGCTTGGCAAAAGATTTTCTTGCCGGTAAGAGTAAGATAGTATGGTAATTTCTAATACAGATGTGTCAAACGATACTTGTTTTTTAGTGATATTTCTAATAGTTTAACAAAACATGGCTGATGTTTGATTGCAGCCGGTCGTGACTGTGGGATTAACTATGACTGAAGATACGTTCACGATGGCCACCCGAATGGCACAGTATTGTAGCGTCCTCGCATTGTGTTCGTAGATGCTTATCTATTCCTTTTTTAGACGTAGGTCTATGTGGTCTCATATAGTTACGAATCGTCTTTAATTATTTAAAAAATACACTTATTTGTATCACTCGAAGTGAGATAAACCAACACCCTCGAGAAAAAAATCAAATAAAATTAGACGTAGGTCTATGTGGTCTCATATAGTATCAAATCATCTTTAATTATTAAAAAAAATACATATATGTATCACTCGAAGTGAGGTAACCCAAGTTCCTCGAGAAAAAATCTAATAAATTGGCATCATCAATTCAGCGGTGAGACGTCCACTGTCGGACATAGGCCTCCCCCAAGCGTCGCCACAACAACCAGTCCTGTGCAGCTCGTATCCATCGGATTCTCGCGGTCCTCACCAGGTGGTCCACCTTGCGGGAAGCCTTACAACACTGCGTCTTCCGGTGCGTGGATGTTGGCATATATTATCCTATATCTTTTCATGTGTGAAACTCTCAACTAACAACACTAGCAAACAAACAAACAAATTACCGGATGCAGTGAGAGGGAGAGTCAGGCTATTACTGACTAAAACTATCTAACTAGGTATATCTATACAAAAATTATAATGAGGAAAGATTTATATTGTAATTTCTAAAAAAAAAACTCAAAAACTACTGGACTGATTTAAAAAAAAAGATCACCAATAGAATGCTAATTTATCACTGAATGACATTAGTTATTAGGCTATATATTTGTTACTTTTCACATAGCTAAAGCCGTTGGTAGAAGCTAGTCATTCAATAAACTCACCAATCATTTCCAACATAATCTCTAAAACATTACAGAAGCGAGTCTCCAAACACATACATTACGTACATTAGCGGCTTAACGTAGCCCCCCACAATAACTTCAGCAAAACACATTTATTATTGTTTTTATACTTAATATTATTCTAAATTAATTGCACAGTGCGCAGCAGCGGCCGCTCGCGTTATCAAGACTCATAACTTGATTCAAACACCTTTTCTACTACAATATGTGGCCATATCACGAAAAAACAAAGCTTAAATAAACTCTATCTTTCTTAAAATAAGGTTTAAAGTCCAACAAGGGTTGGTAAACGATTCGCAGCATATAAAGCTGTAAGTTCACGGGTCATAACGAGGCCTTTTGACAATTTTAATTTCTCCTCTCACTGCGTAAAAAATTAAATGTCACACTCTTGTAAAACATTACTAAGGTGCTTAAGGTTGAGTGCAAACGAGGCGACCGATAAAGACTTGTTGTTACTGGCTGTGATGGCCGACTTACAAGAAATTACAAACAAAGTAGTTCAAAGTACCTACTAAGAATCTCCAAACTTAAGTGGCACTGGACAGGACATACTGTTCCTAGAAAGGTTATAGAGTGGCAACCATGCACCGAAAGACGCAGCATTGGAAGGCCTCCCACAAGGTGTTCTAATGATCTAGTGAGAGTCGCGAAAATACAATGGAAGCGAGACGACCAGGATCGGTCGTTGTGGCAACAATTGGGAGAGGCCTACGTCCAACTCTTTGTGAAATGATAATGATGAAAATGTCAGGGAGTGTCAGACTGATGTTACATGCTGCAAGCTATCTATGTAGAGGCTTGTAGTTTATTATTTTAATTGAATGACAGCCTGTCTGACTTTCACACCCGTCGTACTATATAGTGGACACCCCTTGCATTGACCCCTTTTTATTCTTCAAAATAGTCTTCATAGGTAGTCACAGACTTTTGTCTATCAACTTTCAGTGGCTTGGTGTACAAGCGCCCTTACCGCACCGAGTAATACTATTTGCCTTCACAAAATGAACGTAATGTTTCTGTGCAGAACTTCACACCTCTTTACGATAGTTTCTCGTATAAAGTTAATAAGGAAAAACACTCTTAAAACACTTACAGTAGTCCCAGTTCTTTAGTAAAAACAAAACAGTTACCTTAGGTCTCTCGATTTTGCATTTTCTTAGGAAGTTATAAATTTTCTTGTGTATATTTCCTCAACGGTTCTGCTAAACTTTATTGGAAGCGGTTTCCAGTCAAAAGGAAATTCATAACTTCAAATGAAATTCATTCATTTTGGACGAGTAGGTACATCAGTATCTTAAATGTTTGGCTCATCTTCAGACTCCAGGCGCCCCCAGAACTTCTGGTTAAAACTATTCTGTGGAAGATGGTTTAAGTATTCTGGAAATGCTGATGTCGTTAGAATTTCCAGTTAAATCACTGATATATGCGAAACTCGCGAAGCGTCATTGTTCCGGAACTTTTCTGGTGGTCACCGCTGTGGGACTGGTTACAGATTGGGTTATAGGTAAGTTTTCTGTCTATGTATATGTCCTTCTCTATTTTTGATGCTGACTTTTGAATATTCATCCGAGGCAGATGATGATGATCATCTGCTTAGCCTTTTCCCAACTATATTGGGGTCGGCTTCCAGTCAAGCCGGATTTAGCTGAATACCAGTATTTTACGAGGAGCGGCTGCCTACCAGACCTCCACAACCCATTAACTGGGGTAACACGGTACTTCATGACAAGACTGGAATCAGATTTACTGGCAGATTTACTGGACTTTTGAATATTGCAGTTTGTAAATAGTGTGAAGGGCTTGACGACCCTGCATAGAGTGGTTCTTCTGCAGCCTCATGTGGTGTGTCCACAGGCTATATATCGCGCCCGGCTGTCAGGCAAGCGCGTGTGCTGCGACACATTCATGCATAAAATTATTCCGTCCAGAAATCATTAGCGCGCCCCACTGCACAACATACACTGCACATTATCTAATAACACTTCTTAACACTTCGTTATATTCTCTTAATATTTTTAAATTTAAATTTTCCATATAAAAGTTAAGCTATTGTACGATCGTAACTTGTGCGTCATGCATGGACGTTTGTCTTCGAAAGAAATGTTACATATTGTAACAAAACCGTTAATGTATATCATAGTTTATATTGAATTACATTACTACTAGACGTTCTTACTTCTATGATTTACATACTTATAATGTAATCAGCAAAACCCTTAAAGCTCATGAACTAAGGTTGATTATTGATGTTCGGAGGTGTAATGGATTTTGGTGATGTTGTCAGTTTGCGATCACCGCAGGGAGTCTCGCGCAGCTCGTTAGAATATGATTACGACCGCGCAGTTAGGGACCCGGCATCGGTAGCAATTAACATGTTATGGGCGTGTGTTTATTGTATGTTCTAGCTATGTTATTGTATGGAAAGAGAGTGGAAAATATTTGGACCTCTTCGGCGGTTATCGTATATTTTGCTAACTATGGTCAAAGTAATGGAAAGAAGATGCCATGGTTCGGTGTAGCCTTGGGATCTCCAATAAACTAGTATTTTAATGGATGACTGAAAAATAGGTACCTGGTGGTTTTCATCATCCTCATCATTTCAGCCGAACGCAAGCCGACGTCCACTGATGGACATAGGCCTCCTCCAAGTCGCCATAACGACTGCTTTTGTGCATCTCTTCTCCCTCGGATTCCTACGACCCTCACCACGTTATCGGTCCACTTTGTGAGAGGCCTTCTGACGCTACGTCTTCTGGTACGTGATGGCTGCAGAACTTTTCAACCCCATCGACCATCAGTTCTGCAAACAATGTGCAATACCTTTTTTTTTTTGAAGATCATAATTATTAAGAAAGCCTAAAGCTTGTCCCAAGTTCATATAGGTAGTTAGTTAAACGGGAACATAAAGTAACACTTTGAGACATTGGAAAGCGGATTCCAGTAGCTGGGAGAGGCAGGACAGTGCCTCAGGCTTGCATGTTGTATGAGCTGCATGTTATAAATATTGTCACCAGACGTAGGCGACATGCAGCAAGCAAATAAACTAGCAGTTTTGCGAGGCGACCCTATTCAGGTATTAGCTACCTATCAATATGCGACTGGTGCACAAATGAATCCGATCAATCAATGGTATTTCTTTCACTAGCCACAAGATTATCTAAATAGCTAACTAGACTGTCTTTAAATGTAGTAGTAGTAGTATGTAGTAAAATTATACCAAGGAAACATTCTCCTGAGATAAAAAAACCTATGTCTGAAAGGCTTATTACACCACTCGATACGTCGACTCGTTACGTCGACTCGATACGTGTAGCCCCGAGTAAGACGGTCTTATACTCTTACCCTTATTAAACTACGCGACGTAGACTAAGACCATTCGTAAAAACGAGCGGTGTAATAGGCCTTTTATTCCAGCGCTTGGTCTACTGGTGCGCCAAATTTCATGCATAGGTACCGGTTCTGCTGATTGTACGTAAAGTAGTAGCAAACATACACATACATATTAATATGTATCTACACGAATGTTCACCATGTATCCTAATGTTTTATAGTATTCTAGTGTTATAAGACCGTCCCCGATTTTAAACAAAACTTTAATCTTAATCCCTGCCTACCTCTGACACACAGCTTCTCAGAACGTTGTGTGTGACCAATTAGCGTCAGAATAAGGAAGTGAACAATAGCGCACCTCGCTGGAAGCGCTGCAGCCGCTGTCCACACAGTGTACACACTGGAGCCGTGTGATGCCATGATCTAATTACTTCAATCTTCGCTGGGCTACTACTGGACTGGATGTCGGAGTCATGTCGAACGTAACTCACTTGTCATTGTGTCTTTAAGCTCTTTTTGTTAATATTTTCTGCTTTGGTAGTCTTCTTTGATGACCAGGTTCAAGTTGGTTTTTTTGTTTGCAGTCCGAATCTTTTCATCTTGTCTTATTAAAGAAACTCTCGGCAAGATATTAGCGTATGATAAGGAGAGCCACCCCAGTAACTGTGCATAGCCCTTGCGGCAGAGTTTCAGAAAGTTTAATGAAACAAACATGTCTGCAAGAAAAAGCTAGCCAAATGTAAGTGTAAAATACTTGCCGAGACGGAAGGACACAAAGTTGACCATATTAGTTGTCTCATCATACCTACTTGATCGAAACGATAAGAAACCGTAAAACATCCTATTTCAATGGCTTAATTGCTCAATACTTAATTCTGTCCGGCACAGTAAAAGAAGGATATACGAATGCTAAACAATAATATCTTCGACTTCTAGAGTTCCGGCCCCTGGTTCCTTGGTAGCGGCTGTTGTCAACGCGTATGAGCACAACAGCGCCCACGCCTGACCCCTCGCATCGCGCCACTAATTTAATTCCAGCGCATACATAAGCATACTTCATCATCATAACTCTAGGGCTGGCTCCAAGGCATTCCCGAGCTACTGGGGAAGACTCAGCCATTTGCTACAACTTTTTAAAAACACTCTCTGTTAAAAACACACTCTGGGAAAAAATGCAAAACTGAATCTGAACAAGTATCAAGAGACGGAATAGACCGTTCGATGTGGCGACGTTTGGAGGAGGCCTATGCCCAGCAGTGGACGTCTTTCAGATGATATGATGAGTCAAGTAAAGAAGATGCCAAAAAGATACTACAATGGCCAGAAAACTAAAGTTTAGTTTAGAAACATCATATCAAGAGAGGACACAGCAATGTACTCGTACATTAAATAAAAACCTAACCTAGGTATTCTCAAAAATGTGATGTCGTATCAACCACCAGTTCATTTACAAATAAACATTAAACCTCGATCAAAGTATCAACTCCGCTGCAATCAGCGCACACACACACACACACACCCCACAAAGAACGCATGGAAGCGTGTCATAATTTTTAATCAAGCTTATTAATTCCATATCCTCCCAAAATTACCTGTCAAAAAAGTGTAAAACAACCAAATTAAATTGAGTTGTCACACTTTTTGTGACACTTGGTTGACTAAACAGATAGCGGGCGGTACAGCCCTACGCTTGGCCGGAGCCGGGTTCTGGGAGTGTCCCTATCAATTAGTTAACCTTACTTAAGGTGCGGGTCACAAACAACGCCGATCGCCGGCAATTGGAGGTGGTCGGGCCGAATGTCGTGATCTCACTTGTGACTCATTAGTGGATGTCATGTTTCTGGTCTAACTCATTATAGTTTGGTTTCTGGAGCTCTCTTCGTTGCTGGCAAGGAAGAATAGTCCAAGCTATAGTCCGTCTAATGAAAGCGCGACCAGAGAAAAAGAGGTTAAATCCAAAATTTTTGTATGTGGTATTACTAACTAGTAGGAGAATCATGTCTTGACACTTCACATTTTTTTTTATATCCTACAATTGCGACTGAATAATGTTGCCAATCAAATTTAAAAAAAAACTCCAGGTCGCGCTCCATTACACGCACTCTATTTTATTAGGTCTAGTCATATTGTCTTACAATGTTATAGAAATATCTTTTCCAATACATTCTGTGTAGACTCGGCTTTAGTTCAATGTTTAAAATATAATATTTGCGCAAGTTCTAATTACAACGGAGAATATGTCAACGATTTACGAAATACCTGGAATATTTTAATGATTTATTTTCTGAAAATCTGACTTGATTAGGCAAATTGGGAAACTTACTCGACGATTACATACGAGTACGATATGATTTGTGCACACAGAAACACTTTTTATTCCAATTGCCAAGACTGTCCATTTGTCTGACTCTACACATTTTTATTTGTAATTCATGAATCCCCGACCGGTCCTATGAGACCGCGGTGTTATTGTTTTACTATTGTGTCTTGTTTTGTGGGTATGTGATAGGTTAATTTGAAATTTGACTAGGAATATTGATTATTAAAAATCCATTGATGTAGTTTTAGTTTTCATGAAAATGGAAATCCTTTGAGAATGTTTTCGCTATTCCATTAGTTAATCCACACCCACCACAAAAATCCACCATTGTATTAAAGAACGATCCCACTCCTTAAAAACATGAAGAGGTTTTCAATAAAAACTAATTTAAAGTTAATTCAGCCATAAGAAATAAGCAAACAAAAGTGGAAATCGGTGGGATCTCTAAATCGGAGCCAGTGACGCGCACCGATACGACTTACACCCGGAGCCACTTAGTCTGCTGTTATCTCGCGATAGTCAGGCGCTGGTGAGACACCATGTAGAAAATAGTAGAAGGTTCGCTGGTCTAGTTCAGAGACATAAGTAGAGAACAACTGAACAAGTCGTACCTACGTCCACGAAAAAAAATATGAAGTCAACTCTATGTCTTCTTTTTTTTAAAGTGTGGAATCATCAGAATGACTTCTCCCGCTCTTGGGCGGAGCGGGAGGGCGTGTCAGACTCTTACTGACTAAACCCCACCCCGTTCCTTCGTTGCCTTCGATCTAGGGGGACACGGGCTCTCCTTTCGGAATTTTCGTGTTCCCCAGAGAGTCTAAAGTCTACTTAAATTCTAGTTCTGCAGTAAAAGTAAATATGTTTTCTTCATAATTTTGCATGCTATATGCAATACTCTCATTTTATTTAAAACAAACAGTCTCAAGGATCACAAAGACACAAACGCTTGCATTTAATCGCACTCACTAGCATAGCAAGTGTACTAGTGTAGCTAACACAAAAGCAGCGTTATAACCTTGTTAGCCTTAGCTGCAGTGTTTGTTTCATGTGACTGTTAAATCTGTATATTTTTAAGGGAACTGTGTGACTTGGCCGACTACCTTCATTCAGTGGCTTCGCCCAGGTGAAAATAGAAAATTACTTCATGGGAATATACTTCCGGGACAAAAATATCCTTAATTCGATATTTCAGGATATGAACTACCCGTATATATATCAAGATTCATCAAAATCGATGATGATGATGAATCCTCAGAATCACTTCAGGGCGTGTCCGACTTTTACTGACTTAATCCCACCCCCTTCGGCCTCATCTAGTAAAAACATAAGTCAAAAAAAAAATTGACGTGTAAAAATGTTTGTGAAAACATATTTGCAAAATAAATATCATTTATCATTCGGTGCCTTCGATCTGGAAACACCGAGTTTACCTTTCAGAAAAGGTCAAGATCGTGGTTCAGGGTATGTGTCACTAGAGCATCAGTCTGTGTTTTGTGAGGAGTGGCACTTCTGCCCCTCCTCCCCGTGTGCAGCGGAGCATATGACGTCACATGACATGGCCGAACATCGCGGCAGGTTTGATCTCGTGATGTGGGACCCGATAGCGCGCGCCTGCCTTTGACGGCGACACAACGGCCGAAAGGATTGTGGCATCATGCTATCAGGGACTGTTTCATATTGCCCGGATATGCTCTGTCTGCTAGATACATTCCAGTTCCAGGAATTTTGTTTTGTCCTAAAGTTCAATTTTGGTCAGGGTGACTTGAATTCTCTTGGTACTCAGGACATTAACACTTTGGCCAAAAAAGCTTGTAGTTTCTGAAATGTAATGAGGTCGAATAAGCTCCTCCTTACCGCCATAATTATAATATTAAAACGAGGATGGAAGTAATACAAAAATAAGTGCAACTATCAGTCTTAAAATCAAAATTATATTTTTTGCAAGTTTATATAAGCTTGCCTCATCTACAAAAGTAGGGGATAGCTTATTCCAGATTTCAGGGTTTTCCTCGTAGTGACAGTTGCGACATAACTAAGTACAGAAAGTAAGTACAAAAAATAAAAATCTACTTTATACTGGTTTGTACAAGTCTAGCTTTAAAATTTAAATTGTCACTTACGGGATATCTTCCGTGGTTTTTATTTATTTTGAGTTCCCGATATTTCGACGCTGTTGCAAGCGAAACTCAAAATAAATAAAAACCACGGAAGATATCCCGTAAGTGACAATTTAAATTATGAAACAAACCGTGATAGCCTAAAACAGTGTTTAAGTCTAGCTTTGATTACTTCGCCCTTGTACTGTCTAGATCCAGGACTTTTGATAACACACCGTATCAATTGCAAATCTGCATTGTCACAATATTATTATTGAAACATTAGGTATTTACCATACCAATTGTCTGGCTTCAAGGACCTACCGATTCATTTCGGAGCCTTCGTGAAGTTACTGAAATATAATTTATAATGGTATATCTTTCACTCTGTTAATCAGTGATTTCATATTGCATAGACATCTAGGGGGGCGTAAATAAAATAGGAGCGGGTACGCAGTTTGGACAGGGACTTCAATGCACTCACTAGCCTTCTTAAGAGTGCGTCAGCTTTACATTTTAAATTTTTTCCTTCGCATAATATTTTTTAGTTTTATTTCGTAACATCGTGTATTATGATTAAAATATGCTCGTTATGACGAGGCCTGGTGATCTGTAATACCAAATCTCTTTAATACGGATTCCAGTCTCTGGGCTTAGTTAGTAAAAGTCTGACACGCCCTCCCGCTCGCCTCAAGGGTGGGAGAAGTCATAGAAGTACCTAGAAAAAGAACTCTCGCAAAAGAATTTCTACTTCGTTTTGGATGATAATTATTAAACAAACTTTTGTGGAGAGAGAACAATAAATTTTAATCCAAATTTTTTATTACTATTTTATATAATTATATTACCTTTACATATTTTATCATGAAAAAGACTTGTCATTCCAATGTCGTGACGTCAACGCTGATTGTTTATATTAACGAATAACGATTATAATTATGTTAATTAGTAGCTAAATAGTACAAAAGAAACACAGAAATTATGTAATTTATGAAGCCGGGAATGATGGAAGGAATGGAGGGAGGCCTTTGCCCAGCTGTGGGACAGTATAGGCTAGATATAATATAATGATGAAGCTTTACAAATTATATGCCACTCATGTCAATCAGATACCAGTAAACCTATAAACGACAATATAATCCTTTGACAATAGTAGCGATGACCGTGATCTGACCGAGCTGATCAGTTGATCAGTCGGTCAGCTGATCAATCGATCAGTGATCAGTAAGTACCATACCGACACAAATCCCTAACTATTGTGTTAGAAATACCGAAGTTACGAATACAAAAGAGATTTACTTTATTAAAATGGATGCGGCACATATTCAATAAGTAACAATTTTTAAGGTTTTCAATTGTTACTTTATAACATACTTACTTATTTTTATTATTTATTGTGTTACCAGTCCATGATATTGCAACTTTTGCATAAAATCTATCTTTTATCTATGCCCCACATAAAATTTAGATATTCGCTGATAAATATAGGATTGTAAATTGTTTGTGGACTAAAGGTGTGTAAGTAATTAAGACTCATGAGTAGGTACAGTGGAGTAGGTAAGCAGTGCTAAATATGTAGACTGATTCATAATAAAGAATTGTTGTTTTCATCAGTCTGACATTTCAACTGAAGGTAACCTTTTTAACGCAGTTGTGAAACACACCAAAATTAAAACAATTAAATAAATAACTATTTAAACTAGTGCGTCTCACCTCTACGATTGCATTACTGTTTACCATCAGGTGCTAAAATAAAAATTAGAAAAAAATGTTTTATTAGGGTAGCCCCCCTACATGTATAGTGGAAAGTGATTTTTTTTTAATTTCAACCCTAACGTGTGATATATTGTTGGATAGGTATTCAAAAATGAATAGGGGTTTACTAAAATCATTTTCATTTCGGAAATAATCGCTCCAAAAGTAAAAAACAATGTGTGTCCCCCCCTTTAACTTTTGAACCATAAGTTTAGAAAATATGAAAAAAATCTGGAAAGTAGAGCTTTATAAAGACTTTCTAGGAAAATTATTTTGAAGTTGATGAGACGAACAGTTTTTGAAAAGTTGGGGACACTTATTGAGACGAACGGGAAACTACGGAACCCTACTTTGAGTGCACGACACGCTCTTGGCCGGTTTTTATTTTTGTGTCTGATGTATCTTTATTATTGTTTTCCTGACAGTTACCAATACCTCTTTCTTTCTCTTCACATACTACCATATCCAATAACAGACGTCCTTCGCACATCGTTCGCCGGAGTCTGTCCTTTGTCATATCGACACAGGTGTGCTCTTTGTGCGTCGCTGTGTCGATACCGTCGCACTCTGTCGCACTCGGTCGCACTCGGTCGCGCTCGGTCGTCCTCTGCCGGTCGATAGTCGACGCTCACCTATGAATAATTATCTTGATATGTAATTTGTCGTGCATTGTGTGTTATAATAATACGAGTGTATGGTATACATGTTGAATGATTTTTTTAATATGGGATTGATAAGATATACAGACAATGATAGCGCCTTTGTAAGCATAGTTGCGTTTGCTGAAGGGTGCACGTTTGATTACTAAACACAATATCTGACATATTTGACTTTTCAACTACGTTAGACTTTTGTAGGTGTACGCCTATTGAAGGTATTTTGTAGGTCATCGGAATGCGTTATTTGGTATTACTTACTATGCTACACTAACATTATACTTATCATCTCATCATCTACCTAGCCTTTTCCCAACTATATTGGGGTCGGCTTCCAGTCAAACCGGATTTATCTGAATACCAGTATTTTACGAGGAGCGGCTGCCTACCAGACCTCCACAACCCATTAACTGGGGTAACACGGTAAGTACTTCATGGCAAGACTGGAGTAAACTATACATGCTACACTAACATTATAAGTAATTAAGAAATGATAAAAACGTTTTGTAAACACATTCATTGTGCATACAGTTGAGTTGAATTTCTTGTCAGAGTCTGTTTCTTAAATTCATAGTACAAACTAGGGGTATTTAAGTCAAGAGTTGGTAAATGTGTTACGACTATCTAAATAAGTCTGCTCTATCGTCGACCATATCATCGCTTACCATCAGGTGAGATAGTTGCAAGCGCGAGCCCATCAAAAATGTACGTTTAGTAGATATATTTAATGCTCTCTACAATGTAGGTAATCAGTGATGGCCCAGTGGTATCGGCCCTGACATACAAGTTGTAAGTCACGGGTTCGAACCTAGCCAGGCACATTACTTTATGTAACTTATTTCATCGCCACTGCTTGAGAGTTTTGAGAAACGGTAAAGGAAAACATCGTAAAGAAACCGGGATGTCTGTTTCTGAACTAAACATTCGCAGACATATTGTGACATCCGCCAACCCGCGCAGGGCCCTCATGGTGGATTACGGCCCATTTCCCCTCTTAGAGAGTAGACCTGAATCCCAGCAGTGGGAACATTATAAGGCTGATCCTATGCTACAATGTAATCTATTGCACAAATACGAAATTAATTGCAATATTTATTTATACGCAAATAGGTAAAAGTACTAACTTATACACACGGCTCATTTAGATAGTAGGCGCCGATAAATCTAAAAATATTTACAATTCGATAATATTGTGTCAGTTGATATCTTAAAACTGAATGATGCGGACACAATTACTTATTATTTTGTTAGTCCCCTGTTGTAGTTCACAAGGCCTGAAGGTAATCAAATGTTATCAAATATTGTGACTGCTTTATCAGCGTTATCGACAATAATAATACAAATAATCTTCATACTAATATATCTAGTACGATATTATACTTATTACTCTTGAATGTATTAACAAATACTTTGTTTGTTTATTCACAAAAGGATTTGCGTCAACAGTGATATCTTTATTTAAGTAAATCATTCAAAAAATATTGCCCTAATTGTAAACATGCATGATGTCTGTGTTCTAAAATGCAAGTGTTAGCAAGGAAGGAACCCCGCGGCGTCGTCTTGTTAACAACTCCTTTGTGCTAACATCTTTTGAAATGTTCGAAAAAGTGCATCTAATTGTTGTTAACATCATCTGCTTTTAGTAAAACCTGTCAGTAGTCAATTTTGGTGTTCTTTTATATGTTGCAGATGGGTTGTTTTTGTATTATTGATATACTCGCTCTTGACTTATCTCACTTGATAGAAAGCGACGATGAGGATGGTGGAGGACGTTTGTATAGAAGTAATTTATTCATATTTGAATGAAAGACTCTCCTAGATTGTAGCTACCAGGAAACACAAACTTCGGTAGGGAATTCTACTCTTTACCTGCAAGTAGAATAGACTAAACTTTATTATATACCAAAAGAAGTAGGTACGTCGTTGTAAGTAAGTACGTTTGAAAGGCTAGTGTAATGTTATAAGTATGTACCAAATTATGAACAAAATGATCAGTGTATTATGAAATAACAAAATTATTATTTAATTGTTTTTATTCCAGGCAATATCTTTACAGACTATTTCAAATCGATATTGAGGTTTCGTATTACAAACTAGATTCGTCGTAATAATTTTTAAAATATCTATTAAGTTACTAAAATATATATTAAAATATATATTAAGTTCACTCACAGTACTATAACATATACTTATCCACGTCAGGTGTGTACTGTGTACCTGTTTAAAATTTAATTAGGTAAATACAGGCTTATCTACAAACTATGCCTACCTATATATAAATATTTTGGTGATCGTGTTTTATAACCGCCATTGTAATTAGCTGATTAGCCGTTGTAATCTAATGCGTGCGTATTCAGTTACGTACGACAGGTATCTACCACTTAACAGCTGGTAGGTAGGTATAGGTATGTGCTCTTACCTAGTAATATTACCGATGCGGTTATGCCACATTTTGATATTCTGTAAAATATGAATAACCTTGGAAATAAATGTGTTGGTGATAGTGTACCTATCTACGTACCTACTATTTATAAGACATTGACATTTGGTGCATATGGTACCTACCATATGTACCAAATGTCAATGTCTGATGAATAGTTTTGATGCATCCAAAGGTTTGGAAAATGTATCGATTAGCTGTAGGTAAAACTAGATTTGCCAAAGAACAAAATGTGTCTGTAAGTGGGATTAAATAATCCCACTTAAGTACGTATTATTACGTACTGATCCACGAAAAAAAACCGTCCGTTTTGTTGACTGGTTTTTCCGAAATCAGGGGAATTAAGGTACGGACAGCCATATCTTGTCTTTGGTCCACTTAAGTTACCCACTAACAATATGTTATGCACCTACTAACATAATTAAAACTTTATTACAATTTGTTAGTTTTTGTTTTGTGGGATTAGCAATCAATACCTACCTTTGTAGTTTTGTCTGATTACACCTAATTATTTTACGAGTTAGGTACAGTACGGCCGATATATACGAGTATAAGTTGGCGAGTCTGAAGTTCGGCTCTGCGAATTTTGGTGATTGAAATATCGTACAAAAATAAAGATTAAAAAAAAATAAATGCCAATAACAGTTTTCAACAGCAATAACAACTGCAAATTGCATTTATTTTTTTAAAACCTTTATTTTGGTACGATATTGTAAGCGCCAAAATTCGCAGAGCCTAACTTCAGACGCGCCAACTTATAACGGCCGTACTGTATATCTACCACAAGAACTAACTCTGGAATATACCTAACTACCTACCTACTAACTAATTATTAAATTCTAACGGACCGGTTTTATAAAAAAATAACCTTCCTTATCCTTCCTAGATTACCCATAATTATTATAATCTTTAAAAGAAAAACCTTATCTTTCTATAGGTACCTAACTAAATAGATAGCAAACTAACTAACAAAACTTTATCAAACTTTTTTAAAAACAAAAGTCTTAGAATACCTAACTTTTGCTCTGGTTAAAGCGAAAGAGACGTGTCAGACTTTTACTGACTAAATCTCACACGAGTTCCTTCATTTTCCGTTGTGTTCTAGAGTCCCGGTGACTTTTTTCGAAAATTCCCACAGTACTCAATCTACTAACGGCGACCACAACATCTATTTACAGATAAAAGGATTAACTACCGTTACAAATCATAAACTAATTTGTTTTTATTTTTTATAAAACAATGCGGTTGACGATGGCGCACGCTTTCCTAGAACTATTCTATTCACTTAGACCCGCAGGTCGTAGCTATGAGGACACTCAGAGTTCCTAAAACTCATCACTTATCTCATTAAATTATTCAAATAATGGCCCTTTAACTGTACAAATTAAATCGCCTTTGTTAGTAGACAAAATAAACCTGCTAAATCCTTTTCCACGTAAACCTGCGAAAGTTCTAATAACTGTTAACATACTTATTAACTATGGTTTCTTAATTGTTATAAGTTGTAATTGCAGTAACAAAAGCACTTGCTAGTTAGAGATAGAAATACATCGTTAACAAATCAGGTGGATATGTAGGTTATTAGATCGTTAGTCAATTATCTATTTAGCAAATATTAGAAACTATGCAATTGTGATTTGTAATCATTGCATAGTTTCACACACTAATAGATTACAGGACATCATTAATGTTTCGAGGAAGTACAGGTATGTCTGTCTGTCAACTCAGTGATCCCCGCGACACGTGAGCCCAAACTCCTACAAGGTAATTAAAGTAATAAAATACACCACTACATGTTACTACGACTATCAAATATCAATCAACATAAAGAGACCAACTTAAGACATAGAGTACACGTTAAAAAAATATTTTACAATACTCATTAATCACATAACAAACCACAATCGATTTATAATCGTCGCTACAGAACCAATAAAAGATATACCAGATAATAAATAAACTCGTCGCTGCGCGCGCGCACCTCCAACAAAACGACAGCGAGCTTGTGCAGAGAGGGGAGCTTACGGGCGAGGGGCGTGGCTCTATGTATCAAAAAGCTCGCTCGCCGATTGGCCGCGGCGCGCTCACAAAGCTGCGAAGGCGGGGCCTCCGACGCGCCGTATAAAAGCGCGCGCCGCCTCCGCGCCCGCCAGTTCACTCGCCGCTCGCAGTGTAAGCGCACGCATTACGTGTTTAACAAGTGTATCACAAGTGTTTCCAAAATGGTGAAGTTCGAAGGAGATTTCAGTATTAATTCTATACTGATGAACAAGCCGGCGCCCCCGCCGTCGCCCACGGCCTCGTCGACGGGCGCGTCGCCCTCCGAGGCCGACCTCAGCGACTCCGAGCTGGACGTGACGGGCACCGAGCCCGTCGACTGCACCAAGCCGAAAGATGACGACGACAAGAAAGACAAGAAGCACGAGAAACCCGCATACAGCTACAACGCCCTCATCATGATGGCCATCCGCAACAGTCCTGAGAAACGGCTCACATTGAACGGCATCTACGAGTACATCATGACAAACTTCCCGTACTACCGGGAGAACAGGCAAGGTTGGCAGAACTCCATCCGCCACAACCTGAGTTTGAACAAGTGCTTTGTGAAAGTGCCGCGCCACTACGACGACCCCGGCAAGGGCAACTACTGGATGCTGGACGCGTCGGCCGAGGACGTGTTCATCGGCGGCACCACGGGCAAGCTGCGGCGCCGCTCCGCGCTCAACGGGCGCTCGCGCCTGGCCTGCTTCAAGCGCCCGCTGTTCCCGGGCGCCGCGCTGCCCGGCGCCTACCCGCCCGCCACCTACTCGCAGCTCGTGGGCCTGTACTCGCAGCTCTTGTATCAAAGGTACGCCCCGATGCAAATGAAGACTCCCCCGGTGGCGCCGAGCGCGGTGCACCCCGCCTTCCGCGGCGACGCGCTGGGCTACGGCAGCCTGCCGTACTCGCCGGCGCTGTACGACCGCCTGCCGACGGCGCCCTTCCTGGGGCAGGCGCCGCTGCTGCAGGGCTCGCCGCTGGCGCAGCAGGCGCCGCTGCTGGCGCCGTCGCCGCCCATGCTGCACTCGCCGCCGCACTCGGGCGCCTCCAGCCCCGAGCTGCCCTCGCCCTCGCACCACCCGCTCACGCCTCACATCTACAAGCCCGTCACGGTGCTGACGCGGCAGTGATCCGCTCACTAACTCATAGAGGCTTTACCAAATAGACTGACTTAACTGAAAGTTCGGAAGACATTATTATTTATCTGTGATTTAGTTTTAGTGTAGCAAATGGACCAGTGGAGTTGAGAGGTAATCTCTGTAGGTTGCAATATTAGTTGTGTCGCCTCTCCTAGCATTCCGCCGTTGTATTGTCATTATGTGTAAATATTTCCAAAGTTGTATATTTATTGACTTCGATTATAGGATTAAGATAAAGAGCTATAATGAATAAAACTAAAGTATTGTTCACATTTAAAACTTTATTTTATTTACCTGACCTTCGTACTGGGAAGTGGGATCAGATCTAATGCGATCCGCAAACAAAAGAGATTTTTGTAAAAACTCTCTTTACAACTAAAATTGGGGATTTAGAAGATTGATTTTCTTTTGAAGAGTTAGCTGCTCAGCTAAAGGAGCTAGCAGATATAATCCTGGCACGGGATCAGTTTGTTTTTCAGCTAAAGATTAACGACAAATTTGCCGCATGAGTCGAGATAAACTCGGCGTGGCGCGTGCCGCGTGGCGGCTGGCGGGCGCTCTGTAAACAATGACTGTTCGAGTGAAACATACTCGCGAGCACTTCTGAGAACGTACAGTCAGCTAGTTTCTGGGATATTATTTTGGGATCGACAATTTATTGCTGTAATAGATGAACAGAAGATCCGTTATACTGGGAATAATGCGATTTATAGCGCAATCGTCAATAAGAATGTTACTTGCTGTTAGCTCACACTTGTATCATCAATTTTTATTTTAGAATCTTGCAGTTGCATATCAAACACACTTTTGCTGCTACTAATAATATTTTTTAGCAGTTGTAATTGCAATTGCCAATTAACACAAAGTTTAAGTCTACCTGATGAAAAAAAAATTAGGTGTAATGAAATTGAATGCGATGCTATTTTTATAGATTTTTTTTTTAAATTTAGCAACAATTTGCTACTGCAAAATTAGAAATTATTCATGTGTTCCTTTTAGATAGCTAAAAGAAATACGTACCTACGAGCCTCTTCATCAACGCTATTACGATTTATTTTTTCGAAGCCAGTAAATCAGTCAGTCAAGGTAAGCAGAAACACTAACAAAGTTTGAACTAACACAATTTGAACAACTGACTAAGTTGTAAAAAATTGCAAATCAAAAAATTTTAAAAAGTAAAAGTACTTATTTAAATTATTATTGCAAAATTGTTCAAGATAAACTGTGCAACCTTTCTTTATCTACACTATCTACACTAATATTATAAAGAGGAAAACTTTGTTTGTTTGGTTGTAATGAATAGGCTTAAAAACTACTGGACCGTTTTTAAAAATTCTTTCACCATTCGAAAGCTACATTATGCACGAGTAACATAGGCTAAATTTTATTTTGGACAAAAATAGGGTTCCGTAAGATATTTGGGTTTTTCGGACACAAGGTGTAAAAAATCACGTTACATATAATTTTATAAGTATGGCAGAACAACGTTTACCGATTCAGCTAGTATTATATAACAAGCCAATTAAACGTTCGCTAATTTCCGAGATGATTCATTGCCGAAGTATTGCTAGCTACTTTTATTTTGCTTTATCACTAAACGACTTTCCGTTTTCAACTAACGAATTGGTCATTATGAAGTTTTTTCTGAAGTTACAAATATTTACTAACATTTTTGTTCTTTTTCAAAAAACAATGTTCTGTTTTCGGTTCCTGGGTAGGTAAAATTATTTCTTGGGTATTTTGTAACCTTTTAAAAACTTTAGTTAATTTCTTCGGTAAATGAAATCTGAGTTAATTAAAAGACTACAGAAAATAAGTACCTAGTGATCTATTTATTACAATCAAACCAATTAATAGGGAATATACATGAAAAAAACATGGATAGATTGTGTGTGGAGTGATATGAAAGAAAAAGGGTTAGTGACGGGTGACAGAACAGAATGGTAGAAAAAGACGTGTTGCGCCGACCCCAAGTAATATGGGATAAGGGCAGGAAGAAGAAGATGCTTAAAACAAAAACACAACACTTTACTGCAATTCATATTATACATAGATGGTATTGAAAATTGTTATACGAGTAGATCAATATGCCAGAAACAACAAAAAAAAAAATGAGTTAGCTAACCAGTTTATCAATAAATGTACAAAAATCAAGTACTAATTATGAAGATAGTATAAAAATTGATAGGATAGCAAACGAGATCAACAATTTTAATCAAATATGATCTGTCTCTCTCGCCAAGACACCGTTTTCTATGGCGGCTGTACGGGTGTCATAGCCATTGACTTCAAAGACCACATCGGATATCGTCTTCATAACTGCAGCTTGGAAGCTTTATAACTTCGTTGTAGATATTTAGTTCATCACAGCTAAAAAGTATTTAATTTTCAAATTGTGATAATTACTTTATTGCATGCATTCCTATTCTCTAATGAAATTTATTTATTTATTTTCACTTCATGTATAGTAGGGGTTCATAGGCGGACTTAATACAATAAGGCATTATCTACCAGTCAACCTTAGGATTTGATTTCTACATAATATCTTGAACTTCTAATTGCTTTCCTATTTTACGGCAATGTTTTGAAAACATTGATAAGTTTATTTTACATATATAACAGAGATACATGATAGGTATGTGAGTGATAGATGAAAATATGGTAACAGTTTCAGCCATATTTAACCATTTAGGCGTGCAAAACTTTTTTTTATCGCTCATTTTACTGTTAGCTAAAGAGTTTTAGTTAACTACTCGTTTAATCAATGCAATTAACTTTGTACGTGTTACTGTAGCATTTTAATAAGTTTATCTTATTGCGTTAAGGGCGGTTTATACTCACTTCTTAATTTTAAGTCTGACAATAGGTATACGTGAAGACTTGTAGTTGGCTTGCTGTCGTCTATTAGGTATTGTTTTATTCGTTGAAGGCTATCGACTATCAACATACAAATGGCCACTGTAAGCTACCATCAGAAACCTTAGGTTGCGGTGTTTACTACTCCATATAAATTCAAAATAAAGTCTGTTTTTTAATCTCTGAAACTAAAATGACATTACTTGGGTTTTCACACTTGTCACAACACAAAAGAACTGGCATCACTACTATTGTAGGTTTGACATTTGCTTGTGTCAATTGAAAGGCGTATTACACCACTTGTTTTTACGAACGGTCTTAGTCTACGTTGCGTAGTGTATTAAGGGTAAGACGGTCTTACTTGTACGTAGACTCAACGACAGTCTAATATCTGTTTTTTATACCCTGAGACTAAATTGACACAAGTAGTGTCAAATTTACTATAGGAATGATGTCAGTTCTTTTGTGTTGTAATGTCATTTTAGTCTCAGGGTATAAAAAACAGCCATTAGACCGATCGTAAAAAGGGGTGGTGTAATAGGCCTTTTAGTCTCAGGGATTATAAAACAGTCTTTAGGCAGTGGGTCGCTCGACCTGATCGCGGCCGCTAAGAATAAAATTCTACCTTCATTGTTACATCTAAAACGTATCTAAAAAACACTTGAAAATATTGCAAATAATTCCCCGACACGTAACCTCACTTTATCTAAGTAAGTAGATTAAATAAAAAACACATGCAAATGGCGATGATTAGTCAAATAAAACGTTTTTCAATACGTTGTGAATGCGAGTCATATCTATTGAGTAAACATTTTGCCTTGTAATGACAACAAATATTATATTTATCAGTTCAAGGTGCAAGTTGACGTCCTGATAACAAATTTTTGAATCATCTTAGGTATTTATTTTCTATCAGGTAGATATGATACTCTGTAATGACGAAGACGCCTTCTGCCTACTTAATTTCACAACTTATCTGTTTTTATTTTTCAGCTAAACCAGCTGGCAATGTCACTCTATTATATACTAGCAGCCGGTCCCGGCTTCGCACGGGGTAGACAATTATTTATTTTTGGAAATTTGGATATAAAACACTTTTTTTAGTGTTAGTTCTCTACACCTTCTGTAAATGAAATGTAGCCTATGTCAAATTGGAAGAACGTAGCATTCTATCGGTGAAAGAATTTTTTAAATCGGCCCAGTACTTTTTGAGCCTATTCATTACAAACATACAAAAATAGGTACAAATCTTTCCTCTTTATAATATTAGTATAGATATCATTTTAATCAAAAGACGTCCTATGTTGGACATAGGCTTCTGTTAAGTATCGCCCAACGTCTGGTCTTGTGCGTCTCGCATCTATCGGATACCTGCGACCCTCACCAGGACATCGGTCCACCTTGTGTGAGGCGATTATAATTTGGGTGTCTTCAAGACTTGAGTGAATAGACTCTTAATTACTCAGATACCCGCGAAACGAGACACAATAGTAAAACAATAACAGCGCGGTCTCATAGGACCGGTTGGGGATTCAAACGTTAATGAACTAGTGCGCCTCACCATCTAAGACTGCATCACTGCTTACCAGCAGGTGGGATGGCGGTCAAGCACTAGTTTATTTATATCAATTAAAAAAAAGGCCTATCGCTTTTTGCAGAACGCGGTTACAATTTTAGTACCTTTCGGCTCCGTTGACCATCTGTTCTGCGAATATTCATGCCTGTCAATTCATTATTAACTTTTTTGACTTTAGGCAAAACAAAATCTGGAAAATACCTGTCATTGAATGTATTTTATTTTTTATTCCAGGTATTAACGTATAGAAGCATTGTTGAATTATATTAAATTGTTACATTATCATAGATAAATTATATTAGATAAAATATTATTGATAGATTATTAGATGTCTATGCACAAAGCGAAATATTTCAGACACTATCATATCAACAAGGGTTATTCGAGTCAGGCAAGATGCCTTTGACATTATTATTTATTTAAATATCTTTAGCAAAAACCTAGAAATTGAATTATAATTTTAAGTCCATTATAATTAAATTTCTAGGTTCGGTCTTTAGACAGATCGAAACGTACAGTTAGGCCTAAACGCATGCAGTTTCGAAAGTAAAATCGTGTTCATGATTATTATTGGCGTTAACGAAGCATATGCTTAGTAGAGATGTGTTGATGATGATGAAGACTGTTAGTCTGTTAGGCAATGATAAGTGTGTCTGGTGAAGGGAACCTGTGCCGTTCAGGTTTGATAACGAGCTCTGCCTACTTAGCTTTAATGATTACAAGGATTAGGTTACAATACTCAATCAATACAATGTTCACGGGTTTTTTTTATCTCTTAGAATTTTTTTGTCAATTGTGTTGTCATGAGGTTTACTGCTGTGGGATCGTCTTTTCAATTTAACAACAGATTTATTTTTATTTATAAAACTAGCGTCTGTCAGCGGTTTCGCCCGCGTGAAAGTAGGTTTCTTCGTACAAATTTTGGACAGTGGCTGAATTTTGAAAAATCCTTTCTTAGTGATCGCCTACGTTACAGGAGCTTCGAAAATTTCACGCTCCTAGTCTTAGTAGTTTCGGCTGTGCGTTGATATGTCCGTTTGTCAGTTTATTCTTTTAATAATAACTAGCTTTTACCCGCGGCTTCGCTCCCGTCAAATGACTACCCTACATATCCTACACTACCCTACACTACACTACACTACCTTACACTACCCTATACTACCCTACACTACCGTACACTACCGTACACTACCCTACACTACCCTACACTACCCTACACTACTCTACACTACCCTACACTACCCTACACTACCCTACACTACCCTACACTACCCTACACTACCCTACACTACCCTACCCTACACTACCCTACACTACCCTACACTACCCTACACTACCCTACACTACCCTACACTACCCTACACTACCCTACACTACCCTACACTACCCTACACTACCCTACACTACCCTACACTACCCTACCTACCCTACTTTATCTAACTTTTTTTTTTTTTAATTTTTCTCTCCGTAAGAACCATCATTGAACTTCAAGGAACATTTTAAAAAAAGAATCAGCCAAATCGGTCAAGCCGTTTTCATGTGATGTCGTGACAACGAAAAACGGGTTTCATTTTTATATATATAGATAAGACTTTTTTTAAACATCAATCATCACATTCACCACCAATGTTTTTCATCTATCCTTTTACATCTTACAATGCAATAAGTAATACAATTTAAGTCCTAAATAAGAGTCTTGCTCGAACACCCATCTCGCCATCTACTTCTTGGACTGTTGCTCAGCAAAGACTACGTGTACGCTACGCTTAAATAAATAAATATAAGCATAATCTATCATTAACGTTTGAATCCCCAACCGGTCCTATGAGACCGCGCTGTTATTGTTTTATTATTGTGTCTCGTTTCGCGGGTATCTGAGTAATTAATGTACCTGGTACGGGGACTCAGGCCTCCTCATTAGAAAAGGGAATAGGCCGTAATGTACCACGGGTGCCAAGTGTGAATTTATAGATACATGTCTTCGAATTTTTGGTTGTATTTTTTACGTTTTGACAGCAGTGATGATGAAATGAATTACACAAAGTGATGTGCGGCCTACAACTCGTAAGTCGGACTCGTTACCACTGGGACCACCATTGCTCTCACCCTTAAATATTACTTTTATTTCAAACTATGCAAAGAATACGAAAAAGGAAATCTTAGTTTTTGTCAAACATTGAAACCGCTACGCCTGAGTGAAGACCCGTGAACACCCGAACAAACCTTTAATCAGAGAAGTTTGACAGTTATATAGCTCCTCTCCAAACACACTAACAAGCGGCTTCATCGAACAGGTGAAAATAAACATTCGATTATAAATCCATTTATTCGTTGAAGCAAACAAATTGCTTTACAAAGGAAACTGTCAAAACGGTTCTTCGACGTCAGGAGTAATCAACGCCTTTCTGACCAGTAACTAGCTGTCAGGATGAACTATACACACTAAATACTAATATAATAAAAGATATACATATGTATATGACAGTCTGTGTGTCTGACGCAGCCTCCGAAACGATTGAACAGATTTTGCACGCGCTGTTCTGAACAATATGGATGTGATGACATTAATACTATATTGTACCAAATTTGAAAAAAAAAATGAGTTAGCGTTTTTCATTACGATTTTTTTTTTTTATTATACATAGGCTCGCGTTTGACCACAATCTCACCTGATGGTAAGCGATGATGTGGCCGACGATGGAGCACGCTTGCCTGGAAGCAACCTATTCACTCTTGACTTGAAGTGTCTGTATGCTAAGTAACTGTATGCTACTTAACATGGGAGAGAAGATTTGTTTCTTTTTTTAATTAGTGTGTGTGTTTGACACGTTTTGTCCTGCAGCTTCGCTTCTGTGAAATTTAAGTACCAAAGCCTAGCATAAATACATCTACTGGACTGATGCAACTTTTTTATTAGAAACGGCAAATTAGCCGACTGCATAACGATAGTGAACGTTTTATCCGTGAAAGTTTTTGTAGTCCCAGGAACTAGATTCCGAGTTCCTCTTCTTAAATTATTTTTTGAATTTTTCTAGCAACCTGGGTCTTTAGTCCTTACGTGTTAAAATGATAAGCGTCCGAGCGGGAAAGAGGGATGTAGCTATACCATTTAACAGTTCAGTTTAGGTCATTAAATGGATCGCGTTAAAAACTCGTGCTAGTGCATCTGTCCTAGGTTTACACTGTATTAGAAATATACTAATATCTCGACTTTTCTCTATTATTGTACACCAGGCTTGACTTTAGTTTCGGGTCGCAGGATTTGGGGACTGAAAATGGTCAAAACTGGTAGGGCTTGGGTTCCCGATTATAACAATACCACTCTTTTCACAAGGTAATGCCTAATTTTCGAAAAATTTACGAAATAAATTTCTAACCTCAAATTCGATTAACTGTAAAACGGAACGTTAAAATGGGCACTTGACAACCAAAGCTGTCACAATTTATTACCTGTAGTGTAAAATATCGTGCTACATCGGTAGAACGGAACGTAAAAAAAAAATAAAGTCAACATTTTGTGTCTGTGTCACTGTCATTCGTTTCGGTCATTCATTCAATTTTATTTTGATTCATTCCGTTCCTCTTCGAGTTGTATATGTATTTGTTGTTTACTTTTATATCATCCTAGATATCCTGTTTAGTAGAAAGTCGTATAATCATACTAATTATATGTGAGTAAGACTTAGGGGCACCCCGACTCGGACAGGTTAGGTTAGAACGAGGTGCCAGGGTCGTAGTGAGCGAGCGAAGCGAGCGAACACAGACCCTGGCACCTCGTTCGTGGTTATTTTTTTATAAACCACCCAGAAGTAGGAGCCCCGCGAAGCGGGGCTCCGGCGACTACGTCTTTTAAACAATTTTTGAGGTTTTTGAGGTTAGGTTACAAAATATCGTTTTTCTCGGAAACGGTGAGTTACCTTTTAACGTTTGAATCCCCAACCGGTCCTATGAGACCGCGCTGTTATTGTTTTACTATTGTGTCTCGTTTCGCGGGTATCTGAGTAACTACTGGGAGTGGTACTAGGGGGGAGGGGGGACTCCCCCCTCCCCCTCCGACTACCAACCCCCTACTCCTGCGACCCGATTCTAAAGTTATAACATTTTTGAGGTTAGGTTACAAAAGATCGTTTTTCTCGGAAACGGTGAGTTACCTTTTCATGGGAGTGGTACTTGGGGGGAGGGGGGACTCCCCTCTCCCCCCCCCCCCCTCCGACTACCAACCCCCTACTCCTGCGACCCGATTCTAAAGTTATACCATAAGCTATCTATCTAAAGTTGCAGCTACTAAAGATAATAAAATGTATCTTTTTGCCCTTAGTTGCTTTCCTATAACCTACCGACGGTTAGCATTTCCTACCAAAAGTTGTGGATTGGGTAGCTATCTATCTATGAACTGCGGTAGGTTATTGAAATCGGGCGTTAATCAGTAAAGATTGAGATTACTATGCCTGTTTATTGAAGCATCGTTCACCATCATTTTTCCTCATCAGAACTTTAATAAGATCAGTCGAAACACTGTTATCAATGAAGCAGCCTTGAGTTTGAAACATGCTTCATATTTTACGCAATATTTATACATATTATTATAGAGATACAGAAAGAAATCGCTGATTTTGCGATAAGAAGATAACGTAATCCATATCTAATCAGTGGATCCGGCACGGAGTGTAGTTGTTGTCGTCAAAACATTACTAATTTGGTACTGTATTATATTTAAACACAGTAAGCATATCTGTTTACTGTGTAAGGTATCTGTACAAATATTTTCATAATAACAGTGATAATCTAATAGTTCGGTATCTTTCCCTGTTATCTTTATGTTTTTGTACGTGCGTTTTTCCGCGTCATATTATTTAGATACGCCAGTTGCTTTCGTAGTTCGAAACTATTATAATACAACACTTAAATGTTTGTTTTAAAAGTTAGATACTATGTTATCGCCATTTAAAATCACACGTAAAATGGTTACGTTAAACCAACTTATTAATCACAGTTAATGCAATTTTTTCCTAGTGCAATGGTAGTCAATACTTCGAAGGCAGACAAATATTGCTCTTATATCCACAATAGGTAATTAGCATAGGAATTAGTCCTGTATCGTGGGTGCGTTCACAAACATATAAAGTCACATACACAAGACACTCAGACCCGGAACATCTATCTGTAGGCCATATAAATATTTGTTGTGAACTGAAAAACACGAGAATTAACGCTCGACCACTGACCCAACTGGGATGTCGACATTACCTAAGTAAGAGAGAAACATATTGGGAACTCTCCTACTATGCACACACTATACTACAATTAATTACATTTTTATCTAAGAGCTAATTACGTGATAAGAAAATAAACTTTCAAAAATAAATTATGATTTTATTCATATAAAATCTGTATTTTATATGAATAAAATCATAATTTATTCCCTTATTTTTATTTATTTATTAATTTTATTTAACTCTCCACCAATGAAGTTGCTACAACTGTGACTAACACTTATTGTAGAATGACTTACAATGACTTGACCCGTTCTTTGGAGGTTAGGCCTACCGTGCTACATTAATTAACTTGTACCCTTTATGGACAATTAATAAACTAAATTTCATTGTATTTATTTAGGTTGACTTTTGTATTTTTTTTGTGAGAAACCATCAAGTAACTTCTCCCGCTGTACGGTGGAGCAAAAGGAAGTGTCAGACTTTTACTGACTAAAACCCACAGTGATCCTTAAGTTGCCCTTTGAGAAGGGCCAGGGTTACTCCTTCCAATCATCCTGCAAAGGCAGGATTGTTGGAAGGAGGTTTTTGTTCGTTTCGTTGGAAATGGATTCATAATCGATTCTTCCGTAGGCATCGGCTCTGATAACAGCCGCTAGTCATATAACGGACCATTCTAGCCCATCATCGATTTCCAGGGTCTTCAGGGTTAACTAAAGACAGGGAATTTTTAAAGAAAGGAATAGATTACTAATTTATATGTATAGATCATACGCTACTTTAACCCGTAACGAATAACCGGTTGCTTTAGCTTTGCCCGCAGGAGCAGGCTAGAACGAATTAGTTTTAAGGTATCAGTAAACGTTAAATCACCAAAATAGAACCGAGTTTTCGTGCCTTACGTCGCGTCGTCACAAAAAGTTCTCCTGACAAAGCCATGATTATTAAATAGGTTATCTATTCAAAATAATACAGCTATTTTTGTTATAATAGTGCGTAATTTAAAAATCATCTATTTTTGTCACCAAGTATTTTTACAGTGGAATCTTACATTCATAATATCTACTTAAAGTATTTACGCAGTTCCTGAACAATGCCTGAAAAACATCCGCACTTTTCGTAAACGAGCAGATTAGGAAACTATACAACCAATATAGAACTAATATCTATTTGTCCGTCCGTCTAATACACTCACCGACTCATGTGGGCTGTTCTAGCCAAATATTGAGTATTTCTAATGAGTGTCATTTGAGTTAATTATGCGCTGTTTTGCTGAAAACTGTTCGGAGGCAGGCTGAAAACTGTAACAATGAGTATTTACATGGAAACAGTGTCAGCTGTAGTACAACACTTTAGAGTTCAAAGCTTTCAAAAGATAATATAAGTTTCCATGCTAAAACTTTGGAGTTTAATTCAGGTATTTGCTCACAATGCTTATCAAGTTATATAGGGGTGTGTTACATGACTTCGAAAATTGTAACATCAAATAAAACTTTCCAGTAAGTTTATTATTCCGAAACACGTGATGAATCTGTGGGGTGTATTAACACACGAGAACATACGTGTTAATGCACTCCACAGATTCATATAATAAAATAATAGGAGAAACTGACTAACTGACATATCAACGCTCAGCCAAAACTACTGGGCCTCGGAACGTGGAATTTTGTACAAGGCTTCCTTTTATGACTTAGGTTAAGAGAGGATTTTTCAAAATTCACTCCCAAAGGGGATGCACCGAGGATAAACATGCACACACACAAACAACAACTTTCAACAACTTTTTTTTCGGCAACTTTCGACTTTATAATGTTAGTGAGATTTGAATTGGTCAGGTACGACTAAACTGCGAGTTACGTAACGTGTAATGAATGACTCACACTAATTACAATAATGAGGCTATAATTATTTGGTTAAGTTCGGATTTTGGATTTTTATTTCAAAAGTTGACCCGAGCAAAGAATTTTATACAGCATGTTTACATAAGTATATACATTATATTATAATTATTCATGGTGATTCACAACATTACCGTCGAATAGTACCGGACTAAGCGTTTCGCCTCGTCGATTATAATTTAGGTATCTTCAAGGCTAGAGTGAATAGGCCCATTCGGTAGTGCGCCTCACCATCAACGATTGCATCACTGCTTACCATCAGGTGGGATCGCTGTCAAGCACTAGTTTATAACAATAAAAAAACTAGTTTGTAGGTCAGACACCTGTGACCAACCATGTCTTACACTTTCTGTATCTAATGGACCGAGAATGTGGTGAATAGGAAAACAGTATATCATAATACAGAACTTGTTTATCATTTGAAAACTTACAGGAAGGCACAATGTACACGGCATCACATACATACAATGTCTAAGGTTTAAGGCGCGGGCTTACGGACGGCGAGCAATGGGTAGCTCGCCGTCCGGCCATATGGTTAGTCGACAGCGCGTAGTGTTTCACGCCCTCTTCAAAAAGATGTCAGCAAACCTTAGGTCCAGTAGAGCCGATGACCACTAGGGACACGGGAATTTTCTGAAAAGGAAACTCATGGTCCTAGAACGCAAAGGTCAACGGAAGGAACATAGATGTGGTTTTAGTTCGTAAAAGTCAGACACACCTTCCCGCTCCGCCCTAAAGAGAAAAAAATCATCGGACGATATCAAACCACAAAAAACCGGCCAAGAGCGTCTGGCTTTTCAAAAACTGTTCGTCCAGCCTGTGGACCAACTATACTCAGCGGACTATCAGCGCGTTGCGGGTCCAATATAATAACGGGTTCAGGATGTTGATGGGGCTGCCCCGTTTCTGCAGCGCATCAGGTATGTTCGCAGAGGCACACGTCGATGGATTTCACGCCATCGTCAGACAAAAATCTGCCTCTTTGCTCTGCAGAGTGCGGGCTAGTTCCAACTCCATCCTGAAGACCATAGCGGGGAGGTACGATAGTCCTCTGTTAGGTGATGTTGTTTATAGATGTATCATGAACAACCACCTTGTGTTAAAATAACTAAATAGGTTGTAAGTTTACTAACATAGGTTTAAATTTTTCTATATTGTTTACTAACCCATATGGTTGTCACTTATCCGAATTAAAGATTATTATTATTTTTTTTAATTCAAAATAATTTTCCTAGAAAGTCTTTATAAAGCTCTACTTTCCAGATTTTTTTCATATTTTATAAACTTATGGTTCAAAAGTTAGAGGGGGGGGATACATTGTTTTTTACTGTTGGAGCGATTATTTCCGAAAATATTGGTATTATCAAAATTTGATTTTAGTAAACCCCTATTCATTTTTGAATACCTATCCAACAATAATTATATCACACGTTAGGGTTGAAATTTAAAAAAAAGACGCGTTTTACTTTACATGTAGGGGGGCTACCCTAATAAAACATTTTTTCCAATTTTTATTTTTGCACTTTGTCGGCGTGATTGACATACATATTGGTACAAAATTTTAGCTTTCTAGAGCTAACGGTCACAGAGATTAAGGTTCCGTTTTTGCCATTTGGCTACGGAACCCTAAAAAAGTAAATGTTAAGCAAAATTTTAAATGTTAAACTTTCTCATTTAAGTTACCTAATTAACTGTCACGATTCTTGCAAAGTAACTCGTGTGATTACTGCAAAGTAAGTAACTTGTGTGTTGTACTGGTAGATGATTAATGTTAGCTTCCGACTGACACACTGCTGACAACCTGACGGGAATGTGCGGTCGTTACCTTATTTTTTGTAGGATTATAACTTATGCCAAAGGATCCGAAACGTATAAACGTAGTTGTCAATGTTATGCGTCACACATCATAGGTAAATATGAAAGAAACTCTCACTATTTGTTACGTTTTCACGGTTAAACAACTGAACCGATTCTGATAACCACCAAGGAAGGACCTCAAGAAAGGTTACTTGCTGTCTTCGACTTCGCGTCCACAATAAACCGAAATTCACAAAGACGAAGCCACTGGCAGGAGCCAAACACTATTAGTACCAATCAGTAGTAGTATATACAATGTGGGGATGACAATAGGATCATAAATGAAAACACTGGCAATACTCTAATAATAAAATAATAAAATTCAGCTATCCTGTACATTTTGTCGACATAGGCAAACATAAATGTACGGGACACCTGAATTTTTTTTCACGATTTCAGGGTTGGCCCATACTAAAAGTTATTCGTAATGATGAGTATTGCCAATGTTTTCATTTATGATCCTATTGTCATCCCCACATTGTATATAGGTACTCGTCATACTTCACTTTTAGTTAGCTATACAGCTGACTAAAAGGGAAATATCATTAAAAAAAAACTGTCGTAATAAACGATTTTTAAGTAATCCCGTGATTTATTTTATCTTGGCCCACAGCCTACAGAATGATGAATGTCCGGACAACATTAGCACACAGCAAATATGTATCTATTGTAGTCGCTACTCAGTTGTAAGTAGCGGTAGTGTACGACAGCCAGACAGACGGGTGTCGGACACCGCCGTACACTCGTGTCACAGTGTCTGCAAGAAGTTGCTACACTTTGTACTCAAGAACAATAGCCTAGAAGTATTCATAAAGGATTAGGCACTCCTGTTTACAAAACCTTTTGTGGTTTTACTTGATTTTACAAAACATAACTGTATCCCACGAAGATAACGCCATTAGTCATGTTTGAGATTTAAGGAGGAATAGACCCAGTGTAATTGTTTCAAAGAGTTCCATAGTTTCCTTAAATATTTTGACAAGATAATTTACAACCGGTAAACCGTCTCTCTCTGTATATTTCAAGTAAAAGCTTATTTTTTTTTTATTTTTTCCATAATTTGAAATATTTTTAAGAGCAGTTCTCCAAAAAAGTTAATAATAATTTAATGAAATGGTCTTATTTGACCTCAATTACACGCAATATTTCAATTTGGTCAAAGAATGATGCTAATTTTATTCAAACATGTAATAGGTGTGAATAAGTCATACCTTTTACATGATAGAATAAACATTTTGGTAATCAATAGTTACGTTAATTTCGCCATTAGATAGCTGTTTATTGAAAGAAAAGGACTGAGCGCTAAGATATCAAATCAAAAATGTTTTATTGTACATCGACCTACGTGGGCACTTACAAAACGTCAGAAGCTAGAGCATATAAAAAATACGCGCTTTAGTCATAGAGTTGAGGAAACCAGCCTGCAATACAAGTACATTATATTGTAGGTACTTACCTATCTCCGAATTCCCCAAAGATTCACAGAATAGGCCATCGACAGTCGTCCCCAGAGGCCGTAGCAGACACATCTCCGAGGTGGGCAGCACTGTCGCGGATAACTTAGACACACCTGTCTTGACCGAGGAGCGTTCAATGATTAATGGTACATTGATTGATACCTCCACCTTTTCAAAAATCTCAGGGATCTTCACTTTTTCTTAGAAATTATAAGATTGTAACTGTTAGAGTAAAACGTCGATGAGTGAACGCATCCCTACGTCACCGCGCCCCGCACTATGATTTTCGAAATTCTAATTTAGAATTGCGCGCCAATTTTCGAATCGTGTGTTGTTTTTTTGGATTGTTTGTTGTAAATTAAATGTTTTATTTTATTTATTTCTTTGAGAAAACAAACAATCACACAAAGTTTTGAGAGTTTAAACTGCATTTATCTTTAATATAACAAAATGCCGTTGTAATTTTAGGTAGCTGATCTATGAGTAAATGATCGCCAACCAGTAAATATCGATGGTATTTATAAAATTTTTAGTCCGCATTTTTAATTTGTGTCAATTGTTGAAAAGCATGCTCGTGTATGTCGCGGACCGAAGGTCGCACGTGTACATTTATCAGTCAGCAACAACTGGAACGAAAACTGTGTATGCTAGACGTCTGGATAAAACCGGATATAGTCAGGCTTTTTAGTTGAGTGTCCAGCCAAATTTCGCGAAATCTGGCCTGCGGTCTTGGTTAGGCTTTTAAAATTTTCAACTTTTTTTTTAGATTTGTCTTGTTTTCTGTCTTACCTTGTATCGCTAGCGCAAGCGAAGGGGACCAGAAGTTACATCCGTCAATTTTATTCATAGAATTTAAAAATATATTATCTACTGTTAATAATTAAAAAAACCAGTGCGTGACTTTAAAAAAAAACCGGGCAAGTGCGAGTCGGACTCGCGCACTGAGGGTTCCTCACCAACTTACCTATGAAAACAGTTCAATTCTCGAATCGAATCTTGAAGTTTTTTCAAAAAAAAATAATCTTGTGACGTAACTACAAATTTTCAGCTTTCAGACTTTTCCCTATATTAGTGCTGTAATACCTTGCTTCGTGCCAAATTTCAAGATTCTGAGTTCACGGGAAGCACCCTGTAGGTTTTGATTCCCTTGCAAGTGTCGAAAATTTGCGGCATAAACGGCTGTATCTTTTGATTGCGTTGGCTTAGAAGTTTGATTTTTTCACAGCTTCAAGGGACAGTAGACCTGAGTAATTGATATAAATTTCAGCTTCATACCTCCACGCGTTCCTGAGAAAAAGGGTCTTGACAGACGGACGGACGGACAGACGGACAACAAAGTGATCCTATAAGGGTTCCGTTTTTTCCTTTTGAGGTACGGAACTCTAAAAATGACAAATTTCCGGTTACGCTGGTTGGTTTGTTCGGCTTTTCGGTTTGATGACCTAGCAACCCTATGTATGTATATTCATAAAAAAATTGTTTCCATTCAATCAGTTTTTTAGATAAATTAGGTTTTCTGTGGCTAGTTCTAATCTAGACTTTATCCAGGTCTGAACTGATAGCAATTATTGAAGAAAGACGAACATAGAGGGTTTTTTCTATGTTAATTAATGTAAGTGGATTTGTGGGTACCGTTTTAATTAACTATAAATAAATAAATATAATCAGTCTATTCAAGAGATATCGAAATAGCCAGTTACTAGGTTGTGTCAGTCGCTCTATGAAAAAAATATAGGTATTACAAACCTTATGATGGACCGATGTCCTGGTGAGGGTCGTGGGAATCCGATGGATGTGAGACGCACAGGACTGGCGACGTTTGGTGATAATGATTATGCAAAGACAATTTTAAGATAAATGTAGAGGTGTACATGGCTATAATATAAGAAAAAGGTCGGAGAAATTATGTGAATGAGCAGACTGTGTAATAGATGCCTACATAATGGGGATAATGACCAGATTTATTCTTATTTATAAACTAAACAGATACTGTAACCTTCAGCCTGGTGATGACGGATGTTACTATGTATTAAAGTACTCTAGAACCAATAAAACAGAAAACGAGGTTCTCTGGTCGCCGGTCACACAGACAAACGCTTGTATTACATATTCATGGTTATTATATGAATTCTTCCGGACACAGAAGACAATATTTTTTCACAAAAGTATTTGACGAAAAAAACGTCTCTTATTTATTAAAAACATCCCATAAGTGCTATCAATAGAGCATTAATCATCCGCCGCTGCTCATTCAAGACAAGCGTAACAAACCTTACTGTCGGCCCACCATGAAGACACATGATAGCTTGAACGTACAGACTGATCGCTCCCTGGGGACGACTGTCCATCGAGCACTGTGTTCCTGTAACCAATGTAACCATACTCTATTATTATCTTGATTTATCTTATTTAATCTATCACATACCCGCGAAACGAGACACAATAGTAAAACAATAACAGCGCCGTCTCATAGGACCGGTTGGGGATTCAAACATTAAGTCAAGAGTGAATAGTATAGGTTACTTCTAGGCAAGCATGCTCCATCGTCGGCCACATCGTTGCTTACAATCAGGCGAGATACTGGTAAACGCGAGCCAATGATTGGTTAATTTTTTTTTTTAATTGTAGAAACTTTAAAAAATATACAAAATCTTAGCGCACCGATAAAATCGAACCCCACCCCATACTTAGTTGCCTTCGTTCTGGGGACACGAACTTCCCTTTCGAAACCCGAGCCATGACCCCAGAAGATTCAACGGTTGACCTCTTTCTTGAAATGAGATGGTGTTTGTGCAAGAAGGTGGTCAGTCGATGTGGTGTGTGTCTCTGATGGAAAGACGAAAGAGAGAAAGCTCGTGGTGACCGATGGGTGACGTACTCGTAAACAGATGGGTAGATCTGGACTGTCTATCCGAGTTAAAACTACCTAATCGTCCACAGCTTCGAGTGTAGAGTCTCTGATCTTGATAGAAGTGACTGCTACATGGCTGTTTAAATAACGTTGGAGTGTAAAGTCCCGCAAACTTCAATTGATAAGGGAGGATCCTACGACCAGAAGCGTGTTTTGTCTGGCCCGGGCAACTGGCGATCTGGCCGATAGTTGATTTTTTCGAACTATTGTATATTTTCTAATCTTGTGGAAAACTGTGATATTAAGACGCAGGATTAAAATGTGCCGCTAAACTGTGATCGTAGGTAGGTAGGTAACCTAAATCCTTATTGTTGTTACATATCCTAACTAAATAGTTTGATGTTTCGCCAATCTTCTTCATTTTTGCTCTCGTGTATTAAAATATAACATAAAATATATCAGAATACAGTACGTTAAGCCGTAGGTCCCGGCTGTCATTGTAGATCTTTGGCAGTCGTTACGGATAGTCAGAAGCCAATAAATCTGACTCCAGTCTTGCCATGAAGTACCGTGTTACCCTAGTTAAAGGGTTATGGACGTCTGGTAGGCGGCCACTCCTCTTAAAATACTGGTATTCAGCTAAATCCGGCTTGACTGGAAGCCGACCCCAATATATTTGGGAAAAGGCTAGGTAGATGATGATGATGGTGATGTTATCAGAATACAGAATCTTAAAAACGAATTAATCCCAAGACGAAAGCGTGGTGTCCCACAGCTTTGTTTTAGAACGCATAATGGAGGTTTTAATACATTTGGATAATGCTATACCTACATATAAACTAGGTTCTATTCTAATGTATTTATTTAAACTTCATGTACATAGGCGGAGTTAATGCAACAAGGCATTCTCTACCAGTCAACCTTTAGGTCAAAAACAACAACATATGGTTGGTTAACAGTAACACAATAAACAAATAACACGTAATTCTAAGAGAATAAATAAATAAGTCGCTTATAATAATAAAATACATATATAAAACTAAATAAACATAAAATAATAAATAATCGTTAATATTAAATCAATAAGAAAACTTAGGAGGCCTGCGGAGGCCGCGCGCTATCTCGAGTTGAGACGAAATAAAACACGTTTTTGAGGTTGATGGAATCAATCCAGATAGAAACAGTTCTTGGACACACCGACTGGAGTAAAGTCATCATCCGCACACTGACAGTTGCTTGCTGTGATAGCAATACAAACTATTGGAAATTTGGGAGAGGTTCCGTAATACCAAAAATGATGAATGAAAAATTAATGTATTCCCAATATTGTTTCGAGTATTTATAACTTGATAATAATATCTGTGTTCCTACGAAAATATATTTTGAAATATAGTTGTTTATAATATAGAAAAAACAAAATAAAAACATGACATTTTCGCTGTGAAAATGTGCAAATTTAAATTCGCTTAAATTTCGTTTGGGGTAAGGTTTTCAACAAAAAGACGATGTAGGAACCTAGATAATTACTGTCTGAATCCGAATAACATCATATTATGGTGTAAATATGCTTAAATTGCAAATGATTTTGGTATTACGTTTGTATGGATAATTCTAACGTCGCGCCCACCTTAAGATATACCTACGGTAATGACGAAGACCTAACTATGGTTGAGAGACTTAAAGTAGTAGTTCGGAATTTTACGCTTAAGGAAAATATACTTTCAGCTTTTTTGATGTCAAGGGGAAGCACATTCTAGAGTTTTTGTTTTTTTTTTAAATTTATATAAACTAGTGCTTGAATGCGATCCCACTTGATGGTAAGCAGTGATGCAATCGTAGATGGCGAGGCGCACTAGTTTATTAAGATTTACTCTAGCCTTAAAGACAACCAAATTATAATCAGACGGGAAGACCGCAGCAGTTTTATAGTAGAAACAGAGTAATAATGAAATGAGAGAAAAATGAATTGGACATAAAGCCAGTAAGCAACTACTGAAAAGGCTACTAGATTTTACTCCTGGGGTGATATCGACTGAGTATCATCTACCTAGGTTAGGTAAGAAAATCTGCCTGAGACCTCTCAACCATACATAGATTGTGATGGATCCCATCATTCCATGACCCAAGTACGTAGCTATAGAATGTCAAAGGGGGGAATAAATCTAATTTCTGGTTCTAGGACATGCCGGTTTCCTCACGATGTTTTCCTTCACCGTTTTGAGAGTAGCGGTGATGAAATTTACACAGAGTAATGCGCCTGGCTGGGTTTGAACCCGCGATCTACAACTTGTAAGTCGGGGCAGTTACCACTGTTACCACCACTGCTCTCTGACGCCCGTTTTCAATAACCTATCGCAGTTCATAGATAGATAGCTCTCCCCGATAAACAGTAAGTCTATCTATCAATCCACAACTTTTAGCAGGAAATGCTATCCATCGGTAGGTTATAAGAAATTAAGTAAGGGCAAAAGGATAGATTGGTTTATCTTTAGTAGCTACAACTGTAGACAGATAGCTTATTGAAAACGGGTTTAAGTGGCCATACCACAACCAGATGAAAACTAGAGAGCAGTGAGCACGAAATTTTTCGATAGCAATAACACAAACATTGGTAGACTACATTTTTAGACCAGTGCGGAAAATATTTATATTACTATTTCATGACTGACATGTCCCAAAAGATCTTGCCTCTAGGCTCAGGGCAGACTAGATGAATAGATTTATCAAATTACACGGAGCTGGATAATATCTATCTGCAGCTGATATGTATGCGCTTTTTTATTTACCAAACCCAACTAGCACAGGACCGGTCGTTGTGGTGCCGCTTGGGGGAGGCCTATGTCTAGCAGTAGATGTAGTTATTTCTTATTTATCACTAACACAATGTGGGCCTCAGTAGCCTATAAATAAAAGATTTTTTAAATTTAATAACTATTATTTAAAAAAGAAAGATGTTTAATAAAAAAAGAATAAGTAATGTAGAAGAAATAATTATTATAAAAATAAGCAATTCTAGTATTTTTGCGTAATTTTTAGCTATCCAGTAAAAAATATCAAACGTGAAAGCTCTTTGGCGAATATAAACAGAAAAAGCAGCAAAAATGAACTTTGCGATTGCCAAACTAATCCAAAAGTACCTTTGAGCAACTGTATTTAAAAGTTTTACCTAAGCGACCACTATAGGAGCTACTAGAGGAGCTCGTGGCTAGATAATAACAGCCGCACAGGTCGATCTTCAAGGTTAAACAACGCTTGCCTAGGTTGGTCTGTGGATGGGTGACCATCTTAACATAACGAGTTTCCTCCGTGCCTCGGAAAGCACGTTAAGCTGTTGGTCCCGGCTGTCATTTGTAGATCTTTGGCAGTCGTTACGGATAGTCAGAAGCCAGTAAATCTGACTCCAGTCTTGCCATGAAGTACCGTGTTACCCCAGTTAATGGGTTGTGGAGGTCTAGGCAACCGCTCCTCGTAAAATACTGGTATTCAGCTGAATCCGGCTTGACTGGAAGCCGACCCCAATATAGTTGGGAAAAGGCTAGGCAGATGATGACCTAAGCGACCACTATATTTAATAGATATTTAACAAAACAATTGCAAATGACATCTAATCATCACAATAACGAGCCCATACAGACTGTTGTACAATAATGTAATTAATATTTGTGTACGTGACTTGAACTAACGACTCTGCGGTCTGCGGCTATTTTCGGAGACCTACATTTTCACAACTTGACGATAACGACAATAATTAATGTACAACAGATTAAAAATCAATATTCGTTCAATGCTAGATAAAGCTAGACTAGAAAGAACAATGAGGACGAGAGTGGGTCATACGAAAATGTCCTATTATGACCATTTCACCATTGTCTAGTACCCATAATACAAGCTCTGCTTAGTTTGGGACTAGATGATGTTGTGTGAAAGTTGCGGAATATTATTATTATTATTTCTGCCAAGATAATCAATGTGAAAGGTACCTACAGAACCTCAGTTATTGTAACTTATTCCTTAAAGGCCTATAATTATACCACTCGTTTTACGAACGGTCTTAGTAGACTAATGCCCGTTTTCACCAACAACCCCTAAAATTTAAGTGTCACTTAGGCCAATATAATCACGGTTTTTGCATATTATTAAGTTATTATTCTGATTTAAAGTATGAAATCTTTAAACTTATGTGTTCTATTTCATACTTGAATTCAGAATAATAACTTAATAATATGCAAAAACCGTGATTATATATGCTTAAGAAACACTTAAATTTTAGGGGCTGTTGGTGAAAACAGGCATAAGACCGCAATCTACGTCGCGTATTGTAATAAGGGTGAGACCACACGGTAAGACAGTCTTCGACAGGGCTCGACGTAACGAGTAGTGTAATAGGCTCTTTTGGATCAACTCTTTTACGATGCCCATCACCCTCGATTGCAAGGCGGAAAATCTTCTTTTTTTACCTACAAATGCCTAAAAAATCCTACTTAATGCCTACTACATAACAAAATCTTCTTGTCTCACTTCATACAAAAACCTTGGGAAATCCTTGGGAAGATGAACCAAGAGAAAAAAGAAAGAGTTCTAGAGTTCCTCCCCTTCTTGCGTCGTATTCCTCAATGCTGAGGGTCGTGACCCTGCTTCATCACCTTAACCCTTACGATGTCCTTCCATCTGTTCCTGTCTTTGGCGATGTGTAGGGCATCGTAAATCGTACAATTAAGAACGGCGCGGTTCTGGACGGACCAACGTATTGGGCTGCGCCCGCGAGACCTTTTCCCATCTACTTTACCGGTCACAATGAGACTTTCGAGGTTTCCACCGTCTTTCCTTGCCTAGTTCTAGAGTTCCTACAAGACAATGTGGCAGAAAAAAGTATGATTCCTTCCTACCTATGTACTTTCCCACACGTATGTAGGTACATTGATGTACTCTGATAATCAAAATAATCAATAATAATAGAGCATTTGGAATGAAGTTAGTTCGCATTTGACTAATAGCAATTTAATGTGTAATTAATGGCTAATTCTATGAAGAAAATCGTTTGTTTTGATCGTGCGGTGCTCGATGTGCAGTCAGTCACGTACGCAAACCTCGCAGGGACCAGGACAGAAGAGCACAGAAGATTCACAGCATCTTCTGAGGTATGTACACCACAATGCGTGGTTTTCCACGTTTGATGAGATAGTAGCCGAACTTATCGACGATAAGATGGGTCTTGACGTACTTCTGCATTAGGAGTTCGGGAGTTTCTTTTCAGCTCTTATTCATTAAAAAATTATAAACTGATTGGAGATCATTTCACATTCTAAGGTTCGTGTTAACCTTTTGATTGGTATTTTTAATGGTTGGGTGGTAATATTTTAATGTTTAGGTGGAACTTTTTTTAATCCTCTTGCTTGCACTCTGCAGAAGCCCTTATATTGATAGATAAAGTTTCATCAAGGATATTAAAGGCTTTACTAGCAGTTAGCCCTTAGCTGGTAGAGAAGCTTAACTTCTGCAGCATGTCTGTGCAGTGTCTTCATTAATGACAGGTTAGGCCTAATCGTTAATTAATGATAAATTAATAGGCATCATGTGGAGGGCTGCGGAGGAGGAAAATGCTCACGTCCTACTGGCACATAGGAATCTAGAAATTCCTGTGGTGATTTAGAAATCCTTTATGTTCATCATCATCATCATCTGCCTAGCCTTTTTCCTAACTATATTGGGGTCGGCTTCCAGTCAAGCCGGATTTAGCTGAATACCAGTATTTTACGAGGAGCGGCTGTCTACCAGACCTCCACAGCCCATTAACTGGGGTAACACGGTACTTCATGTTCGTAAATGAAAAATTTTAAGGTGTCCCGTTGGTCAGGGTTGCTTCCTATCTTCCTGACAAGCTACTCTCTGTACTATGGTAAGTATGAACATATGAAAAGGCTCTTGCTCAGCAGTAAGACACTGTAGGCTAACTAAAACAATATATCATCTTATCAAGCTTTTCCCTTGGGTTTTGCCTTTGTTCCAAAGGGCGGTTGCCGTATTTTTTTCATTTCTAGTATCTTTCAATTCTCCATCTACGTTAATTGCGATGGGATATCGACATTACCTGTCACACTGCTTACCATCAGGTGGGATCGCAGTCGAACTCTAGTTTATGTTAAGTACCTATATTAAAAAGTTATCCTTCTTCTCCGGAGTCCCAGTCACCGTAGCACTAAGTTCACTGTTCTTCATTTGTTCAGTCTATTTGTCTGCGAAATGTAATACCTTCCCCAGGATATCAGAATGGCAACCAATCGATTAATTTCGCGAGCACACTCAAGAATTTGGTAGAGGTATCGTCACAGTGCTAATTTGTTTGCCTAATGTTATTTGGTAAATACCGATATCGATCAATCGTTTAAATATATTCCTTCGTATTTATTTATAGTTTATATGTAAAATATCTCTGGATATACATAAATAACGTGTTTTATTATCCATCGCATATTGCACCTACCCTTGTTTTGTCTTGGCATACCCAAAAGAAGAAAATAGGAAATACCTAAGACATTAAGTCCACCTCTGTACACATCACGAGGACACGGTGGAGCACACGGTAGAAGTGTGCCCCGCTTGGGCGGAGCACCGCCGTGTCCTCGTGGAGACTATCGGGAGCGGCGACCTCTCGCGCCGGGCCCTGGTTCAGGCCATGGTCCGGAGCGAGGAGGGTTGGCATGCGGTCGCCTCCTTCTGCGAAGCAGTGATGCTCGTGAAGGAGGCTGCGAGCGCGTGAGGGAACGGTCCTCACGCCGCCGCCGCCGAGATCCCGATCCCGATTTCCGACCACCGTAGGCGCGGGTTCGCGGACGGCGAGCACTGGGTAGCCCGCCGTCCGGCAGTCTGGAAATAATCTGGACCGAGCCCAGTCGTCAACGGCGCGTTCTGTTCCACGCGCGCCTCAAGGAGATGTCAGCAAACTGTAGGGGCCCGGTAGGGCCGAAGCCTCTGGGGGGAACATGTGGTATTCCTAACGGTTGATACCGAGTCCCCCCCAGAACGAAGGCAACGAAGGAACGGGGTAGGGGTTTAGTCAGTAAGAGTCTGACACGCCCTCCCGCTCCGCCCAAGAGCGGGGGAAGTCATTCTGATGATTCCCCTACCAGAAAAAAAAAAAAAAAAACCTCTGTACACATAAAAACTGTACGAGTATGCATAAAAAATTAAATAAAGGTGTTTTAGCGACATCTACTACATATGACGTCACAGAATCCTGCATCGCGCATGCAAAGTTCTCCGCGCGATTTGTATATATACAACAGCGCGAAATCATCTATCGGGCAGTTGCCCACCAGATATAACACTCATCTAGTTGGAGGATCCTCCATTTTCAACGGGGGTCTGTGGGACTTTACTCTCTGTCCACAGTCCGGACAAAGCGCTTTGCCTCGTCGTTTATACCGCGTACATCGAGGGACTGGAACAATTTGCCTGCTGCGATTTTCGTAGTGAATAGGCTCTTAATAAGCTAGTGCGCCTCACCATCTACGATTGCATCACTGCTTACCATCAGGTGGGATCGCAGTCAAGCACTAGTTTATAACAATAAAAAAAAACATACCTCCAAAGTGTGATGATGAGTCTTACTTCAGCACCGCTGCACCGTGAGGGCTGAACTCTATTTGCAGAAGAGAATATGTTAAAAAGAAAGTTGGACTGTAATAATACATGTGCAGTTTTGAAGCTTTAAAAAATTTCGGGGGTAATTATGTTAGAGATCCTCGACCCAAACCAACAATAAAATAAGTAGGTATTTTTTTTCTTATTTATGGAAATCGGTGAGAACTATCTTTTTTAAAACGCGACCAGTCTAATACTCGCCCTATAAGCGCGCTTTCACACACACAAACACATTTCATTGATCCAAAGCACACTAATTCCCGCATGTTTGTTTAGAGAGTTACTCTGCAAAATCAGCTAAAATTTTAATAAAATAAGTATATAAAATGTATTATTGATTTTTGACCAAGTATCGAATTTTTATATGATTATTTGTGACTTTTATTACCACTTCCCGAAACGTTCTGCAGTTTCAAAACAACAATGTATAATTAATAAATATAACTTTTCTTGATTAATATTATAACTAACATTAACATTTAACATTTCTATATTCTGTCAAGTATTTACTTGGTTATTATCTTATATTTTTAATAATTATATTTAATAGCAGTTGTCGTATGTGTCACTTGGAAGGACGATTAATATCCGCAAACACTTTATTTCATGGCTTTTACAGCTTGTACAAAAAATGATCACGTGCACCTACCGTAATTATAGGGTGACCAACTGAAATGTATAGTTATCTACACACATATTATCAGTAAAGGATATAAGAGAAATGTAATTTGTATACTTAGGCTTCCTAAAGTTTTATTATACCTAGATACATTACGCAGGCTTGACAAAGGATTATATTAATATTATCATCATTCACCCATTAGCTGCCAGAAAAATCCGAAGTATTCCTGTTTCAGCACCAAGTTTGTCGGCATCAAAGGTTAGAATTGGTATATTGTACTGGTTACTAGCAATCAAAATACCTATTGGTGCCAAAACGGGAAGAGCTTGGGTGCCGAAACCCTTTATTTCGAAAAACTTGGTGCTGAAACAGGAATACTTCAAAAATCCAATATATTGCCGACGTGTGTTCTATCTTTTCATACAGGTACTGGGGTACCTTAAAAAGTGTGAAGTATTAAGATTAATGAAGGAGATAGGTAGGCTCACTTGTGTTACCCCAGTTAATGGGTTGTGGAGGTCTGGTAGGCATCCGCTCCTCGTAAAATACTGGTATTCAGCTAAATCCGGCTTGACTGGAAGCCGACCTAACTATAACTGGAAAAAAAGGCTAGTTAGATGATGATAGGTAGGCTCACTATAGTTCTTTAAGATTGACTACCTACTAGACGCTCCCTTAGACAGCCCCACAGCTAAAACTAAGGATTTTACTTATCCGAAGAGTTGGGGGATCAATTATCATTTATTTTTATTCAGCCTATTCTGCTATACAAATATACTGCTGGACAAAAGCCTCCCCTAACTCCTCCCAGGTACTCTAATTAATTATCAATTTGACATGATATAATCCTTAACTTACTGAAAATAAATCATGAAAGAGATACAGCTAATTATTTGACTTATGTATCAACAAAATTAAATTGGACGAAAACATGTCACATCCACCAGCATCACGCACTGGGCCCGCGTGGTGGATTACGGCCCATTCCCTCTCCTAGAGAGGATGTCTGAGTCCCAGCGGTGGGAACATTATAAGACTGATGCTCATCATCATCTACTTAGCCTTTTCCCAACTATATTGGGGTCGGCTTCCAGTCAAGCCGGATTTAGCTGAATACCAGTAATTTACGAGGAGCGGCTGCCTACCAGACCTCCACAACCCGTTAACTGGGGTAATACGGTCCTTCATGGCAAGACTGGATTATAAGACTGATGCTATGCTATGCTAATTTATGCTTGGAATTTATAATCTAAACCATTCGACTCCAATCGCATATCATCATAAATATCTCGTGAATCCGTCTTGTTGGCACAGCCTGTTTTGTGTTGGCTCAACGGATTTATTCGATGAAGAAGAATTTTTACGGTTTTTAGACAATCAAAACAAAAGAATTTTAGAAATCCAAGAATTTTAGAAAACATTAAAATTGAATGTAACTAATACACTGCTTTTGGTCTTAGAATTCACCCTTATAGAATTTGCCAAATAATAACAAAAAAAAATTGACCTCAAATTGCATTGGTTGAAAAAAAAATCCACTTCAGTAACATCAGCTGGCCACCCTATATTTTCTCTTGCATCAAGAACTTTCTAGGTTAATACATAGCTCGAAGTAAATGCGACATGTACTACTTATTTATCGTACACAAACAAGTATATACCGATGACACCTCTCGTCTGCGAGTCGTACCTACGTGGTTGTGTGAAAACAGCTGAAGTTAAAACAAATGACGGTGGGTATTGTAATTAACGTTCAGTATAAACAAGAGTTACACGTGGAAGAGCTGAATTAATTTTGGCGTATCATCTGTATAAGGAGGAGGGTTATAGTGATAGGCGGAGCGGGTTCATAAGCTGTAGCGGGAGCGGGAATGTAAAGTGGCGACGATAGCACTTGAAGAACAGATGAATCTGTGCAACTTCTACCTGATCAGAAACGTGTACACACATTTCTAAGATCTGCGATTATCAACAAAACGATGATTTTATTAATGGCTAGTTAGATTGAATCTAACACTCATCAAGCAGAGAAATAACACGAAAAAAAAACATTTATCTAATTAAAACTACATAATATACACTAACTCTTACTCTAAACTAAAATATGGCGTCAATAAATTCCTAAGTACATTATAAATATGTATGTCAGATACCCGCGAAACGAGACACAATAGTAAAACAATAACAGCGCGGTCTCATAGGACCGGTTGGGGATTCAAACGTTAATAAGTTGTTTGTTGTAGTGCGAAATAATCTAAAGAAAATTCAAATTAAAAAAACAACCGCACCTTTGATCCTTCAGCCTTGCCCTTTAAGTTTTAGGACCACCTTTTCGAAATTAAAAAAGCTATTATGCATCGGCCCCACTGGGCCTACACTACGCGCTGTCGATGACTCAGACTCAGATCCTTATTTGTATAAAATATGGTATACCTATTATATAATTTATTGATAACTACAGATTTTTTTATTGCAGGACTCAAACCGCATGTCATAATACAACTTTTTTTTTTTTCTCTTTATTTTTTTGGGGTTTTTATCTAATTAGATATGCCAACCCCATCGTACCTTTTAACATTATATAATCTTATTACTATACATAATACAACTTTCAACTTTTAAATTCCCAAAACTGATGTAGCATTTATGAAAAAGGTAATCGATTGCTCGAATCGGTCCTGAAGTTAGGCCCTAATAGCTACGGTATAGAATCTTGATACAATGTCGTGTTTTCTGTGTCACTGACCGCAGTCTTAAAAAACCCAACAAAGAAGTTTGAAATTAAACATGGTGTTTTGTATATTTATGCATACTTTACCTGTAAACATTAAAAAATACTGTCTCAACAAATTAAAATTATCAGACTTGTAGACAGTCTTCTGGCTCACTTTTTTAGAGTTCCGTGCCTCGAAACAAAAACTACTGAATACTTTGTTGTTCGTCTGGCTGTCAAGACCCTTTATCTCAGGAACAAGTCGAGGTATAGACTTTAAATTAAAACCATATACTCAGGTCGGCGGTCCCTTCAAGCTGTGCAAAAAGCAATGTTGTAATTAAACGAAAAAAAAAAACAGTACGGCCAAACGTACATCCGTATACTCTCCAAGGAATCAAAATCATAAGGTAACGTACTTGTCGTTGGTCTAGAATCTTGCAATTTGGCATAAACTAAGGTCTCACAGCAAAATTATAGGAAAGAGTCTGAAACAACAATACATTTTGCGGAAAAATCTTCGAGATTCGGTCCGAGAATTAATCTGTTTTTTTTTCATAGGTTAGTTGGTACACCCTCAATGTGCAAATCGAACTTGCACTTGGCCGGCTTTTTTTAAGTTTTCCTTAGCTAAAAAGAAAAGCCGACTTGCAAGTAGTAGGTCGCGGGTTCAAACCCAGTCAGGCGCATTACTTTGTGTGTAATTTATTTCATCGACACTGCTCTTAAAACGGTGAAAGAAAACATCGTGAGGAAACTGTCGTCAAGCACTAGATCATACTACATAAAAAACCGGTCAAGAGCGTGTCGGGCCACCCCCAGTGTACGGTTCCGTAGTTTCCCGTCCGTCAAAATAAGTGTCCCCAACTTTTCAAAAACTATTCGTCCCATCAAGTTCAAAATAATTTTCCTAGAAAGTCTTTATAAAGCTCTACTTTCCAGATTTTTTGCATATTTTCTAAACTTATGGTTCAAAAGTTAGAGGGGTGGGGACGCATTGTTTTTTACTTTTGCGATTATTTCCGAAATTATTGATATTATCAAAAAATGATTTTCGTAAACCCCTATTCATTTTTGAATACCTATCCAAAAATATACCAAACGTTAGGGTTGAAATTTAAAAAAAAATCTCTTTTTACTTGACATGTAGGGGGGCTACCCTAATAAAACATTTTTTTCCAATTTTTATTTTTGCACTTTGTCAGCGTGATTGACATACATATTGGTACCAAATTTCAGCTTTCTAGAGCTAACGATCAAAGAGATTAAGCGAGGACGGACGGACAGACATGGCGAAACTATAAGGGTTCCGTTTTTGCCATTCGGCTACGGAACCCTAAAAAGTGAATCTTCCTAAAAATCATCACTGCTCAGCCACTGCCCCGACCGTATCAATCATCCACCAATATCCTAAACCTCCTATTTCTACTCCACTTACACCACCTCACAAATACCTCATCTCAAAACAAAATGAGGTCAGTGTGTAGTAGAAGACAAACTGCTTACTGACTCATTGGCTTGGGTCGGTAAACAATAATATTGTGAAACCTCTCGCTCTGCGGCCAGCCAAGCAGTTCTCAAGCTGATGAGGATGTGCTCACTTAGCCCGCAATTGTTGGCTAGCACTCCTTGTAGGACATCCTTCGAGATAGAGGAGGAGTGGTGCTCAAACTTTAGCTCTTTAATCTGAAGACAAGATCTATTTATTATTCATTTTTGTTAATCTACATATATCTTTAATTCATGAATCCCCGACCGGTCTCATAGGACCGCGCTGTTATTGTCTTACTATTGTGTCTCGTTTCGTGGGTATTGATAGGTTAAGAGCAGTCTTAGGAGCAGTGGTGGCCCAGTAGTAACGGCCCCGACTTACGAGTTGTAGGTCGCAGGTTCAAACCCGGCCAGGCGCATTACTTTGCATAATTTATTTAATCACTACTGCTCTCAAAACGGTGAAGGAAAACATCGTGAGGAAACCGGCATGTCCTAGAACCAAAAATTCGAAGACATGTGACATACACCTATTCCCACTAGGTCGGCGAGGTGGATTACAGCCCATTGAGCCCATTCCCTCTCCTAGAGAGGACGCCTGAGTCCCAACATGGGAACATTACAAGGCCAATAATGCTAATGCTAATGTCTTTAAAAGAAGAAACTGACATATCAACGCTGATACGAGTATTTCTGTCTTAGAGAGGAAGACCTATTTTGAATTGCTAGGATCATTACAGAAGTAAATTTAATCTAGTCCATATTGTCCTACTGTAAAGTGAATACTTACTAAATACTCAACCAAAAAATATATTAAAATGTGCGACCCATTACGCGTCAATATACTTTCTATACAAAAATGGATGATGAATGATGTAAACGAAAAATACGTGCAGAATTTCATCGATTTTTTCCAAACAGACGCGATGTGTTTTGTTTTAAATACACGACACCACAGTAATAATGGGTCATACCACAAAAATAACGGTTGATATAGCAGTGTATGTTACTTCTGAGACACTAACGTAGATTTTAAATGAGTATGCTGGTCCTTCACTATTAGTGTTTATGGGCGCTAATTTTCAATCGCATAGGTGCTTACACAAGACTAGCTCGGGAAATACGTTAGACAACGCGCTTAGAGTAGTAGTTAAACACGAAGTGATACAGAATCATTCAGGAAATAAAAATTATTAGACCAACAATTTTTTTTTAAATGAACTACGATTTCATAGTTTGTGACAGAACTCCGGCCTCACATTTTCAGAATTACAATATTATGATTGCACTAGTACTACAGAAATCAAATCATTAAGGTACGAATTTCATTTACGTTTGTCTGTGTTTATTTTATGTTTGTATTGCTAAGTTATCTACAAAATGCTACGGCTTCTTACGTATAAACTATCTCACTTTTTATTATCACCCCGAATTTTAGCGTCCAAGTGTATTGTACTCTATTGTCGTTACACACACTCACACATACACGACGTTTTCGACACGTGTAAGCGAATGTTTACATGAACTTTTAAAAACGAAGGTTGTTGCTGACACTTGTGTACTTGAACATAAGCATTTGTACAATAGATCGTCAGTTAATTAGCGAATAATGTCAGATACATCAATATTTATGAACACCGAATTTGGTTTATATACTCACTAGTATTGTTCTATGTTTTGTGTAAATATTTACATTAAGTACTTAACGAAAAACCGAATTAAACGTATTTAAAGTCTACACGTGTCAAATTAAATGAACTATGTACTACGAAAATTTAAATTAAGTCTATTACATTATCTATGTCAAATTTATCGCTTGTTTGAAGTTATAAATTAATAAATTGTGAGTGTTTGCAAACTTATCAATTTATGTCAGAAATCAATCAAAATCTTTCTCTCTCTTTTATTGCACCTACCACTATTTTTCTCTGCATCACCCAAAGGTTGACTGGTAGAAAATGCCTAAGGCATTAAGTCCGCCTCTGTACTTGTATGTGCACAAAGAATTAAATAAATAAATAAATAATCTGACAATTCTTTCAGTGTTACATAAATATTTTTATGACATAGTTCACTGATCTTTTAGTATAGGTATAACATATCAATATTTAAAAAATCATACTGATAGTTTTGTATTTAAAAAACCAAAAGGGTTTGTAAGTACTAAGTAGGTACCTACCTACATACGAGTATGTGCCAGTTTTCAGAAAGAATCAGAGTCATTAAAATAAACCATCTCAACCATCGACTTGCTATTCCACAAAATAATCGAGGTTTGACTATAGTTTCTGATTGATAGAATCTGTCACTGTCACTTGAAACTCTCGGCCGACACCAATAACCTATCGATCTCCAGTTTTGGCATACTGGAGATTGTAAAACAAATGATACAATACAAAAATTATCATGTTTTCTGTTGTTTCATTTGTTTCTCTATCTCCGATATGTGACAGATAGGTTATTGGTTTCGGCCGTTAATCAGCGAGTAAGAACTCGCGAATGAGTGCACCATGCACCAGCCGCAATAACAGACCGAGTCGGACTCGAGTCGAAGTCGAAACTATCGAGATGTTGGCACAATGAAATTAAAACCTCTAGCCATCGTGTACTAGCTGCGATAATATCTAGAAAATGTACATAATTTAACCTATCAATACCCGCGAAACGAGACACAATAGTAAGACAATAACAGTGCGGTCTCATAGGACCGGTCGGGGATTCATGAATAATTTAACCAGCAATGAACCACGAAAATAATAAGAGTTAGGTAGGTAACAAAAGTCTTACCTATTTATTTGACAAAAAATAATACGTTTTAAATAAATACCTAAATGATGATAATATGTAAATTAGCAATTAACACCGTATTTCAGACTCCGGTGTGTGATGAAAGACAAGAACCGTCTAACTACAAAAAATAGGTTTTTAATATACTTACTCATAAGTACCTAAACATGTTTGTGTTCATTTTTAGGGTTCCGTATCTCAAAAGGAAAAAACGGAACCCTTATAGGATCACTTTGTTGTCCGTCTGTCTGTCTGTCTTTCTGTCTGTCAAGACCCTTTATCTCGGGAACGCGTGTAGGTATCAAGTTGAAATTAAAACTGTATACTCAAGTCCGCGATCCCTTGAAACTGTTCAAAAAAACAAACTTGTAAGTTCACGGGAAAAAAAGATACGCCCGTTTATGTTGCAAAAAACGTACATTTAAACACTGTCAAAGGAATCAAAATTCATAGGGTAAGTACTTCCCGATGACCTAGAATCTTGAACTTTGGCACGAAGCAAGGTATCATAGCACAAATATAGGAAAAAGTCTTTAAAAAATGCAAATTTGTAATTACGTCACAAGTTTTTTTTTATTCACAAGTTTATTTTATACTTGATTCTAGAATTGAACTGTTTTCATAAGTTAAAGGTATCGAGTTGAAATTAAAACTTAGTTTTGTCATTTCATTGTCCTTTTGGGTAATGTCTGTTCTTGTTCTGTTTTGCGTTAGATAAATGTTCTATCTATCTTCGAAGATTATTGAAACTAGTCAATACATAATTAGAAGTAATGAGTAATATATAACTGAAAACTTGTAAGCTATTTTTCAGTAATAATATGTTATTACTGTCTGTACCTATCCTTTTTTTATTAAGATAGGATATCTTCAAATAACTTCTCTCGCGCTGTGTAGAGCGCGAGAGGAATTGTCAGACTTTTACTGACTAAAACCCACCTGTGGTCCTTTAGTTCAACTATCTGTAAATTAAATAGATATTTAGTTTCCTCTCCTCCTTGCATCGTACTCCTCAATACAGAGGGTTATGACCTCCTTGCTGGTTTTCTAAAGAAATAAAATAATAGGAGGTTTAAACGTCAAACTTTGAGACACACTGTACAATAAATATGAAGGTATGTGACAACAATTTGTGTAGACGACAATGTGCGCCCGCGCACCGACCGGCGGCGGCCGGCTAACGCGTTAGGGCCGACTCACACTTGTCAGCTCACACATAATATGGTGGAGGTAAACAAGTGACATTGCTCACTCAAGCTGTGAAACAGAGACACAAAAACATGTTTATTTCAAATAGATTATTTACAAGCACTTTTGCAATGTCAAAATGCAGGCCAGGCAAAAAAGTGAAGCTAAATTGCACGTTCCAAAGCTAGGTCTCACGCTTTTTTTGTAGCTTTACTTTTTATTGAAAAAAACGTGCAAGAAACTCCATGGCCACTCTTTTAAATCATATCATGAGTTGCATAGATCAAATGTTTGTAAATCGTCCGGACATGCGATGCTAAGACACAACGAAAAAATGGATCGGAATGTTTAGTGAACGAATGTGTGAGTCGATACCTAGATGAGGTGAAAGATGGCATTTTTAGAAAAGGAGTGACTACTATATAAACTTATAGAGAAGTATGGTAGACAAGACACTGAGCGAGTACGAGAAAGACTGTGTTTGCTGAAAGTTCCACAATCTTTATCTATTTTTATATGGCACCAAAACTATTGCTAAATGAATACAGATTACACAAACTTAATTACTTCATCTGAACTGTAATCAACATAAAAATGTTGAAGAGCTTACGTTAAAGTGCGTTACAAGTGGAATGTCGCAGAAGTGTCTGCGAACACTTAAGATAACACGGCGCAGAATCATAATTTACCCCTAGGATACCGCTTTAAGAATCAATAAATCAACCCTTATTCTAAAAACTAGAAACCGTTCTTATATTATTTGGATTTTACAACTCTGCTAAAGAATAGATCAGAAACTGTGCATTCAAAACCTGTTCACATAAGTTTAAGACCAGTCGCATAGGAAATGCATCCAGGCAGAAGCCTTGGAAGCAATTTCTGTCTAACTGAGTCGTATCAGTATGGAACAGACTCACGGAAAGAGCAGTGAAAGTGCTTCAAAAATCGCCTAGACAGACTAAATTTCTCCAAACTAATTAAAATATTATACATTAGTTACTAGCTGCTAGTGTGTCTTCCCGACAATAATAATACACTAATACAAGTCACATTTGCTCGTGCAGTGGGTTACGGCCAAATCCCTGTCACGGAGAAGCGGTCTCTGGTGGTCTATGCCTCAGCAGAACATAACAGGCGTTTTTTAGGTGGAATATCATCCAATAACTTCTTCCACTCTGGGTATAGCGGGAGGACGTGGCAAACTTTTACTGACTAAATCTTTGTGTTCGTTCTAGTGCCCCGGGGTTCACTTTTACATAACCCATGGCGGTCCTAAAAGGCTTGGACCCTGTGTGGCCCCTACCATAAAAGATATTGAAGATAAAGTAAGTAGTATGGTTAAGTATGCTATATCCAAAACCACAGTTGAACTGTAAGTAGTATGTAACAAGTCCTTATGTGTTACATGAGTGTTTATTGTGCGTTGTGGTCAGTTGTGGAGCACAATCTACTAATAGACGGCAACGAGTCCAAGTGCCCGACGAGCACATTGTAACACGCTTATCTGTACATAGGACGCGCTGTTATCCTGATAACTATCTGGATTAAACCAGCGGCTTGAAAAATGTACTGTTCACTTTTTATTTTTATTCATATACTATGACTTAGAGCAGTGGTGGCCCAGTGGTAACTGCCCCGACTTGCAAGTTGTAGGTCGCAGGTTCAAACCCAGTCAGGCGCATTACTTTGTGTAATTTATTTCATCACCACTGCTCTCAAAACGGCGTAGGAAAACGTCGTGAGGACACCAGCATGTTTTAAACCAAAAATTGGAAGACATGTGACATCCGCCAATCCGCACTGGGCCCGCGCGGTGGATTATGGCCTATTCCCTTTCCTAAAGAGGAGGCCTGAGTCCCAGCAGTGGGGACATTATAAGGCCGATAACGCTAATGCTAAAACGACTTTGCTTCTCAACAATATTCGGTAACGCTAAGTCAAGCTGATCAATTTCAAAAGGACTCTCTTCAGAGATCAGCACCAACAATCCTTTTAAGGACGATATAAAAAAATTACCTACATCTATAAGTACACCCACCATAAGAACTCCGAATCCGAAATAATATGCCCAATTCTGGCAGTAAGCTTTCCTCAGTCTGTGAGTCTCGCTGCCTCATGCGCTCTCATCATCACAGCTTTCAAATCTAGTAAGTAGGCGGCTGCTACAGAAAACCTCTAACGGCGTAAATATTCGTACCCGGCGATAAAAAATGATGATGAGTTAATGGGTTGTGGAGGTCTGGTAGGCAGCCGCTCCTCGTAAAATACTGGTATTCAGCTAAATCCAGCTTGACTGGAAGCCGATTCCAATATAGTTGGGAAAGTAGGTTGATTTGCAAAATTGATCGCCGGGTACTGTAATAAGAGTCGTTTGGGATTGAAACTAGTAGTAGAAAGTGTCCTAGTGCTCATCGAGTTGTTAGGGATATCAGCAAACGGCTGGTCCACTCTGGCGTGACCAGAGGGCTGGGTTTTTCTTTGGTCAACGAATCAGTATTGCCATCCAGCGTGGCAACGCTACCAGCGTTCTGGGAAACTTCCCGTTGACATTTATGTGAATTAATTTTTTGATGCCTTATGAGCTTTTTTTTTCTACCTATACAAAATCGATAAAAAATCTACATTTAATTCTGTAAAAGACCTTTAACAAATCAGGAAAATAGTAAAAACAGCAATGCTTCTTTAATCAATGGTTTTGATGATACTGGTAACTTTCAAATGGCGTTAATGATGACCAAGTTCAACAATGACACACTAACTGTAGTTCCTACTGGCGAACAGGAGATGAGAATCAAACTTAACGAAACAATTACCACTTACAATGCACCGACAAGTCGCCGGTTACTGATTAACTGGAGAATATAGTAGCACAGTCGCAGTGTCAGTAGGTTCAATCTATACAGAAATATAAGAAATGTTACAACAAACATACTCCTGCAAAAACACTGTCAACTGTCGTCACAGGAGAGGCCGGGACGTCAGAAGTCGTAGCACCTACTACAGGTGCGGATTTCATACGGTGAGCAATGAGTAGCTCGCCATTCGACCGTCCAGTAAGTGCTAAACCCTAGTCGAAGAACATGTCAAAACTTATGCCTGCTAAGGTTGTGGGAACGTTTGAAAGAATGAGCGTAGTTCTAAAACGGATTTTTGCGTTTCGGTCTGTCATGTCTTTGCGTCAGGGGGAAAGCAGTAAGTAAAGTCATTAAGGAAAGCCTAGAGACCACCTCAAAAATAAAATCGTCATCATGATTTCATCTGAAACTCATACACTATTCGACATTATCTTCCCTCAAATATAGCCACATAAGCACAGCCTTTACCAGGTCGCCGTTCTACCTAGTAAGAAGCCTTATAAACGACCGAATTCCTTGCACAATTTTTATTTGTGGTGAAAGTTTTTAATGCTTTTATCATTGCCTTCTTGAAGACTATCAGTAACATAAGCCTTCTGCACTTGGATATCTTGTGCTGTGGCGTCGGTTGCGGGTCGCGACCGACGCACGCGCCGCCCAATCTAATTACCGCTGCTATGCGCGCGCGCACTTGATTAACGCGGCGTACTCACTAGGGAGGAGCTGTTATCGATAGTTTTACGATTAATATCGACTTCATGATCACTCCTGTGATTGACGTGAGTCTTGCTAATCGCTATCCTTTCATATCTACCTACGTTTATTCTGATCTAGCTGCTTCTTCACTTTGCAAATGTGCTAAATATGTGTTCTTGGGACAAGCACATTTAAACTGTGCATTTAGAACAACAATATGAAGAAGTCTTCATTCGTTTCTTTTTATTAGATGTAATTTTATATAATAGGTACATCGATGTCATATCAACCAGTAACTCCAGAATACTTCATCAATAGAGGTTGGTATCTACTACAATTTGTTTCAAAAGATAATAAATTCATCGCCACGTTTTTGCTTTTTTAAACAAACCCTCAGTGTTGTCTTCTAACACTGGGCTGTGCGATAACTATGGCCATCTCGCTATCCCTGTGCACTGTACATAAACTCAAAGACAAATTCTCTTTGATGCAACAGTTCTACATTGGACTATACATTGGCTGATCATTGACAGTGAGATGAATATTTATAACTCAAAATAAATTAGTAATTAGTTGCAATCAGAAATAGAGGTAAAAACAGTTATAGTCTGTCTGAAAAGTCAACAGACTTGGGTAATTATTACGATACAATGAAATCTGATATAGGTAACACTGGTTGAATAATCAAGGTTGATAATTAACCAGGTCGGTTAACTTTTTACACGAGCTATAGCTGAGAAAGAGCAACAGTTTTATCGATACACTCCAGGCACATCACTACTCCCTGATTGAGCTTCACACATAACGATGCTTGGCTTAACAAAGCGAATAATTTCCTCTTGTGAGATCTCACTTAAGTTACTACTACACACGTATACATAACTATTACATACATGCTTTAAGTACACATACATTACTCGGCAATCAACGGCCTGGTAAGAATTGAGTGATTACATTTTTATTGTAACGCCTTGTAAGTACTACTGAATAATTCTTATTATCCGGCTTTTATGTAGAAAATTACAGTAGTATTATAAGATGGTAAGATTTGGGTGGGAAACAATTTTTCAACTTATTGTAAAGTAGGAAATTGTGCCAGTTACCTACTGGTTACTCTGTTGATAAATATGTTAGCGGAATTGTAGAAACTGTTTGTCCATAGGCGGAATGACTTACCTAACTTAATGTCCTATGTCCCCTAGATGGGGCAGAGGACGTCCCTAGTAATCCTCCATCGCAAACGGTCTTGAGCTTCCCACTTCACATCGCTCCACGTCACACCGTTGCTCGCCGCTTCTGCCAACACGGTGCGACGCCAAGTTTGACGGGGACGGCCACGTTTTCTCATAGGCGGAATGGGGATGATAATTCAACATTTCAGTCAAAAGACGCCCATTACTGGACATAGGCTTCCGCCAAGCGTCGCCAAAATGATCGGTCTCTTTGCTTCTCGTACCCATCGGATTCCAGCCATCATATCATTATTATCGTTGCATCTGATACCAGTTCGGTGAGGGTCGCGGGAAGGAATCGAGTTGGTAGTGTGAAAGAACGAAATTGACGATTGGTTGTTAATTGTTTATAAGGCCCTTAAATGAGTTTATTGAAAAGACTGAAGGCAAGTAAAATTTTTACAGCAAACTGATTTAACCTATCAATACCCGCGAAACGAGACACAATAGTAAGACAATAACAGCGCGGTCGCATGAGACCGGCCGGGGATTCATGAATTAAGTTGGAAGGAAATATATACGGAAGTATAATATTTTAAGGAAGTATAATATTTAACAAACTTTTACCGGAAAAAGGGTCCTTTATTATACCTCCAGACAATTGAAAACCCACCCCTCCTTATTTTTAATATCTAGGTACGTAAACACGGAAGTACAGTCATCGTCATAATGACAGGCTTTGCCCACGCGTGGGACGCTGCCCACACTGCGACAACATTTACTAACAAGCGATGCACTGTGCCCACCCCAGTTAATTACTGCGGTTTATTGATCAGGGAACTAAACACGGTGCTGAGCCATAATTGAGGAGTTTATGCTATTCTATAGGGTGTAAAGAGGGGAAATTAATGAGTAACAATTATCATTTTCCTGGTAAAGAAGCATTTTGTATGCAATGAGTTCCTTACTATTACCTAAGGCATTAATACCGCTTTTGTGCAGCTTTATTTAATAGTGGCTAGATAATAACAGTCGCACGGGTCGATCTTCAAGGTTACCTAAGCAACGCTTGTCAAGGTTGGTCTGTGTATGGGTGACCATCTTAACATACCGAGTTTCCTTCGTGCCTCGGAAAGCACGTTAAGCCGTAGGTCCCGGCTGTCATTTGTAGATCTTTGCTAGTCGTTACGAATAGTAAATCTGACTCCAGTCTTGCCATGAACTACCGTGTTACCCCAGTTAATGGGTTTTGGAGGTCTGGTAGGCAGCCGCTCCTCGTAAAATACTGGTATTCAGCTAAATCCGGCTTTACTGGAAGCCGACCCCAATATAGTTGGGAAAAGGTTAAGTAGATGATGATAAACTTTCAATAAATAAATATTAGCTACATAAGCTTATTGATCGTTCAAAGTGTTGTTGAAATTAAAGATTTTTCTTGCAGCTATAATTTGCTAAAATTAAAACACTACACTTTTTGACGATATGCCAAATTTCATTAAAACTTGCACAGGCGTTTTATCCTGAAGGAGTAACATACATATGTAAACTTTTGCCTTAACCATATTACTATGAATTAAGTTAATAGTACATTATGATACAAGTGTGTAATGTGGGTCATTATCGTCGCGGTGGTATTAAGACCCGAGCCATGGCGAGGGTCTTAAGAGATCCAAGAACGATAATGACTAATTACTCACGTGTATCATACGACGTTTTTCGACACACTTGTGAAGAAAATAAATTAAAAATCAACTTTATTTTGTATGTATATGAAAAGTTTATTTAGAGAAACAGTTCGTAAATATGCAGTCAGTAAAGTAATAATTAACTATTTTGACTGTATAGTGGTCCCATGACATAGATTTTCTACTTGAAGGCGTACAACACAAATTATTTTCTCATAAATAGTTGTCGTAGACATTTTTGTAAAATCTGTATATTATTTTTAAATATGGCGGCAAAAAAATTTACTTTTCTTAAACGCGCGCATGCGCGAAAAAATGGCGGCCATAGACTAGCTACTCTAGCTCTTGGTTTAGAAAAAATAAGAATGAGGTTGCATATAAACAGAAAATACAAATTTGATGAAAGATTTAATTAATTAAATATGTAAAATTTTGAACAGTTTATTTAAACACGAAATTGCATGAAATAAGTAAGTAAAACACTTATTTTATAATATGCTAATGAACGCAATAACAAATTTTCTCAACAACTCAAAAAGAGTTTTAAGACAAAAAAGAGGATAAACAAAAAGGTTTTTTTTTTTTTATATATACCATAAACTAGTACTTGACTGCAATCCCACCTGATGGTGAGCAGTGATGCAATCGTTGATGGTGAGGCGCACTAGTTTATTAAGAGCCTATTCACTCTAGTCTTGAAGATACCCAAATCATAATCGGACGGAAAGACCGCAGCAGGCAAATTGTTCCAATCCTTCGATGTACGCGGTATAAACGACGAGGCAAACCGCTTTGTCTGGACCGTGCAGGTTTCGACAACGTAAGGATGGATACTCGCCGTACGACGGCTTGTCCGATGGTAGAAGTGAGATGGCGGAATTAACTCATGTAATTCCTACGCACACTCTCCGAAATGCATCCTGTAGAACACCGATAGGCTGGCTACCCTACGCCTGTGCTCTAGGCTTTGCAGATTGGATTTAACCAAATCAGGGTCTCCAATTAGTCTCTTCGCACGCCTTTCCACCGAGTCCAAAGCTGCTAGATGGCATTTTGCAGCACCAGCCCATATATGACTGCAGTACTCCACACACGATCGGACCTGTGCTTTATATAGCATAAGAAGCTGTTCCGGTGTGCTTTTTGCTGCCACTTTGGCTTTGGACTCAATGAACCGCCCAAAGTTAAGGTCTGAAGAAACTTCAACACCCAAAAGCTGAAGACGGTCGGTGCACTCGAGTGACACATTCCGGAAAGTAGGAGTCAAGGTGAACGGACTCCTTTTTGCAGTGAATAGACACGCTTGTGTTTTGGCAGCGTTGAATTCTACCTGATTGGCTTCGCCCCATTTGGAGACCACCTCGAGGGAGACATTCGCACGCTCTACCATAGCCTCTCTTTCGGACTGGATTAGCTCCTTACTAGCCCGAGCACCCGGCAGGTATCTCTCTACAACTGTGCTGTCATCTACATACCCATAGACACCGGGCATTAGCAGAGGTTCTAACTACATTACCGCACATGTGCATAATAGTAATCAAAATGTCACAGTTTGGTAACGAGCCCCTTTACATACCTACCCAGTGCAATAACAGCCACTTTATGAGCAAGTGTGTCGAAAAACACAGTTACGTGTTTATTTGAACTCTATATATTATATATCTACATTTGTAACCTTGTTTTCTAAATAATATTTGCGTTTTTAAGCACCTGCGCACCTGTCTTATTGTGTCACCACCGTAGATAATACCTAGGGCAGTCCGCCTTTGTACCTACCTTGCGTTGAAGATTTCATTAATAAAATAATCTTGGTAAATTATACTACTTGTAATAAAATCGAAGATGTACAACATTTATTTATTGATTGTGTTAAGAATTCTTATTCTGAGATAGAAAAGTTGAAGTATGATTTGACATTGGTTTTATTCAGACGATATTATCATACCCTAAGCCTTGTATTGTGCTAACTTCTAACGTTTTATAAGTGCCCATGTAGGCTCATGTGAAATAAAAACCGTAAAGTCTAATCTAGCAAATCAAATTTGTAGTCTGGCTACTGCCAGACCTCCTAATCTCGGATCCCTAATGTTATATTTACGAGTAAAATTATAGTTAATTGCATTTATGTTGTTTAAATTGTTGGTACAATGGAATTCACGTATCCTTGTGGATTAAAAACTATACACTAAAAAAAAGATTTAAAAAAAATCTTGGTACGTATGTACATAGTAGGAATAGAAACCCTCTCACCAATAAGTCTACATTATTTTAGTACCATTTACAAAATTACAAATGCACTAAATATGACTACACACCAGCTACTGCTACTATTACCTCGACTTATCCAGCTCAGTTATTCTTACCGGCGCTTTACTGTAATAAACAGCTAATTTACCTTTTACAACACATCTTAACTAAAAAGGGTTTATCTCTGCGCTATCCAGATGTCAGATAAACAAGTTTTGTATTCATACGACAATCACGTCGAGCCATAAAGAAAAAAGTTAAAAGTATCACATAAAGCACTTTGTTACGTCACCACATTAGCACTCCGAGATCCGATATCAACATTAATACAACAATGAATGAAAAAACCCATCAAAAGATGTCCTCTACATCACGCAACTGACAAATTTCAGACAACAATGAATGATATAAGGGTTAAATGGATAAAGACTTGCAACTTTACCTTTACCATCCAAAATTCTAACAAAAATACAAAGCTAATCAAAAATCAACCTTACTCCATTCAGTTAAAGGTCATGTCTAAGGTGTGACGTAAATCGTAGGGTGATTCCACCAGTTGCCGATACGTAAAGGGCTATAGAAAGGCGGTGCGTTTGAAGCCGGCTCGGATGTCTCAATCGAAGGCTTTGCTGCGCCCGCGCCGCCTAGCGCTCCCACGTACGGGGGTATTCTGTGCCTTTTGTTCCGATATGATGTCTTACTGGTGGAATTTTTGTGGTAATATTTAAGGAAAATAAAGCACGTATGAAGTATTGATTTCTTTTTCGAGTGAACTAAACGAATCAGCGGTCTTTTGGGTTTTTGATTACTTAACTTGAAATAAATAATGGAGAGACAGTATTTTGACAAGGTATTTTGTTTAATATTCTCCGCTCTCTTATTATTTGTTATCGAGGGTTTGGACTATGATTCATAGCTCTAATGGGTAAAATACAAAATTGATGCAAACACTTAAATATTACTTTAATTTGACTATGGCTATATCTAGTCAAAGTCTAAAATTAATGTGATATATACTATCACTTGAACAAAATGAATCCCGTCTTAAATTCAAGAAAATCTAAACACTAACACCTTTTTTAAACGGAATAACACCTCTCCTTTACCAAACCATGTTTGTATAACAACATTACACATGTTAGAGTCGCGGCTCTTTTAAATACCGTCCGAGAATAATTGCTGACAATAAATCAGGGATGAGCGTTGACAGGGTTAATGTGGCGACGACAATTATTGTACCCTTTACCCTACTCGCTCCACCTCAAGGGAATTCAGACCTTATTTATAGGTTATTTAGACACATTTTTGTTTGCTACTTTGAGTGGTATATAAAACGTTATGTATTAAAGTATATTTTTCCTCCAAAACGGATGATTTTTTTTTAAGTCCTAATACGTATATTATGTCGGTCTTTTGTGTGTAAAGAAATTATATGAGTTTTATCCTAAATAAGGTTAAATAAAGGCTTTTCTAAGCAAGTCGATGTCGTCGGTAAAACATGATAAACGTTGACGTCATCATTAGTCGGAACGTTCTGATTGACAAGAGTATACAAATAAGGGATCAGACGGTTAAAAAAAAACCTGTGTTTCTTGCTTTGATCTCTTTGAATAAAAATATAACTGGATTATGGAACTGAGCTGTTGACTGCTGAATACTCAAGTGTTGGATAACAATTTTAAAGGCTTGGTAGCTGAATACATACTTCTATACTAATATAATAAAGCTGAAGATTTTGTCTGTTTGATTGAACACGCTTATCTCTATTGGTTCTAATTGATAAATTATTTTAGTGTTAGATATGTGTACATATAGCCCGTTTATCGAGAAAGGACTTATGTGACTTATGCGAGCGGAGCAGAAATAAAATACACAGGCGAAACCGCGTGAGACAGTTAGTTGAACAATATTAAGTTTTATCGTTTTTTTTAAACGTTAAAATTTTTACATAATTTTACAGAACATCATACTAATAATTATTTTGTATGGGTATTGAACCTGCATCATATAGCGCAGCAGCTCAACCACAGCACCAACCATGAAACATAATTAAGATCTATCTAAACAAACATAATTAAGAAGGGTGAAGACCGAAACGTAAAAAGTTACATAATCGAGCCAGCCTACAAAACTATGAACTTCCTGTATACCTTCCACAACAATAAACAATTGGAATAGATCCATTTATAATCCCTCTTCAAAATTATTAGCAAATTACCACACATAGACACCACAATAGCACTTACCGGCTCGGTCTGTAAGACCGCAACACTTAACCCTCTCTCAACTCGGGCCACATTGCAACAGTTAACCCTTCCACCACTCATAATCCCTCTCGACGCGACCATTAAACCGGAAAACGCAAATTATACAACAAAGACGTAACACATCTGCGCCCTCACATCCAATGTCGATCCTTAAAGAAATTGAACGGCGCACACGCGATTATGAACCTTATGTGAACGGAATAAGGAGAGAGAGTTAAGTGGATTTATTATTGATATAAGATATGTTTAATAAGTGCAAGGATGCAACGGCGCGGACAAATCCCGGTTCAGTTTCTTAGTGGAGCCACACGTTTTGCAAGATTATTTTGCACGCCATGTTTTTTTTTTCGTTGTCTAACTTAATTTTATAAGTTCTTTGTTTGTCCTGTATTAATTTAAAGTTTACGATAAAATATATAGGTACCGTATCTCAGAACTCGACGTAAAAATGTGTACCACGGATCTGGAAGGGAATCAAGATCGGGAGGGTCCTCCTCCAATGGTATTTTTTTTTCTGTTAGGGGAATCATCAGAATGACTTCTCCCGCTCTTGGGCGGAGCGGGAGGGCATATCAGACTCTTACTGACTAAACCCCTACCCCGTTCCGTCGTTCTGACCTTCCAATGGTCTTGCAATGGCAATGGATTTTTTTTTCAAACATTCTTTGCTTTTTTATTTTAAATTTTACTCTATAAAATTGTTACCGTAATCAAACCCAATTAAAAAGAAACTAATTTATTTTAAATTAACAACTGAGTAGATAACTCCTTTAAGTTTTATTTACATTGGGTTTTTTAAAGAAAAAAGTGAGTTAATTACTTTTTAATTAAAAAAGTCATTGAGGCAAGCAAGCATGTATCTGCTTTACTTGATTTAAATTCAAACCAACCGGCAAATACAACTTATAATTATAGCTATACTATATAGGATAGTCAGGAGCCAGTAAATCTGACTCCAGTCTTGCCATGAAGTACCGTGTTGCCCCAGTTAATGGATTGTGGAGGTCTGGTAGGCAGCCGCTCCTCGTAAAATACTGGTATTCAGCTAAATCCGGCTTGACTGGAAGCCGACCCCAATATAACTGGGAAAAGGCTAGGCAGATGATGATGATAGCTAAACTGTTTTCATGAAAACCTCACTTTTCAAATAGTTCCAATGTAAGCTCATGAATAACGTCTTCTTCTTCTATTTCGGCTGAGGTCGTGGTCTTCATGGGTTCTGTTCAATCGCTGGTGTCGATGCAATTCGATAAAGATATCGGACAAAAGTAGAAGCCAGTAAATCTAACTCCAGTCTTGCCATGAAGTACCGTGTTACCCCAGTTAATGGGTTGTGGAGGTCTGGTAGGCAGCCACTTCTCATAAAATACTGTTATTCAGCTAAATCCGGCTTGATTGGAAGCCGACCCCAATATAGTTGGGAAAAGGCAGATGATGATAATTCTATCTAAAGATAGTCTAAGGCATTCATTTTAGAGGTACTGCTTTCAAGATTATGTAAGTTTAATCAAAACCCTTTTTCAGTTTGGATTTTCTAACTTTTATTTTAAATGATATAAATTAATATTTAACTGCAATCCCATCGGATGGTAAGCAATGATATAATCGTTGATGGTGAAGCGCTCTTGTTTATAAGAGTCTATTCATTCTAGCCTCGAAGATATCTACATTATAATCGTACGGGAAAACCGCAGCAGGTAAATTGTTTCAGTCCTTCAGTGTACGCGATATAAACGACGAGGCGAAATGCTTCATCCGGGTAAATCATTTATTTCCATCTTCAGTTTCTAACTGCCTTTAATGGATCTATCATATCAGGGCAGTTCTGTCCTGGGCTATCATATCAGGGCAGTTCTGTCCTGGGCTACAATCTCCGCGGCTGATCACTCGCCAGATGAACAGACCTCATTAAATCATCTTTGAAGTGATATCATCATTGAATGCACACGCAGTGTAATAGAGAGAGATGAAGAAATCTCATAAAAGCCGCAACCGACCTACCAGACAATCCATGACCAAGACCACTTCACCAGGACTATACGACTGAGAAGAAGAAGAAGGTGTCTTCAAGGCTAGAGTGAATAGACTTTTAATAAGCTAGTGCGCCTCACCATCAACGATCGCATCACTGCTTACCATCAGGTGGGATCGCAGTCAAGCACTAGTTTATAACAATTAAAAAAAAAGAAGATCTATACAGTAAATATCCCAAGAGCCTCATCAACCACGTCACCCTACAAGACTGCAACAAGCGATTGTCTAAGTCGACGGCCGCGCATGTAACGTAAAGAGAATCTGAATCAGATGAGAAACATACGCCACTCACCATGCTCCATTAAACACCACCCTTCCAAAGTGCAAAAACTTATTAAATACTCCTTTATGAAACCTAAAAAAACCACTCCACCTCATATTTCTGAACGCTATGAATATTAGGATTAAAAAGTATTGTTACAACAAGAGTATTCTATTTTTCAAAAGGTTATCTTTTTTTTCTATCTTTTCTTTTGTTATATTATCGGGTTTTTTCGCCACATTAGCTTTGTAGGGTTAACGTAAATGTTTTGGATAATCGGATTTTTTAAAGTGGTTCCTTCAGGGATGGAAATGTAAGGTTTAGTGGTACCCAGATCAGTTATCTCACCCTTTTTGGTAAAAAAAGTATTTTGAAAAGATATTGCAAGCCCCTTTGTTGGTGTTAAATTTAACTTTTGTTTAAAAGTAAATATAGATAGTCAAGGAATTGCAAAATTAAAAAATACATACAGCCGAACATAATACCTCCTCTTTTCAAAGTCAAAAACGTCAGTTAAAAACGACTAAACAATGTGATGGTTGGCGCAGTGGTTGAGCTCTGGACTGCGTGTCGTGAGTTCAATTCCCACACGGAACAAATATTTGTATGGCTTACACACAGATATAATTATGTTGTTCCGGGTCTAGGTATCTTGTGAATGTGAGATTACATCGTGATGAAAAGAACCCACGATGTAGGAGTAATTCCTAGATGTAATTGTAATTCCTGAATATTATTTGCTATATATCAATTATCAGGCAAATGTAGACGTCCAAGAATAATTCTGAAGCTCATATTGTAACACACTGCATCAGTCTTCTAAAAATGAAAAGCCTCTCACAAAGCCAGTTCAATATTCCCATACAGCCTCACTCAATTCGTCTCTAATATAAAAAAACCATAATCGTCATCCAGCAAAAAGAAAGTTGTCCCATTGTGACGCACAACAATACAAGTTATAAAGTGTTATTAGTACTTAAAGTACCGTATCGGGTCCCAGAGACCGATCTATCTAAAATATTATATCGCAACGATGACGGCTCCATGTTTGTATATCGATTAATTAATAAATCGAATACCGATTCGAAAGATGCATCGATACATGCCGCCTCTAATTGAGTCAGCCGGCACAAGAGATAATAAAATTTATTGACAACTTATTTTGCCGTCCTTGAACTTCCAACCATTCAAAAATCAACCTTAACACTTGACATATAAGAGTGTATTTTATATTTTGTGAAGGCAAAGATAGGGTTGTCAAGTTAATAAAAAAATAAAAAGCACTCACTAAATGCCGAGCATTTACCTGTCATATTATTAAAAAACTTCTCGATAGTGTATGGGAATCGATACGTTTTTGATTAATGGACGGTAAACTAGATTATGTTGTTGAAAAGCATCCATGAGGCCATGTTGATGGATCGTGGCTTTTTTGCGATACATTTATGATTCGGTGCGGTTGAAAAAATATGGAGATGTGCTGGATTAGATATAAATAGATGAATTAGGGAATGTGGTCAACTTTTATTTTAATTTTGAAAACAAAATAAGTAGTCCTGTATGAATTTTGCGAACTATCCGCAATCGAAGCTATTTTTAATTCACTCCCTAATCCCGCCAAATTATTGTCACTCAAACGCCAGTTGCTGAAAACCAGCACCGTAGATTGCTGGATTTGCCCAGCGTCACGCTATTCTAAATTAGATGAGACGCATAACTTAGATTTCGATTAGGTATTGTATTTGATAAATATTTTTTTCTTTTAGTTTTGGTGTTTTTATTGTTGTTTATCTCTGTCGGTCTTGGCTGATGTCGGATGTGTTATTTATGGTGCAACTCAGCTATGCCTGGTTCACACATGGCCTGTCAGGGAAACTGGGTTTTGTTTTTTATAATTATTTCTACTTTTACTCGGGCAGAATAAACATGTTTTCTTTCTTTCTTTCATAAGTTCTGACTGTATAAGGAAGACTAAATGCACTTAAGGAAAAAATGTGTAAAAAATGTGGCTTTTTAACATTTAAAAGTAAATGTTAAAAAGCCCGCATTGTCATCTGATAACCGCACTTCGAAACCTTCTTTACAAAAATATCAAGATTCTATTACAAAGATCGCCGTGCAAAAACTATCAAAATCTATTAGCTCGAACATTCGCAAACAGCTAATAAATGTGTAACCGTAAACCGCGCGCGGGGTCACAAAGACCCCTGCAGGCGAACAATGTAACTTTAGCGAATTAACTTCACCCGTTCGCACCTGTCTTCTGTTCTCATAGGAACGCCCACATACTTGTAAATGCTACACTATTCGGCACTTTTGACACGCCGTCACAGAAACAAGATACGGATCTACACAATGCCGTCAACCCGCAAACCTTTGATGTTACAGAACAAGGCTTGTTCGTGAAAAAATCTGTATTGACTCTAGTAGATGTATTTTGTTTCATTTTCCATGTTAGCCTGGGAAATATTGGCGTATCAGCTGTTTGAGAGATGAATAAGAACCAACTAATACAGAGACTGAACAGGTATACCTACTTAATAGCTTTTTATGTACCTAGTAGGTTTATAAATAAGAAGTTGGGTTATACTTTATTCCAGTGTAATCGACAAGCTAAAATTATTTGGTGAAGAGTGTTTCTTTCTTTTCTTTTTCTTTCTATTAGGTAACAAGTAACTTGGCAAAGGCAACGCTTGCGGAAGGCCTATGTCCCGCAATGGACTTCTTTCGGCTGAAATGATTAGGATGATGATAACTATGCAGATGTAGCAGATCATTCATCCTACCGTATATTATAATAGGTGAAAAGACTAATTATTGTTGCCACTTTTTCAAGTCCTTCAATCTCATTAAAATACTGATTCGTGAGGCCATAACATAACTACTGCAATGTGACCATTGTGTACGTTTATATCTCACCTACTGTGTGAAATAATGATATAAACGTCTTTAAAACAGACAGAAAGGTCTACCGCCAACACTATTCCGTTTCGAGCACTTGTCTCACACAAACTACCTGCAATCACGAACAAAACGCACATCATTGCGTTTTATTATTCCACAATTGAACACTAAGAGAGGGGCCGAAAGCTAATACACGCCGGGCTGATTTAAAGGAGGCTTTGTACTGCGCAGGCGTCGGGTTTCGCTCGTCTTCGGTTTCGTGAAACAACGCGTGGATTAAATATTGCAGCGGAGGTGTTAACTGGGGTAACCCTATCTGGGGTTATTTGCGCCGCGGCCAGTGGAGGGTCAAGTCTTCCTAATGTTTGGGGAATCTTGTGCTGAGAAGGAAGTGGACGGTTTTCGTGGCTGTTGGTGTCCAGGATTATACTTAGACGTATTCTGATCGGACATGTGAGGAAAGTTTTTTTATTTGTTTAACCTTTAACATACGCGCTACGAACACTATCTCCTGTAGCACAGGTACAACCTAGCTCAGAAGTCAGGGCTTCGGAAATGTATGAGCCTTTTATGTTTTCTCCTTCTTTTCGAATCGATGTTTTGTAAACTCGTTCAATTATTTGGGCACAGTAGGGCATGCTGCCGTTAATCTAAATCTTGTTAATGTTGACTAACATTAACTGCAGATTTCACACACACACATTTATTTTGGCACTCGTTAAATCCTGCAAACTATAGGTGTATAAGCACTTAGAGCACCTCATTTTGTAAATAAAACATTATTATTCCTGTACTCATTTTTTTTGTACATAATAAATATATTTTTAAATATATCAATAAAAAAAGTTAAAAAAAAACATTAATATTTTTAATTTAACAGGAAGAGACAAGCTATTAAAAACATCGATGACCAAAATCACCTGTCACCCACCAGATATCACTATCACCTATTGTTTTAAAACATTCGATTAAAATAGAAACCCATTGAAGTAACGTGATCCCCTGAGAATGGTCTGCTATCAGGAAACATGGATGACCAATACCATGTCGTATTTAATTTTGAGGATTAGAGGCCTTTGAGAGGGCCGACTCTGTGACTCATATTCAGATTAAAATGAGGACGGTCGAGAGGGCCAGTTTAATCGAATTTTGATGTGAAGCCAGTGAGGTGTGCTGGAGATTAGCCTGGCCCTCTGGCGGCCCCTCTGAACACTAATACAGTTTCCATGTCCACTCCTGCGCAGACAGATGCTATGATTTATTCATTTGTATTTAAACGGTGCAACGGTTCCTGATCTTTTTATGTTGGTAATGTAGTTTGTGTTCAGAGGGCAGAATGGACGAAAAAAACGTGTTGCGCCTGTGCCGGCCCTAAATAGCATGGGACAGGGAGGAAGATGATTTAGTTTGTTTACTTCTACAGCTTCTGTCATCTGATGTTTTCTCAACTTGCAAGTTTTTCTTACTCTTTTTTAAGGCAAACTATGGATATCGCGTAACGCGTAAACACGAACCTTATTAAATAATCATAAATATTTAATTAATCATAAATATCAAACCCTACTTAAAAGCTTAACTTTGGCAGGTTTTCGGACTAGAGTTAAATGCTTAAATCGGGGGTAAGACACGTGGGTTTAATCGGGGCTCAGGAAATCACCAAATAACATCTCCAAGAGTATTTTAATGATTAAACCCACCCTTGTTTCCCACCTGTTTTTTTCAGTTGCCGTGATAACCTTTTAGTATCCTGCAACCCTAGCAGGGGCGCATTATATACTCGTTTCAGAAACCGACTGAAAAGAAATATTTTCACTATTGTCCTTCTTAGAAACTGCATGCTGAAAACTACAAGCATCATGCCATTACAGCAGCTTGGTAACCAAATTACTCCATTTTTTACAGCATTAAACTGACTAATATTTACACACCACATAAAAACCTGCTCTCTAGTCCTGTGTACACATTGTAGTTTGATGTGACAGATGGATGGAGACTCCTGCGCATTCACGCAGACAGCGCGGTCACTCTGCTCACCGACGCGATTTGACGTGAAATGTGCTACGTGTGGCTTTAGCTGCTACAATTATTTGCACTTAAAAGAAGAAGAAATCATACTAATATTATAATGGGGAACGTGTGTGAGTGTGTGTGCACTGTGCATGTCTGTAACTACATAGACTATATCCTAGAATAGCTCATAGCGACTGTTGTTATCGCGGGAATAATTATCTTCTACCAGTCAACCTTTAGGTGATGCAGAGAAAATAGTTGTAGGTGCAATAAGAGAGAGAAAAACTGCCCTAAAAACGGGGAAGGAAAAAGTCGTGAGGAAACCGGCATGTCCTAGAACCAAAAATGCAGAGACATATTGTGACATCCACCAATCGGTATTAGGCCCGCGTGGTGGATTATATGAGGCCCATTCCCTTTTTAAAAGAGTAGGCCTGATTCCTAAAAGTGAGAAAATTATAAGGCCACTTGTTTTATGTTATGCTCAATAAATGAAAACGTTCACAACAATTATGTAACAAAAATTAAGAAATAGGGCTATCAATCTAATGGTGAAAAAATGTTTCCAACGGTCAGGAACATTTCATGTAGCTATGGCTTCTAAGATACAAATCCACAAACCTTTTTTATCATGCAAGAGAGATGCTGATGTGGTGTCAACTGGTCCATCTCAGATATAAAGTTGGACAGACTCTTGCTTCAAGAACTTCTCAAATTCTTTTTTTCTGTAGAGACTTCATCTGTTCAGAAACTTCTTCTTCCTTCATTTCTTGAATAAATCAATTGTTTACTTAATTTATTATTTCATAATTCAGAACACAATTTAGGTATTATTAAGTAGAGGAAGTTTGAAAGTGGCGCCAGTGAAGTTGAAAAGCAATCGTCTTGTTATGGTCATGTGAAGGGGAGGGATGAAACGCATGAAAGAGTACTGAGTGTACATTCATTTATTTATTTATTTATTTAAGCTTCATGTACAGTGGTGGTACATAGGCGGATGGAGACGGAGAGGAAGGCCAAAGAAAAAATGGATGGATTGTGTGAGCTGTGATTTGATAGAGTTGTCACTCTATCACTATCTCCCCTGATAGTGATAGAGTGACAACTGGTAGAATAGAATGACAGAAAAAAAACGTGTGGCGCCGTCACCGTCCAATATAGGACAAGGGGCAGGAAAAAGAAGAAATTTATACAATTTGCTTTAAAATTCGCTTAGAAACTATTACTTACTCAAAAACTTGGTAACTTCATGTAGATGCAAATCTGGCAAAAAACAACCGTGGAAATTCCTGCAGCAGCCGCGTCCGCCACACCCACGCTTGACTATTTTTATCTGCGGTCACTTTCAGAATAAACAAAACTAAAAAACTGGCCAAACATTACTTTTTACTCTGTGTCGCTGTCACATGATTGGTTTTACTCGTGCGCCTCGACAGATGCCGCTGCCTTTGAACTTACCGCCTCCTCTTAACACCGCTGAACAATTTTGGACTCTACTACTCAAAAAATACGGTTACTTTTTCGTTGTTTATTAAATAAAGAAGGCATTTAATATCTTTATTAATGTGGTCGAGCTCAGATGATCAATGATAACTAATTATTAGAAACATTTCGTGGACCGTGCGACGTATTTTCTGAAACTTCAGCTTGAAATTCAACTCTATCTTCAAACCTATAAGGTTTAGTTTTAAGAGAGGGTTATTAGCAAAAGATAATCGTCAGATATTGTATTTAGTTATCGATGAAATGCTTACCTGTCACAGAGTTAAGAAGAGATTAGAAAGGCCATGTTTTTAAAAGTTATTTGTTTTTTGCTCTTTAATCTTGTTTTCTTGAAAACGTTTGGTTTTTAATCCCTAGGGTTTAAAAACAACAATGCAGTATATTAACAGTTAAATACTAATGTAATCCATTGTTCCGACTCTGTGTATAATACTACATGTTATTGTATTTAAATAAGAGACAAGTGGATTGCTAAGCCACTTGTCTTTTTGACGCCATAATATCGATATTTCCTGGAAGACACGGTGGATATCTTTCTTTCTTTGTCTTTTAAAAAAAAAACTTTGCTTCACACTAGGCATTATATCCTGTATCTTGGTTGCTTTCACAAACATGTAAACTCACATATACAATACAACTAGACCCGGAACACCTATTTATTGGTTATACAAATATTTGTTCCATACGGGGATTGAACCCACGATCCGTAGCGCAGCAGTCAATCGTTCAACCACAGCACCAACCGTTTCTCTCTCACTACATCCAGGTATTATATAAAATTTACCTTAAAAAAAAAAAATCTTATAAATATGAAAGTAACTGTGTCACGTCTAAACAGATAAACCAATATTGATAAATTTGGCCATTTTTTTTTCATTTTCCCGTTTTTTTTTATTTTTTTTTCATTATTATTATTTTCGTCGTTCCGTGTAAATAAACCGTTTTTCTTTCTTTTCTTTCTTTCTGTATGCAAATAGAAGCACACTATTTACCCCGCAATGGTTAATGACGCACGCTAAGCTTCAGAAAGTTAGCACCAGCCTTATAATGTTTCCACTGCTGGGACTCAGCCATCCTCTCTAGAAAAGGAAAAGGGCTGTACAGTACGGCCGTTATAAGTTGGCGAGTCTAAAATAAAGGTTTTAATCAAATAAATGCAATACATAATATGCAGGATATATTATTGCAGTTGTTATTGCTGTTAAAAACTATTATTGGCATAATTTTTTTTTTAACCTTTATTTTTGTACGAGTTTTCAAGCGCCAAAATTCGCAGAGCCTAACTTCAGACTCGCCAACTTATAACGGCCATACTGTAATCCACCACGCGGCCCACTGCGGGTTAGTGGATGAAACGCACAGAAAGTTACTAGTTACTATTTAAAACCCTATCTAAAGACTCCTAAGTCTATGGCAAGCGATAGCATCATATTTGTGTAAGTACAGCTAATAGCTGGATCGTCTGCACCAGCTAATGGAATTAGCTTTGTTGGTTTTGTGTCCCCTGATCAACTGATCAACTGATCGACTGATCGACCGGAGATATACTGTTATTGTGTGAGGTTCTCACTCCTTTGTCTGTAAATGTGGCGTGTTCTTCATCTACTTGGCACGAGGAACCAACCGCCAAGCCATACTGTGTTCTGGTTTTAATAAAGTGCTTATAGATGCAGTGAGTCGTCATCATCATTTCCCTAGCTTGAAGTCGGCTTCCAGTCTAACCGGATGCGGCTGAATAGCCGTGTTTTACATGGAGCGACTGCCTATCTAAGAAATATGGGGCTATGCTCGGAGTTTCCTTGCGTCGTCACATCAGAAATGAAGTTATCCGCAAGAGAACCAAGGTTACCGACATAGCCCGAAGAATCGCCAAACTTAAGTGGCAGTGGGCAGGGCACATTTCTCGTAGAACAGATGGTCGATGGGGACGGAAGGTTTTAGAGTGGCGGCCACGTACCGAAAAACGTAGCGTTGGAAGGCCTCCCACAAGGTAGACCGACGACCTGACGAGGATCGCGGGAATCCGATGGATGAGAGATGCACAGGACCGGTCGCTGTGGCGACACTTGGGGGAGGCCTATTACCAGCAGTGGACGTCTTTCGGCTGAAATGATGGACTGCCTATCGGATCTCCACAACCCAGTTACTGGACAACATGATAGTCCTTAGATAGACTGATGGTTAGATTTTCTGGCGTCTACCTGTAACGACGATAGATGCAGTGAATATGTATGCTGAAATTACGGATATATTAGACCTTTCCAGTCTGTGTTTATTATATCTATGCGTCAGGAACGCCACTGTTAATACAGTAGTTTACTCGAGTTTTGCCATCTAATTATCATCATTCCTTCCATCGCTCCCGGCTTTGAGCCACCTCTTGCCAATTCTTAAGGAAGACATCCAAGTCATCCCGCCATCTCCTTCTTGGTGTAAAGGAATGGAGGGAAGCCTTTGCCCAGCAGTGGGACAGCATGGGCTAGGTATAATAAGTATAATAATAATAATGATCATCAATCTTCTTCTTCTTATCTAGCGCTTTAAGGGCAAAGGTCTCCGCCAAGCCCTTTCAATCTTCTAATTATCATAAGAAACTAAAATATCGTAACACTCGAACCGTCCTAGTCAAAGCTAAATAATTTCGACGAATGATCAATCAACTGATATCCTAGAAAGTTTCTTGAAAGTCTTTGAAGTAGTTAATGAAGTCATTAAATTCGCTGATTAACTAGCAATATGGAGTCTGGAGTAGTTATAGTCAGTTTCGATTAATTTAATTAATTCCCTCTCCTAGAGAGGAGGCCTGAGTCCCAACAATGGGAACATAAATGCTAAAAAAATAACGAGAAGACTCGTAAGACGCATATGACTGAGCTATAATTTTTTTTTGTTTAAATTTATATCTAAAGTATTTAATTGATATGACTGTATTATCGATCACATTGAAATCATTCCTCACCTACTATTGCTAACCAAAAGCAACATACAATCTCCTCACAATGGTCTAATTACTCGTACAAAAGCGCCTGCAATGGCTTGACCGCGATGTAACGCAATAAACAATACATCTCATTACTCATTAACACACATTCAGCATCTTAATTAGGATCTGTCAACAGCGAACGGGTTGCCAGATATGTCAGAGTTAGCCTGCTTGCTGCTAAGGCGGCAGAACGCGGCAGCTTTTTGCAGTGAACAAGATTTTTTTAATCCAACTGTAGATAGAGGAGTCAAAAAGTTAACTGATTTTTTTATTATTATGATTATTGACAGACTTTTTGTAAGGTGGTGAATCATCATAATGACTTCTCCCACTCTGGGCGGAGCGGTGTCAGACTTCTGCTGACTAAAACCCACTCCTGTTCTATCTTTGCCCTAATTCCGGGGCCCGAGGTTCTCTTTCGCGATTGACCACTATCTCACCCGATGGTAAGCGATGATGTGGCGGACGATGGAGCACGCTTGTCTAGAAGTAACCTATTCACTTTTGACTTGAAGATCCCTAGGTTGTAACTGTAAGTAAACTCAGACTTTCCACTCCTTAGCTGTACGCATAATAAATGTGCTCCCAAAACGCTTTTTACAAATGGGTGGGATGCCCACCATGTACCGATGGTGCAGCGTCGTACGTCTAATGGTCCGACGATGGAATTCAATTCAATTCAAATGTGGAGGAGATTTTTGACGCCATATTTTAGTTTGTTTTAAGTTAGTTTTAATTAGTTTAGAGTTAGTTTTACGATTTTCGAGAAAGTACAAACAATGTAATATTCAAATTCAATTCAAATACTTTATTACATTAACACATGTGTTTTGTTTTATAATTGGTGGAATTAAGTTAAGCACTCCTCAAAATGGAAACGATAGAAAACCGACAGACCAGCAACTCAGCGTCGATGTTCAAGACTTTGGAGTTTTGACTCGACAAGTGCGTTATTGTTATCAGATTTCGCAGTATTAGTTCTGAAAAACTAATTGATGTGCTTTGATTCACTCGATGATCTGATAAAGACGTTAATAGCCATTTCTTGCCTTCGTGTTAGTTTAAAAAATCTCTTGAAGCCACCTCACCGTGAGATCTGTAGACGTTAGTGCTTGTATAGTCTGCACACCGTTCAGTTTTGTCATTATATTTCGTTGGTAATCAATCAAGTTGATTTTATAGTGCGATACATTGTTGAGGAGTTCGTAGCCAGATAATAACAGCCGCACGGATCAATCTTCAAGGTTAAGCAACGCTTGCCAAGGTTGGTCTGTGGATGGTTGACCATCTTAACATACCGAGATTCTATGCCGACCCCAATATAGTTGATAGGTAGGTAGATACACTGTTGAGGAGTGTTTTCAAGGAAAACATTCAGAAACGCCAGGGTTGTCCGTGAAATTCAAGTTTTCTTTTAACTCAAAATATTTTTTTCATGAAAAAGGTTTTTTTTTTTCACTTTTCGGTGGGCATGTCAGACTTTTACTGACAAGAACCCAATCTTATGCTTCTTTTTTGCCTTGCCTTTTAGAGCCCCAGGTTTTTCTTTCAGAAGCTACGAGTATCACTCACTACAAGAAATAATATGAGCCTTTGAGGTATTTAAGAAACTCAAGTGAGTTGACATGCTATCCTTATTGATTTCAATATAATTTATTTTAAACGTATCCTTAAGTTGTTGGAAAACAAAGTGAAAGTCTTTTGGGTACATTACCAGATGCCGAGGAGTTTTTCGACGCCATTCTTTATTTGTTTATTTATTTACACTTTTCGCACAAAAAGGTACAATGGCGGACTTAATGCCTTACTTTTAGTTCTTTAGGGTTTTTATTTTATTTTATTTTGTGTAAATATATATTTGTAATGTTAGTGCTACCTTTTGAGTTGAAGTTCCATGCACCCATCCATCCGGATGGGTGCATGGGGTTTCGCGTAAAGAACAAGGTCTGTGATTTTACTTATTTTAATGGGTAATCCTTAAAAAAAAGGAGCATGGAAAAGGACTATGTCTTAGATTTCTCAGTTAGTACTTATCAGATAGAAGAAACACAATGTCTTAAGCACTCTCTCTCGGCTCTGCGAATTTTGGCGCTTGAAATATCGTACAAAAATAAAGGTTTTAAAAAAATAAACGCAATTTGCAGTTGTTATTGCTGTTAAAACCAGTTATTGGCAGCCTAACTTCACACTCACCAACTTATAACGGACGATCTGTACTCGCTACATGTAATTATGGATCCACTGCACCACCAGATAACTAGCAACAAAATCAATCTGCATCTGAAGCACTTGTTTTATCCAAAAGTTCATTTAAACAAAACAATTAGACAGTTGCATTAATAAATCTCCTTAACAAGGCGTGCTTTTTGCTCCAATTCAGCTGATGGCAATTCGTCGTGGATCTCTCAGTGTTTATTTATGAAAGCCATGTTATTAGTTTGGTATCGGAGCAGTTTTTGCTGCGAACGACTCTAGAGTCGATGACGCGCGTGATTGATTGGATTCGGCGCTTCTTAGGGGCTCTGCACTCCTGGTACAGTTTGCTGGATGGTTAGCTTTCACTTTGGTTAAAGGGTTATTGTTTTTAAGTTTTGAGCTGAAGGTAGACTCATTAGCTGGTAACTAAGCTTATTCTACATATTAAACTTCTCTTTAACACCATTGGTCTATGCCCTGTTTTGTCTTCTACTTGATAAGGAACAAAGTTGGAATTAAGTTATTCTTATTGTTGCAATGTTCTTTGCTTATGTGTTTCTTGCGAGATACAAGACGGTTAAATTGTTACTCGTACCCCGTTCATTTTGACTGGTCCAACGCTGTTTAGGTGATCTTCTCTACTGCTTCTAGCTTTAAGGAGTCGCAATGATTGAGAATAGTGTGATGAGCTTGTCCCAAGCCTTATCGTACGCATTGCTACTAGAAAGTCACAGATACTATATTACTATAGCTTCGCCCGTGTGATAAAAGAAAATTATCCCAAGGGAACATACTCCCGGGATAAAAGCATAAGCTATACCAGGACATGGTCTACATGGTCTACCAAATTTCATCGCAATCCGTTCAACCGTTGAAGCGTGCACATAATAGTAACAAACATACACAAACTTTCGCCCTTATAATATTAACATGATTTCGTCTCGCTCTCTCTTTCTCTCAACAAAAACGTCTCTTTCAACCACACAATACCGTAACGTAAAGGTATCAACATAATTAACATGTCATATCTATAATAAAGTTTATTTTTATGTAAATGTGTGCGAGTGTTGCGCGCCCCTGCGGCGGCCACTTCAAACGCGCCCCGATCCGTCAGCATTTTGACATCTTTTGATATGTACCGACAAATAATAACAAAATTATTGTACACTAGTTGTTTGACCGCGGTTCGCTCGTTAGCCCCGTGTTGTGCCAAGATCTCTGATTGAAATAAAGGCTCTACTAATACGTATAGGCCAAGGTTGATATGAGAACTGTGCTTCTTGCAAATTTGTATGTTTCCATAATAAATAGGGATTGAATTTAAACCACAATAGACTCGTGAAAAACGTAGTTTGTCGGAACCTGTTAAAGGAATGTAATCCTTATTAATTAATCGTAACTTATAGGTCAATTTTGTTTATTTCGAAATCACAAAGAACTTCGAAAGCATCGAGAAATTAATTTTTAAATCTTTATTGTATATCATGAAAAGTACATACCCCGTAGGCGTACATAGGCGAGCTTAATTAGTTAACTACTTGAGTTTTTTTCCAGCAAACATTGAGTGATAAAAAAATCGATCTAACAATATTATATGACTCACAGACAGACAGACATTACGACACTCTATCATAACAATAATCTTTATGCTAATGTCAATAAAAACTATAATTGGGTTACAAAATAATAATATCAGCTAACGGTCGCGGGTTCGAGTCCCGCGTCGTGCGCGGCGTAGGAAATAAATGTCAGTCAGATGTCTCTCCGCGCTTCGCTCCTGCGGTATTTGCTTGCTCATCGTTTCTGACTGACAGATGTACGTTTGTGCTTGTCTGGCCGAAGCCATCTCTGAAACTACTGGGTTACTTTTGAGGAATTTTATTGTAGTCGCCGTTAGGTTGTCCGATAGTTATTAAGGGGAATACTGCAAGTCCTATGTTGATTAGCATAATACGTATTTATCAACGGAATAATAAGCATTAAATTTATCAATTCAATACTCTCAGTTCGTTTTACACTATTTTTTTAGGTTACTAATGAAACAGTTACACCAAATCTAATTATCTAGTTAAGAGACTTTAAATTCCTGCAAACGCGTGACAATATTCATAAACATAAATTAATTAATAACGACCGTACTATAATGTAGTTTATGAAAATAAGCAATTAATTGTATGGCCAGCTTGCGGGGCGTGTCCTAACGCAATTACAGTAGTAATTATTTAACTGCGGCCCGCAGCGTCCGCCCGCCGGTGAGCATCGTCATTTAAATGTTGAGCACAGTTAAGTTGATTATGATTACAATTAAATTCACAAAAATAAGTAAGGCCTTATGGAACCGGCGTAGACATCCACTAAACCGCAATAGGGTCGCATTATTGACGACCCATTCCCTCGCACTGAGAGGAGGAACTCAGGTCCCAGCAGTGGGAACATTTTAAGACTGATTATGCTTTTATGCTTATATGGCCTTATACTAATCAGCTTAATGAAGTAATGTAACAACACTAATATCTATCGCACTTCACTACATAGTACAAAACAAAGTCGCTTTCTCTGTCTCTATATCCCTATGTATGCTTAAATCTTTAAAACTATGCAACGGATTTTGATGCGATTTTTCCTAATAGATAGAGTAATTCAAGAGGAAGGATTGTATGCATAAATGCAAATATAGTAGATTAACACTGATAATTGGACACGTTGCACCCGTGCGAAGCCGGGGCGGGTCGCTAGTATATTATAAAGATGAAAGTGTGTGAGTGTGTGTGTTCGTTTCTCCTTCATACTTACTTCTAGTAAATACTAGAGTGGGCCAAAGTGATATTAAAAAGAAAAAAAATAGTTTTCAAGACCAACAGATCAAGTCTGCTAATTAAAAAAGTCTCCTATAAGCTTTAACAGCTACATCAATGAAAATGGTGTTAATGACTTCCGAACACTGTCTCCCAAAATTATTAAATTACTGTCCTTATCCCGCATTCCGCTCCTCAGCGAGGGTCCGAAGCTCATCAGATAAGCCATCGTTCACGCCTCTGCGCCGGCCGCTAATGGCCTGGGCAGAGACGCAGGCAATTGTCACGGCAGCACTGTCGTTGTAATTTGTATAATTGTGTTACATCATTAGGTTAACTGGTGAGTCAATTCAGTTGAATTTTATAGTTTCATGTTATTAAAGAACTTCAAAAACTTCTTTGCTATGAGCTAAGATACTAGGAATGAAGAGAAGAAATCCATTGAAAACCAAAAACCTATTTAAGTCTGTGCAAAAATCGCAATGGCGATCCATCCCACTAACAACATCACGCTTTCAGCCGAAAGACATCTACTCTTGGAGATAGATCGAGATAGACCCTTTAAGCGTGGCCATATCGATCGATCCTGTGCATCTCGTCTATCCATCTTGTGGGAGGCCTCCCAACGCTGCGTCTTCCAGTAGGTACGTGGTTGCCGCTCAATTCCCCCATCGACAATGTTTTCTACGAGCCGGTTACAATCTGTACTGTTACCAATAAACCCTAAATCTAAACTATTAGATACGTATAGATCCAAACCTTTTCTACCTTTTCACCCTTATATTTAGCTCTCATGAATATAGTACATATAGTTACAAATCAATCTTATTTGACATCGTATGGGTGATACGTACAAAGTGTTTTGGGACTACATTTATTATGCGTACAGCTAAAGAGTGGAATTCCCTGTCGGGGTCTGTGTTTCCTGATAGCTACAACCTAGGGGTCTTTAAGTCAAGAGTGAATAGGTTGCTTCTAAGCAAGCATGCTCCATCGTCGACCATATGATCGCTTACCATAAGGTAAGATGTGGTCAAGCGGGAGCCTATCAATAATATAAAAAGACATGCAACGTTCACGTAATAATTCGTAAATATCGTACATTCATAACTTCTTTCCGTGTGACAAAATATTAGCGTGGCTCTGACATATTTTACCCAAGTCGGATTGGAATTACCCCCAACAAGTTTGGAGATCGTGGTACTAAAGATTTAATTGTTTGTTTGTTATACACTAAGTTCTAAGTAACTTAATTAGTCTGTAGCTACATCTATGACGTCACCGAATCATTCATCGCGCAAGTCTGTCCAATTTCAGTTCAGATGAGTAATTTTCTTCGATATAGAAGAAACGCTCTAGCAACATGATAGGGTACAAAGATAAGGGTAGCTCCCTACACACCCATCGCCTCCAGTTTGAACACTTTTACGACTGTTCAACCTGTATTAACTTTCTTCAAATAGTTTATAGCCCGTTAAAATAGTCGAAACAAAACCTTTGCCTCGTAAAATACGCATTCAGGTGATTAAAATGCGTTGTTAATGATTAGGGTATAAAAGGCATAAAGTAGTTAGTTTGATATGATAGCCCAGCGTGTTGTTGATGCAGTAGGGCATGGGGTGGATTGTCGATGGAAAAATAAATAACACTAAGGGCCTATTTCACCACCTATGATTAAGTTTCGAGTATCTTACTTGACAGATAATTTCATACAAATTCTGTCAAATTTTTGAATTTATTCAGTGAGTAGTGCCTACTCGGACATTGTGAAACAGGTCCTTAGGGCCTATTTCACCACCTATGATTAAGTTTCGAGTATCTTACTTGGCAGATAATTTCATACAAATTCTGTCACATTTTTGAATTTATTCAGTGAGTAGTGCCTACTCGGACATTGTGAAACAGGCCCTTAACCTCCTTTTTTTTTTGCAGTCGGATTTTAGGATAATCTTAAAACCTTAATTAAAAATATTTTTCCGAACGGGAATTAAACCCGCGATACACTGGGCTGAAGCCAATCGCAGATTATGAACCACGTCAATAAATTGGGTTCCTACCTAGGTAGGTGTAAAAACGAATGAGTAGGAGGAGAAGGCAACATCGAATAAATAGATGTTAACTTAAGCATCCATTGCGCATGCTTCTGATCTGAAGGAGAACACCTGCTGCACTGCATGATGATGGGCTGATGCTCATCACCATCATCATCATTTCAGCCGAAAGACGTCCACGGCTGGACATAGACCTCCACCACGTGTCACCATAACGACCGCGGTCCTGTGCGTACCTATCGTATCTATCGCAATCCCGTGACCCTCACCAGGTCATCGGTCCACCTTGTGAGAGGGCTTCCAACGCTGCGTCTTTCGGTCCACCGGTGTGGAAAGTTTTCACTCCACTGATGCTTGCTCCCTAATAAATAGAAAGAAGAACGGATCAAAGATGATCACAGCAGTTTCTGCGTATGAATGGGTTTTAGTAAGTCTGACACGTCCTCCCGCTCCACCTAAGAGCGCAAGGAGTCATACTGACTAAAAAAAAGTATTTTTTTGTAATTGTTATAAACTAGTGCTTGACTGCAATCCCACCTGATGGTAAGCAGTGATGCAATCGCTGTTTCAGCGAATATGCGTCACCTCTTCTCCTGCTAAGCATGCACAACCACCTGCAACTTAGAGCTACTCGTAACGATAGAACTATCCAGGTGGCTACATACTGGTCGAACATTTGAGTCAAAATGACACAAAAGAAGAAACTGATACTCTCAGTTCTGACAAACACAGCGCTGCAAGTAACAGCGCGGCAGATTACAGATCAGATGTAGATTTATTTCAATCTGCAATACAAGCAATGTTTCAACCGCTAAACAAACTCGCCAAATAAAAAGTAATGAACGCAGGCGTCGGCGCGAGGGAGAGGTCCAAACAAACCGAGTGGCCGCAGTAACTACAGCGTCATGTGCCTGTGTGCAGATTGCGATGCGCGGGCGACGCGTGCCGACCCCATCCAGGCAGGGATCTGACACCGCGAGCGAACGAACAGAAACATGGCATTGCCAATACTGTGTTAAATTACAAAATAAACAAAATTAAATTTAAAATTTAGAAAATCCCCCGACTACTCTCCACCTCTCAGGTCCTAATGACCTTGAAGATCTGAACCGATTTCCACCAAACATAGCTAAGAACACTCTCAACTGATATGCCTTTCAAACAAAAAAAACCTAATTCAAATCGGATCATCCGTTTGGGAGCTACGATGCCACAGACAGACACACACATTTACACACACAGACACGTCAAACTTATAACACGTCGTCGTTGTTGCGTCGTGGGTTAATAACTTAATTCCCTAACACCTAGGACCCATCAGCCTTCACAACAATCATTTTCTGGGTTCAATCGCACCTTCGTACTCTAAATCCATTTCTTACCAGCGAGTATGATTGAGATCAGAAGTGGACTTCGGTTTACGAGGATAAAAAACCTAGCCTGGGTAGACTATCCTACAGGAATCATGCTTCTTTTGGGAGGAAGGAGGAAATATTACACTGGTAAGTAAGTGGTAGGGATCGTGCTCTAAAATGCACGTCGAATCAGCGCCTTGTGAAAGAAAGACTCAATTAAAATAGGCACTTAAGAATATTGGTAGAATAGTTTTTCGGCTCTGACTTTAGACCTACAACATTTCCAATGCAATTGAATAAAAATTGCAATGACAGTAATAATTTGATCAACCTGAATACACATAGTAATCCTAATATTCTATCATACAAAAAGTCATATTTCTAGTTATAACATCAATAAAAATGTTGTGCGTCCCGCAGTGGCATGAGCGGCCGCGCACCAATTGCACCAGATTATTGAATCAAGTGCCTTTTCAGCTGCTGACCCCTGCCCCGGCTGCCGCTAACTAACAGCACAGCTGTATAACGCATGCATACGACCACACTTTCATCCCGAGTCTACATACAGCTAGCAAGATTACCACATGAGATACAGACGCCCTAACAATATCACTACTGGGCAGGGCAGTTGACACGCAAGACACGTGACCCGAATTCGCTTTACTGATAAACTCACCTGAAACTGTAGTTTACTCATACTCCTTACTTCTTCTTCACAAATAAAATTAACCAAAAACCGATTTAAGATGTAATCGTTAAAATAAACCATGATTAATGATTCAAATCACTTTGAAAATATAAAAATGATCGACGAAGATTACCCGATCCGAAGATAAATCGATCGATTAACGAAATTTTTCCGATTTTTTTTTTCTGATTTTATTTTTTTGGATAATGCGCCTTGGTCTTAACGGCGCAGCTGTCTGCGACTTTCTCTGACGTCAACACTTTCTTCGGGAGTTTAATATTGCGTTGCTGCTGTTTGGCGTGATTCCGGGAGCAAATCTTACAAGGACTGGTCCTCGGGCTGGGCACCAGCGCGCACGGCCTGGAGTCGACGGGCGCCAGGTCGGCGCAGTGGCGGTGGTAGCGCGAGCTGCGGTGCGAGTGCGGGATGTCCACGCTGCTGCCGGGGCTCGGCGCGCGCGCCCTGCTGCGCGCCGGCGACGGCGACGCGGAACCACGAGGACCCTTCTTCGGAACTGTTGGCAACTTTAAAACCACATCACTAATACCTTCATTGTATAAATTCTTCCTAGTGCTATGGTTGCAACTAGATCCGTTATCTTTTTCTTTTTCTTTTTTAGCATAAAAATATTCAATAGAAATTGATCTCGGAAGCTCATTTTCGTCGTATTCTTGCTGATTTATTTGCTTACGACTTTCATTTACTGGGCATGCAGCATAGCCTTTTTTCAGTATAGGCACCGGAGCGGGCTTACTCATCTTGTAGTTATTCAGTTTACCTAAATTATCTCTGCCACCGACCGGCAGGGTCGCATCGTGCGGATCGGACACACCAGGGCAGTTGACAGCGGACGGAATAGGGGTGCCGCAGCTGACATCGTTTAAATTGGGAGTCATCGTCCACTGGTCGCAGAACGTCATGATGTTGTCTTTGATCCTCTGCGGTCTGAACCTGCCGTAGCTTCTCACTGGACAATCCGCCGATCGACATTCTGCACATCTACAGTTGGACATTCGGTCCACTATTAAATTTGTTTCTGAAATTTGCTCTGGCATCTGCCTGTAGTACGGGCACCACTGGGGCGCTGGCACGAGGGATGGGTACGCCGGGATCACTTGCATTATTTCCGGAGCATATTCTCTGTTAGTGTGAGATGTGATCGAGTAAGGAGGCTCGAAGTGTCTGGTAGGCCCACGGTAGCACGACGCGAACTCCCTGGTGGCGTGGTGGTCCTTGGACTTGCTCACCAGGTCGTTGATGAGCCTGACGCGGGAGCTGTGCACGGCCATCATGTCCACATCGTCGGAGCTGAGCAGCAGGGCTCTCTGGCAGCCGCCGCTATCGTGCTGCTCCTCGAGGGGATTCACTCTCTGTAATCTCTTGGCTTCTCCGAATTTGACTTGCTTATTGCTCATAATCTTAAAGCTACAACGGTTGAAATGTTTTGACTTTTGAATTTTGAAGTGTTCATCTTTGTGATGTCAGACGATGACAGATTTCCTGAAGAGGCTACCACAAAAAGTTTGCTCACTTCAAGTAGGTGTCCAAACAGAATGTTGTCTTGAAACACTTTACAAACAGCTGAGGCGGAAACACCTAGTTGATCGCGAACCACTTCAATTCATATCCTTGTGACAATAAAGGATTGAGTAACATGTTTCCTTACAAATGTATTGCTTAGGGATTGTTCAATTCTCAGCTCTATTTAGGAAGCAATATGGGTGGTATGATCTGCAAACATAAGTTGGGAAAGTCTGAGAAATCCAGGCCAGGATAAATTGGTCTTCCCTCCTCCCGGTCGTCTTGCGCGCCGGTCGAGGGGAGATATCGGTCCAATTTAAAGATCTTATATCATAGAGGGAGCGAAGGCAGATGCGTGCAATTGTCCGAGTCAAAGATCAGAGGAAGTGGCTGCGCACGCGCCGGCCAGCTGCGGCGCGCGGCGCGGGGTCCGCGCGGATTGGTGCGCCGACATCACGCGCCCAGATGAGATCATGATCATTAAGCAGGAGAAATGCTCAAGATGAACTAATTGATCATTTTGAGAATGAATTTGCACCTGTTTCTGTTATGATTTCATTTGCAAGCAGCTTGGAATGGTAAGCAAACAACAGTTTATGTGCATGTTGTAATGAAAAGTGCCTCTTCTTTTCGTTGATATTTTTGTAAGACACGAATGCCTTGACACATAATATATATTCGCATAGACCTGCGTAAAACAGGATTGGAGAATGCCAATGTTGTTTTATTAAGCATCAGGGGTTTGTAGGTACTTACTTCAATAAAATGGTGTACCTGCGTGCTACGGTCAAAAACGTTATTCCCGGCATTCCCATTTCTACTACAGGTTCTACATTTGATTGTTAACTTAGTTTTTTAGGTGACCAGAGCCCTATAAGCCGAGCCCGAAATTCGATTTAGCTTTGCAATCTGCATAAACAGGACCCAGACTTTGACAAACAGGACCCAGACTTTGAGAACTTTGTCAACACAAATTTTCATTTGATTTTATTTTAATGAATTAAACTAGTGCTTGACTGCAATCCCAATTGATAGTAAGCAGTGATGCAACGTAAAGTTGTTTTCAAATTAATAAACTTTTAGATTTGTCATAAACTACATAATTGTTTTTTAGTAGAACATCATCTTTGAAAATACTCATTCAATTAGGTATAAAAGCGCTTTCATTAATAGGAAGCTGAGTGTTATACGCTATAGTTTTTACTTCTTAGAAACAATGAACCATGCAATTTCGACTACGGAAGAGAAGACGCGAGTCATAGCTAATAGGAAATTAATACAATCAACCGTAATAATCAATTCTAGTAATGAGCTGTGACACAGCGTAGTGTCCAATAAAACACAGGTCCAGACAAAAAGAGGAGAAGTAATAAAACACGAATAAAACGCGCGGTGGGCCGCGGCTAACTCGCCAGATAAACATATAGCCGTGTTAGCTTTTACTGCCCATAAAATAATGTTATGTGTCCATTCCCGATACTCCGACAGCTTCTAAAACAATTACAGGTTATGTTATTGGGGTTTTATTCAATTACTGGGTTTTGAAGACATTTTTCGGCTCAAAAAATGTGGTTATACCTTGTAGGCGAAATTAACAAACTTATGGATAAGAGAACTCGTCTAAAAAGTGCCATAATATACAGGTAAGGTGGATGTCTTTCAGCTGAGATGAACTTCGAACATTAATAAGTTTCAGGATTCGGTGTCCATGGACCTTTCCTTTTCAGCACAAACAACTGTTTATTTGTTGCTGAATTTTGAAGTTTAGACAGTAATTTCTCTTAAAAAACTGGACTTGGAAAACTGTTTTCAGTCCCACATGAATCAGTGGTGTCTTTTCCTTAGAAAACTTATCTACGTATGAGGTGGAAGTTGATGTCTAACTATACTGTTATAGGATGGTTTCGGTGACAGCTGTCAGATTCATACAATATAGCTATCTGATCTATCCTTTTCTCTCATCTTAAAGATGCCTATTTTCGTCCTGCTATCACCCAACTCATGCTATGTAAAAAAGACTAATGTCATTAACATGCGTTTTGACAGGAGCTTGGATATGACACCGAAGTGCTGCCACCCGGTAAACGTCATATTAGAGCACCCTAAATTCCTAGATAAAGAACATGGACAATACTATCGTCCTTGTATTCTTCAACGGAAGCTCACAGAGCGCTAATGACATCATTAAAACTTTCCGCCACTGTCCCCAACCCGTCTAAAATAATTAACTAACGCACTTTTGATTTACGATCCATACCTACACTACAAACAGAAAAACAACCACCTGTATCTGAGAACAGAAATAAAACTTAAAATTGCGAAGTAATTTACGACGCGATAGTCACCTCCGATAAACGACACTAAAAACCTTTTATTACTCTCAAAAACATAATAAAAAAATATTGACCAAACAAAGCTTTCTAGTGTAAATAAAGTTTTTGAGAACAGTGGGAACGTAACGTTTTGAAAGTTGTGCATTGCCATTAAAATTTGTTATGGCGTCATCAATTACACACTGTCGCCGTAGTTTTAGGAGAAGGTTTTAATTTTTGACGTTTATTAGTTCTTTAAATTTAAAACTATGAGAGTAGTGTGCTTTATACATGTGTTGTGCGTCTTATAAATGATGGTGGCAGAAGCGTGCGGTCGGGGGCGGCGACCTCTCGTGTCCAGCCCTGGTTTAGACCAAAGCAAGCGCCAAGCTGCAAGCGGTCCTTCTGTGAAGGTATAATGCCAGCAAAGGTGATGAGCGAACAACCTCATGTTCAAGCCGCAGAATCTAGATCGTAGGAAGTTGTAGTGCAATTCCCAGCCACTATAGGCAAGGGCTCCGGACGATGAATTGAATGATGAGCAGTGATAGGAATAGTAGTGCCTATTTGCCTAAACTTCAAAGAACAGAGACAAGAAACGGAGACCTCCTTAGAACTACATTTTTTCCGAGACTCCCGAAATTTCGAGATGACTTAAAATACATTAAAAAAAATTGTTATGTAGAATAATTAATTCGTCAATATTTACCAAAAGTTTCGACTATCATCATAAATAACATACACAGTCGTTAGTTCGTTACAACCATAAAACTTTCAGAATTTTTTTTTTGGAGAACATTTTGTAAATGTCTTATTGATCGTAATAGGTATTACTTATTCCAAATAACAATTTTTTTAAATGTATTTAAGTGTTGTCTCGAAATTTCGGGACAGATGTCTCGGAAAAAAAAATAGTCCTAAGGAAGTCCCCGTTTCTTGTCTCTGTTCTTCGAAGTTTAGGCAAATAGGCACTACCTATTCCTATCACCGATGATGAGTAGCTCACCGTTCGGTAAGGACCTACACAGTGGCGCGCTGTGTTCCACGCACCCTCTGAGCCATGTCAGTGGGTGAAAGGGCTGCGGGAATGATCGAAAGAGTTCATTGTGGCCCTAGAACGCAAAGTGCAACTGAAAAACACAGGTGGGTTTTAGTAAAGGAAAGCGACTAGGTTCTAGTCAAACAAACCTCTGTAAAGTTTTCATTCAGAGGTGTTTTCACGCAGTTTTACAATAAGCTGGTTAGGTGCCAACTGCTGCTGCCTGCGGAATGCAGAAGAAAAGAAGTCAGTGTAAGTTGTAGGAAGTAATGACCTCCTATTATATCTGTTTATCTACATAAATAAAAATCATTTGCTACAATGTAACTACGATGGAGCATAATTTGAGAACGGGTCGACTAATATGGCAGTTTTTTTTGTTATGTTTTTAATTGTTTGGTCCAATATTTAATTAAATACTCATACGAGGAGGGGACGCATCGCTAGTCTTTTGTAAGTCAAAGTTCCCAGCTTCTGAGAGAAACATCAGTGCCTTTATGTCCTTTAATTTATTAAGGAGCCAAAGGTAAGTTCGGTTTAACGACCAACAACGTACTAGGTTGTGAGAGAAACCACACGTAAAGAAAGAGGGCTTCATTAATGTTTGTTTTACGTGCTTAGGTGACAATTAATTAATACGTTTTTACTTTATTTTGGATTATGACCAAAATAAAGTAAAAACGTATTAATTAATTACCACCAACTTAAATTAGTCAGTCATCATTTAAGTCGGTGGTTTTTCGAAATGAAAACTAAATAATTGTAGAAATCAGAAACGTTTATTACAAATAGACTATTTATAGACAGATTTGAACTGTCAAAAGTAAAAAAAAGTGATGCTAAATTGCACGTTCCAAAGCGTAAATTCCTATACAGAAGAACACGCAAGAAACACCATACAGTTACTCTTTGAAACAGTAGGTGTAATAACCCAAGTTTATTCCAAAAGAAACCCAAGCAGGCATTTCCCTCTCATTGTTCCCAAAAGCGAAAACAAATGAATGCAAACTAGTCCATTTCCATGCACTCCCGATACCAACCCCCTCGCCTCGCTCGGGACACAAAGTGACCCCGATACCATCGAACACTAACAAACGCGTTACAATTGTTAACGAATGTATATTTTCGTAATAAAGACTTCATATAAACTACATACATCACTCGTACATGTCCCTTGACCCTTATTTTGTTGGTTTTAAGGTTCAAAATACAGTTTTTTTGTAGTTTTAGTTGTGTAGGGCGATAACGGGCGCCCCGTAGAGCGGGCCGCGAGTCTTTTGTATCGGTAATTTCTCTGCCGACCCCTCTACTACAATGGTATTGTAAGTCATTAGACATTGTACTCGTTAGTTCGGATGACGATAATTGGTTGTTTTTTTTTTGTTATTCTAGCTTGTATTTTCGTTGTTCAATTGTAGATTTTGTATGGTAAACGTGTGGAAATTCAAAACTAAAACAATCGGTATTTACTCAAGCATATTTTTAAACAATTTAAACAAAATTACTAAAAAAACAGTATTCACAAAATATTTTTTTTATTTAATTTGTTTTTACCTCATGTAAAACACGATAAAAATAAAATAACCAACAATTAGCCTCTATTTATTGATAAATTATATTGCCTAAGCTATTTATAATAGAGTTCATGTTATATCTACTTAATTCTAATTCCCCAATTTATATACAAAATCTTTCAAAGTGAAGTTGTCAAAAAATAGAAAGCCCGTTTTGACATTTGTCATTAACTCATTATAATTAGAAATTGCATGCTATCATTATAATTAAAAATTGCATAACACTTTAAAGTAAGCTTAAAAACAGAATACCCGCAATATATTCCAACATATTATTTAAGGCGCCAAATTTTTTAAAACACTTTTTGATAGAACGCAGCATAGATACCTATAGAACACAGGGGTGAAAAGAAACAACTATTTGGAGGAGATTTTCTCGTTATTCCTAACATTTAAATACTTACACCTATTTATTCATTAATTGTAATAAAATTCGATGCTAAGATAGAAATCCATGTGAAATATTTAACCAAAGTAAAAATCGTAATCCCCTTTTTACCGTAATGATTTATTATTTTATTGTTTCTTTCAGTTTCGTTCCAAGTTACATTTAAAAGGTCAAAAGGAGCCTTTTATTTTTTGACAACGAATAAAGTTTCATGACACGTGTCATGTCAGTCACACTTGCACACTTCACAGGCAGCTGATACATTTTTTCTGTCATGACAGCATGACGTCACCATTCCTTTAACCCGAAACCGCAGCGTTACGGTCTAGGCGGCCATTACCGTCTATTTCCATAAAATATTGGCAAAACGGGTTGATTAAGCAATAATCGTAAAGTGTGGCCATTCCGCTCCCCGCGGCTCTGACCGTTGTTTACACCCGCGACGATAAAACTTGGGGCTATGAACTGTCATAACTCGTTGATCAGCTGGAAACTGACGTCAGACGATACCTAACAGATCGTTATAAAACATGGAGTTTTGTTGTCCTCGACGAGAGATAGAATTATAATAACATAAGCTGCAAGTATAGATAACAATTGATAAATAATAGGCCCAAATTACAATAGTCATTCTTTAAAGGCGTTCTTTGCTTAATTAACATAACCCTTTTTATTTTTCACTGATTTGGCTTTACATCGAGGGACTGGAACAATTTGCCTGCTGCGGTTTTTCCATCCGATTATAATTTGAGTGTCTGCAAGGCTAGAGGGAATAGGCTCTTAATAAAGGATGTGTAATGTTTGGCATAATAACAAATGCTCTAATTTCACTTGAACTAACACTCATATGACATAATATCAAATGACATAAATTCATATGACCTAATGTTTCATATCATGTAATATTCATTTAACATAATAACATTTAGTATAACGTTCATTTTATATAATTTTCAATATGTATAATATTCTTTTAATATAACGTTCATTTGACCTAATATTCTTTTGACCTAAAAATGTTTAATGGGCACAGTTCTAGCCTAACTCAAATGGCTTAAGTGCCATAGTATTATGAAAAACCTATCAAATTTTTGAATAAATAATTTACCCTTAAATAAAACCTTTTCACTAAGTATATTCAATTCAAACTTCAGTTATTTTTATTTACGCCTAAAAATGCGCAGGTCAGAGTCTAAATACAGGGTGTAAAAAGATCGATCACAAAGCCGATAACTACACATTCTGTACATGTAATTAAGTAACTTAGAGCAAAAAATATTGCTGGGAAAAAACTTTTTTTTTTTTCATTTATAAAAAATAATTAATTAATAATAATTTCGATCAGCTGAGCGTTCGGCCGCCCACGCTTGGTCCTTGAACCGACCATACGCTTGTGTGTGTGAGGCGCTCGTTGTGTTTTGTTTTCATTGCATTTTTCACACTTCAAATGCGTAATTTGATATGAAAAATTGATAATTTTGATAATGTTTGTTCGGAAGAAAGCTTACTAATGATACTTAGAATACGACTTTGGAAAAAAAACGAAAAAAAATTTCGACTTTGACCTTCAATATCTCCAGAACCAGTGAATTCCCAGGTATGGTCTAGAAGAAAAAAAACATCCCAGTGATGAGTATAATATGGGGTTTTCGTTTTCGTTAAGGGTCTTTTGCACCCTTTATACCTGTGTTAAGATTTTGAATAAAATTGGTAATCCGTAATAAGGATTTTTTACTTTACTTTTTAAATTATTCACAATTATAAAAGACTGTCTTGCACTTGCACATCCGAATGTCCAGTGTGTCACGTGTCAAGTTTCAGGAAACTTTTTGTGAAACCCGAGTTTATTTTAGCTTCCTGAAATGTATCATTTAAATATTAACAATAATATTTTTATTATTATTCTCTCTTTACAAAGGTTTCCCTATTAAAAATGAGTAAGAAACTACTTTGCGGGAGACTGGAGTCCGTACTAAGGAAACCCTGTTATTTAAATGAAAACAACCACGGCATCATCATTCGGGTTATTGTAAACTCGTCACATTTTCATTCGCAAAGTGTGGCGAATGTAAAATTTGACGAATTTACAATAACCCCATAATAAATTCATCTTTGATGAAAATACTTTTCAGTGACTTTCATGCAACTTCATTCCTAGTTTTCAAAATAAGCAGAAAAATAAAAACCCATCTTTCTTGTAATAAATAAATAAAATAATAAATATTATGCTAATGTTAATTAGGGAGGGCACCACATAGACATCATCTCCGTATAATTATAAATGTTTTTTGTTTACAAGGCAGGTGTGCCTTGTATTAGAATGTTATAATATTAATGTTTTATTTTGGCAAGCGAAGACGCGCCCCGCGGTATGTGAGAACTGGCGTGTGGTACAAGTGATGAGAGAGGAGGTAGAAACTTATTCGAATCCTTTATTATAATTCACTAGCTTTAGCCCGCAGCTTCGCCCGCGTACATAAAATAAAGCCTATTTCACTCAGGAATACAGCAGCTTTCTATTAGTGAAAAAATTTTAGCAATTGGACCAGTAGGTACTTCCACAGATTACCTCATACAAACAAAAAAACAAACTTTACCTCTTTATTATATTAGTATAGATTTCGTGATTGTTTTAAATTGTAATGACTTATAAGTTAGTATATTTTGTCAATTGTATGCTAATTATCATGATTTTTACAGCATATTCTATGCTGTGAATATAAACTAAAAGAGTTAGTACTAGTCCGTGGTACGAGTCACATTTATAAGAATAGAATTAGTCTCTCTATGTGATGTCTACGCCTATGAGATTGTCATTAATGTTGACAATAAATAAAAAAATAAAAAAAATTCTAGTCGTCTCTATTAAAACATTTGTTACTAAAATAACCTTGCAAAGCAAACAAAAGTAACGCTAAACATCATTAAATGAGAATAACATTTCTCGCGTGTCTCCTATTCCTTACGCCACCTCACAAACATGACCCTCTGATGCCGGCGGGGGTCCACCAGACCCCTGCTCATCAATTATCGCGCGAAGCCCTCACGGTGCCGTAGGATACATCAACAGGTGCCAGCAGAGACATGGGTAACTCAATTTACGGAAATATTCACGGTAGCCATACCCCGGGCTATGTGCACTGCGGCACACCTGAAGACACACGACCGGTCTGCTAGACTACTTTATAACTGCAGCGGGGCTGAGAAGGAAAACATTGTTGCGATTAATTCACATTAGTATGACATTTTATTTTAAGGAATATCATAAAACATTTCGATATGATGAACTTTTTTGTGAAGACAGAAAACTTAAGGAAAAATCATGAATTTTAAAAATGCAAAACTCAGAAGTAACGACCACTAAAAGAACCGCCGTCAACATTGAGTAATCCTAAACAAAAATACAAGCAATTATGAAGAAATAATACCATAAACATGACAGAAAATATAAATGATAATAGTGTTCCTAATTCTATCGGTGCTCATAAATATTGTGTTACAATTTTTTTTATTTAAGCTGATCATTACATTCGCGTATGCTGTGATTTATCTTATGTGGCCGAAGCGAGCCGACGCGAGCCGAAAAGTCCCGATCCGTCGCGGCTATAGATCGTGATTAGCCGCGCGCGCAGCGTGATCACATACTCATGTAGGGCTGACACGGAAGAAAGTTCCAGCTTTCGATGATATCGATAAAATTCGTAATATTTCTGCTGTCAAAACAGCCATGAAAATGACTCTGTACCTATCTACACATTATCGCCGAGAAAAATAGGCAAAGTATTCATTAGTAGGTTAGGTATAGGCCATTCCAGAATGTTTGTAATAGAATATAACAAAAGTATCGATGTAAGGTATCATGTAGAATTGTAGACCCAGTTAGGACACATAAGTTGTTAAAAAATAAAAATTCAAATGAAATTCTCCAGAAGTAACTAGGGACAAAGAAGACTAAAAGAATGGAAATGAGATACAACAGTCAACAGGCTCAAAAGTAAATAAAGTTTATAATGAGAAGCGACAGCGATAAGACAACATCTAGAACCTGGACGCAGTAGAAAAATAAAATTCCTCCTAAAGCATTTTTGTTAAAGGTAACTAAAGTACACAACCAATATTTTTAAAACTAAAATCTAATTAAAATTCATGACCATATTTGAATAACAATCAATCATAATTTTGAATGAATGATTCATAAATAATTAGTTTAATTACTTTGTTTTAGTCCAAGCTGATGACTTTTATGACTTTAACCTTTGAATAATCTCTTATGATGACCTGGTTACGCAAACCATTTGTTTACAAAAATAACTAACACATTTGGAGATTCTTCCTTTACCAATAGCCTGTAAACCTTTAGAAAATGCAAAAAAAATGACACGCAGAAAATAAAATAGAAGCACGTGAAATAATATAGCCCCCTAATCCGATTCTACCATGCACACACTTCCTAGACACGCTATATTATAGTCCTGTAGGCTATAAGCTATTAATAAAGAGTAAAGCGGGAGTCAGAGCCGATTGATGGAGACTAAAATGAATGTGGAGATATGGATTTGATTTTTAGTGTAAGCACTATCCAGCAATTGCAGAGGATAAACGTGTGTGCAAATGGGAGAGTCAGGAATTTCCTAGCACTGCTTCTAACAGTGACAAAAAATATGGCAAGAAATATTCTTCAGTTGTTTTTATCGAGCTGTTCCTTGTTTCTTGAGGCAGCCCTAAGCCACAAATTGAGACGTCTGTAATTATTTAGCCGGACATCATTAGGCCGTTACGGATATAACTCTTGCATCGGTTATTGATTTACAAGCGTCGCCCCGTGAAGTGTACCGCCGATATTACAACCTTATTTATGTACCTCATAATGCCATACCACTCTATTATGGGAGAGAAAGCCGTGGCTCTAGAAGATAGTTTTTTTTTAAGAGAAGTATAGCACCTACGAGTACTTGCTAATCTATTTATTGTGTTTCAGAAGTCAGAAATATTTTATTTGTTATACATAGTACCGTAGTTGGTCATGTTTAGGTTAAAGTGCGCCTATTATAGGTATACAAACAGAATAAATAATACTTTTTACACGAAAATAAAACAAAAAAAAACAAATTAATTACAGAAACGATTATATCATTTAGTAATTTGATAAAATTATCCATAATAATTATCAACGGTTTTTCATTGTTGAACTCTTTAAATAACTCCAATCTGATTTTGTTAATAAGTAAGTAAAATATTTTGCTGCATCTCATTTAAGTAATGATTTATTTTCAGTAAATTATTCACCACCACGGAATAACGCAACCTGCGAGTAACAGTTCCCAAATAGCATTTAGGCACGAACGGCATAATAACAAAATATTTACAAACATTGAAATTTCATTCAACTCTTTAAACTTTTATTGTGTCATAAATATCTTGTGACGAACACAAATAAATTATATTTTACAATTGTTTATATTACTGTTTGTAAGGAACATTGTGTACCTTTGTTTCGCCCAAGGTTCGTACAAAGAAGGTCTATATAAGTTTTACAGCAGTTTTGGGCTCGAACTAGACCACTCAATGCCACTTATTGGTCGAAAAAATTGTCAAATCTTTATTTGTTTCTGTGAGGTTGTTATTGTTTTCAAACTATAGTTTTGTTGTTTGAGATTTACGATCGGAATTAATTTTTGTTTTTATAGTTGCTTTTATATCTTGTTTATGTTTTAGTGTTGTCATTAACAAAAACAATCGTGCTTTCACGTTGGTTCAGGTTGGTGGGCCTTTTTTTTTAATATACATAAGTATTTCCGTAACGTTACAACTTACAAACGAAAGCTTTGTCTAGAGTAAGCAGTAAACCCCTAAAGTTAACCCACATGTTTGTTTAACAGTAGGCACCTACATTTCTACCGTTCTTTTTTCCAAGTCTTTAGAATTTGTTAATCCGAAACGAATAGCTATCTTATTTCTCTACGTTCGTACCGAAATTTGCAATCGTTGGTTTGAAAATTTGAGCATTAAATCGTAATATTTGAACTTCACTTGAAATTAAAAACAAATTGTTACATTTCTCGTGTTATATTTGTGTTCGTACACGTTTTACGACTGCTGTATATCAGGCCGGAGCCCCAGAGCCCGGAGCCCCCGCCGCTCGCAGCAGCCCCTGAATGGTCACCAGCGCACAAAGGACACTCCTCACAATGTCTTCCTAATTTGTTTTGGTTGTGAAGTAACTTGCTATTGTTTCCTTGATTTGTTGCTTTGATTCTCGCTTTTTGTTCAAAATGGACGAAATCTACGGGAGATTTGCTGGGGAAATTGTTTAGAAACTTTTTGAATATTTATTTTTGTTTGTATAAGTTGGGATTGGGACTGATATGCAGTTTTACTCAGAAGTAACATACTAGCCCACCATTACGTAGTTTTAAATACAATTTGAAGTGGACACACTTCCTATACTTAGTCAGTTATTGCATTTGCACAGGCTGAAAAATTCATTTTAAACATAGTAAGCTTAGCATAAAAATTAGGCAGACTAGTAAATATAAATATAAAAATTATAACCAAACGCATTCCGTGAATTTAAAAATCGATATTTTTCCAAAATCTTCTCACGTCGACACCGTTTGACTTTATGCTCACAAAACCGTAAAATTCAGAATAAAATCATAAAAGGTAACCGTAAAACCGGACATTTACGGTCAACATAAATCAGGGAGGGGACAAAACTTTGTTTCACGCGTAAATAAAGTTCTTTCGTTAGGGATTTCTTAACCATCAGGACATTATTTTTTGATTAGGTACTAAGAACAAAAAAAAATAGTAGATAGGTTTCGTACCTATACATTACAGATTTTCATTTCCGTTTCAGATAAACCTATTTAAAGGTTGCGTAATGCGTAAAATCCCGCAAAACTCCGTCGATGGGAAAGATCTTCCGAGCAGATGGGTGCTTTGTCTGATCTGGGCAACTGTCCGATAGATTATTTCAGGCTGTTGATTTTCGAATCGCGTGGAGAACTATTGCGAGATACCTACAAGATTTTATTGTTTTTATTTCCTCCACAACACTTAAGTATTTGTCAAAAGTAATAGATACTGACATACTTATTTAATTTAATCTAAAAACGAATCAATCAACGTTTAACCTGTTCAATAATTCTTTCACAGATTGACAATAATTTCTAAATAAACAGCATGAACCGTCCACATCCACAACCAATCCGTCAAACTTTCATTCGTGGAACATGCACAGGCAACACCCATTCAGCCTCACAGTCGCACACGGTTGGCGCATTGTTCTAGCGCCAAACAATAGTAAACAAGCATTAGGCCGCCATTGACGGCCACTGTGTGGACAATGCGGCCACGGTGCTCCATACAATGGACATCATGACGACACTAGTGTACAGGCTGTGAATTTACGAATTTTTATAGAATGCAAAAGTAATATATCTAAGTCTTAAAGGAGTTATTTTTTTCAATCCTTTTGTTTCCACTGATTGCTACCCAAAAAAGAAGGCCAGTTATCTATAGGCACTAATATCGCTTCCCATTATAATTTTTTAATTGAATAATTAAGTAATTAAAATGATTGCTGCCTACTAATTGGGATGAATAAAAATTGCAATGCTTGTAAAAGACTGCTAAATCATAATTACTAACATGATATAACACCAACATTTTGACTTTGACGTTTCAAATCACCTCAATTCACAGGTTTTATAAACGTTGTAGTACATGACACTGGCAGAATAGTCGCAACCGGATCAATTGCCATAAAAAAAAATAAACGTTGTATAAAAAATACTTTTAAACCTAGAAATAACCCTCTACCTAAGATTTAAATCCAAGAGAGTTAACTAAGCTCAAAACAGTTTGACAAAATAAAATTCTTCGGAAATCCTCTCTACGAAATTTTAAACAGCCCCTATACAAAACAAGGAATAACGGGCCCAAGGCCAGGTTACTGTAACCGAGCAGTAGCACCCACGAGGAGTGATGGATGGACGCAGCACTACTTAAACAAACGCCCTGCACAATGGCCGCGCCAGCGGGCGGCTAAAAACAATGCATCATGCGACAAAATCACCCAGCACAACACAAAACGTCACAAATTCAAGGAACAGCACAGGACATAATACTGGCCATAATTTATGTCACTGCGCAACAACTGTTGTTGTTTTGAAAATGGAATATCATTAGGTGTTGCCATAGTGATGTCAAGATTTATTTTTGTTTATGGCTCATCAGATGTTTGTTTGGGTCTTGAAAAATTATTTTAATTGTATAGCAATTTTGGTGAGATATTAAAATGTAAGTTTATAACTTATTTATAAAAGATCAACTACCATTGGAAATTAAACTTCTGGAGCCGAACGTTTCTAAATGACTGGCAAGTTAATATTCTGTATTATTGTGATATTTGTAATGAATGATGGAAAAATAAGTACCTATTGCAGTTTAGTTCTTTAAACCAAATTCAACAACTGCTCCTGACATTAAACGATTTTATCACTTATTTTACAAAATCAATCGATAGAGGCTCACTTCTCATTGAAATCGATTAGAACTGTCACCGAATAGCTACAGGCCGTGATAAACATTGCACAACCATTGAGATGTATTGAAACAACATTACGAATTACGATACCAAAGGCAACAGCAATTTGTCACTCCCACGCACATAAAAACTTGTTAATATTTTGAAAACGGATACCCATTTCATTAATTATATTTAGGCCGTATGTCATTTGTAACGTCTCAATCAGACACAAAAAACTGTTGATTATCTATTAAAGTGAGTTAATAACCAAAACTTGAATTAAACCCATGTGATTTATTACTCACCATGTATATTGAATGGCTAGATTAACATAATCCGTTCATTATTATAAAATTATATTTTTTTAATTTGCAACATTTCATAATTATGCTGGCAACTATAAATATTTGATGAATGGCGCGGAAAATAATATCATAATTTATTCTAAGATGGTCATGTAGATCACAATTCACAATGTTATTTTGAAATCGGAGATAGGTTCACCTTTTAAATCATTAACATTCTCCATTATTATTAAACTTTGACATTTTGTATAAAGTCTACAAGCTCAAACTGTTAAGAAAATAAAAAGAAATCAGACTTTATGGTGTTGTTGTCGCACAGGTTTTGAATAGTCCCCTATCGTCAATCGAATCCAAACTTGTCTTTCTTTTAAACATGTTAAACGAGACAATGGTTTATTAGTGATATGGCAATCACGTGTGCAACAAACAAAGACACACAAATATGTGACAGGAAGAAAGATTACGGCACTCTATCAAGCGATCTGACAACAGAGTTGAATTCCTACGATTTGTCTCGTCATTGTCCCTCGTAAAACTCAGGACAAAGCGGGAAGAAGCGTGTAATGCTGCTCATAAAACAATAAACCACCCACTGCACGCAGCGTGAACCGAACGCGCCCATTGTCTGCTCCTCTGAACGCAGCCTAACATGGCGCGCGCGATCAACAAAAGCGCCAATTCTGACGTTTCAACGTAATCAGTGAGTTGAAAACGGTTGAAAAACACGTTTTTGTACGAAAATGGAAGTCAAACACGGATGGGTTTTTTTTGTATAATGGTGAATTAAAATAAGGTGAGGATAGAACGATTAAATATATTGGACAAAAAGAATATTGACCCCATTTTTTTCGCCTGTCAAACCCAATGTTTTAATTACAACGTCAGAAATAATTATGATTAGTTACGAATTAGTCATCGGGTCGTGGACTGTTGTGATAGAGTTTGAATGACGTCTAATAAACAGACTAATGACGTCTAATAATTAGTCACTAATCTGTAGATAACTGTTCATTCTACGCAACAAGACTCTGAACGTCGGTACCTATACTCCGTCGGTTTAGGTAGTTAACTAAAGGTAAACAATCTTGGCATGTCTTTTTATCTAAAAGTTGTCTATAAATTGTATGTAAAAATCTTTGCCAATAGGTATTTACCTAAATCGATGTTAGCTAATAAACTAAATTTAAATAATCTTTGTGTATATTATATACGACCTCTTTAATATAAAAAGACATAACAAGACTGTTTACCTTTAGTTAACTACCTAAACAAACGGAGTATAGGTAGTGTTTATAGAGGTAGGTATTCACAAAGGTACCTCAATGAAAAAAATACATCCATTAGCAATGTAATATACTGTTTCAATAGTAATCATTATTAATTGTAAAGTAACATTCGATCTGAACCGGATGGATTACACTTCACAGCAGTTAATCTAGATCTCTCGCTAATAGAAATCTGAACAAAACAGCGGTCTACTTTCAATTAATAGAAACAACTGTGCGACCCCGACTATTTGTCAGGCGATACCATCTCAACTACTTAATGAACTGATTACTATCTCAAATAAAACTCTTTCATAACTTTAACACATCTAGAAAGTCCAACATGTAAGTAGGCTCTGGTTGCCTGGTGGTTACGAATGCAATGAGAGGTGGCCGGTTGCGAATTTCGCAGTACGGTGACGAAATGACCAAATTCAATTCTTTGGACACTAACGAAATCTTTTACAAGGTTCCCGATGTCCTGAATTTTAAGAACTGTCTCTCCTAATAGAACTATCCAGTGTGAAACGTAGCAAACATCACTTTTCTTGATAAACTTTCTTGATTAGTAGAAGATTTTTCGAGAGCCGAATCAGTAACAACAAAAAACAACGCAGACTTGCTCCTAACACAATATATCACTATCTGTCTGGCCGTGGACATTCCATTTCATTTCAGAACATTGTAGATTTTCTATCCACTTTCTTAATCACATTTTAACAGCAGCAGAAAAACTTCGGAAGATTTAACTTCCTACCTGTTTACATCTTTAAAATCCTAACAATTAAGCCCCAATCTTCGTCCATGCCTTAATCATGATAATATCACATGATATAGCCATTAAAGCCCACGCCTTCTCCGTGATGTCACCATACGAGGAGATCTCCGCTGATGAACGGGCTCGCCTCTCGGAGATCAGATAAATCTATTACTTGCCGACGACGTCGATATTATTTTAATGTTATAATACAAATTATAATAATCTTTGGACGCCATATTTATAGGTCTGGTAATCTCTTTTGATTCGCCGCTTATGAGCTAAGGGACCTCGTATATGGAGACGTTGGTTTTGGTGGTAGGTATGGTGGAAATTAATATTTTAGTGTTGATTTGAAAGATACATTTGATTAATAAAATCGAATATAAGGTGTGTTAAACATTTTTTTATTTATGTTTTTCAGAAATGTATTGTTTGAAAAGAAAGGTACGGTAAAGTAAGTTACTTTGAGCCTGAAGTATAACTTTAGCACAAGTTTATTACCCAATAGAAACACAATAATCGCAGTTTCTTATGTTCCTATTGGTTAATAAACTTGTGCCAAAGTAAAGTTGTGTTTTGGCCCCAGGGGCAAAGCCACCCCAATTTATGCGGTTCTAATCGTTCTAGCGAATTTCAGTAATCACCAAAATTAGGACATTTTATCCTAATTTTGCACATATTATGCACTTCGAAATTAATTTTCAGCTCTCTTCAAACCATACAAAAGTATAACTTCAGTCAGTTACATTTCAGCAACACGTTTATCATTCCCCAAATGATTTTCCCCGTAGTCCTCCATCTTGGCAGCCACAACACCTTCTTCTCACCTTTCTTCCTCCCCTTCTCCGCCATAATATCCGAATCAAATATCAAATGAACGTAGTGCGTGTGTCGAGTGTCCGCTCGCCCTAGCGAGGTGTTAATGCGCCGTGATATACGCGCGGGATATATCCACGACAATTTATTTGGAGGAGACGAGCTTCGCACCCTTGCTTCCTCACTGCAACCCTGATAAACGAACACCAACCCTTTTATAAAAGAAATAGAGTAGAAAATGTCTTGAAACGATATCTTTGGTTGACATTAAGATGTATAAGAAAGGATTTTAAAGCTTGTGTAGAGGGAATAAGGTGGATAAAAGAATAGAGGCTGGTAGAAAGGCTTTGCGGTCGTTGCAGGCACCGTGCTGAGCCGAGATGATTGCAAAACGAATAAATATCTTGCACATGAAGCTGCGCGCGCGCTTATTACATGTCACCCGTGTAAATGTGTTTATTTTTAAACAGCCAACGACTTTTTAAGTTATTAAAATTGTTATGTTGTTGCGAAAAAATTAAAATTACTTTTGGTGTGTCATTAGTTTTGTCGTTTTTCTGAGACAGACTGTGGGATTGCACGCTTGATATTTTAATCATAAAAATGTTTGGTTTGCCGGGAAAGTAATAACAACTAAGTATATCGGTTGGATTTGTCACAAATTCACCATCCTTCAAGTCTAGTATACGACCCCTAAACTTAAAGGAATAGGTAACCTATTTGCCTATTGCAGAATTATCTGAAGAATCAAACAATGTTGAAAATTATAAGAAAAACAATTAAGAAACAAGTCCCAGTATATTTCAAGAAACGATTTTATCTGGTTTTTTTTTCATTCTTCGTCATTACTGTAGTCAACCTCTTTTGTAACAATGTATTAGATTGACTACTTTCGAGTTACGATATATATAGACATATAATATTTGATGATATTTATAACCAAAATATGTCAATTGCAAATAACCAAAATACGTATAAAACATGTTAAGAAAGTTTTATTAAGGTTTTGAGAAAAGCTTTGAATCCATCTTGAGTGGCGAAGAATGTCTTACAAACCACTGCAGAGAATCTTTTGACAACAAGAACAAAGCCAACTTAATTTCAATAAAATATTTATGTTCGCATCCCAGCAAAACAGACGCCATTTGATTCACCTTTTATTTACGTACAATAAAGGCATTCCTTCCTTATATAATTAAGTCGGACGGTTCAACATTCAGACGTTGAGAACAAACCCGAGGAAGTGGTAACCCGACGCGTTTCCGACGCGCGTCGGGGGCGGGGGTGAGGCGGCATCAAAGGCGCCGCCGCCTGGCCACGCCCCCGACACACACACACCGCCAGCCCTTTCACAGCCGCTGTCGGCCGCTCTATGTTGTTAACTAATACTATGTTGCTTTTGTTTACTTTGTGAGTCAGGTTGCGTAGTGTTGTGTAACTACAGGAAATTGCTTCTGGTTTATGTTCAATATTTAAGAGATTTAAGAGTTTGAAGAGATAGCTACCCAGACGAAGGATTTATTAAAGCAGTACCAAATTTTCACTGACGCTTAGCGGAGTGATAACCTTCATAGGTTCTCTGGTATTAGCTGAAGGAGAGTAGCTTGGGGGATCCCGATATGTGGACCTAAATACTGTCTGACACTCATGTAGGTCACTTCAACTAAGGAATTCTGCTGTCTTTTTCATCTGGTTCACTGCCGTCTTGAAGACAGATTTGTTCAGCTTATTTGCTTAATTCATGAATCCCCGACCGGTCCTATGAGACCGCGGTGTTATTGTTTTACTATTGTGTCTCGTTTAGTGGGTATGTGATAGGTTAAGTCGAATTACAAAATCGTCGGTAAATTTCCGGTAACCGACCGGACCGAGTGCGGTTCTATATCTATACTAATATGTATATTTACCATCACACTACGACCCACGGGAGCGGTACAGTAACGAAAAATGCGGGTGGAACCGCAGGGGACAGCTAGTAATCTATAGAAATGTGTTTTTTTATCCGTTAATTTGTTAATATCGCTTGTCTTAAGATTGACGGTGAATTCGCTGTAGATGAAAAGATCTGTAGTTAAAAGAGTTATAGGCTTATCGTCGTGTCGGACATAAGGCCTGTCATCGAAAGTGTCGTAGATAGAAGTTCCTGTCGGTAAAATGTCCATAGGTGAAAGGAAACGGAAATAAATGAATCGTCCTGTCGACGAACAATCCATTGACGAATCGGTCTTAGGAGAACGGTTGCGGAATTGTACCTTTTATACTTGATATTTGTAACTAAAGTCTGTTCTTTTAATCTCTGAGACTAAATTGAAACAGGCAAATGTAAAAAAAAAACTTATCTTACAATAGTAATGATGTCAGTTTTTTGTGTTGTGACAACAAGAACCTATGTACGTAATATCATTTTAGTCTCAGAGATTAAAAAACAGACTTTAATTTTTCGAGTACCGTAATTAGAGACAAAATAGAAAGACAAAAGGTGTGCGGGCGCCGGCGATTAAAGAAACTTAACCCTGTACGGTTTTACTAACATTACCTACGAAGATACTCTCATTCTATGTTCTAATAAATTCTTACTGCAAACAACTATTCTTAAAACAGACAGTACAGAGAGATACGGACAACCAACTGATCCTATAAGGGTTCCGTTTATGCCGACGGTTACTAAAACACTACCTCAACCTTCTATCATCATAACCATAATAAACATTCACCATTAATGGCTGAATAGCCACCTTGCACAATGGTACACCATGAAGTAACTCAACACCTCGTGGCCCGGCGGATTCCTAAGACACTACCGTTCCTTGGAGCGTTTTTATCAAAGAGGGAGACCGCCATAAGATGATGGCTCAATCATTTAGTTATCATAGACGGCAGGCTTCGTTGTGACAAGGGCCTGATGAAGAGATTAATTTACTTTTAATTACTCAGATACCCGCGAAACGAGACACAATAGTAAAACAATAACAGCGCGGTCTCATAGGACCGGTTGGGGATTCAAACGTTAATTGTATGTTTTGGTGCCTTCGCACCTACGAACCAGCCCGTATAAGCACCTACTTAACTACCTGTAGGTATATCATTTATTTTAATATTGGTCTATGTTTGGCCTGGAATCATATTTATTTGTAATGTAGATACAATCAGGGAAATGGCAGGTTGTTTAGTAATCTATAACTGTAGATCGTATAGGTACAGGTAGGTACCTCAATTACGGTATATTGTAGGACCTTTTGAAGTTAAGGAAATTAACAGTTTACAAAATATAATTAGACAATGGAATAAGATCCTAACGGCACGGTTAGTGCATTGGTTGAGCGATTACCTACTGCACTGCAGATTCAAACTCAAAAGCATTTTCCGGCACTTTTGAAAGGTCAAGAGGTCAGTCAGTCAGAAAAAATTATGCTAATTGCACATTCCAAAACGTAGATCTCTATGGAGAAGAATGTGCTATAAACTCCATGGACACCATTGCGGGTTCGATTCCCGCACGGAACAAAATTTGTATGGCCTAGGTACAGTTAGGTGTTTCGGGTCTGGCTGTTTTGTGTATGTGTGGGTTACCTACGTATATTTGTAAACACACCCACAATACAGGAGTGATTCCTAGTGTGGGGTATAGTTCAGTTAAACTAGAAGGTATACTAATTATAAATTACCTACGTAGAATGTAAATGAATGAAAAAACAAACTGATGTCGTCTGTTTACTTATTAGTTTATATTAGCTTAAAAAACCTCCGTAAAGCGTAACATCCGTTGCAGCTCGTTACTAGTATCAACAGTAACCGATACATTCGCTGTTTGTGCAGTAACAAGAGTGCAGTTAAAATAACAAGACAAAACACAGCATTGAAAACAGCAGCCCAATCTGTGGCCGTATAGAGTTACACCTTCGTCACTGAACTGTCTCGGATGGGCCACTGACAGCTCTGATGTGTTCCAAGCTACCAGAATGTTGTGCTATGTTACTTTTTGACGTTTAATAAAATAACTTCGGTTTTTTTATAAAGAAAGCAACGAAAAAATCGTATTCTAGTTTATGTATGACTAGCAGCGCCATCTAGGAGCGAGTAGCAGAACTTTATTTTGCTATTTCTAAGTTTTTAACGCTTATGTATCAGTTTGATAGATGAATGAAAGTTTTTAGGCACTATTTAATAATGTGCAGCCTGAGCCAAGTATATTTTTAAGTACTAGACACCTCCCAATTGTTAGGATTTTAATACAAGGAAAATAACTATATTCTGTTCAATAAACCCGGAGACTAAATTGACATAAGTAATGTCAAAATTTCTATAGGAATGACGCCAGTTCTTTGGTGTTGAAATGTCATTTTAGTCTCCGGAATTAATGAACAGAATATAATATTTTGCGTAAGCATTTTAGTCCCAAAAATGCAACATATAAAATCAAAGCGTACTAAATACTGACTTTCTTTAAAAGAGAAATATAGGTAATCTTTAATAAATGTCCCATATACCTATTTGCGTGTCTATTTGCGCCAAATAAATATTTATTTTTCTTTCTTTCTACCTTTTTACATAAATGTCATTTGGTGATCATCCATTCCCATAGTTTGTGTATGAGGGAATTATTTTATTAAGTACTGACTTGTGTAAATATTGTTATTGTGTAAAAATTAAAAAGTGAGAAATTCGTGGCTAAAAAGGGGTTAAATGCTTGCCTGGGTCGTTCCCTGGATGGATGACTGTCCAGTACACACAAAGTTTCCTCCGTATCTCAGAAATAACGTAAAATCGTTATTTTTGGCTGTCATATTTTATACATCTTTAACAGTCGTTACGTAAATTCAGAGTCCAGAAAATTTTTGCACCAATCTTTTTAAGAGGTAGGTACCTATCGAGTTATCCAGTCACGGAACTCTGAAAATCAGACAGGCGGTCACTCCGTAAAAAATACTGATATAAAGCTGCATCCGGATACACTGGAAGCCGACCTTAACATAGTAACAGTACAGAAAAGGCTGGATAGATTATGTGTTATATAGCGTGCAATGAAAACTTTGTCATAGAAATGTCATTAATTTTTGAATATTTTAGCAATGTTTCAACTAAAAATAGATTTTTAAATCTGTAACCAAAATGTTTCTACTGTTGTCTGGAAATCAATTAATGTGTAACTTGAAAACTAATAAAAGGTAACCGACAGGTAAACCTAAGTTTCTCATTCTTCTATTCAATTTGCTTCCTAATGTCACACATAACACACTTTAAGCTTGTTGGACCGTACATTTCTCCTCGGACACCTTTCAGCAAGGACACTTGACGTTTCCATTATAAGTTTTAACTACAATCCTATTCCCACGCTTGAAAAGTGCGTTTTTATTCACAAATTTACTGATGTGGAATAATCCGAGTGACTTGTTGACATTTCGCTTTGTGCTCTTTGTTAGAATTAAAGTTTGCCAACTTATTCTTTGAGTATAAAGTCGTTGTTGGATAAGTAGGTACTTATTTGTAAATGGATATTGAAATAATTTTAAATTTTCAATGTATTTCTTACAAAACGAATACCTACCTAATCGAAGTCCCAGGAAGGAGCACAAAGTAGCTCTTAAACATCTTAAACAAATGTGTGTGATATATAGACAATAATATGGCAAACCCACATATTTTTTTTATAAAGATTGTAGAATTTTTTTATGAAAATGAACCCAACTTTTGAAATATGTTAAAGCGACATCTGTCGGTGAGTAGCATATTTAATTAGACGTTCGTCTCAAACTTCACATTTTCTTAGTACATGATATCAGATAGATGGCAGTGTGCCTAATCAAAATGAGGGCTGCAAGTACCCCATTGAGAGGGCATTGATAACCTCAGCCAGACCAAATCTACAATTGTTGTTCCTCAGCTAATAAAGTACTAGTTCACAATAAAATATAATAATAAATAATAATCACACTTCTTGAAGTTCCAAACTGCAGACCGCACATTGTTACTGGGAAGCTGTGCCAATATTTACATCAACTGGAGGATAATACCTAGACTGAAGCACACAAAATAACACATTCTTTTCACACAAACTACAAAATGAAAAAAATAACAGTACACTAATAACAATAAATACCTAATAGTTGTTCACATTTACAGAAGCAAGTTTAGAATATTAATAAATATTTTCAACTTTAAACTTTTAAAGAAGCAAGTCATACCTATAAAAATCATGCACCAGTCGGCGGCCGAGCTAGTGACGCACGGGGTTGCGACAGTCGCGGAGAAGATCCGGTAGTCGGGACTCGAAGTGGCACTGCACAAGTCCAAGGACATGTGCTTTCGTGGCCCTCATCCGAATAGGCCACCACTGGGTTCCCAAATACTCGAAAATAAAGTACCAGGGACTCGTCCTGAGCAGCCGTAAGAATTTTGAGGAGCTCTTTCTGGCTCCCAAACTGGCGCCGGCCGGGACTGCCCTCAAGCGGCTCCTGCCCATTCTGGATGATCCAAATACCTCCTACCGGCGGCCCTACGCGAGCATCTACGGTCCATGGCCCTTTACGGAGCGCCGGTGTGGGCACCATCGCTGTGAAAGCGAGCGGGGGCCAAGCTGAATGCGTCCTAGAGTATCATAGCCTCTTTGTCGGCCTGGCGCCATGGAATCTAGAGGCAACAGTAATTGCACGCATCCATGATTTACGCATGGAAATGATAAGCCAGACATGTAAAGACAGCCATGCTCCACATTGCCTGCTTTGCCCGAGAGCGGGAGAAGTCAGTACATGATTGCCCTCCTTAAAAAATACTACTAATAACTATTTTTTTTTATCTAATGTAGTTTTAAATACCTACGCGGAACTTGGCCTTGACCGGTTATTATTCCGCAGAAATTTCATTTAAACCTGAATCTAATACAAAATATCTTTATTTGCATATTTATTATCACGGCTACTTTTATAGTTGCGCCAAAAACAATTCGAGTCAGTTGTTCACGCGAGATCCCACCAGAATGGACTTCACTAATAAAGTGGTGCTAATAACTGGCGCCAGTGCTGGTGTTGGCGAGTCCACCGCTCTCCTGTTCGCCAAGCTGGGCGCGAAGCTGTCTCTGGTGGGCAGGAACGAAGCCAACTTGCGCGCCGTGGCGGCCAAGTGCGAGAAGCAGAAGGGCGTCAAGCCGCTGGCGATCGTCGCCGACCTGGGCACCGACGAGGGCGTCGAGAAGACGGCCAAGGACACCATCGACCACTTTGGAAGGTAGTAGGATACAGAAAATAATATGGGTGATCATGTGGATAGGCATTTATGAAACAAGGGCCCTTTCATGACGGCAACTTATTTTTATTTTTTTAAACATTTGAAAGATATAACTTTATAGGAGCATATTAATCTAATACACATATAAATATCAGGTCCTCAGGTGTCATAGTGTTTGTTATCAAACTCCTCCGAAACGGCTTGATCTATTTTTTTTCGTGATTTATTTTGCATAGCCCGGGAGAATAAGAGACTAGGTCGTTTTACCCTCCTAACCCCACATCCCATCTTTTTCTTTGACAATTTGTATGGCAGAACAACGTTTTCCGGATCAACTAGTATTTTATAATTTTATTTTATAATATTCAAATATGTAAATAGCGTTTATGTTAATCGATGAAGTGCCTACCGGTTTTTTATCAATTCCAAAACGCTTCTTAGCGTAAAACGTGAAGTAGTAACCTATAATAAAATACATGACAAAGGATATCTTCTTGAATCGTAATATTACGGCTATCTTCTTCTTCATGGTTTCGGCAATTCCTTCGCTCGCATTACTACTTTGCTGTAGGAAGTGACCGCCAACTGCCGATCGTCTTCACAAGCATACTGCTGCTCGGCGAGCAGTTGAGCATGCTCTGCCCAAGAGAGGCAGACGAGAAGGCACACTTCCACAGAGTCCTCAAACTCATCCGTAAAACGGTGACACCCGTGCGTTTCTTCCCACCGTATACGAATTTGGTACCTCCCGAATCATTCATTTTTGGCGAGGACCTGCGTCAGACGGATAGACGCCGTGGTGCGGTGCTTTTGTCTCCCTTCTCAAAGAAGAGACGTACTAACGGGATTGTACCATGCCTAAGTATTCCACCTTAAGATGCAAAACGCATGTACAAGTATGTGAGAGGTTATGAGGCCCGCAGTACCCACTCCAAAGCGCTATCCTTCCAGGCTGGACGTGCTAGTGAACAACGCGGCCGTGGGCGCGCGCACGACCATCCAGCTGGCGACGATGGAGACCTTCGACCGCGTGTTCAGCGTGAACATCCGCGGCGTGTACAACCTGACGCGCCTGCTCGTGCCCGCGCTCATCGAGTCCAAGGGCAACATCGTCAACGTGTCCAGCATCATGGCGTCTATGGTCACTACTGGGAACCTGCCTTACAGTCTGTCCAAGGTAGGTTGAAGGGACCTCATTTTCATTTCATATAATTTAGACCCTACCCTTAGCCCTATTGCTTGCATTTTTTCTGTAGTCAGTGTTTTCTTTAACTAGATTATCATCATCATCTTCCTGACCTTTTCCCGTTTTATTTGGGGTCGGCGCAAGAGTTTTCTTTAACTAAATGAAGGATAAAATTAATTTACCAACACCTAGTAGTACCATTTTTTTTGTTTCTAGGCCGCTCTCGACCACTTCAGTCGTCTGATCGCGTACGAGCTGGCTCCCAAGGGAGTTCGCGTCAACGTCGTCAGTCCTGGCATCACTGTAAGTATTCATTATTACCTATCTGAATCGTTACTACATCTGAGTTGGTTTCCATCATCACTCATTCACCTATTCCAGATAAGCACCTTCGTCCAGCGCCTAACAGGATACTCTGATGAAGAGTACCGCGCGTGGCTGAAGACTGCTGAGGGTACGATCCCCTGGGGCAGCGCCACCACGGGCGAGGACTGCGCCAACCTGATCGCTCACCTGGCCAGCGACGAGCTCAGCAGGGTGGTCACCGGCGCCATCATACCCGTCGACGGAGCGCTGCAGTTCGCCGGCTCCGGAAACAGTGAGATTTTGAAGGAGCAAATTAAGTAGTGTTGTTTTTTGTTGTTATTTTAATAAAGTGCCATTTGTTATTTAACATATGTGTTAAAAAGTTATCTGTCTAGAAAATAGCAGAGCCTTATAATGTTCCTGCTGGGACTCAGGCCTCCTCTCTAAGAGAAGGAATGGGCCGAAATCCACCACGTGGGCCCAGTGCGGGTTGGTGGATGTCACATGTCTTCGAATTTTTGGTTGTAGGACATGCCGTCTAGAAAATAACGGTCATAACACGTAGGTACTTAGTCTCATCTCTGGAGCGCACAAGTTGTTGACATTTAATTTCTCACCAGATGTGACAAAGATCATGTGACGTTTGTACGTATATAAATAAACCTAGTTAGAATACGGCCATATCATGAATATGCAGCGTCTAGCCGGCAGCCACATGTGCTGGCTCTGTCGGTATCATAAATTACATACAAGTTTGATGTTTTTTTTTATCAAAAAACTGGAATTTAAAGCTTTCCTGCGACAAATAAGATAATTATCTATCATAATATTTGGTTACGTCGTGTTCCGTCTCGTTTTCGTGAATCTGATACCAAGTTTACGACGAACAAGTCTACATTAATATAGACAGGATCTACAAAACTTAAATGGCTCGAATTTGTGAACCTTGATCTTCTATTGGTCAAATTATACATTTATAATGAATTTCAAGTGACTCCAAACTATTTATTTACTTAATTAAACTTTATGTACAGTACTCATACATAAGCGTACTTAAAGCAACAGCACGGTTATCCAGATACATATTTCTATCAGTCCAAGTTCCAACACCCTCACTTCATCTGCCTGGCGATCAGGTTCCCCGCGCTGCCGAACCTCAGCCCCCCATCCACCTCGACCACCGTCCCCGTGACGAGGCGGCTGTTCTCGCTGGCCAGGTGGACGATCATGTTGGCGATGTCATCCCCCTCGCACACCTGGCCCATGGGGATAGCTGTGGCTGCAGCGGACAGCCACGCCTGGTACTCTTCCTCCGTGTAGCCTGTCATACGCTTGACTATCGTCGACACCTAGACAGTTAAAAACATGACACTACTTTTTTTGGACAGTCGTGTAATTAATATACTAATTAACGCAAAGTGGATGCATCAAGCACATCGAAGCGTTAGTTTCAAACTCTATCTTAATTTTTTTTATTCCACATTGGCCTACATGAGCTCTTATACAACGTCAGAAGCTAGAGGACGTATACTGTAGAAGGAATGAGGGATAGATCACAGTTTAACCTATCACATACCCACAAAACGAGACACAATAGTAAAACAATAACACCGCGGTCTCATAGGACCGGTCGGGGATTCATGAATTAAACATTAAAATCTTAGGAATTTGTCGCTTCTCTTCCACTCGTCTCTGAACGTACCAACCACAAAAAGAAACTAATGATGCACACATGGCATATCCACATATCTGCCAGTTCCTACCGATACGCTCCGTGTTTGCATGCGTCAATGCTAGTCTGATATATTTTTCAATGTATACAAACTAAAGAATATTTTCCTAGCACGATCATAATAATAATATAGTCTTTATCCAACTATATTGGGGTCGGCTTTCCAGTCAAGCCGGATTTAGCTGAATACCAGTATTTTACGAGGAGCGGCTGCCTACCAGACCTCAACGACCCATTAACTGGGGTAATACGGTACTTCATGGCAAGACTGGAGTCATATTTTACTGGCTTCTGACTATCTGTACCTAACGACTGCCAAAGATCTACAAATGATAGCCGGGACCTACGGCTTAACGTGCTTTCCGAGGCACGGAGGAAACTCGTTATGATAAGATGGTCACCCATCCACAGATCAACCTTGGTAAGCGTTGCTTAACAGTGTCCTTAAAACCACTCTGAAATAAAAGAGGTATCGGCTGCTAAACAGTACTTACGGTAACGCCAGGACTGACAGCATTCACCCTGACTCCCTTGGGAGCCAGCTCCAGAGCCACCAGGCGCGTGAAGTGGTCCAGCGCCGCCTGGAACAAGCGCATCCAGTCTTGTATAGTATCGAACTTCATAAATAGGTTAACTTAATGATTTCTGGTTTTAAACAAAATAAACAAATATATTCCACAACTTTTAACACAACGCCATCTACTACCAAGCTAAGCAGAGCTTGTGTTATAGGAACTAGACAACTGGTACACATAAATACATAATATATATGTACATCTACGTTGCTTATTATAGAAAAACTAGCTTCCGCCCGCGGCTTCGCCCGAAAGAAATAAAAATAAAAACTAAGTAGCCTATATGTTAATCCAGGGTATAACCTATCTACATACCGAATTTCAACCAAATCGGTCCAGCCGTTTTTGCGTGAAAGAGTAACAAACATACATCCATCCTCACAAACTTTCGCATTTATAATATTAGTCCCAGGCACAGAACAAATGATCGTACTCATTACCCAAAAAATTTGTCCCTGGGTGGGAACCGAACCCACGACCTTCGGCATAGCAGTCAGGTCTACTGACCACTAGACCAACCTATGTACGTATATTTGTAAATACTTCTGCACTCTATACCTTACCTACCATGCCTTTACACCGATGCAAAGAGTAGGATGTCGGAAACCGGCATAATTATATGAAGTCAATTTGGTAACTACCTGTGTACTAAGAGTTCTTTGGTATCAATTCAGTACTAACTAGCTACTGGTTCCGGCTTCGCACGAGTGCTATATTATGCATGTCAAAATCAGTTGCATCGTTTTATAGATCTAAGCATTCATAGGGACAGACTGCAAGTTACTTTGTTTTATATTAAGTACTGATAGTAAAGCAGCTTACAAATATTTACCTTCGCCATGCCATAAGGCAAGCTGCCCACAGCCACGACCGTGGCTGATATGCTGGACACATTGACGATGTTCCCCTTGGTCTCCACCAGCGCCGGCACCAGCAGCCTGGTGAGGTTGTACACGCCGCGCACGTCCACCCTGAACACCTCGTCGAAGGTCGCCATGTCCGTCAGCTGGATGCATGTCCTCGCGCTTATACCAGCGTTGTTTACCAGCACATCCAGTCTAGAATGTAGACGAAAATTGTTTAACCTATCAATACCCGCGAAACGAGACACAATAGTAAGACAATAACAGCGCGCTCCTATGAGACCGGTCGGGGAATCATGAATTAATAACTACCGTAAAAACAAATATATATAATCTGTTCAAAGTTACGAAATAAACAACTGATAAAATGTGAGCAAATAAGAGGAAACGGTATCAGCTGTGATACACAGTGCCGCAGTGCGTAAACACAGATTTATTTAAGCCGGTTCGTAAGTTTTTTTAGGAAATATTGATAAAAATATACATAACGTTACTGATACTGATGCCTAGCTCTCAAAACCAAGTGAATATAACTTCAACAGCATTCAAGTAAAAGATAACCTATTAATCTTAAAGCTTCATCAGGTGGTACCTTTTGAAATGGTCGAGGGTGTTCTTGGCCGTCTTCTCGACGCCCTCGTCGGTGCCCAGGTCGGCGACGATCGCCAGCGGCTTGACGCCCTTCTGCTTCTCGCACTTGGCCGCCACGGCGCGCAAGTTGGCTTCGTTCCTGCCCACCAGAGACAGCTTCGCGCCCAGCTTCGCGAACAGGAGAGCGGTGGACTCGCCTATGCCAGCACTCGCGCCAGTCACTAGCACTACTTTGTCACTAAAATCTACGTTCATGTTTGTATTTTTAGCGTGCGTTTGGTGGGAGTGCTCGTTAGCAAGTGAACACTTGTGAACAATGCGTCGTATCGCGTGTTGGCTCGTAACTGTACTTAGTCTAGTTGCTTATGTTGTAGTAAGACATCAGATCATCGACTCGCGAGCTCGGTAAACGCAGGATGCAAGGTCAAGGCGTGCCGGGCGGTTCCAACCTCAATTAAAAATATTTGTGTACTATAAATACAACACAATTCACAACTGAACGTTGCAATCATATAAAAAATGGGACGATAAATACGGGACAAAACTGATACATTTTAGGCTAATGGTAGGTGTTTTAATTTTTTTGTTTTATCATAATTCAACCAGGTCATGTCGATACGCTCAGTTCATGACACGCGACGGCACTGATTGGTGATGAAACGGTCTTGTAGGCATAGTCCGATACATTTATCAAAAAAAACTCTTTTTTGCCTGACATGTTCCTAGCACAATCATGGAATGATCATTTTATGATACGGTAAAAATTACTCTGTTCAGAATGAAAACAAGTGGAAGGCAAAAAGTTTTCCAAAAAGGAATATGTTGCTAAATAGAACTTACGGTTACCCCAAGACTGACAGCATTACCCTGACTCCCTTCGGAGCCAGCTCGAGATCCACCACGGGGAACGCATTATTTTTTCATTTAAATATTTCATCATCATCATCAAGTGGGGGAGCAAAAGCTAGACAAAATAAAAACGAATATCCAAATCATAACATTTACCTACCTATTAGATATGTTTTTATTTAGTAACGACTAATTATACTTCATTAATTAATGAGCAGTTTACCGTAAATACTAAGGAAGACAATAAAACCAAATATTAGACGAACACAATCATTTATAGAAGATCACATTTAATATAAGTAGATACATCACAATTCAGCCGATCGACCTGATTCTTTTTATCCTTTCCAAAGTCTTCAAGAGTTCACTTGATCTGTTGAGTGATGAGGTTGCTGGTGCTGGTGAACCTTATCCCTCCGTCCACCACGACGGTGGTCCCGGTGACGAGGCGGCTGTTCTCGCTGGCCAGGTGGACGATCATCCTGGCGATGTCGTCCCCCTGGCACACCTCGCCCATGGGGATGAGCTGACTGCTGGTCGCCAGCCACGCCTTGTACTCCGCCTCCGAGTAGCCCGTCATGCGCTTCACGAAGTCTGACACCTTGGGGATAACAGACGGTCTTAGTTGAAAGCAGGCTTGGACAACTTGCTAACAATTTTTATCCTAAATAGGTATTTAACGGTCTTAGAAAGCAGCAAGTCTCATCATCATCTGCCTGATGACCAAGTCTCATACAACTTACAAATACATTCTTATCCTCAACTAGCTGACCCCGGCAGACTTCGTACTGCCGATTTTTTGTTTCGTATTTTTCTCACCTTAAAAGTTTTAAAAACCTTCCCTAGACCTCCACGAACAATTCTAGACCTAGATAATCCTTTCAACCGTTCTCGAGTTTTAACGAGACTAACCAACAGCAATTGATTTTTATATAATTTTATAGATGATCATATGCAATAATGTATAACCTACCTATTAGATGATAATAGTAGGTACAGTTTGATACAAGTGGAAGGGGAGGAGAGCTGCAGTGATAAATTTCCACAAACAACAAACGTTTTCCAATCCATAACAGCCTCGCCAGCGAATCGGGTGAATACCGCCTCGCTTCTTGGGTCAATGACAAACTTTCTCCACTTATATCAAAATGTACAGTTCCCAAAATAGGATTCGTTGTTCAGGAGATTACTTTCCACATATTATATACCATGTGTCCGATATCGACTCACAAACGAATACCATGGATCCAGTACATGATTCTGGATCCCTCATTTGTAGAATTTTTCATGGGCATCGGTAACATTCCACCAGACACAAACACGCTCTTTTTACGATGACTACAATACTTACGGTGATTCCGGGGCTGACGGTGTTGACCCTGACGCCCTTAGGAGCCAGCTCGAGTGCTATCAGCCGGCTGAAGTGATCCAGAGCAGCCTAGAACATATGGGAGATTCATAGTGAGATTCGAAACAAAGACTCACTCTAAACTTTCTGGGATTTTTTTAGTATTTAAAGAGAACCAATCAAATCCTTCTCTTGTGTTAGTACCAATTATCTACAAACTAGCTTCTGCCAGTGGCTTTACCCGCGTAATAGACTGAAATTATTCCATGGGAACTTTCTCCAGGTTCTCATCATTTCAGCCGTCCACGGTTGGACATAGTATATCGACCATTTCTGCGAGCATTAAATTCAATCCCATAACGTACGCAACGCCCGTAACGTACGCGTATATGCGTATTCATTGTGCCCTGCTCACTGCCACTTAAGTCTGGTAATTTTTCGGAAAAGGTATGTCGGTAACCCTGGTTCTTCAAACATATAGAAATATACGGAATTTCACAAAATTAATCGTAGAAATCTAAGAACTTACATGACATCCTTAATGCAGTTGGGGAAGGTAGAAAACCAGTTGCTAATGTTCAACTGAGGAGAGCTGGTCTACTTCCAGCAACTCGCGATGTTCTGAGTTCACAAGCTTCAGTTCTCTCTGTTTTTATGATCTGATTATGACTCGAGTATCCACTATCTCTCCTGATGGTAAGCGATGATGTGACCGACGATGAAGCACGTTTGCCTAGAAGTAACTTATTCACTCTTGACTTAAAGATCCGTAAGTTGTAGCTATCAGGAAACACAAACTCCGGCAGGGAATTCAACTCCTTAGCTGTATGAACATTAAATGTGTTACCGAAACGCTTTGTGCGTATGGTTGAATTCTCACCTTGGCCATGCCATAGGGCAGGCTGCCCACGGCGACCATGGTCGCGGCCACGCTGGAGATGTTGACGATGTTGCCCTTGGTCTCGACCAGCGCCGGCACCAGCAGCCTGGTGAGGTTTTACACGCCGCGCACGTCGATGCGGAACACCTCGTCGAAGGTCGCCATGTCCGTCTGCATGATGTTGGTCCTGGCGCCGATGGCGGCGTTGTTCACGAGGACATCAAGCCTGGATGGAAGGGAAAGGATTTCAATATTTTTTTTTTAAATAATAACTCTCCTTTCTTAGTCATGCACTCTTGACAGAGTGGTCATGGTTATGTCTCGGGTGAGTCCTGCGTCACCGCCTCTGTCACGATACGACGCCATGCAGCTCTGTTTGGCGGCTTGGGATATTGCAGTGTGTGACTGATTTGATGATGTCTGTCCACCGTGATGAAAAGTGTCCACGCAAACTTTTGCCCTTAACTTTCCCTTACACCACCAATCCTTCCATCAAGTTCTCGTTACGGGTGATACGAGTACCTAACTATTCTCCGAAATATTGATGGCCAGTGGCGTAACCAGTGCCGTAACTAGGGCGGTGCGAGCGGTGCCCCGGCACAGGGCGCAGACCCTGGAGGGGCGCAGAAATGACCTCATGCATGGTAGCTAGTAGGTACATTTTGTTTTATTGCGAACATGGTGTAGACGCGCCCTACTGTACTATATATATATATATATTTTAATTGTTATAAACTAGTGCTTGATTGCGATCCCACCTGATGGTAAGCAGCGATATAGTTATATCTATATCGCATTTTTCAAGCAAACTTGAAACAACAACACATGTAAAGGTATCCAGGACTTGCTCGGCGCCAGGTGTACTGGTGGTCGCCGGAGATTGCGGCTCTGCGCGAGGCGTGCACCGCCGCGCAGCGCCGGTACACCAGGTTCCGCAGGCGCCGCACCCGCCCGCCGGATGCGGTGGCCAGAGAGGCGGAGCTGTAGGAAGGGTACAGAGCGGCAAGGCGCACCCTCCGAACGGAGATAAAGCGGGCCAAGTTGGAGGCCCGTAATGTGTGGCTGGGGACCCTGAACTGGGACCCATGGGGACGCCCTTACCAGGTGGTGCGGAACAAGCTCCGCCCGTGGGCTCCCCCGCTGACTCAGAGTCTCCGGCCCCAGGCTGTGGAGGGTGTGGTGGCCAATCTGTTCCCTGAGCGATGGGAGCACTCTCCCCCGCTCACGGCTCCGCCACCTGCGGTACCCGTAGCGGACCACACCAGCGACGACGAGGACGACGCTCCAGAGGTGACAGAGGTAGAGATGAGGGCGGTGGTACGAAGACTCAGTGTCAAGAACACCGCCTCAGGACCCGACGGCGTGCCCGGAAGGGTATGGGTCCTGGCCATGGAGGCTCTCGGGTCTCGATTGCGAGGGCTCTTTAGCGCTTGCATGGAGAGAGGCCAGTTTCGCCTTCGCTGGAAGAACGGGAAACTGGTCCTCATCGCGAAGCCGGGGCGCCCCGCGGACTCTCCGTCCGCGTACCGGCCCATCGTGCTGCTCGACGAGGTGGGCAAACTCTTTGAAAGAGTAATTACAGACCGCCTCGTCGGGCATCTGGCGCGGGTGGGGCCGGATCTCGCGAACGGTCAGTTCGGCTTTCGCAGGGGGCGTTCCACGGTGGACGCCATCACGCGTGTGAGGGCCCTCACGACGGGGGATGCGGTGATTCGAGGCAGGGTCGTCTTGGCGGTGTCTTTGGACATCGCCAATGCCTTCAACTCCCTGCCCTGGAGTTGCAACGGGGTGGCACTTCGGTACCATGACATGCCCGCCTACCTCCGTCGTGTGGTCGACGCATACCTGTCGGATAGGTTCATCATCTACCCCGGTCACCAGGGAGAGTGGAGACGGCGAGAAATCTCGTGCGGTGTTCTGCAGGGATCGGTACTAGGACCGTCCCTGCAGTAGTGAAGTACCTGGGACTCGTCCTCGACAGCCGGTGGACTTTCGAGGAGCATTTCCGACGTTTGGCCCCCAAACAGGACAGGTTTGGGGCCGCTCTGCAGCGGCTCCTACCCAACCTAGGGGGTCCAGACGCCCCCTGCCGGAGGCTCTACGCGGGGATCATTCGGTCCATGGTCCTTTATAGGGCTTTCAAACTCGGATAGTTATCAACTCCGGAGCTAGTTACGATGTTGAGCAATCAAATCCGGAACTCCGGAGTTGGCTCCGGAGTTGACAGCGTTTTTAGAAATTAATAAAAAGGCCCTTTTTTTAATCAATAGAAGTTTTATTTGCAAAGAAATCAGTGTTTTTGTTTTAAAATCTACTGTCTGACAGACAGAAGTAATAATAGATAACTAAAACGCACTAAAAATATTAAAACAATCATAAAAAACCGGGCAAGTGCAAGTCGGACTCGCGCACTGAGGGTTCCGTACCAACTTATCTATGAAAACAGTTCAATTCTCGAATAGATTCTTGAAGATTTTTCCAAAAAAAACAAATCTTGTGAAGTTACAACAAATTTTCAGTTTTCAAACTTTTTCCTATATTAGTGATAGAATATCTTGCTTCGTGCCAAATTTCAAGATTCTGGATCAACGGGAAGTACCCTGTGAATTTTGATTCCTCTCACAGTGTCGAAAAGTACGTTTTTTGCAACATAAACGGGCGTATCTTTTTTTCCCGTCAACTTACAAGATTGATTTTTGTACAGTTTCAAGGAACCGCGGACTTGAGTATACAGTTATAATTTCAAATTGATACCTTTACGCGTTCTCGAGATAAAGGGTCTTGACAGACACACAGACCGGCAGACGGACAACAAAGTGATCCTATAAAGGTTCCGTTTTTTCCTTTTGAGGTACGGAAACCTAAAACTACCATTTGTTTGGCAAGTTACAATATAATAATAAAATAATAATCATGAACTTAAAGGTACCTATAAAATCTACTTTTTTTGAGATCGAAGTTCTTAGTAATGCGTTTTGAGAAACGATAAGGCATTTAAAGATGAGTCAAAAAGAGAACTTTTAACTACCGAATAATACCGATGTGTTGCGCTAAGAACTTAAGAAGGAATCAAACAACGGGATACTTACGCTCAAGAATTACGATGCGTTTTTCGTCGTTTTGTAAATAATGTTTACATGATTTTTGAAAACCGGTCTCAACTCCGGTTTTCTATTTCAACTCCGGATTTAAAAAATGCTTAAAATCACTCCGAAACTCCGGAGTTACGAAACTCCGGAACTCCGGATTGAAAGCCCTAGTCCTTTACGGGGCGCCGGTTTGGGCGCCATCGCTAGGTAAGCGACCGGCGGCCAAACTCAACGCTTGCCAGAGGGTCATGGCCATCCGGATGGTGCGGGGATACCGCACGATCTCCCGCGAAGCGGCGAGCCTCCTTGCTGGCCTGCCACCGTGGGATCTGGAGGCAACAGTCCTTGCATGCATGCACGATTTGCGCGTGGAGATGCAACGCCGGGGCGAAACTCCGCTGCCACGACAAATCGCAGTATGGCGGACAGAGTTTGGGCGGGATCTCAGGGTGGCATGGCAACTGCGACTGTCGCAACCCAGTGCTGGGCACGCCGTCATTGAGGCGGTAAGTCCCCTCTATGAGGAGTGTTTGGAAAGAGGTCACGTTCCGTATGACGCAGGTCCTCACTGGACACGGTAAGTTCGAGAGGTTCCTGCATCGGATCAAGCAAGAAAGGACGCCTGGGTGTCGCTACTGTGTGGACCGCCCGGAGGACACGGTGGAGCACACGGAAGAGGTGTGGCCGCTTGGGCGGAACACCGCTGTGTCTTTGTGGAGGCTATCGGCGGCGGTGACCTCTCGCGCCGGGCCCTGGTTCAGGAAATGGTCCGGAGCGAGGAGGGGTGGCGAGCGGTCGCCTCCTTATGCGAAGCAATAATGTTAGTGAAGGAGGCTGCTGACCGCGAGTGCGTGAGGGAACGGTCCTCACGCCGCCCCCGCCGAGATCCCGATCCCAATTTCCGACCACCGTAGGCGCGGGTTCGCGGACGGCGAGCACTGGGTAGCTCGCCGTCCGGCAGTCTAGAAATAATCCGGACCGAGCTCAGTCGTCAACGGCGCGTTCTGTTCCACGCGCGCCTCAAGGAGATGTCAGCAAACTGTAGGGGAGCTCCCCGGGCCCCGGCAGGGCCGAAGCCTCTGGGGGACATGGGTATTCCGAAAGGTTGACACCGAGTCCCCCCCCAGATCGAAGGCAACGAAGGAACGGGGTAAAGGTTAACGGGGGAGTAAGAGTCTGACACACCCTCCCGCTCCGCCCAAGAGCGAGAGAAGTCATTCTGATGATTCCCCTTCGGTAGATTTATTTGTATTCACATTTGTGCATTTTATTTTCAGAGCCTAGTTAGAGCATTTTTAGGGGCGCAGTTTTGAAAGCTCGCACCGGGCGATAATAGGCTAGTTACGGCATTGAGCGTAACTACATAGTTACGTCACCTAGGTGAACAACGGCCCTAGGGCAAAAAATCAAGAGCCCTTTTTATACGTTGGACATTATCAAATGGCTTCTTCAGAGCAGAAGCATAAAGGAGTGTCAGACTTTTACAGACTCAAACCAGTTGGAACGAGTACAGCAGTTGCAGCCTATTTTGTTTAGATTTCGAAGGTGGGAGAATTTTCGGCTAGTTCAAAAAGGTGATTAGTTTTGGGGATTCCCCGACCTGGTAGTCCCCGGGGCAATGCCCGCCTTGCTCTTCGATAGCTATGTCAGTGTCAATGGCACGACACGTTGTGCTAAATTTTAGAACCATGAATCATGAAATTGGATACTATCAGCAGACCTGATCGGAATCTCTTGATATTATCCACTTTGTTTGTTGCGGACTTGAAACATTTTTCATGTCTTTTTTTTCTTATTTCTTTAGGTAAGTCGAGTAGGTAATTGGAAGTTATTTTAACTTTCAAGTAGTCTTACATTGTGCATGAGGAAAAGTGCCTATTATGTAAGGCTAATTGATAGATAAAGAGGACCTTGTGTGCAGTGCCGTAACTAGCCTATTATGCGCCCGGTGCGAGCTTTCAAAACTGCGCCCCTAAAAATGCTCTAACTAGGCTCTGAAAATAAAATGGACAAATGTGAATACAAATAAATCTACCGAAGGGGCATCATCAGAATGCCTTCTCTCGCTCTTGGGCGGAGCGGGAGGGTGTGTCAGACTCTTACTGACTAAACCCCTACCCCGTTCCTTCGTTGCCTTCGATCTGGGAGGGGACTCGGTGTCAACCTTTCGGAATACCCATGTTCCCCAGAGGCTTCGGCCCTGCTGGGGCCCGGGGAGCTCCCCTACAGGTTGCTGACATCTCCTTGAGGCGCGCGTGGAACAGAATGCGCCGTTGACGACTGAGCTCGGTCCGGATTATTTCTAGACTGCCGGACGGCGAGCTACCCAGTGCTCGCCGTCCGCGAACCCGCGCCTACGGTGGTCGGAAATTGGGATCGGGATCTCGGCGGGGGCGGCGTGAGGACCGTTCCCTCACGCACTCGCGGTCAGCAGCCTCCTTCACTAACATTATTGCTTCGCAGAAGGAGGCGACCGCCCGCCACCCCTCCTCGCTCCGGCGCCCCGTAAAGGACCATGGACCGAATGATCCCCGCGTAGAGCCTCCGGCAGGGGGCGTCTGGACCCCCTAGGTTGGTAAGGAGCCGCTTCAGAGCGGCCCCAAACCTGTCCTGTTTGGGGGCCAAACGTCGGAAATGCTCCTCGAAAGTCCACCGGCTGTCGAGGACGAGTCCCAGGTACTTCATCGTCGACCCGACGCCGATGTGGACCCCCCCTACCGTTATTTGGAAACCAGGTGTTGGCGCGGTCCGAGGGCCATGAAAGCACATAGCCTCGGACTTGTGCAATGCCACCTTGAGTCCTAGTTGCTGGATCCTGTCCACGACTGTCGCAACCCCGCGTGTCGCTGTTTCGGCCGCCGCCTGGTACGACTCTCCCCGCGCCAGGACCAGCGTGTCGTCTGCGTAGCAGACCACGCTGACCCCGTCGGGGAGGTCGCCGCGCCGCACGTAGTCGTATCCGATGTTCCACAGGGACGGTCCTAGTACCGATCCCTGCAGAACACCGCACGACATCTCTCGCCGTCTCCACTCTCCCTGGTGACCGGGATAGATGATGAACCTATCCGACAGGTATGTCTCGATCACACGACGGAGGTAGGCGGGCATGTCATGGTACCGAAGTGCCACCCTGTTGCAACTCCAGGGCAGGGAGTTGAAGACATTGGCGATGTCCAATGACACCGCCAAGACGACCCTGCCCCGAATCACCGCATCCCCCGTCGTGAGGGCCCTCACGCGCGTGATGGCGTCCACCGTGGAACGCCCCCTGCGAAAGCCGAACTGACCGTTCGCGAGATCCGGCCCCACCCGCGCCAGATGCCCGAATGAGGCGATCTGTAATTACTCTTTCAAAGAGTTTGCCCACCTCGTCGAGCAGCACGATGGGCCGGTACGCGGACGGAGAGTCCGCGGGGCGCGGGCGCCCCGGCTTCGCGATGAGGACCAGATTCCCGTTCTTCCAGCGAAGGCGGAACTGGCCTCTCTCCATGCAAGCGCTAAAGAGCCCTTGCAATCGAGACCCGAAAGCCTCCATGGCCAGGACCCACACCCTTCCGGGCACACCGTCAGGTCCTGAGGAGGTGTTCTTGACACTGAGTCTTCGTACCACCGCCCTCATCTCTACCTCTGTCACCTCTGGAGCGTCGTCTTCGTCGTCGCTGGTGTGGTCCGCTACGGGCACCGCAGGTGGTAGAGCCGTGAGCGGGGGAGAGTGCTCCCCTCACTCAGGGAACAGATTGGCCACCACGCCCTCCACAGCCTGGGGCCGGAGACTCTGAGTCAGCGGGGGAGCCCACGGGCGGAGCTTGTTCCGCACCACCTGGTAAGGGCGTCCCCATGGGTCCCAGTTCAGGGTCCCCAGCCACACATTGCGGGCCTCCAACTTGGCCCGCTTTATCTCCGTTCGGAGGGTGCGCCTTGCCGCTCTGTACCCTTCCTACAGCTCCGCCTCTCTGGCCTCCGCATCCGGCGGGCGGGTGCGGCGCCTGCGGAACCTGGTGTACCGGCGCTGCGCGGCGGTGCACGCCTCGCACAGAGCCGCAATCTCCGGCGACCACCAGTACACCTGGCGCCGAGCACGTCCTGGATACATTTATATGTGTTGTTGTTTCAAGATTGCTTGAAAAATGCGATATAGATATAACTATATCGCTGCTTACCATCAGGTGGGATCGCAGTCAAGCACTAGTTTATAACAATAAAAAAAATATATATATATATAGTACAGTAGGGCGCGTCTACACCATGTTCGCAATAAAACAAAATGTACCTACTAGCTACCATGGGCTAGCTAGCTATGCATGGTAATGCATGAGGTCATTTCTGCGCCCCTCCAGGGTCTACGCCCTGTGCCGGGGCACCGCTCGCACCGCCCTAGTTACGGCACTGCTTGTGTGTTATCTGGATGTAGAGAAGTAGACTCGATGAACACTCTCCCTAGAGTGGCAGCCCCAGCCTACCTGCAGGTACTCGACAACAACGTTGCCTTGCATACACACTCTAAACATTATCTACACTTGATTGATAATTACTTCATAACTTCTTTTCACACGTACTAACACTTTTAATAAAGCTGAAGTATTAATGTTTTTTTTGAACGCACTAATTTCGGGAACTAGTAGTTGGAATGGATAAAATATTATAAAGTTTGATAGCCCGTTCAGAAGTTTATATACCTAACACTTATCATAATACGCAGTAACCAAATGCTAATTATATTAAATGTTCAGATGGTCATCAAGGTAAACTCACTGGGTTAGGTCACTGCAATTAGCCGTTGTGGGAAACTTCTGACGGATTAAAAATAAATAATTTGAACCCAATTATGGTCCTCTTAAGTTGTTTTTAGGATAATTTAATAATGAAAACAAAAAACCAGAATGCTTCACTAAAAAAAGTAACGTCGAGCACGACACAGAGTGGATAAATGGAAGCGAGGCAAAGGCCCTACAGTGGGACACAACAGACTTATAATAAATTATTATTAATATCGCGTCAAGTAACTAGGAAGCCGTTTGTAGCAGATCTATAAGATTACAAGTGGTGATGGGAAGATACATACCTTTTGAAATGATCCAGCGTCTGCTTGGCCGTCTTCTCGACGCCCTCGTCGGTGCCCAGGTCGGCGACGATCGCCAGCGGCTTGACGCCCTTCTGCTTCTCGCACTTGGCCGCCACGGCGCGCAAGTTGGCTTCGTTCCTGCCCACCAGAGACAGCTTCGCGCCCAGCTTGGCGAACAGGAGAGCGGTGGACTCGCCTATGCCAGCACTCGCGCCAGTTACTAGCACCACTTTGTTAGTGAAATCCACATCCATGTTTAATTTTATTTATTCTATTTTATTTGCAGAAGAGTTGGCTCCTCTTTTCAATCACCTAAACGCTACCGTACTGACTGACGTTTAAAACAGAGTAGCTAAGCACTCGCTCGGTATTTATAGGCACTAATACATTACTGTAGTACTTGATAATAAGTAGGGAAGTAGTAGCAAGTCATGTCTATATAGTAGGTAGATATGGCAAGTCTACAGTCGAAAACAAATAAGATAGCAGGATACTATCAGCTTAAATTTTGATCTGTCGAGTTCAAGTGCCGATACCTGATTATCAGTGGCTACAGACTCGCCCTGGCTTGGCACGGGTACGAATTATATTGGCACTTTACATATAAGAGTTAGCGGATAAACAAACATGCGGATAACGCCCGTTGTTATTTTATTGGTAGGTAAAATAATTACAGTAGTACAGTACAGTACAGTAAAGGAGCTCGTAGCTTGATAATAACAGCCGCACGGGGTCGATCTTCAAGGTAAAGCAACGCTTGCCAAGGTTGGTTTGTAGCTAGACCATTTTTCCTTCGTGCCTCGGAAAGCACGTTATGACAGCCGTAAGGCCCGGCTGTTATTTATAAACCTTTGGCAGTCGTTACGGATAGTCAGAAGCCAGTAAACCTGATTCCAGTCTTGCCATGAAGTACCGTGTTACCCCAGTTAATGGGTTGTGAAGGTCTGGCAAACAGCCGCTCCTCAAAAAATACTGGTACCTATTCAGCTAAATTCGGCTTGACTGGAAGCCGACTACAATATAGTTGGGAAAAGGCTAGGCAGATGATGAATACAGTAACAGTGGCAGTAGACAGGTATCTAGGTACTGCCACTATTTACGATATGAAGGACTGATTTTTCAATAATCAGATTTTTGTTATTTAAAAAATAAAAAGAGTGCTTAACACGAAGACTTAAGAAGGGGTTGTACGAAAATGTATCTCGGATTGGCCGCTAAAATTAGCCCAAAGCCCCAAACATAATGTTGTGTATAAGTTTATCTAAAGTTTTGAATTTGCAGCGACCTTGCAGCGACCAATTAATATCTGCCTCGCATCGTTTCTTGTGTTGCTCTCAAAAATAAATCTAGGAGTTTTAATCCCGCACATGTACTAATCACTATTCCATGATTCCATCAACGTAATGTGTTAAGCATTGCAAACAATACTCATCACCATCATCTACCTAGCCTTTTCCCCAACTATATTGGAGTCGTCAAGCTGGATTTAGCTGAATACCAATATTTTACGAGGAGCGACTGCCTACCAGACCTCCACAACCCATTAAGGGTCCGTTCACACAGACCGGCTCGAAGAGCATCGGCGCGCATTTTTCTTTTCACACAGACCGGATCGTATACGCTTGGAGTTGGTCAGAGCGGAGCCGTCAACTATTTCATATAGACCGGCCGGAAGCGGATGCGCTCGGAACCGGTAGGATGTGTTCGCAGCCGATCTGATGCACTCGCAGCCGGTCTGATGCGCTCGCAGCCGGTCTGATGCTCTCGCAGCCGGTCTGATGCGCTCGGAGCCGGGTGGATACACTACAAAGGCAGTACCAGTGTTCCACGCAGTCCAAGTTTTGTTTCGACACGCACGCAATCGGAGCCGCTGCGCGATCGAGAAAGAGCAAGTTATCGGAGCCGATTGGCTGCGCGAGCGATAAAAAGCACGCAGTCGGAGCCGATCAGCTGCGCGAACGGGAAAGAGCAAGCAGTCGGAGCCAATCGGCTGGGCGAACGAAAAAAGGACGCGATCGGAGCCGGTCAGCTCCTCTTATTAATTCACACCGTTCAAGCATTTTTTATGACAAAAACAGTGCACATGCAAAAATAAACCTTACTACAAATACTTAAAACTGTTTTCAACGTGATAAAAATCAGCTCTCCTTTCCGAGCCGGTCTATGTGAACGGACCCTAACTGGGGTAACACGGTACTTCATGGCAAGACTGGATTCAGATTTACTGCCTTCTGACTATCCGTTACGACAGCCAAAGATCTACAAATGACAGCCGGGACCTACGGCTTAACGTAAACAATAGTAATGAAATAAAAACGTTTCGTACAATAATTTATTAAAAAAAAAAAAACAACCAAATCAAAAACTTATCACAGCTTCATTTAGTAACACATATGTATTATTTAGATACCGTATTTTTTAATTAGAGCCATTTTTCTGAATATGCCTTCGATCAACAAAGTACTACATTGATGGAAGAAATTCGCCAAATGCACCACAACTACTTGTTCTTGCGCGTGTCAAGGTCGCTGCTGGAGATGGTGAACTGGAAGCCTCCATCCACCACCACATTGGTGCCCGTGACGAGCCGGCTGTGCTCGCTGGCGATGAACACCACCATCCTCGCGATGTCATCCCCGACGCACACCTGCCCCATGGGGATGTGTGTGGAGCCGCCTTCCAGCCACTCCTGGTACTTGGTCTCCGAGATACCCGTTATGCGCTTCACGAAGTTTGTTTCCTGAGGAAAAGAAATATAAGATGACTTGACTTGAAGCTATTTTTGACGAATTGACCTATTTAGATCTAACTGAAGTGCAGCTAGATAAACTTAAGCAACTTCAAAACCTTTGTATTAGGTTCATATATATCTTGTTTGTTGTTCTTTTTTTCTGAAATCCGTATTGTTACGAACGTGAGTAATTAAATGCCGGTTTACTAGCAGATGACTTTATTAACCACAAAACAATGACAAATTAGTCCAATCAACAAATAACCAATCACTATAAACACTCAGAGTTCCGTTTAGTATCGCTTAGGTCGCTAGGTATCACTTCAAGCACTTAGGTAGTTCGCTCTGTATCGCTGACGAAATCAAACTAAACTGCTTCTAGCCGGGGACCCGTATTTATATGCGAAGTCATCGAAATTTCTCGATACCGACGTTTCAAGGACATTCTAGCACAAAATAGTCGCATCGGGAGGCCATAAATCATTATTATTACTCTCGTAAGTAGGTACTTCTCTACCACCTTACATGCAAATTTCGACTCTATTGCTAACACCGGAAGGTACAAATTCCCTTATCCACCCACATAACTACCTACTGAATGTTATCTAATAATAATAGCGTATGTCGGACTTTTCTGGAATTTGCCAGGCCTGAGTATGTACTCCTATTCTCGAAGCTTCGCACAGCAATGCGTTTTAATTATTTGATGCTACTCTTGGTTTCGTCGAAGATATAGCGTACTCAAGTTTCACGGCGTAACAGTATTAAGCTCAAGTGGCTGCCAATCCGTCTTCGCTGTACCTATATCTTTTCGTTGCTTCGTCGTCCTGTTTATTCAAACCCCCTCTTCTCAAATAACGTTTTAAGTTCCTTTATGACGCACATTTTAGAAACTTCTGATCATTGTATAAAGTGGTATTTAGAACCTCTTCTGGGGATAACAGTTTCTCAGCCTTTGAAGCCTCAAAGTGAGGAGGGGACTTCTACTAACCCTATTATAAGTACTCGTATACTAGACACTACCACCTAGGTACTTACCGTGAGTCCTGGGCTGACAGTGTTGACCCTGACGCCCTTGGGAGCCAGCTCGAGGGCCACCAGCCGAGTGAAGTGGTCCAGAGCAGCCTGCAACATGGACAGAGCAAACGATCAATATTTTATACGTACTTATTGTTGTTTTCATTTGCCCCTTCCATCCGATACATTATGCCTTAGTTATAGTTATAGTTTTGACTGATGCTGCCGCGCTTAAAAAATCGATAATCGTGTGAAAGATGTTTATGCCCCAAAATCTGTACTATCGTGTGTATTGCTGCGCCGCGGACTATCCACGTTTTGTGATACCCTTCCTTCGAGGCGAGACATTCTAAACTATTTTTCCATACGGCACGACATGTCCCACCTAGTGACCAGAACCGCGCAAAAAGTAGTTTAAGTACCCAGAAAACCCGTCCGTACCTACCAGTCCTGTTACTCGGAAAAAGTAAATTTCAAAATATTTGGCGAAAAAACTGTGTATCTGACCGCGTATCGTAGAACTCTATAGGCAGTTGGGGAAATTAGAAAACCAGGTGCTATTGTTCAACTGAGGAAAACTGGTCTATACCAGCAACCCACGATATTCTGAGCTCCCAAGCATCAGTTCTCACCTTGGCCATGCCATAGGGCAGAGCGCCCACACTGACTGCAGTTCCTACTATACTGGAGATGTTCACGATGTTGCCCTTGGTCTCGACCAGCGCCGGAGCCAGCAGCCTGGTGAGGTTGTACACGCCGCGCACGTCGATCCTGAACACATCGTCGAAGACCTTCATGTCCTATGTGGTCAGGATAGTCGCCCGGCAGCCAACGGCGGCGTTGTTGACCAGGACATCCAGTCTGGAAACAGTGAGAAAGAAGAGAAACTGAATATAAGTTCTTGGAAAAAAATTACACATGCTGCCGCATGTACCTAATAAGTAGTTATATTCTAAGCTTCGTGTCTATACCAGAAATGGTGAGCATGAGAATACTTATTGTTATATTATGCAGGTATTGTTACATTCATGTACCATCTATCTGACCAATTGACCATATTATGTAAACAAATCAACACATACAGTGAAAGCAAAATTTGGCATAAGGAGATATTTTAAGGATTCAGATAGGGTTTATTATGCAGAGGTGGATGAGCGGCGTAACGCGATCCGATCGCGTTCGCAACTCATTCATCCAAGGTAGTCTTGGTATCCGTGACGTGGGGGAAAAACTGCAAGAGTGTCGTCTGTGATGTTATGGCCACTTCATGCGCTGTCCTATGAAGTACATTGGTCGGAGCTATGCATGAATATGGCTGTCCTCGGGGTTAGGTCCCGTGGTCGCCCTCGCAAGCGCTGGCTGGACGTCGTCAAGTCCGACATGAGAGCCAATGGCCTGACTCAAAAGGATGTTGAAGATCAGGCAAAGTGGAAGAAGTTCAGTCGGAAGGCGGACCCTGGCAATAGCCGGGATTAACGCCAGGTGGAAGAAGAAGGAGATAGGACTCATAGGGTTCTATCGACTTATCGAATGCGGCTTGTTAAAATATAGAAACATTCCAGTTCCAATCTTTATTGTTAGGGTAGGCAAGTATTTAAGTCCTAATAATCTGATAACAAGACCTAAGTACTTGCTAAGCCTACTCCATAGCGTGCCTGCATGAAAACATGTCCTGAAGGTCTCATTATACTCGGCTCGTATCAATTGATTGTTATCTGGTAAACTCAACATGGCAATCAATACTTGCCTACTGATATCACAATGTTTTTACTATACGAGTGCACTCGATTAAACTCTTCTAGTTGAGACGACCTTCAGCGCCGCGAAAACAATGCTGTTATCACAACAACAACAGCAACAGCGTCTAATAGAATAATGCCTTCAGGAAGTTGTTGAGATTACGTCGCGCGTCGCTACTGCAGCGCGTCAATGTTTGCGTGCGCCTGTTGCTCAGGAGAGGAAGAGATAGCTGCACCAGCATCCTAAGAACTGTAGCGGAGAGCTCAAGCACTTCAATTGCAAAATTTCTTGTGAGATTCGTAATTGACACTAACACACTATGGATTTTTAAGAGTCTACAATAAAATATATCTAGGTATATCTACAAGGTTCGCTATGTAACACACTACACTATGCACTTGACTACCTACTAACTCTTCAACAGACAGACCTTGAATTTCTACCTAGGTCAGGAATTGTTTACATTTTACAGTTCTGAGGACGGGGTAAGATAAGGGTGGTTATAAGGAAGTATGGTTATAAAGGTGCTGTGTGGCGTTTTTTGGAAGAGGATACAGTGAGAAAGGGAGAAAATATCGATATGGCGGCTAATAGAGACATACCTTTAAGAAAATAAGACATGATATGGTAACGGCACTTCCACGCCTCGAATAAAAAAATAAAGAATGGGATAATCATTTGAAGGATGTAACGTAGGTGAAGGTGTGAGAGATGTAATCTTTCTTAACACCATGCTGGATGCAATCTGGTTGTTTTTATGTGAAATTGGCCGAAGAAAGAACCTGGCCGGTGCGAAACTTGCCCGGTTTAGTCTCCACAAAACACCTTACGGTGTTTCGTCGCTATGAATCAGTAAGTTTATTTTTACGTTCTTTATCTACAGATAGTAATAGAAGTAGCTAAATTACCTTTTGAAATGATCCAGCGTCTGCTTGGCCGTCTTCTCGACGCCCTCGTCGGTGCCCAGGTCGGCGACGATCGCCAGCGGCTTGACGCCCTTCTGCTTCTCGCACTTGGCCGCCACGGCGCGCAAGTTGGCTTCGTTCCTGCCCACCAGAGACAGCTTCGCGCCCAGCTTGGCGAACAGGAGAGCGGTGGACTCGCCTATGCCAATACTCGCGCCAGTTACTAGCACTACCTTGTTAGTAAAATCTAGATTCATGTTGGTATCTTTATACTGTTATTTCAATGAAAATGGTTGGTGTTGTATTCAATCGTTTGAACAATACTGCGTCTTTTAAGCTATTAAACATTGTTTAAATAGGTAGATACTAATTGCAACATGTTATGTAATGTTCGTACCTATCTAAGTACTTGTGTAATTTTTATTGATAGAGATATGACAATGTTATGGTAAACATCCATGTAGTACCCACTCCTATCAAGATCGGTGACTCTACACTCGAAGTTGTGGACGACTACGTCCACCTGAGACAGACGGTCCAGTTGAGGTTGGTCTAACTTCGAGAAAGAGATCAATCGTCGAATCCAACTCGGCTGGGCAGCGTTCAGGATGTTTTTACTATACGAGTGCACTCGACTAACTCTTCTAGATGAGACGACCTTCAGCGACGCGAAAACAATGCTGTTATCACAACAGCAACAGCGTCCAATAGAATAATGCCTTCAGGAAGTCGTTGAGACTACGTCGCTAAGACCAACACACCACTGTGTTTCAAGACAAAAGTCTATGACCAATGTGCGTTGCCAGTGATGATGACATACATAAGGATCCGAAACGTGGTCGCTCACAATAGGCCTCATCAGAAGGCTTAAAAACACCCAAAGATCAATTTAAGGACAGAAATGAAGATATCTTCAAGAGAACCAAGGTTACCGACATAGCCCGAAGAACCGACAAACTTAAGAGGCAGTGGGCAGGGCACATTGCTCGTAGAACGGATGGTCGATGGGGACGGAAGGATCTAGAGTGGCGGCCATTTACCATAAGACGCAGCGTTGGAAAGCCTTCCACAAGGTGGACCGACGACCTGGCGAGCATCGCGGGAATCCGATGGATGCGAAACGCACAGGACCGGCAAATCGGGTTTGATCTTTACCGGACGACGAGACACGACGACTAACCATTGCTCTTCGACTTCAAGACGCCGCGCGTAACGTACGGTAGCCCGGGGCATCTCCTGTGGTGGTGGCCAGTGGTGGCTGAGTAGTGTCCGTTACTTCACGGTTGCGGCCATCAGTCTTGTTCGCTAACATTACTGCTCCTCAGCCGATGAAGGCATCCCACTCCTAGCTCTGGACCAGACCGGGGGCCCGATACCAGGTCGGCCGCCCAAGTTTGGCACACATACGCCGAGATGTGACTGGGTACATTATCGATCTATAACTAGAATTTAGGCCACATTGGTTTCACATTAGAGATTAAAATGTTATCATATATTGGTAGGTATACAAAGAATTGGTGTTTGTTTTAGTAATGAGTATCAAACACTGCACTAATTCCCATTACACCGCCAGGGGTTTCCTCCAGGGTTGCCTTGGATCCGGAATGACAATATAAATGTTACCAGAACTGTTGATATTAGTAAAATTTACAACAATAAAACAGAATATACAGTTAAGAATAACTTTACTATGCAATTTTAAATACATAAAAGCTACAAAATATAATATAATACACAAAAATTTGATAAAAACTAAATAAAAAGCTTAGTATTACCATAAAATCAAAAATTCGATACTATATAATATTATGCCAAAGACAGATAGTTCAGTTCTTACAATCTCGTGAGAACAGTCACACATGCAGAGTTCCAACTTCGAACTCATTCATCAAATTATCGTTTATTTAATCAATTGATAGATAAATAAAAATAAGAAACATCCAACATGGATAAAAATAACGGCTGCTTGAAATATTTTCAAATAGTATAAAATAGAAAGTCAAATCAATGCCTTCTTTATAAAATTAAATTCATTATAATTTTATTATACCTATTTGTCACAAAACATTGGTATGTACTTGAAATATTAAACTAAAAATACGTAGGTATGTAAGTTCCCACATTTATTACAGAATGAACTATCTCCAGGGCGCCAGTCATGGATCATCTTGGATATACTTAACATACAATTCATTACAATATACAATGGCACTTTATAAAACAGAGATTTTGCACACAAATCTCATTTGTGTTCCAATATTATGTATTCTAATGAGAAAGCCAATTTAAATGCACGCTAGTTTTACAGGGATCTTCAACAAAATAGCAGTTTCACACGATTTTGCTGAGGGTGCATGTAGTGCAGGTCTGCACAAGGAATACAAGCTCGCTGCAACTATCAACTCAATTTTACACTGAAACTGAAACATTCTTCAAGCTTCCATGCTATTGAAACAAGCTTGCAGTCCGATTGCAGACTATCTACATACACCAATACTTTATTATTATCCTAAATAATAATAGTCTAAAAATGTTCATTGATAATGAAGATTATTTCAAAATGACAGCCCGGCTCCATCAGTGTGTTCAATAATTAATTACAATATCATGTATACAAGTATGCTGAATGCATTATTCTACTGTATGTCTGTATCATAAGTTAAATACAATTATCTAGATGCTAAAATGGACATACACGCCGATAATATACAAAGTGCAATAACATTACAGGCACTGAGCAAATTTATACAATCCTAGTCTCATCAAGCAATGGAAGTCCAACGAGGGCCGAGGAAGGATTACTATGAGCTTAATGATTAAATTAGAACAATTATCTACACTTGATCAAAATCTGCTCAATGTGACAAATTTTGAGGGCAATCAATAGGCCAATATTTAAAAATAGGTCATTACATCATCATTATTTGAAATTCATTCGGAATGTGTACATTTTTATACCTAATGAAATTGTAATTTGTTTTCCTTTATCTAATTTAATAGATTAAAATTGTCTATACATCTTTAATAAGAATCCTAACTTTCTTCAAGCCTAAACTGACAATCCAGTTTTTGTATAAAACTTTAATCAATTTTGTTCGGAGTTTCTTGTTGGTTCTTGTCCATAGGAAATAATCAAGTACATTATTTGAATGAAGTTTAAGATACAAAAACATAGATGTGTGTTTAAACTTGTGTTAGCGACATGTTTGGTAATGAGACTGAATGTGTCTATGATTAGTTTTTAGGAGTTTCTAATCTAATTTAATCAGTAAGTGATAAATGTTTTGTGTTTACTTGTGTTTCTTTACAACATGCTTTACTCTCTACCCCTGCACATCAAGTGTGTACTAGTGCACATTCAAAACATATCTAACAATATAATGTTACAAGTAAATCTGCAAGGAAGCCTGCAATAAGTCTTTATAGTTAAGCACAGAAGAACTTTCTCTGCTTTAGTGGTTCACTGTCATCGTCACTGTCAGAGAAGCAAGCAGCAAAACCACTCTTGTCTCTTAAAGAGTCTCTTTGTAAACTTGATTGTTTCTCCATGGCTTTCTTGGAACGTAAATGCCTTGTGATCCGTTTCTTCTTCTTCAGTTTGTCCCTCTGTTCCGTGCCGGTGCTGGCAACGTTCATGCTGACCATGGAACTGACCTGCTCTGTAGAATTGCTTAGAACCAAAACAGAGTTCTCAGGATGCCTCAGTGTCAGTCCAATGTTCCTGCCACTTCTGGTTCTAGACACTGCGGTAGCTTCAGGATTCTCTTTCCGATCAGAATTGTTGAAATCACTTGAATTTTTACTAATTTTTCTCCTTTTATCCGCTTGATTATCATCACCTGGGTTTTCTTCTACATCTATTATTGTATGGTTTCTGCTTCGCTTTGGATACCTTGACGTGGTGCTTTGTGTTTGAAATGACACATTTAAGTTGCCCTTGGCCCTGGTTCTGCTGCCATCTAGTTTAGTGTTGCCAACAGTCTCCTTTGAACTCTTATTAGTTTTAGCATCCATGAACTTGAGTAATGATGTGCTCTTGCTCACTTTGGGCGCCTTGTCAATACTCTTAGATATCAAGTTGATCACATTCTCTGACTCAGTGCTGCAGTTCAGCGCAGCTGACGGTTGTGTGCCTGTGTTCATAGACTTGTTGACACAGACCACCATTGTGTTGTCCTTTTGCACACTTTGCCGTGATTCTTTCACCAGATTCCTACTATTTTTACATCTTAATTTTCTAGGAGTTTTAGTTGACTGCAGTTTTGTAGACCTAATGTAGTTGGCTGTAAACCCAGACACATCACTGAGGTCCTCAAATTGTCCATTGATAACTTCAGTTTTGGATTTGTTAAGATAACTATTCTTCTTATTGTCCCCGCTCTGGTCCCCGCCCGCGAGTAACTCTGGAACCTTCCTTTGTTTGCTAGGTGATTTCAGTTCTATTTGACTATATTTATTACCATTCATAAGACTATTATTAAATATTTCAAAGGAACTATTCAGTTGGCTGTTGTTGTGGGTACTCTGCTGGGCCTGCCTCAGGCTCCTGCGAAGGTGCTGATGCACCTTGGGTGTTGATGTGATCACTTTATTTTTCTTGTGTAAAGTAGTTCTATTATTTCTCTGATTTTTTGATCTCTTTGATTTGCCTTGCACAGAAGTGTTTTTAATATTGAAGTCTAGGTCAGATCCTAGTGTGTCAGACTTACAACTACTCATCACAGCCTGTTTCTGCTTTTGGGATGTGTCAAAATATATGTTTTGCTGTTTGTCCACAGACCCCGAGTCATCTTCGAGCAGCGAAAGCTTCCTTTTTTTCTTCTTTTTAGGTGAAGGCACCTCAGCAGCACTGGGAACACTTTTAGGTTTACTTTTGGAACACTGTGCTTGCTCATTTTGTTTTTTGACATTGTCATAGTTCATCAGGCATGGTGCCCGCTTGGTACAAATCCAATAAGATATTTCATCCATGTTGCTCATAAAGGGAGCGTCAGCTGGCGGAGTCGGGGCGCCGGCGAGGCCCTGGTGAGCTGGCACCATAGCGCGGCGCAGTGCGAGCGCAGCAGGCACGCCAGCAGCAGCGCGCCCGGCCAGGCGCACGCGCGCGCCGCCGCCTCCGCGCTCGAGCTGCCCGCGCGGCCGTCCAGCACGAACTTCCCGTGCTGCGGGCTACAGCCAACTTTTTCCATTTTACACGTAACACTCACATTCCAAACCCCTGAAATACCAATATTTTTCTCGTCATTTATGTCCACGTAACGAACTTCAACCAAAGCCCAACATTCAGATAATTGTATACTCACTTTTTACGCTCTCGTTTCAAAAATGTAGTTCACGTAAATTCTCTCGTAACTTAGAAACTTATACTTCTGATTTATATTATGTATCGAAAAGAAAACCAAGCGGTATGGGGCTCAGCTATGTTACACAAGTTTTAACGGGCATTTCTTGATGGAACACTATTAGAAATCAACGTCAAACACAACAATACAATAATGTTTATCCTTTAGTCCAAACTCTGTCCGTTATGCAAGATATTGATACATATAAACTTAAATTTTTATTCCTCTTCTCACATCACCACAACAAAATAGTAAAGCAAAGCAATCGCGCTTGGAATTTTACCACAGACATCTTTCAGAAAATAACATGTCAAAAAATTCAACGAATCAGAAACCGCAATCGGGAAACGGTGTTCTGCAAGCGGAATAAAAATAAAGAAACAGAAACAATATGAACACACTTCAAATTGTCTATGATTACTGGTGATACCTACTACGGATAAAAAGGTAAGTATTATTTTGATTTAAAATAAAAGTCCAACACCACCACCGATCGCCATCACAACCAAAGAATATGTAAAGTTAACATTTTAATCACCTCAAGCAAGTTCGGTTTGATTAACAACAACCTCTTAGGTTGACCCGATAGTCTATGAGAGGACACTCATATTCAAATCAAAATACTTATATTTTATAAATATATTTTATAAAATATATTTTATTTATCAAAGTACATAATTTCAAAAAAAACGCGTTGTTGCGACCCAAGTAATATAGGATAGGAGCAGGAAGAACATTATTAGCTTATAACACGTATGAAGCTAGTAGAAGAAAATAAAACAATAACTAAACTAAATTTTATTTCATAAGGGCGGGCCAGACTGTTTTAAACAAGCTTTCAACAGGGGTCACCTTGGTGGGTAGTTTGTGGAGATCACGGTTGGTGTTTGCGTCCACACTGTTTACAACCAGGCTCCCACCTCAGTTTGTTGTCGATTCTTTTTTGGAAGCACGCGTTGCGATATGGCTCCTTATTTAACTAAACTTCAAAAAGTTGGCGTGGCATTAGCACCTGTGTGCGCAAGTGAGGACAATTTCCTTTAATTTTTCGGTAAAAATTTCCCACCCAACTTTTTTTTGGTCCATGTCCTTATACGTTTCTGAAGATAGGTCCTAAAGACAGGGCAGGTCCCTGTAGAGTTCTCTAAATTCACTAATAATTTATTTTTCCCGCGTAGACGCCATTTTCGTAAACACAGTTCGTAAATATTATGTGCGTAACGTGCGGACACAACGGTTGCTGCTGCGCAACTGCCCTTACGTGGTTTACAACAAGCGTTTACACTGTGGAATACGTGTTTACAACGGCGGCATCCACACGCGGTTGGCAACGCACGTCCGTCCACAGAGGTTGTTGAAGGTCAAACGAATTTTTGTTGCAAACAAGTGTTTACACTGTTGTAAACCGCCGGTGGAGATCGATGTGGAGGGCTTGTTTACAACAGTCTGGCCGGGGTTTTATAGTGTAGCATCAGCCTTATAAAGTACCCACTGTTGGGACTCAGGCCTGCTTTCTTCTAGGAGAAGGAATGGACCGTCATCCACCACGTAGGGCCAGTGGGAATTGCTATTTTATTCCTTCCTTAAAACTTAGGAACAAATAAAAAATGAATTATTTTTACGGAAACATTTTTTTAGCTTTTTACAAAAAAAAAGGATAGGTTAAAAAATTCATATCTAATCATAATTGAGTAGCGTAATAAACAAGCTTTCTTTCTTTATTTTATTTTTATTTTTTTTCTGTATAATTTCCCATTTTTGACCTCTCCTAACAATTGTTATTCTGTTCAATTGTAGGTATTTTTCAAAAAATAAATAAATTAGAAATAAAAAAATCCTCGATTATAGATTTAGCATCTATAGATGTATTTGTTTTATATTTATTTGAAATCTATGATCTAGAGTAAACAAATAAAGTTTAAATAATACTTTTATTTCTCAAACGAATCCTAGAAATACGGTTATTTCGTTACTCTAATTATGAGTAACAAAACGCTTAGTTTGACGTTACGTTATGTTTTCACCATGAGCACCCCACTCCAGTTTTTCGCGCCATATCGTGGTATTTTACTTGACTGTCACTTTGTGTCACACTTTGTTTTTGTGGAACATTATGGAAGGACGTTGTCTTTTTCTTGAATTAATGGAATGATGGAATCTAATGTTACCGCAACGATGTTATTGTGATTGTGCAGTGGAATAGGCTATGCGTGAAAATGAATGATGTACAGTGTTTGATCGATCGTCAGATTGGCATTTGTAAGTTGAACAAAATTAAAATATGTTTTATTTTAATTAATAACAGAACAAGGAATAATAATAATAAACGGTGGGTTATTGTAGATTGCCGGCTGAACTACGACAACATCTTGAAGCGGCTGGTGGTGGACAGAAAGGAATCTTTCTATGGGCTGCAGACTGCGAGCCCTCCGTCTAACTTCGACCAGGATCCTCCGATATTTGCGTGCCGATTCTCGGAGGCTCCCGGTTACGAGCACATTCTTGCACTCGCGAACGAGGATGGTAGAGTCGCTATTCAGGTAAGAATTCCATCTCTAATGCTGTAACCTTAGAAGCTAGCGAGTATTATCCTGACTTGTAATCTTACTTTGCTAATATTATTGAATAGCTTTGTACACACGAGATCTGAGTGACTATATAGCTTGCTATTTTATTAACACAATCTGGCCACTCCAGCTCGAAAAACTAGTCTTGTTTTACCTAGGCAATGTACCTTCTATTCCACATGTATGGTGCTTATTACTCATTCATGCTTAAATGGTTGAATGGATATTGGATTGTCATTCAGGCTGGTATCTGCATCTGCATGTCTGAGGTGCGTATTTTGCGTACGGGTGTGACAAATATTTAATTAGATTCACCCCAAATCCTCTAGGTAGCCCATTAGCACCTTGGTGTTACTGACCATTTTGTGGAGGCCTATACTTAACTCTGTAGTTGTCACCACTTGCAAGACAGCCAAGCTGTCCAAGAGTATGTGTGTTGAGGGTTAACTATCCAGGTTGCGATGGCTAAGGCTACCAGAGAAATGCCCAAGTTACCAGATTGGGACACTGTGTTGTGGACCCTCTCAGTTGAATGGATTCATATGAAAGTCGGCACACATGTAAACCATGTCCAGTAATAGTATGAAGCTAATGACAGAAGAACAGTTCATCTCCTCTCACTCAAACTATAGAGTGTTGGGGACAAATGAGAATCTATGTTATGTCTTGGTCAGATAAATGAATAAAGCAATGCTATAATTATTCTGCTGTATAACCTATCACATACCCGCTAAACGAGACACAATAGTAAAATAATAACAGCGCGGTCTCATAGGACCGGTCAGGGATTCATGAATTAAAATATCAATTCCAAAAAATATATAGTCACAAAATACAGACCATACTGATAATATTATCAGACAGGTATTGCCTGTTCTCTGACACTAAATGAACTTAATGAACACCAACACCAATATAATTGCATGTTTGAATTAAGAGACACCTGTAAAATGGACAACATTTTTTATTGTTGTTGATTTCACCTATCTACTATTTAGGGCAATGTTCACCGACACCAAATCGACTGTTTTAATATTAAAGCGGCTGTTTTAGCAATATTTCCTGTTCCTTATCGTCGGTTATTGACGTTAATCAGATGGTTATCTTAAACTTATGTCGGTGCACATGGTCCTTAATAGAAATCAATTTGTGTCAACATCAGCAAAGTAATTCCATATTGAACTTACTTTCGGCTTGACTATCAAATACTGTCATCTCAGTGACACTGTACAACACAATCACATTCCTCTGATAAAACAAAACACACTGCCTCCCACTGATCCCTACCAATACCGACATGCATCAAAACAACAAAAATTAATGAAAATTCATGCAGATCGCGTGAAGTGTTTCGAACTTTCGACAAGTCTGAACCTGTTTGTCTAGGCACGCGGGTCGGTAAAATCTCCGCTTCAAATCAATCGGAACCGAAGCCGGAACTCCGAACATCTCTTATACATAATTAAATACATTTGCCTATACATATAATATTAGTGTGACACCATAATTGTATGTTGTACATGGTGATGAGATGTCAGTATTCCACGGTATTTAAACTTAAACTTAACACTTGCGGTTACAGGATACAACCAACGTAAAAACTGCTAGCAAATTGCAAGGGTTCCAATGCCACAACAATGCTGTCTTCGACCTGGCGTGGCAGCCTCAGCACATGAACTTTGTTACTGTGTCCGGTAAGTGAGAAACCAACATAGTTTTGTTACCATTTTATTCAGCATCTGTAGGAAAAAATTTAGCAAAGGGGCATAAAATTACAGGTCATGTTTAACATTATACTATACATGTTAATTAATATTATTTTCCCACAAAACTTTTACAAATTATGTGCATACTAAAATAGTTATATTAGGTAGCTGCAATGTTGCAGTGATAATTCAATGTTTATTTCTGTTACAACAGCACGTTTTTTTGGTGTACTGCAGCTGTATGAAACTAAAGTGTTGCTGCTACTTACAAGCTGGATACTTTTGTCTAATATTCGGCGTCAATTTTCAGGTGACCACACAGCATGTCTTTGGGATGTGGGGGATGGTGATCCCAGAAGGGTTCTAGTCTTCTCAAGTCACACGCGATCTGTGAAGACTGCCGTGTTCCGGCCCCATGAGCCGTCGGTGTTCGCCACGGGCGCCCGCGACGGACACATCCTGGTGTGGGACATACGGGCCAACAGCCAGCCCTGCCTGGTGCTCAAGCCGGACAACTGCCTCATGAACTGCCACTCGAGCTTCAACCCCAAGACGCCCGGCTCGCACGGCAAGCGCGCGCGCATCGACACGCACCGCGCCACCAGCATCACCGGCCTCGTGTTCCAGGACGACGACACGCTCATCTCGTGCGGCGAGTGCGACGGCAACATCAAGGTGTGGGACCTGCGCAAGAACTACAACATCTACAAGAGGGAACCGCTGCCCAAGCACTCCATCCCCTACTGCGGCAGCTCCACCAAGAACGGATACACCAACTTGATCGTAGACGACGCTAGGGTCAGACTGTACGCGAGTTGCATGGACAACGTCATCTATTGTTTCAACATATCGACGTACAACGCGATGCCGGAGCAGCGCTACGTGGGGCACGAGAACAGCACGTTCTACATCAAGACGTGCCTCAGCCCCGACAGCATGTACCTGGTGAGCGGCAGCAGCGACAAGAACGCGTACGTGTGGAACGTGAAGTACTCGACGCCCGTGGTGCGGCTGGAGGGCCACTGGGCCGAGGTGACGTGCGCCGCCTGGTGCGCCTGCCCCGGCCTCAAGCTCGTCACGTGCAGCGACGATGCGCGCCACAAGATCTGGCGCGTGGGCCGCGAGGACAGCGAGCTGCCGCGCGTGCCGCGCGAGGACGGCGAGCGGCCGGACGGCGAGCTGCGCGGCCGCGCCGAGCTGGTGCCGCGCGCCGACGTGTGCCTGCCGCAGTGGGGCGCGCTGGACAAGACGCCCAACTCGCTCAAGCGCAAGCTGGTCACCACGCCCGGCTCCTACAGCGCCAAGCGGATGTGCCCGCAACCCAGTGCGTCCCTCAGAAAAACAAAGCGATGCCTCACAGATCTGATGAATGCTTCCAAAGATGCTGACGAAGCAGAAATGTCAATAAAAAGACTGAGATTAGACACTCTACCTGAAGAAAATGAACCAAAGTTGCTGCCAGTAGGAATAAAACGTCACGGAGACTGTCTCGAAGAGAGTCCGCCTAGGAAGTTCCGAGAGAAAGAATGCACCGACTGGGGCTACATGCCCAGAGCGGGCTCCTCGTTCATGACGCCCACCAAGAATTACGAAAGTAAAAACTGTAAAATGTTATCACCGAAAGGCATGAAGCCGCTGTCTCCAACGACGTCACACAACAGGTCTCCCGTGCAGGTGTCGCCCAGCAAGCTGAGGACCATCACGTTCAGCACGCCCACCAAGAACTTGCCGAACTTCGTGCTGGACGGCGAGGCGCCGCACCTGCGCGTCATGTCGCCCGTCAAGAAGAAGGACTGCGCCACGGACTGGCTCACGCGCATGAGCCGCGAGCGCCGCAAGTGCGACGAGCTGGGCGACACGCGGGCCGCCGCGCCGCTCAGCCCCAAGGAGAACGTGCCCGCGCGCAGGACGTCGCTGTCGGACAGAGCGCCCGCCTCGGACAGAACTCCCAAGTCTAGCAAAAAAAGTAGAACATTACTGAAATATTTTAATGTCACTGTCAAAGAGAAATAGTCATAGTGAAGTAGTTGAAATGAACTGATGTGTTGTATGCTAGTGTGTTTTGTTGTAAGTGTAAGTGAGGTCACAGCTCATATTTATATGTGATGAATTTAATACATTACTTTTAAAAGTTTCGCTTACAAATTTTATTTAACTGTAAAGTAAATGATTTGATTCTGTGTACTTCCAAATTGTGTATTAGACATCATTGATACTGTTCCTATCATAATGTAGACGATATAATCTTATTTAGAGAATTTTAGTATAGTGAGGAAGATACAAAAGTTTTATTTTTGGATAATGTTTTTGACAACAATGGTACAAATCAATGTTTTAATCTTTGACTACAATAGAACTTATTCCGTGAGATGTTTGTTTATAATTATTATTAAGTTTCGGCTTGGTTGTTTCCAATCATCACCATCATCAGCCAGTAGGTGATGACAGATGCTACAGAAATTTCTTTGTATTACTTACTCATAATTTATTGCATTTACAATATTATTGATTTCGTTAAATAAATCAATAATACTATTCTATTTTGTTTCATTTTCCATTATTTTACAAAATCAGTCCTAAAAATGATTTTCTGAATAATCTTTGGCGGAGTATGGTACTTTATTAGTGTTAGCTTCACTGCACTAACTATAGACATTACACTGTTGGAAGTGGTCGACAGAAGTAGCCAAACATTTTTGCCATTCTTTGCCGAAGGGCTTGTCCATGGCGAATTCGTCGCTATTCTCTCGTGCGAATTACGCGCGATCATTCAACAACACTGTATCAAAATTTTGGCGCTCCATTTTTCCCGATACGTCCACTCGGCTTACAGTTGAAAGTACCTACTCTGTGCACTCGGCCGGAGTTCGCGCGTTTAACTGGACGCAACAAGGGGTTCCTTACTACCTTCTCGACTCTTTGAGGGTCTGGCGTAGTGCACGCGATTTACGCGCGTATTTTGTGCGATGCTTGTGGACGCGATGTATTTGTGCCTAGTATCTCACTAGCGCGCTTCTTCTGGACAAGGTCGAAATATCGTTTACAAGGGAGGACCCTACGTGCTGGGAAACTAAACAAAATAGGTAGAAAGGCACTTTAATCCTAGACTTTTTAATGTCCCTAAGGATTGAGGAGCCACATCAGATTTTTTAAATCTGATCTCACCATTATTTAGCAGCAGTGTAGATTATTTTGCAGCACGAATTCTAGATTTAGCAGCAAAATATATCACTAGTTATTTTAATGCAAAGGTGGCTCCTCAATCTAAACGTCTGGATTGAGGAGCCACCTGAAAACTCGTTAAGTTATGGATGCACATTTATGAAAATTTAGCAGCTATTTAGCACATAACCGTCTAAAAATTTCGCTTTTGTAGCACTAAAATGAAAGAAAATACAATACTTTTAATATGGCTCCTCAATCTAAACGGTGGGTTGCAATCAAGAGGTGAATTTCTATTGGATGTGAGCGATCAATTAATATATTCGACATTGATCATTTAGCAGGTGTAGTGTTTGTTTCTGCAGTATAGGAATAAAATAGTAAAACAGATAGAATAAAATAGTAGAACACATTTTCTTTGGCTCCTCAATCCTGACGTTCTAATTATATATGTTTGACTGTAGCCACCTGAAATCTCAACGGAATCTAAAGCCAGATATACTAACATTTAGCAGAAATTTCTGCTAAATATACCAGCACAATTCAGCAATGTATATGCTTTAGATTCTGAAAAAAACATCATTAACTATTTTCTTGTAAATTCAGTGTGTAGGGTGACCACATTTTGGGGGTACCTACAAATTAATATTTCACTTACGTACGTGCATACACACAATAATATTTATTTAGTAAAGGTTGACAGGATATAATGGAACAATAAAATGCGTTTGTTTCACCGCAGTGCTTGCTCCGTGAATGCGTTTATTCCACCGTACGGTAGAATATACGCACCACATTCCACCAAAAGTGCTAGGCCCAATTCTTTTTCGCAGCCTATGTACTCCTTATAACATCCCAACTAGCAAAAAGTGGTTTTTAAACTATCTCCAGGAGAACATTTCCTTAGGACTATATGAGACTTATATCCGCATATAAGTCCGGAAAAGGGCCCACTTTATAAGTAAACTTTTACTTATATCGTATTTATAGTAGACCGCTTCAATGTCGTTAACGCCTATATTGTTCCTGTAATAGAATTACGTCAATGCAATTAGTCCTGCAAATGCCAATATAAGTAAATTATAGGAAAATTTGAGATGAATACGCGCCCCGCAATGCTTCTTTAAGCTCACATTTAGTGAACAGTCGTATTGTGTTCTGTCGGTCCAGGAATTGTTTAAACTGTTTGAATAAGTGTAAATATTACTTAAGTTTAAGTTATTAATAATAAATGTCAACCATAGTAGAAAATCCAAAGCTTATAGTTTTTAGTCTGGGGTATATTTGTAGGGGAATTTGAATTTTCTGATAATTCTATCATGGTTTTAATTAAAATTTTAAAGCGCTTCTTGTAATTTACTTATTTACATTTTAATATTTAATATTTTATTATGAAAATATCACGAACAGTTACCATTTTTTCGGTGAGCATTGCCAAGTGTGACTTAGCGCCAATATAAGTAATATTGGTTCTATATTGGCGAGTGTTAAAACCGAAAAAAAATCGCCATATTGTTAAACTAAAACTATATAAAGTTATTAGAAACTGTATAAAGCGTGTTTTAGCCTATATTGGTCATTTCAAGCAAAAGTGACCTTATAAGAGTTTTGACCAGGATTGTTTGAGATTACTTAGACTATAACACTACTATGGAATCCCACATAAGTGTATCTAAGCTTATAATGGCATGCGATAAATCTATATAGAGAACATTTTATCCTACTGCGTGCTGTTATATTCTTAGTGATTTTATTAACTTTGAAACGGGGATATAAAATACACTTCTAAGGTAATGTAAAACTAGACATGAAATATAAATGCTTTTCAGTAGTTTAACTTGAATTTACTTATATTGGCCATTAAAAATAGCTTATATGAGGTTATAAGTATAAATAACAAGATTGATTGCGCCTCAGTGTATATATTCCTGGTAGATGCTCCTCGAGGAGTCTTAAGATTTAAATGCTCCTAAGATGTTATCTTATAGGCGCATATAAGTCTGAGTTACCAGATTAATTACTCCCGAGTGCAATTAGTATTGTTCCTAGCTTTTATAGGAGTCTTAATCCAGTAGTGGCCACGAAATATGATCCTATATACCGATATAAGTTCAAATTATAGGATTAATCGTACTGAAGTAAAAACGGCATTCATTAATGCTGTTAAAAGCGCAGTAGCAAATACTAAAACCATCATCGGAGCTATATAAGTCCACATAGCATTATAAAATTACATTCCAGGACTACTTTGCTAGTTGGGATATCAGCTATGTTTCCATCAACATCAGTCCAGCCGTTTCGGAAATTAGCTGGAACAGGCGGAGACTTTCATATTACAAAGACGCTGCATTTAATTCTTCAGACGTTTTTTTTATATGTAGATAAACAAATTAAAGAAAACCATTAAAATCCTTAAATTATTTAAACCGGTAAGTTAATATTTGCAACTTGAACAAAAAAGAAAGTACTTTTGATAAAAAATAATAATTAAAACTCTGTTCTAAGTTTTATAAATTACATCAGTCTAGTAAAAAAATATAAACAAACTAACACAAAGTTGGTACCCTGAAACATGAGTGCGACAGAACAGGCTAACAAAAAAAAAACACCATTGTTGACATTTTATTTTAAACCTTATTACATACAATTAGATTTAATTTTGGAATAAATAATTTTGAACACATTTAAAAATGAGGTTTGAATTTCGAATGTCATTTTTAAATTGACTGATTCTACTTACTATCTAAATATAGAAGGTCTTAAATACAAATATAACGCAAACGATATTAAAGTTTATAATTGTTCCATAAGATTTATAATTAAGTAACAGAAGTTAATATTGTTATTTTATTTTTTATATAGGTAAATGTTTACGTTCAGCATTTTGGTCCATATATGCGACATGATTTTGTTCTTAATCCTTAATGTACGAAATAAATAATTAACTTGGATTTCTTATAAAGGGTGTAAAAAGACCCTTAACGAAAACGAAAACCCCATATTCTTCTCATAACTGGGATACTGTTTTTCTTCTAGGACATACCTGGGAATTCACTGGTTCTGGAGATATTGAAGGTCAAAGTCAAAAAATTTTGATCGTTTTTATTTCAAAATTGTATTCCAAGTATCATTAGTAAACTTTCTTCCGAACAAACATTATCAAAATTATCAATTTTTCATACCAAATTACGCATTTGAAGTTAGAAAAATGCAACGAAAACTAAACACAACGAGCGCCTCACACACACAAGCGTACGGTCGGTTCAATGACCAAGCGCGAGCGGCCGAACGCTCAGCTGATCGAAGTTATTATTAATTAATTATTTTTTAAAGATGAAAAAAAAAGTTTTTTCCCAGCAATATTTTTTGGTCTAAGTTACTCAATTAAATGTACAGAATGTGTAGTTATCGGCTTTGTGATCGGTCTTTTTACACCCTGTATTATAAAGTTAATCATCATATTTCTGTCATCATAATTAAATTATGGGGATAATAATATCGTGCAGTGACTGATAATTAAGTGCAGTTTGATAGAGTGCGATTAATGAAAGCGCGACCTGGAGTTTTTTTTTTTCAATTTAATTGGCAACATTATTCAGCCGCTCTTGGCGGATTGACTTTGGTTTTGTGTCAGATTTGAAATATTATTGTGTGTACAGTTCGTCCGCTATAAGTTGGCGAGTGTGAAGTTAGACTCTGCGAATTTTGGCACTTGAAATATCGTACAAATATAAAGGTTTTAAAAAAATAAATGCAATTTGCAGTTCTTATTGCTGTTAAAAACAGTTATTGACATTATTTTTTTTTAAACCTTTATTTTTGTACTATATTTCAAGCGCCAAAATTCGCAGAGCCTAACTTCACACTCGCCAACTTATAACGGACGAATTGTATGCACGTACGTAAGTGAAATATTAATTTGTAGGTACCCCCAAAATGTGGTCACCCTACACACTGAATTTACAAGAAAATAGTTAATGATGGTTTTTTCAGAATCTAAAGCATATACATTGCTGAATTGTGCTGGTATATTTAGCAGAAATTTCTGCTAAATGTTAGTATATCTGGCTTTAGATTCCGTTGAGATTTCAGGTGGCTACAGTCAAACATATATAATTAGAACGTCAGGATTGAGGAGCCAAAGAAAATGTGTTCTACTATTTTATTTTATCTGTTTTACTATTTTATTCCTATACTGCAAAAACAAACACTACACCTGCTAAATGATCAATGTCCAATATATTAATTGATCGCTCACATCCAATAGAAATTCGCCTCTTGATTGAAACCCACCGTTTAGATTGAGGAGCCATATTAAAAGTATTGTATTTTCTTTCATTTTAGTGCTACAGAAGCAAAATTTTTAGACAGTTATGTGCTAAATAGCTGCTAAATGCTGCTAAATTTTCATAAATATTCATCCATTACTTAACGAGTTTTCAGGTGGCTCCTCAATCCAGACGTTTAGATTGAGGAGCCACCTTTGCATTAAAATAACTAGTGATATATTTTGCTGCTAAATCTAGAATTCGTGCTGCAAAATAATCTACACTGCTGCTAAATAATGGTGAGATCAGATTTAAAAAATCTGATGTGGCTCCTCAATCCTTACGGACATGACTTTTTAAAGCGGGATATACACTCGAAAGTCTCTGCTTCTCCGCGCAGCTCAGCTGCTGTCAGCCTAAGTCAGTGGACAATTAAAAAAAAGACTAAGTGAAGAATGTCTGACTGCATATCACCCAGAAAATGGTACCAAACTGACCATACCTGACTGACAAGTCCATCTATAGTTGACCGCGGAACAGTTTAATTGGATGTATGACTAATAGCAGGCTGATGTGTTTTCTGATCAATGCAGAATGATGATGCAAATGAACTTACATGAACAAGATGAGCGCTTCAGGATCTACAGAAGGTCTTAAGGGTAATTTTAACAATGCTGCATAAGGAAACGTGTTGCTTTTGGAGACGTTTTGGGGTGGCATAATGTTGGACACTAAAATTGATATAGTATTCATTACTGGGCCGATATTGAAAGGGTTGTAGGTAGGGAATGCAATCCGGACTATCCTTAATCCGAAAAATCCGGATATCCGCACATTTTTACTCGACTTGTAAATCCGGATTTGAAAATCAAATCCGCGGATTTTCCGAATAATAAGAAATTTTATATTTTTAGTTTAGCACTAGCTTTTGCCCGTGGCTTCACCCGCGTGGAAGACGGATAACCAAGTCATCATCTGCCTAGCCTTTTTACCAACTAGATTAGGGGCGGCTTCCAGTCAAGCCGGATTTAGCTGAATACCAGTATTTTACGAGGAGCGGCTGCCTACCAGACCTCCACACGGATAACCAAGTAAATTCAGAAAAAAAATATAGTAACGTGGGTCCAATATAATTCGTGGTCTACCCGTATGACAAGTTGCAATGCATGCATGCCCAAAAAAGACTGAATGTCTTTTAACCTATCACATACCCGCAAAACGAGACACAATAGTAAAACAATAACAGCGCGGTCTCATAGGACCGGTCGGGGATTCATAAATTAAGACGCCAAGTGTCATCATGCTGACAGAAAAAAGTATGAACTAATTACCAACCCTACTACATTCTTTGGGCACGCCATAATTATGGCTATGTCCCCTCTTTGAGAAGTGGTTGGAAAGACGTCACTGCATCCTCACCTTCCACATGACACAGGTCCTCACCGGAAGTAGTAAGTTCGAGGGGTTCTGCGCCGAATTTGTGCGAAAGAAACGCCCAGGTGTCATTATTGTGCGGATCGATCGCCTGGAGGACACGGTGGAGCTTATGGTTAAGGTGTAACGTTTGACTGTCCTGTCGGACGAACACTAGGTTCGTAAGGGCGAATGCTGACGGTGGGTACTGGGCTCGAACTAGAGGTCAAGCAAATAGTGCTATTGGGTTTTAAAATACGACGGATGTGCATTCCGTAGTTGTAGGTCCGAGAATAGGTATGTGAAGCAGCTGGGGTGGCTCTGGCTTATGGTTGATTTTGTTTTTCTTAATGCACGACAGCAGATCTGATGCAGCTACCAGATCACATATCGCTAGTAGCGTTTGTGACTACGTTACGAAGACGTTGGAATCATCACGATAGAGAGGCCAGCTCGTAGTTCTGATCTTAATCTGATTCAGCGTATCTGAAATGACCTTCAAAGAAGAATTAGAGCAAACAAACCTGGGTCTACGAGACTCCAAGAGCTTCAATTTGTCATAGTCGAGGAGTGGAACCTTATACCTTAAGATTCCATGGTAAAATGAATACGGTCCGTGAAAAATCGATTAACAGCTGTAATTAAAGCTAAGGCCGCTAAAGGATGATTCACGCTACACCGTGTCTCGACCGGGCCGTGCCCCGGCACGGTCTAACATTAATGATATACTTTTGTATGAAGTAATTCATGCCTGACCGTGGCTCGGCCGTGCCCTTACCGTGCGCCGCCGGGACTCGGCCGGGGCACGGCGGTGTAATGTCGGTGGATATTGTTTCCCGGCCGGGGCACGGCCCGGTCGCGACACGGTGGAGCGTGAATCATCCTTAACCCACTGACGTTTTACGAGCGTCGTTGACGCAGACGTGACGTCAACGTCGCGTCTGCGTGACGTGACAAGCATTAACGTCCGCTGAACGCGATATCAACGTCGCGTTTGCGCAAAGTTAACGTAGCGTTTTTTGGCAATAGTATCATGTGGGCGACGTTAACGTATACTCTCATTTGGTAATTTTACCCGGACGTTGGATGTTGTGCTCTAAAACTTTACGGTCTAAGACAGTGAATTTTCTTTTCAGAAAATCCTAGCGGGCACCAGCCCTACGGCCAGTAGAACTGATATCTCTTTTAGGAGCACGTTGAACGCTACGCGCTATCGGAGTTTGGCTCGGGTCCGGCCCGAGTGCTTCGCAAGCGGAGATTCATTCACTTTCGAAAGTGAAAAAGTAAAACAGATTTTTAATAAGTACCTATTTTTTTCTATACTTCAAAATGTTAATATGACATACCAAAGGAAGTATAATGCTAGAAAAATCCTGTACGATTGGATATGGTATCAAAATCTAATTCGAGTATAATTTCCGGTTTGGCCTGCCCGTGCGGCGGCAGCGCAGTGCGCAGGTCGCGCGTCCTGGCGGCGCGGCCGTACTGCGTCAGCAGCGACGCCGTCGAGCTGGACGCCGGCGAGTTGAGGTGTCCGCGCGACGCACGCGGCGACGCCGGCGTGCAGGCCGCCGCGCTCAGCTGCGAGCACGACGGCTGGCTCCTGTGCACGCCACTCTGCCACGCCTCACACTCGCCGTCTGCTAAGTTCAAGTCTGTCCGCGAGTACGTGCGAGCCGGCGAGTGCCGCCTCTCGTTCTGCACACACACCTCCTGGTACAGCTTCACAAACGATATGGTAGGCTCGTTAGAGATGGGCGGCCCCTGAGGGATCGGGGCCAGTTTGGGCTGCGCTTTCTTTGACTTCTTCGTGTTTGTAAATTTTGGCTCCGGTTGTGTTTTTCTCAGAACTCTTCGCATAACTATTAGAGAGTCCATTTCATATGGAGGGATGTTTATATTGATTTAAACGTCATTTCTAGAAACATTTTGACTGCTTTGACAATTAACTTTGACTTTTATGAATGCTGCAATTTTTTATACGCTTGGAAAGCGTCTGTTCATAGAAATAATACCTACTACTTACATGCCAACCAAGTAGGTTTATCAAAAGATCATCATCATCATCATCATCTCAGCCGAAAGACGTCCACTGCTGGACATAGGCCTCCCCCAAGCGTCGCCACAGCGACCGGTCCTGCGCGTCTCGCATAAAGATCAATAGCCATCAAACATTTTAATGACGCAGACACAGCTTTCTGAAATTGACCTGTCAGGAAATACGGCAGCCTCCCGCTGCGACCTGTGCTAGGAACACTATTTAGGTGGGTAGGTAAACAAAGAAACACTGGCAGTCAGTGGTCACTTAGAAGTACATGAACACAGGAATCGCGAGTAGGTGGGTCGTTGAATAGACTAATGTTTAGTTATCTAGCCAAGGGCGTCGCCAGTTTATGACAAAGGGGGGGGGGCAATAGGGCAATATTATATGGATTATAAAAAATATGAACGCCGAGAGTATGAAGCATTACACTTTGGAAGTCTTTGCCTCGATGACGATTTTTTTTTCAACTGGAGAATCATCAGAATGACTTCTCCTGCTCTAGGGCGGAGCGGGAGGGCGTGGCAGACTCTTACTGACTAAACCCCGCCTCGTTCCTTCGTTGCCTTCAATTTTGGAGGACACGGGGGGCTCACCTTTCGGAATTTCCATGTTCCCCAGAGGCTGCGGCCCTACCGGGCCCCTACAGTTTGCTGACATCTCCTTGAGGCGCGCGTAAAACAGAACGCGCCTTTGACGACTGGGCTTGATCCAGGTTATTACCGGACTGCCGGATGGCGAGCTACCCAGTGCTCGCCGTCCGCAAGCCCGCGCCTACGGTGGTCGGAAACTGGGATCGGGATCTCTGAGGGCCGTCAGAAGGAGGCGTCAGCCCGCCACCCCTCCTCGCTCCGGACCATGGCCTGTACCAGGGCCCGCCGCTAGAAGTCGCCACCGCCGATAGCCTCCATGGAGACACGGCGGTACTCCACCCAAGTGGGGCACGCCTCTACCCTGTGCTCTACCGTGTCCTCCGGGCGGTCCATACAGTGGCGACACCCGGGCGTCCTTTCCTCCTTGATCCGATGCAGGAACCTCCCAAACTTACCGTGTCCGGTGAGGACATGCGTCATACGGAACGAGAGGTAGCCGTGACCTCTTTCCAACCACTCCTCGGGGGACTTACCGCCGCAATGATGGCGTGTCCAGCACTGGGTTACGATAGTCGCAGTCACCATGCCACCCTGAGATCCCGCCGGAACTCTGTCCGCCATACCGCGACTTGTCGCGGCAGCGGAGCTCCGCCCCGGTGTTGCTTCTCCACGCGCAAATCGGGCATGCGTGCAAGGACTGTAGCCTCCAGATACTACGGCGGCAGGCCAGCAAAGAGGCTCGCCGCTTCGCGGGAGATCGTGCGGTATCCCCGCACCATCCGGATGGCCATGACTCTCTGGCAAGCATTCAGTTTGGCCGCCGGTCGCTTACCCAGCGATGGCACCCAAACCGGCGCTCCGTAAAGGGCCATGAACCGAACGATCCCCACGTAGAGCCTCCGGCAGGGGACGTCTGGACCCCCTAGGTTAGGCAGGTGCCGCTTCAGAGCAGCCTGGGGCTGCTCTGAAGCGGCACCTGCCTAACCTATGTTGTCCAGTTTGCCACCTTGAGTCTCAATTGCTGGATTCTGTCTACGACTGTTACAACCCCGCGTGTCGCTTTTTCGGCCGCAGTCTGGTACGACTCTCCCTGGGCCAGGACCAGCGTGTCGTCTGCGTAGCAGACCACGCTGACCCCGTCGGGGAGGTCGCCGCGCAGCACGTAGTCGAATCGCATCCGATGTTCCACAGGGGCAGTCCTAGTATCCCTGCAGAACACCGTACGACATCTTCACTTTCCCTGGTGACCGGGGTAGGTGATGAACCTATCCGACAGGTAGGCCTCGATCACGCGACTTAGGTAGGCGGGTACCTCATGTTGCCGAAGTACCGTCTCGGAGAGCAACTCCAGGGACTTCAAGGGAGGTGATAATTGAATCTAAGTGTAGTATTACTAAAGATCTCTTCCAGTATTTTGAAGGGTTTTTGAGTGTAGTAGGGTAGTGTAAGGTAGGTAGGATAGGATAGGTAGGGTAGTCATTTGACGGGAGCGAAGCCGCGGGCAAAAGCTAGTTAGAAATAAAACAAATTCACTACTCAACTCAGATTGGTACTCTTTTTTTAGAACCTCCTTATAAGACCTTTTCCTCTGTAATCGCATTTTTTATTCTTTGTTTTTGTTAGTGGCCAGTTTGATTTTTGAATAAATTTGCCTAATGCACGTACATTTTAATTTACTAAACGAGTTTTTATTTTCAAAATAATAGTGTTTGACGTTCTAAATTCAAAATATCTCATTATTCCCTAGAGATCGGCCATACTGCATTATCTCTCTAGGTAGTAATGGCTTAGTCTAAGTGATGGTTATATGACACATAATAGGGCATTATCGAGCAGGTGGTGTAAAAAATTGGTATTCGACATGTAGACCTGTTTACCGCATTGCATTTGCAAAAAACGTTCTGTGGGTGAACCGTTAAACGGCGAAACGAATGTCGGAGAAATGTTTCAGAATCCAAACGCCTACTTCCGAAATTGAAAGCCATATTGCAATAACTACAGCTGTTATCTTTAACCCCCGAAGTAACTCGAGAATCCCTGTAACGTTTGCATGTGTGAGTGGTTCCCAGTTTACATACTGAGGGCTACTATGTTAATAGTATATGTGTAGTGTGACAAAATGTTCGAGTAGCGGCGCCGAATGGGGAAGCCGACTGAGTCCAGGAGTTCTGTGCAGCATCAGCTCCAAGTGTGCAACCAGGCTGCTCAGGAGTCAGGACGGGACAAACACAGGGTAATAATGAAACATTGATGTAAGATGTGCTTTTGCTCACTCTTTATTACGCTTGTTAATATATAAAAACATAATATAAATTATTTTGTAAAATATCACCACTGATTGTTGCAAACAAGTTGCCCGCAGCCCCGCCCGGGTGTCGCGCACCCCACAGCCCGCACCACGCCACCACTCGCTAGGTACATTATGACATTGCTACTTAGACATTTTGTACAATGTTGATGTCTAATACAATAACGACTACAAAAATCCATGAAATCGCAAGTTTTCTCTTTACCTTTTGCATTATTAAAATTGAATGTTGAGTAAATAAAAATCTGTAATTTCATGTTTCATAGTAGTGCGTAGGCTAGAGCTGTGGCCGCCTCTGCCGGACTAGTGGTAAGCTGTATATCCCCTAGAAAACCCATACAAAAATGTCCATTATTCACATATATTACTGTAACGCTTACGGCCACTAGCCGGGCAGCCGCGGCCGCTCGCGAGCTGCCGGGGTCTGCCACACCCCACTGAAATGAATTTAAAAACATTCATTTCTACAAATTAAACTCGATAATAATCATGTAAAAATATGTAATTTGTATGTCGAGTGGCGTTATCGAATGTATTAATATTATTGATATCTAGTGAGGCTTCATAATCATGAAAATTCGCAAACATCCGAGATCGACATTCGATGCGCCGAGCGACGCCGCGGGCGTAGCCGATAACAATGACACGTCAGTAACGAAACTATAGCGGAAATAAAAAATAACACAATTAAAAAGAAAAGTCGTTAACAATAGACCGCGCGCCGCGAGGGCGCCGCATACAATTTGTTATACCTACTACATCTAAGTCTGCACTTATACTACTCACTTAACACTATGTACATACAATATCTTTATCCAAGCGATTTTTAAAAAAGTCTTAGTACTTTTTATCATATTAATTTGAAAATTTGTTAAATGTCTTTATCGTTAAATTCACTGACTCCACTCGCACCACATTAACATTATTATGTTTAATTTTTTTTCGTTTTCGTTTTATAACACAATACAAGTAACAGAATGTTTTAGCCCCGCTAAAAAACTACTAACATAAGTATACAACTAGAGTACAACCGACATAACTTGTACGACGACGAGATGCGCCCGCTGTGCGACTGTGTCGCACTGTGCGGCACTGTGTCGCACCGTGTCGCACTGTGTCGCACGGTGCCGCACGGCGCGACACAGTGCGGCACGCTGCGGGCGTCGGTCGGCAGGAGCGACTCGCTCGTCTTCATATCAATTGACATCATTTTAAACTGGTAAAATATAAACGTTAATCTATGAAGGAATCACGTTTTGTGTCGCTAGCGCGCGCCGGAGCCGCGCTGACGTCACCGTGCGGACCACTGCGGGCCTGGGCGGCTCGCTGTGGGTCGCTGTGGGGCTCCACGGGCCTCTGTGGGCCCCTGCGGGTGTCCGCGGGACTGTGGGCCCCTGCGGATGTCCGCGGGTCCGGCGCGCGCGGCGTGTCAGTCGCAATTCGAGATCAAAAACTCGAGGCGATTATCGAATTTCACACCTCTAATACCCAAACGTACGCGCCGCCGCCCACTGCGCGTACAGTCGGCGCCGGTACAGTCGCCACTGCGCGTACAGTCGGCGCCGGTACAGTCGCCACTGCGCGTACAGTCGGCGCCGGTACAGTCGCCTCTCGACGAGGACGGCGCCGCGTCGCTCGATTTCAGTCCATTGAATATCATTACAATACCATTTTATCACAATAGACAAATTAAAGTAATTTTGGGCACAGCGTTACCCTAGCGATGGCCTCGTATAAACTTGTAGTTTCGTTGACATCATTAACTAAATATTCATTAAAAATCCCGCGTTCTGACAATCTAGTCGAGTATCAAACTGATGGATAAAAACACAGTATTCAAAACGAGTAAATTCTTCGAAAAACAGTGTCGGCTTGCATCGCCGGGAGGGCGAGTGCGGAGCCTCGTCCTCTAGTATCGTAAGTTTGTACTTTGATCATTATTAGAGTGCAATTTACAAAGGAACTGGATGTCGCGCCTCGCCCGCCCGCCACAGGCGTGCCACGCGGCGTGCCACGCCTGGCGGGCGGGCGACGCGCCGTCCTACGCCGGGCCGCGCGTCTCCGAGCACTAGACGCGGCTACTGCACGGGACGACACTCGCGAGCGCCGCGCGCCGCTGGACACTAGTATGCGGTATCGATACAATATATAGGGAATTGAAAGGTTCTTATTGCGCTAACGGGATTGATTACAGACAGATATACTAACACATAGAATAGTTGGGGGCGCGGGACGCTCGCGCGAGAGCGGACGTAAGTACGACCGAGCGGCCGGCGTCATGTGCGCGGCCGCGCACTGCGCTGTGTGCGGCGCCCCGCCGACACTCTGCAAGTTACAAAACATAAATGTTAATAACATATTCTAATACTGAAAAGTGAAAAAAAAAATGGGAGAGATAGGTCTTTGCCAACAGCAAGACAATTTTTGACCAAAATTTTGACCAATATTGTCAGAAAATAACCATCGCAACATTGCTAATCGATATGCCAAAAGCATTTGATCAAGTAACCTATGATATTGCTAAGCAAGGAGTATGCTATACATTAGACGAAACATAATAATTAAAATTAATTAAAGGAGAAGTGATAGAAAACTATTGACTGTCATATTTTGTCTAGAGAGACAAAAGCAAAAATTACACACAAGTCATTAATTGAAAAAATAATATATGGAGTTCCTCAAGAAACTGTTTTTGGGTCCCTACTGTTCCGGCACTTACTGATTTGCCAAAATACACTGACAGACATAATGACCTGGGTGGCACACGGAACGCTCACCTGGTGAGGTGCGTGGAGGGCGCGGGGGCAGGGGCGGCGCATCACCAGCAGAACACGGACAGCTCGCCGCCGTGCGCGCCGCCCACCGCGCGCCACGACCGCACGCCGCCGCCGCCCACGCGCAGCTGCAACACCACAAACAAAATCATTAGTTCATCAATCATCATCTTTATTGTAGTATAATTCTACGGTAGCTTAAAGTACAAGACAGCCCGTAACATAGTACATACGCTCCAGTTTGCAGCGCTTGGACCCAAGAGCGCTGTGACGGTGTCAGAGGGACGTAAAAGGACATAGGGGTTGGGGTTGGGAGCACCCCCGTACACACTATTTGTAAAGTAATAATTGTTTTGATTTGTATTCTGCCAGTAACGAAACAACACAAACTACTCTATACAGTCAAACGGGGTGAATAGGAACGCAAGGGTGAATAGGAACAAAAAGAAGGGGATTTTCACATTATTTAACAGGTTTTCTCAGCATTTAAGTACTCCTATTTATTCGTTACTAGTAATAAAAGGCGATGCTTATACAGAAATCAACAAAAATACTTAACCAAAGTTAAAATCATAATCCAAGTTTTGTTCCTTTCCTTTCACCCCTACGTTCCTATTCACCCGGTTTGACGGCAGCATTATATAGCTGAAGTCTGTTTGGTTGAAAGCGCCAACCTCGGAAACTAATGGTTCAAATTGAACAACTATTGGGTTCCTTTTTTCGTAGCCCTACTCGTAATTGTCCTACTGCCATTTGCCCATATACAATTATGTTTCTCATGTCATTTCAAGTAAGTTAATAAGTACGAGTATGTGAAATAATAGGGAATATGCATAAAAAATAAAATGGCCTAATTTTTTTTTTTCCTAAACTTTTAAGGTCGTAGTAATACACTCAATTCGTTATTTTCTAATTTAATATGCATTTAGTTATTTAAAACGTAAATCAAAAAGTAAAAAATTTACGAGCGAAATTCAAATTTGTAAAACGCCTCACCATTGGTCGTATGAAAACGACCAATGGTGAGACGACGACGGCGACGACTTTGACGTCACAGGGCACAAAACTGACAGGAATGGTGAATTTATATTAAGTACTTTTTATAGTGTTATACACATTGGTATCATGCAATATCTATAAAATGCCTTTTTTCTTCTTCCATGATTATTACGCGACTAAAACACTTTGTTATATATCAAACTAACTCTCAATGCAAACAATAAACTGACAGGACGTAACCTATGACGTCACGCCTCAAGCGCGCGAGAAATAGTAGCGTTTGAACTCGTCAAATTAAACCAATATTTTTAAGATTTTATAAAAAAGTAATTACTACTCTTACGGCTATGGTTTATTTTTTTTCTACATCAAAATGAAGTGAATATTGAATAAAAAAAATAAAAAAATTGCCTGCATATTCCCTATTGTTATAAGGTACGATGGGGCTGACATATCCTTTTTGGACAAAAGCCCCGAAATGAAAAAAAATGTCATTTCACACTATTTAAGTTCATCCAATCCTCATTAAAATATCTTAATTAATTAATTATCTGGTGAACCTCTAGAACAAACAAACTTATACAGACCCATCTGTCTGCTGTCAGTCATCGGAAAACTGTTTGAACGGGTACTACTTAACAGAATGAAAGTACATTTAAACACCATACTACCACAGCATCAATTCGTATTCCGTGAAAGTCATGGGACAATCGAACAAGTTCACCGTATTGTCGACATTATTAGTAAATGTCTGGAAAATAAACTATACTGATCTGCAGAGTTTTTAGATATCAGCCAAGCTTTCGACAAGGTATGACATGAGGGCCTTATTTTCAAAATCAAAAAGTCACTGCCACACTGTTTCCTTCAGATACTAAAATCATACCTCCATAAGAGAAGCTTCCAAGTAAAATGCAATGATGACAGCTCTAAGCCCTACGAAATCAACTCGGGCGTCCTCCAAGGTAGCATATTGGGACCTATCCTATACCTCATCTTCACTGCAGATATCCCAACAGATGATTGAACGATTACAGCGACATATGACGACACTAATAACGACCCAGTAACTGCATCACACACTCTGCAAAGTCATCTAAATAAAGTAGAATCATGGCTTAAGCAATGGAGGACCAAAGCAAACGAAACCAAATCGCCCAAAGATTTGTAAACTGAGCCAAAAGAAGGGTTTGCTGGAAAGTTCAGCAATTGATTGGCCCTCGAGGAAGACAATAAAAATAACCAGGACATGTAGCTCCAGCCAAACAATTGGCTTATTGTTTTCGAACAGATTGCCGCAGAAAACAAAAATAATAAAATAATTAATCATCTCAATCTGAAGCATAAAATCGTAAATTCCAGCCATCTCTGAATCAATCAAAAATGCATGGATTGCGAGATTTTTCGAAAGGGTTACAGTGTTTGCTCCTTAAACGGAAAGGGTATAGGAATACGGATTTAAAAATCTCTGACATTACCTCTGGTTCCACGCATAGCTGGTAACTAACAAAAAAAAAAATTCTCAGTACTTATAAAGTTATAACTGATGTCAGTGTTCATACAAGTAAAGTTTTCGTAATTTAACGAATTTCCTGGACGCGAAAGCACCCGCTTGGATCCGTGCAGTGTCCTACGCGGAGTCGCTCTCTCGTCACAAGAACACGCTTGACTCGCAACACTTGCTTACTTGGTAGCCGCCGGTAAAAAGTGTAATGCATCGAGTTTTCATTCCACGTCTCGCCATATAGGGGGCGGGCGCGCCGGGCCGGTCTGCGCGCGCAAGGAATGTCGCCCATTGATGCGGCCACGGCGCTCAATGGCGCGCGCCCCATTGAGCGGCCCCACGCACCATACGCACCGCGCTACGTGCCCGCCACATCATACCTTCACCATCATTATACGTATATGAAAGGTTTTCAATTTAAGCATTGTTGAGGAAGCAGCTATGTTTAGGTTGCTCCTTTAAGCCGACCTGTGCCTCAAAGGAGCAATTTATTTCGAGTGCTTAAAATGTGTGAGTACCAAGCGATGAAAATGTTTTTATAGCCACTGCGATTTAAAAGTAAAATTACAAAAATACAGATTTTCACAAATTCATCGTGCAAAGAAAAGCAGCAGTTAGCTTCAAGGCTTTTAGGTACTTGGCAGATTTAGTTTGTCGTACTCATATACGTAGGTATTGCGGTGTAATTAGATCAATGTTCAATTATAATTTGGCACGCCTTGAATCAATATGAAATTGTATCCCGGATGTGGTTGGACGCGGAACACTTGACGGTCAAGGGCTATCGGATTCGCTGCTGTAATATGTCCTAGTATGCATGACACATCGTTCTATTGCTGCTATATTATGATGATATAATTTGGACATTTTGGCAAAGGTGTTAAACGACCTACATCCACACTTACTTTATTAGTTTGGGTATTTTTTTATCTATCCACATTAGTAGAAAACCAAAAAAAAATTAAACATATTCAGGGGTAGCCTTGAATATTACACTAATATTATAAAGGCGAAAGTTTTTGTTACTTTTTCACGGTCGAATGGCAGAACAGATTTGGATGAAATTCAGCACATGGGTAGACTATGGATATATCCTGAAATAGAACATAGCTTTTATCCCAGAGACCCAGAAGTATATTGCCTTGGGGCAATTTTCTACTATCATTCGGCCGAAGGCGTTGGCAGCGAGTGTTACATAAACAATTATTGTAACGCATTTCATAACGGATTTCAACTTTGTTTATAATTTTGATAGTTAACGAATAAATCATGTTGTTATTGTGTATTGTGAGAATGTCGGGCACCGGGCAGCACATGATGTGGAACATCTGCTGATAGCCGCCGAGGGCCTGGCGCAGATGCACGCGCCCGCATGCACGGGGGCGACGACCCGCTGCCCGATAACGACCTGATAACGTATCAGCGAAGGTGCAACCATGAGCCTAGCTACCTACATGTAGCGAGCTTATGTAAGGCGCCCGATACCGACAGCACGACTAGGAAATGTTCTGATGATCACAGCTAGGCACACGCCAGCCGATTAACTTACTGATGAAAGGTATTTGCTGTAGATGTTCAGTCAATCGTAATTAGTAAAAAATGCCATACAATGGAAGCAATTCTCACGCGCGCCGATGCCGAGCACTGCTAATCGTAAGAGCGTGCTCGGCGATTGGCCACGACGACGCCACGTCGTGCAGATTTCCGGAATCAAACATATTATTCTACGAATTTTGTGAGGAAACGTGACAACGCAGTGAGGAACCGACCGGCGACCGAGCCTAGGGATGTCCCGACGACGAATCAATTTCACCCCGCGATGCAAATCAATAGCTGCGGCCTTGGATGACGCGCCGGGGAGACACTGTTCGGCAATTTAAATTTTACTCGATACTCAAACATATCGTTAAGTAATTGGTGACATCATCTTGCATGAATATAGGGTTACATTCAATAACTCATCTATCAAACACCAGAAATGAGGTTAGTTCTCATTAGAAATCTTTAGCGATACGTAGGAAATGTAAGAATTTAATTTGAACAGCAGCAGATAGCATGAAGACGTTCTTAGTAGCTTAAAAGTGAAAAGTGGCAGGACAGTTGAGTAGCTGCTATCGTGCGTAGAAAAATACGGATAGACGTAGATAAATAAATGTCCATTTAGAAAGAAGATTGTTTAGCTAAGTTAAAGTCGAAGTACGGCACACATTTACATCGATGACTAAAAACCCTTCCAACGGCTCCTCGTACGCTGTTACTAATTATTATCGATGGCAACATGATGGTGATCTCCCCGGCGCGGTGGACGCGGCCGGAGCGTGGGAACGCCTGTGCACATGTGCGTTCATTATGCGTCGCCATGTGCCGCGCCAATCACGCCGCCACACAATAACATGCCACCTCCAGCCCCAACCGGATTATTCACTAGAAAATAATATTTTACGAGCGTTTTCCGTCTGGGATTAGCCGGAGCCAGCACAATCACATGTGGGCGTGATTGCGATACAACCAACTGCATAATGATACGACTGCAATCCATTATGGATGAAACAACTATTTATTGGTTCTATCATTCATCGTATACAGAAGATCAAAAAAACCGGGCAAGTGCGAGTCGGACTCGCGCACTGAGGGTTTCGTACCAACCTACCTATAAAAACAGTTTAATTCTCGAATCGAGTCTTGAAGACTTTTCAATTTTTTTTTCTTGTGACGTAACTAAAAATTTTCAGTTTTCAGACTTTTCCCGATATTAGTGCTATAATACCTTGCTTCGTGCCAAATTTCAAGATTCTAGGTCAACGGGAAGCACCCTATGAGTTTTGATTCCTTTGACAGTGTCGAAATGTACGTTTTTTGCAACATAAACGGGCGTATCTTTTTTTCCCGTCAACTTACAAGTTTGATTTTTGCACAACTTCAAGGGACCGCGAATTTCAATATATGGTTTTAATTTCAACTTGATACCTTCACGCGTTCCTGAGAAAAAGGGTCTTGACAGACGGACGGACGGACAGACGGACAACAAAGTGATCCTATAAGGGTTCCGTTTTTTCCTTTTGAGGTACGGAACCCTAAAAAGAAAGAAGATCAAGAGAAGAGCAAAAAGAAAGAGACAGTCAAAAACCAAACAACGAAAGGACAAAATCTAGGAGTCTATTAGAAATTCTTTGATAGTCTTCATAATTGACAGCCTTGTTCCACCCACTGCTTTGCACGTTTGTCATCAATTTGTACAAAACGAATTCGATTGTGTTTCACAACAAATTGAAATAAGATATCACGTGTGAAATCTTTATTAAGTATTATATCAGTAATAATAATTAAAAGCGATACGTAGCGGATTCCAGTTTCTGCCGAGTTGTGTCCAATGTTGTTTAGTGTATAACGCTTACCTACAGTGGCCGTCAAATACTAGATAGCGTTACTTAGGCACCTATTATGACGTGAGGATGTGGTACTTGCGTACGCCGGTCAGCCAGCGTCTAGAATACCTAGATGCTGGGATACCAGGTTTTAATAGTATTGGTATCCGTGAGCACATACATACGGCCGCTAATTACGCTGTAATTGCCATCGTTCGACTATGTAACATACATACATAAGCACGTATCGCTCACATTAACACAACGGTCACTATATTTATCGCGAGCGCCGCTCCTCAACTATTAATAAGCGCTAAGTTAATCAGCCCTGTTTTCCTGTAGAGGGTGACGAAGGGATGAATGTATGCTCACTACCTCGTCTGCTGTATATAGATTAACTACACGAGCTTGTCAATCTCGACGGACTAGGCTATTGCTAAGAGCAAACCTAAACTATTACATAAACAATATCCACCTAAGTAGTCTATGCTTCTTCGAACGACCCCCGGCTTCAGCGAAACACTTTCAAAACAAAATGCTGTAATTTCCGTGCGCACCCCAGCGAGAGCGTCTCGTTTGTAAATTCCACGAACAGTTAATTTTAATATGCGACTAATACAATTAGCTGTAATCAAGCTTACAAGTTAATAAGACTTGAAGTTACCTCATTACTCTCACTTAGCGAACGACGTTATTTTATTTCCTCTTTACGCCGCTCTCGGCTTTATCAAATAACTGTAGAAAAATGCTCGAGAGCTTTCCTTGTACATCGACGTTTATTTCTACTATAAAATTCTTATTTTTAAATGAATAAAATACGATTAACTTGATCGTTAGGTATCTCCACCTAGCTGTCGCTTCTAAGGACCAATCAATTGGAACCGAACGCGTTTCTTTGATTTGTGCCTTTCAAGAATGAAATCGATGATTAAGAACACTGCGTTCTATTTCATAACTCTAACAAATAAACAGGAAAAATCCCTTGTTCATCAAAACCGAATAAATACGATTCAAAACAAACTGTAACAATATGCAATCCAGTTATAGTTTTAAAATTATTCATAGGTTTATTCAAATAAGCAGGCGAGTGGCGGAGTCCCATCGAACGACCGCTGCTCGCTAATCACGGCCGCCGTGACAAAAACTAGAACTACTGTTAGCCGCTCGCCGCTCGCCGACCAGAACTAACCAGCGCGCGCACCAAACTATACTATCTGCTGCCTGCACTCACAGTCGCGTTCGGCAGTCGTCAAGCCAGCGTTTTGGCCAATTTGGGAAGAGAGCTCGTTCCAAGACGTCTATTTGTGATGTGTTCAGCGTGGCTGCTCAGTTGGAGGCCTTTGTCCAGCCGTGAACTATTTATTGTTGTGTACGAGTTAACTGTTTCTAATTTTGATGCGATGATGTAAACTTGACGGATGAGTCATTCCGTTTCAAGGATAGCTTTTATTTCAAGCGTCGAATCGCATAATGTGGTCTTTGACTGTTGAGTATTGAAGGACATTACGTAGAGTGTGTAGTATTGGTTCGCTTCCCGGTGGGTAGTGAGCGTCGATATCGGGGCGTCGCGGCGCGCATTAGTATGGGCGCGACGCCGCCGGTGACCCACAGCGCGCGAGCCCATTACCACATACATAGACACTACTACGATACTATGTTTTCGTAGTAGGTTTTGGCGTGCGTAGGATTGTGTAACATAAATATTTTGTGTTGCTGTAAACTTTAAGACAAAATTATAAGTTACACGGATGTGGCGGCGTGACGTCGTTCGATCAGAATTTACTGTTAGCCTACATCATTCTAATCCATGACTTTCAGCTTACAATAAGTTTTTCTTTGAGGTGGGAAATTACCTAATGACTTCCTCCCCTATAGGGCGGAGCGGGAGAGCGTGACAGACTGTTACTGGTTAAAATCACACCTATCTTCCTTCGGTTGATCTTTGCGTCTCAGGATTACGAGTAGCCCCATGATCCCAGTAGGCTTCGCCCCTGCTTTTTCTTTTGGGATGGGTAACCATCTAATGACTTCTTCTGCTTCGTGAACCAGGAAGGCATGAGGATGTCCCTTTTCTCACGCGTGCACCCGTCTCCTTTGCTAGCATTACTGCTTCGCAGGAAGCGACTGCCGCCTAATTCCCCTTCGGTCCGGACCATGGCCTGTACTAGGGTCGGGTGCGATAGGTCGCTCCTACCTCACGCTCCCGCCCGCGATTACATGGCGGTGCTCCACCCAAGCGTGGCACACCTCTATCGAATGTGTATCCCCGTGTCTTAAAGTAAACAAGTGGTATCTATCTTCTGAAGAGGTTGGTAAAGAATGAAGCTGGTAGAAAATAAAGTTGTAAAGGTGAGTGGTGGTGCGTACCTGCTGCATCTTGTCGAAGTCGAGCGCGGGGCGGTGGCGGCGCGGCGGCGGCAGCGGCGCGCGGCGGCGGCGCGGGGACGGCGGCGCGCGCTCGGGCGCCGCGCCGCGCGCACTGCGCTCCGCCAGCGCGCCGCGCGCCGCCCGCGCCGCGCCCGCGCAGCCGCACACGCCCGCGCGCCGCGGCTTCAGCGCCTCCAGCGGCGGCGACGTGCGGAACCGCACCGGAGTCTCCACCTGCAATGCGTACCACGTCCACGTTACATCTCATCGCAACCGTTCACGCCTTCCAACATCTTAAATACTTCAAAAAATACAACAACTCAGATCAGCACAACTGACACTTCTATTTCTAGTAAAGGAATGTATAGAGCGAAGCTTATCATAAATTAGCGCACACATCACACTGGGGATGTCTCTAATGCAGATGTAGTGTTAGTAGGTGATGGTGTACCTTGGTGTCGTCGTCGTCGGAGGAGGCGGGGCGCGGCGCCAGGTCGTCGTGCTCGGCGTCGTGGTAGGGCGGCGCCGGCCACTTGCGCTTCTCGGCGCACGCGGGCGGCGGCGACGACGCGCCGCGCCGCCGCGACTCGGCCGCGCCCGCCGCGCCCGCCGCGCCCGCGCCCGCGCCGCCCAGCTCCGCGCCGCGCGGCGCTCCGTTGATCACCTGCACGCCGCCACACGTCACACACCGTTCGACATCCTCACGCGTATTCGATGGGGACTAGATGTCGGCCGAGCTCAGGAAGACGCTGACGTATACACTGACGACGTCAATGCACTCTCTATTGCATAGCACGATACATTCATACCCTCGTGGGAGATAGACGTCGCTGATAGCATGTCCAAAAGGAGCAAGAATAGAAAGAGCATAAGGGCTAACCCTCACGTGAGAAATACGCGGCGGCGTGAATATTTCAGCGTGTAATTAGAAACGTGTTGAGAAGTGGCGCGGGTACTGTTGGCGCGGAGCAGGCCGCTCGTCTATTATGGATGCTCGCGGACGGAGGCGCGCACCTTTGTGAGGCGAGCTGACTGCTGGCTACTGGCGAGCGAGGAACAACAAGTGAGCCGTGAGTATGGCCACGTCTAGCGGTCGACAGTTCCTGTGTAGGTACGTGAAGTCTATCGAACTCTTTTCCCTTTTTGGAACTTCCATATTTTACCTCTTATTTTGAAGTTCTCTTAAGCTTATTTTTTAACGAAATTTCTATTAGGTATGTAAAGGTTTTGCTGGGGTGATCCAAAGAAGTGATGATAACCCTTTTTGACAGTCGGGTAAAAACGTCCTAGTCTGCCTGGTGCTCTTCTAAATAAAACAACAAGTCGCCTCTACATTTTCTAAACGCAGAACGTTTTCGGCATCCTGTTTGGATGGACTGTTTTCAAATTATTGGATTGGCATATAAGGATCTATTGAATATTGCCATATTAGAGTCCTGTGATCTCAACTACTTGTCTGATAGTCTTTCGCCAGCCTGAATGGGTTTCCATCTTGTACAGAGGTTCCTGCTAAAAGGTAAAACTTCGCACAAGAACATGCAACTGTGGCATTTAAAAGAGCACCATCCCATATTGTTTACCAGTAGTTAGCCAGTTTGAATATATTCAGTAGTTGTTATTTTTCAAACAGGGCGACTCCTCAACGACTCTTACATAAATTGTCTGTATTCTTGTGAAATAACTCCAGTTGTGTAACTCCAACTGTAGTTGTGTTTATCCAAAATTCCAAACATTCAAATGATTTTATCTTCCTAAAATGATGATCTATACAACTGTATTTTTCACTGTAAATTAATAGAGATACTCGTACTATCACAAATTCCTTTAAGGAAGTTCCAAGTCGCAAAAAGAGACCTTGATGTACAAAAATAGAACTACCTATAATATTGTACAGAAAATTGTTAACCTTTAATTTGTGTACTTTTGCTTTAATTTGAATCAATCTCCGTCATTCCTTCAAAGAGCGAAGCCCTAGTGGGATGCCCTACATAATTTCATTTCTGCTTTGATTTTATACAAATTTTAACGTTTTTAAACAGGTAAAGGTTTTCTCCTAAGGAACGGCGTCAGACCGGACGGAACGAAAGCCTACGAATGCTTATTTTGATGAAGTAAGTTAACGTTGTCGATGGTCGGTCGCGGCGCAGCAGGTTATCTTACAAGTGCACGCGGCTCCGGCGTCTTCACACCTCGCCTCACCACAAAGAGGGCGCTCGGGTACGCTAATTTTACTGCCACTACACTACAATATGTATGCTCTCAGCTCAGTATGTACAAAACATGTGCCCACGCCCTCACTTATATGCATATTCTTAAGGCTGCCTAAGGAACTTCAATACATGTCTCAGATATACGAGTAAGTATCAATCCGAACAAGAAACAAATGGATTTTCGGCAAAGGCTTGTGCAAGGGGAGATTCTGATAGCGACGGAAACGCACCAAGAGTACATAGGGAAGTGACTTAAGCTTATGCATATTGGAATTAGTTTCAGAGCGACCCAGGATTGTCCGTGTCATTACAGTGTTCGAACGGCAACAGCATCACGCTGCACAATAACTCAAACGCGAGCAGTCCGGCCGCTCGTCTCCGCGCGACGCTAATAAGCCCCTCCTGTGCACGGCCACGCCGACTACTCCGCCAGAGCAAACAATGCAGGAATGGCTTTACGCATTTAATATTATCACACGACGTTTTTCTTTCTTTAGAAAGCCATTTCCGTTTCCTTTTTGCAATTAAAAAAGTGCGGAGACAAAAGAATTTCTAATTTCAAGCCAAGCGCAAGATAAACAAATGTTATGCAGGCGGCAGACGGGAAAAAATGAATAAAAACTCACGGATTGTTTTGTCTTGTTACTGAAAAAAAAGGAGGGAACGTCAACTGAAGACGAAGCGTGTGCAGTGCGCGAGTGTGCAGCGCCGAGCGCCGAGCGCCGAGCGCGGCACTCAGCGGCGGAAAAATGCCAGCCGCCACTCTATCGATCCACGATTTCGCGCGCTCCACATACGCGTTATAATTGAAAATAATTGTATTGACTTGATAACCTAATTTGTTTACGAACCACCGGAGCGGTAAATCTGGTTCGCGATCTAATTAGGGTCTAGTTGCACCGTCGCTATTTAATTGTCCACGCACGCTGACTACACTTGCAGTTTTGCTGAAACACGGCGCTGTCGTGCACTAAACTGTCTAAAGTGCACACAATGCGTTTCGGTCGAGGTCTACGTCCACTCAACAGACGCAGCTCGTATAGAAATGCGATGCAAAACTTAGCGGGGGACAAGTTGATGGTTCCATTATTCCGCAGAGCAGATAAACGGGCGCAGTGTAGCTAGGCATAGACAGAGACTCTTCAGCAACAATGGAAGACGATAGCTGCCTGCACAACACGCGCTAGCGGCGGCGCTGCCACTCTACTGCTACTGTTTACAATATCATCAACTTGGACACCTAGCAAAAACTGCCTCGTCTTAAAAGTGTTATATGATGTCCATCAAATAACATCTTTGAATAATAAAAACCACTTAATTGACCGTCAAAAAAATGGGAATGCAGATCCACAATGCACGGGTCAGATGGTAGTAAATTACATAATTCGTACGTATAGAAAAAGTGCAGTAAAAACATTCAAATTAGTAGAACGTATGACGCTAGGTAGATGAGGTCGGCAGTTTTTTTACTCGCGGCAATTTTCGCTCGCTCGCCTCGCCGGGGGCGTTCACCTGCTCTCCTAACTTTTTAATCTCTTCACGTCATATAACTGCATCGCTCCTATGTATCTGTCGCGGAATTATTAACTAAGATCCTCTGCCGCCGCCACACGCGATGTGCCTGCGCCTCACATGTCTCATTTAGAGCGACTGCATCTCACACGATCCGTACCCGACTTTATGAACATTGATTATTATCAATGCGGCACAAAATTATGTTCTAATTTTATAAACCGATCGTGCAGCCTTTTTCTATTCTGAGAACGAGTCCTTTGCCCCTCCGATGAGGGATATGCCATTATTTGCGTCGATACCGGCGACCCGCCTAATAAAACCGTACCTGCCTCTTGCTCGAAAATATTGAGGTATACGTCAAGTGTCTGCCTAATAGGCCCCGTGACGGCCACTACGGGGTGCGGGGTGCAGGGTGCGCGTGCAGGGGGGAGTGGGGGGTTGTCTACGGCTGTAATTTAGTTGCGGCGTGTCGTTGCGAATTAATGTGGCATGCGAAGTGCCGGACATCGGCGCCGTGAGATACGGCTGGGCCGCCGGGCCGCCGGGCCGCCCGGCTCCGGCTCCGTTGCGCAACCGCCCGCTTTTATTGACGGCCAATTGCCAACATAAAAGTAATCTATTAAACTCCCAAACCTAAATTGATGCGCAATTATAAACTGGAGTTATTTCGAATCAGTTAAACATTTGTAAGTACACGTCGAGTCAGAAGGACCAAAAACTAAAATCTATAATAATTTGCAGCTGTGCATCACCAGAAGAATTAAGATCGCGTTTTACTGAGCGTGAGAGACGAATAGGACAATATTCTCGTAGATGCGCATTCAAGAGAGCAGTCAGCTTGCAGCCACAACGGCCGCGGGTGAGGGCTATCAGCAGAAGTCAGGCGTTTAGCCGTGGAGCAATTACGCCATCGACTACTCTCCATAGCGGATTGTCTTTGTCATTTGCCACCCCTCCTGCACTGACCGCTGTTTTTCTTTCGATATATAACTTCCATTACGTTTGTTCTGGTACAAATGAGATTTGCAGTTTATGCTTAGAAGAAAAACGTTGCTAAACATTTCCAAATCGACTGCAACATTTTGTCGTTTCGGAATTATTTCGGAATTGGATTGGAAGATATGGGAGTACTTCTAAATGGTTCCTTATATCAATTTACACTTATTAAATCCGTCACAACGTTTTAAGTAATAGTAGAAAGTTTTTTGGAGGTGAAATTATTCTTTAGGGAATCTTGTAATCATAAAATGAGATATTGTGATGAGCTGACTCTGCCATAAAGACGAATCTACAAGTCCATTGCCTCTTACATCGAGCACGTTGTAACAAACCAAGTATACAGAAGTAATTAACTATCGATGTACGTTAAAAATACTCGGCGATTCTCATTGCTGTGTGAGATTTATACCAGTCGAGTGTTTTAACATCAAACAGCGGATAATGACGTCGAGTCTAGATCCCGCTCTTTGTGCAGATCACTTTGATCTCACGCTATGAAACATCTTAGATAGTTTTATTTACATTTTAATAACTCGACTATAAATTCGCTGTGAACAAAAGTTGATTAAATCCTCGTCTCCTGGCGTGTTATCTAGGTTAGCCGGCAGTTCTGCTCAACTCTGCTCTGTAACGTTGTAATTGACAAACTGTGTATCTTGCTCAATTGAATATTTTAAAATTTGGCGCAAGAAATATATTTTTTAAATAATTTCCTCTTTCATGTATGCATTATACTTTTGCATTTTTATTGAAGATCGATAGCCTCTTTTAGCACGGCCTTGACGTATGTCATGTTATTAGAATTAATAAATCTAAGTCAAACAGAAATTCACAAAAACTGTTCACTGTCACATTCGTCGTAAATGGTAATAAATGTAAATGAAGATATTCACTTCATTCAATTTGAATTCCCCGCGTCGTCTAATACCTTAGCCATGGGAATAAACTGTGCTTGCTCTAGTCTTGTACGTATGACAGACATTATCTGTGACTGCTGGACTCTCAAACGCAAACATTAAACTTTAAGAAGTAAAAACAATAATGTAAAAGAAAATAGAAGTAATATCTTAAAATCTTGTTTCTTTTTAAGTCAGAATAATGTTGACAATTAAACACCTAAGATATATGTATAATGGATACGTAACCACGTTGTGATCTATCAATTCTGTTTCAGAGCAAAGCAGATGAGTTTAGTTTCGTTATTCCAACATAACTTGACAAAACACATTACGTGGACATTAAGTGCTGTAGTATTCAGGGCGGAGTGGGCACGGTTTTGTAGATCGTCGTCCGAAGAAGGCCGAAACTGAGAGTAATTCCGAGCTAAATCACATTTATAGGGCGTGCGTGAGACCTAGATCTAGGCACAATTATTAAGTCGTTCCGAACTAATTAAAATGTATTGAATGTAACTCTCGGTTGCTTGTTTATTTAGTTTCTAGTTTTTCACACGGTATACGTGGATTTGATTTTTTTTTATTTTTATTTAATGGTAATACTCATGATTATAAAAAATAGTATATATCCTGTCAAAATAGAGCGCTCGTCCGACATCCAGTTACATGGTTATCTATTTACGTAATATGTACTTAATCGAAGGGTAGGTACTGTTGTTTTGGGATATTAAACAGTATCAATCCAATTTTGATCCTGGGTTTAATATTCCAGATAAGTATTGTACAGTCGCGGAAATTTATTGCTTGGTAAATTAACTGTAGCTAACTTAGTACCTATTTAAAATATTTTACGACGATGATGTGAATTTTTGTACATACAATCAATTTTCGAAGCAATAATTTTCCCTGAACGCACACACTAAGTATGGGTCTCTCTACAAGTGAGTGGTGATCATGCGCAGTGGTGGCAGGTAGTGTGGTGGAGTGATGTACCTCTAGTTCCTCCTCGGACGAGTGGTGGTCGTACAGGTGGTCGGGCTCCGGCTCGGGCAGCAGCCGCGGGGGCGCCGGCGCGCACGCGCACGCCTCGCCGCCCATACCTGTAGACAAGAAGAAGCTAATTAAAATTTAGCAGAGTTGAGGGTATTACTAATCGTCTTTGCACATCTTCGAGGACTGCAGAGACAGCACATTACACCCTAATAGCGAGTGAGGCTGCAGTCATCAACCAGCTGCAAATATAGCCTCCAGGATTCTTATGAGATGTGCCTGGTGGAAAAACCTATTATGACTACCTGGGATTCGGCCTTTCGCTCAACAGTTACGTGATCAATCTCGAGATCAACGACCTAATATAATTCAAGATCAAAAGGCACATATTTTGAGAGACAGGTTGCAGTTTCAACACAAAAATGTGATAATGAGTGGAGCAAACAGTGACAAAGTACAACATGCAACAGTACTATCAGTCAACGCCTAGAACGCATCGTCTTACACAAATAGCTGGAGATACCTTCTCCAGTACCCCAATCATTTGAGATTTGAACGTAAATGCACTATTATGTGACATCGCAGAAGGCACGGTACGGCTCATAAGAGTTCCCCGCTCCTGCTAATGTCGATGTGGACGCTTACAAAGAGAAAGTATAACATAATGAAGGCAGTCGTTAAACGTCTCCTCACTGCGCTGACGTGACTCCTCGTCAGAGGACTGAGGAGGCAATTGCCACCAAGATTTACGACGCTTTTGATGACAGCATCCTCCTCGTCAAATAACCTGTTATTATTTTGAATGCTTGAGCGAGTCTTCGATTTTGGTTATGGCAGATTGCGGTGAACGATATCGTCTATACTTATAAATAATATTGAAGTGTTTGTTTGTAATAATAAAATAATTGATTTAAAACAACAGTTAATTAAAGTAGAACATTTCCCTATATATTCTATCTATAATTTCAGTTAAACGCTCCCATCGTTGTGCATATTGTGCATTTGTCCTGTACCTGCCACGTTACTATTTACATCACATGTAGGTACTATGCTTACTGACATGAACATGAATTGCTATGATGCAAGTTTTCCTCCATGGACGCACCAGTATGAGCTGCTATATATTAATTCATGAATCCCCGACCGGTCCTATGAGACCGCGCTGTTATTGTTTTACTATTGTGTCTCGTTTTGCGGGTATGTGATAGGTTAAGTACCTATACAATCGTTTATATTATTACATTTAAGCTATGCTAACTATGTACAAGGAAATAGGTTTCATTGAACGATATTTATGAAAATAAATTATTTATTGAAGGCTAAATAGCACATTTTATTTAGAAGGTAAATGGTAAATCAACTGTGCCAATTTAGATAACTTGGAGACCTAATGCCTATAATTTTACATACATATTCACAATCATGAAGTGCCGAGGTAAATATTGTAAATATAATATGATAACTTTGCTTTGAAAAATATCTTCACTATCGCCTTTACACAGTTGACACGATATGATGAAGACCAACCCTAAAAAAATTACAATGAATTCTAAATCAACCAGATTAATTTGTTTTTCTCAGTAGCAGTATCCTAATTTAGACAAATAACGTATGGCTCTTTATCGACTTTAACAGGAACCTTTCTTAGAACAGTATGACATAGTATAATGCGGCGGTGTTGTGAGAGCTGGCGAGCTCGTCCCGTTAGCGTGGCGGACAGGATACCGGCCTCGCGCGCGCCGCGACAAGTCGCTGCCTGTCTGCAGCAGGTCCGTCTGCCGCGCCTGACTCACGGCTTGCGCAACTCTACGTGACATCTACTGCAGCATCATCCATGAGCTCAGATCATCTAATATGAAATTGCTAATTTTTTCATTCTAAAATCAATTTGTGACTGGTAAGTATTTACCTTCAAAATGAAGCAGGTACCTATTATCATTAATATTAGTAGTAGGTAATTAATAGCGTTTCATAACACCTATACCATAATACCTAAACAGACCTCATCCCGGAATTAAAACTTTCAAAAACACACATAACATCAAACAAGGAAATAATGTATGAGCAGGTCGTTATAGTCGACTGATTACGTTTAACGTAACGAGGGAGGTATCTGGTGGATGCACGGATACAGGATGCAGGCCGCCGGAGCCGGGGGCGGCGGGGAGACGGGGGGATGTTCTTGAACTTGCGGCGTGAGGCGGCGGCGCCTCGCAGCAACCTGGCCACGCACCAAACACTTGTAACTTTGTCTACTCTATTTACATTTGGCATCGAAACGACAAATATGTGTGCTATTGTTATCTTGAAATAGCATGTGCAAAGATACAAATTCTAAAATGCAATGCTTTAAAGGATCCTACAGAGTTGCAGCTCAATTCTGTTCCTACTAATCAATTTGCAGCAAAAGAGTCGAAGAAAGGAAAAGGGAATTGGGAAATCGTTATGATTACCAAAGGTATAGAAGCAAATAAATAAATTAGTTTTTGTCATAAACAGAAACCTTGAAAGTTCCCTGTAGTTTTTTGTCATACAATACTATTGATATGGAACCAATTCAAAGAACAGGCTCCAGTACACGCTGAGGGAAACTCCTCTCCAACAACAAGCGATAACGAAACGTAACACAACGCATGACATTATTTCTATTCGCGTCTCGCATCCGAAGATCGCCGATATACGCTACTCCTATGTTGAAATATTGAACTGGCCAGATCTCTAACAGTTCACAGCACAGGCATACCACTCGCTGAGAAATTTGTGTCCGAGACAATTGTAAACATTTCTGTGTTTCTGACATCAACTAGCTACTATCGTGATTTTTTTATAGTTTTCCGATATCCATTACATTCGGGAACACGAGTACTATTAATTTTTACTGTTTTTATGATAGAATGTCATTGTAAGACACCAAGACGATTGCCAAATAAGGTAAACATCGAAGTTGCACAAGATCGAAAACTAATGTATTTAGTGGACTCAACGACCACAACCAACATAGCAGTAGAAATACGTTGTTACTTGTTAGCAGTAATAGAAATTATTACTTGAACTTGTATAAAATATTCAATAGAGCTATGGACGCAACCCAACTAGCAATTTTCTCTTGTAGATGTGCTGATTTAAGAACTAAGGTGTTACAACTGACTTACATGTGTCTTGACTATGACAGAACATCTTATAAAAGCATGATCAAGACGTTTTGTACTTAAAGAGTACTAACACTTAGTACGTGCTCTTATAGATGTATATAAAGAATCGTTGTAACACATCTATCAGTACAGTTGTCTTACAAGCGCATTTTTACAAAGCAATTGCTCTTGAATATTATTTACACTTAAAAAAGCATTTTAAAAGTACATTTTTTCTTAGTAGAGTCTGCATTGAGTGGTTTATAACACTTATGATCTTAATAAACTTTTGCATAAAACTACTATGAAACCAACTCGTTCTAAGTGTAAATTGTCTTCTCTGAGTCAAATTAATGAGAAAGCGAATAATAGAAGAGCTCTATCAGACTATTTGGTCTTATGGAAGACTTGTGAACACTTTATTAAGAATGTCGGCCATTATATTCATGTAAACAACGCTAAGGGCCTGTTTCACAATGTCCGAGTAGGCACTACTCACTGAATAAATTCAAAAATGTGACAGAATTTGTATGAAATTATCTGCCAAGTAAGATACTCGAAACTTAATCATAGGTGGTGAAATAGGCCCTAAGTGTTTTTCACAACTTACCCAACAGTTAGGTACCTACATATAATATACTGATGCATATTTGTCTCATCTAATATTACACCTACCACAAAATGGTAATTTGTAAGCCATGGTTTTAAAAGGAACCCTAAATTTATTAAATGGCTGCAAGTAGTTCTTTTATGTAAGAGCTCAATAAGTTCAAAAGGCTTAAAATTAACTTAAGTAGTGTGAAATAAGACATTTTAGTATTAAAGTTATCTTAGGGAAGAGTAATTGGTCTTATAAATCTCTAATGGCGTCAGTTTTTATTTTTATAATAAGTTAATATGTTTTTACTAATATTCTAAATACATAATTAAGTGGGCCTGTGAAAAAATTCTACTTTATTCCACAAAACATTCGAAGAAATGTACACCGCAAGTCATTTAAGTTCATAGACACATAATTATCAAGCAAATGAACTAAATGGTTACAAGAAATAAAAATACTACTAATACAAATAATACTTACACAAGTTGACAGTTAAACTTTTTTTTTTATTTCAACAGCACTCGCGCACACACTTTCGGTTGTTGTGATAAATATTCCGTTATTGAGCTTCCAGAGAGCAATATAAGGGGAATTACACTTGCAAGTGCAGTCCTAAGAGTGCTCTAAGTCTATTTTCCCTCAAACCATGCTGTTATAAGACCATCATAAGTTATTTTGGTCTTACAACAGCAGTAACAAGATTTTTGTTAGTGTAAAGTAATCTTCAATAAGAGCGTTATTAGTTGACTGTAAGTGAGAATTCTCTTATAAAGTGCGCCTAAATCGACACTTACAGTTGTCTGTAAGTATGCTAAAAGAGTAAAAATTATTGGTCTTAGGACACTTGTAAGTTAAAATTTTGCTAGTTGGGAACACATTACAATGCTTGCGAGTCCGCGGCACGTCCTTGATTGCCGTCCACACCCTATCGTTAGGCTATTGTCGCTCCAAGGTCTCGCTTTTTGCTTGCATTGTAGTCCGACCCTCCAGACTAAGTCGCGTTGTATTGTTTTGCCAGAGGATTCTTACTCTAAAGTTCGTGGAGCCGGAAGAAACAAGGGAAGCGGATGGGGATCGCGATAAGGATGGCTGTTTGAACCTCTCAGTTAACCTCCAACTAAGATAAATGTGTTTGTTAAGGCCACATTCATCACTATACTTGATGAGGGTTCGATGGAGGCGCGACCTTCCGGATTCCGATGGAGGGCTCGCGTCTCAACTTCACCCTATTATATCTACAGGAACTTATCAATGCGCAAACTTGTTTGAATGTATTACACAACGAATTCTGAACTGAATTACATTAGATACCCCTCCCTCACCAGGCTCATGTCAGAATCAACATATTACAACAAACATCAGAAACAATTATGTATATATGGAATTTTACCCAACAATAAAAATAAAAAACTAAAAACACTGCATATAACTTATTCTAAAACTTCATGCTTCATGTCTATCGTATCTTATATGCGCTTACGATGCGTAGAAAATGTGTAGATAAAATCAAAACTTGAACAAAACAATAAGCCATAATATTATGCCGATTTTTTTGTAGATGCCGTTCCAACAAAGAGTAAGAGGCAACAATAGTAACGTGGGCAGTTAGCCTTATTAACAACAGGTTTGACTTGTTAAAAAACGTGTCGGCTCGGATCAAGTGCCGTGGCGCTCATGTGACTCGCTGGTTCACCTTCAATACACAATTTGGGGTCTTTCTATTCAGGATCACTTATTGAAATTCCGAAATAGGGACACACGACGCACTACAGTTTATTGCAAACAGCTGGCAAGTCAACTGGGGACTGACTTACGTATTACCTACTAAATATTTAAGCTTACCCCAAACTTAAGTCTTTAATGAAACGCGGAAGACTGAATATTGATAGATTACACCATAAATAACATTATTTAGAATCTTGAAAAGTAGAAATAACTCCATTTTCAAAACAGCTCTAGAAATCACAAGGTTAAATCAATCTTTGAACGAAAACATTCACTCTAATTTCCCGAATTCTTACTCAACGCACGTTCACGTACAAAATTATGGATATCCAAAATTAGACGGCAAATAGAATAGAAACCGGTTGCGCGACTATCTAGAGTGAGTAAACAAACACACCTAGAACCGGTGACAGTAATTGAGACATTCAAATAACAGAGTGTATAATATCCAATTAGTTTCCGCCGTGTTCTGGGAGTGCTGCAAAAACGTCGAGTGTCTCAGCTGCCGCAGCCGCGCAGGCTTTAAGAGCTCATTATAACGATAGGTTATCTGCCGTCGCTTTAGCTGTGAGCAAGGCACCCATATTGCTACTATTGTACAATTGGCTTTGATACACGTTGCTTCTAATGTTTAACATATCAGAGTAATCTAACGCATCATCATTATTATTTTGGTCCTTCTGTACGGTACTTATCAGATCCAATACAGCTGCTAGTAAGTGTTGACATCAGTCATCAGAGGGACTGATAAATCGGAAAAGCTGGATGTAAGGTTTACTCCTTAATGAAACAACGTGCACAAAGACACGAATCATTAAAACTCAAAAAGTAGCGAATGGGAACATGCAGCCAGTGACCAAGTTTATAAATAACGATAAAAATCGTTACAAAGGGATTATTTTCATCGGCGGGGTAGAACAAATTAAAATAGACGGCAGAATAAGTTTCTAATTTCGCTGGCGACCGCCCGGGGATATACATAAACACGTACAGGATTGTTTTGTGTCTCAGCTAGCTTCTAACATAAGCCTAGATTAACCACAATATTATTTATTTCCGGCGCAATCGAAACGATTTGAGTTGATTTTAATGTTAACGAAAAGCCAAGAAAATGTTGTAATAAAAAAATGTAAATGACAAATAGCGAGTTGGAGCGGTGCGAGGCTCGCTGAAAGCCACGTAGCGATGTCAACGTCCCGCTCGTAGGAGCATACAAAGTGGAGATAAGGTCCGCTTCGACAGAGGGCAACAACATACGTGTGCCACAATACTGTTCCGCCTGTGAATAATTGAAAGGGCTCAGCCCTGCCCCGACGCACCGATCTCGCTCTCCACTTATCTTACATCTCCAAATGTCAATTCTATCCATCAAACAAGAATATGGTCCAAAGTCGGCGTCGTACGGTTCAAAGTTGGAAGCGAAGTAATGAGCGGCAGGCAAAGTTATCGCGGTTGGCCAGATCAAGATTCAATGTGCCGTTGACGCGGGCGAGTCACGAAACGTCAAACTGTAGCCCGAGTCCGCGCGTCGAAGGGGCCGAGACTTTGTTTATGAAGTCCTGCGCGGCGGCGCGCTGTTTGCGCGCTAATCCCGCATTCTACTCACACGCATCGCCAGCATCTTATTAGACGCGCTGCTCAAACTGATTGCTTTATAACCAAACCGTACTGTTCCATAACTTCTGCACTTTTATACGATAAAGGAAAATGCATGAAATATACTGATCCGTTAACAAAATAGAACGACGATAACGCAAATCTAGACAATATGAGCTTGTGTAACAATCGATTAAGTATTTATTCAGAAAGTACTGAATGTTCTTCATCATAACATAAAATGAAAGACGATCGAGTAATTCAAGACGCAGTAAATCAGAGGATGGATTACGGAGAAGAGACATTTCTCCTGAATGTCTTCAATGGATCATTCACTGAAAATGTCGAAGGTTCGTTCAAGAACGGATTAGTATTAGAACAAATAGCAAATAGATCAATCGGAGGAGTGCTATAATAGACTTGTTATGAGAGTAACAATGAAAATACAGCAGTGAGCTTGAACCTGACTGAACAGTGGTCAATGTCAAAGTTAAACAGTTATTTCGGCCTTGTCAGCGATCACGTGCCGGTGGCTTGTATTTTCGTTAAGTATCTACAGCCTTCAACTCTTTACGTGAAAGTGGTATTTTAACAATACTATTTATAAGAGCGTGTGAGTGTAGTGCGCCGTCATATGTGTCTCCATCAAATATAAAAAGTGAACAGAATAGCAGAGATTTGTTACTAGACTTAATTTTTCTTTAGCCTTCGACTTTTCTTTAGGAAGGGAGTCGTACAGATAATCATGTCCATGTTGTTAATGAAGCAAAGCCTACTAGCTCTAGCAGGGCTTATGCAGGGAAACCATAAAACTGTTGGAGGTTTGACCAGATGCAACAAAGTTCAGAGAAAAGCGGAAGGAAAGAAAGTTGGACTTTAGTCTGCAGTGGCGGATACAACAAGCTCTTAATGATATCAATCAATAAAAAAATCCTATGTATCATAGAAGAATCCTATAAAAATGTATGGCATCGGAGTCATTGAATGGCATTGGGACAATGGATTTGGGATGGTAATGCGTGTCGATCTTAGTGTCGGCGTGACACGGCGGCACGCGCGTGGGCCGCGCCGCACATACTGCTAGCGGCACACTACTGCAGTCCACGCCGCCCCTCGACTGACGCTAATAAACATCGCGCTCTATTGTTTAGCTGCCCGGTTTGGAACCAGTCGATGTGCCTTGAATATAGTCCGCAAGTTTATTTGTACGTTCTGTGTGTAATGCTTCTCTCACACGCCTGCCACTGACTGGAGAAGCTACTACTTATTATGCTAAAATGTTGGCAGACCGACGGCGATAGCTGTGAAGTGTAGTTAGTAACCAGATGGACTCTTACCCATCTACCTGAACGAATCTGTTATTCGTCTCACGACTCCCACGAATTGCAAGAGTTGGCCTATTCTTGGCTGGAGATCACTCGCGCCACGCCAACTGTGCGCTAACGTAAACGATATAGTAACGTGGAAGCGCGGATGAGACAACGATATCTCCAACACTTTTACTCAAAATGACATGCCAATCTTCATTAACGAAGCCGAATCTTTTAAGATAAGATAATTGTACGACTATTTATATTCCGTAGGTTAGAAAACAGCACGATTGTTCGCATAACCAGCCGGTCAAGTTCAAGGCGTACAACTATAAAAACAATATACGTTGCCATTAGCAAACAAAATGGCGACGATTAATCATCAACGATTACTGATGTATTAGAAATGTAAATTTTAAGGTCAGAGAGATTAAATATGTGGTTATATAAATGTTTATAATAGGAATTTTAATGTGACCTATGTTTGTAAATACAGTTGGGAATGTGACTGATCACATCGGAAAATTTCGATCGAGCGATCGATCAAAGAACGCTAGCATTGACCTTGAAGGTAACTTGCACGAATTGCTCGGAGCTATCGGAATACAGACGTGTATGCGCGACCGCGCAAAGCAGCTAGGATCTATGATCTATTTGAAGACGGAGACCACACGGAGATTGCTATTCTAGTATCAATGCATTTCAAATCGCGTGTCATATCAAGCGTCCACTACGTGGCAGCCACCGAAGTGTCCGAGTATAATGTAAAACTCAATTGATCGCACCTCTGTGCCCACTCCTAGGCGACCACATACACACATTGCATGATTTGCATAAAAATTTCAATTGATTCGCGTTTTCAATGTTGATTTGGGCATTGGGAATGCGGATTCCATAGTTATCACTAGTTTAGATTCTCTTTACAAGAAGTACCTATCAAAATGTGTTTTGCATTTTCAATTCTAATAAAAGTAAGTTTTCTTATTCCTGTCGAGTCTTATTTAGGTAAATTATTTTTACTCTCTGAGTAAATTTTCTTGTTTTGGCTTCCATTCTATTGTACCTATCTCTAACAATATTATTGTTTTCTAAATCCGGATTTCTTTTCAAAAGTTTTCCTTCAAGATGTAAATTATTTTCATGCTTTTTCTTTAGCTATTTAGGTAGCTGTCACTATTTTAAAACGTTACTATTCCACCTGTCATGTAGTTCTATGAATGTTGAAATTGCGCCAATATGAGCCATTTTGTAGTTGGCATAATGAGCGCGACGTGGCATTATTGTGGCTATAACGTCCACCGGTATGGTAATGCGCTGGGACCACAATGCGTACGTGAGCCGCATGCGCCGCAGCCCGCAAGCCAGCGCGCACCGCACCACCATCTCATCTATTTAATAATGTTACAGCGACCACTTCAAATCTGTATTGACGACATGAAAACAATTAGGCAAGTCCTATCGAGTAGCTGTGTTATTTTAGCATAGGTTTCTCAAAGGCCACTAAGTGTATACCTAAGTAGTTTGTGGTGGTAATCCAAATTGCAATCATGATTTACCTTTATTTCGCAACGTGTTGAGCTCAAATCGAGCAAAATGTTCATAGTTCAATGTAACTACATTATTAGTAAAGGTTATTGTTGTTCTAGTAAATAGTGTGGCATTCGCTGGAACCTGACACTACAACTTTATCCACGCTCTGCCGCTGCGTTCAGAATATTAAGTGCAAAGGTCATTGTGAAGACTGAATTTCTAATGCAACCGCAAACAATCAAGATTTAGAAATCCGAATAAGGATTGGTAAAATGATTATGAGAATAATTGAGCTTGGTGTAGAAACACAGGTATATAAATGGTGAAGGATGGCGGCGGATGACGTGAGCTGGTGATGTGTGACTCGCGGCACGGGATGGGTGCAGCGGCGTGCGTCCCGCGCCGGGGGGCTCCTTGAGCACAGCACCGCACATGTGCACAGTATGGCCACTCCACTGAGGACTGTGACGTCGTCATTATTGACGCCATATGCTAGGTAAAGGGTACTTAAGTACAAGTACCCTATCTAGAGTACGTATTATAATGAACGTTACGAGAAATTACTAATGTACTTTTGGTACGGCGCTAATGGTGACAGCCACTCGACCATTCTTTACATCTGTAGACATTTCCGAAAGGATTGTGTCCTGAGTTCAGATATCGTCTTTTATCTTCCTTCCTTTATCCGAATACGAGTACATGAGCTCATCGTTTTTATATCAATCGTCTTATGACCAGCTTTTCATATCGTCTTTTTCATAATTATCGTCTTTTCATCAGCTATCGTCTACACGACCCTCCTTACGTGCCTTGACTTTGTACTTTGTAGTGATCATTGCTGTAACTTCCGTATCGAAATAACAAGTGTACCTCCTGTGTCAGCTTGCGCTGTGAAGTCTGGCGCTCGCTCTAAGCTCTGGCTGGACTGCCGCCAACCGCCGCGCGGAGCGACGCGATAACATCTCATTTGTCCTTTTTATTATGCCGTATTAGTGAATGTCATTATTTTATTGATGCATAATGGCCGTTCCTTTTTCGTCGGCCACCTCGACAACGTGTTTAGAATACGTCGGTATCATTAAGTCATTATTTTCTCTGAGTCGTCTGTTTTCGTTACAGTGGATGACGCCGCGGCCGCCGCGCCGGTCGCAGGCCGCCACGTCGACCGCTTCCATCTTTTAAACGTCCTCAGTGAACTGATCCATATCTGATTGATAGATTCGGTTCACAGAGTATCAAATGAACAATATTTCATGCAAAACAAACAATCCAAAACGCATTAAGATAATGTTGTTTTTGTTGTGTTATCGTGCTTGCTCGTATTCTTCAGGATCGGATAGCAAACAAAAGATTAGATACCCGTATTATGTTTTCTCATGGATAAAATGTTTGACTTGAGAATCGAATGTGTGAATATTCATGTCCAAACATCCGACACTAAAGGTAAAGTTCAAACAAGTAACATCTGTAAAAGGCAACTTGTTCAAGTTTCGGCCGCTACAGCTTCATTATAAACCTGTCGGTGTGTGCTCAAGTAATGTGCGCGAGCACGGCGCGGTGTGCTCACCCACTTGTCGTGAGAGCGTGAACGTAGCCGCAGCGCTAGTCTACCACCAAACGAGTTCCAAGTTTAGCTATACACGGCGGTTCCCGCAAGCCGTTTCGATAACATCCGCCGATTATTCGAGAGAAACCAAGTAATGGAGTGCGCGGTTCTGCTTTCGTAGCACGGCGCGGTGCTGGCAGGTGACTCCGACTAGTTATAATGTACGAGTGCCATCTCTCGGTTATGGTTACGATCGCCTTTGTGGCTACATAATAAGTGTGTGCGTCGGTAGACTGGTGGGCGCATGTATAATTACGGTATAAAGTTGAACGCTCACCTTGGCCGCGGCCCGAGCAAGGCCAAGGTCGTTAAAGCGTGCCCCCCCGCGCGCGCACCCCGCACCCCTCGCGCACCGCCCCGCCCCGCGCGCCGCCCCCGCCGGCTGCACGCGCACGCGATTTTTTTTCGCGGAGTGATGTAATCTGCAATTCGGCGCGAGCGCAACATGGCCGAGCGTCACGCTCAGATAAACATTTCTTACAGCGTACTTTTTAAAACACCCAATTCTGTTATTTATACACAAACCGTATTTCAGTGGCAGCGAGATGTTCTCTTAGGCAATATTACACATAACCCAGTTTCGACAAAGCCGCTGATCTGAAAGAATGTTGGCACGCAGCGGCTCGCAAGAAAGTAGCACCTGAATCAGTAGCGAACGAGCGAGTGCCGACTTGCCGAGTGCGTCTGCTTAATGAAACGCGTGGCGCGGCCGCCTCCGCCTCCGCACCCACAACACCGCCACCACATAAATCTGCGCCCAAGCGCTTGCTGTTTGTTTTTACATGTTTCCTAACTTAAATAATCTCTTACTCGTGCAGAGTATACAGAGTTAGTCAAATAAATTTGGAGATTCATTGATTCTTCTGTTAAGAAAACTGAATGAGAAAGATCGGTGTATTTTTTAAAGAGCGATCACTTAAGGAATCCATTCAAATGTAGTTAGTATAATAACAGCTAACAAGCAACGTGTTCTACGAGTGGTCAACTCGTATGTATCGAATCTTTAAATTATTGCATATTTTTTATATTATCGTACTCATAGAGCTAAGAAAAAAGAAGCACCATACAATAACATAATCAATACGTACAACGGAATATCTTTCCTTCATCGAGTTGTGACTAGCTCAAAGCATGCTTTTCGCCGTACAAGAGCAACAGACATATTAATAACGTGTCCAGGCCATTAGGCGGCCGGTCGTGTGCAGTGGAGTCTGCGCCGACCGCAAGACGCGGCGCGACCGCAGCGCACACGCGTTACACACGCGATTACTCCCGACACCTTCACACGCAAGCGCAGCGACACTGCACGGAGGAATCTGCATATACTAACGACAATATAATATACTTGAATGTGAGTGTTGCGCATAGAAGTCCTTGACTACCCGAATGTCGATCTAAGGTATCCAGGAGAAGCAAAAGATGGTAAAATTGTGAATGCTGAAGGAAGCGAGAGCAGTTTTCCACTGAATACATCCGCACACTCAGACTTATAGAAACTCGTTGCGAAACAGATAGTGTGACGGATTTCCTTGGCTAGCCAGACGTGGCAGCCGAAGACATTCTCATGTCAGGCTATATTCGGCGCAATGCGTCAAGTGCAAGACCAGACGTCATGATATTTACACTGCATTCATGACTATCAGATTCACTAACACTTACTATTTAAGGGGAGAACATTTATTTAGTGTACAGAATTAGCTTGAATTTGCTTTTGTAACAAAAGCAAATTCAAATGGTCTTTTTGTGAAATTCAATTGGTGATTTTGCTTTGATAAAGTTGGTTGCAGCAAAGTTTGTTAGTAGCTTAGTAATAGTGTTATTAAAAATAAAGAATGGCAAATATAGCAAGGTTCAGCAAACGCTGTTAGGACGACCATCACCATAAAAATCTTCATAGAAAATAGGTAGGTCAGCACTTTCATGAGTGTTCCTAGTTGGCTGGCAAGTGGCAGCCCTAGCTATTTCCGTATGAATGGCAGCCGCCCGCTCTTCCTGCGCGCCCTGCCAACGCATAGGACACTTGGGTCTTCTAACGCGATCCACAAATTCAGCGTCAGTTCGTATAAAACTCTCTCAAATTGCACCGACTGATCACATTTCCGGAGATGCGTTTTCGTTGTAGCCCATCTTCGTACAAAAATCAAAATACGACGCGAAAGGGTGTGTGAGATTGAAAGTCGAATCAAATTAAAACTAATTGGAGCAGATGAAATCCCTGAACGCAGTGAGAGACTGACTGGATTACGTGGAAGCCGAGGAGCTGATGGATATGATCACGTCATGTCAGTGCGTTCGCAGATGACACAGGAGCGGCAGGCTCCTCGCTAAGCCGGCTGAGCGCGTCTCACATATTGGACGTGACAACAGGTCGGTCCTGCCGCGGCGTTACCTGCCGTCCACTGCGCTCGATTGGAATTAGATTACTGCAGCCCCAGCCCGGGTGCACGGCGACGCTCTTCACTATTACGTTCCCAATCGGCTTAGTAATGCCCACTCTGCCATTATTATGAATGCAAACGGTCAGCACACTCGGACTATTCCTCCAAATAAGATAAAAGTATAAGTGGCGTTGCGTCACCAGCGCTCTCTTCATAGATTTAATTGAATGTGGGTCTGTGTGTCAATAATTGTTGTTCTGCCATTAGAATGTCTCGGAAGATACTAGCCATCTTCCGTAATAGTCGGTCGATCAGTCATTAGTTGGATTGTTATGGCGCGGTGTAGGTACAGCTTCGGCCAAATGATAATACCGTTTGGGAATGATTGTAAATAAGTGACGGCGCGTATATAAATAAGATAGGAGTGTTGTGTGTCGGCCGGAGCCGGCCGCACGCCGCGCCGTACTATGTGTAGTACGCGCCGAGTGGGCGCGCGCATGCGTACGCCCGCCGCGTGGGCGCACCTCTGTGTAGACTGTAGGTACTGTGCCACACAACACTTTGTTTCCTACCAGGAAAGGTCACTTTTCTGTTTTAAACACCAATTACTGTTTAATTAACTGGCAAGTTTATGATAATAATATTTGGCTTATCGTTTGCCTTGTTCGAATTATTGGCAAAACACTTCCCTGCTGTAAGTTTGGGTAAACAAACATTACAAGTTATGGTTGAACAAACTCGCCAGCAATGTGCATATATTGACTGCGGCATTAGCGGTTATTTATACAATCTGTGAATATTGACAATGTAGTACCAAGGAAATAACACGCGGAACAGAAAATACTTGGAAGAGTTACGTACTGGTCCATGAAAGAACTATTTAAAGGCACCTTGCAAATGGACATGTACATTGTCTCCATCCTGACCTATGAACCAAGTCTGTGCCTTGTTCTTGACACACATCCAAAAGTTCAAACGTAAGGTTTGCCAACGTGTGAAAATAACGGGAAAACACTACAGATCGTTGATGGGGCTCCAAAGACTGCCCAACTGAAACTGGACATGTCTGCCGTATGCCGATCAAACGGTGGGCCAGAGTTGGTGCCCTAAAATCGCGCTACGAGGTCGCAGCAGTCTACGAAGGAGATGTTGGGATGACTCAGATGCCTTCATTTCTTGCTAATTGCAAGAAATGGTTAAGAGCCGCAGAAGGAACTATGGCATGAATGGAGGGAGACCTGCTGCAGGAACTGGGACAGTATAGCCAGTGGCAGTAGAACCAAACATCGTGTTTAAGATGATTCCCACCATTTAACCAGCGGTTTGAACCGTCCATCCGTAAAGATCAAAAGAAAACTTTTTTGCTACTTACTACCATAGTATAACAAAACGAAGTTATCTATCATACATATACCTAAGTTATCGGGAATATATTGGGAGCTGGAGATGGAAACTAACTGACCCACTTAAGGCCGTTAACCGATAGTAGTGGGTCCGTGACTGTTCGTCTTCGCGGTGGTCTCGCTGTTAATAAAGATAATGTTCAACTCACTGATATCCGTGACGTCGTTCCACTTCATGATGACGTCAGCGCAGAAGTCACCTGAAACAACAAGCGGCCCAACGTTACTATCAGCCACAACAGAACAGCGCTGTATTTACACACGCTACTGCCTCCTACTGTATAACTTATTAAAAATATGCGGAAAATAACGTATACTAAATTAAAAGCGTTTCCCTATAAATTTCAGATCATACTAATAGCACTTTGTGGGAAATCAAAACCCTTCTTTTACTCTGGGTAGAGCGAGACGGAGTGCCAGACTTTTACGGCTAAGACCCTCTCGTGTTCGGCAACCCACAACTACGTAAAGTACAAGCTGAAGGGTGACCGGAAAACCTAGCAATTGTAATGAGGAGTCTACATTGAGCTGATATTCACTTTACAATATGACCCACAGATTTGGCACTCAATCTTTATGTTCACATTGTGGCTCCGTGAATAGTCCCACATAGAACAGGCTGTCAGCTGCCAAGCCCTCGTGCCAGTCGATCTCGCGGCTCCCATTCAGCCAAATACTTTCAAACTCTAATTAATTACCAACGGCTGTAAATAACCTCACTACCGTTACTACTTCACTGTGCACTTGAATCTAGAATAACAAATATTTACATGAATGTTATTTTTTATCTGTGAGAGTGGGAATTTTCACAATGGCTGCTCCTTTAATTATAATGAAACATAATGGCAAAGAATTAGAAGTGAAAAAATGTGTTATATTGCATACAATGAGTGTTGGTCGGCTCCGAGCTAACTGTTGGCACACACGCGACGCGCGCAGGCGCGCGCCCGCTGCGCCCGCGCACCTAACTGTTCACGCTCCAGGCGCACGCACTTCCCTGGCATTGTGTACAAGACATGTAAAGTGTAAAGCGACGAAGCCAGCGGTGCAGTTAGCAGCACAACAATATAAGCTTTCTTCTTCAACTTGTATAGATATGCAAATCCACCCTCTTCTATTCACCGCAGTATTGCGACTTTCCTATCAGGAAAATTCCGTTACGTTAGTCGTATGAAACTAATCTGACTTTATCTGATTTCTTCAGATTTGAAATATTATCTGTGACTGATAAATTATATATCTCATAAGTGAAGATAATGACAAACACAATACTGCGTTCCAATTATATCCTATCGATAGTATATCGTATAATTTAATCTTTGTCGATACAAATACTCTTTGTTGACAAGACTATCTTCAGTGATATATTTTTATAACATTTTCTATCCCGAAACACATGTAGTAAGTAATAAACTTGTTGAGAGAGGCGCGGCCGCTATCAACACTGGTCCCTATGTTTCCACAGTGTTGTATCTATTGCAACATGCAATAATAACGATGGCATCGATGAAGCGCTATAGCAAAGCGCAGAAAGTGTCGGCGGGCTGCGACTTCGCCGCACGACGCCACTTCTGTTCTCATGTGGCCATCATATTCATTGTTTGTCTGTTACTTTACACCCATCGCTTGTTCTGGCATATGACTTAGGTGCACTGTGTGAAACATATACTAGATTCAAGACTAGAAATGCTTCAAAAATAATACTCAGTCGTGATTGCAGTTACTGCGAATAATCGCTTGAAATGAGTAGCAGAGAGGATGCGTGGCCGTCCTCCGCGAGTTCACAGCACGCACCGCGCGACCTCCGCCGTTCTATTTCAACTATGTAGGCATTTGCAATCCGCACCATTCAGTATTGTAAACATTCTAAAAGATAACACAACTGACGCTTTAAAAGCGTTCAAAATAATCTAATCTTGCGCAATCTTCTTCATTTCTATCTTTTGAGGAAACAGTTAAGTTTGCGATACGTTCGCGATTCATGCGCCATTATCAATGGCCATTAAGTTCTTTTTCTATAATTATAGAAAGATTGGAGAAGATTGTTGTCTTTATCTGGAGTTACATCACCGTTTATTTATCAGAGAACGATCTGACTGATATAATGTTATTAGCTATTACATCATGCCGTTCTTCAATCAGTAAGTGATGCTACGAAAAGGGACACATTACTTGGAAATACATGCCGTGGCGAATGTGCGTAGTGGTTGGATCATTATTGTACTTTACATAGCATTCAACAGTCTATGCCAAGACAGAGAGCGTACCGACAGCTGTCGTTTTCATAGCTCCACAACGTAGAGCTTACTTGATAATGCTTGTATCATAACCCCAATGACTAGCGTACTAAATGACAAAGAAAGGGAGGTTTCTGCCACAGAATATATTATTAATCGATGTCTTCGGCCTGCAGCGGGTCAATACAGGCTGAAAATGTATGAGTCTCGCATGGCATGTGTCGTCGCGCGGCTGCGGCCGTCCCCGTCCGCGACCCACTTGCAGCCGGGCGGCCGACGACCTCGCGATTTCGTACTCCTTTCGCTAATTCATTACGAATTAATGAGCTTAGATGCATTTGTGCTGCACGAGGAGCCCAACACGACGAGTGAGTGGTGGCGGTGACGCCGCCGGGAGCACGGGCCTGAGTGCCGCGCTGATAACGCTGGAGACGCTGATGCGATCAATAAGCACGTTCTGTTGCCAGATGCTTCAAGTAAACATGACGTCTACATTTAGGAATGTATGCTGAAGTGTTTTTACAACGAGTACTCTTCGCTATAACTGACCTATTAATATGTAACGCCGACGAAGCTTCAGAATAAACCTCTCAGCTCTACTGTCACGGAATGTTACTCAACTTGAATTAATCGCCTTACTTTTTTACAATATTATCCTGAAGCAAAAATTCCTGCGTAACGGTTACGTGATTGCACTTAGCCCTAATTATAATCTAGTTACACTGTCGAGATGCTACCTAAACGAAGATGAACGGTAATTTCCTATAATTGCGGTCTAAGAAGAATAGGACAATAAAGCATTTAAACAATAAAATTGCTGCCAATGTGGTGCATCTGCATAATAGCGGGGAGTTGTTTTATATTCGTGGACGTCACCGGCTCCGTCACTAGTGGGCCATTTGAATGGACGTTCACCTTTGGCTCGGGAAACGTCTAGCTGAGCCGCAAACGTGTTCTCCTAATCACGAGCACCCCGGAGCGGCGCGCGGCGGCGCGGCGGCGGCGCTCAGCATTCGACACACAACCAACTAATGCTGCTCTCTACCTTCTACCTAGCTGCCTGTGTACTTTTAAATTATTACCATTTTTGCTATTTAAATACTTCTTGAATGTTCAATTTAACAGGTTTGAACTTCTAAGTGACCTACTATTCTTTTCGATTCGATTCGAGATGCCAACCCTATGAAGCCGTTGAAATATAGTGTGTTACGAATGCAGAGGACTCTGAGTAGTACAAATTTTCTCTATGCAGTAACAGGTTGTCAACCTTTCGCCAAACTGTTAGTCTAACAAAGTGCCTTTTCTCTCAGTTGATACAATTATACAAGAGACACTAGCCACGGTTTGTAGTTCTCAGTGGTCTAACGTTATTAGATCTGATATAAAACGAGATGTATTTTATAAGAGCGTGTTTTTCTTGTCCGATAATTAGTGCGAGGTGGTGCCACGTATCGGGAGCGAGGCGCCACTGCCCACCGAACGCAGTGAGTCAACTGTGAACACATCACGCATGCTAACACCCGCGACAACTTTTACAGTAATGTAAACAAGAATGTGCAAAAAACTTCCAAAGCCGGTTCGTGCGGTCTCGTTTAAATATCACAATTTAGGAAAATAAGTCTCGAAACGAAGGTGCAAACAGAGCCACGCATTTATTATAAAATATGAGAATCTTTAGAGCAGAAATCATAACTGCAAGCTTGATTTAGCATACTGCTGAAGGACACTGGCGGAATATTCCGTAAGATAGTCCCATAAAATAAAGAAGGATCTTGAGTTAGGACGAGGTTTTCAAGGAGAGCAGACTTATAGAGCATCTCTCGCTTATTTCTGGTGGGCCATTCGCAGTTGCGTTTCTGTGCGGGCGCGGGCGGCGTGCGTCGCGGTAACCTCCTCGACCCCGTTTCGGTTCAGAGTTGAACGGCCGCGCAGTACCTACACTACAGCTACACTATGCGCCGCCGCCGCTCCGCTCGCTCTGCACCCAGCTCCCCCACCACACACCATGCTAAACTATTATGTGAAGCTGTTAAGAAACTCACTAGTGCCTAAAAATCTGTTGGAGTGCTCGAAATGGCTCTTGGCAGGATTTTAGGATTCTATTTTTGAAATGAATGATCTGGGATTCATTTAGTTAGTGTTTAATTCCGTGTTATGCTATTTGCACTGTTTCTAGAAGTCTCAAGATTTAAGTGCAATTTATGATGCTAGCCGCTTTACAGACTTAGAGCTGACAGGTTTACGGTTTAACGAACTACCGTCGTTCCCTTGTAACAGTTTCAAAGAGCCATTCCTTCAACGAAACTGGGATAGCAGTAAAAACAAACCGCTCCCTACAATAAATGTGTTAATTGCACTCAGCTATTGATAAAATGGGATGACCATGTCCAAAGCTATTTATCTCAATTGCACGGAAAGAGGAATAGTAAGGAGATTTGGCATGCGTACAAAAATGTTTTACATTTGAATAGGGATCCGTGTTCCAAGATGTTCATTAGGTGCGGCGGAACGGATCGCGTCCAAAACACTTTGCAATGCGTTCTTCAAGCTTTTTTGTACATGTTTTGACATTAATTTGATTGTAAGCTAATACCTCATTATCTGATACTAGTCAAAACACACAATCAATCATAAAATTGGCTCATCTCGAGAATATGTTGTGTTAGAAAAAACATATGAGAAATATATGTAGATTACGTATGGGTACCAGGCCAAAAAATAGTCTATTTAAGACTTAGAAAAAAGACGAAAGTAATTTCGGGAAACGATATTGAATACTGAAGAAATAACACCAGAAACTTCGATGTCGAAATTAAAGTTACCAACTTTGCACTTGTTGGTGTTTTTTTATACGGAAGTCAGTTGTATTCTTTTAATAAAAAGCTTCTTCAACATTAGGTAGCAGACAGAAGAAGAGATAACAGACAAGACTACTGAGGTAGTTAATCATTGGCGTTATCAGGGAGCGCAGGAAGCACGACACCAGCCTTTATCTATGACCCAGTAACGACAGAGGACCAATTCTGCTATCAGGTGTGCAGATACCTACTGTGGTGCCTTAGAAGCTCGCAATAGCTATGTTCCCGTCATAACAGCAGCGGGAAAAGGTCACAGCTGGACGTCGGCGCGTAGGGCTCTCCAATGAACTATGCATAAGAGCAGCGGCTATTTGAGGACGTTGCCTCACGATCGAATGCCAGTCCAACGGCCTGCGATCGATGCCTCGTAATATGCACGATAAACTAGATTACTAGATACCTATCGGGCCTAGACTTGTGATATTTGTAACGTAATGGACTATTGTTGTGACAGCCCACGTAACATGACAGTTCACGGACAGCTGTGACACAAGTCAATTTACATTTAATGTATTACCATGGGCTGGACATGTCTGCTCCATGCCGATCGAGCGGTGGGTGCGTAAAATACAAAGGTGCCCTGAAATCACACGGCGGAGAGCGGCAGACCACGGCGGAAATGGTGGCACGACTTCGATGGCTTGTTTAGGAATTGGCAAGAAGTGCACAACAATGGAAGGCCAGGAAGAGCCTCTGTCCAGTCGGCACAGGTTCGATGTAAATATAATAAAATTATAGTATCATGAAGAGCATTGGTCAAATGAAATTGCATTTACCCTGATGATTGTCAGGTGCGCTCAAAATAGCGCACAATGTGCGGTATGTACAGGGAGTAGGTCCACTCGCCGGCAAGAGATGATAGTGAGCATGGAGAGGAACTCCATCGCCTCACAGACAATGTCCTGCCGCGACCTGCCGCAACACGCAGCCGCGTTGTGTAACACCAGCAGTTACGTAACGACGAGCGCACACCAGCGCTTCTCCCAGGTGACTCAATCACCACTCAATACGATTATAATTAAACATTGAATTTATTGCATTTTCATCACGAACGCCGCACAAACAAGTTTCTAATCAATTTCTATGGAAATAAATAATTGTTCGATGGCACACAGCTCTTTATACACAGCTTCAATGAGCTCACGGGTAAGGTTGCAGGATTGAAGCTGTGCATGTTGCCAGCGTCCGCTGTCCTCAGCTGCAGTAGCTACAGAACGGAGCAAACATTCGCGCTGATTAAATTTAAACAGGTTTCAAATTGTATGGTTACGTCACCTAAAAAATAACATTTAAGAGCCCATCGAGTGGTCGGCGGGCGGCGCGGCAGGCGTAGGGTTGCTCATTACTAGAAGCGGCGCGGCGGCTCGCTCCCTGCTCCCGGCCGACGTCTCGTAAAAAACGATATTCGAGTAAAAACAGGCCCCCGAGACCGCGCCGACCGGTGCCGTGACATAACTTATACTAATAACTACCTCGCTAAGATATGTTGACGGAAATCACGTATTACAGGCATGCCGAGTGTATGGTGTTTTTTGTTCGAGCAAAATCACATTGGCACAAGGAAGTCGAAGTAAGTAACTACTATCATTACTGACTATCCCTCCCCGCGTAACGAAATATCAAAAGATATAATCTTGTGTTAGCCAGCGCAGCCGTAACGTCGGCAGTTGCGGGCTCTTATTACGGTAACATATCAAATGAGTGGAGCTCAACAACTTGATGGCAATGTAAAGTTGCGCAATATCGTGCACTATCTATCTGGGCGCGAGGCACATGGCGCCGAGTAACTGCACCACATAAGTTAGGCGAAAGGGCCACACTTAACTACGAGATACTTCCGCGGTTCATTAAAGAGGAGGAGCCTCGCCAACTAAAACGATAAGCTTTTGTGTACTTAGGTACTTGTGGCACAGTGTTACGTCAAAACATAGTGCTAGTGTACATTACACAACTTCAAGTAATCGGGACACTTCTAAAGAGTCTCCATAACCCTCCTTCATCTGGCCAGCTAAGGACCCTGAAACTTTCCATCTAGATACTAAATACTTTCATAACGATGAAGTGCTCACAACTATAGCCTACACAAAAACAAATTATTATAAATCAACAAAAAATCTGACATGTAGCTGACTAAAGAAAAAACCTGATTTATGTAGCTATCACCGATAAAAAAACCTTGCTGTAGGTACCTATCACTAACAAAAAAAAACCTGTTCCAATACAAGCAACCTTCACCAATAGTCGGCGAGCACATCTGTAAAAAGCCAACAATAGTACACTTTTATAATGATATAACCAACCACAAAAAGAGTTACGTAAACCTCTCATCATCATCGTAACTAAATAGGAAGTTAACCAACTGTAAAAACTGCTCCGAGCTCGTAGGAGTAGAGGCATGCACACGTAGAAGTAGGGTGGTGCGGCCTGCGCGGCGCTCGCGGACGGCCCACAAGTGCGGCGCGGACGTGTCAGTGCAGCGGCCGTAATGTGGACAGCTGATTAGCTGCCGACCCCGCGGCCGCAGAGACCGACTACTGTGCCGTGATGCATGCACTGCGCCTGAGGCTCCTTCAGATAAGGAGCTACAGCTTGCGCCGCACGGAGCACTGCCGACGTCACGGCACACACATACACATCATGTTATACTTAATGAAGTTTCTCAAATAAAGGAACGGTATTTTTAGCGTTTTGCCCAATTCGCGTTTGGAAGAGAATCGAAGACGATAACAGACGTGTTGGTTGAACGTGCCACGCTCACCCACACACTGCTCTCCCTGAGAGCCGTCGCCGTGCTCGTCCTGCGAGCACACGAGCCTGAGTGTAGCGTGGAAGCGCGTCACGATGCAATATAAAGAAGTAGAAATTTCTCTCACCGTGTCGGGCGCTCGGTCACCACGCAATATGGTTATCACTCGTATAAGTTTTGATTATGCGTCGATTACGGCCAGCTGACCGGCGGCGGGGCGCGGGGCGCGCGGCAGGCCGGGGGGCGACGGGGGTCTCGCGACGCTCGCGATTGGTCGTCAGGCTTATAATCTCGCGCGAATGGGCTGCCCACGGCGCACGCGACTCTTATTATTCCTCGTATTTGCTTCTTGGGACTTGAAATGTCGATTTTATGCGTCGGCAAGTGTAATGTGCCTAGCTCCTAGCTTAATGTGACCAGATACCTTATAAACTACACGGGTTTTCACCTAGGTGCAGCTTTGCCTCGGTATTTCAAATCTGGTCGCAATTCATATAAATTGAACCGCTATCAAGTGCCTACTGATACAGGCTCTGGACACATTTGCCTTAATAACTTCCATTCAGATAACAGATCATGATATGTTTATCCTTGACTGCTTCTAGTAAATTTACTAAGGAACCTAACTAGCTCAAATTACGAGTAGCTATATCTGCTCGATTCTGCAATATTTCTTTCCAGTTTTATCACTAAGGACACCAAGAACCTGCCATATTTAGTGTGCACATTAGATACTGACTTAGAGGATCCGGCAAAAAAAATATCGCTTCATAAAACAACCAACATTTGTTTCTATAAAAAACACTTCAGAATATCTTCACCACCAGAGCTGAGGAATAGTTTGAAGGGGTTACCGAGGTGCTGCAGTGCAAAGGGTATCTAAGGGAAAACCAGATAGGTTTTAGTCAGTCAAAGTCGGTCGGTCACCACTGTCTAAACTGGCTCTTGCTCCTCCCAGACCGGGAGAAGTTATTTGATAATTTCCCAGAAAAGATACCTTCGTCCGGCATTAAAACCTTTATTGCTTAATAAAGAGTCACGCTCTTAACAGTCATGTTCACAAGAACTAAACAGCACTGAAGAAATCCCGATAGAAGTAATGTGCGGCGGTACCGGACCGGCAGCCGAGCTCCGGTCCGAGGACATACTGCACATTAAGATAAGCTCCGTGTCCAGCGCCGAATGCCGCCTCAATGCCGCTCAGTAGCCGTGCACGGCGCCGCACGCACCGCTCATCCTAATGACGAGCACAGCCATGAGCTAAACGCCTTTCGTGTATTCTAAACACATACAGCACAAGGCACAACCCTGAATTTTGGCATTGCGATATTTTGGACTGACAAATTCTACAAAGTTAACTCTAGAACGCATTTTATGAAAATCCAATGAAACTACATACATAGTTTGTATACACGAGAGCTCCAATAGAACATTGGCAAACATTCTAGCTCAAATATACTAAGGATACAGATATTACAAGCAAGAATCAGACCATCAGAGCAAGGACCTCTAAATAGCTTTCACGTGACCAAAACCTCGAACAAATTCCTTGGTTTTTAATAATATCGTGAACGACAAACAAGACGGTCCGTTCATCCGGTCAGTGTGCTCCGCACGATTTCCTAAACAACTAAACAAGTCAGTATAAATATTTTGTAATACATTTACGAGTTACAATGGAGCAAAACATCAGCTCGGCGGTTGGGTCAGCGCATTGTTTGTTAGAATTAGTTATCGCGCTATTGTCACGACCTCGCCGGCCGGCCGCCGCGCCGGCTCGGACCGGCATCACCCGCGCGCTAATGATACGAGCACTCGATTACAAATGCACGTAATCTTCCACGATATGTCCAGATTAGCGACGCGTTGCGAAACCATCGCCTCTGCTCCGACTGCGACCAGCATCTCGAGGAATGCAGTCACTTATAAAGTAAACATTAAACACTGCTTCTAATGCCGGAGCAATGCAATCCATGCACGGACATTCGGCAAATTACCCGCGGTAATAGCGCGTTTGATGAATTTACCAAGCAATTTACCTAATCATATATCTGAGACTAATTTACATAAATAGATGGGAATAGAATTGGTTTAATGGAGGAAGAATGAGGTTGGTTCGTAGACCACGAACTTACTCAAGTGTGGTGGGAGCACACAAAATGTTGTTTAAAAAAGAACTTAGTTGTTACCGAGTTTGTGTGATCAAGTTAGGCTCTGAGAAGCAGTGTGCGGCGGCGGCACCGCCATAGGCCACAGGGTACAGTTAGCCGGCTGCAGCGGCCTCGGGGCACGGCGCTGCTTTTTGCACAAGTACTCGCACAGCGCACGAACATGCGACGCGCGCCTTGTTGGGATGCGCGCGCGCAGGGGGCCCATTCACCGCGCAATTGTCAATTGATGGGGAGAAACACGATTCACGAGCAACAGGGCTGGCATCCACGACTGCAGTCACATTCATAATATGAGGACATATTTACATCGGTATTGAGCAAAAACCATCTGAATACGATAACTAAAACAAGAGCTAACGCGGAATAGCTGCCGTTGTACCAGTTCAACAGACTTGTTTCGACTATGAACGTCTTGCCCCGGAAGACGCGAGACAAGTGACAAAACCCTGCAATTCTCTTGGGCCTGCGTAGACGGCGATGCCGCGATGTGGTCAATATGTATTTGATGAGATAAGAGACACTCGAGACAAATCACGCAATTAAAGTGACAGTCCATGGTGAGTGCGGGTGGCAGCCCTGCGGCGTCGCATCCGGTAGCCATCTCCTCGTGCGCCGGCTTCGGAGAAATGCCCACCAATTAATTTATCCACTTTTGGAGTTATGTTTTATTCATAATTTAACGACGCACGACGCGACGCACGCACTAACATTGAGTGCAAGAAGATTTAGGATCGGATGAGCCTCAAATATATTGCTTACGAAAATTGCAAACGTTGCTAAAAGTGGTCTTGCCAGAACAATTTTTGGTCGACAAATTTCACAACAGACGATAATTGATCAACCAATCATACGTGGATACGATAGCACATTTTTTATGGTAGATTTTAAAAACCTCAGTACATGATTATAAAGATAACTTGCCGGAGTCTGTGTTTCCTGATAGCTACAACTTAGGAATCTTTAATTCAAGAGTGAGTAGGTTACTGCTAGGCAAGCGTACTCTATCGTCGGCCACATCATCGTTTACCATCAGATGAAACACTGGTCAAATGCGAGCCTATCCATAAAAAAAAGACGAGTATCTTCATTAACAGAAAATAGAAAAAAAATTAAACATGTTATTTCACGAAATATTCCAAACATAATAATCAAGCCTGTCAGATTGTTGAGATGTGTTCTATTCTATTGTATAAGTAGTGAGGTACCGGGTGACCATCCAAATAAATAGAGGTAGCTCGGCACAACATACGCTCCATGCACGTCTAATAATGAGGCTATTTACAAGCATGATGTCACATAGTGGAGGAGTACGCGCGCGCTAGCCAAGCGCGGCGTGCGGCGGCGCGCGCGCACCCACCTGAACAAACACCACGCACCACTCCCTGATAGCTGTCAAGGACGAGCGCAGCCACACTACCACTACTTGTGCTTTTACACATTCTGCCTTCAGACATATAGGCTGATCAAATATGCGACTGACACACGAACCTTCGACAAACTAGATTTTAAAATGTGCTTTAGATAAAGATCGATATTGTGTAACCTAGCAAACTTTAAAATAAGCAGATTTCTAAATATCAATCAGGACATGACAAGGAAACTAAAAAGGTACGAGTTATCTTATTGCAAACTGAAGAAAAACTGTGTTATCGGTAGACCGTAAGTGGCGAAGTTTTCGGCCAGCCAAATGTGAAATAGCTGCCGTCGTATCAGCGACATGAAGACAAAGTGAGGCCACCAGCCCACACGAGTGATGAGTGTAAGAGGGATCAGTGTGGAACAGGCAATGCCAGTGCTATTTATCATTTCAAATAAGATGCACGCCATAACAAAACATTTTACAAACAATACAAAATAAAATAATCAGTTAATTCGCCAATAGCATGACGCAGAGTAGTATTTATTTATTGTTATAAGCTGACACGAGTGTAGCGGGTATGATCCCACGATTGTTCAGCGGCTGCGCTTTTTGCTACGATGATCGACGAGCATTTCGCCGAATGTGATTTGTAGATGGTAGTAAATCATACGTTTCTTATGTGGGACTATTCTTACTTTGTTTTGTCGGATACGAGCCTGAACCGATGGATTACCGACGAGGTTAGTGAGGGTTATAGTTTTATTGTTGACAGATATACAAGGAAAGACAAAACGTTGAAACCTTGACCGTGTCGTGGATGGCGTGCCTTGCTGAGCTTGTACTCGACATGATTAGAGCCTCTACTAGTAAAAACGTACAACAGAAATCGATCACTACACAAAGAAAACAATCTTTCCCCGATTCTTTTCGGAGTTTTAGCCCTGAACAGCCAAAAAACAAACCCGTAGTAAATAGAAGACAAGTCTCACCCATATCCAGCAGTAGTCGGTGAGGAGGAGCGTGCAGCGTGGTGCTAGCAGCACATATTACAGCGTTAGAGCGCACACTCAGCGGCGCGACAAGCCGGCTACTGCTCGGCCGCGCTCGATACACCCGCGCCGGGTTATCGCCGCTCGATAGCGAATCAATATCAAAACATAATACATTCACTCGATAACACTTGTTTACCATGCATAACGATTTAGTTTTGACTACCTGGACTAAATATTATAAGAATTGAAGAAAGCTAGCCTAAGAAATCATGGGTTGTGAGAAATATGAAATGCGGAGACCTGATGAAGATGATCACCGAATTCCCAACGTGATTGTGCCAAATATATTTAACGACTATTCCAGAAGTCATGGGCTTATTCAACGAGTTATATAAATATTCATAAGTAAACAGATTCTATTAGACTAAATAATAATCCAGCAATGGATTGCGCTATTACGCGAAGTTAAATTATTGAATACATAAACAATATCGATAAACGTGTACATAACAATTTGCTGGAGACTTGTGACTATCACAACTTGTTATGTTTAGGACAGATTATGTTCTGAACTGTTACTGGATAACCTTGGAACTGGCGACAGAAAATTGAAGTAACAAGAGACTGCTTCAAATTAACTCCTTAACTGGATTTTGACGTTTTGATAGCATGAATTAGTGCGCCTCACTATCAACGCATGCATCAATGCTTACCATCAGGCGCGATCGCAATCAAGCACTAGTTTATATTACTTACATTAAAAAAAAGAAACCGTAGATACCAGAGCTAGCAGCTTCGTAAGATCGTAGTAAACGTGGCACCGCCATGTTCCCAGTCTCCATGTACTAGATTTAGGTGTAAAAGAGCACAGACAACTGGTTTTTAAGAGCCATAACTGGCTCTACCTAGGCTCAACCGGTTAGAAAAAGTAAGATCTAGATCTAATCGCCGGGGACCTGTGATACCTCTGTGTAGTACCCGGCTCTGGGAGCATGTAGCGTTGCAAACACTGATAGTTAGCTGTGACATTATGAGCCGTAAAACGGAGCCTTATTTTCGTTAAGATGAAGATTCTAAGGGTGAAATTGATTGACTACTAGAATTAAAAAAAAAAATGTGTATTTTAAAGACCTTCGTTGATTAATTATTATTATTATAAATCAATTTAGGTGCTTTCTATAATATTATAATTACTGAGATGGTAAAGATGATCCAATAATGCCTGCAATCAAAATTGTTGTTTAGGCCAATAAGCAAGCACATTTCCGGATGATATGACTTGAATTAGTGAGTTTTATAAAATGTGTCTGAAACATTTGACCATCCTGCGTTCAAGATCATGTGTCGATAAAAGTCAAAGGCAAGGCGTGTGGAGATAACAACTATCACAATACTGATGTGGGCCTGATAACGACCTATCACTATCAATCAGGTTCTAAACACGACATGTTGCTTTATGACCTTATGGCTTGAGGTCAATCGGCTCTACGTACTGGTACTGATCATCAGCCAGTTCGAATAGGAAGAAAATACCATAAGCAGATAGCACAACTTGGAAAGAATCAAGAAAAACTAAGGCAGAAATTGTGATTCAACCCAGGTGAAACGGAAAAATCTAAGAACCTAACCATCGCACAAAGCATGCCTTTATAAACTGTAAGTCCAATAAAAGCCAAGTCTACAAAGACGTAGACAAGCGTACTAGGCTATGAGCACGTGAACGCAAGTGGACATCACAGAGAGCATTTATATCAAGCGCAAGTAGTAGCGTAGTTTTACGGCTAGTCCTCGGCGCCAACAGCTTTGTCGTGACCACCGCCCACAGCTGGGCTTGCTCACTAACACGTGGCCTCGCGGTGGACCAGCGGGACAGTAGCCTACGTAACTAATGCGCTTGCTTGAGTTGCTACGATACCTACTGAGTATAAATGACCTTCAGTCGTTAAAACTGGACAGAAATGACATGTCAAATAAGATAAACTGCTAATATTTAGTAAAATAACAGCAATATTTTACGGTTACCAAGTGATTTACTTGATTTATCAAAAAGCTTATTTTAGGCCTGAGGCCTGACATAAAAGATGTCAAACGCTAAAGTAGTGAAACAATAATTAAACATAACATTGCAACATGTAAAATAACGGGAAGGTAGTTACTCAGATACCCGCGAAACGAGACACAATAGTAAAACAATAACAGCGCGGTCTCATAGGACCGGTTGGGGATTCAAACGTTAATCAACGTCTTGCTTTACTTTTGTCCAAATAAATCATTTTCCGTGTCAATGAAGTTGAAGTGATCTGTGCAAGAGGCTTATGAACTCATTGTGAAACCTGGGAGGGTCAAGTGGCCCAGGTTCTGACCCTGTGAAGAGGCAAGGTTGGGGAACAATGCGAGTCATCTGTTTTGAAAACCGGTCAAACATTGGGTTGGCACGAGCATTGTGTACCGGATCACAAGTCAAGAACGGGACTTGAGAATCATTCACGCCTGTAGATTGTTGTTTAAATGTGTGCCATGCTGCCTGGCTCTCGTAAGGGCAGAGGAGTAGTACTTACTTCTATTACTGTTCGTTTGATTGAATGTAATGATTTGATTACACAGTAATCCAAGGTCTGTTACAAAAAGACATCAATGATGAAAAGAGAATACGTAAGTAGTTCAAATCTATTTAAAGCAGAGGCAAAATAGGATTATAAAAAATTGGCCTGCGCTTTTTGTAATTCCTTTGTGAAACACAATAATAACGGAAATATCCTGGACGTTGTTCGGCCGATATGTACCGACGGTTGAGAGTCCTTAGTAGATTAAATATCAACTAACGATTGTCAACCATCGGCACACATATTAGAGCACTTGGCCAGGACACGGCTGATAGCAGGCTACAATGTTGACACGGCACTATGGCTCGTTATCAGGCCGGTGGAAAAATTGAATAACCCGAGCAGATACAGGCCCCGCACGTGTGTCTTCAAATCTAATTATGTTATTAGTTGTGTTGCGTGCGTTCTGCTACTGTTACATAGCAACATACCCGCAGAATGTCTACTCTGTACAGAGCTGACAGAGCACTATAAATAGGATTTTAACTAAGCTTAGGATCAGAATCCCAGACGATCAGCTGCTCATGAAAATACTACAAAAGTGGGAAATGAGAGAAGGTATCGAGGATTGTGTATGTTGTTCACTGTTATTATATCGCAAAATAATATCCTGAGTTAAGTGCCATTTTCGAAGGTCGACCTGGCAAGAGGTGGCAACATGACCTGGACGCCTGCCGTAAGGACTGCTTCGAGGTGGCTCAAGAAAAGATTACCTGGAAGGCGTTGGGGGAGACCTTTGCCCAGCAGAGGGTAAGTATAGAAACAGAAAAATATAAAAAGTGCTGTTTTTATATAAATCGTAAGGTTTAAATTTTTAATAAGTTCTTGTGTAAAGCTAAAAAAAAAGTTTTCTTTATTAGTTCTGACAATAATGTTCTGATGATTCTTACGCAGGCTATCAAATGCAAAATTTAATTATGAAGATTCTTGTCGTCTCTATGCTTGTAAGTCATAGTTATTATTTAACCGACATCGACAGGTTAACAGAAGTGGAACTTCTGTATTAGTATTGCCAGTGACGGCGAAGAGTTGCAGACTGCGTGCCGGCCTCGCAGTAAATAAATATCGCCTTCAGTACTGACGAGCTAATTGGGGACACGTTGCGAAACTAGCTCCTGCCACTACTCGTCCTTTACACGCCTGACGCCTGCTTAGTCTAGTACTAGTAGTAGTAGGTAGTAACTGCGTCGATGGGGGACCGAGGAGGTTGCGGCCAAACTTGACATTATCAATACCAAGCACGACTCAAGACGGCGAACTTTCAAATGCTATTAGGATTCAATAATGTCAGGCAGTAATAACAATGAAATAGAAGGTTCGCAGCGCAGGCAAGTGGCAGTCTAAGCCTATTCAGGTGTAGGAGAAATCCTAATACAGAAATTACTTGCTTAAAAAGAGACTCCAATCACCTACTAATTTAAAACTACATTTTGTATTAATATTCACTTAGATTTCCTCAGTCAGGTTAGCTGATGTGATGTCACAAAACTCAAGCTGTATCATAGGAGCCTGAACTGAGGCCACTCTTCCACTGGAATTGGACACGAGGGTTTTTTTTTTCAAGTGGGGAATCATCAGTATGAGCTCTTGGCCGGAGCGGATGGGCGTGTCAGACTTTTACTGACTAAACCTCATCCCATTCTTTCGTTGGCTTCGTTCTGGGGTCACGAGGTTCCCATGCGGAATCCAATCTATGGCCCCAGAGGAACAGGAGGATAGTTCTATAATTATTGCTGAATTCTACAAGTACGCTCGTGCCTGAACACGAGCAGTACCTCTTCGTGCTCGCGCACCGAGCAAGTTCGAGCAGATACCGTTAACAGACAGCACGGTATCAGCGCCGACAGCGGCGTCCCACCACAGATTTGATTCACACGCCGCGCTATCTCAGCAATAAGGCCTTATCGGCCAGCTATCTGATAAGATAGCCATGGGTAATGCTAGGTGGTCCGATGACGATCGTGATGTAACACCAAATTAATTAGTATCCTTTGTAAAAGCCGCAAGCTTTTGCTTTCTGGAAAGTATAGGAAACTTCCTGAATCACCAGCAGCTACAAAAAATAATCTTTGTTTTTGCTACATATCATGATATGATTGTTATTTATAATTTATTTAAACTGTATGCAGAGTAGAGGTATTAGGCGGACTTAATGCAATAAGGCATTTTTATTTGATGTAAGTATGCCTATGACACATACAAGATATGTGGTCTGTATACTCGTAGATTGGCAACTAAATAAATAAACAAGCAATTGTTGTAGACATTTTGTTTCGATGGGAAATCATCAAATCATTCCTTACCGTTGTTAATGGAGCGAGACGGACTGTTAGACTTTTATTGACTAAAACACATTTGTGTTCCTTTATTTGCGTTTTGCGTGCCAGAGCCATGGTAACTCTTTCCAACAATCCCGCAGCCCTGAATCGTAATAGACATAACTTTCGACTTTGTATTCCACACCTAGGCCATGTTGGAGTTTTGTTCTAAAGCCTCCTAGACAATTAGCCTTGAGCATTAAGTAGGCATCTACCATAATATATTCTTGAATGAAACCTAAGCTAGAACAGATAAACATTCGAGATGAAAGTAAATAAGACGAGCTAACAACAACACGGCTAAGATATCGTAGATGTAATTAGATGTAATCATGTGTCAGCCACTGTGTTTACATTGAACGTGGAAACGGATGTAGCCATAAAGATAGCTTGTAAACTAAAACCATTAGCTGAACACTAACAATAATAAGAGCCAGTGACGGACATTTATTATATTTGAAACATTCAGCGGATAATTGCCGAGTTGCATGACACGAAGATCATTCAGGAATTACATTTCAAGTAACATACATCAAGATAATGGACTTTACAGAATGATTGTGATTAATCTGTAATGTAATAAAAATTTTAACGGTTACGTTAGGTATTTTCGTCAGGGTAGAGGTCTAAAACTCACTAAAAGATGTCCACTATTTCATAAATACTCGGATATGAGACCTGGACAAAATAGCAGTGACCAGACAAATCCAAATACTGGCAAGATAGCTAGACGAGGCTAGACAGCGATGATGAAATAACAAAACAGGCTTATACGGTGTATGTTAAAGTACAATGTATACAATCTATCGAACACACCCTAAATTATCGAGTGTTGTTTGTATCTCGAGTGACGTCACAGAGACACGTTATCAACAAATCTGCTCAGCTCGCTAACCGTGTGATAATCACTCGCGTCTTCACTGGCGCTAGACTTTGCCGTCAATTACGATGGGCTTCCTAACATCTGCACTTACAGACGATCAGACTAAATATCTTATGTAACGTGTCAATTCATCAATCATAACTTTGACTGTAAGGTAATAGTGTCTCTCAGTTGAACGTGGGCGATTCTAATTATCTGAAGATCCTTTGAGTGAAGAGCTTTACATGGAAGCTTTAAAAATGCCTAAATGCCATCTAATTTGTATTTGAAAAGAATCAATGTCAGTTAACAACAGCAAAGTATGACTGGAATTTAAAAACATCCGTCAAGGTCAACGGGATGCAGGAAAACTGACATCTGTCGAGTAACCTGTCAATCTTATGTCCAGTGGACAATGAAATCTCTTGCCCATAGCTATCCCTTCGTCTGCTATTGGCACTAAATCGCACCGGTAATCGCAGAGCCGCTAGCCTGTCGATTTTCTACCGGTTGCATTTTGGGGGAGAGTGCGTCGGATTTGCATAACTTAATTTCACCATGCCCGTTACATCATCGGACCCCCAGACGTGGGTACGGTTATGCACCATCGGTAGGTATACCCACATACATATAGTAGACATCCCACGCATACGCACAAAATGTTGGGGAACACATTTATTGTGCGTACAACTAAGGAGTGGAATTCCCTGTTTCCTGATAGCTACAACCTAGAGGTAGGTAGTGAATAAGTTACTTCTAGGCGAGCATGCTTCATCGTCGACCACATCATCGCTTACCATCAGGTGAGATAGTGATCAAGCGCGAGCCTATATAAAAAAAAACTACTTCCTTATATTGAACCTATAAGGAAGCATATATTATGCCTATATTTCGTAAATATATAATTATTTAGAGTATAAACTAGTGGTTGGCTGCAATCCCATCTGATAGTAAGCAGTGATGTATTCGTTGATAGTGAGGTGCACTAGTTTATGAGGAGCCTATTCTATCTAGCCTTGATGACCACCAATTGTATTCTCCGGATCGAAAGAGATCATTCGATCAGTGGAAAAAACACTGCGATGGATATTAGCTGTGCATTTTTTTTTTAACGATTAGGCTGATGAACCTTACAAAGGTATGTCAGCCTCATCGTAGCTGTGCATTGACAGTCACTGAAATAGAAGCTTGTACACAGATAAACCTTCAACGATACATTACAAATTACAGCAATAGCAAGGCACACCGGGCGTTGCCTCAACAAGAGTTGTTTGTCAACTTCCCAGAAACCCATATTATTAAAAAAAAATCGACAGGCTGGTTGTGTATACCTCCCTGCTTTCTGCACGGGGAGTTCAACATCCAGAGCAGTACGTAACACGTTCACCAGCACAAGTGCTGTGCAGTAATGATGCCACGCCGCCAATCAATACGACAGGCTCTCGCTGAAACTCCTCCAATTGATTGCTTTATTGTTAATCATTATGGTTTATTAAATTATACAGCAATCGGTTATTGTACTGCGCTCTGATTTTGTAATTGCTCTGCTTTCGAAATCTGTATTAAAATAAAAGGAGAAACGGACTGACTGCTATATCAACGCACAGCCGAAACTACAGGGCTTAGAAGCGTAAATTTTTGCAAAAGGTTTCCTTTTATAAAGTAGGTGAGCATTACGAGAGGATTTTCTAAAATTCACTCCCTAAGGGGATGAAACGGGAATCCAAAGTTTGTATGGAGAAATCTACCATCACGCAGGCGAAGCCGCTGGCAGAAGCTAGTATTAGGATTTGGTAGTAGACCGATAACATAATGTATATTTATTATGCAAACAAACAAAGGACTTAAAATATTTCTGCTTTAGCGTTGGACTGTTTTTGTGTAGGAAAACGCGTCAACTGTGATCAATACTAAAATGTTGATAATACGACAAATCATGAAAACTAGTAGCAGGCAATAAAAGCAGTCCCCCAAATGTAGCAGTGAGTTCAAATCATTTGCTATAAAACCTGCTCCACGGCCCGTTTTATGGGAGCAATCAAGACAAAGGACTTCTGGCCGGTGGGCCTAAACATACAGAGAAAACATTATAAGGATACTAGGCCTGTAAGCGTGTGACGTGGCGCGACACACTATTACAGGTCTAGTATCGAGGACCTGACACATCACTCAACTCATTTCACTTCTATTTATTGTTAGAGCTACTCTGGTCTTCAGAAACGGATATCAGAATTCAGAATGGAATCCTAAATATACTTAAGGAACTGAGGAATATGAAGATACATCCTCCATGAGTATTTATATTTCCACTTTTGAGACTATTTATCAAAAATTACACCCTACGAGCAACAATTTACCAGGTAAGTACGGCACTAAACCAATGGAAATTAAATAATATAGTCCTCATTATTAGTAACAAGTCAAAGACCTGCGTACAATGGTGATTTGTGTCCAGGAGTTGTATTTATCATTAAATTGATTACATCTCATCAATCTGGCTTATACTACGGCAATAGGCGGATGACATGGTCAAACACGCCGACAAAAACTACGAGCATATACTATTGGAGCACAGCCTTACACACCATGATGTCATTAGAAAATAGATTATCTATCTGTAATTTCTTTGTGCCGGTTGTTACTTGGTAGGTACGTGTTGTTAAATAGAGAGTAGCTGTGTCAGACAAAATATGAAGTTACAGAGCTCATCCGGGGCTTTGTGGACACAAATGCGGTTTCAATATTAGCGATAGAACCATCTCTTGATAGATATCATCGTAATATTTCAATTTACTTCGGATAACGTCGATAAAAGTTCAAGGTCGCCCGTCAAGGTCATCTCAGACATTAACAAAGAAATGGGCCTTTATCACACCGAGCACCCGGCCATAGACTATACACTGTTCTCTGGCACGCCAGAGATCTACAGAGACGAACTGATCGCTGCTTGTCAATCATGGCACGGCCTGGCGCTTCTGGTAGATTTAACAGAAAATAAACAATACGAGCCGCACCTGGGTGGGTCAGTATGCTAATAAGATTCTAATAATACTAGCGATTAACATACACACAAGGTAGCTACGTATCCACCTACATTGTATATTGTTTTTATTCCATGACATTATCACCTGAGCGTTATCAAGTAGAGATTCCTACTGGAGTGACGGATTGCAAAATCGATTTTGAACGATAGTGGAGAGCGGTGTGAGCCGGCAGGGGCCGCGCCGGCCGGCTGGCGTGCCGGCGCGAGCAGTGTGCAGTGTGTGCAGCAGTGTGGTACTCACCCGCGTCGCCGCGCTCCGCCTCGTCGTCCGACTCGGTGCCGGAGTCGCGCTCCTCCACCTGCAACAACAAGCGGGCTTGTAGCGAGCTGCGCCCAGCGCTGGGCGTGGGGCCCGGCCGCGCTCCTTTGTTCTGCGGCGGCCATTTGCTGGCGGAGTGACCTTCGCAGCGCTCGGCCGCGCCGACACCCACCTTCTCGGAAACGCTCTCCTCATTCAACGAATGCGTTCGCAGCTTGTGCGTCAGGAACTTGAGCATTATTGAGCGTCGCTCGCTCCCCGTCGTCACCGGCCGAGCTCACTGCGCACTGAGTCCGTGTACTACACCCGCACCGCACGATATCCTACAGCCCTCACGCCTATGGGAAACGTTCCAAAAACATTTTAAACCTCAATAACATATCCGCATATCGCTCGCGCACGACCGCACCCGACCGTCTTGCTCCAACGCCGGACTACTACTAGTTTAGTTAGAGTAGCCTTGCGTACGACGCAGTCAGCTGAAGTGGCCACGACTCATTAATACCGAAAGGGCCTAAGAGCGATCGCGCTAAATACTGCGGCCCGGAATCAAAATCACGATCGAAACGATACATAGAACCATCGAATGAATTACTAATCGTTTCATGGCTCAAAATCTCGTTTAAATATAGCGTAAAACATTTTCGAGTGGCACTCCAAATGGACTCGCCCGGCAACCCATTGATGACAAAGAACCGGAACACGCAGAGATCGGACGCGATTGGACAAAACATTACAGAATAGGATCGAAATTTAATGCAACATGCTGCGTCTCGCTCGCACACTCGCCGGGCGGCCGCGGCGCGCGCGTGCGAGCGGGACGGAGCGCACACACGCCGACAGTTATATAATACTGGCCTGATAATAAATCGCTGATAAAAAAGTTGCGCATGTTAGCACACTGTGGACATTCCGGCCACATACTGCCACCGGCTAAATATTGACTCCGTGCTAATATTTATAATTCTACATTTTGTTTCATACAGATTCCGGAGTCCTAACTAATTCTGCTTTTACTTGTGTAAATACTGCTTAGTGCTCACCGTCACTGTACAAATTCTAATATATTAGGATCTTCATTTAAACAAAGACTGGCACTGACTAAACATGCCGTAATGTACATAGGCACGTTATCGTAATATTTCCATTTTACGCGTGCTTTATAGGGAGAATAAAGAGATGAGAAATGTATTGATTAGTGTGGGTCACAAGATCGCTAATTTCCCTGTAGAAGTTTGAGTGTAGTTGTTTGGGTGGTCTCGTCCGGTCGGGGCGCGGCGCCTCATCCGCACTAAGCTGTCGGCGCGCAGCCGCTCGGCGTAATGAATAGCGCGACGCCATGTCTGTTACCTGCCGCGCGCCGTCCCGCTCGCACGCGCCGCCGAGCGCGAGCACGCCGGCTCCGAGCGCTCTTTTCAATTTTGTACTAAACCTCAACACTGTCGGCATTTTACTATGGTTTGTTTTTCTTTTAGGATACCTGTAAAAGGACCTACAACTGTAGACCTGGGTATCTAGTAAACCATATTATTGCCTAACTGGTTAATAACTGAACCAAATTAGAATGTTTTAACACTAATCAGGAAGTGGTCTTGAACAAACGATTTATTTATTTTTATAGCAGCGAAAATAATTCAATAGCAGAGATGTAATTAATGTATTGGCATGATACGTGTGCTACCATTTTAAACTAATTAGGTATCCGCTGACCTTCCGATTCAAATAGCGTTTGTCATAAACAGTTTTGGTCGGGTGATTTCTCAGAATATGTCGAAGCCCTGCCAAAATACTACTATATTGAGATTTATTTCCATACTGTGCATTACTTTCGTAAAAAAAAACTGCTTCAAAACATTAATTAACTTTCGGAAAAGAAAATTATCGACATGCCAAAACTAAACTGATAGCTACAACTTAGGGGTCTTTAAGTCAAGCGTGAGTAGGTTACTTCGAGGCAGAGCTACATCATCGGCCACATCATCGCTTACCATCAGGTGAAATAGTAATCAAACGCGAGCCTATGCATAATAAAAATAATAAACCCGTAAAATAATAAAGTCGAGCTGAAAATGACTGTTTATAATTCAATCATTTTCTTGTCAAGTTTGGTTCTAAAAACTGTGTACGTGTCAGTTTTATTAATTAATCTAGTGAGATCGATAGGCATGAGGTTTGCATAAATAAATAATAATGATTCGTATATAAATTAAACGCAGAACAAGACGTAGAAATAAGAAAATGATGCAAAAAGATAACATATTTATTGTATATCAAAGTTAAGATAAAGTTGACAATATCATTGGATTGCTGGCGACGAGTGTCCGAGCCGCCTGGCCAGCTCCACAGCGCGCTCTCTTCACAACTATATCATAATTGTATCATTTAGGGTGGCTAATCGGCAAGTAGGAAAATTGCCATTCAAGTCATAGAAACGTATAGCTTAGAAGACTGTCAAACCACGAAAACATTCTAAAGTGTGTGACACAAATATTCGCACACATTTCGCTGGTGGTACACTCTCTTAAGCAATCCGTTTCTCTGACTGAATATACCTTAAATGCCCTTTTTTCCCGGTAACCATATCACATGTTACGTGGTTCAAATTTGTTCTCCAGCTCAAGTAAAGGAGATCGTCTCAAAGATACAATCAGCGAGATAGTCTAAGAACACTACGTCATATTCTAACAACAAATTATCATACGTACACATAAGATCTTACTACTAAACTACATCTATGTAAAATATATAACTCTGTTACGTATAATATGTACAAGTAAAAACTAATACAACAATCACTTATTATGCAGATTTTTGAACACTGGGTTTACGCACTTACTTACAAGAAACAAATGCAATTGAAATATGTTTTTTAGCAAGAAAAAAACATGGTATAGAAATGTTAGTGAATATTTAACAGTAAGGTACGCGAATATATAACAACATAACGACACAGACAACAAGGGATCAACAACATCTATACTACATATTACAGTGGGCAACTGTTAATTCATTGGAAATGTTTCAGCGGTAGAACCTACGTCAGGATATGAACTTAATTTTGCACATCATTAACATACAGTCTTAGCTGTACATTTGTTTGGTAAATGTTCTAATAACTTGACAATACAAGCTGTTCTTTAGTATGCGCTTAATAAAAGGTTCATATCCATGACTTATTTTACCTCTTAAAATATTGCCAATGATATAACAGTCACACTCTGTATATTACATACACATACATAAAATGGATAAACTAAAAACTACATATTCTATAATTAAGCAGTAATCTGTCATATTCATGTTTTCATTATTACCTACTTAACCGGCAAGATCCGTTTTTATCAAACAATTATACCCTAGCACTTATGAATGTAAGTCAGATTGTCCTGGAGGACGCAATATCATAAGAAATATTATAGACGCAGTGAAATGCTGGTAAAGTGACACACTTGTCATCGCTCGCAGTGCTCTGGAGCATTACAAGTATATGATACCACTTATGGGGCTAAGGTCCCTCTGGTAAATTATGCGGCTTATTAGATTAGAAAGTTGTAGTCACTCGTATGAGTTTTGACCGATAAATCAACCCTGCTGTTGCAGGTGATGTCATATGGCTCCGAAACGTGGTCGCATACAATGGGCCTCATAAGAATGGGACAATGGAAATGGCTATGCTCGGAGTTTCCTTGTATGAGCACACCAAAATTGTAGATATCCGCAAGACAGTTACCGACATAGTCCGAAGAATGAAGAAAGAAGGTCCTATACGTCTCACAGCACCGGTCGATGTGGCGACGCTTGAGGGAGGCCTATGTACAGAAGTGGACGTCTGTCGGCTGAAATGATGATGATTTGCTGTTGCCCTTAATTTTTGACAAGATATTAGTAATATATTTATTCAATTTGCTTCATAATCATATTATTATCGCCACAATTTACCAGTTCGTAATTCATGATATCAAGACGTGTTTTACCACAGCAATTCAGTTTAAAACCAGTTGTATTTATAAAGAACTTACTTAGTAGCCGCCATGTAGTGTGTACTATTAGATTATAGACTTACAAGTAGGTCCTACTGAATATATTTACATATTAGTGTAGCCGTGTACTACATAATGTGTGCACTCCGTTACATACTTACATAAGACTGTGTAATTTTTAGAACACATACAATCAATTTTATTACAATACTATTCTATTTGTTTGAGATGTCATGTCAGATGAGGTTTGATGTTTCTACATGTATTTCGTAGCCTTATTGCTAAAACCAACTAACTACAAGTAGTTAATTGGTTTTGGCAATAAGAGTAAGATTTACATAGTTTTCAGAGGTGAATAATTATGTATAACAAAATCACTTATAGGTTTGTAAGAGAATGGTGTGCGGTAGGTATAACTACATATTTAAATATTCCACAAATATACATAATTATGAGCTAAGTGCCGGTGTAACAGTCGGCGTAGTTTATTATGTTGACGAGTACTTAGAAACCGGCTCGGTAGGATTAGAGTCACGACCGAGACCACTCATTAGTCACAATCAACAGAATCGTCCTTGGGTACGAGTTATTTGTATGTTTAGTATCATTTATAACTTATTGTTGGGTAATCGTACAGTATCTAAACAATGTAGTACCTAACTAATTTGTTTGGATTTGGGGACAAAGATCTAAGGGTCTGTCACACTAGCCTTCACAACCTGAATTTGACGCCAATCGAGGAAGAGCCAGGCCAATAAAATCTATAATATTAGGCTGGTGATATAAACGAAACACGTAGCGCCAAAATTTCATTGATTCAAGATGTTCTCAATAACTGTGTACGGAAGCGGTTCAGGTCTCCAATAACCTCCCTTTTCTGTTGTTTCAACTAAGTCATTTTAAGAGGTGAGGAAATACTATAACAACCAATTATCATAAGATAAATTTTCTGTAACGTCAGTAAGGATGTAAGTGCCGGTTCCGCACAAGAGCACCATCGTTCTAAATAGACACTTTGCTTATATCCTAAGAACTTATCATTTATGAGATTCGACGCACAGCGCCTAAAATGTTGACCTCGCGTGTCATGGATGTACAACAAACTGACTAACATTATAGTTACTTTTTATATGAATTCCTGACTTCGATACCGCGAGGTAGAATCTTCTACTTCTTATAACAAAACGACTAGAACTAAGTGTTCTACAAATGCCTTAAACGAAAAATATCATCAACTGTTTGATTTTTTGCCCACTCCTAGCTGAACATCGCAAAACGTATTTCCATTTCAAATAACTTGCAGTTTCTAAAATGCTGTATAAAGTTAGTAATTACAGCTCCGATATATATTGCTGTGTAAGTTAAAATGTTATCTGTAGTATTTTAAATATAGGAAGACCAATTTCACCATTGAATGCAATCCGTTGCGGCTTTGGCGTCCAGCTCGTGGTGTGGGTGAGGTAGGGGGCTGCGGGCACATCAGTTGATGAAGATCTCGTCCATGAGGTAGTCGGGGTTGTTCTGCACATGCTGCAGGTGCGCGTGCAGCGCGCGCCCGAGCGCGGCGAGGGGCGCGGCGGCGGGCGCGGCTCGTGCCAGGTTGTGCGCGAGCGCGCGCGCCGCGTCGGGCAGCACGTAGCGCCGGTACGACACCACGCCCGGCACGATGTCCGTCTCCAGCCCCGAGTACCTGCAACCAAATGAACAACTCTTGTATTCCTGTAAGCTGCCTTCACATTCTAATCAGAACGGACGAAACTCTTGTTTGTGGAAACAAAACACAAGTTTTCAATATGTTCACTTCCGCTGACGACTAAATACGGAAAGCTATCATTATGGAAATTGATTTGAGATCTATAGTGCACCACTAGACAAAGTTTTATGCTAAGTTCCGTTCTTTTACATAAAAAATCAAGCAATAATCGTCGAGTAGATGCGCTGCCTAAACAAAGTTATTCCTAAACATTTAGTTAGTTGAACAATATAAACAAACGAGCATTATATTAACAGCATATCTGTAACATGCTGTTATGACTTCAGACAAGCTATTTAGATACTTTGGCTAAAGACAATAAGTAGCATAGCATAGTAAAAGGTACCAAAAGAAAAAGAAGTTTATTAGCGAGGAATCAGACGTTCAAACAGACTGTTGGAAGGGAATTGTTTGTCATGATACTGTCAAGTGAAGATTGGGAATGAAACGCTTTTTAATTTAAAAAATACTTAAAAATATTGAGTAAGTAAACATTTGAATGAAAGGCTAGATAAGTATAGAGATTTGAAAAAAAAAAATCGTATTTCTCTATACACTGACTCCCGTGATAACATTAAAGTTGACAAGACTGAATTGAAGAAAACCAGCCAAGTGCGTCTTGTTCCATGCGCAGTTTAACGAAGGAACTTAAAATAAATATTATCTATTAGAGTAGAGGTAAGCGGTTGTAAAAAATATTGATAACCACCGTCACGTATTCATTTTAATACTAATTCTGCAGTATTATTGTTATGGAGATCAATGGAGTCTTTATTAAAATCTCTAAATTCTTGTGCAAGCGCTATTATATTTGTTATCATAACAAATTACTAGTAAATCCTACTGTGACACTGTTAAGGTATTTGCGTGATCTATTCAAGGCTACTATCGTCCTATTGTTTATTTCGAAAAGTTTTTGTTACGTCGGAAATCCTTAAATGACTCCAGTCGCCTGGGTGGAACGAGTAGGTATTGTCAGTATTTTAACTAACAAAATTACACAAATGCTCCTTCAGTTGCTCTTTGCGAGAGCCATGGTCTTTTTAGGGTTCCGTACCTCAAAAGGAAAAAACGGAACCCTTATAGGATCACTATATTATCCGCCTGTCTGTCTGTCTGTCAAGACCCTTTATCTCGAGAACGCGTGAAGGTATCAAGTTGAAATTAAAACTATATACTCAAGTCCGCGGTCCCTTGAAAAAGTGCAAAAAATAAAACTTGTAAGTTGACGGGAAAAAATAATACGCTCGTTTATGTCGCAGAAAACGTAATTTCGATATTGTCAAAGGAATCAAAATTCATAGGGTACTTCCCGTTGACCTAGAATCTTGATATTTGGCACGAAGTGAGGTGTTATAGCACAAATATAGGGAAAAGTCTGAAAACTGAAAATATGTAGTTAGGCCTAAAGACTAAAAAAAATTGAAAAATTTTCAAGACTCGATTCGAGAATTGAACTGCTTTCATAGGTAAGTTGGTACGGAACCCTCAGTGCGCGAGTCCGACTTGCCCGGTTTTTTTATGGTAGCCGTCGCCCCTAACGGGTCTCATGTTGATATCTCTTTGAGGCGCGAGTGCAGCAAAAGGTGCCAACAACAACGGGCAGGGCTCTAGCGGGATTTCATGGCAGCATGGAAACAGCGACTGTCGCCATTTCGACTGCCACTCGATGCGACTGCCTTTGCGCCAAAATAAACATGTCGTAAGCGTAGTAAACTATGGTAAAGCCTTTAAAGAGGTCAGGGCGCAGCACTCATGTCCTAAAGAAGCGACCATTGAACGGTTCCCTGGGCTCCGGGTTTTCCTTTTAGAAATTAATCCATGTTCTAAGTAGGCTTTGAATCTGTTGGGTTTCTATTCAACATCTGCTTAGTCTTTTCCCAACTATATTGGGGTTGGCTTCCAGTCAAGCCGGATTTTGGACTGCCAAAGATTTACAAATGGCAGCTGGGACCTACGGCTTAACGTGCTTTCCGAGGCACGGAGGAAACTCGGTATGTTAATTTGATGGTTATTCATCCACAGGTCAACCTTGCCAAGCGTTGCTTAATCTTGAAGATCGACTCGTGCGGCTGTTATTAACTAACCAGGAGCTTCTGATCTCTCTTTCTTTTGTTGGGTAATTTTTTTGTGTGTGGAACACTACGTGTAGTATCTAGTAGGGTAGCATGGTTATCAGAAGCCGGATGGTGAACTAATCATTGCTTGTCATACGCAAGTTCATGCCTACGGTGGTTGTAAATTTGGATTGGGATTCTGGTGGCTGGAGTGTATGGGTTGTTTCTTTGCTCGTGTGGTTGTTTCTTTCGTTAGTATATTTGTTTTGTATAAGGGGGTAAATGTTGTGTTAAAAGTCGTTTGTGACGCGGTTGTGCCGTTCGTGGGTATCGTTTGTATTTCAAGTAAACACGTGTAAAATCGCTTTTTCGTAAAATGTTATATGTTTGAATTTAGTTTCGTTCGTGGTCTTGTTGCCTTACACGATGTTTGATGGTTGATAAATAGTATCGATATATAAACATAAGATATAAGCAACATTTAGTAGTGTGTAGTTAGGAGTGTTCCGTGTAGAGACAGTAACAAAGTGATAGACAGATGAGAGATGCTCGGTGGCGGACTCGCGCCCGGTGGCGGACACGCGGCGCCGCGCGCTGTGCTCGGCGCGTGCTGGCGCCGCCTGTTCGCTCTCATACGCTCTCGTATATTTCAATTGACCGCGCCTTACCCCAAGTTTGCTTAAACGAAGCCTTCCCCATTCTCACTACTCCCCAATGTAACTAACCCAGATTGACCAGAAACCTATTCAAGTAACTGTGAAAAAACCTATTTGATACTTACAGTGGGTGGCCAAATTATTAGGGACAGTACCTGAATTTCCTATATTAGTATCAACTTTGATTGCATTTTGCAGGCAAATGGTTGGTTGTAGGTCCGGCTAATATTTTTTATTTAAAGACTTTATTGATTGAGTTAACAAAAATATAAAATTTAAAATCAAATTCTTTTATATATTTTTGAAAAAAAAAAGATACGTAATACGATGATTTCGAAAAAAGTCAACAATGTTATAAATCTCACTTTTTAAGCTAATCAACCGATTTATATAAGATTTTTTTATTTGGTATTATTACTGACATCAGTATTATTATTTTTTAAATAAAGCAACATTGTGAGATCGCGCCATTTTTTTAAGTGATATTTTTTAACTTTGTTGATTTTTTTCAACATTTGGTGATATATTTGGATCCTCTTGCCGGTGAAAAAAATAACACCAGCTGATTGTAGCCCTCATTAAAGAGTGGCCATTATACCAGAAACTTGCTACAGAAAGCCAGAAGTTGCATAAAGAGCATACCACGATAAATGGATGCTGTCATTAAATACTAGCAATATTCATCCATCTTATTACGTATCTTTTTTTTCCAAAAATATATAAATAATTTTGACTTCAAATTTGATGTTTTATTATCTCAATCAATAAAGTCTATAAATAAAAAATATTTGCCGAACCTACAACCAACCATTTACCTGCAAAATGCAATTAAAGTTGATAATAATATAAGAAATCTAGGTACTGTCCCTAATAATATGGCCACCCATGGTATGTTAACTTCGAGGCAATTTAAGAACTAGTTCATTTTTTTCATTCTTTGTAAATTCTCAAAAAGTACTGAATACTAATATAAAACTCAAACACATGACTCATTTCAATTTCATAACCCATGGTTTGTAAATTCAATGTATTTTTCTAAAATACTCCATGTATTTACAATCCATCAACTAAAATCCGACGCCGGATTAGTATCCAATCTTCTAATTTTTTCAAACCAATGGTAAACTCATTTAGAGCCATGTGCACCGACATAAGTTTAAGATAACCATCTGATTAACGTCAATAACCGACGATAAGGAATAGGAAATATTGCTAAAACAGCCGTTTTAATATTAAAACAGTCAATTTGGTGTCGGTGAACATCGCCCTTAACTATTTTAACCCAACACATTCACTACAGCAACATGGCACTCATTAGATCCTCTACCTCCAAAAAACAAGAATACGAACACTCTAACATTTATGTTTTAAATACATAAAACACAAAACACACATTAAATATCCAATCAGTCTATGAAAACCCATCTCTAACAATTGTCTCTGCAGTGGTTGACCTAGGTACGCAATTAATTTAGTGCTTTCCATATAGGCCACTACAATTCACATCCAGGCGGGAGATGTTCATAGAATTTCAAGAAGTTGGATTGTGGTAGGTAATGTTTTTCTCAAAGCTGTTTGCTTTCTTTAGATAGTGGGTTAAGATAATTCTACGAAGAAAGCTCTTCCAACTCTTAAGCCTACTTGGGTCAGTCGTTATGATTGTCGCGGTACTCACGTGGCAAGGTAGTACTTGTTGTAGTCCTGGTGCGAGTCGGCGCTCTCGGCGATCTGGCGCAGCGCCATCTTGAGCAGCTGGTCGCCGTAGTGCGGCACGCGGTACATGGCGCGCCGCCCCAGCAGCGGCTCGCGCACTGCAACACACAATACAACCGTCAACACACGAGTTTCACGGGAAATTATACATCTAGTCAGTAAATTACACATTTTAAAATACTCAGCAACCTGCAAGTTTACTCTTGAGTTCAATTCCTGTCGGTCGACATTAAAATAGAGTTGTGACAATTCGTACTCTTGAGTTCGATACTCCAATTTAAATTAAATTAGTTTAAAAAATTGAAAAAAAAATTGGGATTGGACTTGTCGTGCGCTAAACATTGGCATTGAGCTTAACGTGCGCTAAGCCGATTAGTACGAAATGTCATAATCCAATCCCAATGTCGATCGATCGGAATTGAATTCAAGAGTAAGCCTGCTGGAATGGTTAGTCCTTATACTATCAAAGGGTCACGTCGCCCTCGTTAGCCAGAACAAAGCCCAACTTGAACGCAAAGTCAACATTTGGAAGGACACTCTGGAAAACGGTGGTCTGAGACTAAATCTAGCGAAGACTGAGTACATGTCCTGTAGCACGGACTCAAACACCGTTCGAATAGGTTCGGACCTGATCACTAAGTCCAATATGTTCAGGTACTTTGGATATGTGCTGCAGGAGACTGGCAACGTGGACGACGATGTCCAAGCACGTATAGGCGCGGCTTGGGCGAAGTGGAGTGAGGTAAAGGGCGCTGTATACGACCGCAAAATGCCTCCAAAGCTCAAAGGGCAGCCATGCATCATACTGCCTGTCCTCGAATGGCGAATGTTGGCCGGCTCTGGGCTGACACACGCAGGAGCTTCGCGTCACGGAGATGAAGATGCTGAGGTGGATGAGCGGCGTAACAAGATCCGATCGTATAGGCAGCCCATTCATTCAAGGTAGTCTTGGTGTCCGTGAAGTGGGGGAAAAACTGCAAGAGTGTCGTCTGCAATGGTTTGGCCACATCATGCGCCGCCCTATAGGGTACGTTGGTCGGAGATGCATGAGTATGGCTGTCCTTGGGGCTAGGTCCCGTGGTCGCCTTCGCCAGCGTTGGCAGGAAGTCGTCAAGTCCGACATGAGAGCCAATGGCCTGACTGAAATGGATGTAAAAGTGGAGGAAGTTCAGTCGAAGGCGGACCCTGGCAATAGCCGGGATTAACGCCAGGTGGAAGAACATAAGTAAGCTACTCACATCGCAGGCCGCCCTCGTCCTCGCACAGCTGGTCCTGGTAGAGCGCGGCCGTGGCGGGCGACTGCACCAGCAGCACCCTGACGTCGTCGCGCTGCAGCAGGCCGCGCAGCCACGTGTTGGCACAGCGCCTCACTACACATGTACTACTCACATCGCAGGCCGCCCTCGTCCTCGCACAGCTGGTCCTGGTAGAGCGCGGCCGTGGCGGGCGACTGCACCAGCAGCACCCTGACGTCGTCGCGCTGCAGCAGGCCGCGCAGCCACGTGTTGGCACAGCGCCTCACTACACATGTACTACTCACATCGCAGGCCGCCCTCGTCCTCGCACAGCTGGTCCTGGTAGAGCGCGGCCGTGGCGGGCGACTGCACCAGCAGCACCCTGACGTCGTCGCGCTGCAGCAGGCCGCGCAGCCACGTGTTGGCACAGCGCCTCACTACACATGTACTACTCACATCGCAGGCCGCCCTCGTCCTCGCACAGCTGGTCCTGGTAGAGCGCGGCCGTGGCGGGCGACTGCACCAGCAGCACCCTGACGTCGTCGCGCTGCAGCAGGCCGCGCAGCCACGTGTTGGCACAGCGCCTCACTACACATGTACTACTCACATCGCAGGCCGCCCTCGTCCTCGCACAGCTGGTCCTGGTAGAGCGCGGCCGTGGCGGGCGACTGCACCAGCAGCACCCTGACGTCGTCGCGCTGCAGCAGGCCGCGCAGCCACGTGTTGGCACAGCGCCTCACTACACATGTACTACTCACATCGCAGGCCGCCCTCGTCCTCGCACAGCTGGTCCTGGTAGAGCGCGGCCGTGGCGGGCGACTGCACCAGCAGCACCCTGACGTCGTCGCGCTGCAGCAGGCCGCGCAGCCACGTGTTGGCACAGCGCCTCACTACACATGTACTACTCACATCGCAGGCCGCCCTCGTCCTCGCACAGCTGGTCCTGGTAGAGCGCGGCCGTGGCGGGCGACTGCACCAGCAGCACCCTGACGTCGTCGCGCTGCAGCAGGCCGCGCAGCCACGTGTTGGCACAGCGCCTCACTACACATGTACTACTCACATCGCAGGCCGCCCTCGTCCTCGCACAGCTGGTCCTGGTAGAGCGCGGCCGTGGCGGGCGACTGCACCAGCAGCACCCTGACGTCGTCGCGCTGCAGCAGGCCGCGCAGCCACGTGTTGGCACAGCGCCTCACTACACATGTACTACTCACATCGCAGGCCGCCCTCGTCCTCGCACAGCTGGTCCTGGTAGAGCGCGGCCGTGGCGGGCGACTGCACCAGCAGCACCCTGACGTCGTCGCGCTGCAGCAGGCCGCGCAGCCACGTGTTGGCACAGCGCCTCACTACACATGTACTACTCACATCGCAGGCCGCCCTCGTCCTCGCACAGCTGGTCCTGGTAGAGCGCGGCCGTGGCGGGCGACTGCACCAGCAGCACCCTGACGTCGTCGCGCTGCAGCAGGCCGCGCAGCCACGTGTTGGCACAGCGCCTCACTACACATGTACTACTCACATCGCAGGCCGCCCTCGTCCTCGCACAGCTGGTCCTGGTAGAGCGCGGCCGTGGCGGGCGACTGCACCAGCAGCACCCTGACGTCGTCGCGCTGCAGCAGGCCGCGCAGCCACGTGTTGGCACAGCGCCTCACTACACATGTACTACTCACATCGCAGGCCGCCCTCGTCCTCGCACAGCTGGTCCTGGTAGAGCGCGGCCGTGGCGGGCGACTGCACCAGCAGCACCCTGACGTCGTCGCGCTGCAGCAGGCCGCGCAGCCACGTGTTGGCACAGCGCCTCACTACACATGTACTACTCACATCGCAGGCCGCCCTCGTCCTCGCACAGCTGGTCCTGGTAGAGCGCGGCCGTGGCGGGCGACTGCACCAGCAGCACCCTGACGTCGTCGCGCTGCAGCAGGCCGCGCAGCCACGTGTTGGCACAGCGCCTCACTACACATGTACTACTCACATCGCAGGCCGCCCTCGTCCTCGCACAGCTGGTCCTGGTAGAGCGCGGCCGTGGCGGGCGACTGCACCAGCAGCACCCTGACGTCGTCGCGCTGCAGCAGGCCGCGCAGCCACGTGTTGGCACAGCGCCTCACTACACATGTACTACTCACATCGCAGGCCGCCCTCGTCCTCGCACAGCTGGTCCTGGTAGAGCGCGGCCGTGGCGGGCGACTGCACCAGCAGCACCCTGACGTCGTCGCGCTGCAGCAGGCCGCGCAGCCACGTGTTGGCACAGCGCCTCACTACACATGTACTACTCACATCGCAGGCCGCCCTCGTCCTCGCACAGCTGGTCCTGGTAGAGCGCGGCCGTGGCGGGCGACTGCACCAGCAGCACCCTGACGTCGTCGCGCTGCAGCAGGCCGCGCAGCCACGTGTTGGCACAGCGCCTCACTACACATGTACTACTCACATCGCAGGCCGCCCTCGTCCTCGCACAGCTGGTCCTGGTAGAGCGCGGCCGTGGCGGGCGACTGCACCAGCAGCACCCTGACGTCGTCGCGCTGCAGCAGGCCGCGCAGCCACGTGTTGGCACAGCGCCTCACTACACATGTACTACTCACATCGCAGGCCGCCCTCGTCCTCGCACAGCTGGTCCTGGTAGAGCGCGGCCGTGGCCGGCGACTGCACCAGCAGCACCCTGACGTCGTCGCGCTGCAGCAGGCCGCGCAGCCACGTGTTGGCACAGCGCCTCACTACACATGTACTACTCACATCGCAGGCCGCCCTCGTCCTCGCACAGCTGGTCCTGGTAGAGCGCGGCCGTGGCGGGCGACTGCACCAGCAGCACCCTGACGTCGTCGCGCTGCAGCAGGCCGCGCAGCCACGTGTTGGCACAGCGCCTCACTACACATGTACTACTCACATCGCAGGCCGCCCTCGTCCTCGCACAGCTGGTCCTGGTAGAGCGCGGCCGTGGCGGGCGACTGCACCAGCAGCACCCTGACGTCGTCGCGCTGCAGCAGGCCGCGCAGCCACGTGTTGGCACAGCGCCTCACTACACATGTACTACTCACATCGCAGGCCGCCCTCGTCCTCGCACAGCTGGTCCTGGTAGAGCGCGGCCGTGGCGGGCGACTGCACCAGCAGCACCCTGACGTCGTCGCGCTGCAGCAGGCCGCGCAGCCACGTGTTGGCACAGCGCCTCACTACACATGTACTACTCACATCGCAGGCCGCCCTCGTCCTCGCACAGCTGGTCCTGGTAGAGCGCGGCCGTGGCGGGCGACTGCACCAGCAGCACCCTGACGTCGTCGCGCTGCAGCAGGCCGCGCAGCCACGTGTTGGCACAGCGCCTCACTACACATGTACTACTCACATCGCAGGCCGCCCTCGTCCTCGCACAGCTGGTCCTGGTAGAGCGCGGCCGTGGCGGGCGACTGCACCAGCAGCACCCTGACGTCGTCGCGCTGCAGCAGGCCGCGCAGCCACGTGTTGGCACAGCGCCTCACTACACATGTACTACTCACATCGCAGGCCGCCCTCGTCCTCGCACAGCTGGTCCTGGTAGAGCGCGGCCGTGGCGGGCGACTGCACCAGCAGCACCCTGACGTCGTCGCGCTGCAGCAGGCCGCGCAGCCACGTGTTGGCACAGCGCCTCACTACACATGTACTACTCACATCGCAGGCCGCCCTCGTCCTCGCACAGCTGGTCCTGGTAGAGCGCGGCCGTGGCGGGCGACTGCACCAGCAGCACCCTGACGTCGTCGCGCTGCAGCAGGCCGCGCAGCCACGTGTTGGCACAGCGCCTCACTACACATGTACTACTCACATCGCAGGCCGCCCTCGTCCTCGCACAGCTGGTCCTGGTAGAGCGCGGCCGTGGCGGGCGACTGCACCAGCAGCACCCTGACGTCGTCGCGCTGCAGCAGGCCGCGCAGCCACGTGTTGGCACAGCGCCTCACTACACATGTACTACTCACATCGCAGGCCGCCCTCGTCCTCGCACAGCTGGTCCTGGTAGAGCGCGGCCGTGGCGGGCGACTGCACCAGCAGCACCCTGACGTCGTCGCGCTGCAGCAGGCCGCGCAGCCACGTGTTGGCACAGCGCCTCACTACACATGTACTACTCACATCGCAGGCCGCCCTCGTCCTCGCACAGCTGGTCCTGGTAGAGCGCGGCCGTGGCGGGCGACTGCACCAGCAGCACCCTGACGTCGTCGCGCTGCAGCAGGCCGCGCAGCCACGTGTTGGCACAGCGCCTCACTACACATGTACTACTCACATCGCAGGCCGCCCTCGTCCTCGCACAGCTGGTCCTGGTAGAGCGCGGCCGTGGCGGGCGACTGCACCAGCAGCACCCTGACGTCGTCGCGCTGCAGCAGGCCGCGCAGCCACGTGTTGGCACAGCGCCTCACTACACATGTACTACTCACATCGCAGGCCGCCCTCGTCCTCGCACAGCTGGTCCTGGTAGAGCGCGGCCGTGGCGGGCGACTGCACCAGCAGCACCCTGACGTCGTCGCGCTGCAGCAGGCCGCGCAGCCACGTGTTGGCACAGCGCCTCACTACACATGTACTACTCACATCGCAGGCCGCCCTCGTCCTCGCACAGCTGGTCCTGGTAGAGCGCGGCCGTGGCGGGCGACTGCACCAGCAGCACCCTGACGTCGTCGCGCTGCAGCAGGCCGCGCAGCCACGTGTTGGCACAGCGCCTCACTACACATGTACTACTCACATCGCAGGCCGCCCTCGTCCTCGCACAGCTGGTCCTGGTAGAGCGCGGCCGTGGCGGGCGACTGCACCAGCAGCACCCTGACGTCGTCGCGCTGCAGCAGGCCGCGCAGCCACGTGTTGGCACAGCGCCTCACTACACATGTACTACTCACATCGCAGGCCGCCCTCGTCCTCGCACAGCTGGTCCTGGTAGAGCGCGGCCGTGGCGGGCGACTGCACCAGCAGCACCCTGACGTCGTCGCGCTGCAGCAGGCCGCGCAGCCACGTGTTGGGCGCCGGCCCGCACAGCGCCATCACTTCGGGCGAGAACATGTCATACACCTGCAAACACACGGCGACCATGAGCCACGGTTCATGGGACATAAAAGTCGAGGAGCAATGTTTCGCCGTCAACTTTGTAGGTTTGATGTCAATATTTATTTGGACATGCCACAATCGCAGTGGTAAGTAAAGGGAGTTACACGCCTCTTCAGCCGTTGCTGAAGACGTGCAAACGGCGTCCTCACTCTGCACCTGACGCAGTTCCGTGGCCAGTTGCGAAAGAGCAAGTTTCATTCATGTGGAGGAAACGTCCGGGTGTTCTGAGGGCAGACCACTGTGTCTTAATGGAAGCTCAACTTAGGCATCATATCAACTACTACGTTGATTTATTATGCATTGGATCCTTGTTATAAAAGATAACTAAGTGAAAGCGTCATCTTAATCACTTCACTTATTAAGAATTGTGATTATTTATGATACGCACTGCACTATTTGGGATTTCCTTCTTTTGTTTTGACTACAAACGAAATTGCTAATTATCCTCATTGCTTATCGCTCAGTACACTCTTAATTTATATGATGAGGATTGTAACATCAAAAGTATAGTTGACGCTTTTAGAAAAACCGGTCAAGAGCGTGTCGGACCACGCTCAATGTAGGGTTCCGTAGTTTCCCGTCCGTCACAATAAGTGTCTCCAAATTTTCAAAAACTGTTCGTCCCATCAAGTTCAAAATAATTTTCCTAGAAAGTCTTCATAAAGTTCTACTTTCTATATTTATTAAACTTATGGTTCAAAAGTTAGAGGGTGGGGGACACATTGTTTATTACTTTTGGGAGTGATTATTTCCGAAATTATTGATATTATCAAAAAAAAAAACCGGGCAAGTGCGAGTCGGACTCGCGCACTGAGGGTTTCGTACCAACCTACCTATAAAAACAGTTTAATTCTCGAATCGAGTCTTGAAGACTTTTCAATTTTTTTTTCTTGTGACGTAACTAAAAATTTTCAGTTTTCAGACTTTTCCCGATATTAGTGCTACTAGTGCTAGTGCTACCTACTAGTATACCTTGCTTTGTGCCAAATTTCAAGATTCTAGGTCAACGGGAAGCACCCTATGAGTTTTGATTCCTTTGACTGTGTCGAAATGTACGTTTTTTGCGTTTTTTCAATATATGGTTTTAATTTCAACTTGATACCTTCACGCGTTCCTGAGAAAAAGGGTCTTGACAGACGGACGGACGGACAACAAAGTGATCCTATAAGGGTTCCGTTTTTTCCTTTTGAGGTACGGAACCCTAATATTTTAGTAAACCCCTATTCATATTTGAATACCTATCCTACAATATATCACACTTTAGGATTGAAATAAATAAAAAATCGGACGGACAGACATGGCGAAACTATAAGGGTTCCGTTTTTGCCATTTGGCTACGGAACCCTAAAAAATGTGGCATTTAGATACGATTTTCAAATCATTGTTTACAACATAAGAACAAATCAATTTAAATAAATTTATTTTGGGATGTGAAAATTAAAGGTAAGGCCCAGCTCCTGTAGAAGTCTGACCATCGTTCTTTGTTGTTACACTAATAAAAAAATACGATTCAGAAAAATCTTCAAGAGTCGATTCACGAACCAAAGTATTCATTTACTTGAATAACTTTGTATGGAACACTCGGTGCGCCATTCTGACTCGCAGTTAATCTTCTTTTTCTAATATCTTATTGTATGTTGTACTTTTTGTAATATTTCTTGATCAGAAACAATATTGTCTAAAATTATTTATGATTCCAAAACCTAATGGTGGTAATAAAATGTTTTTTTTTCTTTATATACCATAAACTAGTACTTGACTGCAATCCCACCTGATGGTAAGCAGTGATGCAATCGTTGATGGTGAGGCGCACTAGTTTATTAAGAGCCTATCACTCTAGTCTTGAAGATACCCAAATTATAATCGGACGGAAAGACCGCAGCAGGCAAATTGTTCCAATCCTTCGATGTACGCGGTATAAACGACGAGGCAAACCGCTTTGTCCGGACCGTACAGGTTTCGACAACGTAAGGATGGATACTCGCCGTACGACGGCTTGTCCGATGGTAGAAGTGAGATGGCGGAATTAACTCATGTAATTCCTACGCACACTCTCCGAAATGCATCCTGTAGAACACCGATAGGCTGGCTACCCTACGCCTGTGCTCTAGGCTTTGCAGATTGGATTTAATGTGTTTGTATGTACACACACATCATCATCATTTCAGCCGAAAGACGTCCACTACTGAACATAGGCCTCCCCCAAGCATCGCCACAACGACCAGTCCTGTGCGTTTCACATCCATCGGATTCCCGCTACAATCACCAGGTCATCGGTCCACCTTGTGTGAGACTTTCCAATACTGCGTCTTCCAGATACGTGATCGCCATGCAGGCGTGGTAGTTTAGCTCCATTAATGTTTGAATCCCCGATCGGTCCTATGAGACCGCGCTGTTATTGTTTTACTATTGTGTCTCGTTTCGCGGGTATGTGATAGATTAATCGAGATAAATTTAGAATATTGTATCGTCGCTCAACTGATGACAGCTCAGCTAAGCTAGCGCTTAGGTTAGCCTACCTTGCCGGTGAGAGCATGCCTACAACTTTTTTGTAAAAATAACATTTTCAACGCGTCTACAATTTTAGTGGATAAATAAACGGTAGATTAGCAGTCGGCATGGCGTGCGGCTAGTGACACCCGCATACCTGTTCCCACCGGTATTCACCAATGTACACATTAACTACACTTTCGCTGCGTGCTATTCACGAGCCTTTCACACTTATCTGCGACACTATTACTCACAATGTCTTTATCAACTTGAAAATAATATTCGTATTCGATAACAATCAGCTAGTGTTAATTTATTGACGTCATCATGTTGCATCTTATTATACCTGTATTTCGTTTCGTCAAAAATTATTAGTTTGCCATATTTTTATAGACGTTTTTTTTTTTTTGTATCCTGCAACTTAGCAATCTGTTTTTCCAAACAATATTCTAATCATTTGGCAGGTGTTAAGTATAATAAATGCCTTTTATAATAGAGAAAAAACTAGAATTTCAAAGATTTCTAACAGATAATAATAATATATGAGGAAATCAATGTTTTGACATGATAGATCTCCACAAAACTTGTTACTATGAGATTCAAACTGATGATGTTTTCCTTGTTTGACCTCAATCATTTATTGCAATAAAATTCATATGTATGCAAATATGGTATTGAAAATTGTCATAGATCAATCAATATGTATCCTGTCCGACGCAGGAAAATTAAAGGGGGAGGATTCAATATTATTGTAGATCTGTTTTAATAAATAAAAAATAAGCCAATTATGTTAGATATCATTGTTTATCTGGTTTCGACATTATTAAAAAAATATTTAAATTAAATTATAAATGCATATTAGTATATTGTCTGTGTATTTATGTTTAGGAAAATTATCCCAGGTACTTTTATTTTTGATCATCATTATTATTAAATTATGTATGTATATTATTATTACGTCGTTGTATAAATATATCTAATATAAATATAGGAAAATTATGTCAGTTATTTTTTATCGTCATTATTATTACATTTTATTTTTATTAAAAATTATATTATTTATGTATATTTTTATTATTACCTACTCTAAGAGTGTCGAGTTCCATATTGTCAGAATATTACAAAAAAAAAGTTACATTTCGATAGTTAATTAGTATCAAGTTTTATGATAAGGAAAATCAACACACAGCTTCACGGGAAACTCGTTAGCATAACTTAAATCTTCTGTATATAGGCACTATATGTTATTTCCTTTTCACAAAATGGTTCATACACATTTAGGAGAAACCATCAAACACATCGTCCTTCTTAACAGCCTTTAAGATATTATAGATTGATTATGATAACCGATATCAATGGCCGCACATGGAATATTCCGAATCGATTGGTTTGATAAATTAGTGTAACAACTGTTTAAGCAGAGTAATTAGTTGATACCGAGCTTTATTAGTGAAGTGTAATCAATCTTGTTTACTCGTATATATATTAACTGATATTGAGCTGAATTTAATGCCATTCTTTTGTATACATAATCAAGTCGATCTTCCCGCCCCATTACTTGTATTTTATTTAAAATTATATTTTATATATCTTCTAGGCTAGAGCGAATAGGTTTTTAATAAACTAGTGTGCTTCACCATAAACGATTGCATCACTGCTTACGATCAAGTGGGATTTTAGTTAAGCACTAATTTACATAATTTTAAAGAAATCTGTGAAAACTAGTCTAGGTATAATAGACTTAGTTTATGAAAATTGTGTAACTTATTTACAGGCTGTTTCATATCACCCGGCTTGAATATGGCGTAAAAAAAAAAAACAAAAAAAAAAAGAATTGTTTGAATAGCTGAGAGGCAAGTGATCTGGCAGTACACTAGTCATATACTATTGTTTGTTATGTACGCTACAGGATAACGGCCGAGGCCTGGCTAAAAGGAAACACGTGCAACTTTTTATATAATTTACGATAAGGATAACTTGCGCCACACGCTATTAACTTAAGCACTTCTAAAGAATTTCATTTAAATTGTTTTGTACGCTGATCACTTTTCTTGTTCACTTTCCTTGTGACACTTAACTCAAAACGTGGTCGCAGTAGGCGGCACGTTATTCAGATGATGAGTTCGAAGGATATTATCAACATTACGCATTTGTACTGACAGTTGAGACCCGTATTTATTCTTTTAAATATTATTTTCACTCTAAAAGTAAACTTTAACTTACTAGTTAAAAGAAGATACGGGCAGTAACCCGTATCTTCTTGATATGGCCGGCTGATAACTACCGGATCGCCGCTATAACAAGACTTAGCACAACTAGCAGAATGCGGTTTTGATAAGACCTCTCCGCATTATCCTTTGAAATGCAGGAGTGATGGTGAAGTGATTAGTAGCTGCTACAAAAACAAATTGAACACATTCATCAACAAAGTTGTTGTGCCCTAACCGCGTCTACAGTGATCTATATGTAGCTTTAAGCCTGTTTGTTACCATCTTACTAACATTGTGAAAGCATATAAGTGAATATGAATATTGTTTAGCAAACTCTAACGAGTCGTCATTGAGTCGAGAGAGGGCGACTGCCAATTTTATAAAAAAAAAATAGTAGCGCCACTGACCATAACGTAGGCGGGCCGCTTGTTTCATATGAAGTTGTGACGCTCATAACCAATTTCGTACGCACACGAAATGATGCACGATTACATTTGCGTATGGCTTTGATAAAGATCACATCTTTTCTTGTCATCTCAATATTTCAATATTTTGTATACTGAACACCTTTTTATTATTTACCACACATTAACATAATATACATATTATTTACCTTACATCCAACATTGACAACTCTTATACTTAAACCAATTTTCATCACTCCCAACAAGGTTCAGCTGAAAACCAGAATCAGGCAACTACCATGTAGTTAGCTGGCATTATTACTGAACAGAACATATTTGGCGAAGCCGTGGGGTACACAATGTTAGTTTTATCTATTTATTTTTAATCTTAAGTTTCTAAAGATTTTCCTACACTGTTATTATATTATTATTATACCTAGCCTATATTGTCCCACTGCCGGGCAAATGCCTACACTGTGTGCCAACAAAATATTTTTTTTAACAAATACAAAGGTGTAGTTACCGTGCCGCCAGTAGTGTGCTGCACGAGCTCGCGGAGTGCCGCCATGGCCTGCTGGCCCAGCTCACCCTCGCGCGCGTACAGCAGCAAAACAGCGCGTGAGTCGCGCGTCATCGCTGCTTCAGAGTCCGTCTCGCTCGAACTGAAAACATACGAAAAAGGTATTAATGTCGGAGGACTATACTTAATAATATTTTTAATTGTTTTTATAGGTTTGTTTTAAAAAAATATTTCATATGTGTAATTAAAGAAATAAAGAGATAATAATAATACGGTGCCCTTTATTGACTGAGCAAGTCATCCCTACTACTTTATCTATGTCCATTAATAACATTGTTCAGGCAGGGCCAGTCTTAACATAGTTATTGGTAACCAGTCCACCAAGCCTCCCAAAACCATAGCCCTATATAATTATTTTCCCTATTATTATTTTATAACAGTTTCCTAACAACCAGGGAGAGTTAATTCTGTTTGTTGGTTGAATCATTGTCGATTGGTATCACGTTCGCATTCCGTGAAAATAGGGAATATGTTTGAAATAAATATTTGTTATCTAACCATTTTATCAACAAATAGGGGTACAAAAATAAAACACAAACTGTGAAAACAAAATCGAAATTAGTAGAAAAGCAAACGAGATATAACTATTTCAAACAAATATTATATCTTTCCCTCTTGCCAAAACGCCCATTTCTATGGCAGCCGAACGGGCGCAATGTAATATAACGACACGTTACATTTCGGACTTCTCATTCTTATAAGCAGCTTTGAAGCTTTATAACTTCGTTGTCGATTAAGATAATTAAAACAATTCTTTCATATTTATTTATTGGAGCTTGAAAATTTATTTATTTAGCCAATAAAAAAATGCATGCATAATCCCCATTTTTTAAGGAGCTTCTGCGGGTTGCTTCGGCCCCTGGTATGCCAAAGGACCCAGGGTTCCCAGAATCTTCCGATGATATGACAAATAATAGTAATAATTCAAAAGCATTTTATTTCCTGGCAATAGATGCCCATACATAAAATACACAAAATAATCGTAAATAATAATGGTTTCGTTAGTGGCTTTGGTTGCGATGCACCTAATTTGCTGGAGAAGACGACAGCAGCGTGGACTCGTTTAGAGGTCAACATTCTTACGTGTAACGTTTCTGCAATCGACATGAAAGCGCAGGCAACAACCGACTATGACTCTGGGTAGGATGATATTCTTATACATGTACGCTTTTTGGCACTACAAAAGTAGATGCGTTTAGTGCTACACATAGAAAGATTTAAACAATTCATTTTATCATCTTCAACGCGGGGTCGACGACGGGGTCGTGGCAGAGCAATAAGGAGATGGTGGGACCACTTAGATGTCTTCCTCAGTAACTGGCAAGAAGGGGCCCAAAACAGGGAACAATGGAACGAATGGAGGCAGGCCTTTGCCCTGGAGTGGGACAATATAGGGTTCTTTTTAGGCTTTCAATAAATTTCAATTTCGATATAATAAGAATAATATCTTCAAACGAATGACAAAAATGTTTTGACTAGTGGTGCAAGCGGGCCTTTACCCATTAGTCTAAAAATACCCAATATCACGGATAACTCAAATGATGTTTTGATTCGCAATTTCGAAGAATTGAGGGTTATCTCGGGGTCAGAGCAGATTTCTCGGCCTGGGAAGTTTTGTCAAGTAATCCAGAGACGGATTTTGTAAACCTGACTTTTTTGAAAACCTTTTCATTTATCGTTTTTTGTAGCTCAATTACAGAAAAAATAATCAATGAATTTAAAACAGATTGACCGATTACTTTAATGGTTTCAGTGATAAGCGAATCGGTGAATTAAGATAGGAAGATAAATTAAGATAGGAAGATAAATTAAATGTCGACAGTGAGTGAGCGGTTCTCTGAATGTCATCGACATTCGGCCGGCACAAAGGCGCCTTAGGTTAATTCTAACAGGTTATAGAAGAACCTCCAAAAACTAGCATTTTGACGTATAGAGAAGCAGATTCGCGTTGCACACGCGAAATAAATATTCATAGACATTGATGAGAAGGCGATTTGTTTAGTGTTACTCGAACACTGAAATGTCAATGCAATTTAGCAGTTTATTAAAAATCTAAAATGATTTAAAAGCGGCTGGGTTACTTTCAACTGTAGGTATTTATAATTCTAAAATTCGATCGGAACTGAATAATATGCTCGATATTATTGACATTTCAATCGAACCCGCGACACGTAGTGTAGTAGACATTCGTTCCACGGTCCACCACTGCGCCAACCATGCCATGCACGAGACAATGAAACGATAATATCTTGTATGCTTCACATTAACGCCTTACAGGAAAAAGAGAATACCTAAACCGTCTTAAAACCAACACAGTAGATTTCCACAATAAATTGAACACAAGAATTGGCCAATGGCGATAGGTACATGTGGAGTGAGGGTTCAGTACAATTTTTACTGAAGACCAATATACAGCGTTTCGACTCTTGTTATTTCTAAGGTACAAGCTATTAGACTGTTGTACCACTGGGTTCCGTTTGCAACTTATCGTACTGATCCCTAAAACAGCATAGTCGGTGCCTTTGTAGTATCGAATGTTGACACAAGCTGTTTGCTGAGCCTTGATGACCAATTAACATCCTCACGTTAAGTGTGAGTATTGATTAAAGTACATGGATTCATGCTTCGACTTGAGGAGTGTCGTTTTGTCTGTTTGTACAGCCCACGGTATGTGCTTCATGTCAGTGGAGTAGCTAGGTGAACAAACGGCCCTGGGACAAAAAAAATCTGGAGCTCCTTTTTACTGAAAAATATAGTGTCGCAATCAATTTTATTAGGTTTCGAAGGTGGGAGAATTTTGCGGTAGCTCAATAAGAGGTTAATCAGGTTGTGGGAGTCCTCTGAGCTTGCAGGCCCCGGAGCACTGTCCTGCCTTTGCTAGCTATGCCAGAGTGCTTATGTGCCTTTAAATGTTTACTGGTAGGTATCCGAGATTGATTAGCACTTAACACTGTCCATTCATGTCAAGTTATGTTTGTATTATTCGACAAAATGTACTCATTGACATTTACAGTCCTAATGGCCACATTGTATACGAAATGATTTCTTGAGACTACCCTCAAGCGCGGTCAATGAGCTGCTGTAGTTGTGTATGCAGACCGTGCAGTGGCCATCAAGTAGGTAACATCAATTTCAACGTGAACTATGCAAAACTGTTTACTTGTTAAGTATTATTTAAATGCAGCCCAGATGTCCATTGCATGCGAGTTGCAGGATAGATGTAACCAGTTCTGTAGTGCTGTGGGAGTGCCTACACAGATACATGATGCTGATTTGCCGTTTAAATGATGTAATGTCCATTACGAGTTATATTTAAATATCGCTACAGCCTGTCATTAACCCGGTAACAGGCTTGTAGTTCGCCATATGAACGCAGAACACATAGACGCTCAGTAACTTTTATTCTTGGGTCCCGTATCTCAGTCGGCTTCAATCGTCGACTGCATCATCGTTTACCATCAGTTGATAATAATATAGTCATCAAACGCGAGCTCTACAACAGTAGAAGATAAATTAAGCTATGTTAGCTTAATTTTTCGTATGTGCCCGAACGTACTTTGCTATTTTCACCCTAAGAAATATTACTCCTTTGGCGTGGGTGACTTCACAAACCTGTAAAGTGTAAACTGACAACATCCGTGTCATAAGTTTAATGTATGGATAAAAACTAAAAAACATGAATAGGTTTTTAGTTTACTACATGTGAATAAATAAAATAAAAAATGATATTCCTCTGGTGAAGTAAATATGATCCTATCTGACCGGTTCATCCGATAAGTTATAAGATTGCAGCCTTCACCTTCACTCAGCTCAAGATTTTTGAGGAAAATCCTGTAACTACCAGAACCTACCTAATTATATTCGATAGTTATCTTTATGCAACCAGTCAAAACAATATTTTGTTTTTGGATAAGACGCAAGCAATTAACAAGTTTTACACCTGGTCCATGTGACCAGGTGTATCAAAACTTGTTTTTCTTTCGTCAATAACATATTACAAATATCGCAACACAAAGATTTTATCCAAAGATTTAAATAATAAAAGTAAGGCAGTACTAACACCTCTTCTTAGAACTACGAAGTCTCGTTGCGGCGTGACCTTGTAAAAGCGGCTGATCTTATCGAGGTTTTCAAGAAAATAATCCATAAAATCGTATCAATACAAACTACGCGAGTCACTTCAAAGGCTTTACTACTTCAAACCAGGCGTGGCTACGCCTGGCTTCGTCTTTGCCAAATCCTACGAGTGCTTCCGAAGATGACCATTAAGGTAAATTTTGGGAACCAGTAAAACGCGCTATCAGCATTGTCCTTATCTGTCAGTTAATACGACTTTGTTTACTACTGGATAAGGGGCTTCATTTACAAAAATCTCACTTTGTGCTACAGGGAATCCCAAGTCAAGAAACCAGACGTATCGTGTCCTCATCGATTGTTTAGTCCCAGGAACAAAATATCATTATTATTTTTATCGTGTAAGCTAATCGAATACGCTTTTACAAAGGTGACTACTAATGAAGTATGTCATAAAACAGCCGTAGAGACAGACATCTCCTAATGCGGCGCCAACTACTCATTGTGTACTCTAATTAGACAGACATGCTTATTATAATGTCGTGTTTAATGCGCCGGGGTATTTCGACAATATTGTGCCGTGAATCTGAATGTGCATGCGAGGCGCGCACGATGTAGCCATCGCGGTAAACTACTGGGAGCCTTGTCTATCACGCTCCATCTGATACTTTACAGTCTAACATAGTTACTTTACCTACTTATTATAAGTAACTATATGTAATAAGAAGGTAAATAGGTATACGATCTAATACTTAATTTTTTTTTTTATAGAGAAGATACATCTAAGGCTGGATCGCTCAAGTTTTATTAGAATGTGTTTCGTGTCATAGCTATGATAAACAAACTATACTTTTGTTAGGTATTCTATTCTAAACACATTGATAGTGTTTCCTGGTTGCCCAATGTTTTCCTCGCCCGGCAAGGTTCTATGTAAGGCACGGGTTAATATGATTAATATGTAGGAGCGATACTAGAGAAAAATATCATCATCACGTGCTAATCATAAAATGCTTCAACAAATTGAAATGAATGAACGAACGAAATCATTTAAATGAATCAAGGTTTTATTCCGAAGACATGTTTAGATCTACCTTGTTGACCATCAAAGATTCCTATTATATTTGTATAATACATGTGATCATTGTCTTCTGATTAAAGGTTTTCAAACACACCAATCAAGATTAGAAAATCGACGAAATCTAAACGCAGTGCAAAAGCATGGTGTAAGGGCCCAGCAGGGTCGAAGCTTAGAGTCTTGGGTTATGTGAAAATGAACCCCGAAGCCCTGAAATCAAGGCAAAGAAGGAGCAAGAGTGGATTAGTCAGTCCTGCTACGCCTGAAGCGGGAGAAGTCATTAGATAATTTCCCATCTAAAATAAAAGTGCAAAAGCATGGCCCAACCGACAGTCAACGTAACCATTATCATGTGATTTTGAAGAAGAGGAAGTATTTGTCATCATGATAGACCGTTTTATTACCGATCATCGGAAGTTGATGGTGAACAATGCGCAATTTAACTTCTACTAAGAACTCCTTTAAGCCTTATCATAACATTCGCTTACACACAGTTAGCTATTCAAATATTCCGATAGGAGGCGATTTGAATTCGCTGAAGGACTTTCAACTGTTTATGTATCTGGCACCATGTCAACACTCTGTTGTCGAACATTAAATATGGACTAACATGAATCGCTTACACTAGCTCCTGCTCTTATACATGCCATATTACTGTAGTTTACTTTAGTAGCTGTTTATTGTACCACAAATAAATAAATTAGTGCGCTTCACATCAACGATTGCATCACTGCTTACCATCCGGTGGGATGACAGTCAAGCACTAGTTTATGTTACATTAAAAAAAATACGAGATGTGTAACAACTCGCCTACAGTGGAACCTATTGAGTTAGTGGAATGTATTATTATTGATTCGTGTCAGTTTGATTACATCTTATACGTGACACGTAACTTATTAATATGCAAGAAATCTTAGAAAAGTGTAATTAGGTGGTGACTTTTATGACTATGTAGCACTGAGGCCTCTTGTACAAGGCACGTTTTCCGACTGTTAATAAAACGTACCGTGTATAAGAGGCCATAGACTGCGATACAACACTGATGAAACAAGGCTCCGTACCGTAGCGCCGCCGTTTATGTCAACAAGCTTCACCCAGTGATCCATACAACACAGACAACCGTGCCTACGCACGGCGAATTAACCAATAAAACCGTCCCTACACACGGCGAAAAACGTGCTGGATACAAGAGACCTGAGGCTAACTATGTACATATACAAATTCTATTACCTTTTCCGTTTTGCGGATCCTTATCCTGGCCGGCTTGTGATAAAAAACACATTTAAATTAATTAATTATAGGTAGTACCAAATAATTATAAAGTAAATAACCGTAAAATGAGGATATTATACACATTTTCCTTAAAGTAACTGTTTTGATATGTGACCTTTTGTCTGATAAGAAATTAATAAACTTGTTTATAGCTGAAAGTAATTAACAATAAGCGCATACTTAGCTGTTAATTGAATAACAGAGCAGATATAGTGTGCAGCGTGTGGGGTCAGGTAATATCTGAGAGACGCATCTGTCTCTACTATGTCTTCACTCGCCATCTCATAGCAAATCAACTGTATCTTCTTTGCCCGAATTTGGACTAATTATTGTCAGTAATACTAAATCGTCGAGTATGACATTAGCCACGTCTAGACTCCTGCTAATACTGGCCATAAATTGTAAGTCAGGTCTAAATCTAGCCTAACACAATGAAGCGTTTACAATTGAAGCTGATGCGATTCGCACTTATACAATTATTGTTAATGATCTATCAGCACTCGGCGTCAAGACGTGAGACAGCACGCTACACGCTACGCCCTACGACGCACGCACACACGCGCACGCACGCACACACGCGCGCACGCCTACTCCCAGATAATAGTGTCAAGCGAGTCAATCAACGACGCACGTCAATAAATTAATTATTGTTATAGATAAACTGACGTATGGCCGAGATTACCGATTATTGTTTGGAGAAAATAAATACTTGTGCTATCGTAAAAAAACATAAATGCAAGCTTGAATTATTTGCGCATTTAGGCTAATATAGCCAACAATATTCTGACTCTGTATGAATTTAGATGATTCCACTGCACTGTATGAAATCTCCGCCACGTGCGTTAGAATTTCTATTGTAAGGTCTGTTTTTACCACTGGGTTAAGAGACGTGGTGATCAAATACATTGTGCAAAGCAACGATCAATTATGACTGTGTAAGTGTGTAGAGTAAAACTATTTCAAGCCCACGTTAACATAAGCGTTTATAGGATATTCCACTCTCGGCGCTCGCTGGGCCGATTGTTAAACGTGAACGAACGCAGAAAGTGAGCTAAGCCTGACGCAACATTAGACAGGAGCACGAGCGCCACGCGCGTTCCACGGTCGCGCTGCGTGAACGTCGCTCACACGCCCGAGGAACGCACACGCCTAATGTGAAGAACGCCTAAAACTAGTGTTAGCTTGATGTAGTGTGTGAGGAGGGTAGTGACTGACTCACCGGTTGTTGAACCAGAAGTCGAGCACGCGCTTGTGGTAGTCGCGCAGCAGGAGGCGGCGGCGCAGCAGCAGCGCGGCCAGCAGCGCGGCGGCCGCCAGCAGCGCCGCGCCGCACACCCACCACTGCGCCATGCTGGCCGCGCGCGGCGCCACCACCGGCTCCTTCAGCTCCTGGTGGCCTGCCGAGCGCACGCACAGTCTTAGCTCACTGTCACGTGCGTGACGTACACACGTGTGCGGGACAGAACCAGCAGGCTTACTCTTCAGTTCAATTCCGATCGGCCGACATTGAGATTGTGATAATTCTTACTCTTGAGTTCAATGCTAGCTATTTCACAATCCCATCCCAAAGTCGTCTTATCTGAACTGAACTCAAGATTAAGCCTCACAGGGCGAATTATCCGCTCAACTGTCGGCCTATGCGAGCTTGTTTGCGGCCCTTGGTGAAACCATTGTATGTAACTTTTATTTATCAAGCTAGCAGCAAACGTGGACACCACACTCATCGTCTGCCCAAACCACCGCTATAAACTGTCCAAACTAATTAACAATAGATGCACCGTCGTCACGACAACATCATCTACCTTTTCCTAACTATGTTAGGGTCTACTTCCAGTCCAACCAGGTACAGCTGAATAATATATTCTGCATGGAGCCTGTTTGATTTCTACAACCCAATAACAAAGTTACACAATATTCTTAGGAGACACTTTTAGACATCCTATCACGTGTCTACAAAAACGATTTTTTGTATTGAATTCAGGAAAAATACCTACCGAATACCACATTATACCCCACCAAAATAATCACCTATTATCCGAGCCAATTAAAATATGGGAATACCCGATTCAAAGAAACCATACGCGAGTGCGTATTGTAATGAAAACAAGTATTGTTATTTTAATTAACGACGCTTGCGATAACATAGTTGGCACCGCGGATTGAGATCTGGCGCTGACGCTAACGCACCGACTCATCCCAAAACTATCTGATACATGAATGCTACTATTGTATGAGTTTTCCTTGTGGCTATCAGGTACATATCTACATTAAGATGCAGATTTTTCAAGAGCGGTTCTAAAAAAAACTACTACCTAGTACCTACTAATATTTTCTTTCTGATTCTGTTAGTGTACGCTATGTAGGTAGATATTTTAAAAAGTGAGACTTTGTACGGTTTACGACGGTCAGATTGTTGAATGTTTGTAATGTCAAAATAAAATCCATCATGAAATTAGGTATGCGAACCAAACTGAGCATGAGGGCCCCGGGATTAATTTCAAGGGCAGCTTAAAAATCAAATTTACCAAACAAAGTGGATGGAAGAGATGTAACAAGAATAATGTATACTCACACAAATGGTCATAAGTAATGAAATTCTTGTTGTGGTAGACGCCGGAGGTCCAGAGGCCGCCGTGCTCGAAGGAGGCCTGGTAGCAGCCATAGGGCGGCGCCAGCTTGCAGCGCAGCTCCGTGTGGCTCAGCAGCGAGCAGTTGCCAGTCACCTCGAAACCGTCGTCCAAGTACGCCTGTCACAAGCAACACGCATGTCATGAACGTCGCTCACGGTGGCCAAGCTCAACGGACCGAAGCCCCCACACCCTTAATGAGGTATCAAACGGCGTGTCTACAAGTGCGGTGGTTAGGGTTTTCAAGTAGGAATGCTTTTTGTTTGTATCTTGTTGAGAAAATCTCTAATAGGTATGTAACACTCGTATATCATCATCATGTATATAACACTCTGGTGAAACCTCGGTTGACGAACATATCAAACGCCGTAAGTGGAACTGGATCGGCCACACGCTCCGAAGAGACGCTGAATCAAAGCAAGTCCCACACTGGTATCCTTACGACGCTGCCCGCCCACGACAGACTTTTTGTAGGTCCGCTAATCGTCCCGATAATCGCCACAAATTATAATCCTATAGCATATTCTAACCGACGTTTTGTAGGCCGTGTGCGTTGCACTACTGTTATCAGTGTGTTCCATTTTTCACCTACAAAAAATCGTTCACCGATTATCGGTCGTGGGTGGGCAGCGTTAAGGTAACCGTAAACGTAGTCGCCCTAAGCCGACCTGGCGACGAACGGTCATCGCAGAGGAGAAAAACAAAAAATGAAGTAGTACGAAGCTCTGTACCGAAACGGATGGCGGCGTACTGTGGACACCTTCTGTCCCATCTAGGGGACACAGGTACTTTACCAGTGGACTCTTAGATATTAACTAATAAGTGAAGAGTAATAAAATAAAACAGTTTACCCCAGTATCATTATTGATCTTGCGCAGCGTCACATTGTAGTCTACTGCTGGTATGCCCAGGATCCAGTCCAGTGTAAACCCATCACTGCAATACAAACAACCAGGTACAGTTTATATAATAATTTTTACACTATTTTGATGTACAATAAAATATATTCAATTTAAAAAAATGATGTTTCTATCCTGCTTGCAGGCTGCTTGCCCATCAATTGTAGTGTGACTCACTCATGGTTTACGAAGTTGATGTACGGTGATGTTTTGTTGTACTGCTGTCTGGTGATGTTGTTCTTGATTAAGAAGTAGTCGTCATGCGGGGAGTAGCTCCTGTGTTTACCATTCAACGTGCTTTTCAGCAGGTAGCAGCTGCTGAATATCAAGTCAAAGTCCATTGCGTAGCAGACCTGCACAAAACACATATTATAAGTTTATGAGCATTTTAACCTATCACATACCCACAAAACGAGACACAATAGTAAAACAATAACAGCGCGGTCTCATTGGACCGGCTGGGAATTCATGAATTAAAATTCATGGTTTATTCAGGTAATACACAATGCACAAGCATGAGGTTTCTTTTGTTGTTTCAGCAAATAAATTTTAACTAATATGTACTACCTATTATCATCATTCCAATTCAGTCATATCTATACTAATATTATAAAGAGGTAAAATTTGTATTTATCATCATCAGAAATTAAGGATGTCGAATGTAATTTTCTTTAAGTCATTTATAGTACCTGTGTTATCATATTGTTTGTATGTTTGTATGTAGGGGGTAATCTCTGGAACTACTTGTCCGATTTGAAAAATTCTTTCAGTGTTAGATAGCCCATTTATCGAGGAATGTTATAGGCAATATGCCATCACGCTACGACCCACGGGAGCGGAGCAGTAAAGAAAAATGCGGGTGAAACTGCAGGGGACAGCTAGTTATTTATATTTATAAATATTACCATATTATTATTCATAATTTTAACTTATTCCTTGTTGTATCTAGGCAATCTATCACCAATATAATATTTGTTTTATTTATTACTAGAATTCCCCTGACTTTTCACCCATGCCTTTGGTTACTGCTCGGCTTTTATTTCTCCTAGTGTGATGTTTTTATAGCATAAAGACTACTTCAATAAAATTAAATGAGACTAACTAACACTAAAAGATTATGTCTATTCCAACCAGTGGTTCCCGAGGTTAAAGCACCCAACCAAATGGACAACACTAGCAAGTTATTGATGGGGAACAAAATTATAATACAAGAATGTATGTATGCCTATTACACTATAATATTATGAACAAACATTAATTTGGTTTAATATGTCACAGCAGTATCCTAACTATCCTAAAAACATTGCTGTAATGTAATCTGGCTAACCAAAGAACGCCATAATGTTGCTTTGTATACAAGTTAAAGTGGCTTCATACTATTGAGTCCAATTCCAAATGGGGGCATCAATAATATGAAGCTATTAAAATTTTTGTTCAAATGATTGCAACAAGTAATAAAAAAAAAGTTACAATCAACAATTAATAGTTTTACAACAAAGTGAAATTAGTGAGGCCTCCATAAAAGTAAGTCATGGATAACAAGAATAAAGTTTATCTAAAATAGTAGATTTAATACTTAGTGTGATCTACTTTCTATTGGTAGCATAGCATCAGCCCTATAATGTGCCCACAACAGGGACTGAGGCCTCCTGTCTGGGAGACGGAGACCCATCATTAATTAGAATAAACAGCCCAAGAGTAATATTGTTATTTAAGGCTGATTTTACAGTACTGTTATAGTTTGTATGTAAGAGTCTATAGAACCACTATTAATTTATACTCTATAGTTAAAGGTTTTCCAGATAAGGAATTCCAGAATCTAAATCACAGAAATCATAAAAATAAGGCTGGTAATGGTATGTTTTTTAATGGATTATCTTGGTGTACAATAAAGCAATAGATAAATAAAGAAATCTATCTTTTCATTGATAGCAAGCTAGACTATCTCTATGCGACCTAGGTTACTGTTTATCCCAGAATGCATGGTTCCCGCCGGATAGACCAGATAGGTGAAGTTGCAGAATAAGGTGAATATATTTTGTGAAAAAGTGAAATAGCCCCAAAAGACATATTGTGTTGTTTGTAAGTGAGACAAACACAGTGTGTATTTAGTCTAATTACAGTATTAGAGGAAATGTTAAAAAAAAACATTTATACCAAGTGTGTACATATCTACACTCTTGGTTTCAATAACATAAATAATATTATTAAATTTTTAATTACTCAGATACCCGTGAAACGAGACACAATAGTAAAACAATAACAGCGCGGTCTCATAGGACCGGTTGGGGACTCAAACGTTAAACTTATTTTGCTTACCCAAAAATGTGAGTTAAAAATGCTCTAATTAATGAGCCTTAAAACAAAAAAAAAACAGTGGATCTAACCACACACACTACATTCATTTTCCAGACAAAACACAGTGTGTATAGTGGCCAATGTATAATAACAACAATAATGTAGATGCTAAATATTGAACGTAATCAAATAAAACCTGTTGCATCCTTGGGTAAACATTTACTTCAATTTCACCTACTGATTACTTGTACACTTACGTGGCTGCAGGTAGCTAGGCCTGAAACGTTGACTGTGTTGGACGAGTGCTGCGGGCCAGGTTTGATTACCCAACGACGGAATTTACGACGAAATGCTGGATCACATACGTCAGTGTTCTCGTTGTACGTCAGGTCCATCGTCAACTCTGTCCGATTAGCTTGGTTGAACGTGCACAGTTCTGCAGTGTAGCGACCCTGGACCCCGTCCAGAGACGGAGTAAATGTGGAGTACGATTCACCTGGTTCTATCGAGGAATCATTGCACCTGTATGCCACTCCGGTCGATTCGACACTAGATTGGCACAACAAACACACAAAAATCACAGCGACACACAACATCGCGATAATCTTTTGCAAAATTATGTAAATAACTTCATGACCAGGGCATTACAGACACACACTGAATTTGTTTTAAAAAGTTACACTAAGTAATTTTGACGCGGATGAGTGTATAACGCGTCAGGTATGTATTCACTAACTATAAGAACTGAAAAATTTATAGACTAGATAAAATAACAACAACAGTAAACACGTACATCAAGAATGAACTACTTCGCCATTTTAATTTTACTAGGGATGTGGCGATTCGAGGTAATATAACCCAGTTACTCGAGACTTTGTTTGTGACAACAAACGAGTCAAATCGAGTTGCTTTTTCCTTTAACTCTAGTTGACTCGTCGATTTAGGGAAAGTTGTTTTTCTACCCGTTTGTACATATTATTATAATTATTTTCATCTTATTTACATACAGTTTTAAATTTTGTAATATTTCTTATATCATCATCATCATTTTCTAGCCTTTTCCCAACTATATTGGGGTCGGCTTCCAGTCAAGCCGGATTTAGCTGAATACCAGTATTTTACGAGGAGCGGCTGCCTACCAGACCTCCACAACCCATTAACTGGGGTAACACGGTACTTCATGGCAAGACTGAAGTCAGATTTACTGGCTTCTGACTATCCGTAACGACTGCCAAAGATCTCCAAATGACAGCCGGGACCAACGGCTTAACGTGCTTTAAGTTAAGATGGTCACCCATCCACAGACCAACCTAGGCAAGCGTTGCTTAAAACCTTGAAATAAAAACTATATTAAAGAAAAAAATTTGAAAATATTAAAAATAGTAGCCCACCGGAATCGGTAACAGGGTTCAAGCTAGCGGCGCGGCGGTCAGGGCTCCATATTATTATATTTAGTTTGTTTATGATACCAATTAGGCCCCAATCTTAATTTTTTAACATAAATTAAGTTCTTATATAAAATTTTCTGCTTCCTGCCCATATCCCATATTACTTGGGGTCAGCACATTTTTTTTCTTCCATTCTGTCCTATCACCCGTCATGCTATCATTAACTCCCTTTTCTTTCATAGCAGTCCTCACACAATTCATTCATTTTTTCTTTGGGCTCCCTCTTCCTGTCCATCCCTCTACACGTAAATTCATAACTGATTTAGTAACATGCGTTTCATCCCTCCTCTCCCCATGACCTTACCAAGACAAATGATCTTCATTTGACTTTTCAGTCACTTGCACTGGTGCCACTTTCAAACTTCCTCTAATATACTAATTTCTCACTTTATCCGTTCTCGTCAGACCATTCATCCATCTCAACATTTATACAAATAATTTTATTTAAGTATTGAGTTTACAAAGTTGGCATGAATACGTACCTACATAAATCATTATAAATACGCGTGAAGTAGCAGGCAAAGCGTTTAATTAACATAGATCGTTTGAAAACAGAAAGGAGAATGAGCAAAATGGTACCCGGCTCCAATAGATATGGTTGTAGTGTCGTTCAAAAGGTCTTACCAAGAGGAACAATATTTACTATAGCCGCCAGTCTCAAATCTGATTGCCTTTGGAGATAAACGACAGTCTTACTAACTAATAAAAACCCTATTCCTTCGGTTGCCATTTGCGTTCCCGGGTCATGGTAACCTGTTTAGACAGGCCCGTGGCCCCGGCGATAACCATACATATACGAGTATATTAGGTACCACTTACTGTACTTAAAAAAATGTGTAGGAACCAAGGTAATATTTTCTGCATTTTCCGTTCATGTTTTCTATTAATAATGCTTTTACGTAAGACTTCACCATGCACCCGGCCTCCTTTTAACTCGAGCCCCGCTGCTCCTGAGCGCGAGGTGTGCGCAGGAGCAGTGAAGGAGGCGTCGGTGTCCGCATCAGTCGATTGTTCGTATTGCGCTTGTATTATATATGTATCGTTCGTATTTTAAGCTCTCGCGACAAAAATATTTTAATAAGTCACTGCCCAATATGTTCACCGATTTTAAGATAGCCGCAGCTATCACGAACCACTTCCAACCCATAGTGGATAGCATACACGCAGATGAATTCGTCAATATTATAAGGCAGAAAATAGATACCCCGAATCTTCTGCATATGTATGTAGAGAGAAAACGGTTTCATCACAGAAGAGTAGATTTTCAGAGGATAGAAGTGAGCCTGATAGAAAACTTCCCTTTAATGACGGAGGAGGATATAATTCTACCAGCGCTACGTACATACCAACTCAAGCTGGCAAGATCTTACTGTGCCGAGCATTTATCAAATGGTCTGTATATAATTGAAACGTACAGAGAGGGAGCACTTGAAGATCTGCCAGACTATGGTATACACGAAGATGCCTGGCTTTTGCGTGGACAAATCCCGTCGCGACATGTCCGTGTAAAACATATTTTTGTTACATATTGATCAACAGTGCAAATACTATTATCCAACAATATTGCACATGTTTAACCGGGCGACGTACGATGGCCACTTGTGCACACATAGTGTCCATCGTATGGTACCTAGGCTATGCGAGGCATACGGGATTCACTGCTTTAGTTGATGGCGATATGTAATGTTTTAAATCTAAAAAGAGAGAAAGAAAAACCGTTTATTTGTGCGGAAAGACGCATACAAGAGAATAATGGAACAAATAAAAAAAGGGGGAAACATGCGTCAAGTCTACTCACTTATTGCTAAAATATATGATTTTTATTTGAAGAACGCTTGTTTTCTTTTAATAAAAGAAATAAGAAAACAAGCGTCCTAAATACAAAATCCTAAGTGTGTTATATCATCGTCTAAGTCAATCTTATTCTAGCTTTATTTTACTAATATAAATAGTTTGTAGTAAATTCTCATTTATAAAACTTAGTGAGATTACTGCTCCCCAAACGTGAGTATCGACAAGCGCCATGGTAGACGTTTTTGTGCATCAAAATGTCTTTTCAATGATATATTAATAATGACTATTGGAGCGGGTACCACGTCCCATACATTTTTGCCCATTGTCCTTTCACTTGTTAGGGTCAGCACACACCGAGACGCGACGCAACGTGACGCTGCATGCATGTTTTAATAGAGTGACTCAAAATAGAACTTTATTTATTACACGAAAAGATACACATTTCATTGTGAGAATTTAGAATACGTTGATTCATGTAGCGCTGCGTCGCGCTGCGCAGCGGAACGTTTTTACATTCGCGACCGTCGTGTTGCCAACAATTTTACTATGCGCCTCGCAACGTTGCGATGCGTCTCGCCGCGGAGTGCGAAATCACTGGCCTCTTCCTGCATCGTTGCGTCGCGTCGCGTCGCATCTCGGTGTGAGCTGACGCATAGTCTTATGATACGACGATGCTCATAAAGCATTTATTATATCACTCTATATTCAGTCTTAGTCAATATAGTGTTACGCCGTGAAACTTGAGTACGCTATATCTTCGACAAAACCAAGAGTAGCATCAAATAATTAAAACGCATTGCTGTGCGAAGCTTCGAGAATAGGAGTACATACTCAGGCCTGGCAAATTCTAGAAAAGTCCGACATACCCTATTATTATTAGCTAAGATTCAGTAGGTAGTTATGTGGGTGGATAAGGGAATTTGTACCTTCCGGTATTAGCAATAGAGTCGAAATTCGCATGTAAGGTGGTAGATAAGTACCTACTTACGAGAGTAATAATAATGATTTATGGCCTCCCGATGCGACTATTTTGTGCTAGAATGTCCTTGAAACGTCGGTATCGAGAAACTTCGATGACTTCGCATATAAATACGGGCCCCCGGCTAGAAGCGAGTTCAGTCTGATTTCGTCAGCGATACAGAGCGAGCTACCTAAGTGATTGAAGTGATACCTAGCGACCTAAGCGATATTAAACGGAACTCTGAGTGTTTATAGTGATTGGTTATTTGTTGATTGGACTAATTTGTCATTGTTTTGTGGTTAATAAAGTTATCTCCTAGTAAACCGGCATTTAATTACTCACGTTCGTAACAACTGGTGTCAGAAGTGAGATGCCATTACTACAGAGGGACGACGAACAGGGACCACGAACAAGGAGGCAAGTGGAGATGGATGCTGCACGTCAACGTCTGCAAGCGGAAGATCGGGCTGGTATGGGAGCAACGGCAGCTGCTGAGGCGCCAACAGGGCTATCCTCGGAAATGAACCTCGCCGCAGTGTTGGCCGCCATGCAAGCTAGTATGGAGGCTAACCAGCGTAAGCTCCAGGATCTAATCGCGGCTAACCAGGAAGAAGCCCGCCGCGTACAGGAAGCTGCCCGCCGCGAACAGGAAGCTGCCCGCCGCGAACAAGAGGCTAACCAACGTAAGCTCCAGGACCTAATCGCGGCTAACCAGGAAGAAGCCCGCCGCGAACAGGAGGAAGCCCGCCGGGAACAAGAGGCTAAGCAGAACCTGATCCTCGAAAAAATCGATCACGGCCTCGTCACGTTGGGCGAGAAAGTGAAAAATCTCACCTTAGAGGTCAAGGAGGTTTCCGCCCGAGCTGATAGCCTCGAAACCAGAATTGATGGCCACGAAGATCGCCTGCTGGACATCAACAAGAAAATTGTCAAGCTTGAAGCACGCGAACCCGTTGCTGTTCAAGCATCAGCCGCAAAATTTGATATGCCGCGTTTTGATGGCACGTCGTCCTGGACGGCTTTTAAGTACCAATTCCAAACACTGGTCAAGACGAACCGCTGGGATGATGACCAGTCTTTCGCGGCGTTAACTTTGGCCCTACGAGGGGACGCTCTGCTGGTCCTAGAGAACCTTCCTTCAGACGGCAGGACGTTGGAGCGTCTAATGGAGGGACTAGACACTCGCTATGGTGACAAGCACCTCGAACATGTTTTCCGCGCGCAACTTCGCGAGAGAACGCAGAGGTCGAACGAAAGCCTTCAGCAGTGGGGAGTAGAGGTTGAACGGCTGGTCCGGCGGGCATACATGTCGATGACACCAGAGACGGTGGAAGTAAATCTGGTGCAAGCATTTATCGACGGTATACGGGATACTGAAGTCAGGGCTACGGTGCGACTCGGACACCACCAAACTCTGAAGAGTGCGATGGCCCACGCTTTGGAAGTGGAAGCCGTACGACAAGACTCACGTACGCACAGAGTTCGGGAAGTGGTGGTCTCACCTTCAGTGCAACCACGTCACCGAGAAGTGGCTTCGTCGGCAAAGTCCCGCTATATTCCGACGTGTTATGGATGTGGAGAAAAAGGGCACATTCGTACCGATTGCCCCAAGAGGAAGAGGGGAAGTGTGGACTCCGGAACTCAAGTTAACGAGGAGTCGTTAAACTAAATGTCGCCAGGGCCGCGGGGCGGGTGCTGGCTGGTCAACTGAAGGCCCCAACCATCACCATCAATCAAGTCCACAACGGAAATAGTTTGATCATCGAGGGAACGCTGAATCAACGTGCTTGCAATTTCACCGTTGACACCGGGGCGTCACGGACTATTATAAGACCTGAGTTGCTGAAACGCACCATCTTGTGGCAAACAGAAACCCCAGCCTACCGACTTCAGACAGCCACTGGCCAGCCGGTTTCCGTCCTCGGTGATACAGAAATCGAGTTTAAAATCGGTGATCAAGTGTACACCCATTCAGCGTTAATTGCGAATATTACCGACGATTGCATATTGGGTCTCGACTTCCTGCGGAATTACCGATGTGTTTTAGATATCGATAAAGGAGTATTGAAATTCCCAGACCAAGAAATCTTCCTGCAAGGAATTAACACATGCAACCTCTATTGCTTAAAGGATACCACATTGGCTCCAAGAACGGAAACCTTAGTCGAAGTCAAATTTCCTAAGAAAATTAGGCAACGCAGATGTGTTATAGTTGAAGACATTGGCCGGCACCCGGAACTTATCACCGCGAGGACATTAGTTATGACGAAAGGAAGATCCAAGGTCAGGATTGTAAATCTTGGGAAAAAGGAGATCCAGTTGAAGAAAAACAGTGTTGTTGGAAGATGTGAAGAAGTGAAGTATCTCCGCCAAATCAACACATCTTCAGTAAAACAAGACGCAATAAAAGGTGAACCTGATCACATCCAGCAACTTCTGGAAAATTCTAAGAGCAATTTATCAGTTTCGGAACTACAGCAAGCCAAGGAATTTCTGCTACGGTTCCGGGATATCTTTGCAACGGGAAAAGATTGCGGAAGAACAGGTCTCGTCAAGCATGAGATAGATACAGGTGATGCTAGACCAATTAAACAGAGACCGCGCCGCATACCCTGGGCTAAAGAAACTGAGGTAGCAGAAATGGTAAAGGATATGGCTGATAGCGGAATAATTGAACCTTCTACGAGCCCATGGTCTTCTCCTGTCGTTCTGGTGAAGAAGAAGGACGGCAGTACCAGATTCTGTGTAGACTACAGAAGGCTGAATGATGTAACGAAGAAGGACAGTTATCCCTTGCCTAGGATAGACGACACACTGGATATGCTCAGTGGTATGAAGTGGTTTTCAACCATTGACTTGAAAAGTGGCTACTGGCAAGTGGAAATTAGCGAGAAAGATAAGGAAAAGACAGCGTTCAGTACAGGAATTGGCAACGGCCTGTGGCAATTCAACGTCATGCCTTTTGGGTTGTGCAACGCTCCAGCGACGTTTGAACGCCTCATGGATAGAGTCATGGTGGGCCTTCTTGGTGACGTCTGTCTGGTATATTTGGATGACGTCATTATAATGGGCCGCACTTTTAAGGAACACCTGAGAAATATGGAGAAAGTATTCACCAGGATACGGGGGGCTAACCTGAAACTAAGCCCAAAGAAGTGTGCCCTGTTCAAGAAGGAGGTCAGCTACCTGGGACATGTCATCTGCGCCGATGGAGTGAGAACCGATCCTGAGAAGATAAAGGCTGTCCAACAGTGGCCGACTCCAAAGAACAAAACAGAAGTACGTGCATTTCTAGGGTTGTGCACATACTACAGACGGTTTGTTATGAGTTTTTCGGACATTGCAAAACCTTTACATCAGCTGACTGAGGATAAACGAGATTTTGTCTGGGACATGAACTGTGAGTCAGCATTCAACGAACTAAAGCAACGGCTATGTGAAGCGCCTATACTGGGGTATCCGAGCAGAGATGGAAGATTTGTCGTCGATACCGACGCCAGCAACACAGGAATTGGTGGAGTGCTGTCGCAGGTGCAAGAAGATAGGCAAGTCGTGATCGCTTACTTCAGTAAGGCACTTTCAAAACCAGAAAGGAACTACTGCGTGACTCGACGAGAATTACTGGCTGTTGTAAAAACTTTGCAACATTTCCACAAGTACCTCATAGGGAGACAGTTTACGTTGAGGACGGACCACGCTGCATTGAAATGGCTTCTACAATTCAAAAACCCTGAGGGTCAAGTTGCAAGATGGCTAGAGCAGCTGCAGGAGTTCAACTTTGTGACGGAACATCGTAGTGGAACAGGGCATAACAATGCTGACGCCCTGTCGCGACGTCCATGTAATGAGGACTGTAGACATTGCCAGCAAAATGAAGCCCGGGAACACGTCAACTTAATTAGGGCTGAAGGCAACTTTAAGAAGTCCCAGGAAGAAGATGACGATATTCGACCTATACTGGACTGGAAGCGTAGTGGAACTAGGCCTCAGTGGAATGAAGTATCGTCACATAGTCCTGTCACAAAGAGCTACTGGGCACAGTGGGACAGTTTAGTCCTAGAAAATGACGTACTTTGTAGGAAATGGGAATCGAACGATGGCAAGGAGGTGACCACACAAGTGATAGTACCACGACGTGAAGTGGTCCCCCTGCTTCAGGAGATACACGATGGCGCTTCTGGTGGACACCTGGGAATCAAGAAAACTCTACTGAAAGTGAGACAGCGGTATTACTGGCTCAATTGTAGAGAAGACATAGAGCAATGGTGTCGGAAATGTACAGCATGCGCATCCGTGAAAGGACCACAGACTAGGAGCAGGGGCAAGCTTCAGTTGTACAATGTAGGAGCCCCATGGGAACGCATTGCCATCGACGTTGCTGGACCTTTCCCAGTGACAGATGACGGAAACAAATACATAGTGGTGATACAGGACTATTTCACAAAGTGGCCTGAAGTTTTCGCCATACCCAATCAGGAAGCGACGACAGTGGCGAAAAAGGTGGTCGAAGAAGTAGTATGTCGGTATGGCGCACCTTTGGAGATCCATTCCGATCAAGGCCGCAACTTCGAATCTGCGCTGTTCCAGGAAATGTGCACTCTTCTGGGGATTTACAAGACACGCACAACACCTGCGCACCCACAGTCGGACGGAATGGTGGAGAGGTTTAACCAGACCCTGGAGAATCACCTGGCTAAGGTTGTCGATGACCATCAGAAAGATTGGGACCGGTATATTCCACTATTTCTGATGTCTTATCGATCAGCAGTGCATGATAGCACGGGCCATACCCCAGCAAGAGTGAATTTCGGCAGGGAGATGAGACTTCCAGTCGATACCATAACCGGCGTGCCACCTGACAAGACTAAGCCAGTTACGGACTTCGTAAGTGACCTCCAAGATCAATTGGATGAAGTGCATAAACGAGTGCGTGAGAATAGCCTGCACACCAGCGTTAAAATGAAAACTAGATACGACCGCAATGCCAACGCCAAGGGATTTGAGGAAGGTGCACTGGTTTGGCTCCACAACCCACTTCGACGAAAAGGGAAGTCGCCGAAACTTCAAGCTCGATGGGAGGGACCCTACACCGTGATAAAAAGGATCAACGACGTTACCTACCGCATCAAGAAAGGGTTACGAGGGAAACCTAAGGTAGTCCACGTGGATAGATTGGCGCCGTATCACGGATCTAATAATGCTCGGGACGAGCATGACTAAGAGGGGGGCACTGTTACGCCGTGAAACTTGAGTACGCTATATCTTCGACAAAACCAAGAGTAGCATCAAATAATTAAAACGCATTGCTGTGCGAAGCTTCGAGAATAGGAGTACATACTCAGGCCTGGCAAATTCTAGAAAAGTCCGACATACCCTATTATTATTAGCTAAGATTCAGTAGGTAGTTATGTGGGTGGATAAGGGAATTTGTACCTTCCGGTATTAGCAATAGAGTCGAAATTCGCATGTAAGGTGGTAGATAAGTACCTACTTACGAGAGTAATAATAATGATTTATGGCCTCCCGATGCGACTATTTTGTGCTAGAATGTCCTTGAAACGTCGGTATCGAGAAACTTCGATGACTTCGCATATAAATACGGGCCCCCGGCTAGAAGCGAGTTCAGTCTGATTTCGTCAGCGATACAGAGCGAGCTACCTAAGTGATTGAAGTGATACCTAGCGACCTAAGCGATATTAAACGGAACTCTGAGTGTTTATAGTGATTGGTTATTTGTTGATTGGACTAATTTGTCATTGTTTTGTGGTTAATAAAGTTATCTCCTAGTAAACCGGCATTTAATTACTCACGTTCGTAACAATAGCGTAGTGTCAGTCTGGCATACTCTGAATTCTCTTATACTCTCTTGCAGTCTGAATATCGAGTGGTATAAATAGATGCTTTACTCCTGTCCTTAACGAGCTGATTCAGCGGACCCAGTTGACTTGGCTGATCGAGCTGACACGGTAGACCAAGATGAACTTTTGCCAATCGAGATATCGAGTTTGGAAAAATTGTTATTGGTTGCTACTCGAGTCAGACACCATTCAGACTCGAGTAACTTGAGTTATCGATATCGATAATGTGAATTGGCCCAACGCTAATTTTCACACTTCATCTTGACAGATTTGACGCTAAATGACCACTGACTTACCCTGCGTTCCGACATGCGATAAAAGTGATAGGTAATATGAATCCGACCAGCGCGCAACGTCACTATTTTTATTTTGGTTGGATTCGCGGTATAATCACTTTTTCTTCCAACTATGCTTTAATATCATTACAAAAAAAGCGAGTCTTTATTGCTCTAGACTAGAGTAATAAAAATGTATGTTTCATTATTGCACAGTTTTTTTTTTTAATCGCACCAAGAGGAGCCAATCTCAATGGAGTATCTCTATTCAGCCAGCCGTAATCAATATTTTTTTTACGTATACGAAATATTCGTTTCTATCCTGCTTGTTCCAAATTTAAAAAATTATTGCTGCTAACTCTGATTTAAAAATGAAAGAAATTTAAAAAAGTGATTTGGCGGGAACTTTGTTAATTTTGTTTTGACAATATTTTTAGAAAGTGTGATACTATTTGATTTTGAGTGCTTCGGCTTCGAATTAAAATGGAATCATCTAGTGACAAATTTACTCCGGAAAACATTCTAAATGAAGCCGACAGTGTTATAGAAACTTCTATTTTAACTGTTTGATATGAGTTTCTTTTATCTACTATTCCTATAGGTATCAAAGAAGGTTGAAAGAAAAGCAGATTATGCAAGTAATTTATATTGCCCTCGTGCCTGTTAGATTAGAGCCCTCGCTGGCGTTCGGGCTCTAAATCAGGCACTCTGTGCAATAATAAATTACTTTGTGCTCGATGCAATAATCTACTATTATCGCATTCGAAATCTGGTTTAATACTAATGCGTTCCAAGTAGATGGATGGAGAGGGAGAGAGAGGCCAAGGAAAAGATGGATGGATTGTGTGAGGAGCGATATGAAGGAAAAGGGAGTTGGTGATCGTTTGACGGATGACAGGACAGAATGGAAGAAGAAAACGTGTTGCGCCGACCCCAAATAACATGGGATAAGGGCAGGAAGAAGAAGAAGAAGAAGTTCCAGATTCTCCCTCAGAGATAAATTTAAAGAAATTAATTTAATGACTGTGCCTTCGCAGTATATTTATGAAAATATCTTGTACGCCCACAAAAACAAAAACATGTTTAAAAAATACAGTGATGTTCACAGTTTTAATACTAGGAACAAACACAATTTTGTTGTTCCTGCAACCAGGCTCAAAAAAATAGGGGGCTCATTTAGATGTCAATGTATACGTTTTTATAATAAGCTTCCTAGTCATACGCAAGAACTAAGCCTTAATAAGTTTAAATCTTTTGTTAAGCAAAAACTTTGCCAAAAGGCTTTTTACAAAGGACTACGTTGAAGACGTAAAGGCTTGGGATTGACCCGCTCCAGTGCGCACTACCTACAAATGTTGTCTTATCTTCTAATTTATTTTGTTTTCGATTGTACTTTTTACAATTTGATATTTATTTATTACAATTTGACATTGTAGATTAATTTTACTTTACAATTTGACATTTTTTAATTAAGTATTATTTTATTATTATGTTTGACATAAATGCTTACTTTGTTAAGTATTACATTATGTATTTTATTTCGTTTTTTGTGAATGTGAGGACTATGTGGATTGTTTTTTTTGTTTTTTTTTTATCTTTTTCAGTCATTTCAACTTATGTCTGGCAATTTGAGTGTTTTCTGCGGCCTAACCATATGTCCTCTTTTTGGTATTGTTCGTCAAGTCGTTGAGCTCCTTAGTAGTCCTAAGTTGAGCTTTGCGAATAATGATAAATGCTTGCACTGACTGGACAGGTCCACTCAAATTTGCATGGTTCTTTCTTCAAAAGGCCATCTCAGACACTAATCTGCATGGTTCGCATATGATTTACATTTTGTATGGACTTTAAAAGAGACTGTGACCCCTGAGTTTGTTTCGGTGTTTCTTCTCAGGGTAGTCAGTTAGGAAACACCGGCCTCATCTAGTTAAAAAAAAAAAAAAAGTCCAAAAAAAGAAAAATTGACGTGTAAAAGAGTTTGGAAAAAACCTATTTGCAAAATAAATATCATTTATCAAACGAAACAAGAATAGGAAAGTCAATAACTGTCAAATGTAAAGTAAGATTTGCAAAGTTATTTGCATAAATTGTATTTTTTTTGTTTACCCAACTCTTATTTAAAGTGTTAAAACATTTACAGAATTCGTTTTTAACGAATTATACAACTTTCTTTTTTATTTTAATTGTTGGCTAAAATTCACCAGAAAGTAAAGACGGATGGGAGAGAGTAGGTTTGTGGCATGAGAGTTTGGAGGTATGAGGAACAGAGAGTAAAGTCCCAGATACCCCCGTTGAACAGGGTCCTCTGAACAGACGGATGTTATGTCTGATGGGCAACGGCCCGATAGATGATTTCTGGCTGTTGTCGGTACCTACCAAAGTATCTATTCAAATCGCGCGGAGAACTTTTGATTTCGTTTTGCAGGATTCGTAGTTCTTACATGACGTCATAGATGTCGCTACAAGTGTATAATGAGATGAGCGGTATTGAAGAATCAAATTTAGATTGAATTTTATCATAAACTAGCTTTTACCCGCGACTTCGCTCCCGTCAAATGACTACCCTACATATCCTACGCTACCCTACCCTACCTTCCCTACACTACCCTACACTACTCTACACTACCCTACTTTACCTAACTTTTTTTTTTACAATTTTTCTCTCCGTAAGAACCATTATTGAACTTCAAGGAACATTTAAAAAAAAATCAGCCAAATCGGTCAAGCCGTTTTCATGTTATGTCGTGACAACGAAAAACGGGTTTCATTTTTATATATATAGATGCAGGTAGGTTAACCTATTTTCATTTAAAACAACATTTGGTGAAATAAATATTGAAAACCTATATTAAGCCATGTTTTATTCTTAAGGGAAAAGCAAAAGCATGATGATGACGATGACCACTCAGTTCGATTCGTAAATAAATGTGAAGTAGGGGTAAGGACCCAATTATCAGCACTTTAAGAGTTAGTCTTAACTTAATCCCGTTTATCTCATTTATAAATACTCGTTCACCCGTTATGACGAGTTTGCTAGTTTTAATATTTAATCAGAAAGATGATATTTGAAAAAAAGAAAGGTTTATCTTTATCAAATTTCTTTTTAGATGGGTAAGAGTAAAAAATGACTATTGCGCCATTTACTAGCACCATCACCACCAATTATAAGCATACCTACAGAGAACCAATTAACAGCACTGTGATAGTGGTATTGAAATTATATGAAATAAAAACGATATTTATCAATAATTATAATCTTTTTTATACATTTTCGTTTGTGTACTTTTTTTCTTTCATTTGGTGTATTTACTTCCTTTGGTTTCATGGTAGGTGGGTCTGAAAAAAGGAAAAATGATGAAATGCTACGTGAACCAAATTATCAGCATGCTTTTGATCCATTATCAGCACTTTGCTGCCAAATTGCAAATGCGGTTTCAGCAGCATGCTAAGATTTGTATTCCGAAGACATATAAACTACCTTTACCAAAAAAATCGTGAATTCTATCTACCTAAGTATAAAATAACACAGTTTTTAATCAAAAAAATATATGGAACTAGTGTTTACGTAATATTTATCATTTATCAGCTCCAGTGCTGATAATTTAGAATTTGTAAAATATTAGATCCATATATCAGCAGCACATTTTTTACCAATATATTACCATAACATCAAACTATTAATTTCAAATTATCCTCATAAACTATCTAAGAAATCAGAGAAATCAAAAGTTTCAGTATAAAGCCCTTAAAAGAACTAAAGTATTATAAAATATAAACAATTCGATCACAAGGAACAGGCAAAAATAAGAGCAACTGCTGAACACGAACGTTTCTTCACTAAATTACCGCCAGTTTGAAGTTGGAAAGTATTATTATTTCTAGAAGTAGGATTCTAAAAACATCAACTTATTTATCTATTAAAGTGATAACCCAAATTATTTGATGAAAACCTTACAATTGTACTATTTATGCGGAGTGCTGATTATTTGGTGCAGTGCTAGCGTTTGGGTTATTTACCCTACATTTAAAAAAAAATTATTGAATTGGTCGCTTTAGCCAATTTCATCGATTTTTTTTTCACTTATTATAAGGCTGATGCTATGCTATTTCTAAATATATAGGTATACAAGCTTTTACCCGCGGCTTCGCTCCCGTCAAATGACTACCCTACATATCCTACGCTACCCTACCCTACACTACTCTACACTACCCTACCTACCCTACTTTACCTAACTTTTTTTTTTGAATTTTTCTCTCCGTAAGAACCATCACTGAACTTCAAGGAACATTAAAAAAAAAATCAGCCAAATCGGTCAAGCCGTCTTCATGTGATGTCGTGACAACGAAAAACGGGTTTCATTTTTATATATATAGATTATATATTAATCATACCCAGACAGATAATTATGATCGTGCTCATCACATGAACACTAGAGTTCCTACACCTACATTTTCGCCTCGAGTGTCAAAGCCTCTGGGGCCATGGCTCGGATTCCGAAAGGAAGTTCGTGTCCCCAGATCGATGGCAATGAAGGAATGGGATGAGGTTTAGTCAGTAAAAGTCTGACACACCCTCCCGCTCCGTCCAAGAACGAGAGAAGTCATTCTGATGATTCCCCACTTGAAAAAAGAAACTGACATATATTATTATTTTTATACCATATCAGGCGAAGGACACAATAAGCCACCTTGATTCCTGAGGTTATTTTGTGGATGGGTTGAAACCTGTGTTACTGGCGCAATAACACAGACATGACATTCACATCACTGTTGATCTTTCTCACTAAAATTCGGTCAATGTCACCAGCAATAATGACCTTTGCTTGGTTATAAAAGTGCCCTCCTAATTCTGTGTCATGTGACAAATCGTTTTGTTGTACATGTTTTTTATTTTAGTTGACTTCTCCTATAATACCCGGCAAATACGTTGGCAAGTTTCGCGCATGGTGCACAAAAGAGCCAATGAGCGAACAGGACGTAACGCAGTGCAAAGGCAAAAGTCGTCTAACGCACCAATCATAAACTACTATTATAATGCTGCACCAATCGCGCGCCGGATCGGCGCTACCTCGTACCCCGCGTCCCGCTTGACCACCAAATAGACCTAAAAACGATTTCTGCGCATTGCCAAGTTATCTGCCGCCGGTTATACTCTTGGGCGGAGCAAGAGGAGCATGGCCGACCTTAACTGACTAAACCCACTCCTATGTTTCGTCTTTGCTTGTCGTTCCAAGGCCCCGGTTTTTTCTTTCAGAAGCGAATCCTTAGTCCCCAGGGGCTTCGACCCTGCTGGGCCCCATTCCTTGAGACGCGCGTGGTGCTCCACGCGCCCTCAACGACTTGTGCTTGGTCCGCATGGTTACCGGTCTGCAAGCTATTATACTAATTGCTCGCCTTCATAATACATTTGAACTCCTGTGTACTGATGACCAATTTAAAATGGTAATTTTCCCTCTTGTAACACAGTAATCGTGTCTTTTAATTGCATCGCTGAATCGGGTGAATAAAAGACGCAGATATGAATTTTCTGGAATTATTATTAGACCACCTTGTGCTCTGTTATATAAAAACAGCTTTAACCTATCAATACCCGCGAAACAAGACACAAAAGTAAGACAATAACAGCGCGGTCCAATGAAACCGGTCGGGGATTCATGAATTAAATGGTCTTGACTGACCTATTTTATAAATTGGTATTTTTTTAAATTAAATTCAATTGCACTTTCGTATTCAATTCAACTATTGAATACGAAAGTGCAAGTGACGTCTTGCCGATAGCTATGATGATATGGGCGAAGTTATATAAAGTTCGTATTGAATGCACATGATATACTTTAAATCAAAACTTTATTTCATTTTTTTCACTATGTAAATGCCTAGTTAGCGTGACCTGATTATCAATTAAGTTATAATCACTTCATCTGGAAATCTGTAATTTTTACATATTTCTAGATGAAATGAAGCTGATAAAAAGGAAATAAATGTTTACATTGTACTCAAATCACACACACATTCAAGTAACACTTAAAATAGGAATAATTTAAAACCGCACTGAACCACAATACAATTCAAAATAAGAACTTGAATCAAATTCCGATCTGTTGAGCTAGGACGGCGTACATGGCGAGCGCCGTGAGGCCGACGGCGGTGGCGTGCAGCGCGCGCAGTGCCAGCAGCGCCCAGGCGCTGAGCGCCAGCACGGAGGCCACGGCGTCCTCCAGCAGGCCGCGGTAGGGCGCCAGCGCCAGCAGCGCCAGCACGGCGGGCGCGTGGCGGCGCGGCAGGTCGGAGCGCGTGGCCAGCCACACCAGCGCCGCCGTGGCCGCCGTGTGCAGCAGCGCCACGTTGGACTCGGCGCACGAGCGCACGTAGCGCCAGTCGAACTCCGAGCCGCGCGCGCCCACCCACAGCAGCACCGACCGCGTCACCACCACCTGCAACACAACATATAACTCATGAAATGCCAGACTTTAAAGACAAAATAAAAAGAAGAAAATATTCTGCACTAGCATCAAGTTAAGGCAAAAGAGTAGGAACCCAAAGTACTGCTTCACGCACCACACAAACTCAAACCTTATTTCACAGGGATAGACATAAATTACAGAAGATTATTTGCTATGATTCTCAGATATTCCATGCAGGGGCAGTATTAACTGTTACAGAGTCCTGGGTGGCAGGTCTTTGAGTGAGGTCCTTGTCCTTTTAGCAAAGTAGGTAGGTGTGTGTATCAAAACTAAGTATTTCTTATGAGAAATTAAAAGTTTACATTTACTAAACTCTAAATTCATGTTGGCCTTAAAAGATATTCATATACATGGATTTGATAATAATGTTTACTGCTTTTCAATATCTAGTAAATGGGCTATAACATTTTCAAATCCAATACTTATACTACTAACCACTAATATAAATGATTAATATGAAAGGTATAAGTAGGATGAAATAAACAAGTTTCCAAATATTCTTTTATTTAACCGAGGTGGAGTGTGAGGCCTTTATAAGAGTGAGGCCGCAGGTGACCTGAGGTGGCCACTGACTCAATGTCACCACAATAAGTATATGACAGTTACATAGTCATCATTCTCTTTACACATACAATCACAGCTTTATTTTGATGCAGGTTAAGCAAAGGTATACCTATAGTGCATTCACACCTATGTTCAAAGCAAGCAAATCTAGTGTCCAGGTTTCAACTGAGATATTCCAGACATCACAAACAAATCCAACTACATTTGGCCGAGCCCAGGAACACACTCAGGATTTCATACATGATGTGATGAATATAAAATATGGACTCCAGATTTCCTAGTTCAATAGTTACTGAGAAAGAAAATAGTTTACCTCAGCACTTGCCCATCCAATAGCCGAAGTGAGTATTTTGGCATGGCCTTTGCCTGGTACAGAGTTCAGCGCAAAGTATATACCCAGGAGGTCGGCAAAGTCAACTGTTGCTTTCAAAATTTCCTGAAATACATAAAAGAATCCTTTTTTACTCTACTTTGTAAGAGAGATATTACACTAGATACTTTATCATACTATTTAGAACCTGCAAACACTAAGATTAGTGCTTCAGTGATTACAAAATAAATATCAATGACCTACATTTAGCCCACAGAAAAAATGATCTTTCTAACCTTCAATAGGAGTGTGTAATAGACTAGACAGTAAAGTAGACAATATTTTTAATGTCCATAGTGGCATAGAATTTATAGACTAAGAATTTAAACAACATAATTACCAAGAAAACATTATATTCGCCTGTAATGTGGCTGCTATCGGAATCAGGGAAGAATGTAGCCAACAACAGCATCTTGCACAGTTGGGTGAAGATGTACAGTCCTCCAGCATAAACACATTTTGAGAACGTAGCGTATTCTGATCTAAAATGACAAACAAATTATTACAAAACGTTCAGTTGTTGATGATAACCTAAGAAAAATTTTACTTACATTCCCGAGAACTTGTATGCCATATGATACGGTGCATACACAAGGGCAAGGCAATTGCCAAAATGATAAAGAGTCATTTTAGTATACCTATGTTATAAGCCCAATTGTAAATTTTATTAATTAGATTTAACAAGGCAACAAACCCATACAAAACTTCTTTCGACAAATTCGACTGTGTTATTCGTTCCGTTCCACCAAAGTTCAGCTATCTATAACAGTCATTATTTCAACCATAAGCATTATGTTGTTTTCAGTCTAACATTTATGTATTTACAGTTCGCCTACTTTTGTCTCCCTTTTATCTGCCTAATTACTTACACATTGAATACTGGAACGCTTTCTTGTCATGATAACCAGCTGTCAATTGGCTCTCTGTCAACGATGACATCGTTATCGTGCAACGTTTCAATTTTTAGCTTCAGAAATGAGTGGAATGGAACGGGAATTTTGTCCTTACGAAATGACTTTAATGTAAAGTTCTTGTAAATTTTGTCAAGATTTGATGGTTTCAACTGTGGTATTTTATTTGTTTTATTACATTAAATTAAATATTTTTTTAAACCATATTTAAGTATTTTTATTTTTTTTAATACTGCATGGTACGAATCGTAATTAACGTTTCATTTCTTTAGAAACTACAAGTACAAGTTAATAATATACAGTTGAATAGTAATAAAAATATGAAGCGTTTAAATATTTTGTTTGTGGGATATAATGTGATCATAATTATTCAAATTAAAACGAAGTTTGACTCTAATCAAATTAATTTGGGATGAATATCGACGAATTCATTGAAGGATTTGAAAATTCTTACGTAAAATCAGATGTCACTATCTGCGCGCCAATTTTTGACATGACTTAATTTGTTTGAGCTGTGCCTTTTTAATCTTTATTACTGTTTAATCATTAATTTCGCTTGATATAATTTTATTTAAGTAAAATTGGTGTTATTAAATAATTAGCTTCTTTATTTTTCAAAAGGTACGCTTTGGTCGCTTTACTATTTCATTTTATTTGCTGAAGAACAAATGCAAAATGTATTTAAAAATAATGTAATAGTAGATATCAGTTATATTATTTAGGTTGCGATGTAAGTACCTAATAATATCAATCTTCACATAATGAAGCATCTTTCAAGCACAAATTATGATTACATATAGAAATGGCTGAGGCTATGAGAGTGTAGAAAGAGATGCAAAATCAGGGGTGCTTTAAAAAAGGGGTTACTTTTTAACCCTTTCGTTTTTTAGCACACGCGCAAAAGGGTAAGGGGTTGGTTGTCCAATAGCAGGGCAGAGTTTGGAAGATTTTCAATTTTATTCGTCCGGAAGCTCGGTCTGTATGCGGTGGGTGCTCCGGGCACCATCTCAGTTCCCTTTTGGAGTAGCTTGAAACAACCTGTTTATTCAAATGAAGGAGGTGTCATGTGCATGTTACAAGTTCTTGAATTATTTCAAGTGTGGTTGGCATATTTGAATTCATATTGTGAAATTAGTCGGTGAATATTTTAATTTTTGTTTTTTCAATCATTTATAGGTGATGGTAGAGTAAAAAGTGGTATGCCCAGTTATCATGGATGATTTTCTCAAGAGGTTTTTAATTGCCTATGGGTAAGTACCTATGTCATGTATTTGATTTATTTTGTTTTAACTATTAATAATAATAATAACATTTATTATTTAAAATATTAAAAACTAACATTAATTGTGTCAGAATTTTTAATGACTTAGTAAATATATTGTCTCTGTTAATATGTAAACTTTTCAGTTTTAATTACAAGTACTTGCCTGAAACATTTTTTAAATTTTAGGCTGAAATACTAATTAAATAATATGTTTAAAGAAGAAAAAACATTAGAAGTCTCAAAAAACATAAAAAAAAAACAAAGTTTACTGGATACACACACACACAAATATGAAAGTCATATTACATCAAATATAGGAAGATATTAATTCTAAGATCTATTTCCTAATAGATTCAGTACTTAAATAATTATGAAAAAAGCTGGTGGTTGCCATCATTTCAATGAAGACATTATAATTATGTCGTAATTATCTTCATAATGTTGAGATGAATCTAGAAAATGTGAAAATATTTATATGATAGATACCTACATATCAATTTAATTTTGCAAATACTTCTAAACTACTTAAAACCTTAGCTAGATTTAAGTTGTTTAAAACTTTGAAAAAGAGGTCTTACAAATTTGATTTCTTATTAGATAATATTCTCGACAGGTGCGTAGGTACAAAGTAACTATATTCATAACAATGAACATTGTGTTGAACATATAATATAATAACTAGCTGCTACCAGCGGCTTGATCCGCGTGAAATTAGAATCTTATCCCAAGGTAACATCCGAGATTCGATCGAGTTCCGGCGAAATCTAATGACGACTTGTCCTATGACTGTCGCCATGAGAACGAACGATGTCGCTGCGGATGATGAACGATAACGATGATAATGTGAACGATGGGATGGACAACGACTGTCGCAACCCAGCGCTGGGCACGCCATAAATATGGTGACTAATCTCCTTTTTGGGATATATTTGGCTGGAGATGCGTCATGGCGTGCTTACATTCCACAAGATACAGTTCCGCGTATCCGCTCCTGATACAGGCTTTGGTCCGGAGCGAGGGGAGCATGGCCGTGGTAAAAATTTGTTGGTTGTAACTTTTTTCGATGGTTATTTTTTTTTCATCCCAATAACTTCGTGTTATTCCCACGTACTGCGCCGTAACAAAGCGAGGGGTCTTTCTAGTATTTTTTTTTCCAAACGCCGCCGCTCGTTCAACATTTCTACGATAAGCTCGTGCAAACTAAACTGGTGCCAGCGGTGCTCAGGCACAGGGCGTAGACCCCGATGGGGCATAGAAATGACCAAACCAGGGATAAGCTTTGTACCTATAATTCATTTTATCAGAAGGAGGTCACTGTTTCCCATTACCACTCGCTCCGTACCATGGCCTGAACCAGTGCCGGACGATCAGCTTGTCACCGTCCAGCACTGCCATGAGGATACGGTGGGCTCTGCCCAATCTAGACAAACTTCCTCTGTATGCTGCACCGTGATCTCCAGACAATCCACACGATGGTGGCAGCCGAGCGTTTTTTCCCGTCAGAACCGACACAGAACCTGTCGAACCAATCATGTCCGGTGAGGACTTGTGTCAGGATTAGACCTACCCAGCTCGAACTTTTGGTTTTAGGTGCGCTGTTTCAGAAGCTGGCACCGGGCGTACCTATAAAAAGCTAGTTACGGCATCAACTCCCCAGTCTTCAATTAACTCTCTTTTGACCGTAGTTCTGCTAAACCCCACCTGAAAAGTTAAGAATTTTGGTTTACACATAGGATTTCGTTTTGATTCGCGCCTACACTGCTTTGTTGACCACTGGTGTCCCAACTGTGCCAGATCGGCCGCTCCTCTTACGATCTTCGAAGATTGAATATTTTGTGTATCGTTTGGTAAACCAATCCCGTGGTGTTATTTTAATTAAAAAAATATATTGCATGTAAAATCATATAGATGTCGGTGGCAAAACTGTACCATAGCTGCATTCGAACACGCAGCTTTGTGTCGTAATTACTTTTTTTGATTTAACATTTTATCTACTTCTTCCTGCCCTTATCCCATATTATTTGGATTTGGTTCTGTCACCCGTCATGCTATTATCAACTCCCTTTTCTTTCATATCAGTCGTCACACAATCCATCCATCTTTTCTTTGGTCTCCCTCTTGCTCTCCATCCCTCAACATGTAAGTTCATAACAGCTTGAGTAACATGCGTTTCGTCCCTACTCTTTATATGGCCATACCAAGACAAACGATTTCCTTTCAGCTTTTCACTCACTGGTGCCACTTTCAAATTTCCTCTAATATACTACTCATTTCTCGCTTTAGCCATTCTTGTCTCACCACACATCCATCTCAGCATTCTCATCTCCGCTACATGCAATCTTTATTCATCCGTCTTTTTCACAGTCCAACATTCTGATCCATACAGTATGACAGATCTTATCACGGACTTTTACCCTTAAAATTTTTTATCTACGAGTAGGTATCATTTGAAAATTATTAGTCGCTTTTACTAATAATACTTTTATGTTACTCAGTAAAGTTTTGCTTTCTAATGGTGAAAGAGTTTTAAAATCAGTCCTGTAGTTTGTTAAATCGTTACATACTTACAATCAAAAAATCTTTTTTCTATATGTCATATTTTAAACTGTTGTATTTTAGATAATTATCTGCCGCCATGTTACTCGTATGCCATAAAAACTAAACGAAATCAGCACCTCTACCAGTGGACAACTCGGCTAATTAACAATTAAGTATCTCTCACATATACACCCTATAATTATGAACTCGTGATCTGTCATTATCATGAAGTGATTAATTCTACCCACGAAATTGCACATATAATATAATCATTTCTAATGGTAATTTTAAATAATTTATCAATTAAAGTAGGTATCATTGTTGAACAATTTTTTTTTTAACGTTTGAATCCCCAACCGGTCCTATGAGACCGCGCTGTTATTGTTTTACTATTGTGTCTCATTTCGCGGGTATCTGAGTAATTAATCGACTAGAATAGAATAAACTTTATTGTAAGGGAGAGAATAGAATAAACTTTATTGTACACCAAAAAGTAACAGTACATTTATTTTTTTAAAGCCTTTATTTTTGTACGATATTTCAAGCGCCAAAATTCGCAGAGCCTAACTTCACACTCGCCAACTTATAGCGGACGAACTGTACAGTTTATACTCTCGAGGTTATATTATTATGTTCGGCTGTATGTTTTATTTTTGCATGTACATATTTTCACCGATTTCTCGGTCAAATGCCTGTCACTCAGAGTTATAGTTGCATTCTTTTGATTTTTTTTTGTACAGTAGTTTTTAAACTCCTATTCATTACAAACAAAAATATTTCCTCTTTATAATATTAATATAAGTAACCGTTTCCCCTCTGTGTACATAAATAAATAAACAAAATATTTTAGCGCAGGCGATTATGGCGCCCATTCGATCAGTGTTGTTTGTATAGAAAGGTAATGAATTTGGTAATACCAAGCTCATATTCACAAGTATCGCACGAACATTTCAAATAAAATGAAAAGAGAATAAAACCGTAGCGTGTCGTGAGGAGTCCACTCACGTCATCCCTCCATTACAGCATTGTCCGCGCGACAATGGCGATAGAGAATAAAGAATCGCGCCCATTAGGTAAATTTCCTCATACATTTTTTTGCGTGACACCCTCGACGCGTAAAAAGTGGGGAAACGTACATTTGTCATGTGGGAGAGACTAGTGGCCGCGGCTCTTGCGAGATCTCAATCTTGCGATGGTGGCGTGGAGAAGTTTTTTCGTTCACCTTAATCGAGTGAGGTGCTGGTGTAGATAGCGTTTTGGGCACTGGGAAAAAGATAAGTAGCTTGATACTTATTCAGTCTGTTGTCTGTAGTCCGGAGAGCGGGCATTTACGTTATAAATATACTGTGCTCGTCTTATAGCTAACTACTGCTATGTTATAAGTACTGAAATGTCCTCGCCCATCGAGGACGCTACCACCCCAAACAAAAGTTAAATCTTACTTTGGGTGCCAGATACATCGGAAACATTTGCCTTGTTATAATGCACAATTGTAATAGTACAAACTGAAGGTAATAATGATCTTTTAGTTATTTTTTTTGCCAAATGCAAAAAGAGAAGTAGTGCAGCTGGCATGCCTTTGTACTCCCAGCTCTGGGTGAAGTCGGGCTGTGGATGACGATATGAGTCTTTAAGGATGTTTGATTAGGTTGTGTAACTACAAGTACCTTTAATCAGCAACGAATGTAAAATTTGAACGCACTCAAACTTTTAACTATTACAGTACGTCTTTTACAGTTACGCTTTTGCTGTGGCCCTGCCTTGGCCCTAGGTTCAAAACTACCACCTTTAAAAAATACATAGCACACCAATGTTGGTACTTATGTCAAACATTCACTCATACTCGTAGAAATCAGTCCACAACCGACTATGAACGTATGTGTCGCAATCAATAAAGTATTATAGGAAAATAATTTCAATTTTGGCGTGTGAGTGGTGGACAGACGAATGCATTATTCAGCTCACGTACATTGCAGGCGAGTGTGCCACGCAGATAAGCGAGTATTGAGCCGAAATGCCGAAAGTCCGAAACACTCCGGCCGTGTCGCCGGGGGGCCTTATCGGAAACGGCTTACGGTGACCCCATGCAAACTCCCTAATGCGACATCGCTCACCGGTCCCTCCGCTCTGCCCTCCGGCGATCGATCTCGATGCAAAATTGTCGATAGGGGATGCTAGTTTTGTTTCTTGTACGTATTTTTTATTGCGTTATCTCGATACGTTCAATGTAACCAGTTGGGTACGCACTTAGAGACAGCAGGTGGGCCTATCGTAGGGATTTTCTTTTCGGTTTATAAAGTTGCAACAAACAGTCATATATTCATTGAACGTCTCATTTTATAATAGAGATATAAAAACTTACTTAGAACTTATTCGAAAATCGACTTGGCATAAAAAGAAAACATTTTTTTTTAAGTAGGAGAGCATCTAATACAGTCATGTATAATCTATTTGAGTATAGATACACTGTGTTAGTATTTTGGGAAATGTAAAGATTGCCAATAAAGTCCGATAAGTTTTTATACGCCACTGAATATTGAACAGTGGTCGGCGGTGTACATATTTTGCAATGAAATACACGCAAGGGTTTTCGGAAGGGTGAGGAGGGTGAACGAGGCAGATTGTGGGAGGAAAAAATATGAATATTTCGCTTAATTTGCTAGCATTCACATGAACTTTATGTAAATATTTCGTAGATTCACTTTGTACTGATATGGCAGATGCATATCGTTGCTATGGTACAGTAGATTATTGCCAATGATGTCCACTAATCTATCATGAGTTGAATTTTGGAAGGTATTTATTTAAGTGCTTACAAACCAAATCTGGTAGTGAGTGTATATGATGGTCTAATGCCATAGTGCATTTGATCATTAATTCATTATCATCTTCCTCACGATCCGTGTTATCTGGATATTAATTATTATATTGTATTATCTAATATCTATGTATTGAATACTGACGAAGAAAGTTGATCAATAAGTGGGTAAGTAAGTTCGGTACGTATAATGTGCAAATCGGTTTTACTTCCTGAGTTATTGACTCTCCCCCAGCCGCGGCCGCCACCAACGCTTCTCGCATATTTATTCATAGGCCCGCGCGTATTTTTTACTTGGTCATAAATATTTAAGGCGGTTCGTGCCACTAGGATTTTCAATTCGACAGCGACGTCGGATCCCCTTAGATTTTAGGCTTTCTCTCCTTCCGCGGATTAGAGCGGTTTGATGTATGGCCGCGGGTGGCGGTAAATCAAATTTTGATTGCTATTTTCTTTGTGGAAAGTCGGAATCCTCCGCCTGGGACGCGCGTCGTGTAACGTGGGTTAACCGATCCCCAGGCGCGCCCCGCCTGTCTTATGTGGATTCTATGTACAACACGTATACGAGTATTTCTTATTCGGGGATTGACATAAGAGCAATTTCATTTTTTTAGCATTATCTAGCTACTAAGTTTTTCATGGTTTGTTGTACTTTTTGTTAGTCAATTTGTCTTTTTTAGATACTCTTAATCTTCATCAGTTGCAAACTTACAACATGATGTTCAAATCAATAACACATTATTAAAACTTTATTTGACACAAAGTCATTATTCATTCAAAACGTACGATTGCACATTCCTTTAGATCTTCGGGTCGTATTGAAACTTTAGGTTTACTTAGGGCCATTGAAATCAAATTTATTTGGTTAAGTTGATTTTAGCGAAATAACTCCAAGTTTGGGGAGACGGGCCGTAGTAACCGCGTGTGTGATCCAATTGCCGACCGCTCTAGAGGCGATCCAAACGGATGGAATCAAATTCAGCCGCCCTTTAAATATTTGAACTGATGCTAGAGGCTAGCGAGGGACGCCCGTCGCTGGGGATGGGGCATGGAAGGAGATACACTAATCACACATTTCTCATGTTCAATTTATTGCTGCAGGCAAGTCTCAGTAATTGTCAAAGCAGTTAAACTTATATAAAGAAAATGTATTTTGTTTAATTACTCAGATACCTGCGAAACGAGACACAATAGTAAAACAATAACAGCGCGGTCTCATAGGACCGGTTGGGGATTCAAACGTTAAACTGTTAAACATGTAGGTACTTACACATAATATAAGTAGATTCTCCATAGTTCGGTGGAACGAGCGGCCGGCGCGGGTCGGCCGCGAAGGGTGGGTGCCCACCTTCGGATAAAAAAGGATCTCGAAAAATTCTCGACCCTTTTTATACTAAATAGATAGCTAACACGGCCTGAGTGGAGTTTCAATAGATGCTTTCTCGACGGAAGAAGCGACCTGTAAGGAATCGAGGGGCCCAGTGAAAAACCGTGTTATATATCTACCGTCTTGTGTAGTGCGTGTCACACAGTTTTTCCTTTTATTTTTTACGCGTGCCCTCCTCAGAGGGATAAGAGGAATTCTTTTTAAATTGGAAATGTTTTCTAAGAGGATTACGATTTGCGGAGGTGTGCGCCGATGTTGGGCGTTGGGAATAAGGGATCGCATTACTCTGTTTTGTGTTTAACATTCTTAAAATTTTCTTTATTATGTGTTCGCATCAAGTGGGATTTGTGTTGTGATTGAAAGAGATTTCATTTTTATTTAGTGGCTTCATTGTTGTTGCTTGCTATTATTATTCCGTTAGAAGGTGCTCACCTAAGTACTTCTAATGCTCGTATATTCGGATTGATATGTCGTCACGCCCTATCCTGTAGGTACTTTATTTAAGCCTGCTCAGCAAAACTCTCACGTTAGTGTAAAAATATCGCGTAACGAACAATGGAGCCGATATTCCAAGTGACCATTACTCGTGTGAAGTTGATGTAAGCACAAAGCTCGGGACGATTGCCGAATAAGGAATATTTTTTCAATGGCTATTTTAAAAGTGATGTTGAGGAAATCTTTATTGCGTGCGTGTTAGGGGCTATGTTTGTCCAACATTGTGTGCAGTCGGTGATGCTGGGAACGTAGGCGATTATCCCGTGCAGTTGCAACGTTAGCGATGGGGATTTCGTTTAAAATTTCGAATCGCCCCCGCCCTTGTTGCTTATTGTTCGCACATTTGGAAGCTTTAGTTGAGTGCAGAAAACTTTTAACTAAATAATAATATTTATGGGTCAATTTACTAGCTCACAGCCTGTTTGTTACCGTTTTAACAATATTGTGGCAAATAAATTAATATGAATAGGTAAATATTTTATTTCTCTGTCCAAATCGAGTGTTCTCAGAAGTAAATTTAAAATACCTATATAGTCTTTTTAGAATGCCTGCTTAATACCTAACTGAAAATTAAGTCTTCTAGTTTCATCCACAACGAAGTTATAGGGGATTGAAAATGGCTCGAACTGCTTCGAGAAAAGGATGGTACGGCCGTGCCATCTATTTATTTATTTATTAATTGCTTTATGGACGTAAAAGTACAGAGGCGGACTTGATGGCTTAGGCTTATTCTACCAGTCAACCTTCGGGTGATGCAGAGAAAAATAGTGGTAGATGCAATAAGAGACAAAAAACAGTTTTTCAAATATTTTACTAAAAGTGGGTAGCACTGAAATGGGTCTGTAATTCATGGGGTCAGATGTACTACCCGTTTTGAACAAAGGTATAATTTTACTATTCTTCATTAAATCAGGAAACTCACCGCGATCGATACCGTGTTATTAAAAATAAACGCTAAATAAGGATTTATATTATATTATAGACTTAACAACGTCCACAGAAAGACAGAAAAGGCGGATAGAAGAATAGATAACCTACTAACTAAGCTACTAATAAACCCTAAATATAATAACAATACATAATATATACTCAAATTAATAAACTACATAATCTACACTAATATAGTCAAACAATTGGTTATAATCGACAATTAGATATTATTACTGCTGTGATGATACTACTGCCAACTTCTTGCGAATCAGCTTACAAATCTATGTATATCATCAAAAAAAAGAATAAAAAAATTCAAATAGAAAGATTTTTAATCCGTTCAAAATTATGTAAGTAGAAACCTGTACTAAATCTCATACGTCGTCATACTACGCACCCACTTTTCCGTACTCAAATATAATATTTGAAATTCTAGTTGCGCTTTCATTTCGAACAAAATATTTAGTCCAGTGCGTGCATTCGGCATTCAAATCATTAAAACCAAGAAGAGAATCAAAGAAAATCTTAATTTTCGAAAAAAGAGGATTACAATAGTTCAATTGGTATCACATGTTTTTTTTTTATATTTGGTCTAGTGTACTCCACTCCTATTAGTCGTAGCGTGATGTTATGTAGCTTATAGCCTTCCTCGATAAATGGACTATCTAACATTGAAAGAGTTTTTCAATTCTTACTCGTGGGTCCTGAGTTATTAAGTGAATAATTGTAATTCTCTTTTTTATAGGTAAATTTATTTGTCCATGGTCTTAGTTCCACACACTTATCATATTTTTATCTAATAACTTTTTTTTATATATATTTTTTTAAATTAGTTTATTACTACGCATTTTTTTCTAAACCAATCAGATGCAATGTAAAAATTGTAATTAAATCAATGAAATGGAATTTATAGCAACGAAGACCGTAAATAAACTATCAGAATAGCTAGATAGAGTGCACAGAGCGTAGTGTGAAGCAGGCTTATTTCGAAAAAAATGTATCCGTTTTTTGCAGCAACAAGGGGATAGCACGCTTTAAACTGTGACCGCCCTTGATAATTGAGGTTTATTCACCCACACACGCGTATTTCGGTGTCACAATAACTATTGTGGGTCCGTGACAGGTGGTCAGACGAGTCCCGCGCACTCCGCCGCTAATATTCGGCAGCAGGACGGCTTTACTTATCATAAAGGATAAGACGGAAATGTCAATCGAGTTCCAATATTGAGATGCATGCAATGCCGTTACCTATTGTATCACTTTTTCTAAAGATATAATTTTTTCTGTCTTATTTAGATTTGGAAAAGATTCTCTTCGCCCCTACGCTACTTAATTACTTACTAGATAATTAGGTGTTAGGTCGGCTGTACGGCTCAATTAATATTATTTATAGGTAAACAATATATATTAGTTCTAGCAAGACTTACCAATATAGTACCTACACACAGTTAATGGCTGTAACACAGCTCAAACTAGGTCCAAGTCATCATTATTAAGTTTGGGTAAAGACCAGAGCAAAATGGCGACAGTTAAAATGTTTTAGTAAGTGCAATATCATGTCGCATTATCGCCACCGGACGTCGCTAACAAAAGTAATGAGCGGTTTATGCTGTATTAAGATCATTTTACTATTACTGCTACATCTTGGAAGCACATAAACCGACTATAATACTACACCGGTCATTACGCGAAATGTCACCAAACAAAGAAATATGTTTTTGTGTACCTACCTACTGTTGTTAAGCTACTAGAACGTGCACTATCTTCCAAATTGTAATGAATAGCTTGAATAGTTTGTTTTACATGTTCTCTCTGAGCATTTAAGCAAAATTATTCTTCTTCCTTTAAAAACATTCTTATTAGTTCTCTTCTATTTTTCTATATCTCTTGTATTTTCCTTACGACTTTTCAACAAAGACTTGCACGTATCACGTGATATGCTTTTATATGTATGGATGTACCATTAGGTATATCACTATTGCCTATTGGCCATGTATCTATTTCGAAATAATACTTAGACGTGCCCAAATCAAACAAAACAATAGCTTGCAAGTAATAAAACATCGTTCGGTTGGTTACATCACTCCGCCTCCCTATGGTAATAAAAAAAGATACATTATAAATGGTATGGGATATTGTCCACCGTAGTTATAGGCAGAGCGGCCGCCACGCGTGGCGTAGTTAAGTCGTTTTATTGTTTTTTCACGGCGATGTATCGCAGCATTAGTACTGCGTTATAATATTTTGCTTAGTACACAATAACACGCGGACATAAACGATGTTATGTTGGCCGTGTCCACGGAAATTAGGCTTCGTAAAATGTTTATAATATCTTTTTCCACGTAGATGATGGCGCACACTGCGAAGAGGCCATAACTTTGTTTGTGTGTCGAGTTCCAGTGATCTATTGTCGTTTAGACGTGAACATGATGTTTCATTCTAAACCTGATCTGAAACTAGAATGCTTCAATGAAGGTCTATTAGCAATCTATCGGGCAAAATCAAAGTCCTATTAATAGGATGGTCCCACGCTTTGTCATTTATGGTGCAACCAAATTACAAAGTAAAGTGAACGTAATACTGCCTCCTCGGCAACTTTGATTAACAGTTGATCTCGGTTTTAGAAAGACTTGTAGAAGTAAATTCATACTAATGCGGGTAAATGACGCTTTTGGCGTGATACCAAAGTTTGAGCTTTGCGATGCTTGTTTTCGTAAATGGTTTATCCGTACTACATTCTGATAATGATGAATGACTGATGGAGATGACTGATCTATGTATTGACTCGCGCCCGAAGTGATCTCCAGTAAAAGGGTTGTGGAGTCTTCGGCGCATTAGCCGTAAATGATGGATGAGTCTTTTTGTCTCCTCGTGACTCGATATCGCCATTAGGTACACGTTATATTTACTAATCTTTGCTTTGTTTACTGCCTTCTCTATATTTAATAGATACATTGTTCTTCTAACTTACCCCGAAATTGGCCCTGGGCCATGTCTAACGCTTCTTATAAACAGTTTTTGTTACGGCTAAGTAATGATAGTATCAGCATTTTAAACTTTCAACAGGAGCCAACTACCGTGTACTGTTACTGTAACATATTCTGTCTATAATACCTATTATTATAGACTTAGATTTTAGACATGTAAGCTTATTTCCCTCACAAGTTACCACGGTTGTAGTACGCCGACACAAATGGTTACATTTTGATCCACTTATCACAGTTTGACGTGAAGCCACCGACTATCTGACTCGTCATGACTGTGCACCCGGCCAATCAATTTATTCCATTAACATAAAGTTTCTTTGTGAAATTTCCCGAGGCCTGAAACGGCTCCATGATTAATATTTCAACCGTGACTGGCCGGGCTTAACCGAGCGGAATATATCGCTTATCTCATACATACATAAAGCCGTGTATCTACGTTACACTTGGACACTGTCCTACATACATGACAATTTTCAAGCATTGATTTATGATGGAAAATATTGCTATCAGTTATCAGGCCGTTTCGATTTGTTTTGGCAGACGGATATTTTATTCATGAGTAATATGCGCATGTCTAATAATCGTATGATATGTTTTTACCTTGGCTTTGCCGAATTGCCATTTTCACTAGCTTGATTTTATCGAATTCTCAGTCCTGTAATGGCAGTCTGTCTGGTCTTGACAGTATTTAAATCTGCGAAGTGGGTACCTATAGTATAAAACACTTGAATCCATTAAACGTTATTGTCTCACGAAAAGTAAATATATCTATAAGGTTTTTTGGGCTATCATTTTTTATGCGGTCCTGCTGGGGGTGGAGACGGCACGCAATCCATTAAAGCTGAAAAAACACTTGAAATTCAGCGACTCATACAATAAACATCGTTTGGTAAATCGCGAGCGACGTTTTTGTCGCTGCGACACAGCCGCGCTTTTTTGCTAAAGCCTCTTCTGTACAGTTTTTGCGCGACCGGGAGCCGATTGCGATACCACGGCTCTTTAAATATTGACGTAATTGTATGATTTTTGCGATCTTATCATTCTTTTTATAAGTAGTTAGGAACTCAATAAACGTATCTGTGTACAGGTGATATAAATGTGAATAAGGTTCATCACATTAGCAGGTAGACCTCGATCACTAGTACTGGCAGCCTGGTAGTGTACATGTGGCGGATCACATTTTTCGCTAATACTAATCTGCTGCATTAGTGTTTTAATTTAGTATTATGATCTCATCCACATTCATTTTTGTTTCTCACCTAAAATATCTTTGAAAGCCTTCGCGCTTGAAATCGTCGGTATTATGTTATGTTATTCCAGTGTCCAGCTCCTGCGGTAAGGGTCTTATTATTCCGCGCATAAACCGGGGAATATTTTAGCGGGCAGTCGACGACGCCGAGGGATTTTGAACGGCGGCCGAAAAAATTGATGCGACTTATCTCACACGCGTGTTCCCGCCATGATAAACGTATGACATGTTTTATGTATGTTTGGATTTAAGTTTCCACTATTGACTATGCGTAGATAGGGGGCGGTATTTTTGGAGAAGTTACTATAGATAAGATATGAATCTTTCTTTATTATTCTTTTTATTTTATCCCCCTCATTATTACAGATCATAGTTATTGCATACTGGTAGATAACGTTGAGTAGGCGATCTTTTTGCTATTTGATTTACCAAGCAGCAACTTGACCCAACTAATACGAACGCTATCACGTATATTTAGCTTAACCATTACTTAGATATTAAGTTACTTTTTGTTGTCTCATTTTCATATCTTCGTTCTTAAGTCTTTGTTTTTTGATTGCGTAGAGATCTATAATTAATGCATACGTACTTTTTGTCTTTTATCAACGTTGAAACATGTTATGATTATTTATTATTTCTTCAGTATGATGGTATTTACGCAACTTTTCGGTGTCGTACAAAAGATAAATTGCTAGATTTTCTCTCTTCAAAATACGAATATCAATGTTGAGTAATGTTGAATGTTGAGTTGAGCTGCGTTAATATATTCAAACTAGAGATTTAGTTAGAGTCGAGGGTCAGTCGTTATGTATTGTCTGGTCGTCGGCACCCTCCGTCCGTCAGGGTCCTCTTGACCTCGCGTCTGGGCGGCTGGCGCTGGGGTAACTTAGCATTCACGGCATTGTTCTGTTACTGCACGTCCGATCAGCTTCTGTCGCGAGGGGAGAGCTCGCCTATTGATGACGTAGCGGCCTACGGACTACACACTGTTTATGCGAAACTTTTATAAACATTTTTATCGTCAATGAAAGCTCTTTCCATTATACAACGCGTAGGTGTTTTTCAATTATATCAAATTTATTATTTATCTTTAAAAAGTTCTTAGAAATATATGACTATTTTGTAGGTTTTAAGAGCTCATTGCAATAAAAAATATTAAGTTATTTTTAGTGTTAATAGTTATTTTATTCAGGTTGAAATTATAAAGTTAAGTAAATTTCAGTTGGTTTTAATGTTTCTCTATTAATTTAAGTGGTATTTGATGCCTTTCTTCTCTATTTCTCACGCTCGTAGATACCTAAGGTTTCTAATAGCTATAAAATATTTCTCTGTTTTATGTAAGCTGTACCTTTGTACCTTTTACAAATTGTCACTCCATAACTTTTACCTTGATCTCTACAAGCTTCAAACTATCTGCCTTATGAACTAGCCGGCTCGTCGAGCTCGGAACAGTACAGCTCGGCGACGTGGATGTATAATCACGATTGGTTATTACTGCTTACCTTGACCATATTTGTATGAAAGGTTTCAAGTGAAATATCAGCAGTTTTTATGAGGCAATTATTAGCATATTGTGTGTCGGCGGGGGTCCGCTGGCGACTCCGCGGTGGTCCGGCCCCGCTGCGCTCATAGATAAACATGTCGGCCCTTCCGAATACTTGCGCTGTGCACCGATATTGATTTTGTTTTTGTTACAATATATGTAGTGCGAGATACAGCTAATTTGTTCCTTGTCTTCTTGTGCTCTTAAATCAAAACGTGTTTTGTTTTTGTGCCTGTACTCGTAACTGTATCATTTGTGGCTTTAAGCTTTTTATTGTGAACGTATTTGTGAGGATCAATTATTGCTGCAGGTTGTTTGTCCCAGATTCTCTGTGGACCATACCTATATGATACACAGTTTCAGACTGATCTTAGCAATCCATGTCAAGAATAAGAGACGGTGACGCTCATAAAAGTTTTGAGTGAGTTTTTTGGCATACATCTTTGTACTTACCTAGTACCTACTTAGGTATTTAGATGTGGTTGTAATGTTAAAAGTAGATAACCGGTAATCATCAGCATGAACAAGTTCTCTGCGATGAGATGCAATATGTAAGTAGCTGTTAACATGCGTCTTGTGTCGTGCCAATGCCGCGCCGATGCCGCGCCGGTGTGCCGCGCTACAGATACACTATAGCTTTAATTACTATTATACACAATTAAAGGCTGTGCATGCTTCACAAACGGACTTACACCGTAACTGATGCGTTTCGGCGGATTTAACAAAGCATTTGAAGTGTACGTCATGTTATGGTACCTATAATCCGTTTTATTGTTAAAGTTTAGTACATAAAGACCATAATTTTATTCTGTAACGACCTTTTGTATTTCAAGCTGTAGGTAGATACCTACTTAATTAAAACAATTTGTAATATAACAATATTAATTTCTGTATTTTATCTGAAACTATCTGTCCCCTGCGGTTTCACTCGCATTTTTCGTTACTGCTCCGCTCCCGTGAGTCGTAGCGTGATGGTATATAGCCTATAGCATTCCTCGATAAATGGGCTATCTAACACTGAAAGAATTTTTCAAATCGGACCAGTAGTTCCAGAGATTACCCCCTACATACAAACTTACAAATTTTACCTCTTTATAATATTAGTATAATGGAGGGAGGCCTTTGCCCAGCAGTGGGACAATATAGGCTAGATATAATAATAATAATATTAGTATAGATGTGTTTATAGACTTTGATCCATATAAGGTATACTATGGCTCATATCGTACTTATTGAAAGATTTCCGCCTGACTTATGGTATACCATTCGTGGAGGGGCTTATTAGTAAAACGCCGTTGTTTGAAAAAAATCAAAATTGTACAAAAACTGACTTCATATTCCACCCCAGGTAAGTTACGTTCTGGTGCTATCTATATCCAAATTCCTCTCAGCGATTTATGATCGTTGAGATGCGCACGCGCAATTTCTCAGAATCCGCCACCCCTCCCCCCCCCCCCCGACCCCCGCGAATCCACGGGCGGCACGGCCACGCTAGTTTATTTCATGACCTTATGAGTACCATTCCTTACTATTTAATTATAGACGCATTACATGGTTCTGACGCCGATAGAGTCTGGTTTTAGTAACTCAATCAGGTATCATCATCATTAGATATAAATAAACTTTTGTATAGATTAGTCCATAGGTTTCATAGAAAGCAATAATAATTTGATTTAGGTCTTTGTATAGTTTCTTCTCCTTTTAATTGGTTCGTGCACCATCCCCACTGTTGAACTTTTAGGTTGTCAAAATTACCTCTGATGCTGTTTTGATTTGCTAAATAAGGGGTATCTTTACTATCGCACACCAAAGTTATTTTCGCCAATTGAAACCGTCCTGTTCAATAACTTGCTTGGTTGCTATGTAAAGTTTTAATTTAGTTCGATGCTTTGGTTGCAGGTTTTTAGTGGATCAGTATGACTTTATTTAGTTAAGTGCGCTGCGTGCCTAGACGTTTAGAAGGGCTGCTGTAATGCCACAGTTTATTATATCATGTAATGCTTACCATACTAATGATTTATCATTTGGTATCGGCGTATTACGCTCCACACGGCATTACGCTAAATGTGGCGGTGTGTAAGATGCGGTGGCTGCGGGCGGCGTCTTTGTGAGCACCGCAACATCTGACGAGCCCCGGCCGGCCAGCCCGCGAATGTCTAATGAGTTCCGATCAGCTAGGGCTGCCGCACGCTGCTTGCACATCGTTTTCGGTAATCGTTTCCTCAACACTTGTCGTCGAAAATGTTGATCCTTGTATGGATTCCTGGATGACATTTTTTGAATCCAATATTATATTTCCTAGAATAGACAGTTTGAGATCATCCATTGCCCGTCGCAATAATTCTTATAAGTAGACTAATTAAAGTCATATAACATTCCTGGTCTTTTCTAGATTATATTTATTTGAGGCGGCCCTGCTCCTTTGCGGCGCCGACGTCAGCTGTCATCCATCAGTCGGCGACAACGCGCATGCGCATAGCGGCCGGCGCAGATTGCCCTGCGCGCGCACACTCGCCTCGCGAATTCAAATTTAACGGTACAAAGATGGAACGCAACAAAACAGTAGCAGCATTCCGATTTGGAGCGGTTCGACTAGTTCAGATGATGGCTGTGACAAAAAAGGGATGCACCGCTTAGGAATTCTATTGATCATGGTCAAGCGGGATGGATGTTTAGGATCATTTTATCATCCGAATGTCTTGCCTCGTTAGTGGACTGGATTTGACTATGACAATAGTTTCATTGCTGTTTAGTGTTTTGCGGCCAGCATAAAAACATTAGATAGAAAGCCAATATTTTTGCACCTTAGCTTTTCTTTATTCATTTTACTATTCTGCTTTGAAAATCTACTTGTTTTTAACGAGATGGTACGATAATCAATTCAAATCTCTTATTTGATTTATGTAATAAAAACAAATAGATTCATTCAGTCTCGTTATGAGTCCTCGTTGGGATTCTCTTCAACTTGATGTGACTTAATACTATTTGCAGTGTAATTTCAACATGTCTTTCCATTGCATCCTACTTTAAAGTATCTCAAAGCGATTGCCGAGGAGTTAAAGTCTAAACATGGGAAGCAGTAACGAGTATGTACGCCTACATCAACTGTGGTAATCTTCGCCATCTATCTTAATGTCACAATTAACACAACGGTTTATGGACTTGCAAAACAGGTACAAAAGAGAAAATTACTGTCATAAAAATTGTAGACCGTCGTTATGAATACCTATAACTACACCACTCAAGTAATGTAATTGGTGGAAACAAGCTTATAAATATAACTAATGGCTCACCCCGGCTTCACTCGAGCGGATTTTATTATTTGCACAAACCTTCCTCGCTTATCGTTAACCGTATCAAAATCCATTGCGTGGTTTAGGAGAAGAAAGCGTACAAACAAACTGAGGCCGACAACGAGATTTAGTTTATTACGTACAATTCTGAGATAAGAGAAGATCATACATTAAGTTTTCTATAAAGTTTACCAGTGTAACTACGTGAATTATTAAAAAAAATCCTGAAAGTACAAAATTTAAACCTAAGTTATGTACCTATAACTTTAATATGAGTGGGATTATTATGCAGTGGACTGCTAATTTTCTTCATAAAGTTCTTTATATTTACATACTTGTGCGGGAGACCCGATGACTCGACGACTAGCGACTGCGACACTTTAGATCAAAATTTCATTAAAATTTCTCAGTTAAATTCTAAATATAATAATAATTCAAAATATTTTATTTCAGGTAGGCCTACATAGGCATTTATAAAACAGTGTTTCCATATTACAATATGAAAATGAATAAATAAAATATACTCATACATACAATAATACAGTAATATATATGATAACCCAAAGGATACAGCAATACTATACTATACTACCAATGGATTGAAATAGAAAATTATTAATCTATGACTCTGCGAAGTCTACAGAGTTTTCATGGTAGGTAGGTGGCGGTAATGATGATGGTAAAGACACTCAATGTGGATCTTAAAACCTATACCGCTAAGTTCCGTGATCGATTTTGGCTAGATATAAAAGCATATGCTGTTTATGAAAAATCCCTTGTTTGTAACAGCCGAAACCAATAACCTATCTGTAACATATCGGAGATAGAAAAACAAATGAAACAACAGAAAACAGGTATAAATTTTGTATTGTATAATTTGTTTTACTATCTCCAGCACGCCAAAACTGGAGATAGATAAGATATTGGGTTCGGCCGTAAGACTAACAAGGCATTCGAAATTTTGGTACTACAATTTCATGTTGACTATGCTTATTTACCTATATACTCGTATAATTAAAATCACTTCTAATTTTGAAAAGTAAAGTGTAAGTTTTCGCGAACATACAAAATATCAAACAATAAAGGACCACTTAATGGACCCTAATTAGATTACCAAAAGATGTTATACTTTATCAGATATAAAGTAAAGGCAGAGTTGCTATGTGTTTTATATAGTATTTCTTTGAATATATTTCTAAGACACGCGAGGACCCATTTTGTGAATAGTCCGTATTACCCTTATTAGCAATATGAGCACTAATCTAGCCGTGGATTACCACGGCTAGATTAGTCACTTGATTTATTATTCACTAATTTAAAAAAGGAGCGTTTCATGTTCGACGATTTTTTTTTTAAATTTATTTATGTCAAGCAATTTTTTCGTCATGTGCGAACTAATTTTAAAAAATCCCTTTTCCACAAGTCAGCATTTGATGATGGGATTTCAGGGAAATCGCCCTCAAATAATCATTTCTTATAATAGTCACAGGTAGGTATATTATTTTGCATCTTGTCCATCAGTTGATAACATTTCTGAGCTGAAAGACATAATTCCTCAATGATTAGGGGATAAATTGCTTATTATATTATTGCTGATGTTGTACGTTGAACGTACAATTCCTAAAAATAATTATGCAATCGACTTCGACGCAAAAGGAATTTAATTTGGAATAAGGCGTTTCTTCCTTTGTTTCTTGATTTTTTTTAAATTTATTTTTTTATGTCGGTTGTATTTTTTTGCTGATCAAGTTTTGTAATCTTACTGCACATTTGCAACTAAGCTTAATCTATTTAAGAGAGTTCCAATGTGTTCCAAGAGGGTGTTACAAGTCTTTGTGATTCATGGCTTTTCTGAACCTGTAATATGCATGTACTCTATAGGTCCTAAGAGTGCTATCACAATTTTTCTTGAATTTGAGCGTTTGATTCGAGTTTTGATGTCTGATTATGCTCTAGATCTAGCACAAAAAAAAAACAAAACTACGCCTAAGAAAGTTTGATAAATACATCAATTTGGTCACGTACATCAGTAAATTCTTTGTCTCCGTAAAGTGTGTTTCATAAAATTACGCTTTTGGGAATCTTTTGATTCTTTGGTACACCGAACATATAATAATTTAGTCATTTTTAAAAATGTCCATGACACAACTATGCCTTCTACTTTGGAGTGCTTAAATCAATTTATTACGATTCATGCAGTAATACACCAAAAATAATTCTGTAAAACTGAGAATTATTGACAATTTTCCGTACGAAACTATAATTTTTATCTAAGAAAGTATAATCCAAATTCAAATAAAAATTATTTAATAATTAAGGAGGTATTGTTATATGCATGAAAAAAAATCTTCTATTTAAAAGTAAAATAAAATAATTGTTGTACGCAATGCAAAAATCGAGTGCGACTGTTGCCGCCCGTCGTTTAATTTGCTTATCGTCTGTTTTTTATACCCTGAGACTAAATTGACACAGGAAATGTCAAAATTACTATAGGATGATACCAGTTCTTTTGTGTTGTAACGTCATTTCTGTCAAAACGCTCAAATTCAAGAAAAATTGTAATAGCGCCCTGATTCACATAGAGTGAGTGTCTATTAGTGAAGCTTTTATAAAAATCCGTTCGACACCAATTTGAGTTTATCGCGGTAGATGCGACAAGAAATTTTATATTATATGTAAGGATTTGTTTAGATCATTGAGGAGTTTAGAAGGTCTTTGTGATAATTTTCGCTTAACCCAGGCAAATATATTTCTGTCTATCGAGAATTTTACATTCGGCCGGCCCCTATCTACATCTTTTTTGGTCTATTTTTGGCTCCAGTCTCATTTGCGGTGTTAAGCGTTTTATAGAAATTGATTACAAAAGTTCCGGTAGTGCAAGTACATAGGTACATTAGTTACATATTCATTGAAACGAATGCGCAAATCGTATCTATCTAATGCGTGATATAAATTCTTATAAGCATTTAGTCGTCTTAGCTAATCAACAAATGGATAGGCACATAAACGGATACAATTGAATCATGACATTGAGCGCTGCGCGTCGCGTGTGACCCGCCGACGTGTCGGCCGCGGCAGGTCGAGGCTCTCATCCTCCGCATCATCAGTATGCCGGCGACCCGACGAGCTCCCAATTGCCTGAATTAGCATAGTTATGCTGAGGCGCCGCCGAATTCGCCTTGTATCACTACTATCAAAGAGAACACCGACACTCAAGTATTCTCAGCCTTAACTTCTCATTCATAAAATTCATAATTCTTTAGCTTGTACTTGAGTTTTATTGATGTGAGTATTGAGTAGCCATCTGCATTTTCGATCTTATTATCTCTTGTACAAAGTTTATTTCGCTCTGTTAGGTGTAGTTTAAAAGTGTACATATTAGGATCGTCAGGCGTCGAACTCTGACCTGCTGGTAATGGGCGCAAATTGATCGCAGACGCAAATTTTTCAAATGATTATGCGGCACGATCACAAGCCGACCGCGGCCGCTAGATGGCAGCACCTCACTGCATCGCCAATGGTACATGTTCAGTTTAAGAAATTGCAAATCACTTGTATTGAACGTTTATCTTACGCATAATTTAGTTTGAGTCGCCGGTAAGAAATACCTACCTATTAGTGAAGATTTTTGCCAGGATTTAGCTAGAATTTACATGCTATACGGAATGCAAATTAGTTATGGCGGAGTAGGAATTATTCTTAAGTTAATTAGTGTTTCGCGATCATTTCTAGGGAAAGGGAATGTTAATCACAAGGACCGTACAGAATTTGTTGAAAAAGGAAATATTCATGAATAAGAACTTTTAATTATAACGTCAGCTGGAATTGAAACGACCTCCTCGCAGGGAAAAACACCAGCGCTTTGTCTAATTAGACGTCCGATTGTGATGTTTCCATTAATTACTTACCAGTTAACGTTGTTTAATTATGAACACAAATGCAACCATGACACGGATTTGTAGGTTTAATCAATAGTTTTCTACGCCTTTTTTGTAACGATATTAAATAATTTAGGTACAAGTAGCCGTGTAGGTAGATCGAACGTTGCAACTATAATTGGTTAATAGTCCTACTTAAAACAAAACTGCATACTTCAACAGCCACAATCGTTTTACGTGGCTAAACACGCCTAGGTGTAGGTACCTTCTGTTAAGCAGCGTGGTGTGGCGATTGCAGTTCCATTTTTGAATTCTAATAAAAGCGTGTTAAAATTCACAGTGATTAATAGTTATTGGTGTAAATGGCTATAGGCGTCGGAGCGGGCGTGGTCTCGGCGTGAAAGCTGTCAGCCGCGCGCACACGCGAGCTGAGATCTATCGCGCGGAATGCGCACACTGTTTAATTATCACGTACCTAAGCAGCATGCAGCGCATACAATATGCTAATCGTGCTGAAATTACTTCTTAGCAGTTAATTAATTATACGATCAGAGGAAAGTGGCGGAGTGACAAGCTTGTCAGTCTCACAAGCCCAGTGCCCTTTACGTGCTAACAATGAACACATTTTACCTTTACACTATTTTTTGCGTGGGTGAACACTCCATTGCCTACCAACTACTTTCTCCTAATTAATGATAATTCGCGCAGCTAACTGTACTCTAGTTTTATGAGCGATAATGGACCTTAAAGTCGAGAGCGTCCGGCGAGCAGCTTGTGAACTGTAACCTTTACAGTTCAAGGACAAAGAAAGGATGCGCTTCGCGTCTCTTCACAACTACTCATAATTAATGTTCTGTGCTGATTTAAAAAAGAGCAATAAATTGCGACTACCGTTAACTTGAAACATGTATCAAGAGCAAATTAAAGTCGAATCATTTACGTAGAGTAGGTATTTTATCTCATTAACATTGACAGAGAGGCAGCAATTATGTCGCTTGAGTTTCAGCTGTCGTCAGTCAACATTTTATGTATAATAAATAGTTGGTCGTTTGGAACTACGCGTAGGTACAAACTGTACAAAGTGTTGCAATTTGCAAATTCCAATAGTCTATTTAGGCCGTCTGTTAAATTAATATAAAATACTCTTGCAACTGCGATACATATCGCGATGACCTTTGCGTCTGACGTATAAAATTCAAATATTGGGCTTGGTTAACATACCGGCACTTTAGTGAAACAGTTCCACTTGCACCTGTTATCGTTTAACGAAATTATTGTCATTGAGAGCTCCGCGCTTTGTAATCTTTTCAACAAAAGTATTTCGTCCGAGGGATGTGTACAATGTTGGCTAGGCTACAATGACCGAAATCTTTTGTGACTATTGCAAGAATCGTTTTGAGGGATTTTAACAAAGACTAAGTAGTCGGGTTTATTAGCTATGCATGAGAAGCAAGTAATGGCCGACTATAACGACAGTCAACTTTGAAATAGTTGATCTGCTGAAGAATCATCAGGTATACCAGAGTACGCACCACATAAGAGTAGCACATAACAAGTGCTGTGGTGTACCTACGTAGTAATTTAACTCTTGAGTTCTGCTTTCATCTGCTGTATCTATGAATAGCAAAGCGTGAAAGGGCCATGTGCGCTGTGACAACTAATAGGCCTGCCGGTCTGTCCCCTGCATCGTGCACTCCCCTGTCTGCACGCTCATAACAACGGCAATTTTGTTTACACTCAAAATTTACTTGCGGTTTTTGGGGAGCGACGTCTTAGCAAAAAAGTTTATAAAAATGTTGTCTTCTACAAAATGTGAAAGGAGGTACATATGTAGATACTTTTAAAAAGTTTATTAGGTATCTATTTAAAACTTTATGCACATAAAGGTACATTAAGGTACAAAGGCGGACTTAATGCTTCAGGCATTAAAAATAAACATTAAATATTATGATTAATTAACTTTCAAAATGGCATTAATTTGAAATCAATAATTGACTTAAGTACGGTACCTCTACATTTTGCAAGTCAATGTTATTACAGTGTTAGTGTCGATGCTAATGCGTCTAAGGTAATTTCTGGCACGTGGTACCGCATATATGACTAAGTTAGTTCTGTGTCGATTTTCCGACTAAAAAACAGTAATATCTCATAATACATACAAGAATTCCACGGCCACCTCATTGCTTGTAACAACAGCCACTAGATCAACAATTTGGGACACAACTGACGAGCAATTTCGTAGAGTAGCAACATTTTATGGGAGCGGGCGCTGTTTGCTCTTAAAGTTTGCGGTACCTTGCCTCGGGGCACAATTTAATTACCAAATGGTCCGTTTTTTGTGATCTTTGGAGCGTGTAAACAGGCCGTAACGATGTGTGTGGAGGGTCCTTTATGTCGGAGCAGTTCTGTCTTCCTGTGCGTCGGTACACGTCCACCTGTCCGCTGGCTCGTTAGAACTCTGATTCGGAATTTAATTGGTATTGAAGTAGACCTATTGTGTTGTACAGAGGTTTTGTTTCCGGCACAAAACATCTTCTAAGTAAAGTAACGTTGGACCAGGTTACAACAGGCTTTTAATTTTCATGGGATATCTATCTTAATTTGGTAGTTACTTACTCCAAAATAAGTTGATGTAGTTTTACATAATATTTTAACCTCCCTTTAGCCGGCGTTCATTTCAACTTTTGAACATCGATGTCTTCGCTATTAGTATTCTCATCGGGTTTTACGAGTGTCTCTACTTTAATGTGTGTTCAATATTTTAATATTTCTCCGAGATAAACATAAAAATCTATCGTAATATATGTACGCGCACGACTAACTGGCAACACAAACGACTGGCCCCTCGTTATTTTAAACAATTCGATAATGGCGCCCCCTGGCGGGTCCTGATTGTGCTACAAAGGGCGCTGTCCCCTCTAATGAGTGCCGTGGTCCTGCGACATGAAGTTGTGATGTTTGCCCAGGGCCAGTGTTTGTTACCAAGTCCGCAGTCGCAGCTCGCTCACGTAGCTCCAATGAAAATTGTTCATTTTATACGAGTAGCCGCTAGGTGTACCTATTAAAAGTTCCGTCGTTAGAGTCTTGATCATGTCTGAGGGAAGAACGAATGCTGTTATTAATATTTTCCAAAAAAAGTAAAATGGTTAAGCTCTATGTCTCAGAGACTGTAACTACAATATATCGTCGTCTAAAAGTGTTAAACTGCTAACTCCCTTCTAGCTAAAAGGGAGTTAGCAGTTTAACACTTTTAGACGACGATATCTACCTATGTCTAGCTTGGTATTTCTAAAGTTTACCTATAATTATACCTAGGTATTTCTGAAGCAACTGGGCTGGCGACTTTACTAGAAGAATTAGTTTTAAAGACTCCAATTACCTACGGCTATCTATTTTCCAAGCGTATTCGACATACCGACGGACATCCCTACTCAAAAACGACCGATATTTTAATACCTATCTAATAACTTATTCAAATAACCGACCGACTTTAAACATAAGGATCATTGTACAAAACATTAGGTAGAGTCCCCTTCTCCTCCCATCACATCAGCATGTATAATAACCCTTGCAGAGTGCGCACACAATGGCACAGCGAGACAATATGCAAACGAGCCTACATAGCTATCATAAGCGCGACACGGCGTCATATCGCGACGGCGAATCAAATGCCACGCTTCTAAAAATGACACTTTAAAAAACCTGCGTAGGTCCGCACTGCGCAAGACCGTACGCAAATCACGGGCCAATGGGAGCTCGCCGCACCGGCTATGTAAATGTTCTATATTCAAATCAGTTTAAAATCAGACCGCGCATGCACGCGCCGGCCCTTTTTATTGGCGCTTTGCATACAAAGGGTTCAAGAGATGTCTCGATTTGACAGACACGTGTTGCTAAAAACTAAGGGTGGTTTTTATCGTGAGGGTTGCAACCCTTCCGCAACCCTTTTCGGCTGCAGCTGTTTTTTAGCATCATGCGTTAGTAGGTGCCACGCGACGTTAGCATTTGACACGTTTTTTGCTCCGACATTATTTTGGAGTGTTATAAAATCGAGTTTTAAAATCATGTGTGGGGCGCACACCTGGCGCTGGGTTTTGTTATCTTCGGTGATTTATCTTGAACACGCGCCCCTCATGGAAGTGCTGTTTAGATTTTGGCAAGAGTTACGTGCTTTGAAAGGAACTCAAAGGTGTTTGTGAAACGATAATTGAATTATTACAAATTGGGAAGTGTGTTTGTTGTGTGTCGTATAGTGAAAGCGAATGAATTAGAACCAGTTCGTTTTATTCATATAGTAATGTGATGGAAATACTTGGATCTTCTTGTCAGAAATTTTAAGCTCGAAAGTGTACATAATTGATTACAACGTTAAAATCCAATCAAAACGATTGCAGCAGTTATGAAAACACTGATTTATATATCACTAGAAGTTTTCTGCGGTTTTACTTGCGTGTTAAGTTCCGCTCCGTCCGTGGTTCCGTTCCGTCTATGGATCCGCTCCCGTAGGTTGTAGCGTGATGTTTTATAAATATATACCCATTAGACTAATAGCCTTTCTCGATAAATGCAATATCAAATAAAAAAAAAAGTATCAGCAGTTCATGAGATTGGTGCGTTCTAACAAACTCTTCAGCACTATAAATATTATAAGGATAGCTGATAGTTGTTAAACATATTACCACAAGGAAATGAGTCGACTATTACTTTGTTGCGATAAAATTAATCGCCATAAAAGTGGATGGTTTAGGTAGGTGGCGGGAAGAAGGCGTGTGCGCAAATATGTGAGGTGTCAGCAGACAATCAGCTAATGTGTGGGCGAGCGCGGTGTCGAGTTGCGGGCGACGCGCGACGTGCATGTGCCTAGCTAGCTACCAAGATTTGCGTGGCACATCACTACATTTTGAAGCTAGTACACTCACTTATCATACAAAAAAATAGACTCAATCTATGGCAAAAAATATGTGATTGAACTAAAATTAGTGTCACCATTGCAGCATTGTTTGAGAAGTGACTTATTTGCATTATTTTTTGTAGATATTATTTTGTTTGCGAGTTTTCTTATACAAGTAACCTAGGTACAAGTTAAAAAAAAGGGACAAGTTACTTGGTTTATACATGTCAGGTCGGTATATTTCAATGAACCTGTCAAGTAGTCAGACGACCGAAAATTTCACCATCAGTCTGTCAAAGGAAAGTCCCATTGTTGTCCAGTAAAATCGGATAGGAGCCGAGGGTTGTGGAGGTCTGACAGGCATTCATTGCATGTAAAACACGTATATTGAGCCGCACCCGGTAAGACTGGAAGCCGACCCCAAGCTAGTTGGAAAAAGAGGACTAGGGATCTCCCTAGCCTTTTCCCATCATTTCATCTGATAACGTTGTAGGTAGTCGATCTTGATAATCAGTACACTCTGTCTGAGGCAGTCGGATAAAAAGTAAGAAAGTCGTGGTGTTGCGATGCTATGTAGGTTCATTATAATATAGATATTGCAGTTTTCAAGCACAAATATTTCATTTTATCATCTTTGGGGGAGTAGATTTTTGAAGATAGATACAATAGGTAACCCCATAAGATCACCATCAAAAATCCAGCCTATTGGAGAGTATTTAATAATATAGCCTAGAGTTGCGAAAGCTATCGAAATCTGTCAACAGGCCCCGCGGTGATGGTGTTGACGATCTGATCATGATGGCTGTGTAAACTTGGCTGGAAATTGTACTAAATGGTTATATTTTATATTATATTTTATTTATTTGGGAAAACAAACGGCGGTACATTACAATTTTACAGTAAACAATATAAATCCATAAATGTGATAAATGCACAACCAACAACATTTTCCACATAATATAAAAAGTATTTAAAATTAAAATTCTGTACGTGCGACACAAAACTGTACATTAAATAATATTAAAATTAAATTAAATTAAATTAAATTCATGTCAATCAAATCTTAAAATTAAATTAAATACATATTAATTAAATAATCAAATCTAAATTATCTCAAAATTCAACTCAAATTAAATTAAAATGGGATAAACAAATAAATTAAACAAAAAAACAATTAAATTAATACTTAAAACCAGGATAAAAGATAAAACATTGTAAAACATTGTACATCAATAAAATATGACATAGACAACATAGTGCAACAACAGGCAAAAAGTTTAATTAGGTATATTAGTAGTAATTATGTACTTGACATTTTGTTATGAATTATTTTTTTAAACTGCCGAGCAGATACGCCAAAGAATTCAATATTTTCAAATAGTTCATTGTACTGTTTCGCAATACGACGAAGTGGCGCGCGCGCTCCCGCATTTGTGCGACAAGAAGTAACTGCGAATAGTGGTCGGGCGCGCACTCCACGACTTATCGTTGTTCTTGGTACTACGTAACAGATCTTATTACTAATATCCATACAATCATATGCATTATTACATAAGTCAAATAAAAATTTTGTTTCCAGAATTATTCGTCTCGATTTTAGCGTTAAAAGTTTATAATGATCCAACAAGCTACTGTGGGATGCATAGGTACGAAAGCAACGGAAATGCATGGCTTTCAAAAATTTCTTTTGAACTCTCTCAATCATATCTGAATACTTGCTATAAAAGGGATTCCATACAGGGACTGCATATTCCAGTTGCGACCGAATTAAGGTCTTGTAGAGATATACGTAGGTCTTCGGGCATGAAAAACCAGTGGCAGACCTCATCACAAAACCATACATTCGGAAAGCATTGTTTGTAATTCTATTAATATGATCCTCAAAGTGTAATTTTTCATCCAACCAAACTCCTAAATCACGAATTAATGTTTCTCTTTTGAGGATTGTGTCACTTAAAGAATATTGGTAACTATTAACGTTTCTGTTTTTAGTAAAGCTTATACAGCAACATTTAGATAGGCTAAGTTGAAGTTTGTTAGATGAACAATAAGCATCGAACCTGTTTAGGTCTTCTTGTAAGAGGTGACAGTCAGTTAAATTACGTATAGGTCTGAATATCTTAAGATCATCTGCATATAAAAGTATTTTTGAATGTATGAAACACTTATTGATATCATTTATAAATATTATAAATAAAAGTGGTCCTAAAATAGAACCCTGGGGTACCCCAGAAGTGACATCTATAGTGGAAGAATTAAAACCATTTATAACTACTCTTTGAGTTCTATTGGACACATAAGAGGTAAACCATCTTAGGAGATCGCCACGTATTCCATTAAATGCAATTTTTTGCAAGAGCAAATTGTGGTCAACTTTATCGAAAGCCTTCTTGAAGTCAGTGTAGATAGCGTCAGTTTGGATGCGAGAGTCCATGTTGTTAAAAAGATAGTCAACGAATGTGACCAGATTGGTAGTAGTCGACCTACACTTAACGAATCCATGCTGTTGTTGTATAATATTATTATGTAGTAGAGGGTAAACTCTGTCGTGCACCAGCCTTTCGAAGACTTTCGAGAAAGTTGACAATATTGAGATAGGGCGGTAGTTTTCCACATCCCGGCTAGACCCTGACTTGTGCACTGGCGTTATATTAGCCAGCTTCCATGATCGCGGAAAAGCTCCTTGTTTAATGGATTGGTTAAATATTAGTGTTAGCGGCACGCACAGATTTGTAGCAGTTTGCTTAATAAACATAACTGGGAGACCATCCGGACCCGGTCCTTTAGAGGGATCTAATACCTTTAAAGACTTAAACACCTCCTCAGTTGTAAATTGAGCAGTATTCAATACACTACAGCTCTCGGAGTAATCAACAAATGAGGGTGGTGTGCTGGTTGAAGTTGAGGGTTCATAAACTGATTTGAAGAAGTCAGAGAAAAGATCACATATACTTTCAGGGTTATTCGCGGATTTATTCTCATAATGCATGACTGAAGGAATACCAGCGCCTGATTTTCGATTTGATATAAATGACCAAAAATGTTTAATGTTACTCTGAATGCTGTCTTCGACAGATTTTATGTACCGGTTATAGCTGATCTTGCACTCAACCAAAAATCTAGAGCGGTAAAGCGAGAACTGCTCATAGTCTGAGATGTTGTGGTACAGTTTCCATCTAGTCCATGCTTTGCTCTTATTTTTGTATATGTGTATCAGAGCTTTGGAGAACCAGACAGGATACTTTAATGATCTAGAAGCGGTTAAAGGTACGTGCCTTTTAATAATCAAAAATATCTCATCGTAAAATGTTTCCAGAGCTTCGTCAACATCTCGGTCACATAAAAGGTCATGCCAGTCAATTTTAGATAATTCCTCGTTAATCTTAGTATAATCTGCTTTTAAATAATTATATTTTTTTACCGCATTACGCATCATAGAGTCATGACGCACTTGGGGCGAAATCATTACACAGAAGGGTGGGTGGTGGTTATCAATCCGCACAAGATAGTCTGTGGGTGTAGTCACAATGCAGTTGTCGTTGCTAATAATTAAGTCTAATACGCTTCCGCTTACGTTCTTTATGGTGTTGAATTGGTAGGCGTAATGCAGAGACATAAATGTACTTATGTGACCACACAGAGAAGAGTTACCAGCGCATGTTTGACCACCTGTGTATGTACTGTTGTCACACGGGACCCAGTTAATATTGGGTAAGTTATAATCGCCTAATAAATAAAAACTTTCCATTTTGCTATCTTCAGATATAAATTGCAAGAAATCAAGGTATTCAATATAAGCGAGCTCAGGGGTTTTGGGAGGTATATACGCTGCTCCAATAATTTGATGTTTATCTTGGCATAGACCCGGTAACTCCACAAAAATAAGCTCAATATTCAAATCATAATTTATGGATGAACGCGGAGTATAACTTACTGATCGTAGACTTTTAAGCACTGCCACGAGGACTCCACCTCCATCTTTTTTGTTGGTGGCCAGGCGATTCCGGTCACATCGGTACACTACGTAACGCTCATCGATAAACTCACTGCTACAAATCTCTGGTGTCAGCCAGGTCTCAGTCAGGACTATGACATCGTAACAATTAGCCAAGATGTTCATATATAAAATATGCAGTTTTGTACGGATACCCCTGCAATTTTGGTAATAAACTATTAAGTTGTTATTTGCCATTGAAAAGTGATTTTGTATGTTAAAAATAAGCCAAATGCATAATCCGTCTTAAAAAACATTATATATAATAATAAAACATACCGTACCATTATAACTTGGTGGTTAAGTTTAAAGGAGGAAGCTCTTCGCATCTCCAGCTGTCTGAGACAATGTCGGCTAATAAAAAAAACACAGAATTAAACAATCAAAAAAGAATACAAGAAAGTTTGTGTTCAGACCGATTTCCGGGTTAAATAGCTGTCACAAAACGATTACCGAGCAAGCAACCGGCCAAGCTAAATATTTGCGAAAGAATATCGTGTAAATATTTGATAATTGTGGCCATTAACGGTAATATCGGTGATATGGGCGCATTAAGCTCGGTTAATGTAGGAAATGAAATATCCGGCGCGGCCGCCAGCGGAGCCTCGGCCCGGCCACGCACTGCGACGCGCTCACTCCACTGGTGTTTTGGACGGACAGTAGCCAACTTAGAGGAAGTCAATGTGACTAACATCTGATTTGAATTAAGAATTGGAAGTCTACGTGACTTCAACGTGAGAACTAGTAACTTTAATGCCAAACTTTAACATGTGATAGGCCTACTAAACTTGAAATTTTTAATTCAGAGAATTAAGCATTATATTCAGTTTCGTATCGTATTTCTTTGTATATACAGTAACGTTTCGTCAGTGCCTCAGTTAGCGTTTGTCAAAATTGTAACTTGGCTACCATTTGTACCATAAATCTACAGAATGTAGCAATGACCACTTTAGAAACGATTACTTATATTTTATTCTGTCGTTTTGAACGATGTGAATTTGGTTAGATACGAATTTTCAATTCTTTTGTTCTGACCACGTAACTTAACGTTGCGTTTATTACGATTGTAAATTAACAACTTTGGCTTTGCTTGCTGATACAAAACGCAGCGTTTCTATCGCCGGGTGCGGCGCGGCTGCGCGCCTGTTCACAAACATGGGAAGCGTCACCCGACGTTTTTTCCGCACAACACGATACAACGCAAATATTCCCGTTTTCTCGTATTTGCCTTCACTTTGCTATATTTGCCTGAAATTATTTTCAGAGACGTTTCACGTTACCGCGTTGATTTCGAGAAAGACACGACGTTTTAACGTCAGTAAGCGGATACATTTTGTTACGCAATTGGGTTTAACTTTGATACGTTTTCCTTATTGGCTGGCGGGATGTGGCGTCTGATACGGCATTGTTTACGAGCTGAGAGCTGCTCATCAACACTTACACATCGATCATATCAATAATATGTGGTTGACGATTTTGTGCTTAAAAGAAGATTTTATTACTTTCAGAAGTTTCGCGTTATACTGGCAATAGTTGGCGCCTTGCAGTTTTGTCACAACAAACTACACTTACAAATGATTCATATCATACAAGTAGCGGTTTTATTCTTCAAAGATTTCAATAGTTCTCGAGGCGTTGTGTTAAAAGTTGGCGATTAGTTTTGGTGATTAGACGCCTTGCAGCTTTGTCAAAATAAAATAAAGCTATTGCAGTAAACAGCATAACTCTAAACATATGAAATACAATCCAGTGATTCTGTGATCCCCACACATCCGATCAAGGCGCAACATCAAGCGCAAAACAAAGTTAATTTGCCTCTACAACAGAACAGAACAATAAAACGTTCCTCATGTACATACCAAGTAGCCACTGTGCTCGTTTATAACGGCACCCGGGAGGGAGCGAGGACCGAGGGGAGAGGGTAGCAACCCTTTCCCTCCGAGAGGCCATCCATCACCAACGACTAGCGAAATGTATTTTAATCCACTGCCCCGCGCGCGCCGCTTCATGAAACGTGAAAAATGATTCTACACACACACACGCGCGCTCTTACACTACACTTAACTTTGTGTGCGAGTGTGCGAATTGGGAAGTTATTGCATGTTTGAGCCATTATTTTAAGCGCTGTTTAATTTTACAATATTTGTTCTTACAGGCTAGCAATTTCTGTTAACTGTATATTGAGTACTTGGCGTGGGTAACCTGAGTTTGTTTCGGTGTTTTTTCTCAGGGTAGTCAGCTAGGATACACCGGCTTCTTCACCACCCAGGGTAATAAATCTAAGGCAAATATATTATATTTGGTCGTTTACCTTTAAAGTGTAGGTACGAGTATAAAGAAATTATTCATTTTGATTTACATTTTTGCTATTGCAAAAAAAATGACTTTCGCTTGAAGAAATTGTTAGTTGACACAGTAGGTACCTGTATGAAGATATTTAAATAAGTATCGCAGAGAAACCCCATTTAATATTATTGATAAAAGTAGGTTCCTACAATTATAAAAAATCGTGTTTTTTATCGACATTACCGAGGGTGACAATGTTTAATTCTGAAACAATAACATCGTCTTTATCTCAGTCGAAAGACATCCACTGTTGAACTTGGGCCTCCCCAAATGTTACCGCAATGAACGGTACTGTACGTCTCACATCGTTGGATAGGCCTAACAATAATAACAAAATTTTGCCAATTCTAACAAAATATATATTTTTTTAGTTTGTTTTTTTCTTTATGATCCTCCATTCAAAATGGAATAATATTCGGGAGCGGTTCCGAGCCGGTGGCTGTGTTGCGGAACCGTTTCCCGGCGCGCGATAACTTTTATAGTTTGAAGCGGTCCCGCGGGCCGCCAGATTCCTGCCCCGGACTGACGCAGTCATTAATCATACACAAATTGTTGCGTCCCTTCGCCCTGTCCCTTGATATTTAAGCTTCAATTGAGCCAGTCATCTCGTGCCCTATTGAGAGCTGCTTCGAAGAACGCGCTGTATCTCGGCGGAGCCACTGACTGGAAGCGGGTGAATGATGGCAGCCCACCATTGTAGCCGCTAAACGGTGCGAAACTTTCATGTCAGTGTGAAATAGCGTTATTTTTGAAAGAGCGCAAAAACTAACCTTGGCATACGAATCAGTATGGGTTCCTATTGAAAATTTGAAATAGAACGATCTAAAAATTGTAGCTATTTGTTTTCCTTGCTTTATCGTGATTAAAATGTCCTGGTGGCTATCAATATTTATGTCCAAACGCAGCGTCTATTACATTAGTCAATAAAATAAAACTTTATAATATTGCTAGTATACAATTCATGCTCCATTTTATAAGGTTTTTAGATTTTATGACTTAATAAACGTGAGCGCGGCGCGAGCGGGCGCGAGAGGGCGCGAGCGGGCGCGACCCCATCCCGTGACGTCATTGTCATAATAGTGAATGTTTTATTGTAACGTTATGCGCGCTATCTCTCCCTGGATTACTAAAACATCTGTCCCGGAAAATTCACTCTCGACTCGTTTATCGGCTCCTCGAGGGTAGATAGAGAAAAAACTGCAATAACGTGGTGTCATAACAAAGACGCCGCCACCGCCCGATAATACTATGATTAATACCCGGCGTTATCTTGAGAGTGCAGGCCTTGCCCGCCCTAAGGAAACCGCACTACCTTCCACCGCTTAAAAGTCTTAAGCGTCGCGCTGCCAAACTGAATTTGAACCCTGAGTCCAGGTCGTAAAGTTGACTATCGACTGTTAGTATGCCTGTTTAAGGTATTCTCCGGACCCGACATAAGAGTTACGGATTTCGCATAATGCATATTATATTCGTGCGGGGGAGGCTGTGAGGGTGCGCGGAGGAGGCCGGGGGTGGCGGCGCGCGCGGGTGGGGAGGGGCGGCTGCAGGGAGGACCGCGTGACCGCACGTCTTTTGCACGCGACAAGCTCTCGACATTTTTTTATTATTATTGCGCTTCGATGGAATGTATTCCAGCGAGGGTCGCTCACAGAATAGCGGCCACGCTCGTTTTGGCCCTAATAGCGATTTTGAATATCATTTTTAAATCACATAATGGAGTGTACTCGCCTTTTTAGAGTTATTTTTAAGGGGCGAGGGTCGAGAGTCGTGAACTATGAATGTTTGTGTCGGCATTCGCTCGGGACGTTCTTTATAGTAGTAATAAACGAGTCGATAAATAACTTTAGGCAATTAACGTAATGACTGCTCAGTTTGAACTGTAGCCGCACTAGAGCATGAGTCGCCGAGCTGGGATGCTGCGCGCGACTCGGGAGGCGCCACAAATATAATTACTATAATTAATTTCTTGGTCCGCCGGCCGCAGATTAAACAAACGATTAATTGTGCGCCAATAAACGATGTTAATCTCAGCCTTCACCGGCAGGTGGCGGCCATTGTCAATAATCGCCGGAGAATATGAGAAATGTGCTGAGCGGAGTGCAGCGGGGTGCTGTAATTATACAGAGGGTATGGGGGGGTAGGTAGGGAGGGGGGAGAGAAACTACCCTCCGAGACGGACCTCTCGCTGTCATATGCACTCATATTTATGTTAATTGTAGGTATTCTGCGCTTATTTTGTTTTGCTCCGAGGGCATTAACATGAGCTTTCGTATTATTCTGAATTTGATATTCGTAGATATGATGTTAACAATTAATACTCGTATAGGCACTATATTATGCAAGCTATAACACACAATAATTGTTTTACAATATTCATCATTCTTAAATAGGATATTTATCGTACCTTTATTTCAAGTATTTTATACGATAAATGTCGGAACACTTGAAGGAATAATTTCAATGTCTGTCGGTTTGAATGACTAGCACTAAAACATGAATGTTTGCTACCCAGACGTGGGTAGACATCAGCTGTAGCACATAATTTAATTGAACTAGTTTTTTATCCTTAATTGTCGTATTTTGTCCTTAATTTATTGGGCTTTTGAGTGAGTGACTATAATCTATACGGAGGTAATTTCTTTGTCCAAAGGTACCGCTCTATAAACTGCGAATTGAAACCTCCTCTCTCGTTTCTCGCGGCGATGGCGGGCGTTATGATGACGAGATCATATGAAGAAGGTACTGTTACCACTCGTAAATATGGTTAAATTGATTCGACCAGAAAATAAATAAACAGTTTCTATTTAAATTACTCAACGAAATATCACTAATATGAAACTTATATTTCCAGGTGTGGCAAAACTTCTGCCTCTCATTCTGGAACATATAAAGAATGTTGAAGTGCCTCCAGTAGATCTCCTCAACGTAAACGTTATTTGTTAACAAAATGGCTCCGACGGACTCTTGGCAAGCGCTGGGCCGCACAACAGGTTGCTTCTGAGCTCGGCGAAGGTTTGCCCAACACTCTCATACCGTGGTATGTGTTTAAACTATCTTATAACTTTAAGCTATCCTACTTTTATAACAATATATTTATTATTCCTTAAATAATATTTGGTAAATGCTTTTTGATATAATTAATTTACTGTTACTACCTATCAACTTTAACACTTTTTGACTTTATCCATTTTACCATAAAAAAAATATAACTACAGCTGGCGTAACAACGGTAAGTTTTCTGACAGTTTTTTACTTTAACTTTATCACAGAAATTGCCATCCGAAATATAAACGTTGCCCAATGAAGTCAGATAACATCGCGAATGACGACATTGAACTTTACAATCCCATATTTTATTACGCTATTCAATTATTTTATTCGTTAGTTTTTGACACAGCAATAATTTAGTAGAACAAATAGTGAGCTTATGAAAGTAATAAAGGTACACTGACAAAGAAAACGAAACAGTTATTATTGTAATGTAACGTCAGCAGATATTTATGAGCCTCATTAATTTTCCAGGGCGGAGCGCGCTACGCGCTACGCGCTGCGGGCTACGCCGTAGCACGGCCGGTGGGCGCTACGCGCTACGAACACCCAATCTTGATATAAGGTGCGTAGCATGGAAGTTCACGTTATTATTTTGAATACAGTAGAAAACGTATGTACTGTTATTACGTTCCATATCATGTAAGTTGCTTTTGTTTGACACAGAAAACAAGTTATTTAACTGTTTAAAGTCCGTTAAAGAAAATGCAATCGCCATTTAATTTAACCGTTGTATATTAGTATCAAAGCTCACTCGAAGCCGTCTAGTTAGACGTAATAGTGTCGATACTAGTGCTCTATACATCTTTTCTTCGCTTCCCAAGTGTGTGTAATGTCGCCGAGCTATCCTGTGTAAAACGGCCGGCGTAAGAAGAGCCGTGGCAGCGCATTCTGTCACTCTGGCGTCGCGAGAGTTACAATGTGCGGCGGCGGCCGGGGGAGCGCAGCTTGTGCTGGTAATGGCTCGTACATATTTCTGCAATTGATTAGACGGGGGCGGTCGCCATGGTAACGGGCTGCACCGGCCCCTCCCCCGCGCCCCTCGCACCACACCCCGCGCCGCGCATTGTACTCACCGCCATAAGTTAGGTTCGCACTGACACATCGCTTGTAAATGTGCAATGTTATGATGATTGATTTATTTTCCGAGTGGCCGCTAACCGCGACACAAAGGTGTGCATGTGCCTGTGTGTGGCGAGGTGCGGTGGAAGTAGAATTTTCAAATTATCAATTTCAAAGCACTCGAAAAGTCTACTTTTAGTGTGTAATGAAACGCGTAGAATTTGACACATAAGAACGATGTGTGCAAGCCATGCCACCGCGAGCCCGGCCGCCGAGCTCGCGATCATTACTATTTAATTGACTTCAGTATAGTAATTAAATATGCCATTTTTATTTATTAATGACCGCGTCCGTTCCGCTTTCTTGCTGCGATATTTAAGTTTGCCTCATTTTATGGGCTTATTTAGTAATTTACTGGCATTTCCACCAAACCTAGGTACAAAACTATGTTGTAAGTAAATAATGGGGGCTATAACTTTACTAGTCTTTGACGGCAATGCTACCGTTCTGAAAATAATAAAGCTGTGCAGAAATGAGGGATCTCCTTAATCACGGTCTAGTTATTGCACAACATATTACGAATCCACCTCGTTAGGTAGTTTGGCATAAAGTAGTATATGCATTCATAAAGTAGTATAATGATGACTTTTTTCAATACATACGCATACATTAGTTCATCAGTTAACTTAGCATTCTTAGCAACACAGAAACCAATTATCAGATGACGTATTTCATGTAAATATAATGAAAGGAATGAAATTAAATTTCAATCGACCAGTAAAAAAGCGTTTGTACATTTCTTAAATTCACAGAAAAGAATATGAATAAAGAATAATTGATTACTTTAAGAGATACATTTAGAGTTGGTTTCCTGGAACTCACACTAAGATTCCCTGAGACGTGAGATCCAGCCTCCTTCCATACCCATATTAATTCACAAACATGTTCTAAATTCTAACTTATTTTTGTAAGGATTAAAAAACTACAATAGTCACGAAATGATGTTAATTTAAATACATGTTTCGAGTTAAAATAGGTAGTGTGTCTGTATGTTATAAATATAAATGTGGGTGTACCTGTGTTAATATGCACTTGTGTTGTAAAAAGGTATGCTCCATGAGTTTACTATTTAAGTTAATACATTTTTAGTTGTGTCATAATCTAAAGTAAGAAGCCACTTTGTTATTGTAGATCTGCATTAGTTTTGTGTGTCGGTCATTGAGTTTCCTATAGATATGGATCTATATAACCTAACGACATCTAGATACTTCTGCCGATAGTACCTAGATTTTCTTTTTCAACTTAGGCAATACTGTTACAGTTTACGTACGATGTGCTCTACTTTAATTAAAACGGAATATTACGAGTCGCAGTAATTTTTTCAGAATACTTGCATAATTAACGTAATTAGTGATGAAAACGTTTGCGCGGTGGCCACAAGCGGACGCTGGCGATGATTCAGCTGTGCTTCATTGAACTATCAAATATACACGCGCCGCGGAAGTGGAACACTATCACATATTCATAGAGTCGGCTTTACTTACATTGATGTTATTTGTGCTCTATTAATAGAGTATTAAACGAATTTCACGACAGAGGTTATGCATAATAAAACATAACTACCTTTTTGACATGGTTTAGTACCAATGTCGTCATTCGTTAATCTGAATAAAATAATTCAATCAGCGTATTTGTGGAATTGATAATAATCATATTTCTCAGGAGTGGCTTTCAAGTAGAACAGGGTCGGGACGGGGTAGGTTGACTGGTAGATAATGCCTATGGCATTAAGTCCGCCTTTGTACAATGTGCATTAAGTTGCAATAAATAAATAAATAAATAAACATGATAAACCAGATGAGCGTCGTCTACCGAGATGGAAGTAAGAAAGTGTTCAGTATCAAATATACGACAATACGAGCCGGAATTACAATTAAAGCAGGCAGTATATTGTCTCGGCACTCGCTGGTGCAAATCCTAAATCTCAGAATGCAATAAAGCGCTTCCCGCCACACCAAATATTTTCAATCAGCTGAACGGAGCCAATCGAATACCTGTCTTAATTGGCGCAGTAATGGCGCCGCCGATTGTCTCGAGCCTGTAACGTAGGGTCCGGGCGGAAGCCATCCAGTTTCAAGTTAATTTGCTCGCTGGAGGCTAATCCGCCGCCTAATTATGAGCCCCCTGCGCCTCCCCCCGAGCGCGGGGGATGGAGGCTGGCACATCCCCCACCTGCTCCTAAATTGATTCAATGATCCTTAGTTTGGTAACTACGTGATTGAAGTTTGTGATAAAGATGAAACCGTGCTGTCACATTGGAGCAGTTCGTTTTGGAGCTCATGAGAGTCCATACCTCATTTTACGATTCAACCGTACAAGTTAGTTGGAAACAGTCACTTTGTACTGCTAATAATGTGTACGTGTAATTATAAGTTTTCTTTGCTATCAGACTTCGCTCTGAATAGTTTATATCTACATACTCATCATTTTGTTTTAATTATAATCAATTGTATCAGTAATAACAAAGACTCATCTGCCTAGCCTTTTCCCAACTATATTGGAGTCGGCTTCCAGTCAAGCCGGATTTAGCTGAATACCAGTATTTTACGAGGAGCGGCTGCCTACCAGACCTCCACAACCCATTAACTGGGGTAACACGGTACTTCATGGCAAGACTGGAGTCAGATTTACTGGCAGTAATAACAAAGACTATACACATTAAACAACAATATATCAAGTATTTTCATACAGTGGTCCCGAACAACTTTTGGTCCTTTTTTATATGCAGGAAATTATCCAGTGACTTTTCCTGCGGGAGGCAAAAGGCTTTTTTATATGCGGGAGGGCAAGACTTTTACGTTTTTGTCAAACTTTTACTGACTAAAACCCGATCGTTGTTTCTTTGCCTTCGTTTCAGGGGGTTCACTTTCACATAACCCATTAACTTCTTGCTCCTGTGAGCCGGTTTTTAACAAAGATTGGAAGTTGTAATAAAAACTTCGATATTTTATAGGTAATACAAATCTAGTGGTCTGAAATCTTCTAATAAGAACATTATAAGATATATGTTTGTTGTTTTGTTAAATTTCAGAGAAGGAAGTTCAGGGGAATGTTCAAACAGAAGTGTTTTGGTATCGATGTTATCGGAGTGTCGGGGTGTTGCCCAAATATTATTCACTTCGCAGATAGTTCCGTACGATACGCTAACTATGGTAATAAGCGGCCTACAACCATTTTCCTCAATCTATTTCCGTGAAAATGAATGAGGAAGAATAGTTATTTTCCTTTGACCTTCATATACTTTGTGAAAGTACCAAATTATAAAATTCAAAATATGATTTGTGTTCGTCTTTCAACAATTTTCAAGGAATCGAGTAATTTAAAAAAAAACTGCGCCTACTTACTAAAAAAAAAATTAATCCAAATGAACAATATGTATATCTCTTATACAGGGTGTTTGGAAGATGGGTGCAAAGCTTTAAAGCAAAGATAGAACAGACAATTTAGAACCATTTAAGCCATGATTATGTTCGGCGAAGTCTTATCCATTTTTTTTTACCTTCTTTTAAATTATTTTTTAAAAAATCCCGAAATTTTAAGTAAACTATAACTGTTATTTTTAGCCGAATTAAACGATAAATGAATTAATTTTTAATTTATTTTATTAAAGTTACGAGTATTTTTAAGCAACCCGAAAAAACATGTTTTAGGCTCTTCTGTCATAAGAAATTTTTTCACAGACATTTAAAGTTCAGCAGAACTTCAAAAAAATAACAGTACGTACCTTTTTTAAATCTTAATAAAAAAATAACGAAGGGTGCTTTTTTTGTTCAAATCTTTTTGAATACATGTTTGATAATCGCTCTTTCTTTTGAGGTATCATTTACGCGGATATCTTACAAATTATTCAAGTTAGGACATACAAACCAATTAGAGGGAAATCTTTTAAAATTTCGGCAGACTACTTAAAACAACATTTGAATTAAAAATAAAATATCATGTTCAACGCTTTAAGGCGAAGATAGTACAGACAATTTAAACCATGTAAGCCATGATTGTCTTAGACGAACTTTTACCAATTTTTTTTTAACTAATTTTTGTATTATTTTTCAAATATTCCCGAAATTGTAAGTAAACTGCTTATTTATGGCCAAATCAAATGATAAATGAGTTCATATTAAGCAACACAGCAAAGTATGTCTTAGGTTTTTCTGACATTGGACATTTTTTTACAGATTTATATGTATAAGCAGTTTACTTACAATTTTAGGAATATATGAAAAATAATACAAAAGTAGGTTAAAAAAAAATTATGAGAATTTGCCGAACATAATCATTGCTTAAATGGTTCTAAATTGTCTGTACTATCTTCGCCTTAAAGCTTTGCACCCATCTTCCAATCACCCTGTATATTCATAAAACGATTCCTGACTCAGTAACGATCTCAAAGAGAAAGAAGGTTCTCGTATAACACTTGAATGAACTTCAAGATCCGTCACAACGCATCAATGAGCTCACTTCGAGGCCGTGCTTGAGCGTCCATTTACATGGAGTGGCCGTGCGTCAGTGCAGGCACAGGAGTGCAGGGCACAGGCTCGGCCGGACCTACCGTAACCTACCGTAACGGGCTGCTAATTGTCGCGGGAGGCTTCATTACTTCCCTGGCTAGAGGGACGTGCGGGGTGCGGGCCGCGGGGGAGGCGGGGCGAGGGACGCTCACTGAGGCTGTGAGGTACTTTTTTATCGTCATACGAGGCGAACTGAAATGAGGTTTCATTTGGTCACTTTATCATTTGATAAACTGATTAATGCAAATGAATTAACCAATACTATGAGTTATAGGTACTCGTAGGACCAAGTTTTCTGAATTTTAATTTATTAACTCGGGATTTTACCCTGTAGCTAGGTGTCGCGTGAGCTAAGAACCACGACGATGATCTTTACAAGTTCCGTGTTAACCATGAGGTTGACAGGTAGAAAATGCATTAAAGTGTGCCTCTGTACAGTGCTGCCTACTAGTGCATAAAGTTTTAATAAATAAATATCATGCCTTTTCGAGTTTCAATGTTAAGTTACATGTGATTATGGCGATATTATCTTGGTAATAGGCAATGCAGTGTCACACACGGTTTCACCAATAAGTGTCTGTTCGCGTTGATGGACACTGTGTGCTCATGCAGACGTAGTGCTGGGCAGCCCAGCACGCCGCTCGGTGCGTGTGGCTGCTCACACTCATGCATAAGTGATGGCACGCCACTGCGTATAGCGAGATATTCACCAATCAACGGCTTTATTAACATTCAAGTACATTTAATTTGCTGTTTTAATGCGATTTTTGTTCGGTGTTAAATGATTTTGGCATATTGTGTGCAAAAACAGTTTGAACATGCCTATTTTATGTGTTAATTACAAAGAGTTTGAAACTGAAGTGGTATTCGTAATAAATACGTAGTAAAATTCTAGTTTGTTAAAAAAAGAGAATGATTGTTGCGTGTGTACTTATATTACCCAAACACAAAACAATCAACAATTCCATTCGGAAATCACATTTGTTAATGAAATCCCAAAAACGTGCGTTCCTCCCCAAAGCGTGTCCGTATCGACCGGCGCGCGGCGCGGGGGAGCCTGGGCACATAATGAACGCATCTCATCAGCTTATGCAAATAGTGCGCGCTGGGGTGCGAGCGTGCGCTATGTGCGGGAGTGCGACACGGCGCCCGTGCGGTATCGATCCACGTGCGCAATGATGCACTGCCCTCAGCGGGGTGCGTCGCGCTCACTAACATCAATAAGGCACAATACGTATTTAGATGCAAAAATCTTTTATCTATGTGACATTTTTGCTTTGAATATCAGCTAGTCCATCTGGCGATGCTATACCCGCTGAAGTCTACAACTAGGTTTAGGTGATTATTCGTTAGCTATTGAATAGAGTACAGTAAGAACCCACACGATGGGTACGTAATATTTATAAGCTTAGTTGTAAAACTGCAGCTATTGTGGTATTTGCAATAGTATGACGAATCTCTTTCCCCAGAAGACATCTAACGCTAAATGACTTTTCAATAATGTCTTAATTTCTGGAAAACAAACTTGAAGAGCCGTTCTCATGATCTCGAGGTCAATTAAATGACGGAGCTATGGTCATCGGCGGTCGTTAATATCGGCAGCGTGGCCGTGTGGCCGTGTTTACGAGCGCTGGTCGACGGCCGCCGCCGGCCGCTGGTCGCCGGCAGCGCGCCGCGACTTAAATCTTTCATAAAGCGCAATAATAATAAATTGAAGTGCAGTTTACAGCGCCGGTGCCGTCGCCGGCGTCGCGCCGCCGGACCGGCCGCCGGACGAGCCGCTCCGGTCCGGCGCTTTATTAAATGACCTTCTTTATTAGCTGTTTAACGCCGTTCCGATATTGGACGGCGTTTATGTACGCTTTACTGCGCTTTAAGGATTTAATTCTTGATATTGTGTAATTAAAGCGAATGTTACGCTCTGAGATTCGCAGAACTTAACATTGTGCCCGTAGCTTATATGAGTTGGCATTAAATTTTTCTACATTACCTATATTTCTTTGTGAACAGCGTCAGCTCATCATAACATATTAAAAGTGCTTTGATACATCGGGAACCCCGGATACTGTTGCCACTTTAAGAAATACGTTATCACTTACCTCTTAAAATGCGAGAGCCTCCTTTCAGAGTAGCTATACGAGTGATGTTGAAGTATTCGTGTTATTAGTTGTGTATCGGTAACGTCACAGGGTTGCAGCGCGCCGGGTCAGCCAGGCGGCCGGGCGGCCGGGCAGGCGGGTCGCGGGTCGCAATAATTCGGCTTCAAACGCTCCTTTGTGGCGTTGAACAAAAGGCCCTAGTTGCCGGAATCCAATTTAAAAGTAGCGTTTAGTTCGGCGTGTAATCGTTAGCGCACGTTAGGCCGGCGGCACGGCTCGCGCTCGCCGGCGCGGAAACCGACTCCGAGCTCAAATATCTTACGTGTTTAGAGCCCTTGTTATTTGATTCGGCTGCGTTTTTTCTATACGACTTTAAAAGGTTTTTTTCAACGAATAAAAAAGAAATAGGTACGTTTAGCCAATCACAGCCGGCATGCCACGTTGCCATCAAAATTTTAATCTGGTTAGGTCTGATTCAGAGAGAGGCAAAAAATAGTCCATCCACAAGTTTCTCGAAAGGTTTCTCTGATCCATGGGTTCAATCATCACGTTTTAAACTTTTAATTGCCTTATCGTGTGCTTATTAATGACAGCACACAAAACATACCCGCTAACTGCGACTATTTCGATATAGTAGTAAACTTATAAGATAAAAATGACAGCCGTTCTCATTATCCTTAGATTTAGATGCAGTATTCCAAGCTGCAAGCGGCATGTGCGTCCAGCCTAAGTCAGTGCACGCGGGGGTGATGCAGGGCGGCTGCAGGGCGGCCGGGGGGCGGGGTGGAGCGCGCGGGGGGGAGGCAGCCGCCCAACAGCCAATATTATACGGCCGTAGTTAGCGCGCACTGATATTAAGAATTCCACGGAGCACAGAGTAGGGTGAGCTACTTTAGAAACGTTTACCTTACCCGCTGCTTTTCATTGCCTCGAATCGATTGCGTTTTTATTTCTTTGGTTCTACAGTACATCTAAATAAAAACATTGAATCTATGTCTTGCGATCGAATATTGTTTTTGAGATTGTATAAATAAAGAAACTGAATGCTAATTTATATTTAACCGTTAGAATTTCTCCAAACAGTTCATAGTGAGTTTTAGGTGCATACCTATTTATTGCATGGGATCATTTCAAATAGCCTTTTCAATACTTTGTTTCATGTTTACCAATACTTGAATGAGTAATACTAAAGCTATTGGCTTTAAAATGAAATTAATCGAACAAAATAGTATCACTGGTTAAATTTTATTTTTATTAGAATGTAAATAAACTAGTGCTAGACTGCGATCTCATCAAGTTTTACAATCGTTTATGGTGAAGCACAATAGTTTATTAAGAGCCTATTCACTCCAGCCTTGAAGAAACCTAAATTATTATTATAACTTAAAATTACATTCAGAATGTATTCAATATTTAACACTCAAAGAAAAACCAAACTGCTCTTAGTTCAGTAACTCGCACGGAGCGGCCTCTGTCCCACGAAACTACTCTACAATCTGAGATTGGAGCGAACGGCACAAAGTTGGTAATTGAAAAATCTTTCCGGTCCCCCCCCCCCCGGCGACCCCGCACCCCCGCACTACATCCGCGACCCCCGCGCGCCCGCGCCCCGCCGCCGCCCAGGAATTAAACTGAACTGTAATAAAATAAAAATAAAATAAAAAATGTTTTTATTTTACATAGGCCTACATGGGCACTTATAAAAAGTCGAAGCTAGTGCACGGTTCCAAATTGGTCGTTTCCTATGGAGAAGAACCGGCAAGAAACTCCATGGTTACTCTTTTCAAAAAAAATGATTGGGTTTACAATACTTTCATATTACAAAACAGACACATATGCGAGGACAGTGTAGACCAATCAAAAATGTAACCCAAATAAAAATAGATTCAATCAAAAACTGGGTTGAATTAAGTAGTAATTAAAATTCGTAGTCTACAGTGTTCTCTCATTCACACTTTAAGAGAGAGGCTATATAAACATGAGAGAGAAAAAAAAAATCAAAGCTATCAACAAATTAGTTTTTATCAAAATGAAACCACGACTTAAAGAAATTAAGGTGATATCCAAATAATATAAAAATATTGCAAAAGCAACGTTTTGAATGAAAAATAAATTTATGAGTAATAATATTTTTTATGTAATGAAACAAACATGGAGCAGTTAATAGATAAATTTACACAATAATGTTACCAGGGGGCCACATGTGCAGAAGCAGTTATTTCCAAACAAGCGCGTCTTCGATATAGTCTCTAACCTTGTAATATGCTTTTTTGGTCAGGACACGCTTAATATGGGTTTTGAACTTTCCCTCGCTAAGTTCAATAACCGACTTGGGCAACTTATTATAAAAGCGTATACTATTGACAAGGAATGACTTGCTGGTCTTAGCTAATTACATGTGTTATGTTTAATTGGAAAGTGCACGCCTCGCACAAGTACGTCGGAGACGTGAGAGTAGGCGGGAGGCTGCGAGCTCGTTAGCTGCTATTGAAGTGACGCCGGAACAGTTTTTCATACACATCTTATATTTTTAATATTAAAGAAACCCGTTAATTTAAAGCCATTATATTTATAACTTGGTTAGTGTAAACAAACATGTTGCGCTGACCCCAAATAATATGGGATAAGGGCAGGAAGCAGAAGAAGGTTATTAGTAGGTTACAGCGTTTTTGCATCTATTTGTTTAATCTGCACGACGAGTAGCTTACAAATAAAAGAGAAGAAACTTTTGTTTTTTGGCACTAGTGACCAAAGAACTCGTCAAACTCAATCTCACATAAATACTAACCTGGCTAAGGGCCTCAAGCTCGGCATCAGTCAGACGAATACTCAGGACCTGACGCAGTTCAACAGCCTTTCCTAAGCAATGTCATCCGAATCGGCGGAGCACTGAAGGAACAGTTATAGTTCAGATAACGTTTCAGTTCGTTATTGTTTCCGCAACCGCTTCTAAAGTATCGAATTTGTGCCATTGTCGACTTGTTCATAATATTTGCGGAAAATAATAACTATTCTTAACTGCTTGCTTCGTCGTAATTGTTTTGTCTAAAGACTTTAAAGTGTTGACGGATATCATGTGTTTCACTATATTAAAATAATAAGGTGCTATTAAGTAAATAGGTTGATCCAAAAACATGAATGCTCCAAGTTTCAAGCAGCAAGCTTCAAAACTTTAATTCAAAATTGAATAAACAATTTAAATTAATTATTATTCATTAGCACATCCTAACATGCTTACAAATATGATTGAAGTATTATTTCCAATTCATTTTTCTAGAATTTATCTGAATATTGAAAAAACTTAAATGCTAAAAACCCTATTATGACGACGCGTAGCATAGAAAAAGTCAAACTTAAAACTCGTAGCATAGAAAACCGCGTAGCGCATTAGAATATCTATGCTACGGAATTCGTAGCGCATTACTTATGCTACGGATTCCGTAGCATAGGTAATTTGAAAACCACACAGCTGTCATATTACTATGAGGTGGGTAGTCGTGTCGCCCGCTCCTACCCTTAGTGGACAGGGAGGGGTTAGAGGGCGGGCAGGGGTGCAGGGGGGGACGGCCATTCGTCAGCTCTCCGCAGAAATGTTTTCATTTTTATTTCATAAATAAAGAGTGGAATTCCGCCGCGACGTAATGAGGCTGTGCTGCTGTCCGCTCGCGGCGGAGAGCGGCGGCCGCGGGGAGGCGGGAAACTTTGCAACTGTCGCGCGGCTTGACGGCCTTTGTTTACTGGGGGGTGGAATGCAATTTTGATGCAACGAAACTTTTATCATTATTTGTCCATGAGGGCTAACGTTTTGTTTGTTTCAAGTTGAAGTATAACTGTATATTGCGGTTTTTAAAACCAATAAATACTCTATCAATTAATGAATTTCTCATTGCGATCACGGCTGTTGTCAACCAGGTCACTCCCGCACATGGCAGGCATGCATCGATCTCCTCACCGGGATGGAAGCCCCGCGTGGCTCGGTATGAATACATCAATATTTCCAATCTGCAGGAGTTAGCGCGCTCCCGGGGGCGCGGGTTATTGCTGCCGGGGCGGAGGGCCATGAATACATCTGCCGATCCTCGCTGTCTTTATGGATCATACGAATAACACGTATAAATTATAATGTACCGACGTCAAATATTCTAACCCTCAGCAATTTAGGGATTGCTTTTCAAATACCTATTAAGTTTGTTTATTTCAGCACTTACAGAACCATTAGGTAATCCATTTTTTGAAGACATGTTCTAAAGTTGAATCTTTTTCTGCTCGTTCCTAGCCTGTGTTCTCTATTACAATGTATTTAATTATACGAGTAATTGGCATAGCATAGCACATTCAAACAAAACGTTATATAGGATCTCAGATTAGGCGGGGTAGGTAAAATGTTATGAAAATTTGTTCAAAAACGTTTATAGAGGTGTCAAGCATCATGTTGCCTGCATACCTTGACATGAGTCACCCCCGCCCTCGACTCGCTCTGCCCGCGGCTCTGCCCGCGCTCTATAACGATTCCCTCACTTTTATGACTCTATCATGTTTTGTTTTTATTTCTTCATTTCTGCCGGGTCGGGGGTCGGCCGGCGAGGCGCGCTTTAAACAATGAACAACTATGTAGGTTATAATTTGACGTTATCTAATGTTTGTATCTTTTTTACGACATTAATTTAAACAGTAATCCGTTATACTCGAGAGATGACCCGATCACATAACATTATATAACCTGCTTGTATCAGATTATACACATGTTACACAAACAAATACATTTCTAATATTAGTGTTTACTCACTAACATCATAAACTACTTTACCCCAGCGACAATAATTCAAAACAACCTATAAATAAAGATAAAACCTTTTCACAATAAATCGTTCGCCGAGAAAATTGGATATTCACATGATTTGAGCGCCATTCAAAGAATTGAATGAAAATTCAAAGGCGAGGGTTCGACATGCGATTACGTTGTAAACAACTGCCGACATTACGCGCGGTGTTTAAAGTAGCGCCACAAGCACCCGCGGCACCCGGGCTCCGGCTCCCGGCGCGCTCGAGGGCGAGAGGGCAAAGTAATTGGTCCCGAGAGCGGCAGCAAGGGGCGAAGCCCTACCTTCGACATATTGCAAACATATTCTTCGCTTGAAAAATTTATTGTAAATCGCGGCGGGCGGGGATTTGAATTCGGTTGCGCCCCTCCGCTGTCAATAAACCGAATGGATTTTGGAAATTCGCTACATTCGCCCGATGTTTGTGTTTGCTGCCTTGGCTTTTTCTGTTCTTGCGAAAAAACCTCCCCCGGTGCCCCACGAGCCGCCCCCGCCCCGCGCCCCCGCCGCTTCCGATTTTATTTATCTAAGGTTTTCCATTCCGTCGTAATTGTGTGAGTTGCGAGCTCGATTGTTGCTAAAGCGAATATTTATTTGGGCTTCAGTTTGCTTTCCATTTGCTCGCGCCTCCACCGCTATGTGTGTATGTTCGCGTGTATGTATGTATGGTGTCGCCGAGCTCACTTTTAGCGGCATTGTGCTACAAATTGAATTTGCGGGGACTCAAATCAAATGTTGTCGTAAGAAATGACTTGTCGCCGCGACTGACACTATCAAAAAATTGATCGTCCGCCAGCTTACGAAGACACAATCGCGCGGGTATAGTAGCCACTGCGGGCTGTATCGGATATTACAATACAATCACATTACTAACCTCCGATACTACGAGAACCCTGGAGGTATCTGAACGACGCGACGACGTTTTCCGGCGTGCTATACGAGTTTCTCATTGTTAGATTCTACTTAGTAATAGTTACTTATGGGAACAGAACGACATTTCTTACTTTGTACTTCAAAAACTTACGATGATCTGTCGGATATGAGATGGACCCTAAGATTTAATAACCTTAGCTAAAACTGTGTATGATTTGTGAGTCCGAAACAATATAATCTACATAAACATTTAGGTAATTTGTCAATAAATCGAAGCAATAACATTAGTACAATGAAACGCGCAATCAGCATTAGCCGGAATATATTTGGCGTAAATCTTTCACGGCAGCTTTTATGTATATCGTAAAAAACGGGCAAGTGTCCGAGCGAGCCATAAATATGGTCGTAAAGAGAGCGCGCGACCAGCGCCCGGCCTCGGGAGCGGCCCCAGCGCTGGACTTGTTACACTTGTGTTACGACTGTTATGATTTTACATACTACGATTAAGATTTGAACAATCTCTAATCTTACAGAAAGGTCTGTGGAGCGTATCTGGGGACATAAACGTTATTCCTCAACGCCTCATCTTTTCACTCCGTATTTGGTCGGAGAAGGGGACGTATGTGACGCGTGTCTTTTTGCAAATCTTTGATGTTTATTTATTGGCACATTACAATGATTACTTACAATGTAAGGCGCTGTAAAACACTAAACAGCGTCGAGCGCAGCGGTGGGTAATGCTAATAAAACAGTTGAAATATTTATATAAGTAGCATTATGGTGGATATCAGATACTTTGAGTTGTTGTGCTAAGTTTTTCTAAAATCTCAATGTGGTGTTCATTGAGGACTGGAATAATGCTGGTCCATTGAACAAGCGATCATATCTAGTATCTAGGAATGACTTCCCGGCAGTCTGTCACAATGTTCGGTATGATGTTATCGCGCGGTTTTTACGTCCACATCCCAAGCAAGAGGTCCTGAATAAAACATTTGCTTTTTACTAAATAATACAGCTTATTACTTTATCAATCGACAGATGGCGAGGTGGCGACGACTGGAAGCTGCGCCTTCACGACTGAGAGCAGACAGCGACGTAAGAAGCCTCGGCGTTTAGGTAAACAAAAAACAAGTTTATTTGTTATGATTTGGTCGCAATAGCAGATCAAATGGCAGTTTGTGTTGTATCGGTTCAATCACAGTAAAGCGGGCTGGATGGCGTCCGTCGGATCCGCCAGAGCCGCCGGATCCGCTCGCCGCGATATCATATCATAACGCGCACAACTTTACGTGCGCTGACCCGGAGCGGGAACGCGGCGATGCGGCATCTTATCACCAATGTAGCTAGATAAACAAAACAAAATAAGAGGAATTTGGGTTTAATTAAATGAGTCAAAAGATTGATATGAACATCTTAACCTTTTCAAGTAAAAATCTTATGTTGCAATGCTGTGGACGTAAGTGTAACCAAAGAAAAGGCCTAGGTGAGGTGTAGGGCATGAGGCGTATCGTCAGTCAAGAACAGTTCACGTGGGTACTTGTTGGGAAACCCATCAGTAGTAAGGCTCTGTTATCACATTGACACATTAAAAGGTGTTGAGGTCGCATGCCACATCAACGTGGCCGCGTCTTCCGACCTGTGAGTCGCGATTGAACGCGATTCTCTCTAAGACAAAGTGTGTTATTTCTCGCGGGATCCCTCGGAGGGGCTAGGCGGGGGTTTGGGGGCGAAGTACTGTGGGGTGCAGGGGGTGTAGGTACTATGTAGTAATATTTTTACGAGCGCGTTTTATTGTCGCGCGCGCGATAAATTTGTCATCGCGCCCTGCAGCCGCTGCAGCCGGATGCCACCATGAATTGTAATCTATCGGTGATGGCTTGTTTAAATGTGTCACGGTGAAACCGAAAATCAGAAATCGAGGTTCCGTTCCTGGTGTACAATCAGTCAAATGTTGCTAAAATGATGCATTCACAAACTGTTCTTTACTTGCACGCAGAAATAGGATATTTGTGATCATTGTTCTCCATTAGGCGCCATCAAAGTTTAAACTCAAACTCAATATTTCTTATTTCACATAAGCTTATATGAAATAAAAAATACTGAGTGGGCACTAATTACACGTCAAACAACATTGTATGAGGAGCGACTCCATAGTAGGAATTTGTATTTCTACTGTCAGTCAATTCAGTGAAGTAGGCAGGCAGAAATCTAGCTCGAACAGTCTGCCGTGCTATGAGTACCCAGGCGTGGAGGACTCAGTGTGCGTACGGCGCCGCCCCATTTTTTAGCTGTGGTGGGAAATCAGCGCTCTGCAGTGAGGTACCACTTACGTTTATAAACAAAAACTATGTGTGCTTTGTTTTACTGAACACTGTGCGTGTAACTGTGATGCACTTAGATATCTTGGGGTAACAATCGTATTCAATTCAATTTAGTTTTAGAATTTTTAGATACATAACAACAGTATTATTATTCTCCATATATACTTTTTTAAATAATATAATACAAATAATTAAAATGAACAAGAAATGGAAACGAAACAATGGAAACATATGATCAGGATCGCACTACGCGTACATTTTTGCGAACGCCATAATTATGGTGGTAAGTCCTCTCCCGCATCGGCATCGGCAGCATGCTTGAGGAAATCGAATTCCTCAAGCCCCAGCAGCCGTCGGGACCGGGACGATGGCCAATAGGTAGCTTGCCGTCCGGCTGTCCGGTAATCGACCGGATCAAGTCAAGATATCAGCAAAATAGTAGGGGCCTAAAGGGCCGAAGCCTAATGGGGCTATCTATGGACCCTAAACCTGTGATCCTGAAACGCAAAGGCAAAGAAGGGACATAGGAGGAGTGGGTTTTAAGCCAGTAAAAGTTTGACACGCCCTCTCGCTGCACCTAGAGTGGGAGAATTCATTGAATGATTTCCCATCTTAAAAAAAACTACTCATACATGTTGTTTTGTAGTACATTTTTCCATGAAAGAGCAATCTACATTAATACTCCCTACGTAAGCTTCTGGAAGCTACTGGGGCTGACTCGCGGCAAGGGGCGCATCGGAGATGCTATGCTTTTGCGATGTATCGCTGGACAGCCATCTACTCGCCTGCAGACATACCTGATGTGCCACGACAGCTTAGCAACCTCATCAACACTCTGAACGTGTGCGTGTGCTGCACCCATAGGCTGCGCGCACAAAAAGACTAAGGGCCTGTTTCACAATGTCCGAGTAGGCACTACTCACTGAATAAATTCAAAAATGTGACAGAATTCGTATGAAATTATCTGTCAAGTAAGATACTCGAAACTTAATCATAGGTGGTGAAACAGGCCCTAAGGGCCTGAAAATTTTTGAATTTATTCAGTGAGTAGTGCTTACTCGGACATTGTGAAACAGGCCCTAATAGTAGGTAAATGATAACAGAGAGCATACCTACTGGCCAGTATACGAGTACTAGCTTTGACTGACAATGCTCTCTCCGTATTAAAGTCCTCTATCGAAATCACAGCAATTTTTTTCAAATCTGTACTACTTACTAGAGCAAATAATATGCGTATTTGGGAATTTCGAGACAAGTTTTAGACGTTTTCTGAAGTATTTACGGTTTGTAGCTCATGTTATTTAGTCGACACTTTGGATTGAATTATATTGAGCATCACTAATGGTGATGTAACAGCGCGTCATAAAAAGGCGGCACCTCTTTACGTGGCAGTCCTGTGGAGCTGGTTCCCACAGCGCTGCCTACTTACACACGTAACTAGCGGCGCCCGCGTGACGCAGCACTTCACACGTCGCCTTGTTGCAGGCTGCCGGAGCCCGGGGCCCGCGCGAGCCGGGGGCCCGGCCGCTGTCGCCGCCACTGCTGCAGCCGGACTGTCGACCTGTGTGTGTGTGTGTGTTGGTAATTGTGCATGTTACAAATAGATGTTTACTTTGACGATGCGTTTTCTTTTTGTTTTCTCCTCTTGTGGAATGTGCGTGAGAATGTTGAGGATTTCTGATCGATTATGTTGTTATCTAAATTGGTGTAGGAGTTACCAGAATGGTATATGGGATGGATAAATATTTCGGAGCTAATAGTTGATAGATTCTTGCCCAGACAAAAAAAACCTTGACAAAAAAGTTACTAGGAAAACGGAAAACGACTTGTTCGTCATCTCGCTACTGCAAAACTCGCAAGCGCTCGCGATTCGGCACCTTCCGATCTCACGTACTTTTTCTGTCATCAACTCGCTCAGAGATGTCGTGCGGTGTTCCGCTGGGATCGGTACTAGGACCGCCCCTGTGGAACATCGGATACGACTACGTGCAGCGACCTCCCCGATGGGGTCAGGGTGGTTGCTACGCGGATGATACGCTGGTCCTGACGCGTCGTAGACAGAATCCAGCAATCGGACTCGAAGTGGCATTGCACAAGTCCGAGGCCATGTTCTTTTATGGCCCTCGGAATGCGTCACCACCGGGTTCCCAAATAACCGAAATTCCGACGTCTAGCTCCCAAACTGGATAGGACTGGGTTTGCCCTGAAGCGGCTCTTGCCTAACCTAAGGGATCCTGACCCCCCCCCCCCAGCCGGAGGCTCTTCGCGGGGATCGTTGGACCATCCGGATGGTGCGGGAATACCGCATTTTCAGTGGCCTACTCGCCTTATTTTCTCACCTTTAATTCATGATCCCCGACCGATCTCATTGGACCGCGCTGTTATTGTTTTTCTATTGTGTCTCGTTTCGCGGGTATTGATAGGTAAACGTATCCAGAAACCTAAGTAGATAGCCGGTACAGCCAGCATGAAAAAACCGCGGGCGATAGCTAGTTGTTATTCTCAATATGTTTTTATTTGACTGTCCTTATAGGTGCGCGCAAGTTGACGAAAAAAAACGTAAGTGAAATTGGAAGGTGCTAACACACGAGCGGCTCGCGAGTTTAGGAGTAGCGAGTTGACGAACATGCCAGGAAAACCAAGCTACTTAATCAGTGAATGCAACAGGTATTATCCCTAAACATATACTTATTAGATTAAAACACGAAGGTAGGCGTTAAACAATAGACATTAGCACTTATTAATATAGTGGCAATATCGAGTAATGGTGGCGAGTCAATATTTGCGAGCGCTATCGGTTGATGCCGTGCGGCGCGGGGGACTCGCGGGGCGGGCGGTACTTCATGCATATCTACTCTGCTGAAGGATTTCCAAGACATTGTTATTGATTAATTAAATTATCACGACTGACATCGGTGATATCCCATCTTCTGCTTAACGGGCAGAAGATGAGATGGCGATAGGAAGGCACGGATTGATAACGAGATTTATTATAGTCTTAGGTCAGTTGTAACATCTTGATGATGATTAATTGGTGACAATTATTCCATTTGAACAAAGAAAAATTGAGACGTGTAGGTAAAGACAGCAGCGTCAGTCGGATACCTCGTTCACATCAAAGTACCTTAGGAGAGTGGATAACTAGTTGATGATGCTGTTCATATCTAGCATCTTTTGAGCAGACAATCTGTCTAGTATTTGCTTTACACCCTTTTATGCAAAGGATCTATTCATTTATGACCATATCACATTTTGTTGAGAGTCAATGCCCGACTTCGCTTCTAGCCCAACTATCTCACTAATAATTATCACCTACATCATAATGGTCCTACCCTCATCCCGAAGCCTGTCGCAGCCCTGTCAGTCGTCATCTCAGTTCTCGCACCTTTCAAGACTGTCCCACAGACCATCCAACGTTTCTATGGTTTCCGAATATTCTAACAGACATTCACATTGAATTGGAAATTCTGCAAGATCCAGCAGACGGATCTAAACGTTACGGGGAGTCCAGTGTCCAGGTGACGGTCGGCACTAGTATGATAATGAGCGCTGGGCGCATGCGTGTGCGCCGCTTTCAAGCTGTTTGCTCGCGATATCTTCGATAACTTTCTCGATACGCGCTTATCGAGCGAGCAAACATTCGCTATCTTCACCTCCATAGCACGTAAACTTTACGTTCACTCACTAATCATCATTCTATAATAAAATTAATTTATGTGATTACTGCGTCACAATGATATGCAAAATCTAGTTGTAACATTTTTATAGTAGCATTCTACTTATGATTATAATTATCAGAAGCTTTTGTTTAGAGATTATTATGATAATTGAGATATGATTTCAGTAAGCAAAATATATAATAAATATAAATACCTTATCTTAATAACCGAAGACACACCTTAAAATTGTTGTTGCATCAGCATAAAAATCAGTCGCAGTCATGTTGAGATATAAGGAAAACAGCGAGCACCTAGCTGTAGGGACGTATGAAACAAAAATGTAAAGTCACATTGCTTTCAGCATCAGTGGTTTCTGTGAGTTTCTGGGCTAGAAAGACCTCTGCTTATGTCCGGTGCGATTGGCATATAGCGAGTTAGATAATATAATTTACGGTAAAGAATCCTAAATTATTTATTAACTAAACGCATTGTTCCACGACGCAAGACACTATCCGAAACCAACGCGTGTCTTATCCGCTACAGGAACCGTCGACTTGTAGACTCAAATGCTGGAATAGTACGGTTCATGAAATAGTATCCTCGAATATCGAATATGTATACCTATTTTTACAGCCAATGAGAGTGTACATGCTTATTTCTATACTACACATCAACCAGCCGGGACGTTTTAAGGATATAGGAAATAAGCACAATCAAACAATTGCGCAAACGTCGTAATTATCAGCCAAAAGCAACACCATACATATTCATGAGCTCATACATTTTAATTAAGTAGGTAAGCTAAACGCAAATTCGCGGCAACCGTTTTAGATCGGAAGGGGCCGCTTAGCAACGATAGCGCACACGTGAAAACGTTGATAGATAGGAAAGTTTGGCGAGCTTCCCGCCGCGCGACAGGTTACACGCTCGGGCGATGCGCAGGAGTGTCGCCGCGCGCACCAGCACCGCACCAGTGCGCCGCCGCCGCCGCCCCGGAGCGCGGAGTGACCAGTGTGACTATACGTGACTATACCGTGACTATACCGTGACCAGTGACTCTAGTGGACCCCGTGACGGACAAACCTGTTCTTACTGCGCAGTCTGCCGATCCATGCCTATGGACTTGAGCCAGGTAGGAACTTGGGCTAACTGGTGGTGGTTACTATACTTAGGTAGGGTAAAAGATGTTTGGTCGAAGCGTTTAGTGTTTTTTTTAGTCGTTTTCGAAAATCGTTTTTTGGTAGAATATTTTTGCAATATTAGAGGGCTATTTATTGTAGTCTAATGGAATTAATTCTAAATAAGGATTTATCTTAACAGATAACATCGTTTACATGTATAAGAGGCGTCATTATTTGCAAATACATGAAGACACCTATAAACCTACGTTTACGTTTAGTTTTAAAATTCTCCATTCGGTCTAATGAGTGACACTGTAGGGCGGCACGTGGAATCGAATCCCCGACAACAATTATAATAGTACACCATAACGTTAGATGCACTATTCGCTGAGCCATCACGCTGACTGATGTGCTTACGACTAACAATTAGTTGTTAAGGCGGGGTTTTCCATTATCGCCCGTTTTGGATGGTAATTAATTTCGGCAAGCATTCAATTTATAATGAATATTGAATAGGGTAGGTTAGGAAACACCGTTTAGTAGTTATCCTCTTGTACTTCATAATAACCACTATTAAAACGTAATTGTTGATGATTTTGCCGATAGAGTGACGCACGTCTGCTTGTAGGTTTTGTAGACATCATTTTACATTTCGATTTCTTCAAGATAACTTATTCACAAAATGACAGCTGTTAAGATCGTTTAATATTCATAGTAATTAAATGTAAAATTATGCAAGAAACTAGCTCATTACCTCTTGCTATAATTCAATTCTGAAGTTAATCAATAATAATTTTGTAATTAATATCCTTTGGGTAATGTATGAGTGGTGAGCGTGCAAATGTCGAAGTAGTATGCAAATCACTCGGCTCCTCATTACGAGTCCTCGCGAGGGGCGCGAGGAGCTGGCATGTAATGATATCACGTCGCTGTGCAGGCGGACAGGTGCCGGCAGTTCTGTCCACTTACATTTACATGTTACACTCAAGTTGAACTATTACAACATGTACATAATTAGTATGAGTTTATCCAAGGCGTCTGGATGACGCGTGCGCACGTGTTACAGCAGGATTGCATCATTATTAAGCCCGGCTAGGCACGAGGTGCTCGCCAGTGGTTATTGTTTTATGGTTTTTGATACAGATGAGCACTAAAACAAGCCGCTTATTCTGGCTTGGCTTGTAGGCACTTGAGTACTTGCACACTCTGGTGGTAGAGTACTCAGCTAGAGTTTCAGTAACAAGGCACCTCAAGCCTACTTGACAACAAAACTTTATATGTAATCAATGACCTTCTAATGTAAGAACCTTCACTGCTATACCTATATGCTACTTACTTATCTTTAATTAATATAATTATATTGACTGAAAGAAAACATTTATATGATGCAAAACAGATAATATAGGTACATAAGTAGGTACAATAAGTCAAATAAATAAAATAGTAGTACCTACACAGCAGTAGTAGAGAAATTAAAAAAAAAATAAGACACGATAAAAACAAAAAGAGTGACTGAAGAAAATGAAGAAGAATAACGTGAATGTCGTGATGTTTCTCTTTTTTTTGGGGAGGAAAATTATCATATAACTTCTCTCACGGTGGGGATCATAAAGAAAGATCATATGTCAAGATAGAAAGTATTCTATTCCAAAACGAAAAGAGAAGAATGACAGAGAATAGGTCGTGAATTCTCACTATTTACACATAACATAGAGAATGAATATTGATGGAGAGGAAGAACAAAACAAGATGGATGTCTTATACGAGGAATGAAATGAAGGACAAGGTAGTTAGCGACAGCGTGACGATTGACAGAACAGAATGAAAGAAGAAGACGTGTTGCACCTACCCCGAGTGACCTGAACCAGGGTGGGGACCTTCTCAACCTGGTTCAGTACACTCAGGGTACCATCTGTTAACTTAGCTTTGTGAAGGATAGAAAGGCAGTTACTCCATGTAGACTACTGCATTCAGTGGCAGCCGGTCAGACTGGAAGCCGAGCAGGACTGGTTGGGGATAGGCACACAAAATGAAGATTATACTTTTTTAAACTACTTATTTTGTTTATTTACTATTACTATAATCATATATATCTACGAATATATATCTGCTTGTCGTGGCGTCCAATAAAACTGACGTGATAGAGCAGTTGTATAAGTGTGATGTAAGGTTAAACTACTTAAATCTGTATATCCTTTGTTGGTGATTCAAATAGGTTCCGGATTTATTTTTATTGATATAGTTATGTTATCAAATTATTATATTAATAAAAATAAATCCGGAAACTATGACATCAACATTCAGTTGGTAATACATAAAGAATTCATTTCATTTGAATATCATTTACTTAGGTACACTCGAAAGTTTCAGGAATTGTATGAGTGGGCCTGTGACTTAATGTAAATATGAATACATTTGAATGTCGATGGAGCCGATAACGATGACTAAAACTAATCAGAATTTACAACGTGTTTCCTTAGTTCCTTACTGCGGTGACGAATGCTTTGACGGAAACATCTACATACTCGTGTGTTCAATATATAATTAGATAATATTGTTCATACTTTCAGTCTTCATGTTCTTTGTCATTAATTCGATCTTATTACTCTGTCGTTACCAGTCTTTTACAAATTACCTACGGGTAGGTAAGCCTCCCCCCATTCTGTCGTTTACTTGCCTTAGCTATCTGGGGTCGAACTCTTTTAATCGTCACCTTGTTGAAATGATCTTGTGCTAACAATCTAACAATAATAAAACATCATCAATTTATTTATCGAGGTGTTTTCCTGGCCTTCTTATTGCCAACTGAAACTGCAAATCTTCACCCCGTCTTGACTCGCTCACTCTTAGCGATTTCAGGCAACATCCTATTTGACTTCAAGTTGACCTTTATTTGACCCTTGCTATGAATATCAACGTAATCCGAGCACATTAGTGCTTATCTATTCAGCTATTTATGAATATTATTAATTGAGGTGAATCAGCAGCGTGTAATCTGTTACGTACCGGCGGCATGGACCGCACCCATGTGTTGACGAGCGGCGCCGGCGCACGTGACCCACTCCCGATAAACCAGCCCGTGCATACATTACCTCCCGCTCGATACGATACATTACTATCTATTAGAACATCGGAAATACTATCAAGTTTTCCTCAAACTGATCACTGAGGTATAATCTGTTGTAATGCCGTGAAATAATCTTTACAATTCATATATCACTAGATTATTGTTCTGTCACATTAATACGTCGTGTAATGAATCAGTGACGAGTTCCGGTTCGATCTGGTTGTGCCGGAGATCTGGTGTGTTCTCTCATCCAACATGTTCACCATTCCTGGATTTGTCTGAAACATCTGCTTTTGTTAAATGGTAGAAAATGTATAGTTCTACAATATTTGCAAGTAGCTAGATGTATACCTACATACAGTTCATATTTCGTAGTAGATAGATAGGTCGGTATATATGTTACAGCTAATACCCGAAGTGCGGCTACACCTAGTTTTAGCCGGTTAGAACTAGGTGTAGCCACTTACCCTTGGTTAAACCTAGTACGAGCCGATTGTTTTCGGGTAAAACTAGGTCTAGCCTTCATCATGCCGGCTACAACTAGGTCCAGCCATTCCCTGTTGGATAAAACTAGGTCTATCTGATATCATTCCGGCTAAAACTAGGTCCAGATAATCCCTGTTGGATAAAACTTAGATGCATGTCCCGCCAAGCCTTCCGCCCCGCGTCACACTCATGACTCACAGCATCTGCAGCAGCGGCGCGGGGTGGAGGGCATAGCGAGGCACGCGCCTCTGCAGGTTGTGAGCGCCAGGTGCTGCTGGTCTACTGCAGGTCTACTAGCGAGTGTGACTCACAGCGTCTGCAGCAGCAGCGCGTGTCTTAGTTTTATCTAACAGGGATTGGCTGTACATAGTTGTAGCCGGTATGCTATCGGCAGAGTTTTTTATTCTTATAAATCACATTGTAACAATTAACACAAATTATTACGAGTACAATTTTTAATATAATAGGAACAAACAGGAACATTTTTTTAACAACAGACAATAAGTAGTTGCATATTATAATTTAAAGAATGTTTTATCCAACAGGGATTGTATGGACCTAGTTTTAGCCGGAATGATATCGGATAGACCTACTTTTGTCCAACAGGGAATGGCTGGACCTAGTTGTAGCCGGCATAATGAAGGCTAGACCTAGTTTTACCCGAAAACAATCGGCTCGTACTAGGTTTAACCAAGGGTAAGTGGCTACACCTAGTTCTAACCGGCTAAAACTAGGTGTAGCCGCAATTCGGGTATTAGCCGTAACATATACACCAAAGCCCAGGATTCGAATTTAAATATCGACGCAATCGTACTCACTGAAGTCATCATCATCTCAGCCGAAAGACATCCATTGCTGAACATAGGCCTCCCCCATCGTACTAAGTAGATATTTAAATTTCAAATTTTCAGCATAAATATCTATCAGACTATTTAGTGATCTTCATCTTTCACAATAGTAATTTACATATATAGAACTAAACCCTATCTGTTGAATGAAGTAAGTAAATCTCTGTCGTCCCGAGCCCCGCACGTCGTGGCGGGTTGTCGCCTTCGACTCGCACAGGTGCGTCTCTGACCCACATATTTTTTATTTTCGAAAGCACAAACAAGCACCTGACGTTATCGCCATGTTTATTCAACGATAAGTCTGTAATATCCAGTGAATATTGATTCCGATAGAGTTTCGCGAGTGTAACGCGAATTCTTAGCTCGCTGTGTTTGCTCAGCGATACGGCTCTTGGCGACTTGCGCAATATAGGTCGACACACAATTATTATTTAGATATGTGGATATTGTAAGTCAACAGTTTATTGATAGGGAAAGTACCTACTTACCTGTTTAGTTCAACTAGTGTATTTTTTAACCGACTTAAAATCTCCACGTTTACGACGACTTTGTTAAGGTCTTCCCAAAGTACAGATGTAGGGACACATTGGACATTTTAGTAAGTGGGACATCGTCTGGTCAACAGTCTAATCTTGTCAACATCTGACATGTGCTTGCATTGACTGAACATGTGCCTTCAAATCTGTGTAATTCTTTCCTCATAAGACCATCAGCAGGATTATGCAGGGCATTATATGACGGGTTGTCTGTCAGTATTTTTTGCGGCCTTAAAAATATCTTTAATGTGTTTTAGGGTTGATTTTTAAACGCTAATTTACACGCTTAATTTACATTACAAAAATACTTAACTAACCATAATTGCAGTAGAATATTAAAAAACCGAAACTAACTAAAAACAAACTAAAACATGACGTCCAAATCTGCTCCACACCGCTGTCGACTGACATTGCAATGTTGTATGGCAATGCTTATCCTCTGTCCGAGGTAAACGTCAGTCCATGGGTCAAGCGAAGTGTCCTCGAGACATTTCGACAGATATAGCTTGTAGCACTCGAACCCCACGATTCAAGCGTTTCAACCCCAAACGGTTCGAAAACAAAATTTGGAATTGTTCATAAAATCGTTAAGCTTCTTTTAATTCATGAATCCCCGACCGGTCTCATTGGACCGCGCTGTTATTGTTTTACTATTGTGTCTCGTATCGCGGGTATTGATAGGTTAAGAGCCTTAACAACTGAAGCTACAACATATTTAACCAATGCTTGTACTATTTGCACAGAATGATTTGAATGAATCTCATCCTCATGTATCACCCCAGACATGAAACTACATGGTCCTCATATGATTTTACCATTACATATTTATTGTATAGAGATTTTGATGACGTCTGAATGAAATCTGAGGAAACATCAACCTCACCTAGTATAATTGAGGAGGCATCTTTGTCTTCCTGCCCTTGTGCCACTTTACTTGGGGTCACAACCAGTTGTTACTTCCATCTTGTTCTGTCAATCATCACGCTATCATTGACTTCCTTTTCTTTAATATCAATCATCAGTCCTCCTCCCATCAGTCCATTCATCTTTTCATTGTCCTCTCCAACCATCCTAAGGTTTTTATAAGAAATATTACTTGTAAAAGTTTTATTTATAACTAATTAGAAAATAAATGTTATTTATCAAATATGAAGAATACCTACCATCATTTCATAGTCACTCCAATCCTACAAGATCAGTTCGGTTTTGAAAGTAGACCACGGATCTCTGTTATAAAACAATTTAAAGTTTTGTTTGGGCTTCTTGGAGTTGCCATGAGATTACATTACTATTCATATAAGTAGTAATGTAATCTCATGAAAACTCCGTAAATGATTTTTATGGATGATGTAATAATGGTTTAGCTGAGAACCTTGTGGTTTCAAAAGAAGTCGGTGTTAAATAACAAAATCTGCACGTTTTCATCCACAATATCTTGTGCGTGCGTGTATTTGTAATAAAATATTATTCTTGTTGTATTATATTTAGACAAACCGGCTATGTGTTACTTTTACCCGAACCCTAGTTAACCCAAATTAATTTCAATGATGCCATCTAGTTAAAATTTAAGACCATTCGTATTCACAAATATTGGTTGGATACCTAAACCTAATGCTAAATACAACAACAAACAGTCAATTATAACTCCTTCAATTTAATGAATCTAGTAGTTGGCGATGTTGGCGAGTAGCGTGAGAGCTGGCCGCACGCTCCAGGATGTGAGTCCTCGCCTAATTAACTAAAAATGATTGTTAGCACAGAAATAATTCCCACAATTTAAACATACTTGTTCATAGTTAGGAGATTGCAAGAATTGTGACGGATTAGTGGTAACAAGGTTATAATGAGTTCATTTAGTAATTGTTCAACAAATAGCTGACTGGTGCGCTCGATTCTGAACCTAGATAACCTAGACATAAGCTAGGTGTCAAGAACGCGCTCATTGCGGGAAAAAACCTGTACTAAGGTCTGGTTGGAAATACGTCACGGTGTTCTCACCCATCTTCCGAATGCTGCAGTTCCTCACCGGACATGATAAATTCTCGACTTTCCTGCACCTGATTACCCGCGTGTCGTCATTGTGTGGACCGCACGGTGGAGCCACTCGCGACGGGCCCTGGTTCTGGCCATGGTCCGGAGCGAGGAGGAATGGCAGGTAGTCGCTTCCTTCTGCGATGCAGTAATGCCAATAATGCTAGCCAAGGAGGCGGCCGCACGTGAACCGAGTCGTCAACGGCGCGTAGTGTTCCACGCTCGCCTCAAGACGATGTCAGCAAAACCGTAGCCTAGCAGGCCCAGCAGGGTCGAAGCCTAATGAGGCTTAAAACCCGGGGCTCTGCAAGGCAAAGAAGGAACACAGGAGTTAGTTTTATTCAGTAAAGCTCCCGCTCCGCCCAAGAGCGGCAGAAGTCTTTGCATGATTTCTCACCTAAAAAAACCTGTACGAAGGTCATGATTTAACAAAAAGTTTTCTTGAATGGATATTTATATGAATTTTAATAGAAATGAGTAAGCTGGAACTTTACGGTATCTACTAAAACTGTGGATTTGTAATTCTTAAAAACTAATAAATAATAATAATAATAGTTTATTGTTCTTAATATACAGGGTTTACATAATATATATGGGACACTAGATCCTGCACTAGGATACCCTGTGTCGCAGGATCTAGTCTCTCTCGACAAAAAAATGCCTTAGGGTTAAGAAGGTAACTAGTATGAGTTTCAGCACCATTAATTAAGTTATGCTAAAGACTAGCATTAGCATTTACTAAAGACGTACTTTTTGAGAGTTTTAATATCAGATAATTAATCAGCAATTGCTATAAGATTTTCCTTTTCATTATAACTAAGTAATAGCAACCAATCCAGAACCTGTTTTTTTACACCCAAATTTTGTTAGTGTAAAGATTTTTAATTTTTTAATAACCTTTTCGTACAGGTATGGTCCTATACTTGAGTAAGCTTTATTGCCAAATTTAAGTTTACAGAGAGCTCTGTTCCACTTAGGCTTTCTACGCATACGCTGATAGTTACCTTTGTGACAGTTGTAGTTTTGTGGAATCTTAGTACCACTGCCAAAATGTACAATTGACGCACCATAAGCATCCGCGTTTCCCGATATAACTTATCAGTGGGATATCGGAGAATAATTAATGGTTCAGAGAAAAATCATGTGTTTTTCCGTTTGATAGCTCTCACTATTACATTTCAAATACTTCGTAGCACATAAAGTCGCAGTAAAAGACGAACTCTTGGAAAATAATGTTTTTCTGCGTAATCTGATACAAATTTATTTTTAAACTTTAGTTGAAGTGAACAAACCAATAAGTTTCAAAATTCTAGTTAATGCTAGCAAGCATGTACGTACGTACCTGCATCAGTGATGCTGATGTCATGCTAAACCAGGTAGAGGTACCTAGTTGAGTTCAGCCACAGGAACTGCATTTGTTGGCTTCTTTCGGTAGTCGAGAGAGCTTAGATTTGTGCTTTTTAGTGCAGTATACTCAACTTCAACCAAAAAGCTCCGAGCACAGAGCGGGTCTATTAAAACACCATTGATGAGCAGTTGGTGGGCTAGTCCTTCGATCGTTTATGTCTTCATTTTCCATGCCTTCAAAGGCTTGCCATGTCGTTGAACACAATGGCTCCACTTGGGTTTAATTTGTGCCTGTTCCTCCCAAATTGAGCGGTCTATGTCGTTTCTCTTCACGTGTGCTGAGTGGCCTTTAGCTTTTGAGTCAGACCGTTTTCCTTCCCGGAAAACTAATACAGGCAACTATTACCTACATGTTATGTTTACAAACGTATCAAAACAATCGATGGCAAGGCGCGCCTGTCGAGCGGCGAGACTCATTTAATTTTCTCAGAAGCGATAGCACCGAGGTGACAGAGTACTGTGGCCGATAGCTTGCGAGACGGGCGAGTGAAGGCTCTGCTCACCCTGGGCCGACGAGTGCCGATGTTATCACTCATTACGCTAATTCACCAACAAGGCTCGACGCTATCGGGCACTACGCATCTATTGCATTTCGTGGTTCGTTTTACTTTTGAATATGTTACGATAAACTGCAGGAAACGACAGGAAACTTACTTCCTTGTTGATAATTTGTTATGTTTTAATAGGTTTTGATTAGTCATAATTGTCATAATTGGTCAGTGTTGGTTTCTTTATGAAATTCCACTTAGATAGGATATACCTACTTGAATAACAGGTGGGTGTGTGAGCAGGCGTCCACACAGCGCAGCCAATGTTCGATTTTGATTACGATATCTTTTCGCTCACAACGTAGAATAGAATTTAATAGGTGAGAATGCCTATGTAATAAATATTGGATGGCGATCATTATTTTTAAAATATTTTTATTGCTCGTTATCTGACATTAATCCCATAACCCTTTAAAAGTAAACAATAGTGTATCCCATAAACCGGCGAGTGCTCCATGAAGCTGCGAGTACATCGAAGTGAAGTTCTGTCACAGATAATCTCCGCACGTGACCATAAAGCCTTAAATTATATAATTATATATTTTTATTAATTTCATGGCCGAGAACAAACAGATTCGTGTGAACGCCTGAGGAGGCTTTATTTACTTGAGTACCAAGTACGGGCCGTGTCGGACATTACTGATTCTTCAGTTATGACGGTTTAAGTTAGCTGGGCGCTGTATGTGTACCTACAGCACGTTTTCGGTATGCTATCATTGGATTGTTTGAATTCGATTAGCAACACTGTCCCTAGTCCACAACTCTTTGTCCAAAGCCATAACTTAGGAGTTGGAACAATGCATGTTGTAGTTTCCCCGCTCTTAAAGAGCAGGTCATTAGGAGCCGTGCCAGCGCCGGCCATGCCTCATAAGTCCACCTATCGCTCGCCGCGCCGGAGACACTAATGTGTCCGCTGACACATCGCGCCGCGCCGCTATCACTGTGACACATGGCCGCTCTAACTGCCCGACTTCAGAGGAGCAAAGCACTTCTTGCTTCCTCTTTAATTTCTGTAAGTTATAGCCTGTATCGACACCTACGTATGCATCACCGTTTACACTACTGCAGTTTGCTTCTGTTTTCACCTGACAATGTTCAGCGGTATCTATCTAAAGAAAAGTTTTCACTGTTTTATTTATGTGTTACCTCATTGCTCTTTCATCTTCTTCTTGGGTAAGACTTAGAGATCCAACACTGAAGCCTAGAAATGAAAGTTTGTATGATTTACTACAATAGGTAATAAAACAGTGCAAAATAACTTTGATTTAGGAATTCAGTGTTTCTGTAATAGTATTGTCTCTTCGTTATTTAACACCAACTTCCGATAAGAGGAGGCAGGCCGCGGGCCCGCAGCTTGTATTTGGGGCACATCAGATGTCATCTCAGTGCTCAAGCAGCTAGTCGGTACTGCGAGCTCACGTGTATGTTAGCTATTCTACTGAAAACACTCGGCTCTGCTTCTGTCTTTTAGTTTGGTTCTGGTCAAAGACATTCTGGTAAAGGGGGAAATATACCAGATATTAAGAACTTTACAGTCGAGCGATTTGACTTCATATTTTATTGAAATACTTCCAACGTTTTAGTAAGTTAAAAACGATCTGAAACTTGATTAACGTGTCAAGAACAAACAGCTAGTTCATCAATCATTGTCCATTACAATTATAACCGTAACAATCTGGCAGCCATCTCGACAGTGTCGCCCAAGCGGAACACCAGCCTCCGCCCAGCAAGCATCACTCATGCTCCAGTCGGCCGCTGTCGAGGAACGCGCGTTTAACTTATTAATATCGCGATAGCAAAGTGTTCGTGTACGCTATCAGTTATCACTAATTATCACGGCACGTGTCGGCCTGCCCGCGAGGGGCCACATTAGCATACCGGGCCACAGGTGATGGCTTACAAATTGGCCCCTCACTCAGATATCATCAGTTATTCGATGATTGATAGCGGGGTATCGCTGCATCGCGAATACTTGTACAAGTAATCACCGAGGGTATCGCTCGTGGTGGCCGCTCCAGTCTCATGATAATTAGCTGCGACTCAACAATGTGGGGAATTATTGCTTTTGTTGCTATTCATGTTATTTAAACATGTTAAGGAACTGTTTGGTGAAACTAAATAGGTGTTTTAAAACAGTTTGTTGAATTGGAGCTATCAGTAAGAAACTGTACTCGACGTGGATGAGACATGCTAATGTCTTATTAGTTATCTAGTTGATGTGAGCACTAGTGAGTACTTAGGTACTTCCATATAAGTGCTTACTGTAGAAGCTGCTCTGTGATAGTATTTTGCAATTAAAAACATTTTATTACGTTTATGTAATTTGACGTGCAGGTACACGGCACAAGGTGACAAGATTTGCCACCTGTTGGAGTAGCTGCCAAGTTAGCACTTATTAACAACAGTTATTATCTATTGCAAGAAATGTAGTTAATTATTCACTAATTGGCGGTCGAGAGTGTCAGCTCACTCAAACGTCTTGTTGTTGGCACCACATGTGCTGATTCGGTTCTCTTCAAGGTGTTAAGTTAAATGCAGTTAGCACACGAGTCCTCAATGTTCATGATTGGGACTGGTCATCTGATTTTTGTTTTTCTTTGGATGCTTCCAACTTGTATTTAACGTTGAATCGCCCTGTGTCATCCGACGCCCAGGACGTCTCCTGTGGTAGCAGATCTTGTCCCAAACCATGGCATGAACCAGGGCTAAATACAAGAGTATACAGCCACCAATAGCCTCCACGAGGACACGGTGGTATTCCTCCCTAAAAGGTGCAGGCTTTCACCATATGTTTGCCTGTGTCCTCCGAGTGATCTGCACAATAGTGGATCCCGGGCGTTTGTACTGCCTGAATGTGAAACAAACACTACCCGAACTGACCGCGTCTAGTGAGGACCTGCGTCAGGGAAGGTGGGGACACCGTTGTACCTCCTACCTCTCTAGCCACTCCTCAGATTGACGACTTATTGCTGTGAGATACAAGCTCCTTAATCTGTTGTTTTTACTTTAGAACAAAGGGTGTCAATTGCTGAAGACGTCGAATTGCACTGTTACCTTCTGAAGACGTACAAGACTAATTTGGTATTTGTTAAGTAAGTAGCCCTGATATGTCGATACGTATAAACAGCTATCTGGCTGCACTCGTCCTGATTACTAACTAGCTCTAGTATGTCGCAACATCAGGCCGCGGCCGCAGCTTCTCAGTAAATACGCATCGTTTTACTCAAATACATGTATATCGTATAGTTAAGACTAAAACTAGTCGGCTAGACACCGCCTAGGTAGGGGGAGGGGGGCGTGCCGGCGACGAGGCGGCGCGCGCGCACACAGCTCGCTCGCCATTGGTCCGCGCAGACTTCCTAGTTCAAAACCCTCGCGCCTGATTGGTCGCAGTAATGCTAGATGTTTCAGCATCCCGATGTATTCAATGTAAATTGCAGTGGATTAATGCAGACTCCATTGTTTGGGGTAATTAGTTTAATAAGGTAATATAAATTAGCGGATGGTTCTGATTGCGATCTGCGTTGCGACACTGATCGTTAAGATGGTAATGGCGGTTAAGTGCAGCCCCGCGATGTTTATGTATGTGTGCTCGCGACAGGCGAGGAGAGGCACTCACGCGCAGTCGCGGGATCATCCCATCGGCTGCTCAAAGCATTTCATCTCCTTACTGAGAATCGCAATAAATCGCTCTCAACTCAGTCGGAATGTCGCTCATAATTTTGAACTATCTACTGTACAGACCTCACTGAGTTGCCCACCTTACACAGTGTGCTGGGATAGCTACGTGCACCTACATGTTCATTTAATTAAAGGCTTTATCTATCTTTCAGTTTATCTTAAAAACAATTATCACCAGAAACTAACTATCAACAAACTTCAAAGAGATGTTTAACCCACTTTTGTAATCAAAAGTTTAATTTCAGCAACAAAAGCGAACTATTATGTAGCTGAAATCATCGGTAAATTATACATTACCGATGATTTCAGCTACGAACCTACACGTTACACACCACTTTTGAGTTCAGACGTGCCAATAGTCTAACTGCTGACTTGACACAGCATGTACTTGATAACACAACACAGGTTAAACAAGATGTTACAAAAGCATGGAGCATAATTCTTATTACATAATTAATACAAATTAAAAAAAAACTTATTACATAATAAAAAAATATGAAAGTAATTATAAATCAATGCCATTTTGCGTACTTTATTCGGATTTTATTTTTGCATTTTTATGTTCTAGATTCCTCATTTATTTGTAATTCATTACTTTGGTTCTTCATTGTTTTGTTCATTAAATAGATACAGATTAAAAAACAAAAAAAAATAAGGAGAATACCTAAAAATCAGAACAAAAAAGTATCAAATACGTGTATTCTAAAGTACTATTTTTCTCAAAACTGCCGAGTCAGAGTTTGATGCACCTTTACACAAGGGTGTAGTTGAGGTATCCCTACATAAGTACCATAACAGTATTGCTATTGGTTCATAGACCACTTTCGCTCAGTCACCTTTCGATGAAACTTGGCACATGGGTAGACTAAGTCTTGGAATAACACATAGGATACTTTTTGTCAAGGGAATATGTTCCCATGGGATAATTTTCTACCAAGTATTACGTGGTTGAAGCTGCTGGCAGCTAGTGTTCAATAGTTTTTAATGAAATAACAAAAACTTTAGAAATACCAGACACCACAATGGAAATGATTGAAAAGCTATAAATGTGTAAATGTTTTGTTTAATAACAAACAAAGATGCACTTTTCGCCGTCAGGCCAACACGCACCAACTCCTAATAGCAGCTGTCACATAAAGCTGGTGCCGCTCATCTGTCTCCATTGCTGGGATACTGTGGGAGATGCTGGCCATCAGCTGCGCGCTTATCTGATGCGGATGACATGGCGGCTGCGCTGCGCCCGCGCCGTGCATTGTTCCCGCTTGATTAGTAAACGATGCTCAATTGATATGTATGAGCGCGTCATGGCGTAAATACCAGTTTTGTGGAAGAGGCACCATCTCTCTCATTTAGCCTCGTAAAGTCCAATGACCTAAATTAATTACAAAAAGATTTAGATATTCCGGGACAAGATACTTGTTAAAATCATAAAATTACCAGCCTAGCGACCAACAATTATAACATGGTTTAAAAAATCTCAAACAAATATTTACCATGAATCTAATCAAAATTTTCATGTAAGCACTGAAATACACATGAAAAAAACACTGTATAGGACACGGTGCAGGAAATTCAGCTTAAAATAATTTAGCCAAAATATTACATTTGAACACTTTTTTACTACTTACACTAAAGTTGTGGGCCGCAACTATTTGCATCGGTTTTTAGTGCATTGCATTGGGTCGTAATGTTAACAAAGCTGTACTTACGTATAGTCACACACAAGTAAACATTTCAGGATAAGGTCTATTTATTATCTAAGCAACTACGACTGTTGATACTTACGAATCTAAAATTAGAACAGATTTTGTTACGAGATTATCTATATCAAATTGTAAACAATAAGATAAATAAATATTAGGAAATTCACCAACCAATTATATAACTAGATATACTCTTTATTGTACACCAAACAAAATACAGAACGAGCTGAGATAGATAATTATTAATTAAGATCAGTAAACAATAAGTCACCTAATGAGGAACCTATCTAAATAAATGACTCGGTCCACTCAAAACCGTCACCGATCATTAATCGCCGGCCGATGCTATCGCCACAATTGCCGTCACTAAATAACTAATTGAATACTAAACTGCGCATTATGCTGGTTAAGGACTTTTAACTAATTTCTCGATTCCTATCGCCCGCGCCCCCCTCGCAGCCCATTGAGCTAACTACTACCTGGTGACATCCACGCGGACGTTATGGCTTTTTAATGCCGTCAAGTGGCGACCCCTATGGGCGACTACTGTCCTGCCGGTACACAAATGTCCCTTGTTTATGTTTTCAATTAATTCATTAATGCCCCGCTGCTCGTGGAGGGTTAGATATCATCGGCTTCATCGAAATGCCGACGTTTTTTGGGCAAAGGGTGGTTCGATGTGAACGGACATTGTTCTGTCACACAAAAAATATAATTGATTGTACTGCGTGCTTGTATTGTCAGTTTAGGTGTGAAAAGTATGTGATAAAGTTAATTCTACGAAGTTTATTTCCTTATCTACCTAATATTATCATAATTAAACAAGCGAGAATGGTGAACATAGGCTTATCTACTCACTACTACTTACGGAAACGCAGTGAATCACTCAAGTGTTTTTGGAAAGTATGATGTGTTGAAATAACTCAATGGAACTGCAATTAACTTATTGATTCATTATTTTATTTATTTAATGAATGATTCAATTGTTACACAAATATAATATTGTCTTGTTGTTACAAGACTTAATTTAATCAAAAGATATTACTAATAAATACGATGCGATGTTTATCTGTTTATAGGTAATTATTTTTTTATGTTTAGTTATTATTTGTGAGAAATATACAGTAAACATGAAAAAAATATAGGATATTCAGTTAGAAACACCCGTCTGATGGTCATGGCACCACCCATTTTGAGAAATTTAAACGAAGGCCGCTGTTCATATGGAAGGCAATCCACGGCGGGAAGACTCCAGCTCGATACTAATTGATCGCCGAGCAAATTACCCGGCGCGTGAGAACGAGCCAGTCCTCAGTGAAGCTATAATATTAACATTTAAACAGCGCACTTAAGCCTCGAATTAATCAGTTTTCAGCAATCACACTTTTTACGCAATCGTTGTCGAGCCATTTGCAATGTGCGAATATTAATGAGCGCGGCCGAGCGGCCTACCTACCGCGGGGGCCGGAGCTATACCGCTGAATGGTAAATACCTGTAATTTCCTGGGATTTGCCATCAATGGATGCTGAACGCTTCTTGTCGTGCTCCAATGACGCATTGTTCAGTTTTTGCCAGCTCCTCGTTCCCGGAGTCCACGCTGCCACCCACCTCAACGCTACGGTTTGATGGGATTTCAATGAACATTAGGGAAACGCCATAGAGCTCGGGATCTACAAGTGTCCTGCAAAGCAAAAGATTAGATTGTGAATGAACGAAAAAATTCAAAATTGTAAGTAAATGGGAGCTAAAGCGAAGACGACCGGCGTCCTGCAAACCTTCCCACTTCAATCAAATTACTCGAAATGCTTCACTATACATCTCAATATCCCTCAATTGATTTAAATACAAACAATCATTTAAGTCATAACTGGCGGCTCCCCGGGCCGGCCATTATCGATCATTGATCACAGTGGGACGCGTTATTAGCTGCGTGCGCGCGGCGCGACGCGTCCCCACGCTGCGAGCGCCGCGCGCGCACCGAACTGCTCGCTATTAACTTATACTTTTATTAGCTCAAAGCGATTAACCGCCACTAGGAATGGACACAGCGCGTTATATTTATTCTTAGCCATTGTCTCAATGACGATAATTAGCTTTTTTCGGCGCAGCCATGTGTGCCAATCTACTTACTAATTGTTGGGTCGCCATCCTTGTATGGAGGCAGTTATAAGTTCATGAAATTCATAACAATATTTTGTATTGAATTCATTGAATTCATCCATTGATTAAGAGTTAATTTATGAATGCCTCATTAATTTGGCCAGCCGTACTGGCTTACTTGCGCTGGGGGCTGCGGGCGCGCGGTGCCGGGTCTGGCGGGCGCGGGTCTGCGCGGCGCATGCGCGCGGCGCCCACCCGCACGCCGCTCATCTCTGTTCCACGACCACGCTTGTAAACACTAACACAATTCCTGCAGAAAACCTTCATTCCTTTGGCGGACTAACTTTGAGTACATACAAATTCCTATTCAACTCGAAATGTTGGCTTTTTATTCCAATAACTGACACATATTCTTGAACAACTTCAATAAATGAACCTAATTACTTATCAGAACTTTAGTAACCCTTTTCTTAGCTACGCTAGCAATAATAAACTTTCACGTAAAGCTTGAGCAGGTACTCGTATTTGAATACTGAGCTCTGAGGCTCTTGAAGGACCAATTACTAATGATCCTTTTAATTAATTAATTGTACCAATAAACTAATTTGGCTGTGCTGGGCTGCGGTGGGCCGGTACCGGGAAGCGCGCCGGTCCGGCATGCCGCGCCGCGTGTCCGGGATTCTCGCCGTGTTCCCGGGCCCGGCCTTATCGCGGGACCCGCGTTTTTGCGCAGCCCTACGCTACTATTAATTGATTGGAATTACTGAAGTATGTGTATGTTTTTGTCCCGGTGCGCCATGACGCCATGACGCCATCGCGCCAGCGCGGCGGACTATTCCTGCCAGCTCAAATGAATTGCCCCTGACAGGATTAGCTTCAAACTGGTCTCTAGGATAGCTTGTCTACGCACTGTCTTGGAGATCAACCTAATTCCTCATCGTACTAACCTACCTTGCTAACGTCAACTTATCAAAACTTTTGACCATGTTAAAGTTTTAAATTAGGTGATATTTAATCCACAGAACAGTTGAAATTTAATCAAACCAGTATTAGAGAACAAAGTAATCCATTTCTAGGGTTTCGTATCACAGAAGGCAAAAACGTGCCACTCTGTTACCCGGCTATGCGTCTGTCAAGACCATTTTTCTCAGGAATGCGATTACCAAATACTCAGATATGCCAAGGAATACCTTGATACACTGAAAACACACTTTTAAGTATGCAATCTAAAGATAAGGCCTTGTGACATTCACAAGGAAATCAAAACCTTGGGTTGCCTATCCTTCCGTTCCCGTAGACCTAGAATCTTGAAGTTTGGACTGTCTTCATAGCACAAGTAAAGAAAAAAGTATGGAAATCGTTGTGTAGTTATATCACATAATAATTAGGTACTTTTTTGCGATTATAAGCTTAACTTGCACTTGGGCAGTTTTTTCTTAACCCAAAATACCAGATTTCAGATATCTAATTAAAGAATCGATGGTTGATATGGTGTGCCATGTGATGTTTAGTTATCCATATGTTAGTGGTGCAGCTAGCGCGGCTGACTCGGGCTCCATTACTCGTGGGCACTGCGGCGCAGTGGCGCGGCGGCTCCATATCCGAGGTTGCGTGCCCCGTGATTAAACAATCAAATAATCATATTAATCACAGCGCAGCCCGCCGCATGCGCACTCGCGCACACATGCGCGCACACATTGCGCGCAGCGCATCTCGTGCACAGATTACAATAATATCTGAATATTTGCAGACGCGGTGCACCACTTGTACAATCTATCTCAACAAGGGACCGATCATTATTCATAGGTTATGGCAGAAAGTTAATTTTCAAAGAATGCACTTTTTCTCTAATGAGAGATTTCTAAAACAAGTTATATAGCTTGAATAACAAATTACCCTACATACTTTATGACATCTAAATAGAAGTACTCGTACTTAAAGTACCTTTCGTTTCGTTCAGAGGGCCCGCACACACTGCATGGCAGTTCAGCCTTCATACGGTTCTTGTTTACAGAGATGACTGGAATAAATAAAAATTCACACTTAACAAAGAAATTGGTTGCTTCTTACTGCCAGCCTGTATCACCCCACAGCTGACCAAAGAAATCTCCCACATAACTACTGTCTCCAACAAACGAAAGAAGAACATTCAGGTGATGGGGAAAGCTATGAAATGATTAAATTACACTATAAAGAACCTTTTGCATTTTAACATTATGCTAATCATGAAAGTCACTAACGAATAGACTGATATTATTGAGAAGACCTGCTCGTCTCATCTGCAGACTCATCTCGAAGTAGTCCTCGCAAATGGCTGAAAGGCTTCGCTAAACAATGGCCTCTCATTACGTCATCAGAGTGAGTGCTTTGCGGCACTACCTCCGCAGACGCAGGCTAGGGCACAGAGGGACCACTTTATTACGAGACTCTAGTGTTTCTGCATTCTAATTGTTGATTCCAATTCTATTCACGTAAGACTGGGAATCGGGAATATGCTTAGGTATATCTTTAAATACTGTTGCACATAAAAAAGTTCTATAGAGAGCTTTGTATGTATAGCAGAGTGGTTTACCGTCAAAATAACATCAAAGAATATGCTAGATTACCATCTAGCATATTCTTTGATGTTATTTTCGAGGAACGGATTGAGTAGCCTCAATCCGTTCCTCATCTAAGAACAGTCACTAGGAACAGTCGTCTAGGCTGAGAATCCCGTGAAGTATGCCTTCTGATCTCCGCGCCGTATACTCCCGGGCTATTACGTCTCCTGCGCGGGCCTGTGGTTAGGAGCGCGCGCGCACCGCGTGTGCTTTATGCTTATTAAACTGAATCCAATCAGCCGACGCCTGGATCATACTAATTAGAGGCGTAGTGCATTACGTCAGCGCTTCCTGCTGCGGCGGCTGATTACCTGGCGCACGCTGAGGGACACCAGCTAATGATGAGGCATTATCTGTAGCACTTGATGCTCGCCGACACCCGAGCGGGGTAATCTTTTGGTGTTTCTGTTGAAGTAACAATGTGACTGGTAGCTGCAATAAGCTCATGTTGATTGGTTTCCTCGCTAAGTCAGAGGCAGTAAGCTTCCTAAGTATTTCTTTTTCTCATTTAAAAACTATCTCGCTGTCCGCAGTCGATGACTGGCGACACACGTGTTACCTGAAGACGCTTTTTATGTTAATCTAGAATGATCCACCGCAAGCCTTTGTAAAATTTTCCTAGACCCTTTTATTTTACACCACCTAGAAATAGTGCTTTGTCGAATATTCGCAATATTCTTGCACCTACACAAATATACTTCCTCGTAAGTCGTACATCGTCCCACTCATTGCTTAATTTCTGGCAAGCTAAGAATAGCCACAATTAGGATGGATACGATACAATTACAACGGAGACGCGACTCGATCGGAGAGCGATGCGCAAGCGCAGCTCGTTTTAACAGCGCTGTGCCATGAAACAGATAGTTACAGAATGTTTATTGTACATAAAACAGCATTCCTCCTCTTACAATTCTTCCAAACTTCCTACTTCATAATGTTCTATTTGCACTCGGCCATTGTCATTGCTTAAACTGAATGTAATATCAAGTAAAACTTCTACTGATCCACAGTCATGGTTTTAAATAATATCACTAAAACTGTTTAGTTAGTTTTGATGATACCGAGAAACAAATCAGAAAAAGCGGCTTCCTGCAATACTTGCGACTCACATATTGCTAAATTTAAAAAAATATGTTTACATAGCAATTATCGTTGTTTATTGTAAGCTTCTTTGTTTTTGTTAAGTTATTTATATGTTTTTTTTTTTTATAAATAGTACTATTACTATCGATCGATTTCTCTCCTTTAAATCCATGCAACAGTCGTCTTAAAAAAATGGGTGAGAAATCATTCAATGACTTCTCCCTTTGTCCTTCAGCGTCGTTATCCAGGGCTGAAACACGTCTGGTTCACTGCTAGACCGGCCATTTTTAAACCATGCAGCCATGAGCTTTCTGCATCGAGCAGATTCTCGCGGCTGTCCCTAGGTCACCTGTCCTAACCAGTTCCAGAGGACTTGGTAATGGTACGGTGGTCTGGTTCACTGCGTGGTTGGTTCAAACCCTCTCATACTGTGGTGATTCTGTTCTCATCTCTAGTGTGGCAGCTCTCTGCAGATTGTGTAATGACCAGTATCGTGCTTTTACATATTAACCTATTACATGTGTACAGATAATGTTACCTATTGTTTCGCTACGTAATCTAATTGGGCGCTTCCTGCGCGCGGCGAGCGCTGGGAACTGCGCTTTCATAGCTCTCGAGTGATTCGAGTTGGACACTTTCGAAGAGAACGGGACTCTTGTAATATAGAGTAAAGCCTTCACGAAAATACATAGGCCTTAAGTTACGGCCCCTACGGCCGGGCTTTTCTTTGCACACGTTTTTTTTGGATATTCTTACACTATGCAGGGTAAAGACACGGTAAGAAACATAGGTCATTCATTGTGTGTTCTTTAATGAAGTTACTACTAGTCCACCGTGCGACAGGTGACACCTGATAGTTATATACACATTAAGCCGACGTCGACACACTTGTCCGAGCGATAATGCGCTCAACAATGTTGCCTTACAACAATACTGTAATTTAGGGGACAGGGGCCCGGCCCCGGCCGCGCAGGCGCTCGGTCGTGAACGTGGCATTAAGGATCGGCTCATAATGCGCGTACGCAAATCACGGCGCTCCCGCCCCGCGCCGGCCGGACCGGACGCCGGATCAAAATAATTGCACCCGCGACCGCCGCGCCGCCATTATCTCAAACTATACACAATTACTGACCGCTGCCGCCACCACGCGCTAGCTTACGAACGCATTTTAACACTGTAGCCGCAATAAGTGCAGCATCCATCCATAGCCTTGTATGGAATCACTGAAATGTTTGCGTACTTGGCCAGCGATAGATAGCGTTGAAGTGTAGCCATCGTTTGCTGGTACTGAGGACGTTATTCGTCGTGCTCATTACAATATTAATCAATGCTTTCACATCCAGGGCTCGGGATAAATATAACCGATGCAGAATATTCTTTAATATTAGTTGCGCAATAGTAATACGCAGGTGAGCGCTACAAATGATAGGCTGTGTGCGACGCGCGGCGACGCGACGCGGCGTGCGATACGGGCGACGCAGGCGACGCGGGCGGCGGCCGACACGCACACATTTCGGGTTAGCCGCCGCAACCTATCATTAGACTGCATTACGTATGCATAATCAAACATGATTAGTTGTTTTTGTGGAATTATTTGAGAGTGGCCGAGCTAGTGGCTCGTAATAACGACCTGACATTTCCGTGTCCGCTGTGTTGTGCAAGCCACGTGATGTCATATTCACTGGCAGGCGGTGGTCAGGTCACACGCTGGCGATAGCTCCTTGCTCGGTCACTTCGTTGCTGCTCTACCTATTTGTGTTATGGATCTTTATAGTTTCCGAGTAAGATTATACGCAGTTTTTTAGTTGTAAGGCGGATTAGAATCACACTAAACATATATTCTGGATTCCTCTCCATTATACATTATGATCTATAGATCAAATGGGCTATGTTCATTTATTTAACAAGTATTAGGTATGCCAGAAGAGCTTAGTTTGTGAGGACAGGCATAGGTAACAAAGATGAGACCGGCATGAACTGGTAGCTTGCACGTAAGGTGTCTGAGAGTAAGAGTCCCCTGCTGCACGCGCCGCCTGCTCGCGTGCTCTCGCGCACATTGCTTTATCTGCAGTCGGTTCCTTGCGCGGGACACTCCCTATTCAGCGAAGTGTGTAGTAGATAATCCCCGTGTTTGCGCAGATAACCTTATTATCGCTGTTCACCGATATAATGACATACGTAGTATTTGCTTTCACAACAAGCAACTTACATTAGCCACATTAAAATTTACCAAATAATGTACGTAATGCCCTGAGATAAGTCACGATCATGCCATGTTTAACCATTTAAGTGATTTCGATTGCTATCACATGCTTAGGTATGTTTAGTAAATACATAGAGAATAGTAAGTAACTGTAACCTCGTGCCGGATGATGCAGCATAGGAACTCGAAGACTCGACTTAGCTGATGCTGCTAAATGCAATTCGCCCAGTGGGTACCATTCTACGTGTCAACTCCTGAAAGAGACCTATGTCCTATGTCTTACAGTCAAAATAATGATGACGATATTTCGTAAAGTTATAATTTGATGTCATTTTTCGGAATGTTTACAGAGCTATATAAACTTGGCCATATTATTTTTTGTGGTGGACAATCTGAACTAAATTTCGCTTAAGTATCGTCTATTATTGAAAGAACTGTAGAATTGCGTTAAATCTGTATTAACACAAAACTTCAAACATAAACCTACTGCTCGGTCATTATATTAAAGAATATTACAAACTACATAGATGGGCTTATTGTATGCGCTTAACTGTGTACTATTTACTAAGACGTCCTAATGCCCAAGCTATCCGTTATTAAATGAATGGACAACGAAAACAAAACTATAATTAATATGACACCAAAATCCAGGTAATTTATTACATAGAGAGCTAGACTCAAGTTAGATGTAGTGATGGATTCGTCGGCTGGACTGCGCGAAGATAAACACTTCACTCGGTATGTGTCCACTTGACGCATGAATATGTATTAACATTGGAATTAACGCAAGGATTACAGCCCTTCTAGCGAATTGCTAGCGATTTCACTGACTTACTACTAATAGACAGCTACCTGATGATGCTCACACTCCTTTCAGATATCTATGTATATGTAAACTCACACGTTCAGTCTTGACAAGAGTTAAGTAGCTACCTGGAACATATACCTACTTTAACTGTCATGTTGGTCCAGTAGTTAATGGCCCTGACTGCGGGTTCGATTCCCACCCAAACCAAATGTTTGTGTGATGAGCATGATCATTTTGTCTGAGTGTAATTTATCTATGAAATGTAGTATGTATTTAGACATATATAAGATGTTATGTTTAGCAGTTGTCTAGTACCTACTCATAGCACAAGCTCTGGTAAGTTTGGGACTAGATGGCTGGGTGTTAAAGTTGTAGAATACTGTTATTATTATATAGTCTATGAAGACTTGAGAGAATATATGGACATTGAAATAAACGCAGAGAGTAAACTGTGAGGTGACCGACCTGTTGGCTCGCAGGTTTGCTATGTGCTCTAAAGAGTTATAATCACTTTGTTTAGGTCCAACTTTTTATGCTATCCATCTGTGGGTTAACTTGACCCAGGGGGTTTACAATATGTTGGGTATCCAGCAGTAAAACAAAGCCTTCAGAGTACTGTGGAGACTTGCCAGGTTTAGTACTACATCTGGTATGTCTTTTCAGGCTAATGGCCCTATTTTATATACAGTAATCCGAAAGAAAGTTGTCTCAGTTGCATACAGGTTTTATCAGCACTTGACATCATGATCGTTGGTCGGGATGCTGGGCTGCCAGTCGGAGGAGCAGCTCGCTGGGCTGGCGGGCGTCGCGCGACGTGACAACAATGAGTGCCATTTTTGTCTTTATAAGTAAACATTTGTGGTAATGAAAATATTTATAGTCAAAATGTAAAAATAAATATGTGTGTATGTCTCATCTCTTTTACTGGGTGTAGATCTCATTAGTATTAATTTAGTACGTATGTAATATATTAATTGTAAAATATGGAAATAAATAATTTTATCATATTAGCTTAAAATTTTAAAATATAGACTAGGTACTCTCAAAGTGTCTGAAATAACAAAATTATTGAAATAAAATCGTATTATGCTGTTAATCAAATATGCTGTTAGCGTCGCTAGATGGCGGTAGTAGGGTTTAAGTTACATTAGATGAACATGAAAAGTCTTTTTCGAACTTTCAAGTATTTTTTAGAATCTTTGATAACATTTTGTTTGAAATTATTATTTTTGTTTACTATAAAACTACATATACCTAACGGAGACATGAATGTACTGGAAAATCTGGAACTTGGGTTGTTGATACCGTGCAGATAGTATTCCATTAATATACAATATTCCATCTGGAACCACGGACCTTCATCATCATCATCATCATCAACATCCCCGCCGAAAGAAGTCCACAGCTGGACATAGGCCTCCCGGAGCGTCGCCACAACGACTGGTCCTATGCGTCTCGCATCCATCGGATTCCCGCGATCTACATTATATCAGCAAGCCATAGCCCATAAATGAAGACAACGCCGGGTTCTCCAATATTGTTCGCGAGTAATAGTTGCAGTGACAGGCGTTAGATAACCGCGTCGTGCCAGAGCGGAGCTGAGCGAAGCTGTGCGGAGCGAAGCTGTGCGGCGCGGTAAATCCGTGGCGTGTTATGAGGCATGCGCGCGCGCATCGCGATAGCTGACCCACAGCCCGCGGCGAGGACGCGCCGATATTCATAAAACGCGCAGCTGTAGGGCTGCGCAGTCCCAGCCACATAAATCTAGGAGCTGGGGAAAAATCCGTGATAGAAATAAATATTAGCTAGTACCTACGTAAAACATCTCATAAAACTTTATAAGACTTTTAACTACAGTGCGCTGAAGATGATTTATTGGTTTAATGGGAAAACAGTTTTAGAAAAGAAGAACCAAGCTTTTCAAATTCAAAATTCTATGAGTGCAAGAGAGCCAAAACGTGTCAGTACTTCCCGGGCCTTATCATAATCACTTCGTTACATATTTTAACATATTTAGATGTGTAGTCGCCACAGATCGTATATCTCGGGATCTTGATACACATGATACACATCGCGCGATAAGTTCACTCGCGATACGGTGGCGCCGTGCTGCGCCGGGCCCGTCGCCGCGTCGCTCGGGCGCGAACTAGGACGCTATCGCGACTATCGCACGATCCCACAGATAAACAACTAATTACTTATGTTAATTTCTGTAAGTGAAATCAGCAATCAAATGCATGCTAGGTGGAATCTTCGAGCGTCATAGCTACGTTCGCTTGCGTCATGTCCTTTATAAGATTTGTGCGCTCAGCTTTATGTTTCGCAGCAGTTTCTCATGTTTTGTTGCACTTTTTGAAGTGTTGGTAATGAACGGCGTGGGGCCGCGAGGATGGCCGCGAGCCTCAATAAATAAATTTAACTAGATTATCAGCGGCCGCCCGCCTGCGCCCGCGTGCGGCCGCCTGCGTCCGCCTGCGCCTGCGCCGCACTGTAACGTACTGCCTGCTGCTCCGCCGGGCAATTAAATTAAATACAAGAGTTATTAGTTCACGTTCATGTTTACTTCTCTATTTTCTAATATAAACTACTGAAACTGCACGACTTATCATTCTACTTTAATTTTATCGTCGAGGTTTTTTTTATCGACATAGATCAGAATCGCGATTAATGTATTAATCTAATGAGATTTTATTATCTAAAATATATGTATCTACATGAATCAATTTCACAAACACAATGTGAACGTGTAGGCACTACTTACAATCCGCGGCCGCTCCACAATAGCAATATTCAAGTTCAGAGCACATGCTTTATGGTCGGAGGGACCACAGACAATTACAATACTCCGCGCCTCCGCTGCGCCCGCGCAGCGCGTGAGAAGATCCACTCCTTTACTGCGCGAGCGCATGCTCCGCCGTGCTGCGGCCGACGCGAGCTAAACCGAACCCTATGTCGTAGTGACACGATGCGTGCTGGTGCTCCTGTTAACGTGGTATGTAACAAAGCTAAATTGATCAGAGTTTACACAAATATTATTTATAAAAGCCGATTCACGATCTAGCGTTTGCTCTCGATGTGCGCCGGCGCAGTTTTCACCAGCTGACAACGGTTTGAGGCTATTAGCCATCTAGTAATAAACTTTGATCTCGGATGCAACTTCTTAGCACCCTTCAGTTTTGTCCCGTCTGCTACCCTATCTGGTTCATACACGACTGCAATCTCAAGCTGCAGTGTCGGAAGTTCTTGCTGCAACATTCAGTGAAATTCAACAGCAACGGAACTTGCAAACATTTGACTAAAAAGTGGGGCTCGTGAACAAAAAGCGAACAACGTGATATATTGTTATGAACGCCGCGACCGACGCGACATAGTTCTACGTAAAGCTTGATCAGCGCGTCACAATCGATACATATTTCTTACACGAAATACTTGCTCAGATATAATCGGTGGCACTTTATCTTCGACGAAATCTCACGTTTGAATGAATGTGAATGGTTAATTTATTCAACACAGAAACGTTTCCGACGAAGCCATTGATGTTACGGCCAGCAGCAGTGTATCACACACGACAAAAAGTCGCCGGCTTAAATCACTCGAAGGCAAATGACAAGCCGGTGATTACGGCAATTAAAACGCCGCCGATTGGACGCTCCGTGCGAGCGGGGGGAGGGGGGGGGGAAGACAAAAACTTGCGTGCGCGCTTCGAGCCCTCATGAATACGCTGGCAATTGATCTAAAATTTGCAGGTTATTGCAAAAGCGAGGGTAATGATGCATGGAGCGGGAACGTCGGGAATGTGGCGATGATACCAGCGCGGTTCTCAGGAGCAGCCGCGAGGAGGTTGTGGCGGCTTGCAGCACTTCTTACGTCTTCGGCGAACACGAAAGAAACGTAATACCACTCCGGTATGCCTGTACTGGTAATTTAAGCACGTAAGAAATGCTCAACTTGCTTCTGCAGGAATTTAATCGATTTTTAATTTTCTAAAAACTAAATATTTGTTGTAATTCCTTGCAACCTGTCCAGCCAAGACCACTCAACACAGAGTACTAGTTCGATAAGCTTACAGTACGATTCTGCTACTATCACTAGTATGTCTAGATGATTTTTTGTCAATGTAAGATTTTATTGTTTTCTTAGATAGTCCAGTAACATCCTTAGAACGGACTGCTGTTAGGATTAGGATGTTACGGAAACAGGACCTCTTTATTAACTTATTAGAGAAAGTGCATATTTGAAATATCGTTTTTTTTTCGGGAATAAGCTAAAGTTTGCCTATCGAAAAACTTTAACGTTCAAATAACGGAAACATAAAACAAGATACACTGACTTTCGAAATAAAAGTAATTCTGAAGTTGGTTATATTTTTTTTGGATTTGGTGTTTTTATGAGGAGCTCGTGGCTAGATAATAACAGCCGCACAGGTCGATCTTCAAGGTTAAGCAACGCTTGCCTAGGTTGGTCTGTGGATGGGTGACCATCTTAACATAACGAGTTTCCTCCGTGCCTCGGAAAGCACGTTAAGCCGTTGGTCCCGGTTGTCATTTGGAGAACTTTGGCAGTCGTTACGGATAGTCAGAAGCCAGTACATCTGACTCCAGTCTTGCCATGAAGTACCGTGTTACCCCAGGTAATGGGTTGTGGAGGTCTGGTGGGCAGCCGCTCCTCGTAAAATACTGGTATTCAGCTAAATCCGACTTGACTGGAAGCCGACCCCAATATAGTTGGGAAAAAGGCTAGACAGATGGTGTTTTTATATTATACATTTGAGTTGATGGGCTCAGTTAATCATACGAGTAAATAGTAAGCAAATTGTATAGTAAGATACATGAAAAGTATTACTTCGAAAACTGCTTAACGCCGGAGTATTATAACAACTCCAGTAACCGAAAACATGGCACCCTTCTTCGTCTAAGTTCCGATATCATCATTAGATCAGTTCCATGGTACCATTTCTATCAGACCTTTTTCGTCAAGTGATACTTTTTGTCCAACTTCCTAAAAAGGGGAAGTTCTCAAGTCGTTTGTGTTTTGAAACATTGGTAGGTACAGCCTCATTTTACCAATTATGTACAGATTCCATGATATTAGGGTAATAAATCTAGCATAACTTTTTTCTATTCATTTTTGTGGTCAGAAAAGTATTTCAACTAGGTTTTAAATTAGGTGAAGATCTGATGAAGAACTTCGAACATAGACTATAGAAATATAGAACCAATCAATAATAGCAAATCTTCTGAATTTGCTGCAATTGCATATTTAATTATTGTCATCACCACGTCAGTACGCTCTGTAGGAGAACTGCAGGTCAGTAAAGTTAACGATGATTCCGTTCACCAATCAAAAAAATCATATTCAAATTCCATGTCATTAGGGTTATTAATCCGCGTATAACTTTTAGGTTTATGGACCGATCTTGAGTAATCCTATCACTAAAGAAGCGTGGGTGGGTTTTTAGTCAGTTAAAGACTGCACTCTCGCTCCACCATAGAGCGAGAGAAGTCATTTAATGATTTCCCCTACATTAAAATGGTCTTATACTAAAGAACTTGCTCATTAATGCTTAGTTTTAATTCAAATCACATTATTACATTACACAATATTACACATACTTACTACATTATCTCCCTAGGGACAGAACGACTTGCTTTAAGTGATGGTTGTATGACATATAAAAGAGCATTATCGAGCAGTTTGTGTAAAAAAAGTTGAACTACTTTCCAGTCGACCTGGCTTCATGCAAAAAAAACAGGTAGACAGGAAGTGCCCTATTGGTTTTGATTTCCTAGCTAGTGACAAAATAGATGCCTAAACAGAGCATAAAGATCCTTATCTTCAGATTGCGTTGATTTAGAATTTAGACACTTTTCTGCTGGATGGGGTAGCTAACCGTATTATTAAATATTAATTTCAGCATATTAAACTGAAAAATTTCAGACTAACGGACATACGGACGGGCGGGTCAGACAGAAGGACACACGGACAAACCGTTGCCTAAGTGATGGTTCCGCTTTTGCACACTTAGGTACCTACGGAATCCTAACAAACTAAAAAATGCAAGATAACTTTAATTTCGGAAGTCGGTGTCAAAAAATGACGATACTAAACCAGCAAAACCGGCTTACGAAATAACATTTTTGCAATTCTAAGTTTTTTTTTGATGTCGGTTCTATTTTTGGCAAAAAATACAATTAACTACAACATGTTTTGTTGAGCATAAACGTAGGGATATTTATGGCGAAAACATAGTTACGCCGTAAACCTTCATAAAATTATCCAAGAATTTCAAATAACCTACCCATGTACCTATAATATGATACCTTTCCACTATTTATGTTACCTACATTATACATAAGCACTATTTTATTATTATAAGCACCAAATATATACTTTATTTTATTTTTAAGTTGTCTAGTATTTATTTATTATGCAAATGTACACGCCTACCACAATGCTGTCTTTTTGAACCCAAAGAATGAGTAGTAGAGCAAGCCTAGTCGCATTAAGTCAGCCTATGTAGGTACCACTACTGTACATGAAGTCTATACAAATAAATAAAGACTTCCAGCTCGAAGCAGACAAGAACATTCACAACAAAACATAATTTAAACTGGAGACGTTCGCAGCCGCACCTTTCCCATAGAGCAGGCCCAATTATAATAATCCGCTGGGACATAACACAGCATTGCATAAGGCCGCTTTCTCACCGGTCCGGCCACAATCAGTGCAGGCCGGCCGGCGTCCGGTTCAGGTGGCATTTCCTCGATTATCATGCGTTTAGTTTTTGCGCGCGACAATTACGTCGCATCTGTATGCACGGGCAGCCGCGCGCGCGCCCCCGCGCCCCGCGCCGCACCGCGCCGCGCCGCGACGCGACCGCTCGCCGCCTAGCGCAGCAGGACGTGCGGCCTGCGTCTTTACTAATGACACACTAATCATTTCACACCGTTTTTGTTGAGAAGGAAGATCTCGGCATCTCCTGAAATAGGGCCGAAGCTTGGCAATGCTCATAAGTATCGAAGCTTTAAAGGACATCAAAGAACGATGAGTCTTCACACCATGATCACTTGAAGTACAAAAAATATTGATCCACAGAACTCAGAATTCAAAAGTGATCATCATGAATCCTCCAATTGGTCATGAGCCATTGGATTTTAGAACAAGATCCAAAATGCTGTCAGCCTCTTCTTACAGCAATGTTATGTAATACCTAAGTCAAAAGTCTGCCTGGTCCATTGGAGCCTCGGCAGCGACAGTAGTGCGGCTGTGTGCGCTGGCGCATGTGGCGGCGACTGTTTTTGCGCATGCGCGACTTGGCCGCGGCGTGGGAGCTGCGGCCGGCGCGCGCGCACACCACGCCTCCCCCTCCCGCACCACATAGTATTAACATTTCATCGCGGACGCTCTTACGAATATGTCATGTCGAGCATTCAAATATGCTTCGTTACGACGGGACGAGGGGACGAGGGGACGAGGGACGAGGGGACACGTCCGAGTTATTATAATTGGATGCCAGTTTGCACAGACTGGCAAGCGGTGGGAGTGATTTGCAGGTGTTGCTTTAGTTTGTTTTTATGTACAGGTATTAGTCTAAGGGCCTGTTTCACAATGTCCGAGTAGGCACTACTCACTGAATAAATTCAAAAATGGAACAGAATCTGTATGAAATTATCTGCCAAGTAAGATACTCGAAACTTAATCATAGGTGGTGAAATAGGCCCTAAGTATTTTAATGAATGGTGAGGTTAGCTTAGGTTACTATCAATGAACTGAGGATCAGGTAGATGCAGGATCATCAAATGGATTTAAGCAGTATTTTGCAAAATTGTGACACTGATACCGTGGCTCTGACCACAGCGGCTAGTAGCACAACTCGAAACCTTGTTGCATAAAAAGATCTCGTTTTGATTTCTACGATTGTCAAAATAATAGAGACCCAATGATCACAATACAGCATGTTACGATTCTGGAGCACTCTGAACAAGAGTATACAAATATACAAGTAAAAGAAGAAAAAGTGTTAAAACTGAATCTGTCCTTAACTGGAGACTTTTTGCTTAATTAATTAATTCTCCTCAAGCGGGCAATGTATCATCAGATTTATCTTATGTCACACAGGCCCGACCATGAAATATAAATGAGTTACTTTATGCTAAAAACTTCATACCTTCCACATATTCATGTGAATTTATGCACTCAGATAACTTGCATACAATGAATATTTTAAGTATTCAACCTGACCAAAAACTGGCTCGAACATTCGGCTCGCATGTCGCGCTCGGCGGCAAAAAGTGGCGCAGTCAAACGATGTGCCCTTGTAGGAGCGGGTTCGAGTCCATTCAGTGCAAGCGGCCAAATGGCTTCATGCGCGCTAACGTTAGCGTCATTACAGTAGCAGTGCGCACGCGCACGCCCCGCTAAGGCGCGACCACTCGCTAGCCGCGGCCGCTTCCTTTCGCGCCAGCACTCCTTGTGCAGACGAGCTAGAGGAAGTGTCGCCTCAGCACTGCACGTGGCGGAAACGTCCAATTATGAGAGATTTCCTCGCTCTTGTTTTTGGTTCCCGAGCATTTTTTATGCATTCGGAGCTGCCGAGAATAAACTAAATGCAGCGCTTGCACATTAGCATCCACTTAGCCCCTCAATCATCTGCACTGAATCGTTTCTGCCTATAAGGTGTAATTGCTTGGCACCGCAGGAATCTACATACAATTTGTCCATAACAGTAGATAAGGATAAGCATGCGAATGTGAGCAGTTAATTGAACATCAGCATAGCGGCGGCGGCGGGACGTGGCGGCTGATGAAAGGAAACCTAGTTACGTTTTTTGAACCATTAACATAAAGCTAATAGGCTTTCATTTACTGCATAAATATGCATCTAGTACTTCACTGCAATGCGATAACTCACTAGACGCTTATAGCCGTGAGAAGACGACGGCGACGGCACTATCGTATAGTGACGTGACTGACTTCAGCTCAAAACTTTAAATCAAACTTAACACAACATTTGCAGTTAACACCAGCAAACCCACATCAGCAATTACACACTTGAATATAGGTACATTACGAGAAGCAAGAAGTCGTATACATATAACAGTTTGCCTGCAGTCCTTCCTCGCGAACAATGGACAGGCGACAAATTCAAATGAGCTGGCATTCCTGTCGTCAAAACACGAGCACATCGGCGATAGACAGGTCGGCAACGCAAAACAGCAGGTCGTTGCGGACAGCGGGCGCTGCGAGCTGCGAGCGCGGAGCGGGCGGAATGCGGCGGCCGGGCGCGCTGTGTCAAAGCGATGCGCGCCGCCGCCGCCGGTCATTTAAATATCATCGCTACTCATATTTGGGATGCCGCGCTGTCCGCTCGCCGCTCGCCGCTCGCTGCTCCAGGATTAAGCGACAAAAATTGCTCCATTTTTTGTGGGGACACATTAACTTTGACCTTGCTCCCAAAAGCTGCCACATTGTTTGTTATTGGAAACGTTTTGTTTAAAGATATTCGGCCGCAGTGGCGCGGGCCCGCTGCTCGAACGAAGCTTGTCATAGTGACATGTTTTTGGTTAAGATGATCCCTAAGTAATTGGGAAATGTCAGGTTGATATTGATAGTTTATGTAGAGGTAAATTGTAAAATTGGCCGGAGTTTGTAATTTGTGGATAGAGATTACTCCACAACGAGCTAGAAACTCAACAAGGTCTGGATTCTGGGGTTAACCCTGAGGTCGAGCGGAGTGTCGTTGATTTGCATTAGGAATTTCATACCGTAGTGCATCGTAATACGTCTGTTAGACCGTACCTACCTAATCTACTGGTGAGAGGGTACAGCATAATACATCCTATTTCGAATTATGACTTTAGCTGTTTATTTCCTGTACGTGTTCTTTAATATTATAGATAATAGGTGTTTTTCTGGCGAGCTTGCATATTAGCAGCGTGGAATGCAAATAATAAACTATACTTTGTGTTCTATATTAGGTAGTCTACAATACACATAATGTGACAACGCATCGTGTGTCTTCTATCGTACTGGTAGTCTGCACAAGTGCGAAAAATGTCGTAGAATAAGCAGTTGAGTCTTTGGTCAACTAGATCTAATCCTGCCCAATTCTACCATTAGTACTATCACAGACACATCGAAGTTTTAGGGCGATGTTCACCGACACCAAATCGACTGTTTTAAAATTAAAACGGCTGTTTTAGCAATATTTCCTGTTCCTTATCGTCGGTTATTGACGTTAATCAGATGGTTATCTTAAACTTATGTCGGTGCACATGGCCCTTAGTTACGTAATAAACCTAGCGTTTGCCAGCGGCTTTGACCGCGTGAAAGTGAGATTTTTCCACATAAACTTTAGGCCCCATTCCATCTCATTGATGGGCGAATTTGTTTTTTTTGGTGCTAAATCACGCTCTTAAACTCAATAGTTTCGGCTGTGCGTTGATATGTCAGTCAGTCAGTTTCTCCTTTTTATATTTATGTATAGATAATTACTTTCTTGCGGTAATAAACGTGTGTTTACAATCGCACATGGCACTTGGTAAAATAACCACGACCTATCTTGATGCATGGAGACAACATTTTTCCAACGGCAAAGTTAATTTTGTCCCCCTATAGGTACAATTCACATCTCCTCGTTTGAGGAATGTTCCCTTGGATTCGTGAATCGCACTTTTTACTTAGCTGTGGAACCCTCCGTACACGAGTTCAAAATGCAAGTAGCATTTAACGGGTTTTTCTGTGTTATATTGGGTTATCGTAAATTCGCCACTCTGTCGATTCGTCATACATTTGTAAACATACTTTCATTGTAAATTCGTCACAAACACAAATAAATAACTATTCATCATAGGGATGCTTAACTTTAGATACAAGTTGAGTATCCCATTTAGTTAGATAATATTTTCGTTATAAAATGTTTGTCTTGATTTTCCTTTTTTGATTGAATTGCGTTTTATTATATTTTGATTAAGCAATTTGACAGACTATGACTACGTTCACCGTTAGCTTTAAACAATAGAGAATGCTCAAAGGTAGCCCAAGTTTTATTGGTGAAAACTTTTTTATGAAAGAGCCTTTAGATAGGATAAGTGAAAAAATATAACCCTGTTATATTGATGTTTTTAATGTTTATAATTCCAAAAGTAAGGACGTTTCTATTACAGCCGCCAATCATATTTTAATCTCCATTTAACTTGACATGTAACTGCAAAATGAAAAAAAAATTCTGCTGCTCTGCTTAAGTGTCTGGCTGCTTAAGGGCCTAGTTAACCGAGAAAACACGCAAAAAAATCAAATAATGTGGTGGAGTGGACCCGTGGAGCCAGGTGATTGAAGACTCAGGTCACCTTTGCTCCGCGTAGTATTCCCCAAAAGACAACATTAAGTTGTCCCCGTAGCCTGCGTGACGGGGTGTGGGGCACATCTCCATGTTTGTGGTAACCCGAGCGCAACACTTTCGTCATCAATCATGTCGGCTGTCAGCGCGTCACCGCGTCACCGCGCCGCGCCGCGGTGTATGCTGTAGCGACGCATATGTTACGTGTCACCCCACGCGCCCCGTGCTGACTAATGTTCGGACATGGTGGACCAGTAGGAGGGAATGCACACGTTAAAGTGTTGACAACAAGAAAAAATCTTGATAGCCCAAAAGAAATCTACAAAAAATAGAAAAAAGGTACTGTTTATGAGGTGCAGGTCTCTGTTCACAATAACACTGCAGGTGGATATTGTGATGTGGTGGTAACTACTCGTATGTTAGTAAAGAGATAATAAACAAACACAAACCTCGGCAGTGCACTACAACACCACAAAAACTCCCAAATAGTAGAGCATCCATCATAATTTATACAAAACATGTATGTATAATTAAAATGGACCGTCAGCCGATAATGCTTCTAATAGTATAATTTTATACTAATAGCGGCTCGTATCCAAAGGCGCACGCACGATACGGCGCGGTGCGGCGCGGCGCGGGGCGGTCGCTCGCGGCGCCGCGCGTAATGGCGGGCCCGCAGCGGTGCGCGGCCGCGGCGGCGCGCGCGCATCGATTAAGCTTGATTTGTAACAATTATCACAGCGGTATAAACACAATAGTTAAATTCGGTAACACCTTCATTAATAGAGTAATTCTTTCGACCTCGTTCCTCTTACAAACTATTTCAAACTCTGTGCCGTGGAGCTCAGAAATGTATTTGCTTTGAGTGGACCGTCGGTCCACAGAGGTGGCGTTATTAAAAACGCATTAGGATGATTCTCAAGACTTATGCGACGCTCGAACGACACCAGACTCAAGACTGTTTACAATGTTACACAATAAATCGTAACTACTGTTATTTATTTAGCCCTTTTATGATGTCTAATGTAGGTACGTAAACGAAACTGATCCCATTTTCAGTTTCATGATAATTAAAGTAGCGTTTATGAAAATCTGTTGACATTAACTGCTCATCATAACCTTGAAATACGCCAATGAAGTAAATAATTAGGTATTGTGAATTGATCACGAACCTGTAGAAGTTTTTAATCGCAGCACAGCCTCCAGACGGCCGGGAATTAAATCAGCATGCAGTCCGACTGCGCGAGGTATGCTAATCGATGGCGGACTAGCGAACCGTTTAGACGGACTCGACCCACACCGACCCAAATTATAGTAATTTGAATACGCAGCTTGATTAATGAGAAGCTCCCCGTCCCTGCTACATCCCACGGTGACTAACAAGTCGCTCGTAATTTGGTAAATTGCTCCTAAATAACAGTTCTTCTGAATGATATAGATTATGCCGAGCATGTAATGTTTAGACAGCTTCACATGTAACATCAACACGGACCGTTATGACTGTATGTAATAAATAGTGACATTATAACGTAATAAATCGAGTAGGAAACGTTTCAATATTTTCCCAAGAGCTGCGCGTGACAAATGGTAGGTGACCGCCTCATGCATGTGCATGCGCGCAGGCGCAGGCCAGGGGAAAAACGCGGCGTCGCGCGGCGCGGGCGCGCGGCGGCGCGCGGCGGCGGCGCCCGCGCGGGTAATAGGCGCGGTTCCCAGCGCGAGTGCGCCGGAGTGCGCGGCGCCGCGCCACGTGAATGACATACTCGGGCGTCCATTCAGCGGCGCCACTCACCCGCGCGGGCGCAGACACAGGACTGTCTATGCTCTATCTGTTCCGTTCACATGAAACGTGAAACTATCGACGGCATCCATGCATCCTATATTTGTAAAACATTCAAAATCAATTTAATCCTAATCAGTTTTGTGCAGAAATATCTTCAGTGATTCCATAAGTTGGCTCTATCGGATATAATATTGAACGATATGAGAATATGGGTTTTTTACGTGAGCGTAACATCAAAGAAGAAAATCAGAGTCTGAATACAAAGCAGTAAACGCAGAGGAATGTAGATGTGCAATCTGTGGCTGCTCTCAGTCAGATGCGCTCGCAGGCACATCTCTAATGATTGGAGTGGACGCTAAGAGTGCGCCATCAATATTAATAGAGCGCTTAGATAATTACATTCGCTGTGTGTCGCGGCGCGCGCAGTTTTTGCCGCGGAACAAACGATCCCATTCCTAGTGCCGGCCTGCCCGCCTGCCTGCCGGCCTGCCCGCCTGCCAGCCTGGCTGCGGTCCACATTCTCCGTGTTGCGCACACTTGCTAATGAATTATATTTTTTCCTCGTCTGTCAATCATATCTGTTAGCGGGTACTGAGAAACGGCGGCGCCGGCGCAGGCTCGCACGCCGGCCACTGGACATTTATCTAACTACGCACACACCAACATGCGTGTGGAGCAAAGCTCCAGAAGTCTTCGAAACCGCCACCATTTTAATGATATCAAAGAAAACTTACATTACAACACATTTCCATAATCATAATCTGAAAGCTCGCCGTAGCCGCGCCTCTGTCGTAGCACTGCAGCCTGCGTGAGAGGCACGCTGGACACGGTGCAGGCGCGCCACGCCCCCGTGTGCGCGCGCGCACTGTGTGGACGACACGGCGCGACACCGTGCCGCCTGCTGGAATGCGGCCGACACTCGTCGCGAGGTTCGGAGCCTTCATAATGTAAGATTGAAACGATATTTCCCATTAGACTTTTTGCTAAGATAGTGTTATCTGCAAAAGTCAATTACGGAGTTTTTACTAAACAACTGGTCTGAGTAGAATATGTCAAGCTGTCGGGGCCCGCGGGCCGAGATCTTGTTCTGCGATCACGTGATTTATACAGAATACGTGCCTACACTCACGTTGTTGTTAAACTGCCTGTTTTTAAATGTACCATATTCATACAGTGCGTGCAAGAGGTGGATTTATATAACAATAGCGTTAACTTGAGCTATAAATTCAAAATAATATGCATTTCTTTATCTCGAGATAAAAAAGCTTCGGGATTTGCGTGCGGCGGTACGAGCTCGGCTGCTACTTATATGCAATTAATATTCCCGTGCTATGAGCTACATAAACCTCGAGTGACGGACTAATTGTTTAGTATTCTACAAGTTGCGGAGGTACACATGAGCCGCAAAAAGCGCGCGACATGTAAATGCTGGCCATTACTGCAGGCACCGCAGATGGCAGAGCGCTGAGCGCCCTGGCCGTGCACGCGGCGTGTGACTGCGAGTATCAATATTAATGCGCCACGATACGTATCACGCCAGGCGCAACGTGAATGTTAAAAATTTGCAATGACATTCTGCTAATTACCGCGCTGTAGGGACGCGACGCTCTGTCACGGCGCGACGTACATTGCATGTCAGCTATCGGCAGAGTTGTCGCAGCGCGCTGGAGCGCCGTCAGTGACGTGAGGGCTGGTGATATGACGGGCGGCGCGCTGCGGACGGCGAGCTCGAGGCGGTATGTGGCGGTACGGGCCGGCGACGGTTCCCACGGCACAGATGCCCTTACACGTCGCTGCGCCCGCGCATGCCGCCCGCGCCGCCGCCCGCCGCCGCCTGCGCTGTGCGTACAGATCACACCAAATATTGACTGATGCACAAACGCATCGGTAGTACAGGAACCAACAGGAAGACTTTAGACCTTAGTTTTCATTAGAGTACCTATTGAACCGTAGTGAGGCTGAAAGCAATCGCCCGCCAACCTCGCAGCGAGTAGCTACGTTCATTTTTACGACGGAAAGGGTTTTTGCTATGGATATCTTGGTGTACGATCGACGAGAACTTGAAATGGAGTCAACATAATCTCAAGCACACCAAAAATATACGCAAAGTAGTCTTCATACTCAAAACCCTGGGACATGTCACCGAGCAGAAACTCTACTACTACTAGAGGTACTTATCTTGGGCTATGGTATCTGCGTATGAGGTGGCTCCTGGAAATCCTATATGATAGAAATACAGAGTCCCAACGTGAGTTCTGAAGGTCCTACTGTCTTTTGAGTTCAGAACCCTTACCAGGTTGGTGTATGACCAAGCACTGGTGCGGAGACAATCACTCACTGAATTACAGATATCCAGTTCAACGCACAAGGAGCAAGTTTACCCGAAAGCATTGTGACAGCTGAGCACTGTCATTAACCAGTACAAAATGGTTAAAACATGAGATTTTTTCAAGATTAAACAGGAAATATTACTTTGGCTGGAGAACTATAGCTACGATGACACTTAGACCTGTATCAGTGTTTGGCACACATCGTGACTAATACACATAAGTATACAGGAAGCAAAGTATTGTATAAAGTAAGTTCTGGAGCTTTTTTTTGAGTGACTTGATATATTTTGGGTTAACACCTAAATAAGACACGTGATTTCAGTAATAAGTCACAAGCTTTCTGTTGAAATTCTGGGGAAACACATGTTAAACGTTTGCTCCGTAATTATAAAAAAAAAACTGATTCTAACTTTGTTTCAAGTTAGAATTAGTTTTCTATAGAGGACATATTTTCCAAATAAATCAATGTCATAAAAATTATATTCGTTATATTCACTCGTATGTACGATCACAAGTTAGCAGTCATTTCCATACGGGTGAGTTTTTCTTAGTGTGACGTCACCTCGGCCATTACTTGCCATTCAAACGCAATACTTATGCAAAGCCGCGCCGCGTCCGCGCCGTACCGCGCGCTGCCGAGCGCTGCCGAGCGCTGCCGAGCCGTGCCGAGCATAGCCGAGCGCATGCCAGTGCGTCTCCTCTCGGCGCCCGCATCGCAATTAGCTAATGTAATCGCTCGGCATTATGTATGTATGCATTGTTTGTATTTAAACGCCAAGCAGACGCAAAAGGACAGACATGCAGATGAATTAAATAACTTACGGCTCCTAAGAAAAATAATAACGTTGACATCATTAAATTGAAATGGTTTTTCTTGCTTATTCATTACAATATACTTAGGTACCTACTAGTATGTACAGTTCTGAGAAATTTCCCAACATAAAAATAGCTGTTTATCACACAAAAAGATGTTAAAATGTGAGCCAAATGTAAAAAAATCAATGTCAGTGAATATAATCAGTAGGTAAGTAAAAGTGGATACAATTTCGAACGGCCGTAATGAATGTGGGAAATGTTTGGCATTCACAGTGAGAATACGTTGCATACGGCGCGCACTGCGCCGGCGCACAGAGCGCTCCACGAAACTCGTTCGACGCCGATTTTACTTATTTACTTAGTTGATTCTTAGAAGTTGCGTGATTTTATATGCAGATGCGAAAATACTTGTTTTTGTGTCTGTGCTGATGCCACATTCAGTGCTGTGACACGTAGACCGCTCGCTGACGGACTGCGGGAATGTCGCCGTAATGACCGAATAAGAGACAGTCTTCATGGCAACAAGGCTCGTAAGGGGGCCGCGGTACCTTAGGGCAATATTTTGAGCTAAGAACGCGTCAAACACAACTTTAATAAGTTGCAAATTTTCATCCTAAAAGACTGAAGGAATCCTCAACTTCAAATACTTAATTCATAAATCAGGACTTGATCATACTATTTTTACATACTTCTCAAAATGTTCTAATTTTATAATGATTAGATAATGACTTCAGTGATGTCATTGAATAATAGCTTCTGACAACGCTACCACACTATGAAATATTAGTTTACCTATATACGAGTAGATATGAAAGGGAACAACACTCGGCTGCACAAACTAAGTAGGTAAGTATTGTTATACTTACCTACTTAGTGTAAAACAAATCGTAGGTACTTACGTGTTGCAGCCATTATAATTTACAATGAGTATGTAGTTATTGGATAAAGTCATCACAGTCGTGACTAAACACCTCGGCTATGTACCTACTCGTACTAACGTTTCATTCAACTCCAATGAAAAACTCAACACTGTTGTGTAAGCTAATGAAATACGAGCGCACCGAGACATTGTTCAGCAATTCAATATTAAATTACAAGTATTCGCATTAAAAGCTGTAATATAATGTGTTGAGCAGTACGTCAGTGCAGGGCGGGCGGCCTGGGCGGGGGCCCCGGGGCGGGGGCCCGCGCGGGGCCGCTGCAGCGCCACCTGCCGTAATATCCTATTTATGAATAATGTTTTATTCTAAGAGCGTGCGACCCCACACCCCCGGCGGAGCTTCAGGGCTGTGCGCGCTGTCGCGTATTTACATGACAAGCTAATTTGTATTTAAATAACAGAACAATTAGAACATTTAGTGCTGAGGAGACGTGACATTATTTCCTGTTGTTTCTGCGAGTTGGTTTCCAAAGGTTATGGGATACGATGTTCTTTTGTTTTTATTTTCAGTATTGAAAATTATAAACACAACTCAGTATGGTTGCTAATTTATTGTTGTAAATTCGTTTGAATTTGTAAACCTATAAATATTGTTAGATACTGGGCACACATAAAACTGTCGCATTTTTTTATTTCGATATTATCTTGACATCTAGTTTCCGCTTAATAGGGGCATCTATCAGCTGTATATGTATGAACTTCCAGCAGTAACATTGTAAGATTGGTTATACAAGTGAAAACTCATTGAATAAGTTCAATTAGGTACCCAAGTCAAAGGGGATCAAATAAATATTTTCTTTAAATGTAGACATTATCATTATCTCGCATCGCAAAAGATATCAAAATTCTTGACCCGATAACTTCAGGCATTACTGAATAGTTGTGAACTTAAAGAATAACCAATAATAACTAATTGTTCAGAAAGAATGTTCTTACTTTTAAACAGTTATCGTAAATCGACATTGTTGTGAAGAAGTGTGCGGTAGCCCTGCGCTCGTTATTGCTTGCTTTGTTTTTGCGCGGCGGGCGGGGGCCCGGGCGGCGGGGCCCGCGGCCCACCGGGCCCCGCCGGGTTTAATTAATGGAATAACTCCAGCGAGTTCGGCCGCGACCTCCCCCCCCCCGCTCCTCCCCCCCGGCTGGCCCTCCCGCTGCACACCGACGGCAAATCTTTAAAGTATCGCCTCAACTAATGTGTTTGTTCGATTTATGTGCGAAGTGCAGCGTGACGCCATCGCCAGCGGCCAGCGGCCACCGGTGACCGCCGCCGACCTGCTGCCGACTGCTGGGACTTGCAGCAGCTGCAATGATCTGTTCTAGTTTAATATGTAAACTGTAAATGTAATCCACCAGAGAAGCCTAGCGCAGCTACCTTTTTGGTGTATAAAGAGTAGCGCTCAATATTCCACCACATACTTATACATACAATACTCGTACAATACAATATTAGCATTAACGGCCTTATAATGTTCCCACTGCTGGGACTCAGGCCTCCTCTCTAGGAGAGGAATGGGCTGTAATCCACCACGCGGGCCCAATGCGGATTGGTGGATGTCACATGTCTTCGTATTTTTGGTTCATGCCGGTTTCCTCACGATGTTTTCCTTCACCGTTTTGAGAGCAGTGGTGATGAAATATACTGACATGACATACAATATACAACATGAAATTCAGTATGCTTTAAATTATGATATGTGATTTTTCTTTGTATAATAATTTATGCGGGTGTGTTGTTGAGGTAGCTTATAAATAAATTCAATGAAAAGCTCGTCAGCCGTAGCTTCACAACTCGCAGTCGTCGTACATCAACACGGCGGCACATCGCGCGCTAACAGCCTCGTCTCCGAGCCCGGCTGCGACTCCTGGCCGGCGGGAGGCGCCTCCTCCTTCCTATATATCACGTAAAAATAGTCGCAACTCCTTTCATGACCCGTATTCGCTCCGCACCTTACATTATTATGATTTAGTGGAGCACAGTTGCAGTGCTGCAGACGCCCCCCGCGGGGCCCGGGCCGCCACCCCTGGGGGGGCAAGAAGTCAGCGATGCTAGTAATAAAGCCGGCCATATTTCACACTTAGCGCGTAATGAGCGCGCGCCCAAATAATTGGATCACGTACATAACTCATTATTACCTCGCGCCTCACTTCGGCGTGCGAATGTATCATTACTGGACCCCCTCCCTCCCCCCCCCCGGCATGCCGTGTCCCCCCCCCCCCCGGCGCACGGGGCAGGCCACCCCCGACCTGGCGACTTCGGAACGCGCAAACACAATAGAAGTTTGTTAAAGGTGCAATACGTAGCCCCTCGGCGTCGGCGGCGCAGCACCAGCGCGCGGCGCAGACAGCGGACGAGCTTATTTGCTTGCCCTTGTTTGTGAACTGCTATGACAATAGTTATAAAATTTTATTTCAAAATTTAACGTTCACATAGAACATTCAAAGATTCCCTCAATCGCTACTGCTACACCGGCTCCGAAGTTTTTATGAGCACATAAATAGTTGAGCAGTTCCCAAAGAGCAGCAGTGTGTGCGACCGCCGCTCCACATGAAATGTAACGATTATTCAAACACGCAGAACTCGCTTAATTGTAGTTTTTCACGATGGTTGCTGGAGCAGGCGGTATAATTAATATGTAGATTACTTTCTATAAGTAGTGGCGAATGTTTAATCCCGTCAGAGCGCACGATAGCGCGTCCGTCAGCGGCGCGCCCGCACGACGCGCGCGCACCGGCCGCGCCGCCGCGCTGCGCCGACGCAGTGTTATTCAACTTTAACATTTAGCACGCGGCGCAGCCGTTAGCATATTCATGGCGAGCGAGTATAATTTCACCCTTTCTTTGTAATGAATATGGAAATGGAAGAAAGTTCTCGCGACTTAAAAACTAGTTGCTACTGTAATTGGCGCTAGTATGGTTTTTGTGCGGCAGCCCCGCGCCCGCGCACGCCGCGCGCGTCTAGCGCAGCCCGGCTAGGGATGTGCCGCGGCTCTGTCGATGCCGCCTCGCCGACCTCGGCACTGAGCCACTATCATATTTACACCTTATTGCTGTTAGGACAACTAATATTCATAAAGAAGGACATAAGTAAAGCTGAAGGTCGCGTCGATAAAATCACAGATATTGATATGAGATTAGTTTTCTATTAGTGAAACACACGTCGATGATCGCAGATAACTTTAAACACGGATCGTAAAGAACTAACTGTGGTTATCGTCGTTAGAATCAGCAATTACTAGAGCGATAGAAATTGTTTAATGTAAAATTGAAAGAACACTACATCGTGTGTTATCGACGGTGTTTATCGTGAAATGGCGCATATTTATCGATAGGCGCGCGGCGGCGTGTCGCAGCGCGCGGGGTCGCGGCCGGCTGCCCGCACGCACGCTGCTAGCGTTTTTCTGGACCGCTATATTTGTTTGCGATATTAAATGCGCTTTGTCCCGGCCAGGCCGGTGGCTCTCTATGGCTCGGCGTGGCCCAGCGTGGCTGCCCAGCAGTGCCCAGCCCGCGACAGCGCGGCGGGACACCATTTACCTCATACTGGCGACCATTATCTAATTAAGTGTCGATCCGACGCATAATTGAGGGTGACCGCTCTCAATTAATATCAATGTTTTAATTTGTTTATTTATTGGCTCAATTTGTGTCGCCTGTGAAATATCGCAGCTTTCTGACTGACCTGATCTGTGTCGCTCAATCGAAATGTATCGTTGAATTGGACTCGCATGACTGACTCGTGTGTCTAGATATTGACGAGACGTACGTACCTCATGTGCCTGTGTTTGTACACTGTTCCATCACGTTAGTTGCGATAGCTATTCTTAGTTTTGTTTAGAATTAGTTTATCTAATTGTCTACAAGTAGTCTAACAGCAGAGGTAGATCCAGCTGGATAGTGTTTAACCATAGTCCAATAAAGAATTATCATAATTTTTCTCATCGTTGTCCTCTTGCCCGTACCTACAAAAAATCATTGGATTAATATAGCATACTCGTACTTGTAAATATTTCTTCAATCGTCTTTGAGCTTTTTCCTCTTGCTACCATTCGCAGATATCCTCTACAACCTGCCAACAACAGTTCTCTTCTGTTTGTCTGTCTGTCTGTTTTCTTTTCGAACATGTCCATCTGTCATAAGAATGATTAGTTCAATACTCGAATTAGGAAGTGAGTGGAAATACTTAACTGTGTAGTTTGAACCTACGGGGAAACTCGCAGTATTGTAAGATAAGCGCTTTATACCGCTTGAGTGACGATAACACTGGGCACATTATCTTTAGTTCGCTGGAGTGATAATGTGACGGCGCGCACGCAGCTCCGCGCGACCACTCAGTCGTGGTGAAAGCGCACTGTGCGTCCGTGCGTCCCATCCTAGCGCACTGTGCGTTAATGCGTCCTATCCTAGCGCACCGTGCGTCTCTGGACCGCGCGTCAGTGCGTCTGAGCGTCCTTAGCGCTCGCGGTTACATCAACACAGACACATAAACACCGTGTAAACAAATCACTGGAGATAGTTACAGATTGCATTAAGATTGTTAGAGCGTAGTTGTTTCTTGATAGTTTTATCAATATTACCGGGGACTTTGATAAGTTTAACATAACAATCGCTCCACAAATCGGAAGTACAAGTGTAAACTTGTGTTGTCGCATTAGGCTTGCTGTAAACAGAGAACAAGTGGGTGAATGGCGTCGCACGCGGGCTGGCGCTGGCCGGACGGCGCGTGGAGCCCGCGCGCGCGCGCTCGCCAGTACTGGGTGAGTTACAACACTTACAGCGTTCATTAGTCAAATGACGATAGGATTGGATGTATCATCTACTTCTCAGTTACATGGCGATAAGATTTGAAGAAATTTACAGTTCAGTAAGAGTATATAAACGTGCTAATCGCAAGTATGTATCGCTCAACAAATACATAGTTTGTTTATAACTAGTAGCTACTATTTTAAGTTTTCTTCTACACAACAGCAGAGCTCCATAGAAAGGCTCTTCCGCAAAACGATCATAGGTGTGCTTCAGCAAACCTGCTCAATAGTTAAGCCTAAACAAATCAGTGGTTCTCTACATTATGGCGAGCAAACATTTACTAGCCGTTTTCCTTTCTACACGACTGTTCAACGCCAAGGAGGGCAATGTTTCCATAACCCTATATTTGTAAATCAAAAAGTTTTTGTCATAAAAGCCACAGTAATCCAAAATTAATAGGTAGGTATGGCAAAACCTGATTAGTTTTTCGATTGTGATACGATATACAGTCACTTTTTTTCTATTACAATGTTGATTTAACGAATTCTACCTAATATTTTTGCAGTATCTGGCAGCAAATGTATCAAGTCAGTCTTGTCAGCAAGTTTTGCTGAGGTAGTCGATACCAACCACAGTAACATAACATACTCAGCTCCATTTAATTTTTTTTATCGATATAATATAATATTATTATCCAGTTGTGTATAAAATAAACCATAAAACAACACCAATTTAGGAATCAGTTTAGGTATGAATCATTAATGCCCGTTTTCACCAACAGCCCCTAAAATTGAAGTGTCTCTTACGCCAATATAATCACGGTTTTTGCATATTATAAAGTTATTATTCTGAATCAAAGTATGAAATCGAACACTTTTAAAGATGTCATACTTTAATTCAGAATAATAACTTATTAATAACTTGCAAAAACCGTGATTATATTGGCTTAAGAGACACTTAAATTTTAGGGGCTGTTGGTGAAAACGGGCATAAGTCCTGCAAACTTCTGTTGAAAAGGGAGGATCTTCCAACCGGGTGTGTAACGATTGACATAATAACAAAATATCTAACGTTCACTTGACATAATTTCAGTTAACATAATTTTGCTTAACATAATGATCAGTTGGCATAATGAATTGCTGATATAATTTCATTTTACCTAATTTCATATGACATAATGAACATTTCCTATAATGTACATTTCACATAATATTCATTTAGCATATTATTCATTTACTATAATATTCATAATCTCTAAGTAACTTTTAATATAATTTAGAAAATCACACCTGCTACCCTCAACTATTGTTACCAGGAGAAACTGGATGCAATCTGGACTTTAGGGCACCCCGACTCGGATAGGTTAGGTTAGAAGGGGATGGCGGGGTCGTGTGAGCGAGCGTAGCGAGCGAATAGACCCCGCCATCCCCTTCGTGGTTATTTTTTTAAAAACCACCCAGAAGTAGGAGCCCCGCGAAGCGGGGCTCCGTCGACCAAGCCCACCCTCGACCATGCATAGAATATTTTAAGGTTTGGTTAAATACCATTTGAGTTAGGTTAGAACTGTGCCCATTAAACATTTTAGGTCAAAAGAATATTAGGTCAAATGAACGTTATATTAAAAGAATATTATACATATTGAAAATTATATAAAATGAATGTTATACTAAATGTTATTATGTTAAATGAATATTATATGATATGAAACATTAGGTCATATGAATTTATGTCATTTGATATTATGTCATATGAAAATTATGTCATATGAACGTTAGTTCAAGTGAAATTAGAGCATTTGTTATTATGCCATACATTACACACCCCTTCCAACCAGACGGGTGTTATATTTGATCTAGGCAACTGTCCGATACTTAATTTTGTAAATTGTTGTATTTATGTTCTAAGGGTGTTATAGAGCAGACGTATCCGAAAATATCGGATATCCGAAATAATTCAAAATCCGTAAGCGTATCCGAAAAACGTATAATATTGTTCTTCTATACGGATAGATATCGAAATCCAAAAAAAAATCATATATCACAAAAATCACATATCTTGATAATAGCGCCCTGCACACGTACAGTTCGGACTGCGGGAAACAGCACGCGCCGTGCCATCCCTCGCTCCGAACTGTACGTGTAGATGTGCAGGTCTAACAGTCCGATCTGGCGCATCGACGCGAGCTCCTGTCTCACAGTTTTATGCGCGCATCACGTGTAAATGTAAATTACAAGAATGGCGGTTTGGAGCGTCGAAGTTATCACAGAGTTAATTTGTTTGTTCCGTGAATATCCGTATTAAAATCATCACTATCCATTCTTAGGTAATTTTTAAAATCTTCCGGATGACACTGTCGTAATTCCATTAACATCGGTAAATGTCCATATCTTTTTCTGTGATCCTTTACCCACACTCATCGTTTTTTTCGGCTATTTAAGCTAACTACAAATCCAGCTAACGCTATGACCAAACGATCGTCCATTTTTCTCACTACTGTGTAAAAAACTTTTAAAAGTTATAACGTTCCACGCGCCAGTCCAAACTGTAGTCCAAACTCTTGAAAATCAATTTACACGCACAGTTCGGAACGCTTGTCTAGATTATGTCAGTTTCGTCCGCATTCCAAACCGTGAATGCAGTTTCAATCGTAATGAGCAAAACAGTTTGATCCGCGGTCCAAACCGTACAGATCTAACTGCGGTTTGGAACGCAGTCCAAGATGCGCGGTCCGAACTGTACGTGTGCAGGGCGCTAATGTTCTAATTGTACGGAGAACTGTGACAGCGCGGTTCGGAATAGTTCCCATGTGGCGACGTAGTTGTCTGTTCAGAAATTAGCCTCAAACAAATTTTAATTTGTTAAAAAAATATACAACGTGTAACTTTAAATGCGCAAAACCTCAGACACCCCAAACGATTTTTAATCCAATTGACCTAATTCTGAGAGAAAAAAAAAATTTAAAAAAAATTGAAGGTTTTATGTGCTGTTTTAGTTTGTTTAAGATTCGTATTTACATCGAAATGAGTATGATTATTATCCCGTTTATGAGTAAATCTAAATTGGACGACAACCATTTGTGTTTGTTTACCTATTTACGCAGGTTTATGCACGTGATGACTTGACTTGTTAATAAATAGACAAAGCAAAATTTTTAAAGATTTTTTTTTTTAAATGTGACCTATATTAAAAAGTGGTTTTATTGCTTCTGCTCGTTATTCTGATCAAACTAATTTCAGGTTTTGCGCATTTAACGTTACACTTTGTATACAGGAAAAGTTTTTAACCACTGCGTAATTTTTTTTTGGTGGCTCAGTGTAAGTAATAGAACACACATCGATTTTCAAAGTTAAGCAACGCTTGCCAAGGTTGGACTGTGGATGGGTGACCATCTTAACATAACGAGTTTCCTCCGTGCCTCGGAAAGCATAGGCTGCCTACCAGACTTCCACAACCCAATAACTGGGGTAACAGGGTACTTCATGGCAAGACTGGAGTCAGATTTACTGGCTTCTGACTATCCGTAACGACTGAAAATGACAGCCGGGACCTACGACTTAGCGTGCTTTCCGAGGCATGGAGGAAACTCGTTATGTTAAGATGGTCACCCATCCACAGACCAACCTTGGCAAGCGTTGCTTAACCTTGAAGTCGACTTGTGTTCTATTACTTACACTGAGCCACCTAAAAAAAAATTACGCAGTGGTTAAAAACTTTTTGTATATATATTTTAAGTGTTACAAAATGTTGCAGACTGATTTGGCAAATCAGTCTGCTGGTGGTCCCAATTTAATTTGTTGAAGATCTGATGAAGAACTTCAGAGATAGACTATGCAACACTTCAAAATATAATGAGAAATCTTCTGAGATGGCTCCAGTCGCTTGTCTGTTTATTGTTATCACCATTTCATAACATAACAGGACATCAGGGGCTATAGGGGTGAGTTCACACTGGTAAACTTATTACTGGTTATTTATTCGCGTCTAATTTTTTGGTTTACGGACCGGGTCCGGGCCTGATGATTCTTATTGTGCTGGGTTATGACTCTGTTATCCCATTTATTACTAAAGAAAATTCGGTGGGTAGTCAGTAAAATTTTGACATGCTTTCTCGTTCCACCATAGAGCGGGGCAAGTCATTTTAATGATTTCCTATCATAAAAAGGTGCACAAGAGAACTTGCTCATTGTTTGTATAGATATAGCTGAGAGATATCTACCAAAACTAATAAATAAAAAATAAACTTAGTCAAACTCTTCCTCTTTAAAAAACAAAGTTTACTAAGACAAAATTTAGGAAAGAGTTCTTTCATAAAGTTTTAGTAAACTATGTTTTTACACTTTTTACTTAATTAAAGTTATTTAACATTTTTTAGTTTGATTGAAGTCAGCATTTGTTTTATAAATAGTTTAATCGTTTTTCTATTTCGGAAGTGTAATTTTATGTATCGTTAGCGTTATCTTTGATTTCATCTAAGACCTACGACTGCTCATTGAACGAAGGTAGAGTCGAAACGTTGACACTACCTGCGCCTGTGTTGTAAAAGCTACTTTTGTTTAGATTCTGTAACAAATTGCACTTATAATAACTGACTGGTAGTTTATTAATGTCTCGCAGAATGTCACATTATCGAAGACTGTTACATTTTCAAAAATTCGTTTAAACACATTTTTTAAACCGTGGTAGGTAAGTGGCTCCTGCTATCAAGGTGCAAAATTACATAAAGAAAGTTGCTTCAAATTGGCTTGATATTTGTTATAATAGTAATTGCACTACTTTCTTCCAATTGTACTAAAAGTCCACGTTCAAGGAGAAATTGGAAAAAATGCGCAGGAGCACCGTTAGCGCCGAGCGGCGCACGCGCAGGCAGGACAGAAGGAGCACTGCCTACACACAGTCTCCTGTGTGTAGGACTGCGGGTGCTTACTACTAGCTCATGGAGGTCCCCAGCTCATACGGAATATTAAACACGCCTTGTAGTGCTTGTTATGATTGTGTTTGAAAGCCGTAATCTGTTCATTTCTCTTCTAGGATTTTTCTCATCCAATTTTCAAATGATGAGACTGGTTTTTCGTAGATGCACGAAAAACTAGTCTCCAGAATTGAAAACCAGCATTGGGTCAGGTCAAAATAAACTTTGAATATATTATGCTATGCTGGTTCTTAGCCTGTTTGGAGTGGTCCTTCGGCACAGTACATTGTAGTGTGTCACGCGTGTCCCGCGCGTCTTCCTCGCGCTGACATTTAGCGCGCACCTGCACCTGCCCCGAGTCGCCGCCGCCACGCTCCCGCGCCGCGCACGCACGCAACGCACGCACGCCACGCACGCCGCACGCACCCAGCACGCACGCCGAACGCAGCACATTCGGCACATCGCGATAACTTTATTAATGAACGATTAGCCGCGCACAGCTGAATACTGTGCTCTTTATAAACAAGCTCACATTTGCGGCGCCTCGCCGGTGACACTGCGCCTCGCTCACTCGCACACGATACGATCGCCTCGGCTTGACTTATAGTTTGATATTATGTAAAATATCTCCGCGCTTATCTACATTCTTTTAAATGTTACGCCGTCCTTTGTTCACATTCAGATCCACGGCCAGGGAGCGAGCCAACACATTGAGTACACGAAACGAATAAACTAGTATTCAGTTAGCGTTTGTATTGATCAGTGCGGCGGTGAAACTTGTTTTATAAGAATCTTATCGCAGGCAGTGCGCCGGCGATGCTTACACACTTATAGTTTTTAATAAACTGTTAATTTTCTTTATTGCAATTTATTAGGGAGCTCCGCGATAGATAGGGGCCTCCCGCGCACCGGGGCTCTAATTGAAGGTGGAATCAATAAGTCAGTGTGGTTGTATCGCGGCGCAGATCGCGAGCTATGCGCGCCGCGCGGCCGCGCCCGCCCGCCGGACCGATCGCGATACGGGCCGGTCACGAGCCCACAACTACCGCCACGTGAAAATTATGAAAATGTACACATATTTATCAGATAACTTAAACTGTTTCTCCTCTGAAATACATCGAGCTCAGCAGGAACAGGTCTCGAGCTGCCACTTCCAGTGGGGCTCAGTGGGTTGCTCCTCGACAAGCGAGAATCTATCAAGTAATGTAAATCCGCATTGCTACTCAACGTGGTGCACAATGCTGCCACCATTCTGCACACTTCCCATTGGCAATGCTGTGGATGGATTTTGTGATGCCTAATAGTTAACATAGTACAGCAAGAAGTATCAAGAAAGACTAGCAAAACATATAGATGAAGGTTTAGGACACAGCAGGAGACTTAAAAACTAAAAATGTCCTAGTGCCATGTCACAGAACTTATATTAAAGACTTACGAATTTTTTTTGCTAGTCTATTCTGTCCCACTCCTGGGCAAAGGCCTCCCTCCACTCTTTCCATCTTCTGAGCGCCCTCGCTTCCTCTTGCCAGTTCTGGTGGAATCTATCTCATTCGTCGCGCCACCTCCTTCGTGGTCTTCCACGACCCCGTCGCGTCGCGTGTCACACTGTTTCAGGGTACCAACTTTGTGTTACTTTGGCCCACAGTATGTTTGTTAAGAATAGTTATTTTAAATTTGCTTAATAGAAGAAATAAAAAAAGAAAATTTGATTATCCCTACAAGTATTTATTTATGTTTATGAAATAATTTTATGCACATAAAAGTACAGAGGGTTAAATTACCTTAGGCAATTAATTACCAGTCATCCTTTGAGTGATACTGAGGGAATAGTTGCAGGTGCTATAAAAGTGAAAAATATGAAGAAAAGATACCTATATTAAACCACACATACAATACAATGTTATATTATTCAAATGGTTAAAGTTATTAAAGTTAATGCACGAATATACTCACACAATTGGTATAGGTCTACATTTAAATAAGTTATACCTGTAACTTTTCTAATCAAGAACACTACCATTGGACGAGTTACCTGCCACCTGCAAGCAACAAAGAACTATTCGGTGATCGATAAGTATTCGTATTTAGATCTTTCTAATTTTGAACCGAACTCGAAAAGAAGGGGTTCTCTATGCGGTTTCTATTTTTTTTTGTTTGTCACCTCAGAAACGGTAATTTATGTACCGATTTAGAAAATCTTTATTTGATAAATGGTTTTAAGAAAACACACGATGAGGCCGGTGTTTCCTATCTGAGCACCTTGAGAAGAAACACCGAAACAAACTCAGGGGTCACAATCTCTTTTGAAGTCCATACAAAATGTAATGGTCAAGTCACATGAGAACCATGCAGATTAGTGTTTGAGTTGGCCTTTTGAGGAAAGAACCATCCAGATTTGAGTGAACCTGTCCAAGTGCAAGAAATTGTCAGTATTCGGAGCATCTGCTTAACTACTTTTCGATTGTGTATACTCAAGTAAATACCGATTTCATCTTTGGGATGGATCTGCCAAAAAGCAGCTTGTTGCACTAGAGTTGATTGAGAAGTGAGCCAAGAAAATCATCATCAATATTGCACTGGTCGAGTCAAAACTTCAAAATCTTAGTATCGACGTAGAGTCGCTAGCCTGTCGGTATTATATCGTTTACATTTCGAGGAGTGTGCACTGGAATTGCACAATCTAATTTCGCAAAGTCTGTTCCATCACCGGACCACTAGACGCACTACACCGGTACATGGTAGTCATCGCAGCCATACGCTTAGAGATTATGTGTACCAGGTAGAGTCACCACATCATCGTTTACCATCAGATGAGATAGTGGTTGAACGCGAACCTATCAATAATAGTTTAATAAATAATTTAATATAAGAAATGTCATGAGATGCACTGCGGCTATAAGCTTTCATGAAGCTGATCATGAAGCCGGAAGGTAGGCACAGGAACTCATCTATCTCAACCTATATGTGGTTGATATATTTTGGCTTATTGGAATTGTTATGAGATGTAGGTATGTATTCTGGCCAATTCTGGCTATAAGAAGTTTGAATTGATATATTCTATAGGAACTTTAGATCCTATCGAACCTAGGTTTAGCTGAAGGGTACCAAAACTAAATAGAGCAAAATAATTTCAATCGGAAATTGGAACAAAACCAGAAATACGTACATTCGAAATTAAAGTGATTTTGAACTTTTTAGTCCAAAGTCTGTTGTAGGTATTTTTGTGACTTTAAAACAAATTCAAAACTTGCTACAGCAATAAATTTGCTTTATGATAAATCATGAGTTTGCTAATTACAATACAGTTTATTATATTCCTATATTAGCTAATTAATATGCTACTTCCCATATGAAACATCGCAAACACGACAGTTTGATAGAAGCCAGCCACTCGGAAAGTAAGGAATGCTCAGTGGCACCGCGTAGCGCGGACAGAAACGCCTGAGAACTGCTCATTAGCATGTGGAACGTCCACACGTACTCGAGCACACGACACGTACACTCAACTGCAAAACACTACCACCAAAACAGCCCTTATTGTACAGAATAAAGCCCCTGTTGCAGTAAACTGCAAGTACGGGCGAGCAGTCGACTGTACAGTCACGTCGTCGAAACGGAAACCTTCATTATAAGGAAATACTTGAAGTAAACGTGTGCGAATAAAACTAGCAATAAATTGTAATAAGCTGCGCGCCGCTCAATAATTAATGTATTTCCATATCAAATAACTTTAGAGTTAACGTGCCACTCGTTCATTTCAATTACTCTATTTATGGACATTCTGGAAATGTAGATCTTAAAATGTCGATTGCTAGAAATATCTTCTTGACATTTGCTGTGTTGCCTCCTTTAAGTACGAGGTGAAGAAGAGTTATTCGAAGCTGAGCCATGAAACGAGGTGGAGGGCAGGGTACGGTCTGATCAGTGAGGATGGCTCCAGTCCTTTCCATCAGTGGGCCGTGCATCATCTCAGCTCCTAGCTGCGATCGGTATCGGTCACGAGCGGCTGACGTCGTGCCGCACCTGCCGCCTGCGCCCGCGCCGGTGACGCGCCACGCACCGCCAGATTGCTATCGCTATCAATATCAGACATTATATTAATTAAACATAGCCTCTCGTCCATTTAAAGTGGTAGCTTGGATGTTAAACTATCATGTACTATAGTCAGGCATGTATTAAAACCGATTCATTTATTGAAAATCTTTTGAGATCTAGAAGGCAGTATTTTTGAAGCTGAATTGAAAACACCACGGATGCCCCGGACGGGGAAAAGAAGAACACTATAGTTTAACTTAAAGATGAGAACTGAAATGATTGACAAATGAGAAGTTTTACAGGATCAATATAGATTTTTTTTCGGGGTTGGCTTAGGCGTCAGCGCGCGGGGTTGTGTCCCGCGATTGGAAGGCGCTCCCCCGGGACTGGTCGGAATATTGTATCGTTTCGGAGCCGAGTGAAACTTTGTGTTATTGTAATAATAATACATATGCTTCTGACTAGGTATAGCTCCACATCTGAAGCTTTCAGGCTTGCCGCTAAGTTCTAACATGCATGTGATTGTCCAAGCATTGCTCATAATAGTTACAAGGGGCAGGCGAATATTTTCATTAAACTCTTTGGAGGTGAAAAATGGTTTTTAAGGAAAAATAGGAACGAGTAAGCGAAGAAACATTATTCTTAGTTACAAACCGAAACTGACACTTATCCGTTATAGTGGTCAGTAGTCACAGAACCACATTATAGTTTATAACATCAAACACATATCTAACGGAAACCACCATTGTGAAAAATCATTTTGTCTGTCGCATGGCAAGTTAATGTTTATCTGTTGCGGTATATAAAACAGGTCCATCAACATACAGGGTGACTAGTTATGCACATACAGCATTAGCCACGCCAGCGCCGGCGCGCGTGTCCCCGCATGCGGGCGGCTCCAGCGCGCCGCATTATCATACACTGTGGGACACGCACAGAGACTATACGTCGTATAAGCGAACATTGTTTTCACAGAATCCATTTAACTAATTGAATAGATTGTTACTTCGATTACTTGCCGCAAAAACGTCGAATACGTTCGTACGAGAGGCGTACGAAATGACAGTGAAATTAAAAACAATGCGGCGATTATAAATTCATATCAGAAGGCTGCGGCCGAGTGGCAGGTTGAGAGAGATAATCTGTTGCATTTTCCATGCGTCGTCGGCGCGCGGTAAAAACGGGCGGCGGAGGATCCGAGCTTGTTACATAATCAGGCGATCTGCTGTCGCCGGCCGCCGCCGACCGCCGCCGGGCCGCTACGCCGGCGCTGCGCCCAGCCGCGGCAGCCGCGCGGACCAGGCGCTGGACAAACATACTAGTTGACTTACAATAACACTGACATTTCAAAAGCTCCAGTTGATGACTATTTTGGCCTAGTCTTATTTAGAGAAATAAAAAGCTCTTGTAATTAAAAAAGTACCGTCTGTTTGTTCATTGTTCTACGTATGAAACTTAAATTATGTGTCAATACTTAATTAATGATCATACACACGACGCATTCGAAAGTTTCACGTTATTAATTAAAATAAACTAAACGATTATCTGGAATAAGAAAGTCGTTAACACTACAGCTTGTCCCTGCTCTGGTGAAGACGAGCTAGTCCAAGAGAAGACTGAAGCTGTGTAATTCTAAGTTGGAGACATATGTCTCCAAAACTTGCTAGTCTGATTAGTAGCTTTTCCTGCATCCTGAAGCTGTGCGCAAATCTGCACAATATTCAAGATCTTCACTACACAGGCTTACCAAGAAACAAATACAGGAACTTCGATGAGCATAGCGCAAATTCAATTCCCCAAGAATTTTACCGATGGGCGATTGCTGACATATCAAAAGCTGACTCTTAGGTGTCAGATGAATTATCAAGCGAAATCATTCTCATCGAATAAACTACCTTCACCTTCCACCGCTGAGCACAGGGCTTCCTCAAGAATCGCAGCAGCGACGTGTTCTGATCTTTCGGAATGTAGCAGTCGATCTACAATCAGGTCCAGAGAGTGCAGTGATTGACGTGGCGACATCTTAGCGCTGCGGCGCGGGCGCAAAAAATCGCTCCATTCATATGCACGGGGAGGAGTGCGGTCAGTTTTTGCGCGGCCGGACGTTCCCCGCGTTTTATTTGTAAATTGGGCGCGAGCGCGGGGCGGCGGCGGCGCGGCTGCGGGGCGAGTGCGGGGCGGCTGCGGGGCGCGCGCGGGGACGCGGCGGTAACGAGCCCGGGCGCGCGTCATTCAAATGCGCGACTAGTTTTTGTGCAGGCGCATAATTGAATACGAATGCATACTCGGAAGGATTCTAATGCGTTCAGATGAGACGCGTAATGAACGTTATTTATACAGGCAACTGAACGCCTGGACCGGCATCCGACGCCACTGCCGGGTATGACCAGCGAACCGCACTCGTGAAGCCCTTTTAAAAACACCTATAACAAAATAGCTTGAAGCTCGCAGCCTCTCATGCTGGTTTCTGTTAATTTCATCATCTTCCGAATAGATGATATCACCTGTGCTCGGAAATATTATAGTTTGGTAACGTTTATAGTGTATAAAACTGGTAATCTGATCTGAAGAATCAAAGGAGCTGTGATATTATTAATAAGCATGTAGTCTAATGGAAGCGACGCTGCCTGCATTTCAATAAGGTGCATTCATTGTAGCATAACTCAGCGCTCACAAGAAATGCTGCAATGTCTGATGTTCTCATCCGTTCTAGGGCTGCTCGGAGATCGCGGACGCTTTTCTGTAGAAGAAAAACGAAGAGGTTTTTTAGAGGTGGGAAATCATCAATATGCTCTGAACGGAGCGGGAAAAGGAAGCGTGTCAGACTTGTACTGATTAAAACCGAGTGGGTTGGGGCTGTCCCTTCTTTGCCTAAATTCCGGGGTCCCGGGGTTCTGTTTCGTTCAACAGGAGGGCCCCACTAGGCAGAAGAGCACGTTGTTGTCATGTCATTTGTCAGTTGCGCCAGGTATGAGTGGGTAATACCCCGTAGGGGATTTAATAGTTGTGTTTGAGGATACAATATCATTGTACCTACTCGTATGCATAATTTATGCATTGAATGTTATGCTAATTTGATACTTATAAAGCAATTTTTATGATATGTAGTGAGATCACATGTCATAAATCGCGGTAATATATTCAGTAATTTCCATTTATTGTGAATGTCTCATAGACATGACTCAGGACAATCGTGTGAAAATATCGAGTAGGTACCAACCTGCCTTACCTATTGCCATAAAAGTCCAGGGTAAAAAAACTTGTACCTATATTTTATTATTCATCTAACAATTACACGCTATTTACAATTCAAACGTACACTCACTACAATGTGTGCCCACGAGGGCTCAGTATTGCTGAACTTAATCAAGTTTGCTCAGGAATATTACAGCCGGCAGCGGGGACTTGACACAAAACGATCGGGAATCAAAATGAACGGTTTGTGTACACTGGCCAATGTAAATAAGCACATAATTGTGTTCCAAACGATCAAATTAAGAGAATAAAAGCGTGGCGTTGGCGGAGCGCTGGCGGCCGGCCAATGCGCGCTCCACCCGGACACTGTCCGCATTCACCGGTCTGCCCGCCGGACGATTTGCTTACTGCACTAATTTAGGAATCCTTGCCGCAATGGAATTGCACAATGGAACCAAATAGCTCCATTAGCCGGCTGGGCGGCCGGACAGTGCCGGACTGCGGAGTGGACGGTGCGGGGCGGGGGTTAGTTTGTGTGTTTGTCTATGTTTTGATAGAGTAGCTGCAGTGCGCGATAATGTAACAAATCGGCTCGGTCACGTACGGGCGCTGTTAATTTATTGCCGTATTTTAATTGAGCGTAGCATCGGCCGGCCGGCATGGCGGCGCGGCCGGTGCGAGTGCCGCGTAGCATTCAATGTAAATGTGATTTAAAAGTAATGGCCCTGTTGCCAATTGACTGTGCTCACATGCTCTAAGAGCTGTGCAATTTAAACGTGCCGGGTTCAGTACCCGGCCGGGGCGTTTTTGCGCCGCTGAGAAAATGCGGCCGAGTGACGACAGGCTAAACGATGTTAGGATAACTAACAGGAGCGGGAGCTGCGCGTGCGCTCGCTCGCTCGGCGGAGGCGCGCGGGCGGAGGAGGGAGGCGGGAGAGGACTCGCGGGGACATAAATCGCGAGTAAAAAGCACCGCGTCGTCGTCGTCCGGCCTTTTTTGCAGTTTCTTGTTATGCGCATTCCTTAGTTTTTGCTCACGCGTGTTCCCGACAAACGAGCTCGGGCAAGTTCGCCAGTTTTTGCTTCGAAAACAATGGTGGGTCCGCGATGGCAGCGGCCGTGATTGCGCGCGCGCAGGCGGCGCGGCGCATTTGCATGCGGCGGCCAATCGCGAGGCGAGGCCACGCCCCGCGCCCCGCCCCCGCGCCCGCGCTCTAGCGCACTATCTAATGCTATGCCTGCGCCTGCGCCATTGTCGCGCGCCACATGTGCCGCAGCATCAGGTCACAAGTGCACCGCGCACATTGTCACCGCGCCGATGCGACGTCACGACCGAGCATTCCTCGGGTTCATTGCTCACATAACATGTCTCTCCTACTTACCAGTGATTTATGTTCTAACTTCACACTACGGTACTGACCTATCAGCAAAGCCACGCAGAATGTCACTGTACAATCGACGCCATCTAATCTCGCACATTTATCTCAGTTAGGTGTGACATTATAGTGTCATGCGCTCTGTATGCAAATGTCTCCCACTGGTGCGCGGGCGCAGGTCGCACACGATTGGCGCGGCGCGACACTTCGCGACGAATGCTAATCAGCGGCCATTAGAGAGCGCGCACGCACCGCGTCACCGCGCGGCACACTGTGTGCAATATGTAGATGTGGCGCGGTGACTGGCGGCGGCGGCGTGTTGCGATATTCAGCTAACGCTAAGTCGACGGCTTCGATGAACCGTCCCCGAGTACTGTCGAGTGTCGGAGCTGCTTACGATGCAAAGCAACTATCAATTAGCGCGCGGCGGCTGACAGCTGATCGCTATCACACGTTCTGCTTCACGTACTCCTCAAGTATTTGTGTTAACATTAAACTTCCAATTATTCGGTCAGTTTCAACAAAATCGAATAAATATTTAATAATTGGGAGTGCGTCCACGATCGCGACGCGTCGCCGCGATGAGTTTTTGCTCGCACTTCGACTCGTGGAATAAAAACGTATTGTCTCGAGCCGGAGCGAGCTTTTTTATAATGTTGTGATGTTTTGCTGTCATCATTCTCATATCGTCGTGTTGTTGCGATGCTGCGGGAATCTCAAGAGGCTTCAATAATGAAGAGGCCGTGGCAGTGCGGCTACTGCTTACTCTTCACAAGCCACCACCCTGCGGAGGTGGCGACCGTGGTTACTGGCTCTCACAGACTGAGGCTGGTAACATATCATAAACAAACTGTACTTTCGGCGATTTTATAAAGTTGCACACTCTAACTGGTTATGACAAAAGTTCGGATTAACGTGAAATTCTAAGTTAAAAAAAAATACAAGATGTCCTTATAACTAGAAACACAAACATGAGCCCCAGGCCATTGCAATAACAGAAGTGCGGGACTGTGGCTTTGGTGGTGTGAATACAGAGCCTTTAGAGATAGCTTTATAAAAAACAAACATTATAATACAAAATAAGAGGTTTCACTTGATTTAATTAATTTAGGTTAGGTTAGCTTAAGCTTTAGCTTATTTAATGAAATTATTATTTAATTTAATAGGTACAAGTTTAAGGTACCTGCCCTTATTTTTATGTTTTAGTTTATTTCTGTTGTATCTTTTTATAATAACTACAAAACCCAAAAAAAATGGTTTCCATACTTAGTATGAGTATGAGTTCCGATGTTCGATGAAGCAAAGCTTTTCATAAGGCACGCAGTATCAACAGTAGGTTTCACTCCCTCCTAACGAAAGATCTGTGTGTTAAAAGTGGCTTACCCACTAACTTATTCCATAGGGGATATTATCTATACTAATATTATAAAGAGATAAAATTTGTAAGTTTGTAGGTTTGTAAGTTTGTATGTAGGGGGTAATCTCTGGAACTACTGGTCCAATTTGAAAAATTCTTTCAGTGTTAGATAGCCCATTTATCGAGGAATGCTATAAGCTATATACCATCACGCTACGACCCACGGGAGTGGAGCAGTAACGAAAAATGCGAGTGAAACCGCTGGGGACAGCTAGTTGTCAGATAAAGTTTCGCAAATTATGAAAGTGATTGAAACAAAACATTTTTTACGAAACAAGCAACTTCTACGACTAACACCAAGTAGTGCACAAGTTCTACAGTAAGCATTAAAACTGCAGTTAGAGTGCATCTCATAACAATTCTAATAAGCCTAAACGTAACCAGGAGACGTAACATAACATCATAAACGTAACATCAGGTCGGTCCTACGTATCAGAACATTTATTTTTGTTCGTCATAATCGTTGATGCCACCTAGAGAGCTACACTGGTCATCTGTGGTTCTTCATAAGTTTTACTTCATCAAGTGACGCTTTGTGAATACCTATCCGTGCTTAATTTCTTGACGAATATACCAAAATGGCTATATGAATGCATATAATAGTTAAGAAGTTCGCTGAATTTTTCATGAATCCCATTAAGAGAACTGCATTTAAACTAATTTCAAAGTTCTTAAAAGTCTATGGAAATCTGAGATAGCAAAACATTAAAAAATAGATACTTACGAATTGAGAACTACTTTCTTTTCTTGGAGTCGGTAAACGTTATAGCAGTTCTAATCCAAATTTATCACAGGTCTTCATAGAAATGCAACTTCGTATGTAACACATATTGATAATTATAATCATTGATGTCCATTTGTCTCACAACTGGTGGGCACGTATACTCGTTAATAAGAAATCAACACAATTAAATATTTTCTGTTTTTGTATGGTTGCACTTGTCACGTGGCTGGGATAGAATATCCATGGGCTTCCAGAGGATGTGCTGCAGAGTGATGTGGCGGCTAAACTATTACTTATTCCATATTTTGAGCACCCTGAGTCGATAAACTAAGACTAATTGAAGACGTCACTGTTGAAGAACTATTTAAACATTCTTCCTTATTTCTCCTCTAAACAACTGCCGTTCACAATAGGCTCAAACGATATAAGATATGCCTAAATTAACAAGTAAGAAGACTATAAGGTGCAGTCGTTTCTGGTCCCTATTTATTATAATTGACAGTGCAACAGATTTTAAAAAATTGATATAAAAAATGTGACTAGAGTTAGGACACACGTATCTATAATTTACTAAACCAAAACATGGATGAAAGAATTTTACTAATGCTCACTTGTCGTCTGCCCGTTTTATGAAATAGTTCCCTGGTATTTTTATTCCCATTACGCAAATCCATATAAAATGGGTGCTTATTAATTGTCTATATTGTAATTAATTCTTGCTTTCAACGCCTATAAACGGTCTAATAGTGCAATTGAATTAAATGATTTGCCTTCGAATGTATTTCCATGCTATTATAAACAAAGCAAACAGCGTACTAAACATAATTCCTCGTCGTACCCACAATTATTGTTTTATGTAAAATTAAAGTGCCCACGACCAGGTGTTCACGACTCGTATTCAAATGAGGGCCGGCAGCCCTCTCGCTCGCCTCCATTACCATCGATTAGTGAAACATACAGCCTTAGAGAAAAACTCTTCGATGGGAAATTGATGGCGTGCCGTGGAGTATGTTTTACTTATTGACATATTAGCAGCTATGTAGCGGGCGGGTTATTGATGGCAGAAGCAGCTCCCTGTCACAACTTTGTATGCATGGCGAAGTTTTTCAATGTTATTAGAATTGTTAATGATGAAGTGTTGTCTATAGTTTTGTTTACGTCAAGCCTGCGATGCTTTTTTGCATCAGAAATATTTGCATACGTTTGTTACATTGTGTACTAATAAATTTATCTAGATGTAATGCGGAAAATAAATACCTAACGAGTAATGAAGGGTGACATCGCTAGTATAATGAGTTGTCAGTAGGAAGGTGCTGCTTGCCCCCGGGTCGTTAATTTACGAAGGGAATAAAATAAAATGCAGCAGATGTGATTAACGTGTTAAAGTGAACGAAATGCCCAAGTTATTGGTGCATTAGTATGCAATCACCAATAGTAAAAGTCTTTACTGTAAAATAACAGTAAAAACACTTTCCTCTCTATTAATTATATGCCTTTCTTTATTCATAGCATCAGATACATTGTAGTCAGTAGGAAGTATCGTTTTGTGTGTAGTTAGCTGGATCAGTGAGCGTTCATGAGTGTGTGTGTAATGTGCGGTATCACTGTTATCAGCGCGGTAATGGAGGCAGCGGCCGTATAGAGACGTTATGCGATAGCATCGCACGCATGCGCCCGCGCAGCGCGGGTCGCGGGGTCGCGCCGTACTTACACCACACACAGGGTATACGAGCCGAAAGTTCACTTTGTACACTTTGTGGATTAATAAAACGTAAATCAATGACATTGTGGAACAAAAAGTCCATGAACAACAATCATCTAAACACTAAAACTTAGAAAGTAGAGTTAATTATTTTTTTAACACAGTTGCTCGTAAAGCTGATGTAATTCCACCGGTTTTAAATATGTAAAGCGGGTCATAAAAAACGCGTGTGTTATGTAAAGCAAATAGTTAAGTTATAGTCCATACAAATTCCATAACAGCATTATTTGCCATTTCGCGCGCGGCGATTAGTTCGAAATTTGAATAGCCTCATCATTTTATCATTTGTCATGTTTTATCATTTTTTGTCATTTTTGGTAACTTTTTGTTATGTTTTTGTCATTTTTGACACTTTTTGTCATTTTTGTCAACGTTTGTGATTTATTGTCATTTCAGTCATTTTTTGTCACTTTTTGTCATTTTTGTCATTTTCTGTCATTTTTCGTCATTTTTGTCTCTTTTTGTGATTTATTGTCTCTTTTTGTGATTTATTGTCATTTCAGTCATTTTTTGTCACTTTTTGTGATTTCTTGTTAACTTTTGTGATTTTTTGTCTCTTTTTGTCATTTTGGTCACTTTTTGTGATTTTTTGTCATTTCAGTAATTTTTTGTCACTTTTTGTCATTTTTGTCACTTTTTGTGATTTTCTGTCATTTTTTGTCACTTTTTGTCATTTCAGTCATTTTTGTCAACGTTTGTGATTTATTGTCATTTCAGTCATTTTTTGTCACTTTTTGTCATTTTTTGTCATTTTTGTCATTTTTTGTCATTTTTGTCATTTTTTGTCATTTTTTGTCACTTTTTGTAATTTTTTGTCATTTTGGTCACTTTTTGTGATTTATTGTCATTTCAGTAATTTTTTGTCACTTTTTGTCATTTTTGTCACTTTTTGTGATTTTCTGTCATTTTTTGTCATTTTTCGTCATTTTTTGTCACTTTTTGTAATTTTTTGTCATTTTGGTCACTTTTTGTGATTTATTGTCATTTCAGTAATTTTTTGTCACTTTTTGTCATTTTTGTCACTTTTTGTGATTTTCTGTCATTTTTTGTAATTTTTCGTCATTTTTGTCTCTTTTTGTGATTTATTGTCTCTTTTTGTGATTTATTGTCTCTTTTTGTGATTTATTGTCATTTCAGTCATTTTTTGTCACTTTTTGTGATTTCTTGTTAACTTTTGTGATTTTTTGTCACTTTTTGTCATTTTGGTCACTTTTTGTGATTTATTGTCATTTCAGTAATTTTTTGTCACTTTTTGTCATTTTTGTCACTTTTTGTGATTTTCTGTCATTTTTTGTCACTTTTTGTCATTTTTTGTCATTTCAGTCATTTTTTGTCATTTTCGTCATTTTTGTAATTTTTGTCATTTTACCAAACAATACCTATTTACGTTCGATTTCTTTGGCGCTAAACACTAAGACGTTCCTCACACAATAAGTGCGCAGCAATTTTTAAAATGAAAATGTTTTTACTTAAATGTTGTCTCCTCTTGTCAACGTTTGTGATTTATTGTCATTTCAGTCATTTTTTGTCACTTTTTGTCATTTTTGTCATTTTCTGTCATTTTTCGTCATTTTTGTCTCTTTTTGTGATTTATTGTCTCTTTTTGTGATTTATTGTCATTTCAGTCATTTTTTGTCACTTTTTGTGATTTCTTGTTAACTTTTGTGATTTTTTGTCACTTTTTGTCATTTTGGTCACTTTTTGTGATTTTTTGTCATTTCAGTAATTTTTTGTCACTTTTTGTCATTTTTGTCACTTTTTGTGATTTTCTGTCATTTTTTGTCATTTTTCGTCATTTTTGTCTCTTTTTGTGATTTATTGTCTCTTTTTGTGATTTATTGTCTCTTTTTGTGATTTATTGTCTCTTTTTGTGATTTATTGTCATTTCAGTCATTTTTTGTCACTTTTTGTCTCTTTTTGTGATTTATTGTCATTTCAGTCATTTTTTGTCACTTTTTGTCATTTTTGTCACTTTTTGTGATTTTCTGTCATTTTTTGTCACTTTTTGTCATTTTTTGTCATTTCAGTCATTTTTTGTCATTTTCGTCATTTTTGTAATTTTTGTCATTTTACCAAACAATACCTATTTACGTTCGATTTCTTTGGCGCTAAACACTAAGACGTTCCTCACACAATAAGTGCGCAGCAATTTTTAAAATGAAAATGTTTTTACTTAAATGTTTTTTTTTCTGTTTCCTCGCAAATGTGTTAAAAAACGTCGTACGATATACGTGCGTATTGGTTATAACATGCTCGGCTCAGTTACGCCCTCGCCTTCGGCTCGGGCTGAAATTCCGCCTCGCATGTTATAACCATCATTACGCACTAATATCGTAATGTACTATTAAAAACGTGATCCAATTATCAAAATTCCGAAAACTATAGTGTTGTAGTGACACAGTGCTACTGTCGCAGAATACGGTACGTCTGTGCAGGAGAAAAGTCTCTTAGTCTGGTACCTTAATTTAGGAATATAAAAATGATTTGGGCAGATATCCTTAGAACTCTAATATAAATTAATTTTACTAAGTGTAAAGAGTGCTGGCAATGCGTCTGCCGTGTTACTGAGCTTCTATTGTGTCGTGGTGTCACGCTAGCCTTCTGCCTCCTCCCTGTGTCGGACAGATCAAACGGTTCGCGTAATTACGCGATTAGGCCTCGCTTGATCATCACCTTGGAATAATGTTCCGGAATCATCTATACTAATATAACATAAGGATCACAAAACTCTGGGTTCACTTCAACAGAACTAAAGACTGAGGTATTCATTTTAAAGAAGAATCTTGATACTTATTAAAGGATATTCAGCAGTGATTATTTATTGTAAACTTCTTTGTAATGGTCCCTGTAGATTTATGTAAGAGACCAGGGCGCGAATCCCGACGATTCTACAAACGTTATGTAATGTGTGACCAAGCAAAACTCTCTAAAAAACCTTTTACTATGTGGACTTCATAAGATCGTTTAGTTACTATGTAGATTAGCAATTAAAGCATCGTTTAGCAGCGTGATGATATTCCTGCCATTGTCCGCTGGCTGCCGGCGACACCCGAAATAGCATCACATCTCCGCTTCCCAGGGCGCGACAAAAAGTCCTAACATTATAACATCTGCCTTCATTGATAATGACTTCCCAATCGCGACGCGCGCACTTTTTACTCCTCGCCACCAGAGCTCAGCGTCCGCTGCTCCAGCCGAGTGTGTGCCACATGGAGCGTCTGATGAGTGACAGAGACGACGCTCTACTCTGACGAGACCTGTATGAGCCGCGCCGCTTCCGGCGTCTGCGCAGGCGCAATGCAACTTCGCCACCCACAACGACAAATTACATATATCATTTAAAACAAGTCCCGCCAGCTCTAATTGATTTCCACTGTAAGAGCTTTTAAATAATTAATTATGGATCCTTAAAATAATTGTTTGGAAACTGTATGAGAACGAAATGTACCGACTTGTGACTGATTACGTGAGCTTGACAATTGTAACAATAAGCATTACTTCGATTCGTTACATTTTACAATTGTGTATATGTATACTTATTATTATTTTATTTAAATAATAATAAGCATACATATGAAATGGTTTGAAAGTTTGTATTCAGGTTGTGTAACAAGATGTTGAACAAGACTATATACTCGTAGTTTATATAGATCAAAAGAAGATTTAATTTCGAGAAATACACGTCTTTGAACAACTTACTTTTGTCAATCAGTTTTTAACACTAATTTATGGTTGAGTTTTTATTAAATATGAATCTTGAGCTACGATTTGACTAAGGTAGACTTCACCAGAACGGATTTGTAAGTATCCGTGTTTATTTACGCGGATCAACATATCATATTTATATTCGTGAAAGCAAGCAGAGTCACCCCCTGCGACAATCAATCAGAACCCGATCCGGGCGGCGGTGTGGACGCGTGGGCCATGCTGGGCCATCGATCACCACGTCCATTACGACGCGCGGCATATTGTGGCCCAGATAACAATCATAAAACACTGACTCTACGTCATAAACCCTTCTTAAAATAGCGCGGAGGGAGGAGGAGAAGGCTCACTTGACTCGGTCGCGGAAATAAGTAGTTGTGCATCTAGCCGTAGTAACGCACCGGGTCGACGGAGACATGCAGAACCCTCGATATTGTACCGCTCGTACTAGTGACAAAAACTCTCCGAGTGTTGGCGAGTTAGTGCTAGAAGAAGCACCACATTTTTTTTTTTTTTTTTTTAATTGTTATAAGCTAGTGCTTGACTGCGATCCCACCTGATGGTAAGCAGTGATGCAATCGTTGATGGTGAGGCGCACTAGCTTATTAAAAGCCTATTCACTCTAGCCTTGAAGACACCTAAATTATAATCGGACGGGAAAACCGCAGCAGGCAAAACCACATGAACAGGAAACACATATCGATGGTCCCTAGGTAAAGTATCGAAAGTGAAAATCGCTACTCTGCAAGAGAGCGATTTAAAGTATATTTTTTGCATAATTTTGTCACGGGTGATTCAATCTTTATAAAAATTAGGTCTCTAACTATCGGGAAACGAAGTTGTATTAAAAAATATCCTTTAAAAAGAGCTCAAAACAGTAATAATAAAAAAATGCTATTTTTTTGATTCGATACTTTACGTAGGGACCATCGATATGTGTAGTAGAAGTACTTTCTTAATGGTTCTTCTTCATTGGAAATTACAATTTAACAATTCACACCATCTTTCGCTCAGTACCTATTAGGCCTATGTGAAATAAAATATTTAGGATTAAATTGAATTTAGTATTAGCTGTGTCAAAAAAACTAATATTTTTAATTGTCTCTTGGTGATGATGGTCCTTTCACCCCTTCGGAATAACATTGACGGCAGGTTTGACCTTCCATCATTCGAAAACGATGACTATAAGACCTAGATGAGTTTTGGGATACTCGAGCCTGCACTTCGATACTCATACCGCCGAATAACGAATAGCCTACTAATAAAGAAAAAAAATTGGCATAAGTAATTCGTTTTTAATCTATACGAGCAGAAGGGCAAACCTTCTGTCTTATGTTATTCCATGTCGGGGTTAGTGTAAGAAAGGGGTGTCGCGCACCCTTCCGTCTGAACGAGGTGTTAAATGGTTATAAGTAGCGAGTCCCGGCGCGACACGTGCCACTGTTTAGAGCGGACTAGTGTGTAGTGGCGCAGGGGTGACGTGTTGTGACAGCAGGTGGAGCGAGCACCACACCTTCAGTGTTAGAGGGGATCACAGTGATCTTGTAACGCTCCTTTACAAACAGTTTATTTTTTATTTGCAGCAATCCGTTAACCAATAAATGTGATGTCGGAGCAGGCCCATTAGTGCCGACTGATACGCTGCCGACGGCGGAAAGTTGTATCTATAACTTTGCCTAATTTGTGTTCACTACTTATTTACTAAATGCAATATTCTAATCCATTATATTACAATAGTAGACATAGCCCTCGCACATAATTACTTTTTAATTTTATTGCAGCTAGCACAGGTGGGCACAGTAGCCATAGCGAACTAATTAGAAGTTCTTCTAATTAGTGCAGTCAGCGAGGCTGTCGCCGCTGTTTACGAGCTCGCTGCCCGGTACCCTTCCGGCACGAGGCGCAATAGTTATTACCAGGGGCCCCGATCGATTAGAAACTGGACTATAATATCAATTATTATTGTACGTTTTTTGTGACGTAGATAATGAGTAGGTAGAGTTTAGAATGTAATTACTTCATTGACGACCATATTATGTAAGTCTGGTTATTTTTATTTGAAACTAGTTTCTGCTAGTCAATTATCCCAAGGGATCATACTCCCAGGTTTAAAATACTAATGGTAATCCAGGACAAGGTCTACCCTTATGTCAAGTTTCATCCTAATACGTTCAGACGTAACAGAAAGAGTTACTTTCGTATTTATTATATGTGTATCTAAATTAATATAAATTTGTTTTTTTGTAAAGATTTCTAACAAAATACTAATGTCCTGCCCTTATCCTGTTTTATTTGGTTTGGGTGGAACACGTGTTTTTCTTCCATTCTGTCCTGTCACTCGCTATCACAGACTTCTTTTTTTAAAATCAGTTCTCACACAATCCATCCAAGTTTTATTTGGCCTCCCTCTCCCTCTATGTATACCTACTACTATGTATACTTATAACTCTTTTAGTAACATGCTTTTCATCCCTCCTCTTTACAGAGCCGTACCAAAACAATTGATTCCCTTTCAATATTTCTAACTTACAATATTTGCCACTTACAAACTGCCTTTAAATGATAAAATAATGATAAATGATATTTATTTTGTAAGTAGGTTTCACAAAACACTTTTACAAGTAAATTTTTTTTCATCCGTTTATATAAATACTAGATGAGACTGGTGTTTCCTAGCTGACTACCCGGAGAAGAAACACCGAAACAAACTCAGTGTGCTAATATACACATTTCTCACTTTATTCATTCTCGTCACACTACACATCCATCTTTAACATTCTCATCTTTCACGTGCAATCTTTTTTCATTAATTTTTCATCACCCCACTATTGATCGGGTGGCACGACATTAGTCAAGTCGGTAATTCGTCAAGTACGCAGTTCGTCAAATTTGAAATTGGTCAAAGCTGTAGTTCGTCTAATCGTGAATTTGCCAAATTATGGAATTCGTCAAATACGCAATTGGTCAAGTCCATGTACAGTCGATCAAACGCGGAACGTGTACCATCAAACGCGAGGTACATAGGTACGTCTAGGTCTACCTCACCATCCCCTAGGACAAGCGACCCGACGTATCAAAAGTCGGAATAGATCGGTACGGGCGTTCTGGTGAGAGCTTAGGGTATAGGACTAAAGAGACTGCCAATATGGCAGAACAAGTACTTACTCCGTTTTGGTTCTACACACCTCCAATCTGCTCTGGGCCTCTAGACCAGTCTCGGCAACCAGCACAATGTCATCGACAAATAACATGCACCAGGAAGCCTCTCCCTGACTGTCCGACGCCAGAGCGGCCATTAGCATCAGGAAGAGGCTGAGAGCCGACCCTTGATGTGAGCCGAGCGCCACGTTACGGTGTGTATGTTGCTGGCAGAAGTCGCTTGGTGTAATACGATAGATTTGGAAGTATGTTTACATTTTGTCAAGCTAACACCCACATTACGTTGGCAGATATTTTTGACATTTGAAGGTATGGAGTGATACAGAACAATAAATGAGGCGCATGGAAAAGCAATGAGTAATCTAATGGCTATTTACCATTTACTGGATGTTTTTTAGAGACCAAAATTATGCTTCCATCACCAAGACGAATTACAAAGTGACGGTTTGTATTAGAACATGTTTCGTGTTGAGTTGAGAGCGTCCTGCCTGCCCGGGCGGTGCGGCGGCTGCGTCGTGACCACTCACGAACACGTCTGTAAACTTGCCTGTCATAGCTAACCATGGGAAAACCCAAACCATTGATGTACACTAATTGTGCCAGATAGCTAGGGACAAGTCATTTAAAGTGTTTTGAGGAATTGTTAGATAGTTAGCTGTGGAGTTATTTGTTTCTGGGCGTGTTGTGAATCGTAATCGTCATTACGGGTCCCACGGTCGCCACTCAGACCACGTTAAAATTAAATAAAAGTCGCGCGCGCCGTAATAAAGTGTAAATGCGGTATAATGCGCGCGCGCAGATCGCGGCATTCGTTCCGCGCGCCGCATTCGTCAGGCGCGGTGTGCGTCCGCGCCGCACGGCACCGCGTCGCGCCGCACCGCACCGCCTCGTAATACACGGTACTTGCACATTAACGGCTTTACGAGCGTCTCGGATATATTTATCGATTGAGACTCAATTCTCGATTCCTAGGCGTCATTCATAAGGAATTTATATTTAATGTAATTAGGTTTTTCTCTTATTATGATCCGCCTCAATCAAAGTGGAGTTATTTCAGAGACAGCGCATTTCGCAGAACTCTTTTTTATTATGCGTTACTGACACTGAGTATTCAATAGGACGGGCCTCGTGTGTGTCTGCGAATTCATAATTTCATTCACGTTTGAGGCTTAATAATAAATATGTTGATAACTCAATAATAAAAACAAATTGAAATAGTCTTCAGCATTCACATTTATATTAATTTCCAATTCGTTTCAATTTGCCGGTATGTGCGTGTGTAGTGCGTGCGGTGCGCGTGCGGCGCGCGGGGGTCGCTCGGGGATGCTCGTGTGAAATCGGAAATGATCGCGCGCCACGCGCCCGCGCTGCGCCTGCGCATTATAAACACATTAGCGACAAGCGACTATTGTTTACGGCTCATCTTCGCATTTGAATAATTTAGATGGATTACTGCTGAGCCTCATGACACTTCACTTGATATTTATCTTGAGAATTATATTCCGCAGTGGCACGCATGCACTACTTTCTAGTAAGTACCTATTACTATTACCTATAAGTACGAGTATACAGAATAAATATAATAATTTATTGAATTGTAGTCAAGTGGATTGAAGTCAAGTCAATTGGAGCTCGTGGCTAGATAATAACAGCCGCACAGGTCGATCTTCAAGGTTAAGCAACGCTTACCTAGGTTGGTCTGTGGATGGGTGACCATCTTAACATAACGAGTTTCCTCCGTGCCTCGGAAAGCACGTTAAGCCGTTGGTCCCGGCTGTCATTTGGAGATCTTTGGCAGTCGTTACGGATAGTCAGAAGCCAGTTAATCTGATTCCAGTATTGCCATGAAGTACCGTGTTACCCCAGTTAATGGGTTGTGGAGGTCAGGTAGGCAGCCGCTCCTCGTAAAATACTGGTATTCAGCTAAATCCGGCTTGACTGGAAGCTGACCCCAATATAGTTGGGAAAAGGCTAGGCGGATGATGATTGAATTGTAGTCAAGAGTCTATTTAAATACGAACACGAAGTAGTCGGAATTGACAAAGGTGATTATATTAAACACAGCAAACATAATCTCTCACTAACATTATTTAAAGCAGTATTTTAATAATCATCCACTCATGTAGCAAACTTATCTCGAAGTTTTCAATAACTGCTCATAACGAATAAACAGAATAAACGTCGTGACGGTCGCCACTCGCCGGTGAAGCGCCGACCCGCAGCCAAAGTTGCAGCAACCTGTCGCGTCCTGTCTGTAGTTAACACAATAGTTTGTGCGATCAATATTAATTACGAATAGCGAGCTGCTGCCAGCCGGGGAGGGAGTGCAAATGATAAAGTTTGTAGTTTGTAACGCGGTTATGGCGGCCGGAAGTTGCTCTAATCGCGGAACTGACGTCCACGTAACCAGCTCTGATTTACTTGCCAACTATTGAGATATTAATCACTGTGCAAGAAGCCACAGAAGGCTATGCATACTGTGTACTTTAAACATTGCATGATACTATAATTAACGAGTCACTTCGTGTCATTATACGCATTGATCGTGTACGCATACATCATGCTACGCATTTAATGTGCTACGCATTGATCGTACTACGCATTCAACGTGCTACGCATGAACATGCTACACATTGATCGTGTTACGCATTCAACCTGCTACGCAAACCTACATGCTACCCAAAACTTCGTCCTACGCAATGTAGTATATAACTACGCAGCGCATCGTGCGTACGTAAAGCAACATGCAACATCACGAAGCTTGCGTAGAATGTAGGGATTCTACGTAAGCTTCTGTACACATTATGCTACAGGCAGAGCTCAAGTGCCACGTGACATTGTAGTAGAGACTTCTAACTAACTCAGTTGGTATCAGTATTGTCCCTCAGCTCGGCTCCCGCACGGAGTGGGCCTACTGCCGGCTCGCTGCACGCGACGCGACGTGATATTAACGTGTTGCGACGTCTGCGTCCATTAGCGCTCGCGAGGGTGTTCTTGTGCGATACGAGTTGTGCTACACTTACCAGCCTGAATATTTATTGTGTATGGCCTAATTAACTTGAGAGACGAGAATCGGCCTCATGACAACTCCAATAAGAAAATCGAATTCGTTTCCGATTTACATGTTGATCTGCCCCCTGTGGGGACACGTCGCTAATTCTTTTCGGGTTGTTGTTGCAGATATTTCATTAAAGGTGCCACTCATATTTAGGTACCACAAATGGATGTAAGATTTATGATGCCACTCGAATACATAAGTATTCCAGTGTGTGTTTCCCTTTAAATGGGAAGTACAAAGAAGTTGTAAAGTAGTGTTTAGTATTCATTCCATATGGTTGCTCAGTGATTCAGAAAATCAACCGTTTACTGTGAGATATAGCCGCACATGGTTATTATGTACTATGTATGTAGTTTCATACACCTGCCTATCACTACCACAATACAAGGTAAGCCTGTGTGACTTTGTGGCTGAACTTAATTATAGCTTGTAAGTGTTCAGGGGTGGGGACCAACAGACGCACTTATTACTATCCAGGTCGATACCTGCAGACACAGTTATACCTGTCCAGTTGTAGAGCCAGCAGACGCACTTGTGAGTGTGCAGATGTAGAGCCAGCAGACGCACTTGAACCTGTCCAGGTGTAGAGCCAGCAGACGCACTTGTGAGTGTGCAGATGTAGAGCCAGCAGACGCACTTGAACCTGTCCAGGTGTAGAGCCAGCAGACGCACTTGAACCTGTCCAGGTGTAGAGCCAGCAGACGCACTTGTGAGTGTGCAGATGTAGAGCCAGCAGACGCACTTGAACCTGTCCAGGTGTAGAGCCAGCAGACGCACTTGAACCTGTCCAGGTGTAGAGCCAGCAGACGCACTTGTGACTGTGCAGATGTAGAGCCAGCAGACGCACTTGAACCTGTCCAGGTGTAGAGCCAGCAGACGCACTTGTGAGTGTGCAGGTGTAGAGCCAGCAGACGCACTTGAACCTGTCCAGGTGTAGAGCCAGCAGACGCACTTGTGACTGTGCAGGTGTAGAGCCAGCAGACGCACTTGAACCTGTCCAGGTGTAGAGCCAGCAGACGCACTTGTGAGTGTGCAGGTGTAGAGCCAGCAGACGCACTTGAACCTGTCCAGGTGTAGAGCCAGCAGACGCACTTGTGAGTGTGCAGGTGTAGAGCCAGCAGACGCACTTGTAGCTGTGCAGGTGTAGAGCCAGCAGACGCACTTGAACCTGTCCAGGTGTAGAGCCAGCAGACGCACTTGTGAGTGTGCAGGTGTAGAGCCAGCAGACGCACTTGAACCTGTCCAGGTGTAGAGCCAGCAGACGCACTTGTGACTGTGCAGGTGTAGAGCCAGCAGACGCACTTGAACCTGTCCAGGTGTAGAGCCAGCAGACGCACTTGTGACTGTGCAGGTGTAGAGCCAGCAGACGCACTTGTGAGTGTGCAGGTGTAGAGCCAGCAGACGCACTTGAACCTGTCCAGGTGTAGAGCCAGCAGACGCACTTGTGAGTGTGCAGATGTAGAACCAGCAGACGCACTTGAACCTGTCCAGGTGTAGAGCCAGCAGACGCACTTGTGACTGTGCAGGTGTAGAGCCAGCAGACGCACTTGAACCTGTCCAGGTGTAGAGCCAGCAGACGCACTTGTGAGTGTGCAGATGTAGAACCAGCAGACGCACTTGAACCTGTCCAGGTGTAGAGCCAGCAGACGCACTTGTGAGTGTGCAGATGTAGAACCAGCAGACGCACTTGAACCTGTCCAGGTGTAGAGCCAGCAGACGCACTTGTGACTGTGCAGGTGTAGAGCCAGCAGACGCACTTGAACCTGTCCAGGTGTAGAGCCAGCAGACGCACTTGTGAGTGTGCAGATGTAGAACCAGCAGACGCACTTGAACCTGTCCAGGTGTAGAGCCAGCAGACGCACTTGTGAGTGTGCAGGTGTAGAGCCAGCAGACGCACTTGTGAGTGTGCAGGTGTAGAGCCAGCAGACGCACTTGTGAGTGTGCAGGTGTAGAGCCAGCAGACGCACTTGTGAGTGTGCAGGTGTAGAGCCAGCAGACGCACTTGTAGCTGTGCAGGTGTAGAGCCAGCAGACGCACTTGTGACTGTGCAGGTGTAGAGCCAGCAGACGCACTTGTGAGTGTGCAGGTGTAGAGCCAGCAGACGCACTTGTGAGTGTGCAGGTGTAGAGCCAGCAGACGCACTTGTACTGTGCAGGTGTAGAGCCAGCAGACGCACTTGTGACTGTGCAGGTGTAGAGCCAGCAGACGCACTTATGAGTGTGCAGGTGTAGAGCCAGCAGACGCACTTGTACTGTGCAGGTGTAGAGCCAGCAGACGCACTTGTGAGTGTGCAGATGTAGAACCAGCAGACGCACTTGAACCTGTCCAGGTGTAGAGCCAGCAGACGCACTTGTGAGTGTGCAGGTGTAGAGCCAGCAGACGCACTTGTGAGTGTGCAGGTGTAGAGCCAGCAGACGCACTTGTGAGTGTGCAGGTGTAGAGCCAGCAGACGCACTTGTGAGTGTGCAGGTGTAGAGCCAGCAGACGCACTTGTAGCTGTGCAGGTGTAGAGCCAGCAGACGCACTTGTGACTGTGCAGGTGTAGAGCCAGCAGACGCACTTGTGAGTGTGCAGGTGTAGAGCCAGCAGACGCACTTGTGAGTGTGCAGGTGTAGAGCCAGCAGACGCACTTGTACTGTGCAGGTGTAGAGCCAGCAGACGCACTTGTGACTGTGCAGGTGTAGAGCCAGCAGACGCACTTATGAGTGTGCAGGTGTAGAGCCAGCAGACGCACTTGTACTGTGCAGGTGTAGAGCCAGCAGACGCACTTGTGACTGTGCAGGTGTAGAGCCAGCAGACGCACTTGTGACTGTGCAGGTGTAGAGCCAGCAGACGCACTTGTGAGTGTGCAGGTGTAGAGCCAGCAGACGCACTTGTGAGTGTGCAGGTGTAGAGCCAGCAGACGCACTTGTGAGTGTGCAGGTGTAGAGCCAGCAGACGCACTTGTGAGTGTGCAGGTGTAGAGCCAGCAGACGCACTTGTGAGTGTGCAGGTGTAGAGCCAGCAGACGCACTTGTGAGTGTGCAGGTGTAGAGCCAGCAGACGCACTTGTGACTGTGCAGGTGTAGAGCCAGCAGACGCACTTGTGACTGTGCAGGTGTAGAGCCAGCAGACGCACTTGTGAGTGTGCAGGTGTAGAGCCAGCAGACGCACTTGTGAGTGTGCAGGTGTAGAGCCAGCAGACGCACTTGTGAGTGTGCAGGTGTAGAGCCAGCAGACGCACTTGTACTGTGCAGGTGTAGAGCCAGCAGACGCACTTGTGACTGTGCAGGTGTAGAGCCAGCAGACGCACTTGTGAGTGTGCAGGTGTAGAGCCAGCAGACTCACTTGTGACTGTGCAGGTGTAGAGCCAGCAGACGCACTTGTGAGTGTGCAGGTGTAGAGCCAGCAGACGCACTTGTGACTGTGCAGGTGTAGAGCCAGCAGACGCACTTGTAGCTGTGCAGGTGTAGAGCCAGCAGACACACTTGTGAGTGTGCAGGTGTAGAGCCAGCAGACGCACTTGTGAGTGTGCAGGTGTAGAGCCAGCAGACGCACTTGTGACTGTGCAGGTGTAGAGCCAGCAGACACACTTGTGAGTGTGCAGGTGTAGAGCCAGCAGACGCACTTGTGAGTGTGCAGGTGTAGAGCCAGCAGACGCACTTGTGAGTATGCAGGTGTAGAGCCAGCAGACACACTTGTGAGTGTGCAGGTGTAGAGCCAGCAGACGCACTTGTGACTGTGCAGGTGTAGAGCCAGCAGACACACTTGTGAGTGTGCAGGTGTAGAGCCAGCAGACGCACTTGTGAGTGTGCAGGTGTAGAGCCAGCAGACGCACTTGTGAGTATGCAGGTGTAGAGCCAGCAGACGCACTTGTGACTGTGCAGGTGTAGAGCCAGCAGACGCACTTGTGACTGTGCAGGTGTAGAGCCAGCAGACGCACTTGTAGCTGTGCAGGTGTAGAGCCAGCAGACGCACTTGTGAGTGTGCAGGTGTAGAGCCAGCAGACACACTTGTGACTGTGCAGGTGTAGAGCCAGCAGACGCACTTGTGTGTGTGCAGGTGTAGAGCCAGCAGACGCACTTGTGACTGTGCAGGTGTAGAGCCAGCAGACGCACTTGTACCTGTGCAGGTGTAGAGCCAGCAGACGCACTTGTGACTGTGCAGGTGTAGAGCCAGCAGACACACTTGTGAGTGTGCAGGTGTAGAGCCAGCAGACGCACTTGTAGCTGTGCAGGTGTAGAGCCAGCAGACGCACTTGTGAGTATGCAGGTGTAGAGCCAGCAGACGCATTTACTTATAAGAATATAATCAACAAATAAACATAATAATTATGTTTATTCACAAGTCTTATAAGAATTAGCTTCTTCATGGTCTAGTAGGACACAATCTGCTTGACATCAGTGAGTGTGGTACGTTTCTATCTAGAATGTGGATAATCTACATTCTAATAAGATTCATGTAAGTTGTCAGGACGTGCGTGGCGTCGCCGGGAGTCAAACCGGAGCATCGTTGACAGCAGGTGGCGATATGTTATGACTGCTGTACGTGAGCTCCGGCGGCTCCGGCCTGTGCGTGCTCTCCTCACTCTACTAATGTTATTACTTTACTGTATAGCAGATCATTTAATCAATTTATATTTCAGTTATTTTCAACTGCAGTTAGCCCATCATCATAATACTTGTATCTCTGAAAGCCAAGTTTAATAAGTTTCTGCCTACATCGTGGTAGTCGTAATAGTTCCTCATCGTATAATGCAAAGAGCCTGACGTGTGCTATTCATTGCCCGGCAACATGTCCGCCTCTGCACTAGTTGCGGCGTGTCGTGCGCTGCTCTGCCGGACGCGCCGATGCCGGACGAACACAAAGTGCATAGTTACCGTCCCGTGCCTGTACTTATGAGTTTTCCAATTAAGTAAATGGTAACCGCCGCTTATTGGAATAACAATTTTCAACGGAATATCTGTTTCGATCGCGATTAGAGCCCATCGCAGGAGATGCGCCTGTAATTCCAACTAAATTTATTAGAAAGCCGATCTCGCCCTTCTCCGCTCGCCAATTTACTAATCGTAACTCATCTGCGATAAGCACGGGATTACCGCGTGGCGTGCCGGACCGGGCCGGCCGGCCGCATTATCGGCGCATCGTCCGGTAATAAGGAGCGAGATTGGAGCGCTTTAAATAATATCGGCGGCGATCGGTTCGTCCGCGTCGCCGCCGGTCGTTCACCGCGCCCGTGCTGCCGCATGCTGCTGCCTGCTGCCGCCTGCTGCCGCGGCCGGCGGACGGACCACGGCCATGTGTCTCAATCAGTGTGGAACACAATGCACACCGGTGACAATAATAATACTGCGAAGGATGTCTATGGAAACATTGTTACGGAAATAAAGTTACCGACTTCCTTATCTAGAGTTTGATGATGCATCAACGACTGAAATGAGTAATAAAGTCGTTTTAACTTCCAGTAGGAATCTACTCAAGACCTACTGGTACATAGAGTATCTAATACTATTTTTTTAATCATAGTAATTGATTTGTGTAGTAACCTTAGTGCACAGTCGTTTTACATTGTCGTGTAACATATTATAAAATTGACAACAAGTCGCTTCCGCCGGCCGCGGCGAGACGCGCGCCCGCGCAACCTTCACTAGTGCCAACAGGCCCAACAGCAACTGACGAAAAATTACTAACCAGCGACGGGGAAGTGTCAATACCTCCTATCTGTAAAATCAAAAATTTCCTGACCCAAATGTTTTAGGAGGTAATACTATAAATTGATATGTTGGATTAGTTGGAGAAGTATCTACAATTTAACTTTATGCAGTTGCAATTAAATATCCGCCTTGGAGATTTCAGTAAAATATGCGAAAACATACATATAAATTATTATAGCTAAAAAGTAATTTTCTTAAAAAAAATCAGTTAGGAGGTCTTGGCACTTCACCGTCGCCAGATAACAGTGTCTTTTGAAAGGTTATTCAAATAAGATGTGATTACTTTTAAAGTTGGCGTCACGTAAATACCACTTTAAATTCGTATTGGAATGACGCACAGGCAAGCACAACAAGAACGCGGACCCCTTTATATTTCGTGTTAGAACACACGACAAATATTATACTTACATTACACACACAAAGATCCATGATCGCACTGCAGACTACTTTATCTACTCGTTGAAAGAAACCCACACTACAAACTGTGCAGAACTGGCGGATTTTTTAAAATGTATTTAACTATTAAAAAAAATGTACTACTTAAAATAATATTATCTATGTAGAAACATTGACGACGTGGCAGTAAGCTTTATACTCAGCGATAAAGTAATAATCGTCGAGCCTAAGTTTTATAGAACTGGTCGACCCCCACGACACAAACGCGAGAAACATAATTGTGGACTGTATCGGTATTAAAAGGAGAGATGAGTACATATTGGTGATGACGCAGAGGCTGCCGGTGTGGAGTCTGTTCTCACGACGCCAGCAGCAGCGCTGATCGCCGCGCAATTATACAATCAGAGCAGCGCCGCGCCGCAGCCGCCCCGCACACGCCCCGCAGCCGCCCCGCACCCGCGGGAACCACGCACTAATTGCTGTGGGTTTTTGTCGATCGACTGTTCCCACTTGTCTTCACAAAACCACTTATAAATTGACGCCATTCTCCCACAATACGCATTATCTTAATCGCTGATCAAAACGACAATTTAACAGTTTCTTGCAGCAGTGAGATTATAAGTGAATGTGATCGGCTGCGGCGGGCGGCGCGGGCGGGGAGCTTTCTAAAACAAAACGCGGCATTATGCGGCCCCTGCAATCAGCGCGCTGATGGCCGCCCTTCACTGTCATTACGTAAAACTTAGTTTACAGCTCCACTCCACCTGCTTTGTCTTATCAACTAATTTTCTCAGGACAATCTTAGATTAGACTTTCACTGCTTCAACAACATTCTGTGTCCATGCTAATCAATCGTGTGTGTTCGCAGTCCCTGGACGGGGCCGCTCCACCTCAACACGCCATTAAACAACTATTAACTTTAATTTCATTCTTCCTGTGTATTTCCTCGCTGCATATTTTTTGTCCAATTTCTTCTAATCCCACCAATAAATTATGTCAAAGGGAGCCGCCGCCGAAACGCTACGGATTCCAAATTGTGGGGTACACACGTAACGTTATTGTTCTTATAATCGACCACGTGATTAATAAACGGCGGCTTTAAACACACAAATCACAATAAGAGGCGCCTGCGCGTGCGCTCGTGTGCGTGTTCACGTACGTGAGTGTGCGCGTGTGTGTGGGCGCGCATACGCAAATTATTTAATTGTCGGCGGCGCGCTGCTCTATGGTTATACGCCATAAATCTAGCGGAATCATCCGCGAATTATTCAAAGACGCCGCCTCCGCGCCCCGCCAGCGCCTGACCACTCTGACCACTGACCAGTGCCCAGCTGACCTCCGCTAACTGCTTTTGATTGTGACTGCACAGTGGCAGTGCTATCTGTCGTCATTCTAGGCAGACTCATGTTTACTCTTAGACTTTCAGTCCATTCGATATCGCATCCTACGGAAACCTAATTTTTTCAACACAATCACGATAGCAGGCCAGACTAGCGCCGGATATCTAACCCACAGGACGATATCGGCATGTCGCGAGCGGTCACTAATCCTACGTAGCAACTCAAAGATCGATGTCCACTTCAGCCATTAGGCAGCAGCCTTCAGGGCCGGGATATCGCACCCATTGTTACACAATCCAGAACAAAGCTCTAGTTACTCGCGCGGCGGCGTGGCGGCTGTCGGCGCCGCTGATTCATAGCGTTCGTTTGTCCTTCCTGCTCGCTGCTGTGTCAGTGATAGCGCTATCGCTGCGCCCGCGCACAATCGCGCTCTATCGTGCCATCTGCGTGAAATATTCCGCCGTTGCCACAATACTCTGCCCTCCCGACCAGCTCGCCTCCTCCATGCACATCACCCTTATGATCACGGGGATACAGTTGAGTTTGTTGGTAATGGCAACAAAACTGTTTTGGTTTCACAATAACGACCTGTGGCCGCGTAATTCACGCCACCGCGTTCATCATGCAAAGTGACCGCACACAAACTCGCAAGCGATTTCCCACTTTAGCGCACACAGCATAAGGTACATAGTAGGTTTTAGTTGGAGAGATTTATGTCGCGGGGGAGTTTAGCGTTTGGTATCGGAATTTGAATTTTGCGCGGTGTGGTCGTTGCGTCGCCGTCGGTGCGGCGCGGGCGCAGGCGACAGATACGCATCGTCTTGTTAGCGCTATCTGATGCCCGATGCTGTAATTGGCACGGCACTGCGCGTGCGCAACCAACCTCACATTCATACAAAATGAATTTTAAAACGCGTTTTATCAATATTTATTCTAGCGTCATAATGGCCGCTGCCAGAGAAAATGATAAGTTACCTGCAGGAGACAATGTGGCGTCTACGAGTGTGCGAGCTCGACGTCTCAGCTGACACGAGCGAAAACATTCAGCCGTTGATACTTCGTTGGGCATTTAAGTCTATCGAAAAAATCTTGTGAAGGTTTTCGTCAAGAGCGACGATAGCAAGCGAGCCGATTTGTCTGCTGCGACGAGGAAATATTCGCAGTAATAGATGCGCGGCCGAGGTGTCGGACATTTGCATACAATGCGGCGATGTCGCGGTATTGTTGCGCGCGCGTAATTGCGCCTGCGCACCTATTTCGTGCATCACTGCAGCACACACTCATACTACTACTGCGTCGGACAATATCTGCAGCTATACAAGGAGCTGTAGCTGAAATGACACCTCGCAATGTTCTATGAACATTTTGATTTACGTGCGATACCTAAGGTTCGATGACGAAGCAAATGTTTAAATCTGTATGTTTTCTGGAGAAGACTACGTTCAATATATTTTTGAAGTATTCACTTTCTGAGTCTCTTATAAAATAGATCTAAGAAGCGCTATAATTCAGTGTTTAGCCTGGTAGAGAGGAAGTGTCGGTTTAAGCGAATCTCGCAGTTCCTCCTGAGATGAACTAGTTGGCGAGCGCAGCGCGCGCGTCGACGGTGACTTGTCAAAATATTGCGTCGCTCCTCGTTAGAGCGTGAGTGATGCGCTGACGTCAGCCCAGTGTCGGTGCACGTGGCAAGTACCCAGGACTGCTGCTCATGACAGCTATAGTGCTTGCAGATTCGGTCAATCTCGACACAATCACAAACTCCTCATATGACATTTCCTGCCGCTACAATGATCGTGGAAGAACTGTTTATTTTATATTTTGTTTTTTTACGTATAGTCGATAATGGACTGAATTAGTGGGTGAGTGAGTGGATGCAACAAAGTGATCCGATGATGAAGCCGGAAGGTAGGCGTGGGAACTTCGTAATAAATCATTATATCCTAACCGTAACTGGACTTATTAGACTTGTCATGAGATGCGCTCTGGCTACGAAGTACCATCGAACTGGTCTGATAATGGAAGTTAGGCACGTAAAACAATGTATTGTAGTGTGTCGCCTTATTGGAATTATTATGGGTGATTCTGACTATAGGTAGTTTTTAATTTAAAGTACGTTAACATACAACTCGTACCCAGTATTAAAGTGGATAAAAGTAAAAAAATACTTTAATTTCGGATGTCAGTGAAAAAAAAAACAAAGAGACATAACTATTATAGTTAGTAGCACCGATTTCCGAAATAACACAAGTCGGTTGTACATTTTTTGTATATAATATTGTTATCATTAGAAACTTCCCACCACTTGTATTGAATCATCTCGAACATCCCTGCTGGTAGTGGCAGAGTCCACTAAACTGAATTAATTCCGGCGAATAAAAAAACAGTCCATGTGATGCGCCGGCGCACGGCAATTGCGAAAGACGCCGACAATTGCCGAAGGCGCCGCTCCACGAATATGGATGAGTTTTATATTTGAGCAGTAATTAGAGCAGGCGACACTAGCAGCATTATACTTTGAAGTGAGCGGGCTCCGCCGGGAAACGTGCCCGACGTTTGAAAAGACATCGTTTAGAATTAGGCGATAGATCACTATTGTACCAATTACTTACAAGTCTTATGTTTATTTAGCGTGAGCTTTTGTCAAGAAGTGAAGTTAGGCTCCAATTAAGGTATTAAATCAATAATTATCTGTCAAGTGTATGTTATACCTACTTCTTATTTAGTACGTTAAGGGAAGTAATGAATACTCCCAATATTTGGATTACTAACATTTGTACGTATTTTTTTGCATAAAGGAATATAATTTCTAAAATGGTCCTTTACTTCGACTAAGGTACATCTAAGTGTCAAAATATTCCGTCCGAGGAGTAATTAAAACAAGGTGTTCCAGTCAATGGGCCGGCGATGTGTCTTACGGTTTATTGAAGTAATTAGACCACTAAAACTGCGTTCATAGTGTTATTTACGAGTTCGGCGCGGCTCGGTGGCACTCGGCAACAATCGTTTGATTCGCGTAATGACAGCGGACGTCATAATCTGAGGATCATGCACAGAGTGTCGTGTTGGCGTTAATTGGCGCCGCCATGATGCGGCGCGGCCGGCGGAGCGCGACCGAGCTGCGACACTACGACAACTGCACCCGGCGCACCGCAGCCACGCGCAGTAGGACTGTACCAGCTAAACGTGACGTGCCCGAGATGGACAGGAACTGTTACGAGAAGTTAGTCTCATTTAGTTAACTAGATTAGCATAACAAAGCAGTGGGGGAAGCACGTCTATTTCAACCACCGCTTGACATAGGCACAAAACAAGTGAACAAATCTGTAGACTATGGGTTCATTAGTTTTCATGAGAACGAGTGAAGTTAAAATAAAATAAAAAACAACATAAATAGTAGCCGTGCGAAGGCAAAAAGGCTCCTATCTCAGCGTTAGCGTTGCTTAGTGCCAGTACAAACGGAGTCTGTCCTTCTGTAGTCCTCTGCGTCGTGCCTCGTCGATGTAAGATACGGCACCGGAGCTCAACGATTGTGAGATTGTCGCGATAGAGCTCCCTCCGACAAGCGCTGACTGACTGACGGATGACTCACTGACGCATGTATGTAAATGTTCAGTCAATGGCTCCCGCAGCAGGGCATGTGTCAATTGACTGCCTTGCGATGGCCTTGCCGCTGCACGATACACTTGGGAGCATTCCTTGAGCTCTACATTGTTGCACATTGACGTTTTTCGCCATAACATTTGAAATATGATATATTTGAAACATGAGTTATGGCAACTAATCGTCCAGTGATAGCGTTAGTAGTGGTGATGTAAGCGTGGCAGGCAGGTAATATATCGACAGTTTGATCGATGGTCGCCGGTAATGTGCCTACCCGCGGTCTGTAATGAGCCGTGAGACTATGTGGCTCAATGTTGCCTCACATGGGTACGTTTTACACAAACAGCAGCAGTGCCCTTCGCGTGCACTATAATAATGCTTTAGGGTGTTGATGGGGTTGCCTCGCTTCTGTAGCGCATCAGGGATGTTTTCTGAATGCTTGTCGATAGCTTTATGCATTAATGCGTAAAGGATGTGCGTCCCTGGAGCGCAAGGTGCGGTCAGTTTCAACAGCATTATGTGCTACGTGATTCGTGACAGGCTGGACTGCTATGTTGTAAATCGTCGCTCCTGTGTCTCAGTTGGAGTGCTGAAGCAATGATTTTTATGATGTGTGTGTTGATGACATTTGTAGTTAAAATTGTAACACTAACGTAGTAGTAAGTTTGTTTATTGTTATTAACAGTATACGAGTCTACTTGTTACTCAAAAACTTCTGCTTGTGCAAAAAATGTGCACAACACCCTCCTGCATACTTCTACAATGTGGACTTTCCAAGATAGATTTCAATCTAGGTAAACACTTGAGCTTTTCAACTCTTTGGAGTAGGTTATAGCGATGGCATTGTACTAACCTGGAGGGAGAGACCGCTTGCTCATCAAACAATCTGTATTGGCAAAATATAATTATGTAAGCTTGTCAATTGACTGGCCTGTTGGTCTAGTGGTTAGTAACCCTGACTGCTATACCGGAGGTCGTGGGTTCGATTCCCACCCAGGACAAATGTTTGTGTGATGAGCACGATCATTTGTTCTGTGTCTGGGTGTAAGTTATCTATAATATGTATGTATTTACAAATATATAAGTATGTTTATCAGTTGTCTAGTACCCATAATACAAGCTCTACTTAGTTTGGGACTAGATGATGTTGTGTGAAAGTTGTGGAATATTATTATTATTATTATTAATTTGTTGGATTTGTTTTTTTAGAGTCCAAATGTCCAATACTTTTAGGCCTACTGAGCTATTCGTGCAGTATCATTTGTAACAGTCATCATCATCATCATCTGCCTAGCCTTTTCCCAACTATATTGGGGTCGGCTTCCAGTCAAGCCGGATTTAGCTGAATACCAGTATTTTACGAGGAGCGGCTGCTGTTTTTGCTGCATTTGTAACAGTAAAGTTTCAAATTAGTGAAACATTTGCGTTTAGTCGCGACAGATGTCCGTGAAATCGCCGCTAATAGTCGAGTGTGCGCGCGAGCCCCCGCACCACAGCTGCCCGCGGTGGACGCGTCTAATCTATTGGAGTTGACTGCTTTTTATCATTCAATTAGTTCTGTGTCAAGCGATAGTAGTTTTTGTTAGAAACATGTTAATGAAGTGTCAGTTCGTGGTAATTAAGTCATCTATTATAGGTAGGACGTATTCGCACGAGCGGCGCCTTTCATATTCAACATGACCAGAGTTTAACATTGACTGTTGCACCTACCTTCATATTTATGTATTGTATACTCGAGAGGATTTTATTTATAACATAATACGAGTACCTTTAATTACTACTATAGTCTTTGGCGGTGTACTTTTATAGGTATACGAGTATGTTAGCAAACTGTGTTGCACATACAGTTACCAATTCCAATATTCAAATCTTTTTATGTCACATAGGCCTAAATGGGCACTTATAAAACGGCAAAAAGCTAGCGCACGCTAGCACACCGGCCCTTTATACCACGTATTGTGGTCGGACTTCCTTGTCAGGGCCAAAAAGTGAAATTAATTCGATTACCTAGTCCCATTTAAAGGCACATGTATAGATCTGTATCAGTATTACCATCAGCTGCTAACACACGCTGGCTACCGTGGATGCCCTGCAGCATGTGTGCTCAGCTACCTTGTGATCGCATCGCCGCGCATTAAGACGCGGGCTGCGCGCGCGCGCCGCCCCGCGCCGCGGGCTACACGCATTTCAGTCTAAACTGATCACTAACTGTTCTTGTTTGGGACAAGCCTGGCACACCTTTTCTAACTACTGTGACTCTTGAATACCATAATCAACAGAGGCAACGATAGAGCTGTCCAGGTGGCTAGATATTGCTCGGATAAAATTTGAGTTGAATCGACACGAGAAGAAGAAGAAGAACAGAGGCAACCTCCACAATCACCCTGAATTAATAAAACCCGGCTAGTCAGGGAGAAATAAGTCAACTGTCTTAAAACCCGTAACAAAAGCAATTAGAGAAGAACAGCGAAGGAGTTAGAAAATAATATGTTTCGTTCCCTCCTTATAAAGCAGGAGACAAAACACAGTCAGGTCAATAGCTAGGTACAAAGGGATGATTTATATTTTTAAATGGGACAGGTAAGCCTATTTGCCAAGTAAAAATATAAAATGAATACTAATATTAATAATGTGTCCTTAATGGTGAGCCGTATACATTTGATGTCTACAATAGAGCCTGCGGCAAAACGACACGGGTGTGCGCAGTTCCAGTTCAGTAGACTACTGCAGATGTCTGAGGGTTCAAGATGGACTCCAGGACGATTCTCATTTGTCGGGGTAATAAACTTGAAATGAATAATAAAGACGGTCATTACTCAGTTTTAAAAACTATCCTGACAATACGGTTTCACGGGTTTTAATATTTTTATGAAAATATTCTTGCGAACCGAAATAGCGGGCAAACTGCTTCTTCGTGTTGTGTCGGTCTGAGTCCAATTGTGTCCGACCAACATTTAGCCACTTTAACAGCTCTGTAGAAGACGCGGGTAGTTGTGCATGCTGGGCAGGACAGGAGGGCACGTATGTTCTGTGAAGGACAACACTGGCACTGTATTTGCGATGGCAAAGTGCTTATAATAGCGTATAATCATCCCTATAAAGCTCTAACAGAGCCGTACGCGGTGCGGGCTCAGAGCGGGTTGCTGGAAGTCACATGTCTTCGAATTTTTTGTTCTAGGACCTGTCGGTTTACTCGCGACTTTTCCCTTCACGGTTTTGAGAAGGTAATTAAATAAATTACACAAAGTAGGTAAAGCGCCTGCCTGGGTTTAAACCCATAACGCCCACAACGATGGGTACCACTCGGAAATCAGGGCCCTGGCCATCGGGACACCACTGTTCTCTATGAACTTAAGTTATTCAACAAAAAATAATTTTAAAAGGAAACACAGGTTTAAATTAACCCAGCTCGGGTGGTCCGTTATTAACTATTGCAATTTCGAACCGTATTAATTGCACGTTTAATATTATATTAGATTTACTTTATTCTTATGCAAAATAATGTTATAGATAATTGTTTTACTGAAGGCTTATGTTCATTTTTGTAAACATTGTATTTTGAATAAAATTTTAAAACATTAAAGTCCCTGGCCGAACTCTTTCTTAGCCAACTGTCTGTCGGTTTTATTTTGGGTTTATTATTATTCTCTCTTTATTTACTTTTAAATACATTATAAATTATATTTTTAAATATTTCTTACAAAAAATAATATAAAAACATTTAAAAATATAAAAAATAGCTGACCACCGATGACGGGACCAGGGTCCAAGCTACCGGTGGTTAGGGCTCCAGAGACAGGAACCTCCTCACAATGCGAGCCATATTATTATTTTATTTATTATGTGTTTCTTAAGGGAATTTTATCTGACTCTTATCGCTGGAAGTGATAAGCGCGAATATGAGAAAGATACATATATAGTCTTCATAGTCAGTTCATACTTTTTACTAAATACACTTTACATGTTGGGTGGACTTATTGATAAGTAACCAGAACGAATAAACAACAGTTAGCGGTAAAACGTTCCCCGTCAGCCGGATATGACCCGGACAGCCGGACACGACCCGGACAGCCCAACAGCCGGCACCGGCCCCCGGACAGCAGGACCTGACCTTTGCCTAAAACCCCCATTAACATCAATAAAGTGAAAGGGCAACCTGCGGCCGCGCAACTAATTAGACAAGTGGTTCCGACTCACTGACCGCTGAGGCTTACAACACGAGAACTAAACTCAAAATACGCACATAAAGTAACGAGCACGGAGGCAATAATTAAAAAGAAAAGCGTTTGTTATCTGCAATCTGGCGCGCGTGGAGCCGGCGCGGGCGGGTAATGCACTCGTATAACTTTATGCGCGTAATAACGAACGCACAGCGCACTACGCGCCGACAATATCGCGCGGTCATTAAGACGTGCGTTATTCATTAGCATTTCTCATAATCCTCGCCGCACAGCCCGACTGAGTGTCCACTGCCCACGCTCAGCGGTGCATGCCCACTGCCCACACTGTGTGTTGCATGCCCACTGCCCACACTTCAACACTTCAATTCTAACATAGATTTGTATGCAACTTGGGGTGACTGGTGAGCTTGGTGTACAAGGAGGGTGAAAGGGGATAATTGGGAACCTGCGCAGGTGTGCCTACGAATTCTCATCATAAAAAATTAGCACATTAAATACAGTTAAAAACATAGAAATTCGTGAAATAGCATTAATTGTTTACATAAGCCGCGTGCGACCATCAACATTTGTTAACGACGTGATAAAAAGCGGCTGAACAGCGACACACTGTTAATGGCGCGCCGCGGCTCCGCTCGCCTCCGCTCCGAGCGACAAAAAGCGAAACGTTCACGGAAATTAACCCTGTTAATGCAAACACTCCCGTTTCGCGGCGGCCCAGTACTGACACCCGCCATCTTAGCTGCACACATTAATGGCCGGGACGTGTGCTGCCGCGCGTTTTTCTCGCGCCGTATCGGCAGCATCCTAACATGGACCGATTCGGAGGTGATTGTAGTCATTATCACCTCACGACATTAGGCATACTAATGTTAATTACGTCTCTGAATTCGTTTAAAGTTTTTTCTTGCGGCTCCAGCGCGAAGGTGTTGCTCATTTGAAGACTGTTCTTTGGGCACTCGATTCGATTTTCACACCTGACCATAATTTGTTGAATGCTTAATAAGAATCAGATAATATGGTGTGGCTGTATATGTAACAGTTGCGTATGTTATTACTTATAGATTGTGTAGTGACACGATGTACTCGGCCCTTGTCGTCAAACTTGTAGTTAACAACGTATCGTGAAGAGGCGCGTGCTGACGTGCGTCGTGTCGGCGAGTACGCGGCGCGTACTACGTCCGCGTGGAGCGGCGCTAGGTGTCTCCGGACGTGTCGCTATCTGCCCGCGGCCGGCCGCGCCGCGCCCGGACACCAGTTGCGCGCTCACGTCGCCGACGGCCCGGCTGCTGCTCGTCCACTTAGCTTTACAACTGATCTGATAGTTTCATTACGATCGAAATCTTACAATCACTCTGTTAAATCTTTCGAAGGACTTTCACGAATAATTACAAACTATCACTTTGGCAGCGACTTCGTTAGCAAAAATATTTTTATAAAAGCTTTATAAACTGTAGATATTTTGAGGGTAGTTTTGAAAAATGAACAATCAAAGTCTTTAACATTCATTTTGATTAGAACTTGTGGGAAGTTTCAAGTTTATTAACCCAAGCAATAAAGAGAATCTTCGATACAATCTTCTAAAGCTCTTAAATTGGTCTGATGGGGGTCATTCTGAAAACAAACCATGACAACCTTTATCATGTCAAATCCCAAGCACAAGGAATGGGATTTTACATACAAACGAAAATCTCCGTTTTAACGCCCTTAAAGGTTGAATATAAAAAAAAACCCTTCTTAATGCTCCCCTACATCACAAACGAAGCCTTATGAAAAATTAACTACTGGGACTGGGACCCAGTAGTTTTTGCTGCGCGTTAGTATGTCAGTCTGACAGTTTCTTCTTTTCTATAGGGTTAGACCTTAAGTTGTAAAGTCAGCGGTTTCAGTTTCCAAGCTTTCCGTACGTGTGAAAGTTCACGTTGTTTCGGTTGAAGCTGCGTTTGACGTTAGGCACGTCGGCTATCACTGCAGCACTGAGATCTCAGCTGCGGTGACGTGCCGGCATGACGCTCCACTTTCTCCGGTTATCTGCATGAATATTAATTCTCACGCCTGACGCGTGGGAACCGCTGGCCTATCAGCGAGGATCAGCGTGCGTCAGCGTCACGCGGCTCCCGGCGGCGTGCGCGCGATGTGGCGCGACTGTGGCGCGATAGTCGCCGCGCGTCTGACCTACACACTCACGCATCTAGATCGCGCTACATGCATGTGTGAACACTCGCGTCGCTTAATTTTTTGGAGAATTTTTAAGATCCTTTCTATTTGGTCGCCCTCTTCGTGTTCACGCTCTGCTACGTGATGTGACGGTGTCCTGCATCCTTTGCACTACTCTAGAAGAATTGTGTTGGTTGTAGACATCTAATTACTTTAACTACTCTTTTAAAAAACTTAATGCCGTCTAGTAAAGAAGAGTCATACTGCGTGATAGTATGTCTCTCAGCTGAGTGCAATCCGAGGCGTGTCCGGGTAATGTGGCTTATTAAACAAAAGGCCGTGTTCCGTATGATATAGTAGTCCCGGCCGCGTCCTGCCTCAGCTCGTGTGATAAGGTTATCTAGCGCGGGAGTCAGTTTTGGGAAGTGCATTAAATTATGAAGCCGAGCGCGTGATTTATCTGAGCGGCCGACGATACCGGCCGCGAGCGCGCAGTGCAGCCGACTCAGCAGGCACACTCCGCTCCACGCCGCTGTGGCACACTCTAGCCACCGTGTGTTGTCAGCTGTTCTAAGTGTTGAGCCTCTACAGAGTGTTGAAGATGGTGTCCTTTGTTTAATAGACAGCTTCCATTATTTTGGAGTTTCGGATTATCGGATTCCTCCCCGCTTTCGCTTTTAAATGGAGGGAATTAAACAATCGCAATCATTGGCAGGCTAATAGCAAGTCTTACCTTAAGAGACTATAAAAATACTCGTACTTTGTACGATCTAGTCACTTTTCTTAGTGTAGTCCTTCTGCGAGGAGCGCTGCGCGTGCACGCGCAGATCCCGCGCGCTCGATATGATATAATTAAAACGCTCGGCGGCGCACGAGCGCGCGAAATATTACCATACAGCGCCACCGCCAGGCGGGCGCATATCGCGCATCGCACGCGCAGCCTCGCGCGGCCAAATATTAACAATAATGCAGGTCAAGCCGCTCAGGTTAACACTTAAATCAGCTGGATGTGAAGCCTCACAGAACGTCTCGTGTTGTTGCTACATGCAGATACGTTACCGCTAATGTGCGTAATCAGTCAGAGTGCAGATTAACTAGTTAGTCTGCAGGCCAGAGTTTATTCTTTTATAACCACCAATGAGTACCTACTTAAGAGCCCTAAAGAGCGTGGCTCCGTCGCGCTAAAAGGGAACACAGGTGTTCCGTTCACTGTCTATCGCGATTTAACGATGCTGCATCTGTTATTATGCAGATTAACTAGTTGATTGCACTCCACCTGATTTCCGCACAATAGGATACATTGATAGCACCTCTGATAGTGCTCCACACAACACACGCCTACATATTACCTGCTCGTGCAGCCAGCACCGCATCTAATTATCCTTTAATTTACGATAAGTATAACACTATCATGTGTACTGTGCAGTTTTTGCTGAGAACGGTTTGATATAAGACAGTGGTCGGGCGCGGCCGCTCATAGATCTCGCTCCTTATCATCCGTGACGAGCGCGGATTGAGCTGTTACGCTGTTTAGCGAGCCCCTAATGAAATCGAATGTTTATCGCCGTATAACACTCGAACGCGTGATATACGCGGATTCGGCCGAGCCGGTGCTATCGCGCTGATCGCGGCGATCGCGGTCGCGCTCGGTCGCACTCGCTGGCGGCTGGCCAAGCGCGGCATCGCGTCGCGTCGCAACGCGTCGCAGCTGACTGTTGCGCCATAACGACCGTGTTAATATTCGACACCCTGCGATTTACGTGGTGCTTCTTAGTATCGACAATGCAAACAGACTCTAGTTGCGTAGGGCTGCCCTTTTAGTTTACTCATATGTATAGGTGCGGACTTACAACAGTGCCTGCAACATGTTTGTTCAACATATTCCCTAGTAGGTAAAACTGAGACGCTATGGCTACGCGGCTCTGCCAAGGCTTTCGTAGGCCTTTTGCTACGACAAATTGTATTATATACGATACATAGTAAGCTTTTTGACGCGCGCGATTTCTTTCTGTGTCGATTTTTTTTATTTATAATGATACTAAATTATATTTTACGAGTTGTTATAGACTACTGACAGAAGGACATTCAGCTACCAAGCTGTAGACAGGTAAAGTCTAGCCAGTTGTGGGACAACCCTACTTTGTAATGTGCCCATTATAAAATTGTAAATGTATTTCAAATGAAATCGTTTGTAAAAACAATTGGCGAGATCTGCTTCATATTCATGTCTCGTCTGCGTTTAATCTGCGGAGACTTATCGAGAACAAACTAAATACAGCCAGTACAATGTAGCTACGTAAACTTTGGTAGCAGGACCGAAATACTCGGCGAGACATCCCATGCCAGGAGATTTAGGTCTTATTGTCCAGTTGTCATGGTTGTGTTTAGCTTGTGTGTGGCCGTGTGTGTGTGGAGGTGCGTTAGTATGCTGCGCACACGCCGCACAGCTGCGCGCGGACGGCGCGCACTGATTCACGCGCACCTGAATTAATATGAGCATTACGATAATATTCCGATTAGCTGCCAGGAAGTAGACCAAAGAGTTTATCGCGTCCGCACTTTATGGGACAATGAGCTTTACTAATTAATTAATTATGTTGATTGGAACACCTGTTCAGGGCGACAAATATGGCGCAAGCAATCGCAGGCAGCCGAAATGATCGGCGACGTGTGTCGTTGACATTGTGTCTAAATGTCTCCCTTTACCTCATAATAAGAGAGACAAAAAAACTTTGTTAAAAAAAACACAAAAGACTCCAAAAACAAACAAAAAAAACCGGCCAAGAGCGTGTCGGGCCACGCTCAGTGTAGGGTCCCGTAGTTTCCCGTCCGTCACAATAAGTGTCCCCAACTTTTCAAAAACTGTTCGTCCCATCAAGTTCAAAATAATTTTCCTAGAAAGTCTTTATAAAGCTCTACTTTCCAGATTTTTTTCATATTTTCTAAACTTATGGTTCAAAAGTTAGAGGGAGGGGCATTGTTTTTTTACTTTTGGAGCGATTATTTCCGAAATTATTGATACTATCAAAAAAATATTTTAGTAAACCCCTATTCATTTTTGAATACTTATCCAACAATATATCACACGTAAGGGTTTAAATTAAAAAAAATACTTTCCACTTTACCTACATGTAGGGGGGCTACCCTAATAAAACATTTTTTTCCAATTTTTATTTTACTACTTTGTCGGCGTGATTGATATACATATTGGTACCAAATTTCAGCTTTCTAGTGCTAACAGTCACAGAGATTAAGCGAGGACGGACGGACGGACGGACGGACGGTCGGACGGACGGACAGACATGGTGAAACTATAAGGGTTCCGTTTTTGCCATTTGGCTACGGAACCCTGAAAAAACGGGGCAAGTGCGAGTCGGACTCGCGCACTGAGGGTTCCGTACCAAATTACCTATGAAAACAGTTTATTCTCGAATCGAGAAGACTTTTCAATTATTTTTTTCTTGTGGTGTGACTACAAATTTTCAGTTTTCGGACTTTTCCCTATATTTGTGCTATAATACCTTGCTTCGTGCTAAATTTCAAGATTCTAGGTCAACGGGAAGTAGGTACCCTATGAATTTTGATTCCTTTTGACACTGACAAAATGTATGTTTTTTGCAACATAAACTGGCGTATCTTTTTTTCCCGTCAACTTACAAATTTGATTTATGGACAACTTTAAGGAACTGTGGATCTTATTATATGGTTTTAATTTCAACTCGATACTTTCAACTTACCTATGAAAACCGTTCAATTTTCGAAACGAGTCTTGAAGTTTTTTCAAAAAAATAAATCTTGTGACATAACTAAAACATGTTCAGTTTTCAGACTTTTCTCTACATTTATGCTATACCTAATACCTTGCTTCGTGCCAAATTTCAAGATGCTAGGTCAACGGGAAGTACCCTGTGAATTTTGATTCCTTTAACAGTATCGAAATTTACGTTTTTTGCCACATTAACGGGCGTAAGGGACCGCAAACTTGTGTATATGGTTTTAATTTCAACTTGATACCTTCATGCGTTCTCAGGATAAAGGGTCTTGACAGACAGACAGACAGACAACAAAGTGATCCTATACGGGTTCCGTTTTTTCCTTTTGAGATACGGAACCCTAAAAATAATCAAACAAATTGAAAACCGTCCTCTTTTTTTTGGATTTCGGTTAAGTAGACAAGGGATGCTTTGAAAATATCTCAATTATGTCGCAAAGTTAATCTGCATTTGTCAACATCATTTTGATAAATAAATCATTTTCGAAGTTATCGACACTTAACGTAATTTGATGGAATTTATTCTATCTGGATTCTGAGTTGGTTAAGTACCTAGGAACTTTAAAATTCGCTAGGTTTGTCTCGAGGAGTCTACACAGCGCGATATCACGATACAATAACGCATAAGTATTATGAATACATACAGTTACAATAAACGTACCTCCAGCTAAGTAGGACTCTACTTAGCTGTAGGTACGTTTATTGTAACTGGCAGCACTTAGGTAAGCAACCTGTCACATTAGTATTCATATTCATTCGTGCCTAGGAAGTGCTAACAATGCGAGGCCGTTACAGGATGCTCTAGCACTGCCTCCAGGCAGCGCTGCTCTGCCAATAGTCTGCCACTTGACATTATGTAGATGTGCGTAATTGCGCGGCCGGCCAATGGCGCGGGTTCGAGTCCTGGCCGAGGCTCACGTCGCCTGCCACAGCGGGCTCACTCCTCGGTTCGGGGAACCGGCGCGCATTACGTATGTATGCAGCGCACTACTTAGCGTAATGTGCGCGTCGACTCACATTCTAAACTGTTACACAATAGACGATAATCACTCAGAGGAAACAGACAGACGCAGGTGGCAAGATTTATTTTTGGTTCCTGATGCATTTACATAAAAACGGCTTGTCATTACAGACCTACAAGTTCTGACAAGAACTCCAAGGAGTAGATTACAAGGTTTACCAGGAATCCATGACTGCACAGATTTACTTAGCGGTAAATAACATGATTGTGCCACTAACTTAATTTACGGCAGTTCGCACAAGAGCAGCGCATTTCTGGAGGCATGTGGATCAGATAAACCTTCACACTACTACTCGTACTACACGGTATTCAAACAAAGCTGTCATCATTAGCATTATAGAACGATAACTTCACAGTATCGTCGGCAACATTAAACAAATATTTCATGGGAACTTGCTCGGTAGCAGGTAATGAGTGTAAGTGGAAGCCAGCTCGTCCACGAAGAGTGCGGGCGGGGGGGGGGGGAGGGGGCGGTGGCACGGGCCGTGCATGCTGATGAGAGTTATTAGAAATATTGTGATTTATCGATTAGCATCGCGCCCCGAGCGCGCACAGCTTGGTATGAGCGGCGCGCGCGGCGCAGGTGGCCGGCAGCCGCTTCCTTCCCCGAAGCGTCGCGACGCCATTGTGCGCACACGCGCCGCACATACATAGCGGCTCACGCCGGCCGAGGGCCATCACACGCTGCCCGGAGCACGCTGTTGACATCTGTGCAGCGTGCCATCTAGGCTTCATGCCAGAACTACCCGCAGCCGCTTCGTAGAGGTGCTGGCATCGTACCATGCTGGCCAGGGATAGGTCTACACACACTGGATCAGAATCAAGTTATAAAAGCTTAGCATGCAATAGAAAATCGTCTTTAAACAATATGTTAATGCAACAATGTCCAAACCTGATAAAGCACGCAAAGTGTCCTGGTGGGTGACCCTGCGCTGATGGTATCTCGGAGTACATTGTGTCGCTATCAGCGCCGATCACCGAAAGTGAAACACGCATCATTGGTATGGGACGCGTGCACCGGTGCTGGCTGCGTCTACTGCACACTGTGAGAACTAGTGGCTATCTCCAATCAATAGGTTTGAGGTGCAGTTGTTAAAAATAAATAAAATATTGCAAAATATTACTATTTCCAAATCGTGCAAGGCTTTTTCCCTTTTGACAGATTCACAACAAACGTTTTAATTAAAGGGAGTGATGGCTGCTCTTGAACCCAGAGTCCAATGACCATTACAGGTCATTATAAAGATTCATGATCCGAAATGCAGAATGATCAAAACCTTACTCCTCCGACGCACATAGTATAGGGTGCAAGATTAACAAGCGCGGTTAATAGCGCTGCGCGGGCGCATCATAAAGCGCAGGACGCGACGACCGCGCCGCGGAGAGCGGGCAATTAAACGCGATTAGCGCATGCGCAGTCGACTTGATTGGCCACACCGGGGAACGCTCCGACACTGCGCAGAAAGTCCACTCCTTGATGCTGCGCAGCGTGCCTACCTGCGGGACGCAGCCTCACGTTGTGACGAGACGACCGAGTCGCAACTATTGCTCACCGTTGCTGCAGCACAAATGACGGTTTTTGTTATACGAATAGAAATGTTAGGTACCCGTAACGTGTTGTTTATGGCCATCGTACTATAAATGTGGCTTCGACTACTAAATAGAAAATCCTTCTGTTTCAGTACTTATAGCATAGCATAATTATCTGTAATGAATATAGTTTTAAACATTAGGATCTAATGTATCGATAGTGATGTAGACCAAAAAACTAGGTCCATTGTGTGAGAGTGTTCCGTTGTAGCGGACCTTCTGCGCGGTCCACCTGTCGCCTCCACTCCGGGGAACAAAAACTCGGCGCGATATGAACCGAGACGCTGCGTTAACAGTCACAATTTGACATAGTCCGCGCTGCGCACCGTCCACCAGCTCGCTTTAGTGCCTGCGTTCCCACGCCTCTTACTGCAGCTCAAGCGGAAACTAAACCACTCTCGCCTGGCCTATACAGGCTATGCTCCTGCCTTCATCCATAATCTCATAGGACATCTCAATTTGGTAACACTTAATTTTATTTGTGACTTTTACCAGACACCCATAAGTCAACTGCAGTTGTATTTGTAGAACATGAAGGAGCTGGCAACATTTAGTTATCAGGCGACAATCTGTAGCATGTCTATATATTTCGCCAATTGCTCCACTTAATGTAACTCACACTAAACTAACATGTCGTGTGAATGAGCGGGCGCCGGCGGCGGGGCGGCGGGGCGGCGGGGACGGTGCGCAGGCGCAGCGGGTCCCGTTACTCGACGAGTGACCTTTGCAGGCAGTTAATCGCTCCACTTGGGCTGTCCTTGACCCCGCACATGCACATGCCGCATTTGTTATTAATTATCGTCACACTAGTGCAGCCCCGCGGCTCGGCACAACGGTACGCGCCATTAAAACTCAATTTATAGACGTTGAAGCAAGCTGCGCGCGTCTCCTGCGAGCCTCGCGACGCATATGCAGAGTCTCGCTATCGGGGATGATAAGTGCATAATGATAGAGAAAGGTGCTTCTACATCTCTGCCTAGTGTATCGTTAATATCGTACTCGTTTAATATGATCTGATAAGCTGCGGACGCGGCTGTGTTGTCTGCATTGCTAAATAGTTGTCGGTGCAGATTTATCTTCGTTATCTTTGTAAAAAGATACAAATCCTCCATCTACTTAACCTGTGACCCTCATGAATCTTTATACCTAGAAGCAAGAACTTTGCCAATGATGAACTGTTTAACTATAATTTACTTGCATCGTGATTCGTGGCACACATTTGAAGTAAAGTTCAATATTGTATGGCGCTCGTTGGGCAGCGTGTTTACCGAGCTTGACTGAAAGTTTAACTTGACACTGATCTCGTAGAGTAGCTGCTTACTTATGGCCCACGCGTGGGCTAGCTCGGCCACGCTGGGCCACGCCGAGCCAGCCGAGGCATGCCCCGCCATGTTTCACACTCCATTAACTATTTCTCAGCGCGAGTGCGGCGGAGAGGGAATCTACTTATTTATGTATTGCTACTTACTTCACTCTGAGCCTGATCATTATCTATCTTCTTTATACCTAAATATACGAGTATGTCGGTGACGTCAATTCTGCGGAAGTATCGGTTTTTTTAATGTCGGAAATCATACAATAACTTCTCCTGCCTTAGGGTGTACCTGGGATCATAACGTATCAGACTTTCACTGACTAGAAGCACACGTATCAATTCAGGACCCAGGAGAGGGAGGTCTTCAGTTGCCCTTTGCGTTCTAGGACCATTTCCTTTTTAGAAAATCCTGGCAGTCCTAACGGGATCGGCCCGCTAGGACTGCTGCTCATATCAAACATCTAATATGCATATTGTCACAATAGGGTCGTACAGTAGTCGGAAGTTGTTGGTTTAAAGTTTTATTGTCAGTACTATGTACTTATAGACATTATGTTTTACTATCAATTGTCTTGCAAATTTCCATTAGTTAGATAAGCCAGCTATAAATATAAGCGACATAGCTTGTCGACAGCTATATCTTATCAAACTAAGCCGATATTATTATGTACATATTATTTAAACTACTCAGTTGTACTCTAGTGCATATATTTACAGCGATCGATGACGCTTTGTAACCAAAACTCGTTTCTTCAAGATTCCTATGACAGTGAGGCTGTAAGCTCAGCAAGTCTTACCGTCTGCTATCCAATAACGGTGGAAGCTCCAAAGACTAAGTTCTGGTAGGATATAATATGATACGTGGGCGGTGGGATTATTTTAAAGGTATAAAGACTGGCATGTATATAAGCATGTCAGTCTTTTACTAACTAAAATTACACCAGTGTGTTTGAGTTACTTTTTATCATGTTTAGGTCCGGTTGTCAGTGGTTTGGGAGGTAGATTTTTGGCGATGTAGCCACAAGGCTTTCAATAATTAATTTAAATAACAAATGACAATGGCCACTGTGTCAGTGTTTTGTGTATTAATGAGATTGTGTGGCGGTGATCACTTGATGTGTGTGGAGATGGAGTGAGTAGCATATGATATGTGATGCACTTCACAACTAATGATATGGTGACAGGGCTGGCAAAACCACAACACGAGTGTGACAGATTTTTCTATATAACACAAAAAACATATCACATTAAACCCATTTTTATTCACCAGTATCCACTTTTCTGACATTTTACTAGATTTAGTTTAGGGAAACGACATATCCCTGACGATAAATTGGTGTTTTATCATATCAAAAGTTACTTTTAATGAAAAGACGCAATAAACAAGAATATTCAACATCTACCAGGGAACACCGGGGTTTCGTGATATCTCTAGGGATTTTGTGAAATCACTGATTATATCCTCATTTCCCTGCGACATATACATACTTAGTGTTAATGCAGTTGGTTTGATGTTGCGCTTTATTGCTCTTTTCCGATCAGGTCATTACATTATTGGAACAAAACTATCAATATTAAAATCATCTAGCTGCTTTCTAGATTCATAAGTTTATTTGTAATGGATGGTAAGCAATACTTTTCGTAGATCGATCTTTCGCAATCAACGAGTTTTTAAAAGTAGTTTTTTTATATAAGTCATGCTGCCTCACAGCACGGTCATTACCTTACTCAAGTAATAGCAATACATTGTAACAACAATTAACTCCGAAGGACGAGTGCGTCGCTACACAGGCGTCGCGGACGGCAATGACTCAGATGTATTAGGGAATGAGGAAAACGGCGCGTCTGAATGTCAATGTTACAGCGCGCTCCTGTTCGCCAGTCCACGACCTTGTCGCCTCGGCACCTCGGCGGGACGCTAGGCGTTCTGGTGATGAAGGAGAATCTGGACGCGGCACTCAAATTGCTTTTACATAAATGACTTTTATTTAAATGCCGATTTAAACTAGCGTCTGTGATTACGTAACCAGGCAACCAGCATTCAAAGGAGATAATCCTTCCTGAAATATATTTATATTGATGGTCGCAAGCCCGCGCCCAACAAACAAAATGTCCCGTTAAATAACATTTCAAAAGATAAGGAGGATGGAGGCTCACGGGCAGAGGGGGTCGTGGGGGGGTGTGCGCGCGGGACGGGGCGGGGGGGACGGTTCAAGTCGGACGCCGCGCTTTGTTTAATATCATACAAGTTTCAAATGACGAGCTGTCTCTGTTTTGCGTTCATTGCTTTTCTTTTAGATTTGTATTAAAACTGAAAACTTACGAATTTCAGTTCTCATAGGATTGAAGACATGTGCCAACGTTAGCGGCAGTGGCCGAAAGTGCTTCAGCATGCAGCGGGGACGCTTCCTGAATATTTTCTTTATCAGTACATAGGTAATTGGGCAGTTCTCGCGCTGAGCAGTGTGGCCGCCAGGGTCCCACAGAGCCACTGGGCAGCTCCACGTCAGTGCCCGCGTTACTACTGCTCTATGGTTTGCAGGCAGGGCTTCGTGAATCAGTTTTTTAACGCAAACACATAAAAATGTAACAATAGGTAGTTTTTAGTTTATTGCTTCGGCGTTTTGGGACGCGAGCAGAATTACAAGTGGGTGGCTCTCATTCATGAAATGATTTCGTTTTAAAACAAAGTTTAGTCGCTGTGGTTAGTTTAACAATTGTGTATAACGAGTGTTTATACTTTTCATTAATTCCTCGTGTGTGTTAACTACCAGTTCAGTCATAGTGTTTAGGTAGATAGAACTTCTTGTGAATACACTGAAAGTACCTAAAGCTTCCGTCATGTGAAGTCTGCTGAACAATCACTAACAAAGGTAGCGTCTGCTTGTACGTGCATGTGACATGGATGTACTGTCTAACATATTATGTGACTGCAGAAAACTCGGTACTTACTTACTTCTGGTTTGTTGCCAGATTTTCATACAAATATCGCTTTTCCTATAAATCATTTCACTATGATAAGTGAAGTTTCCGGGGCTCACGTGAGCGGTCAAGCGCGAGAATGTCCATTGTCGATAGCGTATCGTGCTGGGCCAGGCTTGGCCGCGCATGGCCCAGCGCGCTCCACTGGAGGGGCCGCTTTGTGCATCTCTAGTATGATTCTCGGCTATTTTTCGACAGAGACAAGCAAACACGTAATGCGAGCATATTTTTGTTTCAATAGCCATTTTCCACGCTTTAAAGCTCGTAAAAACAAGTGTCATTAAATCAATTGTGATCAAACTCCCAAGGCCTGTGTATCCGATAATACTTCTTTAAATATTAACTATCGCTCAATTCACCGCGGAGTAGTGCCAATGTTCATAACTTGTTAGGTGTTCATCATCATCTGCCTAGCCTTTTCCCAACTATATTGGGGTCGGCTTCCAGTCAAGCCAGTATTTTACGAGGAGCGGCTGCCTACCAGACCTCCACAACCCATTAACTGGGGTTAGAAGCGAAATATAAACTGATGCTCGCACCTTCCACAGACTATGTGCTGCATCATGCCATCATGTTCGTACTGCATGCTGAGTGCAGATGTACTCCATGATGGGTGGAATACTTGAACAATATTCTCTTTAATCAGCTTTCCTTGTGTGCTATCATCGTTAGTGATGTACCTACGTCACACGGTCACTCAGGCTTTTCAAATTGGAGGGCGCTGATTAGCATATGTGTTGGACTGAGTGAGCGTCGCCGGAGCTGGGTGTTGAGGCGGCGGAAGACGCGGAGGACGCTCCTTATCGAGCCGCACACGCGCCCCCCCCCCCTGCGCCTCCCGCGCCGCGTCCTCCCGGCGCCCCCACCGCCCGCCCCCCGCGTCACTGCCGCCCGCATTTCCCCGCGCGAATTTACAATGTAGCGAACCTCCCGCCCCCTCCCCCGAGCCTCCGTCCACCCCCGCACACAGACACCACCGAGCACAGAAGTTGACACCATGCGCCCTGGGCACAAGGTCGCAAGTAGAGTGTGCCGCGGGCTGGCCGCTGTGTGCGTGAGATTTTCTCGCCTGGAAATTCTAATGCGCCGCGCGACTGCGATAAAAAATGAGCGGCTCGGGAAACGTGAATACATTACGGAGCGAGACGGAGCACCGCCTCCAGCGCCGCGACGCCTCCCGAGCGACGCCGCTATGTACTTTACACTGCTTTATATTTTGATGGGTCTGACGGGAAGGCTCGCGCTATGTAGCGCTTTAAGCCTATTCAATTATGTATCTCTGTGGGAGCCCCCGCCGTTCCGCAAGTCCTCTTGGCTAAGGGTTGGCGTCCGAGTTACAGTGACAGAGTTAGACGATGGCAGCTCACTAATACAACAGACACCGTGGGAATCTAACAGGTAATTAGTTCCGGAGGGGTCGGCGTTAGATGCCACATAATTACCGTATAATAAGAACGTGCAGTAGGAGCCGGCTACAAAGGGTTGTTCGTTTTTTGTGTCGGCACGCGCGTCCTTGTGTTTTTCTGAGGGTTTTTGCGCCTTGTGTCTAACGCCACCTGTGCGGCGGAAGGGTTGCGCGCGCGCACACACTCGGGACACGTTTTTTGTCACGTGACCTTAATCTGTGACACGTCCCGGCGGAGCACTTGATTTATGACGTTATAACAAGGTCGGCTTTTTGTTAGCAGCTCTGTGGAAGAAAGATCAGGGCGTGATTGTTGACTCTCGAAGGTGGCAGCTTGAATGAACATTTTGAAAATAACATGGAATAAAGAATCTTTTACAACCCGTGTACCTGAATCCTGTTAGCTAGAGTTAAACTTCTTTAAAATATACTTGTAATTACTTTTAACCAATGTAGTGAATGAATTTTCAAAAATCCAAGTCAAGCGTGTCTATTCACCGCTAAGAGGAGCCCGTTCACCTTGGCTCCTGCTTTCCGGAATGTATCCCTGGAATGCACCGACCACCTTCAGCTCTTAGGGGTTGAAATTTCCTCCGACCTCAACTTTGGGCGGTTCATTGAGTCCAAGGCCAAGATAGCTGTTAGGAAACTGGGCGTTCTGGCAAAGGTCCGGCGGTACTTCACACCAGGACAACTTCTAATGTTGTATAAAGCACAGGTCCGATCGTGTGAGGAGTACTGCAACCACATATGGGCTGGACCTGCAAAATGCCACCTGGCAGCTTTGGACTCAGTGGAAAGGTGTGCGAAGAGGCTAATTGGAGATCCAGATCTGGTTAAGACCAATTTACAAAGCCTTGAGCACAGGCGTAGGGTAGCCAGCTTATCGGTGTTCTACAGGATGCATTTCGGAGAGTGTGCGCAAGAATTGCATGAGTTAATTCCGCCATCTCCCTTTCACCATCGGACAAGCCGTCGTACGGCGAGTATCCATCCATCCTTACGTTGTAGAAACCTGCACGGTCCGGACAAAGCGCTTTGCTTCATCGTTTATACCGCGTACATCGATTTTTGACGAATTATTACGACATAAAACACGGCAAAAACACTGAGTGATACACTTTATACGTAAATGCTACGGTAAACAATAGATTTTAAACTAAATATACACAATTAATTAAATATTTAAAATAATTTATCTAAGAGATCGTTTTTTCACGACCTGTCACTAGTGTTGCCAACGCAAAAAAAAAATCAGGCTAGAGTGAATAGGCTCTTAATAAGCTAGTGCGCCTCACCATCAACGATTGCATCACTGCTTACCATCAGGTGGGATCGCAGTCAAGCACTAGTATATAACAAATAAAACAAAAACGTAATTTCTTTCTTACATATTTAAACATGCTCGTATGTAGCGCGCGGGAAATTTTGTTCAAGGTTACCTTGTTTGTTTTATGACGTAGCCGAGCACCTAGAGAAGATTTTTTCAAATTCACCCCACAATGTGCTGAAACAAGGTCCAAAATGTATGTGGAAAATCATACTATCACGCTGGCGAAGCCGGTGGTAGAAAGCTTCTACGTAGGTATATTATAAAGAACACTGAAATAACTTTAATTTCGGAAGTCAGTGCTAAATAACGAAAAGAAAGAACTATTACAGAAACACCGACTTCCGAAATAAAAGTTATTATTTACTCATTCATCAGCTTCATCATCAGATCATTCACCCTTCATCCTTCAGTACGTAGTTGACTTCACGTTATACCGTAGTCTAGTTATGGTCGTATGGAGATATTTTAAAGTAGTCACCTAACTTGGTTTGGTTGCAGAGACGGCGAGAGCCGACGTCATGGCTGGTGTACCCGGCGTCGCGGCTGCAGCGCCTGCTGCAGGCGGCGGCCTGCGCGCCGCGCCGGCCCTCCGTCATCACAGGTACGTGTCGCCCACGGGCGCCGGGAGCCGACGTCATGGCTGGTGTACCCGGCGTCGCGGCTGCAGCGCCTGCTGCAGGCGGCGGCCTGCGCGCCGCGCCGGCCCTCCGTCATCACAGGTACGTGTCGCCCACGGGCGCCGGGAGCCGACGTCATGGCTGGTGTACCCGGCGTCGCGGCTGCAGCGCCTGCTGCAGGCGGCGGCCTGCGCGCCGCGCCGGCCCTCCGTCATCACAGGTACGTGTCGCCCACGGGCGCCGGGAGCCGACGTCATGGCTGGTGTACCCGGCGTCGCGGCTGCAGCGCCTGCTGCAGGCGGCGGCCTGCGCGCCGCGCCGGCCCTCCGTCATCACAGGTACGTGTCGCCCACGGGCGCCGGGAGCCGACGTCATGGCTGGTGTACCCGGCGTCGCGGCTGCAGCGCCTGCTGCAGGCGGCGGCCTGCGCGCCGCGCCGGCCCTCCGTCATCACAGGTACGTGTCGCCCACGGGCGCCGGGAGCCGACGTCATGGCTGGTGTACCCGGCGTCGCGGCTGCAGCGCCTGCTGCAGGCGGCGGCCTGCGCGCCGCGCCGGCCCTCCGTCATCACAGGTACGTGTCGCCCACGGGCGCCGGGAGCCGACGTCATGGCTGGTGTACCCGGCGTCGCGGCTGCAGCGCCTGCTGCAGGCGGCGGCCTGCGCGCCGCGCCGGCCCTCCGTCATCACAGGTACGTGTCGCCCACGGGCGCCGGGAGCCGACGTCATGGCTGGTGTACCCGGCGTCGCGGCTGCAGCGCCTGCTGCAGGCGGCGGCCTGCGCGCCGCGCCGGCCCTCCGTCATCACAGGTACGTGTCGCCCACGGGCGCCGGGAGCCGACGTCATGGCTGGTGTACCCGGCGTCGCGGCTGCAGCGCCTGCTGCAGGCGGCGGCCTGCGCGCCGCGCCGGCCCTCCGTCATCACAGGTACGTGTCGCCCACGGGCGCCGGGAGCCGACGTCATGGCTGGTGTACCCGGCGTCGCGGCTGCAGCGCCTGCTGCAGGCGGCGGCCTGCGCGCCGCGCCGGCCCTCCGTCATCACAGGTACGTGTCGCCCACGGGCGCCGGGAGCCGACGTCATGGCTGGTGTACCCGGCGTCGCGGCTGCAGCGCCTGCTGCAGGCGGCGGCCTGCGCGCCGCGCCGGCCCTCCGTCATCACAGGTACGTGTCGCCCACGGGCGCCGGGAGCCGACGTCATGGCTGGTGTACCCGGCGTCGCGGCTGCAGCGCCTGCTGCAGGCGGCGGCCTGCGCGCCGCGCCGGCCCTCCGTCATCACAGGTACGTGTCGCCCACGGGCGCCGGGAGCCGACGTCATGGCTGGTGTACCCGGCGTCGCGGCTGCAGCGCCTGCTGCAGGCGGCGGCCTGCGCGCCGCGCCGGCCCTCCGTCATCACAGGTACGTGTCGCCCACGGGCGCCGGGAGCCGACGTCATGGCTGGTGTACCCGGCGTCGCGGCTGCAGCGCCTGCTGCAGGCGGCGGCCTGCGCGCCGCGCCGGCCCTCCGTCATCACAGGTACGTGTCGCCCACGGGCGCCGGGAGCCGACCCTTACCCTCTTTACTCACACAACTCTATATTAATAAAATCTTACTGCTTGAAATCATGCAATTTACTCTTTTCCGCACTAGTGTAGAAAAATACTATTGCTCACTACGCTTCAGTTAGCTAGTCAACCCGGCCTTCTCCCACTGCACTGCTGGGCGAAGGTGTTCCTCTCCCTTTTCCACATACGTGTGCCCTCAGCCATTATGGGCCAGTCCCTGCGGTAGTCGTCCAGCTCGTCCCTCCCCCTTCACCTTGGTCTGCCACGATGTCGCCTTCCATTCAATGGAACCCAAAAAGTGGATCTTTTTGCCCACCGCTCATCAGACATGCGGCTGATATGTCCGGCCCATTCCCACTTCAGACCACCACGCTTCAATTGATTATATTTAACGTATCAGGCTGAGCGCTAAGGGACCCCGCGAGTCGCACGATAGACCCCCGTTCATTTATTTCGTCCTATGTGTATTGATGATGACAATCGTCGTTTGATACACGTGGAAAGTCACTCGGCTCCATAACACCCTCAACAGCGGCTGAGAAAATTCCAACACGGTCGTGATGAACTCGAAACTGACTCTAATCGTAGGTACTACGATTAAATTCAACATATACAGACCCAAATTTTTGAGGCCTTAATATTCAATGAGAATTTAAATTGTGTTTATGAACAGAATGTCATAAATAAACATGATTATTTATACAATAATATGCTTTTACTAAAACACATTTTTCTGTGTTCTAAATTCAAAAATATAAAAAAAAATATTAGGAGGAATTGAGGTTTCATACCTTTGTTTCTTTTTCAACCAACAAAGGTAAAGCGCGCGAAAAAAAGCAAGTAAAATTATATTAACTAATTCATTATCTAATGTTATTTGTGACAAAAATAAATTGAATCAAAGTAAAATCAGAACTAATATGTGTGGCTACTTTGGAAAATGGTGTTCTGTGGAAAATTTACAAAAATGCGTTGTTATATTCAGAGAAAGTATTTCTTCGTAAGTGTATTGAAAAACGTAGTTTTATAATAGTGGTTTGTCACTGCAGCACTCGCCCTCGCCTACGGCTCCGAGCTCCGGTGAGTTTCTCTACTTCTATTAAAATTTAATATAATTTCTTTTTGTAAGAGATCAGAATGCAGAATCAGAACAGCTGAATTTCGATGGCAATATTTACCACATTTTCAGCTGTTAATTGACTAAAACTACGTAAGCTTAGTTGTGTTTTTACAAATTTTCGCAAAGTTAGTACTTTATTATGTATTGTACTATCACAACAACAACTCTTCTGTTTTCAATGTTCAACATTGACTGTTTTTGTTGACATATTTTTTTCTTCCCTTCTGTCCTGTCACCCATCATGCTAAAAAAAGGGAGTACTTAAGTGACTCCCTTTTTTTCATATCACTCCTCATACAATCCATCCATCCTTTTTGTCCTCCATCCATATCTGTGGATGGATGGAGAGGGAGGAATAATAGAGGTAATAGGGTATCTCTTTTTACAACTTGCGTTTTCCTCCTCTCCACACGACTATAGCAACGCAAACGATTCCCCTTCAACTTTTCAGTCACTGGCGCCACTTAAAGACTTCCTCTAATAAGTATAACTACTTACTCAATTCTCACTTTGTCCATCCTCGTCACATCTCACATCTATATCAACATTCTCATCTCCAACATGCAAATTATTTTTCATCTGCTTTTTTTGGTTATGAGATAAGCGCAGATTTCTATTGTGGTTGGCGAAAAATGCGAAAATGTATTGAAAGTGAGGGGCTTAAATAACTAGGGGAATTAGAGAATCAAGAAATAAAAACAAGGTAGTGAGCGTCCTTTGCTTTCGGGTCGCTTTGGAAGCGACCGACGCACTGAGACGTAATCATACCTAGTTACAAAGATTGAAAACAAATCGAACGCAGTAACATGTAGAAGCTTGACAAGTTTAGTGTGTTGTATCATTATTATTGTTAGGAAAAACACTGTGCTATTATGGTCCTGTAACAGTACTGTATCTACGATATTAACGTTTCAATCCCCAACCGGTCCTATGAGACCGCGCTGTTATTGTTTTACTATTGTGTCTCGTTTCGCGGGTATCTGAATAATTAATATTAATAACAGTAATAGTTGAATACAAAATAATAATAAAATAACCAATACCAAAGGCCATTTTCACTTTGTTGATCTGAAAGTAAGTTTCGCCAACAGTTACTTGTTTTTTATTAGAGTTTATTGATTAAAACTTTCAACATTAGAGCGGTACGTTCCATACACGCCATGGTCCATAAATCAATCATATATTATTCTGAATTCGCAATTAATAGCAGCATTTGTATTCAACGCTCTTTGACTGGTTACGTTCTATTACAATATTAATTCTGTCCGGCTGTGCTGGACCCGGACAGATATTATACACTGAATCAGGAACGTGAAGCAAGCCTGTATTATAAATACAATAAATGTTAATATATCAATTAAATGAGCTGGCAACACTGCTCTAATATCACTCACAAAAACTGTGGCGGGTAGTAATCGCAAATCGGCCGCCGCAGTGTAACTAATAACGTTGCTCAACGGAATATATTTCAGTAGCTATAACTGTAGCGGTAACTGCATGCTCTACTCATTATGGCTCCTTAGCAAATTGTTAGCATTTCGTGTAGACATGTCGACATTACGAGACTGTCACATCGCGGAGTCCTGGCGTGGCGTGCCCTCGCCTGCTGACGCACCTTCTGGAACGGAATCCTCTGCTGCACGCTGGCACAGTAGACACTATTGTAGCGTTGTATTGTATAGGGCCCATAAACACGTCGTAGAGATACTACGACCTACCTCTACCTGCCATCATGCGGGAGACATGTGTTGTTAGTTCTAACAATGTCGAGCGAGTACCACTACAACTTCTTTAAACATGAAAAAAATATGAATCAAACCCTGTGCAAGCTTTACATGAAACCTAAACGTCGATTGATTAAACAAAAATCAAAAAGTTTAACGGAAGCATACATGATAGCTCGCGGCTAGCGTCCCCTACAGACTGACCCTTAAGGAAAAGTCACAAATTAAACGAATAACAACATTGATTGTGTGGGCTATGCGCGAGTACCGGCGGCGGCGGGGCTCGGCAGTGTTTGTGAGTCAACACATCTGCAGGCGCGGGCGGGGGCCGGCGCTGTTCGCGAGCATCCATAATGTAGCAGCATGCCCTGCTCGGCCGCAGCCCGGGCTCGCGTACTATAGCATACATGTAACCTTCTAATGTATCCCAACACTCACTTTTAGATGCAAGTCATAGCTAGATACTTTTCACCTTTAGTTCATTCGATGCCCTCACCTGGAACAACTGTCTGTAGCCATACAAATATCAGCATGACCGCGACTCGTAGTACAGGCCTACCACAGCCGTACTGTCAAGTAGACGAGCATTGTGTATGAATTGCCAAATAAATAAACGGCCACAGTGATTGCACGAGCCTGCTTCCGGCCTGGTGCTGCCGGAGAACCAGCAGTAGTTAGCGGCGCTGTGCTCATTACTCAGGCGGGCTGACGAAGTTGGCGGCGCGCCAAACTAGCGCACTCCATCGTCCCCGTGGCCGCGCAGATAGCGCTCGACCTGACCCAGCGCGTCGCGGCTCAATCTCGAGTGGCCGGGACTCGAACCCGCGTACCTGTCACCCACCAATATGTTCGTCGCGACCCGCACTAAATTGATTTCATTACTCCGACATGTGAGCCATAAAATTAGGGGCTCGGCGGACGCCACTACTTGCACCCACTCGTACCCACATGTTATTAGTTTTGAAGTTGCTTCGGAATCTCATTTTCACTGAAATGTCTGAAAAGAAAATCTGTTTGAATTTTTGAGATCTGTAAGGAAATACTCAAGTGTTCGTAAGTTTGTTTGTCCGTGTTGTTTGTATTTGTTCTACATAGCAGGTACTCGTAGGTACGTAGAGAGCTAACAATTCAGAATGGCAAGTAATAGAGCCCAATATTGACACAATGGGCCACTTGGCAGGCAATCCGAGTCGTGTAGTGTGTCGTGTAGTGTGACACAGTCGCAGCCCCTCACGGCTGAGCGCCACGCGTAACGTTACAATGCTATTGCAGTGAACGTCAACATCTCCACACAGAAAGGGTAATGTGGAGATAACTGTCCCTTGATATTGTGCGCCGCGACACGCCGGCAGATCCGCGAGGGTCTTAATATTGTGCGCCGACAAGGCTGCAGGGGTCTTACGGTAAAGGGTAGCAAGACTAGAGGGAGCCGCGGCTTTGTATTATCATGTTAACTTGTTAACAAATTGCCTTTCAAAACCAAAAACATAATATTTACTTTGGGGGAACAGATAAAAAATGGGACAATGTCAAGATCTTGTCGCAATAATTATCTTTGGTTTAAAAAAAAACGTCTTCTATAAAATAATAATAGAAATAATAAAATATTTAGTTTAAATAGTTCTGTACGTTTAAATATGAGGCCAAACGTCGAGCCGCCATACAACACAGAGTCAGCGTTTTCTCGATGTGTCTACTAATTCTTTAATAATTACAATAAAAACTCCGATAATGTATTGCCTATGTATTGCCTAGCACAGTCGTAGCACTGTGTAGAAGCAGTTCCGAGCAGGCTGGCTGTGCGACCACCAGCTCGCGCCTGTACATCCGGTGGCGCAGCACAGGTACTGACTGCTGGCAGCCACAATAACGTCGTATTAGGATGCAGACAGGCTCCTGCCGATTGTTCGAAATGACCACACTTGTCTATAGCAGCACGCTCGCAGAATTTATGAGTAGATATTTGAGCAGCACATCGATGACATGTTTGATAGTTCTAATAATTGCCAACCCCTACTTAATTATAGGTATATTTTATTCAGATGAACTGATTTATATTTATGTTATTTATTTTAATATGTTAGTATGTCTTCCGTGTAACAGTATACAAACACGTTGCTACGGTGAGTGGCGCTCTGAAGACGCGGCAGTTCGTGGCGCTGATGATGCCATTACCTACCACGGCTATTGCGACACTCGTGGGAGCGGCTGACTCACTCGAGTTTGCCTACATACGTCCATGTCCACTTGTCTACCTATACGTAGGATACATAGCATTTAGTCATTTTATACCAAATTAATTCATGAATCCCCGACCGGTCTCATAGGAACGACTGTTATTGTCTTACTATTGTGTCTCGTTTCGCGGGTATTGATAGGTTAAGAAAACAATCACAATTGTAATAGGTTATAATATTTAAATCTATGTCTAAAAATCGATAAGTATAGACAGTAATAACGCAGCCTGACCATTACGAAACAATGTACCTACATTATACATTAAGATAGACACAATGACACCTCGCCCCCTCCGGCTGTGGACTCCTGCTGTTACGGTTTATCAGCGGCGGGTCATTTGGGCCACCTCGCCACCCACACGGTGACGTGCGGGCGGAGCGGCGCGCGCGCACCTCGCGCCCGCCATCTGACGAGCGCCAGTGTTGCACCCCCGAGTGCGTTACTGGATGCGCTACTGATCATATTTGTATACTTTCATTGTTACATGTGATTGTCGTATAAGAAAGCGAAATAAAAACCACTGGTCACACTATGTCCCCAAATGAAGTGATAGGCTCGAAAATCAATTAAATTTTATATCAGTTGTAATATTGTAGTAAATGACACTTAAACACAAAAGTAAAATCTTGATTAATTAATAACGACGACCAAATTATGATCATTATCGCACGGCTTAGTTCCGGCGCTAGATTAGATGTAAATCTAAACGTGCGCTAATAGAAAGGTCTCAAAACCAATTATGTATAATATATCTAACACAACGATAGTACAGAAACAGTTCTATTCTAGATACAAAAGAAATAAACATTTTGATAAATACAATAAACATTAAAAAGCTTTCTTGCTCACAAAAAACGAACAGTTGCGTCCTATTCTGACAAAAACTATTTATAACCGACAATTATTTGAGTGTTTTTTTCTAAACTACTTCCAGAAGTTGTACTTGTACCGTAACTTGCGCCTTTTGTGTCTGCCTGCGAAAAAACGGAACTTTTTGTGAGCGTTGGACTCAACAATACATTTGCAGTATTTCGATATTTTAACTTATTAACTGATTTTAGCTGTCAGAAGCGCTGAGATACTTTCTCTAATAATCCTTTTGAGGACGCTTGCGTCGCACTGCATTCACTTTAGTCTCTTTAAATTCACTCAATTTCGTAAAACCAACGTAAGTACAGAACTAGTTACTATCCGTGAGCAGGCAGTCGGACCGCTGCTTGAAAAGCTTTGTAATAAATGATTTGTCGTCTCGTTTGAATCTGTATCCGTGTTTTTCGCATTTCGGGGTTGTGAATCTGCATGCGTTGTGTAGGGCAGCGCCCGGGGGTGCGCGGGGGTGCGGGGGTGACGTGGACCAGGTGCGGGGGCGGCAGATGTCAGCGGGACGGCGTCACGTGACCCACATCCCGCTGCCGTGGCAGGCTCACCATAAGCCACAGAAATACCACTCCACTATGACGCACACTATAAACATCCCGACTTTCCCCACAACATTGACGAGTGTAATATGAGTGGTTGTCATTATGAGTTGTCCTACTGCGAGCCCCGCTGCCGCCTGGCACCAGCTCGGGTACGGCACGAGCCGAGGGTACGGCGCAGACGCAGGCTCGAGCACAATAGCGCAGCAGCGAGGGTTGGGGTCAATAGGTGACGCCGTGCGAGGTGCTAGTGCAGCGGTGCGCTGACACCGGGACATGTCACTCATTGTTCGATATGATAAGCATTACCGTTGAGCTTTGCCACACATGATCTCACCAAATGTACTAGATGATTTTTAGGGTTCCGTAGCCAAATGACAAAAACGGAACCCTTATAGTTTCGCCATGTCTGTCCGTTCGTCCGTCCGTCCGTCCGTCCTCGCTTAATCTCTGTGACCGTTAGCACTACAAAGCTGAAATTCGGTATATCAATCACGTCAACATAGTAGTAAAATAAAAATTGTAAAAACAATGTTTTATTAGGGTAGCCCTACATTTAAAGTGGAAAGTGTTTTTTTTTTATTTCATCCCTGACGTGTGATATATTGTTGGATAGGTATTCAAAAATGAATAGGTCATCAATCATTTTTGATAATATCAATAATTTCGGAAATAATTGCTCCAAAAGTAAAAAAGTTAAGTTTAAAAAATATGAAAAAAATCTGGAAAGTAAGCTTTATAAAGACTTTCTAGGAAAATTACTTATTTTGAACTTGATGGTACGAACAGTTTTTGAAAAGTTGGGGTCACTTATTGTGACGGACGGGAAACTACGGAAGCCTACACTGAGCATGGCCCGTCACGCTCTTGGCCGGTTTTTTAAAAAGAAAATTGGGCAAAAGAGCTGCCAGTTTTATATGGGTTTGAGCGAGCATTACAGCAAGGTTTTCCCGTCAAGTGTCGCTCAGTTTCATCGGTATCATCTTTGAGCGTTTAAATAGGTCTATTTTTTTTTTTTGGGTTCACTACAGATAATATTACTTATTTTGATTATTTACAAGCCATCCTAAATGTGCCATAGACATGTAGGACGAGTTGAGTCACCTTCCTTTTGTGTTTATTAGCCAGTGTTATTGTGTATGGGTTTGTTCATTAATGTAATTAAATTTATATCACAGATTTTTCCCCTAGCTATTACTGTCCCATTGCTGGGCAAACATCTTCTCCAAGTCCTTCCAGACTTTCTTCTCCATTTCGTCTCGAGGGAGTTCACTCTGAGAGTGAGTGAGGCAGTTAGCACGACTATTGTGCCAATCAGAATAGGACTTTAATGAAAAATCTAAATGACGATATATACGATAAAAATCGCTCAAGTACGGGTTGGACCCACGCAGCATGGGTTGCGTATCAAATTACCTTGTGTAAATAGTTGGATTCCCGAGGCGATTCTCAAAGATTTTTTTTTATTTTGCAGGTAACTACAAAACTATTTTTGTTTTTTTTTTCCTTTTACCTGTTTTTCATGATAAGTCTTGTGCTCTATAGGTTTTTATCCTCTTGTGAGAGTCAAAATATGCACCATAAAAGGAGATTCGAGGGTTTATCTGTAGATTGTCTTAGAAGTGATTTTTTTTATTGCTTTAAGAGGAAGCAGATCTGAGTAATTGACACTATCCCAGTTTGATACCTCCACGTGTTCCTGAGGAAATAGTTATTTGTTATACAAGAGTGCAAAGTTGCTTTTTAACCGCGTGTTCAATTTTGAAGACCGAGCAAGCGAAGCATTGATTCAAAATTAGAATCCTGAGCGTAAGCGAGGGAATCAAAAGAGCACGAGGTGAAAAATCTTTACACTCGAGTGCAACACGTAACTTTTCATTCCACCTCAGCGAGGAAATGACTAAATGCAAAAAAAAAAAACGTTTTCTGAGAAAGTTTTGGCTCCTTTTGCTAGTCGCCACGTGTTGAACATATCGTTCTGTTTTAAATACTTCTCGCGTGATTGTTGAGGGAGAAAGCTCATTTGCGTATTATTAACAGTTTCAGTCAATTCTGTTGGCGTCAAACAAACTTCCTCGTCGATAGAATCACTCATTTTAATTTTTTTCACTTGTTTTCAAGTTTCTTGTTTTTAATATAAGGTTTAACAATGACGTGAAAAAATGCCGCGTAAAGAACCGCGTACAAAGCAAATTGAAAAAAGAACACCAAGAAGTCTGAGTTTTTAACAAATAAAAAAAAAGTTGTGTAATATTCGGCACCATAGAGGTAGCAGTAAATAGGTTTAATGTTTTTTTTAATTCACAAACTTAGTGCACACGATGTTCTAAATTCAATTTACTTTATCCTCTAGAGAATAAAAACGGCTTTCCCACTCAGATATTGAAGATTAAAAATACTCTTTCCTTGATGGTGGGATGAAAAGGATATTGACAGAAGGGAAACAAATTGTTCCTGTAAGTCAAGAGAGAATAAGTCACTTCTAAGTAAGCATGCTAAATTGACAACCACGTCATAGTTTACCATCAGGTAAGATAGTGGTGGAACGTGAGCCTGTCAAAAGACAAGAAAAATGTGTATTCAAGTTAATTGTTGCCGCGTGGTACTTACTAGCATTTAACAAAATATAAAATAATAACGTCTGTAATAGATATTGTGACAATTTTATCAACGAGGTACCATGTTTATAGACAATGACAATTACAGTTAATTGGAATGTTATGATAAATTATATTTATTTTTGCAAATAGGTTTTTTAAAACACTTTTACACGTCAATAAATGTCACGTCACGTTAAAAAGCCCTCGTAAGTCTTTGGTCCAGTCACTAAGGAGCTCCACTGTTTCTATAAGTACAGTACGGCCGTTATAAGTTGGCGAGTCTGAAGTTAGGCTCTGCGAATTTTGGCGCTAGGAATATCGTACGAAAATAAAGGTTTTAAAAAAATAAATGCAATTTGCAATTGTTATTGCTGTTAAAAACTGTAATTGGCATTTATTTTTGGCCGTACTGTAGCGCGTAGCGTAATTAACAGATCAGCAGTCTGATCTGTAGGATAAATATCTTTATTAATGCAAATATTATAGCCGACTATATTTGCAATGAATACTTACAATTATTACACAGTATCCTACGATATAATGAGTGTATCAAAACATTTAGCAGCAATGAATAGTGCGTCCCCTGCAGAAGTGAGGTGGACCCAGCTAATTATGTTAATGAGAGCAATTAACATTGATGCGCATATCGCATGCAGTCGTCATTGTTCGCGACGAGTGCTCCTTCCCGGGCAAGCCTCCACCTGTCCACCTGTACTCCTGTCACCGCTACCTGCCGGCCCAGCTCCACAGAGCAGCATGGTGCACACACCTTAGCTTGAGCACAAGTCATCGCTCCGTCTGCTACGTGAAACTTCTTTCACGGAAAGTTCGACACAGATGAACTTGCGATTCTTTGATCCCACTACTGATGGCTTCAATATCGTGGTCATTGATTACAAAGGTATTACTACTTAGATAGAGGGAAAATGTAAATGTAATGAACTCTATAAACATTATTACACATTACATGTTTGTAATATCACAGTACTGTCACATTGTAGTAGACATAACCCGGGTGTCTGATGCACATAACTGTCACAGAGCGCAGTCAGCGCCCGTGACGCGTGTGGCTGCAGTACAGGCAGCCTGCGGGGAGCTCGCCAGCTGGAGCTGGAGCCGCAGCAGCCGGGGTGCCAGGCCCGGCCGCGTCTAGCGAGGCTTTAGAAAAGTACAATGTGCTATAGACATTAAGTAGATTTAAGTACTTAGGCATTAGGTTATGAGCGTATTCCCCGGGAGCTAGCGAGTGCCCGCAGAACAGCAGAATACTTTACAGAGTTATATTTAATTGTAGCGTGGTTAGTTAGAGAGATCAATGTCTGCAGGAGACACGACCCGCAGCCTCTGTCGCCCTCCTGCGAGGCTCGGTGTGAGGAGTGACATGTTAATTAGCGAGCGAAAGGTTCAAGTTCAGGCTTCGTCTGAGCCGCGGTCAGTGACCCCGCCGTCTGTGACGTAACAACAAGCACTCATTACCTACCCACACGCCGCCGCTCCCGCCGAGCACACGCCGCGCCAGCCTCCGGCCTCGCACCGCCGCCACTGTACGGGCACGGAGCCGCGCTGGGTGGCACAGTAGTCGTGCCTTCTAATTTAAATCAGTGAACCTTGAGAAACCCAAACTTAAACATGACAAAAACTGGAGCCGCCGACGAAATGAATGGACGGTCGAGGCAAGTTTTTATTGGGCATGAAGATTGTGAGCCGAGCGACATTCCTGAGCGCGGGACGGCGAGCGACGCTTTACATACGACGCCGAGGAAAATCCATAACGGCACGCGGAAAACCCTTTTAATATACGGCACGTAAATAAGAGTAGAGGTGCGGGGGCGTCGGCGGGCGGGGGGGCCGCGCCGCCATTGGCCGGCCGCCTCGCCCCGCCCCCGCGAAAAAAACCGTCGGAAAAAAGCGGCGCTCGCACGGCAGTGTCTCACGGACGCGCTCGGTGGGCGGACGCTCGCATCGAAGAGACGGCGCGACCCAGGACCGGCGGCCGCGGCCGCGCCATGCCCGCGCTGGCCCTGCGCGACCAGCCGCTCGACTGCTCCATGCGCCTGCGCGAGCTGCCCGCCTGGCCGCCGCCGCACCCGCGGCCCGCCGCCGACCAGCAGCGCCACGGTCAGTAGACCAGCCGCCGCCAGTGCCAGTGTGTAGTGTCCGCGCCCGCTCCCCAAACAAACAGTGCAGCCAGCTCGGCCGGCCACCGTGTCGGGCTCCACACGAGTCCCCAGCGCACGTGCGCCTCGGGTCGCGGCGCGAGCTCGCTCGGACCCGTCCGGTTTGCGCCTAGCGCGGGATAGGCGCATTTGCACTGCGCGTACGCAACTGCCAAGTGCGATACTTGTCCATTGATGGTTGTTTGAGAAGACGTTAGTGTTTACCCGACGCTAATGTTCGTTTAAATTCGTTCGCTCGCACGTACGGAACACCTCTCTACCAAATAAATCCTTATCTGTATAATATATTGTGATTAGTGATGTTTATAAAATCGCAAATGATAAATCCGTTCGCAAAGGAAAGTCACAACGATGTCTATGGTAAGCTTTATGTTTAGTACTCGGCCGAGGAGCTCCGCACCGCCTGCCACGAGCCAGCTAGCATATTATTAATGTTTGAAACATTCATACAACTGCTACAACGCGTTGCTAATTAACTTATTGTTATCTTAGCGCCTTGTTGATCGTGCTAAAGAAAACTTTAACTTTGATTTTATTAATTATTTTTTATCTAGATCAAAGTCGCCTTAAAATGATAAAAAAAAACATTGTATGAAATCAAAATGATTATTTTAGGATAGTAAGTACTTAGTTGAATATCTACTTATTTCATTTCATCGTGTTAGCTGCATAATTTTTAACAGTTTTTCTTCTGATGGTAGCAATATACGAATCAAGTAAGTACTTGATACGAATAAAGTATTGTAATTTTACAAGAATTACATTTAACAATTCATGTAAAGCATAACGTATTAGAAGCTACCACGCGAACCACTGACAATAACTCTGTGATGTTTATGATGTAGATAACTCAGGCTGAAGCTAACCCTAGTTAATGACGACCACACTAAACTAACGATATTGCCTAACTAATTAAGTTATTTAAATAATTTATATTGTGATTAGCGGCTAAGTATTCTTCTATCTTGTCTTTTTAACGATTTCTTATAAAACGATTACGGATAGTGACGTAGTTTATTGCAGTTGTTGACATTCCTCAATATTAATAAACAGAATGTACTGTAGAGTCGTTGAGCGAGCCCCACCGCGGTGGTGCAGCGCGCGAGGAGCTCGCAAGAGTCGCGAGTAATACGACGATAATCCCTTATCGAACGTGCGTAGGGTCAGGTGGCGTATTGTGATTTAGCGGGGTCAGGCAAGGGTTGTCCCGCGGGAGCGCCGAGCCCTCCGCAAATTATATTAACTCTCTTTATGTGCGTCTTTTGTCACCTCGTCGCCCGCTCCGCTCCGCTTGCTCCGCTCCGCACCGCTCGCGAGTGCGAGGCGGTGTGCGAGGTCGAGTTCACCTGCAGCCACTGATTTGTTTAATATTAGATAATAATGAGTCAAGCGTCGCGCCCTCGCGCGCGGCCCGCGCCGCCGGGCGCGCCCAGCTTGCCCAAACTGATAAACCGCTTTATCGTAATGCCATTATACTAGCAAATCATTCGCTGATAGGGTTTACGATTACATCGACAAGGCATGTTTACGACAACATCTCAGTGTCAGCACACTTCGCGGAACCGCGACAGAACCAGAGCGCGATAGTCCATCATCAGTGACAGCAATCATCACTAATTTCTTCATCTTTCCCCGAACACTAGACAATACACTAATGGCGTTTTTATCGCACTCCCCACGAATTATATTAAAATTACGATCGAAACGGCATCAAATCACCGTAATGTAATCGATGTAAAATGCGCGCCGAGTGGCTCCGAGGTGTAATTCGGTTGTAATAATGTCATCTACGTAAGTGAATTAGCGGGTGATGGAGTCACGCGTTGTTTACGAGCCTAATAATACGTGTCGGCTGCTCGGCGGGTAGCGGAGCGAGCGGAGCGGAGCGGGCTGCGCGCGCGCATGGGAGCGCGCTGAACTTTGGCACGACGCACGCAACGCGCACCTGTCGCCCAAACCGACGCGGCGCGCAGCACACCCGCGCCGAGCTCACCACCGCACAAGATCCGATTCTTAGCTTGCGTTTGCGCTTTTGGTTTAAACCCCTCGGCCATTGATTCAACACTCCGCATTATGTTTCGAAGCACGGCGACATGTCGCACCTAACGTTAGTTTTATTTATTATGCTATGTTAATTGTATTCCAAACGGGGAAGACAATTATTTTAGCATTAGAATCTATTAGTCAAAGAGAACATTGTAGCCGAGCCTACCCGGCACTTGACGTGTACTACGTTATTCTTTGGTCAAACGATCCGCAGTTACACCGTGTGTACTCCATAATAATTAAAATATAACTCGCACATTGAAAGGCTTCGCGTCAACATCAACAAAGTCATATAAATGCTTTACGTCGGTCATGTTCATGTACTCAGTATTGTAACACGCCAAGACATTTACTTTAATATGAATTACATTTACTCAACAAACGTATTTTTATACTTGAGTTGTTTCGGTGGTTCCCTTTTGTATCTGTAGTCATGGTACAGTCAGCTAATCAAAGAATTGTTGTAGCATCTTTTAATTTTTCTACAATATATTAATTATAGTACGACCTATAGGCCATGCCCGAATTTTTATGTAGGTATAGGTACCTAATTGATAAACTACGTAGTAGAATAGATAGACAATATTTTCAATATCCTATATTTGTAAAGTGAGCTGTGTTCACGTCCGTATCCGGCTGCCTTGACCTCAGGCGGGCTTATGACAAAACAGATTAGAATGTATTTTCTTTAATAATTGTTTTCATTGTATTCATTACTGATCGAACATGTTATTATAAGGGTAGCTGTAGGTCGAGGTACTTACTTTAAGTACATTAGATGATATGATGATAAGGTTTGTTGGGAGAAAACTCATTGTTGAGTTAAGCTCGCCTTTGTACATGCATTATAAAAATTACTGTACTTAAATATAGTTTTTGTGTACAATAAAGAATTAAGAAGGGTAAAGGGTTGCAGCGCTGAGTAAAACAAAAAATCCGTTTATTTTGAAAACTTCTTAAACACAACAAGCGGAGAGGCCAAAATACGGTCCAAGATTGAAAAGTTTGTTATTTATACTAAAAATCTTTATAATTACTATTACTGGAATTAATGTCAAAATAAAATCAAGTCAGTTGACTTAATGTATGGTAATGGTAATATTCAATAATAAGTATATTAATTAATTCAGTGTTTCCGTGGTTCCGCAAACATTTTGTTTTTTGTATTTCTTGTCCATGGATAGAAAGTCCTTCAGTCTTAATAATAGAGATTATTACATTACGTTTACTCAATGCCACACATCTATGATAAATAAAATAACAACACTGGAGCAAGCCAGAGCCTTCCTTGTGTGCATCACAATAATTATAAGAACCTTAAAAAAAATCAGGTAACATATTTTGCAAATGCCTCTCATTTTGATTTGCATCCATTGCTGTGATCGAAAGCAGTCAAATCATTTGTTATTTTGTTCCGTATTGGTCACCGTTAGGACAATACACATGAGTTGTTTACCAAAACAATTTTACTGACTTCAATTTTAAGAAAATTGTGGCTCGTTTGGAGCAGTCTATGGGTCAAAAAAGATGCAGAGAAAGTGTTTTTAGCTGCTATACCTAGTAATTAATAAATGAACAGATCGGGCAGGCGTTGGCAACAAATTGCCCTGTCGTCTGGCGGGAGAGGTGTAGTATTACTTACTTTGTGGAACTTTTTTGAGTTAGTAATGTTCCTGGCACCGAGCTCCCTACGCCCGCCCGAGTAGCGCTGCCGTGAGAACCACGCCGCGCCCACGGACTTTCTCTGCCGATCATAATTACAATTATCTAATTCCTTCATTAAAATGTTATTACTTTAAAACTTATTAATTCCATAGTTATTTTATTACTGAAATGAACAAAAAAAAGTTTAATGATTTTAAATAACCAGAAAAGTTTATAATGGCACAAAAATAATTTAAGCTTTTGCAAAAAAAAAAGTAATTTTGTAGTAAAAGTAGTAGTTAAAACACTCTCTTATAGAGAAATCGCATCTGAGTCTTATACTTTTTATACCTTTAAAATTAGGGAAGGTAAAACATGTATCAAAATAAAACTGAGACAGGTAAAAAGTAGCTTCCAGAGTTTGTCTCTGTACGCCCGCGGCCGCGTCCCCACGCCTGCTTGTGGTCATCACGCCAGTAAATGTTGTCATTCAATACGGGTCCTTACCCGTACAACTCTTGTAACACTCAGTTCTTTCTCTCTCATATAAAACAATGTTTTGACAGTTTGATGATTTTTCTTACAAAACGTTTTGGTTTGCCACGCTGATATTATAAAGGCTAAAGATTTTGTTTAAGTACCTCTGTGTATGTTTGTTACTCCTTCACGCTCAAACAGCCGAACGGTTTCGAATGAAGAGCACACGGGTAGAGCATGTCCTAGAATAGCATATTGTTTATCCCGGGAGATATTTTATTTGTCTTGTTCGACGCCGCGCCGGTAGAAGCCGGTAGCTTATGGCTGCTCGAGGTATCAGGCGCGATCGGGCGAGGGGTTAGCTCGGCGCGCCTCATGTGCGCATTACTCTCAGCCGCGGATCACACGTCGTATGTGTAGGCTCATGTTGTCACACATTTTACCCTCTGTACATAGATATTTTTAGATACTATGAATTTGTATATTTCATCTGGTATCGCAATTATTTAGTCTAGGTACTTAGACGAATAATTGTTATTTTCACAACATTTCAAAACCTCCCCTCCTTGTTGACTGTTTAGGCAATCGAGATAATTATACTCGTAATTTGAGCAAATGAAAATTAAGATATAATTTTCATTTAATGAATTCGACTTAACCTAAAAGTGTCAATCAGAAAACTTGAGATCAAGTTACACACAAATAATTAAAAACATAAAATTCTTCGATTCGACACAAACCTTACACAATTATCAAGGAAACAGAATATTCCTTCACAATATTATAAGAGGAGTGAGAATAACAATAAACTCAGACTAGTTATAAAGAGAAAGCAACAATTCAAAGCGAAACGTAAAGTGAAGAAATCATCATTGTACTAATGAAACAGTTTACCTCACCGACGGCGCCCGGCGCCCGGCGCAGGCGCAGCGCTCAGCTGATACCTAACAGTATGTCGCGGATCTGATCCGGCCAAATGATAGCATGGGCTGCAGTGGCAGACACGCTCGTCAGCTACCGTACACTGCGTGGCACAGCCAACTAATAATGTACGTATGTTAATTAGCACAATTATAATCTTAAAATAAACAAGTGTAGAAACTCGCGGGGTGCGCGGGGGACGGGGGGCGCGTGTGCACCAGTTAACAACCGGCTAATAATTAGAATGACGCGACCAACTTATTATAATAATATATTCTTTAAAATAATCATGCAATTATTTTAGAAACACGAAATACATTTATCTTTATTATAAATCTGAGTGTAACATGCGATGATTATGTAAACACACGGGCGCGCCGGTCGCGGCTTGTTTAGTGGCGCAGTGTTGCGAGCCAATTATTGTGCTTTTATCGACGCATAATATTTGTATGTTATTATATTCGCGCCGCCACTATTTGCATACGAGCGGCTCACCCGCGCGCTCCTACCTCACGGCAGCTAATCGTCTATGATACTCACATCAAGTATAATGTAGCCCCTGAGCATCGCGCTAATTTATATTGACACGCCGCCTTCCTGCCTGCTTACTATCTTATTGCTAACAATTAAACCAGCCACTTTACAAGTTGCCAGTCGATCGCGGTTACTCTATCATGTTTATTAACTTGCTACATATAATTATAACGTTCAGTTTATTTGACTGCCAGCGCACAGTCGGCGTCGGAACCGACACCACTCCACTTCAATTAAATTAAATTGAATAAATATCATCTCGTTGATGTCTTCCAGTCGGCGGCCGCTCGTATTGATAACTAATTAAAACTTACCGTTTTGGACGAGGAATGAGATTGATTGTGTCAAATAGTGTCAAAAAATAACGTTTGTTTTTTGTTGTTTTGGCAGCAGTGATAAGCGCGGTTTTTCGTAGACTTCAGTCCCGATCAAACCAAGTACTCGTAAGTTGAGATGAGCTGAAGCCGCAGCATGCTACCTGCGCGCTGAGCCTGCAGCGCATGGCGCAGGCGGCAGCCACTGAACGCACCGCTCGGCGGCGCCTAATTGTTGTTTTACGACGATATAAAGTCGGCACTCGCGCGCTGTCATAACTCAGCTTAAAGTTAAAAACGCACGCCTCGTGGACACACTTCCGAACATCGTAACGTAGCCGCCACGCCGCCACGCCGCAGACTACCGCAGAAACATCACTCCAACATCCGATGTGAGCACTAGCTTCTCGCGTACAGTGTACACGTGCCCATGTAGGCCTACGCCTACGGGAAATATTGTATTTTGTATTGATTTAAGGGTAAAGTAAGGGTTCTAAGGTTCAAGGTAAAGACCTTGGACCTTAGAAGTCCCTTAGTTAGCTTCTCAGTCAGTCTTTGTTTAGGATGCTTTCATCCTAGACAAGGACAACGAGTGGAGTTACAAATTAATATACACTCACATTTGTACAAACTTTCGCCTTTATAAAATTAGTGTGACGAATCAAAAGTTTTTTTCGTAAAGTGGTGACTTTAATCAAAACGTCAAAATATTCTAATAAACGTGGATTTTGACAATGTACGGTAATTCGGGGCTGTGGTTGTCGTCTTGTATGGTTGTAATTCCGTCGAGTTTACGAAAATAACAAAGGCAAGATTTTGCACATCTCCGTGCCTGTGTAAGAGTAGCGAACCTTCTGGTCTTGGCAGCGGGGTGGCTCGCGTGGAGAGTAACTTGACTTGTTGAAGCCGCCGATAGAATTAGTGAGTGCGACGAGTTATGTTCAGTTTCCGCCGAAACGACGCGCACTTTACATATTCATTAGCCGGCGCCTCACAGAGCTCCCGGCTGCCGGCCCCGGCCCCGGGCGCCGCGGGCTGCTCATCTCTCTACACTGTTGACTTCTCCTTTGTTCAATTTAATTTGATTGCCGGTTCATCGCACATTACGCTACATGTTAGTAAGTCTACAGTCTAGCTCTGTTGGTAGCGCTTCTTGTCATTTCTCGGTGTTGTCACAATGCGTGTATTGTGTGATTGTGGACTATACGCACTACTCTCATGAACACTAGGACATCTAGGTAAGAACATTGTGATGGTCTGACATTGTAGAGTAAGTGTGCGAGCCATGCGGCGGGTGTTGATCCGTCGGGCTACAGCTGTACGCTGTAGTATCGCGGCTGTCGTGTTATCAGTGACGCGGTGAACTTGTGAGGCGGATCGATGCCGAAGTGGGCCAGCGATGTGGGCCAAATGTTGTTCTTAGCACGAAGGTCTCATCTGCGGGCGCCGGGCGCGGCCGGGGGTGAGGCGGCGGCGGCCGGCGGGAGGGCGCAATTAACCGGCCGCGGTCATCGACCCGCGCGTTATCCTCCGATACATGCGACTTATTGTGACGACATCGATCCGTGACGTCACGCACCATTCATGAGCGCTGATTGTGGACACTCATCTGTTCACTCATCACTGGCAGGCACGTCGTCTCGTCACTGTCCGTGTCCTCAGCGTGTGCTCTAGAGTCTGAGGAAGCTGTTCTTCTCCAAGTGCCGCTCTTGTTCCCGGTGGCTACTGGAATAAAATCCTCGTAAAGTTGTAAACTCTTTTGTCTTGATACTGTCAAAGATTAGAGAATATTAGATACATTTTGTTGGGTTTTATTGTACCTATTTAAAATTTACATAATAATCACATATTGCGAATTCAATACATTGTAAGATTTATTACAATCTTCCGAAGTTATCCGATATAGTACTTGCGGAGATCACATAGTTTTGCTAAGCGTGCTGATAAAACAAAACATAACACTCCTTTTTTTGGGCAGTCGTGTAAAAATGGGATTCTTGCGCTTTGTTTCTTTGCAATGTGGTTAATTCATTCAAGTAGTTCTTTCCCGCTATTTAAAAAAAAATAAAATCGAGTGGCGTATTAAAGAAAACAGAATTGCTGTGGTTACTCTGCATAAACTGACACTGGAACCTACAATAGTGTAACTAAATTAAATCACAGTGTAGTTTTTTTTTAACCGGAAGGTTAACTAGCAGAGAAGGCTTTATTTATGTTAGTGTAACCTACTATAGATAGATATATCGACACCTCTTCTGTTGACGAACACACAGGTCAGGCGGAGCGCGTGTTGTGACGCCTCAACAGGCAGAGAATGCTGTCAGGGCTGGAATTCCTCCACATTTCTTGATTAAACAAAAAATCTTATGTCACGAAATGAAGATACCTGCGGGAACGCTGTCGCGTATCATTAAAGAGGAGCTAAAACTTTGAGCCTCTTGAGATACCGTGTTGATAATAGGTTTACCATGGACTAGCAACACTCAGCACCCGCTCAGAACTCGCAGCCAATGTTCTGGACTTCATTATAACGCCTGGCCTACCAATTGTGGTCTATGTTAGACTTTCATTTTAACTTTAAAAATGAAAAGCAACGTTAAAATGAAACAGGTTTAGTATAAGTTTCCTCGCCAGGTACCATTCGACATCGACCTCTGGATCTACAATATTATATTATGATTGCGATTTGGTTGCAAAGAACTTCTGCCTTTAAGTTTGTGTAGCATTGTTGTAGTTTTGACAAAGACATTATTCTCATTAGCATTGTAAATTATGTACAATTGCTAATGTGTTCTCGGCTCGGCTGCCGAATCAGGCGCAGCGTCGCGTGCGCGTTGCGAGCGCGCATATTGATGCGCTCCAAATTGCGGCTTCTTAGAAACCGCACGAGGCGCACGTGCCTGTGCGCCACATGTGCACGCTGTCGCCACGACACCAGCAGCAGGCTCCTCACAGCCGGCACTGTGCTGTGGCTGGCCACGCTGGTGCCTGCTCGCGCGCGCTGTGCCCCCGCCTCTGCGCGGCCGCCATTGCCGCGGCGCAGTTTTTCTGTCGCTATTGCGCTCCGTGATTGACGCTAAGTGAAATCCGCCGCTTGTCCATTAACTAATTTTTGCATTTTAATAACGCTTGCATTAGTGGCTGCAACCGCCGCTTCTCATTACTGACATTTGCATCAGTAATCGCTCGCTGGCGTTCCTAGTGACAACTAATCATCTTGCTCATTGAGAGCTCGTCGTGTGACGCTCGTCCACTGACTAGCGCAGGGGAGGGCTAGCGCGGAGAAGTAAGAGTAGTAGTAGTAACTCTTCGTATAATTCCTTTGTTAAAAATTTACATCATTGTTGTAATATCCAATACTGGTTTTGCGTTGCGCCTTCGCTGTCTACTACAAACCATGCCTGGATACTCTGCGACCACGTAGTCGCGACCAGTACTACCTGTCTGCAAACATGACTTTTATATGCAAACTGAAAAAGCAAAAGTTTAATAAAAAGGTGTCAAGCCATAATTTTCCCAAAACCAGCAATATTAAGATTTGTCTAACATAAATTTACAAAATCGTCAACAGTCTCCAATGACGTAGCAGTACAAACACGCGTAACGTGATGATTACAGCTACTCGTATAATTATAGTTCGGGTCACTTAGGTGTCACATGTATTTATTCAAACTTCACGCGATTTAAGTGTACAAAGGCGGACTGAACGCCTAAAGGTGGGCGGCCAGGGGCCGGTGCACGGTGGGAGATCCAGTCTCGGTTTCGGCCTAAAACAGGGTTTGAGGGTTCCGTACTGACTTACCTATGAAAACAGTTCAATTTTCAAATCAAGTCTTGAAGATATTTCCAAATTGTAATTTTTTTTCTTGTGTCGTTACTATAAAGAAAGTGATCCTATATGGGTTCCGGTTTTTTCGTTTTGAGGGACGGAACCCTTAAAATAAGTTTCTGCTGAAGTTTCTTCCTAAAAGTGGCCGAAACTAGCGTCTTTGAGCTGACGCTTGTGATAGAGATCTTACATTTAAGCGTGTTGTTCGTCTATGTCTGTTATAATTTTTCGGCAATCGTCGATTTATTTATTTATTTATTTTTCGAGAGTTTTATCTACATTCTCGTAATTAAGCATAATTTTATCCATATATTATGTAACTCGTAAACAGAGCTAAGTATATCGAAATGTTATTTTTTTTTACTAATACATTATTACACAAAGTAATCTTAAAACACGAGCGAGGAGTCAGACAAAGAGATACAACCCGCATGCGCGCGGCGCGGCCGGCGTACGATCCCGCGTGCCCGGCCTCCTGCAAGAGTTCTGTTCCTCCTCTCTGACTTGCCTCTGTGGGCCCCCCCTAGTGAACACTGACGACGAACAAAACTGCCACCTCTCTCTTGTCTTTATTGCTTGCCTTGAGGAGAGAATCGCAAGAAAGAATGAAAGAAAATATGTTTATTCTGCCAAAATGGACGCAAGTGCTAATGTGTTGTGAGTGAACGATGTATAATCAAGTGATATGCTTGTCTCTTGCTCTTGAGCGTACTTCCGGGATTATCCTGATAGCGATGATATACCTCTCACCCTCAAGCACGTCAGAATGTGTTGGCTCCTCGTTGCTACGTCACTTTGTGCTAGCGAACGTTTTCGGGGCCCATTTACTGAGTGTGCAAGTCAGCCGCTGCCTTTTTATCGATGTTATTTTAATAACATTAATTAATTATGTCATTAGTTTTTTTAATATTTAAGTATTATTAATTCATTTGTAGAGGGCCCTCTCCCTCTACAAATGAATTAATAATAATAATATAGCTAAAGAAAATATGTATGTATTGTGAGAAGAGTAATATGAAAGAAAATGGAGATAGTGATAGCGTGACGGGTGACAGGACAGATTGAAAGAAAAAAACATGTTGTGCCCCCAAATAACATGGTGAAAGGGAAGATGATGATATCAAGAACATTGTTAAGGTTCTTGGTAACCAGTCTACTTCAGTCTCCCAAAGACCATAACCCTATATTTCTGTTTCCATATAAATGTTGCAATAATATCCCGCCGGGGAACTCGTGGGTTGTCTTGTTGTCAAAGTGCACTTGCAAATCTCATACAGGGGTAATCATCGACGACTAACGCGTAGCTTGCCGTCCAGCAGTCTGGTAAGGACTGAGCCCAAGTCGTCGACAGCGCGCAGTGTTCAATAAATAGATATCATCAAGCTGTAGGATTTCCTGAAAAGGAAACTCGTGTTCCTGGCCTGCAAATTACAACTGATGTAGTTAATCAGAAAAAGTCTAACCGCGTCACACGCCATTCTACTCCAGCCTAAAACGGGAAATGCCATTGGAAGATTTCTCACCTTAAAACTGTCAATAAATTCGGACATGCCCTTTCGCAACACCCTAAAGCAGAAGAAGTAATTTGCTTTCTTCTATGAAATAGTGCAACATAGTATATATAGGTATATTCAAAGCATATACAAGGTATTACCTATATTTGTAGTACCTTTATAGCTTTAATGCAATATTTAATGTTTAATTAATTTACTAGCAATACACCGTATACTATCCCTTGTTTTACTTTAAGTTCTTATAGTTCCCCCATTGCTTATCGTAGAACAGTGGTGAATAAGATCACCATTCCACTTTTCATTTAAACTTGTGTAAAAGTTTTTGTTACTATTTTGGTGTAAGATAAAGTTTATTCTATTCTTGTTAGTTACACTTAAAATTTAAGTTCGTTACTTAAAATATAATACGCACATACTTGTCGAGTAGCACACAGATGCAGGCTTGCTCTGCTCGTGTACAGACACAACGCCACTGTATCGGGCAGGCTGCGCGACCGGGCGCGCCGCGGACGCTAGCGATGCTGTGGCGCCCTCTCTCGGAGGACGCCGCGGAAGCCACACGCACCTGGGCCAACCCGCCAGAAACATATAGAACAATTTAACACTGACCATTTATTTTTAATACAATTTAGGACAAAACATTAATATCATAAAGGCGAAGTTTAGCTTTAATTCTTTACGCTCGAACGGCTGAACGGATTTCGATGAAACTTGGTACACGGGTAAACGATATCCTGGAATAGTAGGGGCACAGAATATAATAGGAATATATATTCGCTCGTATTAATTAAATTATAATCAACACAAATACAAAAAAAAATACAAAGTTTATTGCAGTAACATATACAACTGCTAGGAGACCCCGCTCTTCGATGACAAATCATAAAATGGCTATTAAATTATTAATACGAACACATATAATTATTTTTATTAAAAAAAAACCGGGCAAGTGCGAGTCGGACTGACGCACTGAGGGTTCCGTACCAACTTACATAATATGAAAACAGTTAAATTCTCGAAGCGAGTCTTGGCCATTTTTCATTGTTTTTTTTCTAGCGACGTAATTGCACATTTTCAGTTTTTAGAGTTTTCCCTATATTTATACTGTAGGACCTTGCTTACGCCAAATTTCAAGATTCTAGGTCAACGGGAAGTACCCTATGAATTTTGATTCCTTTGAGAGTATCAAAATGTACGTTTTTTGCGATATAAACGGCTATATCTTTTTGTTTCGTTAACTTACAAGTTTGATTTTTGCACAGTTTTAAAGGGCCGCGGACCTAGGTATATGGTTTTAATTTCAACTCTATACCTCCAACTTACCTATGAAAACAGTTCAATTCTCGAATCGAGTCTTGAAGTTTTTTTTTCTTGTGACGTAAAAAACAAACGTTCCCGAGATAAAGGGTCTTGACAGACAGACAGACGAACAAAAAAGTGATCCCATAAGGGTTCCGTTTTTTCTTTTGAGGTACGGAACCCTAAAAACTGTAAAAAATAAAAATCAATCACCAGCGTTATTAAAGGAAAGTTCTTCTGACAATAATCGCACTGCTCTTGTCTGACAAGCTCCATCTAAATTAATGACGTTTTCACGTGGTAGCGCAAAACGGGACTATTTTACGTGCCGGAGTTATGTTTAGCGACAGTGGGACATGGGTGACCGAGAAAAGGGACGGTCCCGTTCAAAACAGGACGTATGAAGACTAGCTTTACTGCCACAAGCGTAATTACAAATTAAAGTAAAAAGTCAAAAAATAAAAGTCTTTTCAGACATCATCAAGTAATTTATTTATTCTTTATGCAGCACAAAGTAGGTACATAGGATTTAATACCTTAGGCATTCTCTACCAGTCAAATCAGGGTGGTGAAGAGGCAATATGGTAGGGAGGATTATGTTGATCATAGTTTAGCTAATTTTTGACCGATGCAAATTTCACAAATATGAATGTAGTCCGACGTAAATTTCACAAATATGAATGGGTGGGCGGTGGTGCGCGGCGCACACTTGGCCGCAGGATGTCCTGTGGCGACAAGTGCGCTCGTTATCAACGCATATCATTACAACTTTCTGCTCTGCGGCTCCCCTCCTCGCGCCGACGCGACGTACTCGCCGCGATCCAGCTCTTTATTATTCAGCGTTATGAGGCGAGTTCAACCCCAACACTTGGCTTAAGTTATTTCTTTGAAGCCGGCGCTGTATTAATAGCTTGTTAGATTACAATAATATTGAAAGCGCGCTGGGGTCGCGGCCGCCCTCGCTCCTTTCAAATTGGATTTAAACATTGTGAATTACCTTTCTTTGATTCGCGGGTTAGCCAAATGGGGACGATTTATGGAGTAGCGCAGTAGAGGCAGTCCCGGGGGAGAGACCCGCGGTAGTCCGGGCCGCGGGACGCGGGACCGCTCGGCGCGGCGCAGTAATTCACGCGCGCGATTTACTGCGCGTCCCGTGAGCGATGGCGGACGCACTGACCCCACTTTAAATAGAAACCGACCCGGCCGGCCTGCACCCCGTTTATACAAGCCGGTTAATGCGATCCTATCTTTTAAATCTCCCGGAGAGGAAAATGTTTGTTTGAACAGAAGCGGCAGTGAGCTCCGAACTATGAATGTAGAGCGCCGAGCCACGATCGATCGAGCTCGTTGCTTTCCAATCGCGAGACAATTTGAGGCAACCTGCGGGCAGCAGTTAGATGAACGTTCATTTGTGGAGCGACGCAGCAGCAGCGTCCTGCGCCGCGTCCGCACGAGTGCGTCCCGCGGCGCCCCTCGCCGCTCCACGTCGTCAAACATTCTGTTCGCTAATATTTTAAACAAATAATACAAGCAGTCTGTAGGGAGTCGTATCATGCGAGTCATGTCCTGTCATGTCCTTGCATTTACAGCACCCCTCCCGTTTCACTTTTGGTTAAACTTTCAATTTGATCAGTGTTTTTCATGACGTTTGATCTTTATGCAGCAGCCTATAAACGATGTTAAATTGCTGCACTTAGAGACCACAAAATTATTGCAGTTGTTACCAAACCCTGGCCAGGGCAGTTATTATAGCTCTAAACTAGCTGCTTGTAGTCGCTCTGCCGGCAGCTCACGCCGCTCGCCAGTGCTGCCACGCTGCCGAGCTGCTCCATCACGCGGTGATTTGTCTGCTCCCTGATAGCTTTATGTGTGTGGCAGCAGTCCGGCGCAATCTGCTCGTAACTTGTCCGGCTCGAGCTCCGGTCTCACTCAATCCGCAGTCGGTCGCGATGCATGCGCGCGCGCCGATCGCTATCGCCGCCCCACACCGCCCCCCCTCGCTGACGACGCAATTACCGCGTCATTATACCGAGTGTCCCCATGACACACACACACACGTACTCGTGTAGTGGCTACTTGCTATACGGTGTAGAACTTGTCAACATTTCGTGACCTCTTGCTTTTATATGTCCCTCTTTTCATGTAAACATCTTAACTGAATGAGGAGCTATTTAAGTGTGTATTATCTATTTATACTTTTTGAATAACAATAAGACGTCACTCAGAAGGCGCGAATTCGCGAAGGGTAAAGTTGCAGTAATCGTTGCAGGTAGTATGAGACTCATAGAGACTGAGTCGTCGTGTACAATACACAACAACACGCGACGTCCATCACACTCGTCACACGGTGACCGTATCATTATTAGCTATCAGACTACACAGCAGGTCGACTGGCAAACTGCTGAACCACACTTGTACCAGACTACACTTGTCTCGTGATAACGCGGATAACAAATCTACAATATATAAATATATAGGTAATGTAGGTAGATGGACCGGATCCAAATCATTTGTAGTCATTATATCATTTATTGAGATCTCCAAAATAATCTAAGCATGGATAGCCTATTATTGTTTTATCAAAAAATAAGGCTAGCAATTTAATATTCTATTATTGGTAATCGGTGTTGCCCGGTAGTCGGAACAATTTAGAATGTATTACGGCAATAATTTGGCGTAGGTGGGTCGCTGGGGTCGGGCGGCGCAGTACGGTACCCGCGGCGTGCCGTACGCGCCGGCCGCGCGCCGCCCACGCGCTCGCAGGCATTGTGCTGGCGATGACTTCGCAACGGTCAGCACACAATGCGCGGTCTGACAATGGCGCAGCTGCGCCAGCGCCACCGGTCAGCGCTTTGTGCGCACTCCGCGGCGACCTTGCCCTTCGCTCTCCTCCCTCGCATAAATAGCCAATATGTCACATCCACACAATGCCACCTTCACGTCCGCAGGACACCTGCAGGTTTCGGTCCGGTCGTCTGCGATCGACTCTTGGCTTTCATAAGACTGTTCAATAGGTGTCATACGGAGACACGTGCGTGCACGTCCACTACCTCGTACATCAGTTGTTCCTTCGGTATTTTTTTTAGTACTCTTAGTATAAACCTCTTGGTCTTGTTTCGTACGTTGAATCTTCTATAGATATTTTTTATGGTCTTGGTATTATGTTTGACTAGGCTCGCGATGTTTAAGCTTACTATAAAGAATTACCGTATCAAAGTGAGGCACTCTCCACACACACTGGCGCTAAAATGTACAACCTGGTTTTTTTTTAATGTTGCAGTTTATGTAGAAAACATGATAGACTACTTAACTAAATTAACTTTTGTGTTTCAGTATCGGGTCGCGGTGACGTCAGCCACTACTTCAACACACAGATGGTGCTCGACCTGAACGGTATGTACCTGAACTGCTCCTTACACACTAGTGCGCGAGTGTCACGTGTGGCGTGCGTCGCGCCGGCAGCGCGCGAGCGGTGCGCGGCCGGCAGCAGCGCCGGCCGCGCCGCCGCGCCGCCGTCACACGGCGAGACAAAACGACGACATAATTAAATTAATATAAATTCACAGCTGAATCGGTTTTTGTGCGGCCGCGCGGCGACACCGAAACATTTCTAATTTTCGTCTAGGTTCGTTTTTTATTCGCGTTAATTACGGGATGAATGGGCCGCTGGGTAAAAAGCGTGTGGCGGGGTGCGGGGCGCGCGGGGAGCGCTGCGCGTTTTTGTGATGCGCGTGCGTCACGCGCCCGTACCGTACGCACCACAACGCTCAGCGCAAAAGCTCCAATCCCCGCGAGCGTCCGCAAGCAGCCGGGGCTTGAGGCTGCACACCTCGCGCCGACGGCCTGCGAGCCTCACACGCTGAACATGACTACGGTAGCGAGCTCTCACTACCTTCAGGTTTTACAAGAGGTCGTATACCTATTGAGGAACATCTGTCGAACTTTTAGGCCATATATGTATTTAAAATGCATTGAGCCATAAATGCGATGCTTTGGGCAAGTTTTTGCGACTTCGTCATAAAACGTGAACCAGGAAACTGCACCACTACGAAATTTCTATTCCTCTCGTGTTCCTTGACTCATACAAGTCTTAGCGTTTAGAGAGTTCATGGGAACAGTAAAAAATTTATCATTTGTATTGCATATTGTAATCTATAAGAGTGTGTGTCCCCGAGACTCAATCCGCGGCTTAATTTAGTTTTTTATTTACATTAAATGTCTTGCCGGTTGTTTCACAAAACATCAGATTTATTTAAATTCTTTTTTACTAGCTGATTTCTGAAGGTGTAAATAAGCTACATGTTAACGAGAAGACTGGGCCTTCTGCGTCCACGGCCGCGTGCCATCGCACCATTATTCAAATCTGTAGCAACAAAAACTCCGGCGATGACATCGAGATTTTCCATCTGTCACACTCCATGCTCGTAATTCTACAGTTTTTGTGTGACAATATCCTCTTTATCGGCGCTTTATTCAGAGATTCGCTTTATTACCTCCGCGGCGGCGCGCGCGCACTCGCTGACAAACGACTGCCGTACAAGGCCTTAATTCGATTTCGTTGCGTTAATCACTTGACAAATTTAATGGAATTCTTGATTGCAATAATAATATATTTTCACGTGTGCGTTACATCGTACCTCTGCGCATTCATTCAGAGAGGTTCAGTCGCGGCGGCACGCGGCGCGCGCGGTCCCACGCCGCGTGACGCAGCAGCTTCCGCCGCCGCCGCGCCGCCGCGCCGCCCTGTGTTCACGAATTATACCAAATTATAGGCCAGTTTGTTATTCGACGATACACGACTACTCGTCTTACGTGTCTATGGGAACCGTACCCATGGCTCCGTCCTTACGTCGTCATTCCTAAGTTCTCTTCTAAGTAACATTTCTGAGAAACGTTTGTCGTGTGATTCAGATTACAAGGGTTTTTGTTAAAATAAATTAATTTCTCTGGTTGCCTCTTACTATGTGTTCTCCAAGCTCGTGTGGCGCTGGGCCGGCCGACTACAGCCTCGACTCTATGTGAGGACACCTCCAGCTCCGTATTCGCATAGATATCGAAGCTTCACGAATTGTGAAGCTTCGATATCTATGCGAATACGCGATGCTGTTCTAATCTGCATATTGCTAATAGTCTGCTTCTGTGCTTGCGTTCACATGTGTTGCTCGTGAGCCCATATATGTGATGGGGCCTAAGTCTGGTTCGCTCATTAAATTGGTTCCACTGGTTAACCTGTCAGAATCCAGCGGACGCATGTCTGCTTGTTTCCTAAAATATCTTTATCAAAAACGACAAACTACACACTACAGTAAATGCTAGATGAAGTATGAATGGGCGGCGCGCATGGCTCAGCTCGACATAGCTCGCAGTCATTTCCTATGTAAATGTAATCACTGGAAAGTGCAGCTCCGAGCGAGGCGGCGCGCGCGCAGGCCGCGGCGTGCGTCGTGCGGCCGCGCGCGCCCGCCGAGTGCACTGCTCCCTCACTTGGCTTCAATCCGCTCATTCATTTTGTACGCTCAAACAACTCATTATATTGATCACAGTCAAACCGAATGAGTCAATGTTAACAGTAAAATATTAAGCAGGTCAATTCGACAACTGCAAAAATAACTTTTTGTGTGCTAACTTTGTGATTTGAAGAAAAAGCGTTATCCCGCTGATTTCATTGAAGAGGTGGTGTCGTGAATAGTGAGGGATCGTGGCGCATAATCGTATTGTAATGGTCAATGTTGGTATTACATGGCTTATTAGGAGCGGGTCGGCGCGCGGCGGGACGACTCCGGCGGCCGCGCTCACCCCGCGGGACCGCCGCTGTCGTGTGCGCCCTGCCTTACTCTTATATAACACCATCATTCACGCTTCTCCGTGTCTCGACCGAAGCATCTGTTCCCTTCAGAATAGCGTAAAACAGCTCGGCTGAGTGGCGTCCATGTCGGGAATAGCTGTCCCCTGGCCTGCGCTCACCGGCCACTCAGCTGGCGACCGTTATGGCAGCTCAATGAAAACGCTCGCGTTTTCGCTTCACCTTACGCACTGAGTGCAGCCGCGCCAGCGAGGCCTTGCACGCAGCACGTCACCGCCCGAGCTTGTCGGCTAGGAGTGCACCCGTGTCATACCGGCTATTTTGTTTATATTGTGTACTACTGTGAGTACATACATATGACTACTTACTTGACTACTTACTTACATATGACTACGTCCGAGTATCTAATATCTTAAGATACTTAGGGCCTGTTTCACAATGTCCAAGTAGGCACTACTCATTGAATAAATTCAAAAATGGAACAGAATTTGTATGAAAGTATCAGCCAAGTAAGATACTCGAAACTTAATCATAGGTGGTGAAACAGGCCCTTTAGGATCTACACACATCAGAAGTGTCTAGGGATCAACATATATTTTTGCAATAACTTTTCTCCTGATTGATATTAATTAAAATTTTCTTTAAGGATTCATCAAATAAAGTGTTTTCGTTTGTCACAGTAACGATAAACCAAGTCACCTTTGCATTAATAAAGAAATTTGCCATTTTCCTAATAAAGGGATTTTTGACATTTGAACCACTAACATTAAAGTTCGAAAAAAAAGACTGAAATAACAGTTTTCTTTAAAATTTTATTGGGTAACTTAAACAATTAATAATCCGTGTTTCTACCGCGAACACTAACAACACAAGAACATCGGTTTGGCATACTCAAAATGAGTTCATCCAAATCACGCTGTGGAATGGCCGCCCATGTTCGTTGCAACAACAAAAAAAGGTCTTCTTGCGACTGGATACCCTCCATATTCGGCAGAGCTCTTCTCTGTAGCATATCCCATGCATGCTCAATCGGGTTCAAGTCTGGCGACTGAGCAGGCCAGGGCAGGACATTGATGTTAGCTGCGTCGAGAGTCTGTCTTACAACTCTTGCGGTGTGCGGTCGTGCATTATCATGCATTAACTGAAATAAGGGACCGATTTGCACTTGTAGAGGAACGATGACGTCTGATACAATCGTCTCAGCATAAATTTGAGCGTTGAGGTTGCCTCTGATCCAAATCAACTCAGTTCTTCCGCCGATCCAAATACCCGCCCATACCATGATGGTTCCACCACTATAAGGATGGACTTCCTGGCAGGATTTTAATCGCTGTTTGCGTCCAGGGGTTCTCCAGTGTCGTATACGTCTTGTATCCGGTCTCATACCAAAACGAGACTCATCAGAAAAGCACACGAAACGCCATTGTTCTTCTGCCCAATTTCTGTGTTCAAGAGCCCATTGATATCGAATCCTACGATTGTGCATTGCTATAGGTGGTACCCGTAGCGATCTTCGGGAATGAAGGTTCACTTCATGCAAGCGGTTTCTGACTGTTTGGTCGCTAATTAAGTTCCCTGAAGAGTGATGAAGCCTCACGGCTAACATCATGGCGGTTATTGTTGGAGCTCTTCGAGTTAAGATTTGAATGTATCGGTCTTGTCTCCGTGTGGTGCAGCGATACCGTCCTCCATGGCGCTCAGCCACGGTACCAGTGCTTCGGTAACGTGTCCAAAGTCGACTGATAACACTCTGACTTGTATTCAGAGCTAAAGCCACAGTACGTTGCCGGGAACCAGCTTCTATCATTCCCACGGCTCTGAGCATTTCTTCCCTGCTTAAATGACGTCGCCGCTCCATAATAACGTTGGTTTTAATCAGTAGTAGGGAAACAGTAGCACTAATAATGTCTTCAATGCGTTGTATGTTTTTATAGGGAAAATATTGACAGCTGATTTTCATCTTTTACTCGAATTTGATTCACAGTTCCTGATTCAAATTATGAAATGCACCAAAAAGGATCCATATAAATTTATAAAATCATAAATTTATTACAAAGCCACATCTCAATCTCAAGAAATCCGCATAAAAATGCTTGATCCCTAGACACTTTTGATGTGTGTATTTTACTTGTAAGATAGTTACTTGTTTTTGTTTTAATATTAGAAAATTCAGTGGACGTCTTTCGGCTGAGATGATGATGATGATGATTAGAAAATTCATCATTACAAGTTACGACCTTGTCATTTCCAAAAGTTAGCTTTTTGGATGAGCAGTGAGCTGTGCCAGTGCAGTGCTGGCGCGAGGATACCATGCGTAGTCGCACTCGCACTCACGCCAACACGTACCGCAGGCTCCGACCGCGCCGCCATCGCCACTGCGCCGCTGCACTCTGGAATATTTATGTCTAAAAACAAATTATTAATGTTGCGTTCAAATTATTAATATTATGGGCTGGGTAATAGTGCGTTACTTTATGTAGTTTATAAATAACGCTCATTACGTGGGGCGCACACTGTACTGCACGCAGTGCGCGGGCGCAGTGCCGCTGCGAGCAGGTATCGCGCGCGTCGCGGACCAGTTTGTAGCGCGGCCGCCTGTCGCCGATAACTGAACATCGTTAACGACATGTAGTCAGCATGTAGTATTATCCTGTGAATTAGCTTGTCATAGCCTCACGAGCCTTCTCATTCAATATTAGTGTCTCAATGAGTAGTAGCGTGCGCGTGTCATCGTTAAAGTCAAGTTAGGAAAAGCTTTAAATTGTTCGATGTTATCACAGCTGCCTCCGCTTCAGCACAGTTTGTTTAACTCGTGCAGGTCCTCGGGGGCCTCTCGTACCGTGCTCCACACTCCTCAGCGTCTACAACAGTTGTGACCAGGACCGCTGTTCCCGCCGCTATCTGTCTCGTGTTCATATCGCGAACGCTCTCGGACGTTAATTATTATTATAGTGATGATGGCCGACGTGCTCGCCATGAACCGCGCGGCGACACCCGCTCCACAAGCCTGTACAGTGGAAGAGCTTTATAATACTGTAACCATATGGTTACAGTGACAGTATTTAGATAAAGTTTGTCTTACAATAATATCCGACACAGCACTAAGTTCAAGCATATCCATCCGCTCCATATCTGAATGCACGTTCCTAGCAGTGTCCTCAGGCTTGACATCAGTAGCGCAGCCCGAGCTGCCGCGGCGGCGCTGCAGCGCTGTGCAGCCGAGGTTAACGCGCTTCTTAATGGCTTGTGTAACATTAAGTGCGCGATTAGCATAATATTGCTTGTGTTACATTAATAATATAATTAGCATAATGTGCCGCGGTGAGACGCGCCGCTGCGTTACGTAACCCCCGCGCCGCGCCACGCGCTGCTCCATACGTGGTCATCTCCAGGACTCTCATCTGATGATACTTTGACGCTTTTTGTATCTCAGTTGCAACTTCTGTGCTCACATTCTGCTTAGTGGCAACATCGACATAACTTCTTTAACATTATAAGAATGGCCCTTTGCTTGCAACAAAAACTAACAACCACTAGTGCAGCAGTATGAACATAACAAGCAACGCCTGACGAGACACACACACTGCCGCACTCGATATGTGCGACAGCGACATTATAATATATAATTGATAAATCGAAGTCGCTGAAACAACAAATATTCGGCGAAGGCGTCAGTTATAAACAAGTAGAAGTTATTAAGTAACCGTTACACAGAAGCCAACGCGTGTATTCTTGCTTCCCATTCAAATCGCTGCTAATTACATCTCTAGTTATTAATTAGCATTGTTACTCCGTTACTCATTTAAATTGTTAAAATATTCTCAGAATATTCATCTTTAATTAGCTTCGGGCAGGTTTTCAATAGCGGAAGGATTGTGCCCATGTCCGCCTGTGCGTCGTCGTGGACTCTAGCTTAGCACTCAATATAGCCTTTGGCGAATGAAGATAAAAACGGCGCTGAGCCTCGCTGTGTGCGCTGGCAGGTCGGCGCCAGCTGCGCGCGGCCACCGCCGTGCCATATCCAGGCGCCCACCACGCCCGCCGTACTAGGCACTAGCGCGGCCACTTCACACCACACGCTGTCACCACGTATTAGCCCGTCTCCTCGTACAACACTCACTTATACTTGTTTCTTGAAATCCTCCAGACAGTCCAATAATAAAAAGTGTCCCGCTTAGCATGCTCGCCACATCACTCGCATTAGTCGATGGAGACGTGTGAAAAGTGAATACCAATGTATTTGAATGTAGTATTTAGATCAATCACCTCGGCAGCATGGCTGACTGTCATACGTGATGCGCTGTACGCACATTAAACAGACATTAAACGTACACCTGAGATTTATCTAATGTTTTACAAATATGTCAATTTGAATCGAGTTCGTCTGGCGTGTCAATGGGGCGAGGAACAGACTGCTCGTAGCAGGCGACACTGATCGTGTGGTGCTGTGTGCGCTGGACACTGTCTGCCATGAGAGCAGCGAGTCACCGCCGCGCTATGCCCGCACCGTGCTCGTGCGGCGCGCGCAAGTCTCGCGCGCGTCGCCTGCACGTGCTCAGGCTGCTCGCCACTCAGCTGGTGCGGGAGACTGTCGTCTGCTATACTACACGGGCTCTCGGTTACATTGTCTTCGGATAGCTCTTGCACCAAAATTCAGCTGTGCTTAGTATTCACCTCGTACGTTGTGAACCCTTACATTTTAATAAACATCATGTCATTAGAATATCTAAATGTCATCGATTGAATATCACTTTAAATATAAAAAACCTTTAGAAAAGCATTCTGTTTGTTATTCCTGTCGGGCTGCGGAATGCTCCGTGTGGTTCAGTGGTGACGCTGCACGCTGGCGGGCTCGGTGAAACATGTGAACAATTGGGAATGTTATAGAATGGTGTTTACTTGCGGCTGCAGCGACAGTTACCTCGTATAAGGCGAGTCACCGTTGCCGGGAGACGCGCCACTAGTTTTTCGCGGCACATTCTTTGTGACGGTAAAGGTAATATGTAAATACACGCGAATATCACCCGCGGCAGTAGGGCGCGCCCACACGCCGCGCCGCGCCGGACTACCGCGCCGCTTCACGTCGTTACCTTCATGTGACAGCTTCGCTATAGGCAAATTAGCGAAGAATTATTGTTTAAGAAATCAAAAAGCATCCTAAATTATGTGTAGTTCATAACCTCCGTTATTTACCGTCATGTAAAAGTCTAGTATCTGACTGCGGCACGCGGCACGCCGTGTGAGCGGCGCGCCGGCGCAGGCGCAGTGTGCGCGGAGCTTTCTCGCTGATTACTAATTAATAGTTCATTTGCATGAGCCGCGTTGCCGTGTACGGCTTGACAGCTGAACGATGGAAAAACTTCTCCAGCTCCTCGATATGGAGCTGGCCGTGCTGGGCGCGCAGTTCCCGCGGCGCGCGCCACCCTCGCTGCTCTCGCCTGCCGACCGCTAATACATTATCTCACATAACGCACACATTCCCTGGCCACGTATTTGCATGCGTCGCATCTACCTGCGCAGGCATCTGCCTGTATTTTTTCCCTGGGCTCCGTCTGTCGAACAATCGCTTGCATATTTCTTTCCATTGCCATTAGTTTTTGTCGCCGCCCGCGCCGGTGAGACGTGAATAAGTTTTTTTCTAGTCGAGATTTATTGCAAGCCGTGCATGAGGATCCATCGCCCACAATGCCAGCGCCTAGTGGCTGTGTGCGCGGCCGCGTGTGCTCCTGCTCGCTAATCACTGCCTTACTTTATTATCTTATTATTACCTACTTATAAATTATAATACTTAATTATGTATTATAACTCATTAACATATTAATTGTATAATTTCGATATTACAGTTGATAAATCATAGATAAGTAGGTACCAAATAAAACGTTCAACTAAAAAGTAGCAAGTTGAGGTTAATTGAGCTTATCTGGTGGAGGAGCGCCCTGAGCTCTAATGTGTGAGCGCCGTGCGACGCCGCCGGGTGGCTGTCGCAGCCTGTGCGCCAGGAGCCGCTCCCTCGCCCACTGGCGGACGATTGTGCTAACTGTAGCTGCAATGAGGATACTTAGCAAATGGTTGGTGAGCCGGCGCTCCCGCACCGGCGCGTCGCCACGAACACACAGCAGCTGCCACACCGTGCCCGGTGCAGGCCGCTCCGCCAGGCTAATGAGAGCGTCTCACTCGTGTGCGGCGCCTCGCGGTCATTGTTCGCCGGCTGCTGATGCGTTGACGTCGGCTGATGCTTTTTATCGCACATTCGATGACTGCTCACTCAGGTGACACTAGGCATGCTCACGAACGTTCACTGTAGCGCTTCATAGACGAGCGACGCGGCGACGGTTCTCTTTAGCTGTGGCCTCTGTGTTACCTGTGCAAATGTGCATGTTTAAAAAAAAAACAAAAATCCTCAAACACTTTATAATATAAATGCAAAATAACTTTAATTTCGGTAATAGGTGTCAAAAAAAAATATAGATATAAAACCAGAAACACCGACTTTAAAAAGCAGCCCGCAGCTAAACCTAAATATTGAGCTAATTCTCAAGCGAGGTACTTTTTTTGTGGTGGGAATTCATTAAATGACTTCTTCCGTTATAGACTGGAGCGAAAGGTCCGTAGATAATGTAGAGATCTCCTCTACCGATTAGAATGTTACTGTCTTAAACCCGTCTCTATTTCTAACTTCTTCGTCAGATCTTCTCCATATTTAAATGGTAAAACTGGCAGACCAATTCATTGAATGATAAAAAATGGTCAAAATCAGTTCTCGTTTGACATAGATATCACTGAATAACAAAAAAAAAATCATTCAGTCGTCTTGAGAACCTTTTTCTTTTGTGGAATTCGGTTAAAAACATTAACAGAATTAGTCGGTTCATCTCTGTTCCACATTTGTTTCTTTTGTACTGGAACTCAAGTATTTAGAGATAGGTTTCCGTTTACTTCATCACTTGTAGGTCTACATCACAGTTCTCTCGTTTCTGAGTCACCACAGCATAAGTATGAGCTAGTTTTCTTTGTCAGACTTAGTTCTTTTATTTATTCTTACGAGTATACTGATTATTTACTAGATAGTATCCGTAACTGACTTACAGAACAAATTGACTAGCTATGTGGCAGGGCAGCTACGCACAGCATTGTTATAAAATGATGTTTCTTAAAGTGCGTAGGTACATTTAAAATGTAAGAGAGTTAGGATGTGTGGCTCGCCGGAACAGTTGCGAGGTGAAGCAACGCGACACGCAGACCAGAAACTATTTCTGTTACACAAGGAGCCGGTGGCGCGCGGAGACATAGTCAAACACGGCTTCTTTTCACGAGGGATATCATCGAATCACTTTTCTCGCTCTAGAGTGGAGCGAGAGGGTGTATCAGATTTGTACTGACCGAAACTCGCCTGTGTCTTTAATTTGCCCTTTGCGTTCCAGGGCCACGGTCACTCTGTCAAACATCCCCGCAGCTTTAGCAGGCATCGGCTCTACTGGGCCCCTTCAGTGCTCACCGGACGGTCTCGTGGTTACGGGAATAGTTACCATCACATTAGAATTTAGAAGTTTGGTTTGGTTAGTGACAACAAGTAGGTGTCGTAGCTACATTGTAACTCACTGTCTCGATTTCTGTGTTGTTGTATCGCATCTTGTGCTCCCAGTCTCAACACTGTTCCACTTGCGTATACTCGTACATTGGTAACTGCTCAATACTGGGCTCGGAATGTTATCGTCATGTTTGGTATTAGAGCTCTTCAGTGAGCGGCTGCCGCTCGCGTCGTGTCGCTCGCACCGCGCCACCGAGCACGTGTTTACTTCAATACGTCGCTGAATTTCATCGCTGCACTACAACAACACGCTATAAATAGTCGTAACGGCGCGTGCGCAGGTGTCGCGCTGACCTTACCGTAAACTGTACTTCACATGAGAATGTCAAGCGCCGAGTCTCCCCGCGCCGCGGCACACGAACCTTCATGTTCATTACACTGTGTCTGTGCTCTCCAGCGCCGCCTTGTGCTCGAGCAACACAGAGCGGCTGCAGCCACCGGTACTGAGACTACATCGAGCCGAAATGATCTGCTGATATCCCGCAGTTTTCAATATGGACATTTACCCAAAAGTAATATATGAATACGCTACCTATTATCTATGTGCGAGGGTCTGCAGTCGGCGCGCACAGGTAGCCAGCGCATTGTGTGTCGTGATTGATATCGCTCGAGATCGTCACACAATAAGCTTCCTGGCAAAAAATACGCTCGAAATTAACGTATGCAAATCCTTTCTGTGCGATGCGCCCGAGGAAGAGCCGACCTTGTGTGCAGCCACAAGGAGCTCAAATCAGCTCGCACGCCTGACGAATCATTTTTTCTCGATGCGTCGTGCAGCGTGCGTCCTCCTGCCGCCATCGACGCGCATCTACGGCGTGCGTGCGCTCCTCACAATGTGCCGCATACTCAACTTGTGAGAAGCTAAAGAAACGGTCCGCGCGCAGACTGACCGACGGATCGCCTGCCTTTCGGTGAAAGTTACGGTTCACACGGTGAACGACTTATTTGCACGGAGCACGTCCATTATACACAAATTCCATTAGTTATTCAATAAAAAACGGGCTCACAACTATTGTAATAAATTCACTTTGAAAATACAACCAGCTGTTTAGTATTTCTCGTTACATTATAAAGTTATGGAAACACAGAGAGCGGGAGCCCGGGCGGGCCCGCAGCGCGCTGACCGTGGCATTGAGCGCGCGCTGTCGTAAGCGCGGCTGCGGACGCCGACTAATTACATGATTTGCATATTATAGTTACTAATCCGAGACTCATTCAGACATTGTTTAGCTTGAAATTTACAAAAACAGTGAGTTTTGTGAACTTGAATGCTAAAGAGCGGCGGTGACGTCACGCGATGTTGGCGATAACGCCGGCCTGACGCGAAACTAAAAGTTATCAGTCGGCGGATCTGCCCTCAGCGAGGAGTCGGCGCTCAATGGTGATGACATCACTTACTAGATGTGACAAGAAGCGCCCAGCACACACCGGCAGATAACGTTCGGTTACAAGTGTCTGCGCCGCATTCAGCACGTGCCGGGCTGCGAGTGTCGGTCTGATCGTGACCTCGCCGGACGGCCAGCGGCAGCAGGCTTCGCCAATAATATTTTGTGACCGGGCCCAAACGGGTTCTGGTACAAGACGATTTACCCGCGCCATTCATAAAAATTAATCGCGGATGGACGAATCTGGCATTTTCAAAAGATACTCGTATAACAAAAGAGTCGCTCCTCCACAAGTGCGTGAAGTCGGACAGTGAGCGTCCCTGCGCCGCTTGGAGGAGCACTGGCCTGGACTCACTGACCACTGTTTATAAATACTGAAAAAAATGCTAGGAGCAGTGGCATATGCAAGTAGCGCAGAAGGTCTAGTTCCCACAGCGGCGCGGCCCGTTACCGAGCGCGCACATGCGCCCGCGCCGCCCGGGGAAAGGTCGCGCCACCCCGCACGGGTACCGTTACACACCCCCGCGCCCCGCGGGGAAATCACCTGACATTTAGAGTTTTTGTGCTAATCGCGTGGTGAATAATGTATGGGCCCCCTAGACTGGTCTAGCCGGGGGTGAGGCGCGCGGGTGGGGGTGGCACTGGCCGCCGGGTGACGCGCGCGCTACATCATTGCTGCCCCCGCCAACATGGACGCCGGTGAGTCCCATTACTCATTAGTTGTTAACTCTCACTGCGGCCGGCCACTGCTGCAGCCAGGCGCCGAGAGCTTCACGCCTGTCCGGCTCCGCACCGCCTGATCTTCTGAGCACAGGACATTGCCACAGGCGTTCTGTTTGCTTATTCGTGTTTATACCTGGATTAGTTCACCCCTCCCCCCCATCCGCATATTTTACATAAAAAACCGCAGTCAAGTCGACATGCTCAGCCAGAGCGATGGCTATTTTATGAGAACAGCTTCCCAGTTACAATCATTAATAAGCTTTCTAAGAATCCATTGTTGCCGCACGTGACGGTACCAACTGAAACCTTCTGAAGCGACCGCCGCGCGCCGCGCGCCGCGCGCCGCCTCTGACAATATATATTTTACAGTTATATGAATTTTTTACTTCTTGTTAGCAAAACGTTATTATATTTTTTACAAATTAGGGAAATTTTAAAGCAATTACATTTGTCGTGTCGGAGAAAGCAATCTTGTAAAAAATCATTCGGTTTGTGACAAAAAGACGCCGCGACTTTCTAATTTATTGCTCGAGCGCCGAAGGAAGCGTTAAAAATACAATAAACAATACAAAAGTAAAAATCGCACAAACGTTAGTGTGCGCCGTTATCCGTGCGGCCCAGGCGGCCCGGCGCGGCCCCAGCGGCCCGGCCGGCTCCACACAATGACACGTCGTAAAAGAAAGCAGTCTCAATGGGCAGCGCGCAGCGCCTGTTGCATGTTTTAATAATTGCCTTATTATGCACTCGTTATGCAATGTAAGAAAAAAACTGGGCAGTGTTTTTAAAAAAAACACGTTAAATGTGGAAAGCTTTCACGCGGATCCCTTTAAAATGCGTCGACGACAAGTGCGCCTCGTCCCCGCAGCGGCCGGGACTCGGTGGACACGTACTGTGTCGTACAGCACCGTCGGCGGCGGCCGCCGGCTCGCCCACACTTGTCGCGCTCTGAGTGCGCAGTCCGCGACAGTCGCGGGCCCGGGGGTCGCGACTTGCATCACACTTGTCGCGCCCCGAGTGCGCAATCCGCGACAGTCGCGGGCCCGGGGGGTCGCGACTTGCATCACACTTGTCGCGCTCCGAGTGCGCAGTCCGCGACAGTCGCGGGCCCGGGGGTCGCGACTTGCATCACACTTGTCGCGCTCCGAGTGCGCAGTCCGCCACAGTCGCGGGCCCGGGGGTCGCGACTTGCATCACACTTGTCGCGCTCCGAGTGCGCAGTCCGCGACAGTCGCGGGCCCGGGGGTCGCGACTTGCATCACACTTGTCGCGCCCCGAGTGCGCAGTCCGCGACAGTCGCGGGCCCGGGGGTCGCGACTTGCATCACACTTGTCGCGCTCCGAGTGCGCAGTCCGCGACAGTCGCGGGCCCGGGGGTCGCGACTTGCATCACACTTGTCGCGCTCCGAGTGCGCAGTCCGCGACAGTCGCGGGCCCGGGGGTCGCGACTTGCATCACACTTGTCGCGCTCCGAGTGCGCAGTCCGCCACAGTCGCGGGCCCGGGGGTCGCGACTTGCATCACACTTGTCGCGCCCCGAGTGCGCAGTCCGCGACAGTCGCGGGCCCGGGGGTCGCGACTTGCATCACACTTGTCGCGCTCCGAGTGCGCAGTCCGCGACAGTCGCGGGCCCGGGGGTCGCGACTTGCATCACACTTGTCGCGCCCCGAGTGCGCAGTCCGCGACAGTCGCGGGTGGGGGGGTCGCGACTTGCATTACACTTGTCGCGCCCCGAGTGCGCAGTCCGCGACAGTCGCGGGTGGGGGGGGTCGCGACTTGCATTACACTTGTCGCGCCTCGAGTGCGCAGTCCGCGACAGTCGCGGGCGGGGGGGTCGCACTCGCATCACACTTGATCCACATTATGCACTGGGCGAGGGCGCGCGGCGCGGGGCGGCGGTGACCTTTCGCGCGGTCCCGTTAGCGGCACCTGCGCGGACGTTAGGGTCCCGCTAGCCGCCGCGTCGCTCCTGGCACGCAGCATAGCGGACCGCGCTTTAGGAGATCGCTCGACAACCACTCAATACTTTGCAATTACCTACTTTTTTGGACAATAATGTTTTACAATATACTCGTGCTCTTCCAATTACTTAGCGACGGCAACAAATATTAAACTGTTCTTTATCATTCATCAGTCGGACGCGGTTACAATGAACGTTTTGTCATCGCTAACTTTTTATGGAATGTATAATAATGCATAGAGCGGGCGAGCGTCGCTTGCAGTTCCGCTGCAATGTTATCTTAAATTGAATAGTCGGTGCGTGAGATCGATCCGGATCAGTCGGCAGATGATATCTGCCGTTACGTTGTGATAAATGAACGAGCCTCGAAACATTCGACAAAAAGTATACTGGGCGCGGTTACATCAGCTCACTGATTGCAGTTTGATCATCGCTCGCGTCCACCGCGCGGTACCATTGTCTCAACAGCTCGGTCTGCCGGGGGCTCGGGCGGCGGCTGTGCGCGGGAATCAATCAGCTGTGCGTAATGCCCTCCATTAGAATACTTACATTCAAATGACGCGCGCCGCAGCGCTCCCACGCCCGCCTGCGCGTGCGCATTCTAACTATGCCAGCACGCACTAACACATCAAGATACATTCCAAGCAGTCCTTGTGAACATTATACTCTCTGCTCTTACGTTATGCTACCTATCTGTAATATTATATTTTTCAAATTCTTTTAAGGAAATAAATTTAGTCGCATTCTCGAGAATGATGTGTATCGCCGTCAGAGATCACGTGTGTTGTTTAAAAAGTCATGAGACTGCGGTTGCGCATGTCTGATGTATTCAGGGTGAACCCAGGATCTGGAGACGTCAAGCAGTTGAAGAGTTCACATAATTATGAGCTGTTTACTGTTTTCTATCAATCTCTTTAGTTGGTTGATTGAGTGTAATTGGCACAAGTGACTGAGCACAGCACTTCTTACACTAGCAGCACACTGCGGTACAGAGCTCGGTACGCAGGTACTGTGCACTGAGCGCGGACTGTCGCTTGGTGGAGGACCCTCGCCAATAAACCGACTGTTGTCGCCACGTCGAGTTTGTCGCGCGTTCGGACGAGTGCGTTGCGTAATAGGAGCGAAGTGTGCAATTAAGTGGTGGAGTAACGGGACGGCGGCGGCGGTGGCGTGGCGGCGCGGGGGTGACTGACATGTGTTGATATTTGCGACGCGTGGCGCGTGCCGAGCACCTGCGCGCTGCGTGCCGCCCGGGTCAAGGTCGCCGCAGCCCCGCGCTCAGCGCCCAACGCCCACTGAAACTGAACCAACCTCCTTTCTAGTTCAAAATTTTCATGTACCTACAGTAGATCGTAATACAAGATTGTACAGTTTAGCGAAATGATTTTGCGAGATGGTCACGCCAATGCGTGGCATCTGCAGAAGGCCCACTGCGTGATGCGCGGCAATCCGCGCATCACGCAGTGGGCCTTCTGCAGCCCTGCGAGTGTAGCCTCGTGCGCGGCGCGGTTACTGTGAGGAGACGCAGACTGATCTATCGTGCAGTCCCGCGGGCTGCTCCGAGCACTACGTCGTGACAGCTAATTGTTACTTAGCCATGCATATCATTTACAAAGTGTGCAGTGCACAGTGTGAGCTGGTCCTCCCCGCTCCCGACCCCGCCCCCCCCGCCGCCCGCGCGCCCTCCTCCGCGGAGCTTAATGAGTGGACGTGATCCGATCACGGCGCGCTACATGTTTACGGCGAGATATTTCGTGAGTCAGGCACGTAACAAACCAATGTCGTTAACATCCACGCATGGAAATACGTTCCATCGACTGCAGTCCTATTGTTTCGTACAAATTACTTTTGAATTATTGTAATACGCATCGGCTGCTACCAATCGTGTTATAACAACAGGGTCATGTCCATAAAATAAAACTTAGAGTGAAAATATAAATCACGTTATGAGCGGAGCGGCTCAGTGCGGTGTCCCGCGCGGTGCTCGCTCGGCTCGCTCACTCTGCCGGCGCGCGGCGCAGTCCAGGGCGTGGAAGGATATACTTCATTTGTGGCCGCTCCAGTCGCCGGTATGCGTGCAGGGCACAGGGGGGCTCAATTCGCCGCTTCCCCGGCGTGGGCGCCGTCGCGTGACTCGCGGCATGAGCGCCGTCCGCGCCGGCCTACGTCTCCGGACATGCGGACTACGCGCCACCACACTCTACGCATGTTTCACTCTTTGCCAACTTTTACGCTGCCCGCCCACGACAGACTTTTTGTAGGTCCGATAATCGGCCCGATAATCGGCACATATTATAATCCTATAGTATATTCTGACCGACTTTTTGTAGGTCGTGTGCGTTGCACTATTGCTATCAGTGTGTTCTATTTTTCACCTTTAAAAATCGTTCACCGATTGTCGGTCGTGGGCGGGCACCCTTATAGAGTTGTTTATGAGACCTCTACCAAACTGATAGAGTTTAGTTTCGACGACACTCGCAAAGCACTGTTTGACTAGTGCAAGCATAACCTCCACTCTTGGTTACTTTCATCGTCAGTGTCCCGCCATGTTCGCTTCACATCTCTGCTCGGTTTCCATATTAACGGACAGATCATAAACTTGCTCGGCGCGCGCTGTCGGCCGGCCGCGTCGCCCGGGGGACGCCCGGGCCGCTCCGGGCCGGTCCGGCGCTACACCTGTCGTATATTACCTAATTCGACAGCTCTGTAACTCACTGGGACGGTCCCCGTGACCGGATCGCCGCGCGCTGGACATATGCAATACTTACGATTAGTCGTAAACATTCGCCGGACAACATGTTTAGCATATCTTTTTAATAGTCCAGTAGGTGTTCCAATGTTCTACAGATTGAGAGGGACTATAAATATATATTGATACTATTCCACCTGACGAGGTAAGTACCTGTCTACGAGTATGTGTCTGGTTACATACATACTGTACAATATATGTAGAGGTATGTTGTAAATTAATTACTTCCACATCAGTATTGCATATCGAGTGTTTAGGGCCTTATCTTGTCTATCGGAAAAAACGAAGTATTTAATAAGTTTCGTTTTTCTGGTAAAGTTGTTGCTGAATTTTGTATTATTAGGGCTATTCTCGATAGCACTTGTGGTCAGTTTTGGTTGGCACTTCCTGCAGCACGCGTGTGTTAGCACCGAGAGCTGTGGCCCGTGTGTTGTTCACTGACTCATTATTGTAATAGTAAGTGAACACTGATCCGCGCGTGTAGATGCGCCGATAGCGTCCAGCGCTGCGGCGCTGCGGCGCGCTAACTGGAGCGGCGGCGGCAGCGCGCCAGCGGCTGAGCGGGCGCGTCACGCGGCTTCACCCGCGCGGCCGCACCAGATGACCAGATACTACTCATTTACAATATTATCCATTGTACTGCATGTGATAACTTTCACTAGGGTTTCTTTTTTCTAAAAACGACTAGGTACTTACTCGTCTTGAAATCCATATCCTTCTTTAGAAGGTCGCGTTGCATTCGCCCTCGGTTACATATTAATTTTACTTTGAACATTTCACTAACAGACAAGTCAGATGTGGAGGGTTCCACATCTGACTTGTCTGTTAGTGACTTCGAGTCAACTCAAAAAGTGTCAATTTGCTCCATTATCTACATTAGTAGTACACAAAGTACGATCTCATGCAGATGGGGATCACATTTATATTATTATAATAGTGTTGTCCTTTTAATGAGCGAACGCGCGTCAAAGCGGAGCGCGATGAGTCACGCCGCGCCGCGCTGGCAGACTACTGCGTCACGGGCCCCGGCTCGTGGAGCTTCCCGCTGAAGCCGCATCGCTTCCATTAGCATAATGTCATGCTAAACACGTCCAATCCCCCCAGGTCGCCGGTGACGCTGCCGTGACGTCATCGTATCCTATCGCACAGGTAACTGCTACACACGTGATGCTTCTGGACAAACCTTCGACTAAATCATAACATGGCACAAAGTGAACTAATCTGTCTTCTGTCCAGGGCTTCAAATTCGTTATTGGGTACCGATTTCACCGGAGCTCAGTAACGTGACGGGTGTATGCGCCGATGGTCCCACACTGAGCCTCGCTGCGCACACGCAGCCGAGCTAGGGAATTCATTATAATTGACCCGCCGCGGTAATTAGCCGACGTGTAAGCAGCGCACTGGGAATAAATTACGTCTATGAATAATTGTCTAAATATTATAACGAGCTCGCCATTTTCAATTATCTCACATAGTGCCGCGGTAATGAGCGCGCATAGTGCCGCGGTTCCGCTCCGAATGCGCCGAGACTCCGCCGGGCCGTGCGGGGGGCGAGGGGGGGCAGGGGGACAGGGGGGGTGTCATGCTAGTACACACTTGTAGCCGATCAACTTAATATAATAATATAATTGTAAATCCGCGCACGCCACGCGTGACGCCATAAACTAATCGTAGAGAAGCGACGCGAGGTACAGCGTGCAACGGGACGAGCGAGCGCCCGCCACCGCCACCACCAGCGCCAGCACATACTTTACTCATTCTTATTTGCTTCACTGTTACACAGGGCACGTAAACAACTAATTTCTAGACGTCTGTCGGCTCATTATAATGAATGAATTACCGTAATAGGTAATGGCGAGTGCAACGTGTTGCGAGCTGCTGTTGCTTAGAGCCACGCTCGCTGTGGCACTGAGCACATGTGAGCTCTTCGCTACATCGCTCATTAGAACTCTCTTGAGCTGGATCAAGTGTGACGTGTGTGTGCGTGGCGGCCCTGCACAGCGCAGCGCCGCGGTCGTCGGTGTCGGCTAGCTGTGACGCGACCGCCTTCTTCTTGATCTCGACCTCTCAGTTCTGTTCCTGCGTACGCTATACTAAGTGTCGAGACAAATTATTTGTTTTATTATTATTTTGTTCAAGTTTTTATTTATAATCTTTTTCATTATTTTATTGTTGATGGGCTCGCGCTTGACCCCTGTCTCACCTGATGGAAAGCCGTCGCTAGATATTTGGTTGATTTTCTTTTAGTTTTATACATACTTGTGTCAGATAACTTCAGGACCTCAGTCTACTATTAGAATTGTGTCTGAATTTGTCGATCATTGTCTTCATAATTGTCAATTTTGACAAGTTTGGTATTGTTAACTTGTCAAAATCAACAACTGCTAGTAGGAACTGACATTACGTTAATCTGTTCTTTCAATTAATTACTTCTGGGGTATCGTTTTCATCATTGATTGTTGAAAGCGGATGCTTAGCAAGGCATTCTACACATTGCCTGAATTAATTTAACATAGCTACTAGCTCCTGTAGAGCCTTCTATCTTCTTCCTGTTTCTTCTTCTTTGTTCTGTGACTACACCGCACCGGGAGGAACTGCTGACATAGTCGATCGCATCTATGTCGTCGTCATGGCTCGTGCACACATCATAAGGATGAGTGTGGCCAATGTTAAGATTGTAATGGAAATATTTCAATGCTTTAACTAACGTAACGTAACTCCGTAGGTATCTGTTTCGCGAGTCTCAAATAAGAAAGTAAAACCCTCGCTTAGTCCCTTTTTCAGTCATCGCGCAGTTGAAACTTCTTATTTTGTTTTCATCATGCTTCCAGCCTTCACTTTGCAACTCTGTCTGGAAACTATAAGGTCTGGGAGAGTAAAACTTTGCACAAGGCTTTCTTTTATGACAAAGGCAAGGCATTAAGAGAGGATTTTTCAATATACACCCCCTAAAGGATGAAATGGTGGTCCATAGTTCGAATGGAAAAACCTACTTTTACAAGCTACTCCTTGTGATCTTGTAGAGTAGCTACGTCTGTAGTGACGTCAACAGGTTTTGTACTGTTTTCAAACTTATCACGGTTTACAAAGTAGTGATTATCGATCAGTCCCCGGTTGGGCCAAGCCGGCGGAGCGCGCTAGTGAAGTGTGTGGAGTAGCGATGCGTGCTGCTCGCCGCCGCACATTCCGCCGGCGAGTGTTTATTCCGCTTATCTGAATTTTAAATTGTGCCGAAGTCCCCCGGCCTCCCGGCCCTCGCCGCTGCCGCTCGGATTCCTAGCGGTCTCGCCAATCCACCCGTAAAAACCCAATCAAGTGGCCATTTTTGTGATGCGCCCCGCTTTGACACACGATTTCACTTTCGACCCGCGCCGCTGTTCCGCACAGCGCTTACAAAAACTTCAACAAACCGTTTTATTTTAGTTTTAGATCGCTTGTGTCGGCGACCGCCACTGTTGCGCAACACTTCCATTCGTTGTCGCTTACTTTTATTTGTGAGATCGTAACGCGAGCGTCATGACTTCAGAGATTTTCCATGAAACCGAAAATCGATAACTTTATTGCTCAAACTGAAGTCAGAAGTCGCTGGTCAGATTGATCTGAGCGCAGCGTGGAGCAGTGACGAGTGTGGCGAGTGCGTCACGGCGTGTGTGGCGTGCTGTGTGACAGACGCGGCTCGGCGGTGCGCGGGCGCCGCTTCTCAGAACATTCAATTTGTCGGTCATTTGATTTAATGCCGGCGTGAGAACCGGCGGCGCGTGCACGGCGCGGGATCCGAACCGGCGGCCGCCGCTCATTACGATACTTACCACTGGTGTGCCTGTCTGCGCCTGAGCCGCTTCTCTCGTATCGCGTGGCTCGTTGTCACTTCACGAGTTCAGTAGCAACTGGTCTAATAAGAAACGTTGAAGATTTTAATTTCAAACAGGTATATATGAATATGATGGTCTTCCGTAGGATGAGATACCGATGGTATTATTTCCAATAAGAGATCTTGAATTATCTTTCTATTAAGAAACGAACCAACTGGAATCTTACAAGAAATATGACAAATGATCAAATTAGAACGTTAAGAGGCCTGCGTACACCGCGCGCTATCTCGAGTTGAGACGAAATAAAATACGTTTTAGAGGTTGATGGAATCAATCCAGATAGTATAAACAATTCTTGGACACACTGACTTGAGTTAAGTCATCATCCGCACACTGACAGTTGCTTGCTGTGATAGCAATACAAATTATTGGAAATTTGGGAGATATTCCGTAATACCAAAAATTATGAATGAAAAATTAATGTATTTCCAATATTGTTTCGAGTATTTATAACTTGATAATAATATCTGTGTTCCTACGGAGAGATATTTTAAAATATTGTTGTTTATAATATAGAAAAAAACAAATAAAAACATGACATTTTCGCTGTGAAAATGTGCAAATTTAAATTCGCTTAAATTTCGTTTGGGGTAAGTTTTTCAAAAAATAGACGACGTAGGAACCTAGATAAATATTTTCTGAATCCGAATAACATCATATTGTGATGTAAATATGCTTAAACTGCAAATGATTTTGGTATTACGTTTGTATGGATAATTCTAATGTCGCAGCCACCTTAAGAGAATTTATAAAATTTGTCTCCTAACATTCTAATTGGATTTTAGTAAACATTCAATTTTATTTAATATTCAGTTAGAGGGAATCTTATTGCATACACTTTCTTATTAGCACTTCATTATTACTGGACTGCCGGACGGCAAGCTACCCATTGCTCGCCGTCCGCAAGCCCGCGCCTACGGTGGTTGAAAATGGGGATCGGAATCCCAGCTGTGGGGGCGTGAGGACCATTCCCGTGCGACCGCTTCCTTCGCTAGTATTACTGCTTCGCAGAAGGAGGCAACACCTGCCACTGACCAAGGCCTGTAATGTTACTGGCCACGCCGAGCCCTGGGGCTCAGCGTGAGAGGTCATCGCAGATCGCCTCCATGAGGAAACGGCGGTGCTTCGCCCAAGCGGGCATACCTCTAGGTACCGTATGTTCCACCGTGTCCTCCGGACGGGGCACATAGTGGCGACACCCGGGCGTTTCTTCCGCCTGAATTCGACAGGAACCCCGCGAACTTACCATGTCCGGTGAGGACCAGCGTCATACGGAATGTGAGGACGCTGTGACGTCTTTGCAACCACTCCTCACAGAGGGGACTTATCGCCAGCGCCATAATGATGCGTGTCCGAACTATCTCGAGTGCTGTTGTACGGTTCGTGTCTGTGCGCTGCTGTGCGTGTGCATCACTGGAGGCACAGCCGGGCGAGGCGGGGGGAGGAGAGGGGAGCAGGCTGCGCGCACGCAACCATTTTCAACACATTTTGATTTATGTGCGTATTATATGTTGGCGTATCACGAGTAGCGACGGCCTCGACAGCCGGCGACAATGTTGCTCTCCCGCGCGCGCCGCTCTGCTGGGCTCACACCCCCGCATGCCCCTCCCCGCGTCGATTATTTAACATTTCATACTCGAACACTCTTCAACATTATCGTTATCCTACATATGTCAGCGGTGAATTGTGTTATTTAACAGTAGACAGCAATTAATGAGATAAATACGAGTATAGTGCTGCAGTGATTAGCAACAATATTGTAGCGTAGCCATGTTCGTGCGAGTAGTGCGCTGCGCGGCGGCGGCGCCTCCACAGGAGTGCGCGGATTTGCATGCGGCGAGCGGCGCGGGCAGCCCCGCGGCGCAGCGCTGCCGCCACAGCGCCCCGGACAGACAGACACGCAGACGAACGCGCAGCCAGTAGGCTCGAGTAACTTACACTGCACTCACAATATTGTTGGAACTCGGCATTCTCAAAACATTGTTTAAAAGTTTTGCAAAGTTGCATACCTTCGTGTACGCTTGTCATGTTGCGTAGAGCAAGCCATCTGTGCAGTGACTGCAGTCCTGTACAGTGGCGAGGGCACCGGTCGGGAGCCGCACTGGTGCGTGCGGAGCCGCGGCGGCGTGTACGAGTGCGCGTTGAGACGCACTCGTACACAGCGTGCCTCGGTGCAGAGCTGCAGCACCCGCGCGTCCGAGGGGAGCATACTGCTCAGCCTGCGCGGCCCCGACCGCCGGGGTGCGCCGCCCACACACGGGCGATGTCGGATTGTTTATTGATCAACGACATTGCGACGTAGCCATCATTAGTTATCAATTAATGTTCGCTCGCTAACATTTGGAACGCAAAGGTCATGTTGCCGGTCATTAAGCCACCTGGCCACCGTGCACCGTAGCGTCAGCGTGGCGGCTGCGTGGAGTCTACGTGGCGGCTGCGTGCGTCTCATTTGACACGTGTCAATTAGAACGACACTTGCTGCTAATTTTCTTGTATTTCGCATTCAAATGATCGTTCTGAGAGCTCTAATCCGCGCCATTGTTTCTGCTAAACAATCGCTTCCCACCACGCAGCCACAGGAGTTTGCACCGTACGCCGCACGCGCAGGGCTTAGAATGCAAGGAGGCGCGCGAGTGCGGCGGCGCGCTGCTGTGGACGCGATGATTACAGCGGACACGCCGACCGCTAATTAAACGTAATGACGGTGTGATAAACAAACAAACACACGCTCCGCGCCCGGGCCGGGGGGGGGGGGGGCAGGGGCTCGTCGACAGATCTGAATAGGAGCGGCACTACACTCGTGCTTATTATAATACGCGTCTAATTAAGTGGCTCTCTCGGGCGAGTGTCCCGCGGCCGAGAGTGACGCGCTCGCCGCTAATCCAGCGCTCGCGAGGTGCTCATTAGGAAGGTACGCGTGGTGCTGGTGCGGCGGCGAGCAGGCCCGTGTCGCTGCAGCTACTGCTGTTCCTGTAGCGAATACAACACGTAATGACGGATCCTTACCGATACTAAATCATACAAAGTACAACAATGTCATGGAGCTACCTATGTATATCGGCACGAGACATTGTTGAGCCTTGTAGCTGCGTATTAAAGTGGCGTCGCCTGCACAGACTCGGCCTATCAGGCGTGGGCTGTTGCGTGCGGTAATCACCGCACATTGCGCTCTGCACGTTGCACGCTGCAAGCTACGCACTGCACGCTGCACGCTGCGCGGTGTCACAAGAGTCTGATTGTGGCAAGTGCCGGCTGCACAACGCCTTCACCGCCAGTGCTCAGTGTGTGTAGTGCAGTGTGTGCTTGAGCCGCTCGTACCACTAATAAAGTAATAACGTGATTGTGTTGATCACCGTCGGCCGCCGAGCGCGACACCGCCGAGCGCGCCGGTGTCGCGCTCGGCGGCCACTGCGGCTGAACACGACGACAGCTCATACAATGCGTCTGTGCTGATATTGAGATAGTCTTAGACGAACATATATAACCGGTATCGAAGTATTCTAAAAATTGAGAAACAAATAGTGGCTTCTCTGTAAATTGTTAGTATCCTCGTACAAGTTTTTCTATTACCAATAAGAATTTAAAGATGAGAATATAATACGGGTGAGACGAGTACGTGAGCGTGATTCTTATTGGCGTCACTCGCGGCTGCGGCCGGCGCGGCGCCGCGCGGCGCGGGCGCAGTGTGTCGCGGGCGACGCGCGACGCACGTCACGAGCTGTTATTGATTATGGTGTCTTGCTGGTTATTGATTTTGATATTCTCATTTTGAAACGGTGTCCAGGACACTCGTGGACGCTCGTTGACGACGTAGCAGAAAGGGAGTTTGAGTAACAGACGTTTTCGAGGGAGCAAACACATATATTTTTAATAATTGAATGTTGGAGTTCCAACAAATAGTTCTACTCAGGTTTCGATTCCACTGCCACATCCATCGACATCTCTGTCGCTCTCCACCGCCATCAGTAGTCGTAATAATGTTGAACTAAGTAAAGACTAGTGGTTGGACGACAGTGTGCGGTGAGTGCACACGTGCGCGCGCGCAGCTCCCTGCAAACGACATCAACGCGCGCGCACTCCACTGCACAGACATCTTTTCTATTATTTGATTGGTAGAAAGTGTAATGTTCAACAATAACATATAGCAGTCAAAAATTTTATTAAAGGTGTATAATTTATTTTAATGCGAAACGTGATTAGCTTACAAAGTTAATCTTGTACTAATATTCTGGCAATTTAGTATTAATACATGTTTTAGAAAGTAAATTAATTTTTAAAAGAAATGGTAGGATATCTTTGAAAGCTGACAGCTCTGCGATGGTCATGTCGCACACAACGTGTAATGTGGTGCGTCGTGACATCCAGCGTGCACTACACTACGCGACCCGCTGCGGCCGCCGACAGCGGCGCGTTGTCGCGCGTGAGAACATTGACACTGCGCGCATGCGCACTCGGCGCTCGCTCTGCTTAGTTTCATACTGTAGTAGTGTAGTACAACAACCGCTACTCTTATTGGTACGTTATCTCGTCGATGTAATCCAATAAAGTGCGGCCGGGAATGATTTCTAACAAGATATTCACATCGGCCACACAAAACTCTATTACAGCAGATAATTGAGATAAAATATTGGTTAGTTGTGAAACGCAGACTCACGCCGGTAATAGGCGCGCGCGCAGCTCCGCTTTGTAGTGAGTCAACCGGCCCGTGTTGTGATCCGCGCCACATACAATTAGTTGCATTCTCTGTGTCGATACTGTTTGATGAGTAACACGCTTACTTTCATTACAACTACACCGTGACACGTTGTTTGCTCTTTATATTTAGTAAAGGCTAGGTGTCGTGTCACTCGGGTTTGCCAAGAGGCGTTCCCCGTCCGAGGCACGGCGCTCACCCGCCTGCCCCTGTGCTGGCGGCAGGTCCCGCGCGGCGCGTGGCTGCCACAGCACTCCCACAGGCACAGGGCTTCAGGTACAGACAACAAGTAATGAGTGAGCGCTGCGTACGCGCAGGTTTTTGTGCGGAGCGTGACGTCAGCACTACCGGCGGGGTAAGGGCGCGGGGCGCGGCGGGGGGGGGGGGGGGAGCGGCCGACGACCTCGCGCCGATTAATAAATTAAGATAACAAATTAAAGTAAGCCGCGGACAAAGCGCCCTGTCTAGCGCGAGCAGCAACCTGCGCCACCGCCACCGCCGCGCTCGGGTCTGCTCGCACTGTGTGTGCTCAGCTCGTCATATTGCGCTGCTTTTATTCAGCGTTGAGAAGGTTCATGAACAGATACAATCTGTTGCCAGTATTCTGCGACAAACAACCAGTAACCTCGCTTCACACTCCAGCACCAGAGAGCCGCCCGGCCGCTCTCATATTTTTAAGGAACGTTCGCATTCGATGCGCAGTCGCATTCTGCATTTTATCTAATTTCTCTACGTTTTACAAAGTCTTTGACATTGTATGAGACTGGAATTATATTACTGCGATTTGAATTTCATTCTTACGTATTTTATGTTGAAGAATTGCCCTTCTGATCGACTTCGACACTTATCTGCTATCTACGACGAGCATGTAGGAGAGGATAGGAACTCTTTGGAACACGAATAAAGTAACTAGTTACAAGTTAAGCTCGCGCTAATGATTCCGTAATTCGTCACAAAATATCCATTAAGCGGGTGTCGATAAGATCGGGGTGCGCACGCGCATCGCCGCGTCGTCGCCATTAGCGCGCGCGATGCTATCGGCGCGACGCCGGCGTCGCACGCAACCGTGGCGCGACACTAGGCGCACTGTGCGCACTGCGCGCACTGCGCGGGACGCACTGCCCACTGCGGGAACTCTCTGACAGTCATTGATGGACGCGGCAGCCGCGCAGCCGGCATCCACAAAGCGGATAATATCTTCATAAATCGATATTTCCACCGCTAATAAAGCGATATTAATTATCTAGTATTCAAATCTCGGATGTTGGGCATTCGTGGCGCGCTCGTGACCGCGCCGCCCCCCGCGCGCCCCGCGCCGCGCCCGCGCATCGTCTCTCGATTAATAATCGCGGTCGACGGCCGCGGCCCGATTATTCGAGCTCGTGCGATTAACGATTATGATTCGATTACTGTTCACCGGCGCATTGTCAGCAGAGCCCGCGCCCGCGCCCGCGCCGCGCACTCACTACAATAGTCTTCTTAGTTTTAACATCGGGTCGAACAGTAATAATCAGTTCAACGCTAGCTTCATCTACTGGCACATTTACAGTCGCCTCACTGCATCGTGGTAGGATGTAGATCGATTTGTCTTTACAATAATTTTTTAAACTTTCACAAAGTTTTAGGACTTTTAGGGTTCTAGGTTAGAGAAAATTTAAATGTTCCTACACTGCCTATATAATAATATGTAACCTGAATTGCGTCTAACGAGCTTTTCAATTAGACAGTTTTATGTGTAGACATTTGAATTTGACTATTTGTTTGTTTTTTTAGGTCCCATACCACAGAAATATTAATAAAGACTCCCATACCCACGGGGTAACACGAGACCCTATTATTAAGACTTCGCTGTCCGTTCGTCCGTCTGTCTGTCACGTAGCTATCTGCTACACAGTTGTTTTTTTTTTAAACCAATTTTATTACATTTTTAAAGTATTACAGTTTAGCTCGCCAAACTTCTCAGTTTGATGGCGAGAATCGCTCGTTATTTTCACATCGATATTTTCACAAATTATGTATTTCTGTTGCCGTTATATTAAAAAAGTATAAGAAGTATACTATTGAAACTTGGTAAGTAGATGTATTCTGTGAACCGCATTAAGATTTTTAGGTATTCAAAATTAGAAAAAAAGCAAAAATTTTGGGTGTCCCATACTTGGAACATAAATTTAAAAAAAAAATCGTCAAATCCATACGAATGGTGTGTCTATGAATAGGTCTTCAAAAATGATGCTGAGGTTTCTAATATAATTTTAACCTAAACTGAATAGTTTACGCGAGAGACATTTCCAAAGTGGTAAAATGTAACTGTACTTCTAAAATAAGAGAACGATAAAAAATATGATGTAGGTACATTACCATGCAAACTTCCACCGAAAATTGGTTTGAATCAGATCTAGTAAGTAGCTTTTTTTTAATACATCATAAATCGTAAACCGCAATTAAGTTGGTACGGAACCCTCAGTGCGCAAGTCCGACTCACACTTGCCCAATATTATTTTTGAGGAACAGTGGTGACCCAGTGCCCCGACTTACGCCTTGACTTGTGTGTTGTGGGTTGAAACCCAGCCGGGTGCATTACTTTCTGTCATTTATTTCGTCATTACCGCTCTCAAAACGGTGAAGGAAAACAGCGTGAGGAAACCGGCATTTCCTAGAACAAAAAATTTGAAGATATATATGTGACATCCACCAGCTGGGCCCGCGTGGCCCATTCCCGCTTTTAGGAAGTTGATAAATGTGAAAGTTTGTGAGAATGGATGTGTGGCTGTTTGATACTCTTTCTCGCAAAAACGGCTGGTTCAATTTGGTTGAAATTTGGTATGTAGATAGATAGGTTATACCCTGGATTAACATATAGGCTACTTTTTTTTTCGGGCGAAGTCGCGGGCGGAAGCTAGTTCTTTATATTTGTAAGCTTACCAAACAAATTGTTTTCTTTCTTTCGTCATTATAATTTGAGCCAAACGAGTTGGACTAGTGGATATCCGACACTGGCACCAGATATAGGTTCTGATCAACGGATCTATCAGCAAATTGAACTATAAACATCATGAATCGTCATAAGTTCTGAGGACAAACGTAAACTCAAAGTGAGACGAGCGGACAGCAGCGAGTGCGCCGCGGCAGACAAGGCCACTGTTGACAATGACTGTCAGCAACTGCACTGACAGCAGCTTCACTGTCGACAACCTGTGCACGTGTGCAGTCTCAACTGCTTGCTGACCGGTCGATAGACGATGACTTTGACGGTTGCCTACAGCTAGCAAACATAGCTATAAATAGTAAACACAGGCACGCAATATAGCTACTTGTACTAGTATACCGCGTGGCTTGTAAAATAGTTGACATTCTTAATATAGCTGGCCACACATGGCAAAATCTATACTTAATATAATAAAGAGGTAAAGTTTGTTTTTTTTGTTTGTATAAGGTAATCTGTGGAAGTAGGTACTGGTCCGATTGCTAAAGTTTTTACACCAATAGAAAGCTGCTGTATTCCTGAGTGACATAGGCTATATTTTATGTACGCGAGGAGAAGTTGCGGGCTAAAGCTAGTCGTTTATAATTTAACGTTTGATGATTGTCAATTCGTTAGCCCATATCATTAACATATTATTATCTTAGATGTTCATGACAAAGAGACGTCTAAATAATTAGAAAGTCGTATTGCTCTTACAAGAACAAATACAAGCTTCGAAAATGTGTCCGGGAGGCCCCAGCGTCGCGGCGCGGCGTCGCGGCGCGTCGAAAGAATAAAAAACTTTTTACAAAAAAACAAATAACTGACTTCACTATAAAAAACCGGTCAAGAGCGTGTCGGGCCACGCTCAGTGTAGGGTTTCGTAGTTTCCCATCCGTCACAATAAGTGTCCCCAACTTTTCAAAAACTGTTCGTCCCATCAAGTTCAAAACAATTTTCCTAGAAAGTCTGTGTACAGCACTACTTTCCCGAATTTTTCCATATTTTCTAAACGTATGGTTCAAAAGTTAGAGGGGGGGGACACATTGTTTTTGACTTTTGGAGCGATTATTTCCGAAATTATAGATATTATCAAAATATGATTTTAGTAAACCCCTAATAAAAAAAAAGGGTTGAAATGAAAAAACAAAATCACTTTCCACTTTACATGTAGGGGGGCTACCGTACCTATCCGTACTGACTTACCTATGAAAACAGTTCAATTCCCGAATCGAGTCTTGAAAATTTTTCCTTATTGCAATTTTTTTTTCATATGGCGTATCTACAAATTCTCAGCTTTCTGGCTTTTTCCTACATTAGTGCCATAAGACCTTGCTTTATGCCAAATTTCAGTATTATAGGTCAACGGGAAGTACCCTATGAATTTTAATTCCAATGGGAGTGTCGAAATGTCAGTTTTTTGCGACACAAACGGCTGTATCTTATTTTCGTGAACATACAAGTTTCATTTTTGCACAGCTTCAAGGGACTACAGACTTGAGTTAGCATTAGAATCATCGGCCTTGTAATGTTCCCACTGTTGGGACTCAGGCCTCCTATCTAGGAGAGGGAATGGGCCGTAATCCACCGCGCGGGCCCAGCGCGGATAAATGGATGTTACATGTCTTCGAATTTTGGATCTGGAGGCAACAGTCCTTGCACGCATGCACGATTTGCGCGTGGAGATGCAACGCCGGGGCGAAACTCCGCTGCCGCGACAAGTCGCGGCATGGCGGACAGAGTTCCGGCGGGATCTTAGGGTGGCATGGCGACTGCGACTGTCGCAACCCAGTGCTGGGCACGCCGTCATTGAGGCGGTTAGGCCCCTCTTTGAGGAGTGGTTGGAAAGAGGTCACGGCGTCCTCTCTTTCCGTGTGACGCAGGTCCTCACCGGACACGGTAAGTTCGGGAGGTTCCTGCATCGAATCAAGCAGGAGAGGACGCCCGGGTGTCGCCACTGTGTGGACCGCCCGGAGGACACGGTAGAAGTGTGCCCCGCTTGGGCGGAGCACCGCCGTGTCCTCGTGGAGACTATCGGGAGCGGCGACCTCTCGCGCCGGGCCCTGGTTCAGGCCATGGTCCGGAGCGAGGAGGGTTGGCATGCGGTCGCCTCCTTCTGCGAAGCAGTGATGCTCGTGAAGGAGGCTGCTGACCGCGAGCGCGTGAGGGAACGGTCCTCACGCCGCCGCCGCCGAGATCCTGATCCCGATTTCCGACCACCGTAGGCGCAGGTTCGCGGACGGCGAGCACTGGGTAGCTCGCCGTCCGGCAGTCTGGAAATAATCTGGACCGAGCCCAGTCGTCAACGCGCGTTCTGTTCCACGCGCGCCTCAAGGAGATGTCAGCAAACTGTAGGGGCCCGGTAGGGCCGAAGCCTCTGGGGGGAACATGTAGTATTCCTAACGGTTGATACCGAGTCCCCCCCAGAACGAAGGCAACGAAGGAACGGGGTAGGGGTTTAGTCAGTAAGAGTCTGACACGCCCTCCCGCTCCTCCCAAGAGCGGGAGGAGCGACCTTCCTACCAGAAAAAAAAAAAAAAAAAAACATGTCTTCGAATTTTTGTTTCTAGGACATGCCGGTTTCCTCACGATGTTCTCCCACACCGTTTTGAGAGCAGTGGTGATGAAATAAATTACACAAAGTAATGTCCTGGGTTTGGACCCGCGACCTACAACTTGTAAGTCGGAGCAGTTATCACTGGGCCACCACTGCTCTCGACTTGAGTATATGGTTCAAGTTTCAACTCCATACCTCCACGCGTTCCTTAAATAAAGTGTCTCAACAGACAGACGGACAACAAAGTGATCCTATAAGGGTTCCGTTTTTCCTTTTTAGCTACGGATCCCTAAAAACATTAAAACGATCAAAATAACTTTGATTTTGGAAGTCAATGTATCTGGTAGTTTTTTCTTGTTTTTTTTTTATTTCTGACTTCCGAAATTAAAGTTATTTTAATAATTTTAGTGTTTTTTTTTTTGTAGAGAAGTCAGTTCTTATTTCACACTTTTTAGTTGTGATACATTTATAGATAAATACTGCTAGGATACAATTTTTTATAATGAAGTTCCCGTGCCTGACTTCCACCTTAAGAATCAGTTCGATGGTACCCTGTAGCCATATCTCATCCGCATCTCATGACAATTCTAATTAGCCCAAAACACGGTTACGGTACATTGGTTAATTACGGAATTCCGGAGCCTGCCTCCCGGCTTCATCATCATCAGATCACTTCGATGATACCATTTCCAACACTACTATTCAGAACCATTTCTTTATTTGGATTGTCGCAGTTGTTTAATTATCTTCATTTTGAATGGTCACATTTTACCACTTTGGAAGTGTCTCTCGCGCAAACTATTCAGTTTTGAAAAATATGATATTAGAAACATCAATTTTATAGTTTATTTATAGTTTTCGTTTCGTTTATAGTTTCGGAAAAAGTGGCTATGACATACGGACGGACAGACAGACAGACAGATAGACATTACGAATCCATAAGGGTTCTGTTTTTTACTATTTAGCTACGGAACCCTAAAAGTCGGTTAAAAAGTTTATCGGTCGAATCGTCTTTACAGGTTATTTTATGATCTCTACTAGCTTCTACCCGCGACTTGGTCTGCGAGGACTACGGAAAAAAAAATGGATAAAAGGTAGCCTATGTTCTTTTCCTTGTCAAAGGCCATATGCATGCCAAATTTCATCCAAATCCGTTGATCCACACTTTTACATTTATAACATTAGTTAGCAATACTAAGCGTCCGCTGTCCAACCGCTCGTCTGCCAGTGAGCTGTGTCCTGTGTCTCATAAACCGTAAGAGGTAGAAATTTTCGCAAAATGTGTATTTTGTATTGGCTCTATAACAACAAATAATAAAATTAAAAATTAAACAGGGTTTCCATACTAGAAACATTATTTTGTCAGCGTTTTTTGCTCGATTTAATTATTGTACGGTACCGTTCTTGTTCCAGTCCGATCCGAACTTCGTCAAGTTATTTTACTAACGGTCGGTAACAATTCAAAAGTTCCTGTAAATAGTTTAATTGTATTAACTGATTTGAGGGAGTTGTATTTGATTATAACAACACAATATTAGTGCTGATCGGTTTGATAGCCGCGGTGCGGGGGGCTGGAGCGCGAGGCCGCCGGGGCGGGGGGGGGGGGAGGGGTGGTGCACCGCGGGCGCGCACGCCAGTCATCCGATATGTATGGGCTTTCAATTATTTGTGTGACGCCGCATCATAAAGCATAATGAAGTCGGAATTATTGATGGCGCAGGTGTGTGGCGGCCGCGAGCAGGAAGCGCAGTAGGATGTGCTCGTCACGCGCTCGACGGTGCCGGAGCGGCTGTGCGCGCCAGCAGGGAGGCAGCCATGTTCACACTGCTGAACCGGCCACAGTCACACGAGCGCGCGTTACATTACATACATGTTCGATGTTTGAGAATAAAATTGAAAGCAGTTCCACACGTGCCCACGACGACAGGTAATGGACCGCACTCACCGGACAGGTGCCCGGCACCGGACAATATTGTGTGCGGTCCGAGCAATGGACGGGGGAGCAAACCTCGTTAGCTGAATATGCACTCCAATCTACGGCGGAATCGAATTTGCGCCCTCTTCGGACCGAGTGGCCTTTTAAAGGGTCGCGACGAGATGTTGATGGATTATTTGTGAAGTGGCCGGCCGCCTTTGAAATCTTTCGCGCGTTAAAACGGAGGTAATCTCGGCGCGACCCTCGCGCCCCCCGCCCCCCGGCGGCCCTCTCGCCCGGCGCCCTCGCCCGGCCGCGCGCCTGCACTGTAAACAGCCCGCAGCCTTCGTTTTGTTTACCTAATCATTTTATTGCCGGCCGCCCCCGAGCACTCCCCCCTCGCACCCGCTCCTCACCTCCTCCGCGTGTGCTCTACCCTCCAGCGCTGTTGAAATTTATTTGAAATGTTGTAATCGTCGTCGCGACAGATGTCCCGCCGCGCCGCGCAACCCTTCAGGCCTCCTGTATTACAAGCCGCTATTAGATTTATCGGCGAATAAAAAACCGTTCGTTACATACTCCTGAGAAAACTCGATCGCAAGCTGCGTCGTAATTTTTACATTTTTTACCCTAAAAATGTGTGTCAGAGGGGAGCGGGGCGCGCGGCGGGAGGCGACAGGTCCGCGTCTCGCCGCCAAATCTCTTTTTTAGCGCAAAAACGGAGAGCGGAACAATGCCTGACCCATTTCCCGGCCGTGGGAAGGAATAACGTCTCTGCTGCTGCGACGTTTTATAATAAAAAATGCATTACCCCACATTTTTAAAAAATCCACGATTATAAAAAAAACGCGATGCTAACGCAGCTATTGTTCGACGGGATATTGAAATTTCAAACTTGGAAGGGTGAGATTTATGTGCAAAATAACGGTTTTTACGAAAAAACTGTGAATCAGCTGCATTCGGTGCGTAAACACAATCGTTCGTTAGCGCTCAGTCGGCGACGCCCCACTGACCCAGTGCGCCGGCTCCTCCGGCACTCCTTGCGCGGCGTGTGCTGCTCTCTGCTGCACATGCACTGTTCTCAGTTCACCAGCTTCGCCTTGGACTGGCTGTGTCCGAGCCGACGCCGTGCCACGATCGTGACATCTATAACGGTTTCTGTATTTCGTATTGTGTTCAAGATTTCCATATGAACGGGCGAATAGCTCCCTAAGTACTTATTATTGAGTCTAACTCTTAGAAATGCTAACGTGATGGATTTGGCGATGCTATTGTTGCACAGGAAACCATTGAACTGTTGATATGAGAAGACTATACTTATCAACAGTTCTATGGTTTCTTAGTGTTTGATAGTATTTGATGCTAGTTCTAATTCATTAAATTCTGATAAATAACAAAATTCTGATTTATAAAATTATAATATCCACTGCACCTCACCCAAGTGTCGCACAACAACCTGGAATTTGATGAATGCGAGACGCACAGGGCTTCTCGCATCCATAGAAGTCCAGGTCATGAGTCCAGTTTGTGAGAGGCCTTCCAACACAACGTCTTTGTATACGCGGTCGCCACTCCACAACCTTTCGGTCCCACTGATCATCTGGTCTGCGAGCAATGCGCCCAGCCCACTGCCACTTAGGTTTAATGATTCTATGGGCTATGTCGGTAAACCTGATTCTGCTGCGCTTATCTTCATTTCGGATTCGATCACGAAAAGAAACTCCTAGCATAGCGCCCATTTCTCTTGGGATGACTTTAGCCCTTGTGCTGCCCCGCTGAGACAGATTCTCGTAGTTAGACCTACCTAAATGGACCGTCTGACCCAGGTAAATGTAATCATTTATAAGTTCGACTGTAGAGTCTCCGATTGTGTTAGGAGTAAGTGCTACATGAGTGTTATAAAGACATTGGTTTTGTCCATATTCGGAGGCTATACTGAGGTTATCGACCATTATACTCAGGTGCTTCATAGTCTAAGTCATTAGTGTACTCGCCATTCACATTAATGTCAAACTATCTCCAGTTCAGTCCGAACCTTTTATAAATCCTTCAATGCGACTGTGGCCAGTTTCGTAAAAACGAAGTTTTCCTGCCTCACACCCCGCTGACCCCGCTGCAGGACGGTAGGTTTTGAGGATAGGTCCTGAAGTCGGACTCACTTGGTGGCGTTTATAATATCATGTATAATTCTGACATGAAATATATTGTGTCTTAATTTTGTCGTCGGGGTGTCTAGGTCAGACGTAAACCTGTACGGCCTTTAGTGCATATCTTGACGATATCTTGTGTATAAGGTATGCCACCCTGGTCCATATACTCTCGATCTTCACCGCATTGTTCATAAGGAACATATAAATGATAAACTCGACACCACCCTGGCACAACTGGTCACCCTCCCGGAAATAGAGAGAGGATAATTATCGCGTCGCCCACTGTCTTCGGCCTTCTGAAACATACTCAAGTTTTTTGATGTTCCCGTCTGTTAGGGTAGCCGAATCTTATCCAGGGATAGTTCGCACCCCCTGCCTCGCCGTAATCTTGATCGCGACCGGAGTCTAGGATGGGTGGGCACGGGCAGGCTGCCGGCCACTACGAGCGGATATTCTGTGGTGCTTACTACACCCGCGGGAAGAGAAAGCATGGTGTCTTTCTTTTACTCCGACATCATACAGAACAGTTTTTACTACACGGTATGCTTTTATAAATTTGTAGAAAAGTGAAAGTTCCCTAGAAGATGAAAACTTATCTCATTTTTTAATCTCAAATATTCGAGTCGTAACAATGCTTTTATTCAAAACATTTACATCAATTTGTCTGGTCACTAGTGGCTATCATTTTGTCTGGTCACTAGTGGCTAACAAAAGTTCGAAGGCACTATGATATTTATTTTTAATCGACTGCCAAAATAGAAGGAGATTCACTAGTCGGGTGCTGTTTTGTGTCTTATTCATAGATATCTTTGCTAAATGCGAACCGACTGTGCCGATGTTTTTGTTTCAAAGGATTTGTCTACCAAAAGATCCCAATTCAATTTGTTGAAGAACTTGGACGCAGGCCGTGGCACACTGCAATAAGTGATAGCAAATCTTCCCAAATTGCGGCATGTCAATGTTTCTGTTGTGTCAATAATTTGTCTATAGTTGTCAGCATGTTATAAGATCCCGTCGGCACGCTCTGCACTGCTGGGTTACTGCAGCTCTGTGGAGCTCACACTGGAGGCCTCGTGGCACTAATTATATTACGTTTGAATTCCATGTTGGCTTATTATTGATTCGCTCATTACTTTTTGGTTTATGGGCCTTGATAATTTCCCACCATGAATAGCTACTATAGCTAGGCGGTGTTATCGCAGACTGCCATGTCTACCAGACAACACATTCAAATTAATTTATTGCTTACCAATCAACCTTAGGATGTGCTGACTACCTAAGTAGGTATATTGATACATTTGATTTCAGACTCTACTGCCGTCCAAATACAAATTAGTTTATCACAATTAGCATTATCATATTATGTACAAGTTTTTAGAGACTCCTTTTAATAAAAACAGTGCCTGTACTCGTAGGACTATTAGGAGACTCCGCGCTTCTATATCGTTGACGTGTTTATACTAACTCAACTAACTGTGACTTACAACAAATAGTCTATTGTGACACACGAAAAAATTAATAATAAAAGGAATAATCACAAAAAATCCAATTGGTAAGTATATTATATTATACTGTAGTGTTAATTTTTGTGAAAAATCTAGAGGTATTCTGGATTTTTTCAGGTTAAGGTCGCCGTTTAAAAAGGAACAGAAGTATTTAAACAGACAATTGTATATTTTTCACGTGCACACACTTTTGTGATATTTTTCACTACCATGACCATAAGAACATGGTAGTGAAAAATATCATAACTGGTCTCAGTTTTTAATAATTTGTTATATTTTTTTACAACTTGAAAAAATAATTTTGATATTTTTTTTTCCTGTGTAGTCATGGGCAGGTCTATCCTCCGGTATCAATCTATCGTTAAGTTTTGGGATATGTTGTATACAACATACTCTCATAATTTAATTACTGCACACCCTTATAGTTACACCCAATAAGTTACAGTCATAATTCCAAGGCACTGTTTTTCGGTTTCCGTACCGAAAGGGCCAAACCGGACCATGTTACCACGGACTCCACCTGTGGACACCACTGTCCGTCAAGCAGGCTGTATCTCATGAGCCGTGCTAGCTAGACAGCTGAAATTATTACAAATAAATATTTGTGTTGCCGCTAGACTAACAGACAGTAAAAAAAAAACAAAATAAAATAAATATTTTAGCGGGGTTCATACAACAGATATTTTTTGCCTGTTTTATAAATAACTAGCTGACTCGGTAAACGTTGTTCTGCCATATAAATTATATGTAACATGATTTTTACACCTTGTGTCCGAAAAACCCAAATATATTACGGAACCCTATTTTTTCCAAAATGAAATTTAGCCTATGTTACTCGTGGATAATGTAGCTTTCGAATGGTGAAAGAATTTTTAAAAACGGTCCAGTATTTTTTAAGAAGAAGAAGAAGATTAGTATAGATGATACGGAACCCTTCGTACGCGAATTCGATTCGCACTTGGCCGGTTTTTTAAGAAATTAGTTATCCTAAGTTTCTGAACATACTACTTTCAGGATGTGCGTTTATTATTTTACATATTTAACATAATAGATAACTAAGTACATCAACATATCTATTTATATAAAGTTATGGAAAGAGGCCTTTACTATGGGATGAATCTGTCTATGACTATGGGATGTATAAGCTGAACTATAAAATAAGATCAAGTAGTGTTCCCAAACGAGCCAGCATTAGCGTTAGCACAGCGCGCGGCGCGCCGCCGCCGTGCCGTCCGCGCGCCGCCATGAGTCGACACTCGCGTGATATGTCACCGTTTTTTATTCATGATTCTACGAAACATAAATTACGGTTTTTTGGGACATAACTGCTTATTTCTATTTATCTGTATAGAATTATCTTTGATAATTGCACGAACACCAAATAAGAATTTAACTTTAGCAAGACGCAACGCCGTTTAAGAATTGCAAAACGCAATAATAATTTGTGTCACTCTCTCCATCGGCTGTGACAAGCTCGGCTGCAGCGAGCGGCTACGTCATATTATAAAAAGGTTGCTCAGTTTACTTTTGCCTACCACCGTAATAAGTTATCTACAGTTCTTTTGTTCTTGAATGGGGATAACTATAACTTACGAGTAGTTACGAATATGTGCTATAAAACAGAATTCTGTAATGATAAACTTCAACTGTTTCTTTCGCACGTATAACTTTCGCGTACGAGTATCAGGGTTCAGGAGAATTCATTAGAGCGCTGTCGTACACTGTACAGCTTAGCTCGTTAGTTGAGGCAATGCTGCGAGTGTAGAGATGAGTGCGCGGAGTGCAGCGGAGAGGGCGAGCGGCGCGCGGTGCGGCGGAGGAGGACGTATGCAAACGAGCCGCGGGGCGGGGCGAGCGCTAAAAAACGCCCAGCGCGCCGCCCCGCGCCCCGCGCCGCGACCCCCGCCTGGCTAACGGAAACTTTATAAAAAACTGCCGCAATCTGTTCCGCGCCACGTGGAAAGTGAAACGGTGAAGGGTGACCCGCGACAATGGCAACCCTTGCATTGTGCGCGCGCGCAGCGAGCACCCCGCGCCCCGCGCCCCGCCGCAACCCTTGCACACGTGCGCATATGTGCGCCGTGTACATATTATTGTAAAAGGATAACATTTCACTTTTAACTAGTCGTTCTTTGTTAAAAAGTTAATAGTACCGGGTAGCCGTCGCGCCGCTACCACCGCGTGCACTGTGCCTGCTGCACTCTGAGAGGGACACGGACCTCCTCGTATGTGGCGCTAAACATAAGTACTTTATAATTAATAAGAAGACTTTAACACTGGCACTCAGAGACAGCTAATGATTCATTAGCGTCCCTTAATGTGTTATTAAAGTTAAGTGAAGGTTTGACAGTGCTTAACTTTAATAGACATTAAGGGGCGCTAATTAATCATTAGCTTTCTCTGAGTGCCAGTGTAAGATAATATCCTGTACCTACTTAGAAACAGTAGGCACCAACGTTTTAAAAAACTAAAAGATGGAAAAGCAGAAGTAAAATAAAACACCAATATATGTATAAAATGTGTATTATTTATTTATCGTCAATCACTATGAAAATATTGTCTAAAAATTGTACAGGAGCTACGTAATAAAAAGAAAGCCGACACACATGGCTTGGTAGATAAAAGCATGATTTAAATAGGTAAAACTTACAGGCTGAGACGCACGTCACTAACGAGTAACTGGTAACATTGCTAATGAGAGATACTGCGACCAGTCGCAATCGTACAGTTTACACAGCGATCATGCTGTCAACAGTTTCCAAAATAGAGAGCTAGGTAATTTAGAGTAGCCAGACTCGTCAAATAGTTCTTTATAATATCCAAAGCCTTCGGTTGTGAGGTTAAACAATAAAACAAGGAAAATATGTGTGCACTCAAAATTAAAGAAAATTAAGAAAATGGACGAGTGCATCTGTCAGTCGGTGACTGAATGATGTCAACAATTAAAGGAATCCTATTCACCTGACAATCACTTGTCACTTGATTTTCATACATATTCTAAGGTTTTACGTATTTATTCATAATCAATTACCAGCAATCAGGCACTACATTAATCGATAAAGTTTTCTCGCTTCCAGGGAAGAAACATGGCACCATATTTTGTGGTTTTCTTTAAAAAAATATTATAACAGATTTACATACATTTCAACTAGCGTCAAGTCGTTGAGCTCCTTAGTAGTCCTGAGTTGAGCTTTGCAAATAATGACAAATAGATAGCTTCTAGGCCTAGAAGTCTCCTTCTCCTTTAGTTTCTTTATTAGTTGTGTCTCTTCGTTATTGAACACCGTATTCTAAAACTAAAGTTAATTTGCACTTTTTATTGTTTTTAGGGTTCCGTACCTCAAAAGGAAAAAACGGAACCCTTCACAGACTGATCACTTTGTTGTCCGTCTGTCTGTCAAGACCCTTTATCTCGGGAACGCGTGAAGGTATCAAGTTGAAATTGAAACTATGTATAATTATACTCAAGTCCGCGGTCCCTTGAAACTGTGCAAAAATCAAACTTGTAAGTTGACGGGAAAAAAAGATACGCCCGCATGTTGCGTACTGCGTACTATTAAAACGTACATTTCTACAGTGTCAAAGGAATCAAAATTCATAGGGTACTTCCCGTTCACCTAGAATAAGTCTGAAAACTGATTTGTTGTAACGTAACAAGATTTTTTTTTAATAGTCTTCAAGACTAAATTCGAGAATTATTGAACTGTTTTCGTAAGTTAGTTGGTACCCTCAGTGCGCGAGCCCGACTCGCACTTGCCCGGTGTTTTTTTTTTACATTGAAGTCGATTGTGTAGTTTTTGGAAAAAGTTTATAATTCACACTTTTTAGTAGTTTTACCCGTCAGCCAAACTTAAAGCTTTAAGGTTAATGGTATTCCTTCCACATTTCGGATCCATCGTGAGATCAGTTCGACGGTACCTTATAGCCAGAAACATTATGACAATGCTAATAATCCCGAACATGGCTAGGGTACGTTAATTTATTAAAAAGGTCCTGTGAGGCTGTGACTATCTGCTGACTTTATCATCAGGTCAGTTCGATGTATCCCCTGCCGTTCTTCCTTCAGTCGGTCATCAACTACACATATAAACAATGAAAGTTTACTTGTTACGACAGACTTCCTAAGGTTCTATGAGGAATTCCGTTCCATTCAATAAAAAAAATCAATAGCTGTCCACAATTGACCGAGAAATCGGTGAACAATGAACAACGTGAAAAAAATACAAACAGAAGAACATATTATAACGTCCTCGTTTTTGATGTCGGTTAAACAGGATAGATTTGCTTTTTAGGGTTCCGTACCTCAAAAGGAAAAAACGGAATCTTTATAGAATCACTTTGTTGTCCGTCTGTCTGTCTGTCAAGACCCTTTATCTCGAGAACGCGTGAAGGTATCAAGTTGAAATTAAAACTATATACTGAAGTCCGCGGTCCCTTCAAACTGTGCAAAAATCAAACTTGTAAGTTGACGGGAAAAAAAGATACGCTCGTTTATGGTGCAAAAAACGTACATTTCGACACCATCAAAGGAATCAAAATTCATAGGGTACTTCCAGTTGACCTAGAATCTTTAAATTTGGCACAAAGCAAGGTATTATTGCACAAATAAAGGGAAAAGTCTGAAAACTAAAAATTTGTTGCTACGTCACAAGATTTTTTTTTTGGAAAAATCTTCAAATTTCGATTCGAGAATTGAACTGTTTTCATAGGTAAGTTGGTATGGTACGGAACCCTCAGTGCGCGAGTTCGACTCGCACTTGCCCGGTTTTTTGTATTTTCCTTTCTAATTTAAAAATTATTTCACTAGTAGAACTATTTCTTTATCAAAGAGTAACATAAGCTTTAATTAATGGGTTTCCCTACTACTTAAATCTCTAATACGGTAACCCAAAGTATACTTAAATAATGTTAAATGTCGTTGTGTGTGCTGTGAAAGATAATAGAACTAGATACTAAGGAGCGTGCTGCGGGATAAACTTGATTTAACTATTCTACGTTTGCTAAACGGACTTTAAAAGAGATTTTAAAAGAGATTCTTTAAAGGGGAACCTATGAGTTTGTTTCGGTCCGATATTTCTTTTCTGGGACTACTTGTACTACTTACCATACGGTCAAAATGTATGTTACCTATGATTTAGCACAGCACATCCACATCTATGGAAAATTATGTCATAATTACTATTTTATTAACATCCAAATCCGTTCAGCCGCTTTTGCGTGATCAAGCAACAAACATCCACACTTTCAAATAAATCTATTCTATTCTATTCACATTAAAATTTATAATATTAGTTAGGATAATTAAAAAATTTGTTAAAAATAATTAATTATATCTTCAGGTGATGGGTAACTGGTCAACATTATGTATTCATCTTTAAACAAAGTCGGCACGATGACTACATTGATGTACATTGTTTACACAATATGTACATTATGTACATAAATATGTACATTGTGTTTGCTTTTACCTCAGATTACATATTTAGAGGAACAGTCGGAGGGAGACTACCGACTCTGAGCGGTGGCGCGGGCCCCGGCACTGTGCCGCACTGACTGCGACCTCGTCACAGCTCTACGTACAAGTGACTGTTGGCGCTTATTTTAACTTTCATCTAAGCTTTGAGCTTTAGCCCGCAGCTTCGCCCGCGTACATAAAATATAGCCTATGTCACTCAGGAATACAGCAGCTTTCTATTGGTGAAAATTTTTTAGCAATTGGACCAGTATTTCCACAGATTACCTCATACAAACAAAAAAACAAACTTTACCTCTTTATTATATTAGTGTAGATTAATATTATAAAGCTGAAGAGTTTGTTTCTTTGAACGCGCTAATCTCAGGAACTACAGATCTGATTTGAAAAAATATTTCAGTGTTATATAGCCCATTTATCGAGGAAGGCTATAAAGGCTAGGTTACATATCATCACGCTAAGACTAAACTAACTCTACACGCGGGTGAAGCCGCTGGCAGGAGCTAGTTATTACATATTTAACTGAAGAACCGATCTCTTGGAATCCAGTACACGGTGCGCACTGTGTGCTGTGTACAGTGTCCGGCTGGCTGCCCTGCCACCCCGCCGGCCGGAGGAATGCAGCGAAGCCTGCGCGCCGACCCACTGAACACAAACATTGCTCTACAAACGCGACTCATACTATTAAATTTGCGAAAAGCCCTCTCCCTCCGGCGGCGGCGGCACTGCGCTTTGATCTGCAGCCGGAGGGCGCTGTCAGGCGCACGCCCCGCTGTCCTCCTCGCAGCACTCCTGCACAATACCTGCTTCTGCGTATTGTTGGCTTGACTACAGCTCCACTGATTAAACGTTTCCTTGGAATGTAGAGAGCCGAGCAGCCTGCCTGCGGTACAACGTAGCCTACTGCGACGACTGGTTACCTTTGATGATAACACATTAGATTCACTATGTCGTGTCCGGGGGTGTCTTTATCTTTTCACTCCATTTTAAAAACCGGTCAAGTGCGTTTCGGACTCGCGCAATTAAGGGCCCTCGCCCACGGCGACTTATTGCCGTTCGTTTCCGAAACGCGCGTCAGCAGCGCTACTAACGCGCTACTGTCAAATCTCGAAGATTTGTCGTATTGTGACAGAATTGTTATTTTTTTAGATGTTACTACATTATAGTTTTCAGACTGTTTCTTATACTTGTGCTACAAGACCTTGCTTCATGCCAAATTTCAGGATTCTGGGTCAACGGGAAGTACCCTAGGAATTTTGGTTCCTTTACCTTTTACCCTTTACTTTACTTTTTCGACATAAACGGCCGTATCTTTTTTCCGTTAACTTAGTAGTTTGATTTTTTCGCAGCTTCAAGGGACCACAGACCTATATTAATTTCAACTCCTTGCCTCCTCGCGTTCCCGAGACAAAGGCTCTTGACAGACAGACAATAAAGTGATGCTGTAAGGGTTCCGTTTTTCCTTTTGTGGTACGGAAATCTAAAAAAGGATAGGATCTATATATTTGTTATTTGTGGTCCAGCCACGTGTGAGTGGCGCGGAAGCCGCTCACTGATGTACTCTCACCATTACTGTTGACAAACGACTAGCGCGGCCATTAAATGTGATTAAACTAATTTATACTTAATGTTTATTTGGCCGCGATATAAATGATGAAAGCGTAAGTAACGAGCCGCGGCCCGCATGCTCAGCGCCGGCACGCGACCCCGGGACCCCCGCGCCCCCCGCCCCCGCGCGGGACCCCCGCATCATCGGATTTTTAAATTAAATAGAGTTAACTGCTGCTAAAGGGTTGCGCGCCACGCGCCCCCCCTCCCCCCCCGCGCCCGCGCCCGCGCCCGCGCCCGCGCGCTGCGCCCGCGCACCCTCGCGCCACGCGCCGCGCTGCATATTGTGATCTCACCATTGTATTATTTGCAGCACAACTCTTTCCGTCTGCGAGCTATTCAACATAAACCATTCACCAGATCAAAGAGATAACAGAAAGCGATTATTGAATAGCAAATGTATTGATTGGTACATAATGGCCGCAGAGATTATGAAACTCATATATTATTAATTTATTTAAATTAAATAATACGATGAGTATACATGGACAGCTTGTTATTATACATAACTTAAACATATTCGCTTTATTTGTTTAAGTGGTCGTTTACGTTTAGTTCTTCTAAATTAGGTTTTGGATTGTGATGTAGTTTTTATTATAAAAAATTCACCTATTTAAATGATTCGCTTCAATCTCGAAGTTTTGACGTGAACCACGTTATTATCAGTGTGTGTGCGGGCGCGGGCGGGGCGGGGCGGGCCTGCGCGGCGCGGGGCGGCGCCGCCACTCACGCTGTTCATTTGCATACACCCTCGCCGCAGGCACAGCGCACTACATTGAACACGCTTGTGCACAGGTGCAATGCCTAATCCCATTATTTATTTACTCGTGATTTTACTAGAAACAATCGAATCGCATGATACCAATCGTAAAATAGTAGTTAAAAAAATCCTACTGCCCTTAGTATGGAATAGTTTTCATTTTATAAACAAGAAGTAGTCTTTAAAGATCACACAAATAATATCATTACGTAAATGGACCGGAGCGTCACACTGCTGCTTATATAACGCAGTAATGAGGGTGCCGGGTGGCGCGGCTGCTGTGCGCTGTGTCATATATCACGCCGGTTTAAATTAAACCCGTCACCGATATTGTCGCGCGACGGAATAATTTACAAACGCAGCGGCTCGCGCGCGCCGCTCGTTAATCACGCGCCGTGTGCACGCGCCCTTAACCCTTTCACCCCGGGCGCCCGCGCCCCGCGCACCCCGCGCGCCCCGCCGCCCAGGCCCGCGTAAACAAATCAGTTGGTTTTTTAGTCGAGTGACAGGCAAAGGGTGGCGCGCCGACACCGACCAATCCCTGGCGAGCACATCTACATAGTGATTTACATACGGCGCGTATGTAAATCACTGCCTGCCGCGACTTGCGCCGCTCCCTGCAGCCTGGCACCTGTGACACTCTCGACAGTTTCTCTCGGCAACCATGTCGTATCTTGCATGTCGACGTTCATCTCTTGTTTACGGTCAAGTTATAAAACTAATTACAAATTTTATAATTTTAGACCACCCGTAAGTTGCACTGCAACTTATCGTTCCATTACAAAATAGATATCGCGATAAGCAAAAAAAAATTAAACCCAACTTGGTGTCATTTAAAATTGGCATCAGATAATAAACTTAAACTAGTGGCACATCCCCCTGGGGGCCCAAATGATAAATTTTTACGTTTTCTGAATAACCGTATGAACTCTGTAGTTAAATGTCAGGGTCAAGGTGCACGTCGCCAAGCCTCAGCGCGGAGGGAGCTAATCAATATGCACTAGTTAAGCAGAGAGGGAGGGCTCATTAATGCACAGCTCCGAGATAGTTCCTGCTACAGCGGAGGACGCGGCGGGCGCGGGGCGCGCGGCGGGCGGGCGGGGGAGCGCACGCCGCGGGGGAGGGGGTGCAGCTGCACGGCTATTGATTAGCGCCACAATCACCGCGACACACACTCACTAATACTCCGAGATGGAGATCGCTTCGAGAACACAACCTCGTCCCCATAGTCGTTCGGTCAAATCCAAACTGACTAGAAGACACGTATAAAATGATTGTAAGAAGCTTTGCATATAATATTATCAATGTAGGAGAACAGAAGGCGGGCGCAGTAGTTGGCCGGCCACAGCAGACTATCCAGTGAGGACTAGCAGCTGCGGCACCAGGACCGCGTGTGGCCGTCAGACACGTTTACGTACGATACTAAGGAGATAATGCCTCAGATTTTATTACCCAGGAAATTTGATTCAATTATTATTATTGATTATGACTCGTAGCTTGATATTTACTTGAAAATCATTACACTTGATTGGGTACCATTATAACTTATTATACCACACATACACACATCCCACAGCTTTTATAAATATTGTTTTGAGTAATTATAATTTCCAAAACTAATATTATAATCGCTCGCGGCCGTCCGATTAGCATCCAGACCGAGCCCAAGTCGTCGACGGCGCGGCGTAGTGTTCCACGCGCGTCTCACAGAGATGTCAGCAAAACCGTAGATCGAGGTCCAGACGGGTCAAAGCCTACTGGGGCCGTGGGTTCGCTTCTGAAAAGTAATCACGAGGCCCTGGAACGCAAGGCAAAGTAAGAACATAGGAGCGGATTTTTAGTCTGTAAAGTCTGACACGCTCTCCCGCTACATATAAGAGCGTGACAACAAAATTCGGAATTCATTGGATGATTTTTCACCTAAAGAAAAAAGCGTCCCTTACGAATATCTAAAAGAAAATTGCATTACAACACATTAAACCGTATTAAAACAGTGTACACCTTAGCGTAGCCCGCCGTCTTCCCGCGTGGCACACGCGTGGTGACGCGGGTCACGCGGCCGGGGCGTCGCGCGCGTGACTCTCCGCTCGTCACAGTTCCCAACAGCAGCGCACTCCGCTCTCCTCCGCCGATGGTCGGCGCTCCCCTTCCGAGCTAACACGCGTGAAACTGCGCAATCGTAAATGCAAATAGTGCGCTAATCCAACATGGCGACCTCCGACCTCCCTCACTGACTCTCGTGCAGCCTCCCGGCGTCTGCCGAGCCGCGGTGATGCTCAGCAGCACGCTCGTGCTCTGTGCAGAACCTCCGCCCACACGAGCCTACCTGTGTCCATGCTGAGATCATAGCAATCATTCTGTCGCTACGTGTCACTATAAAACTGAGCTAAGTGTATCCCTTTTCCAATGTGACGTAGCAGGATAACACTGCATCGGTGAGATACTTGTATATTTCGTTCGATAATTTAAAATAAATATGTAAATGTAGGATAAGAAGCTTAGGAGTATCTTCTTAGCCTATGTCTAAACATTAAAATAATGCTCGTAAAACATTTTATATGAAATGAGATTAATAAAATAAAGATGTTATTCGATAACTACAATAAGTGTGTCCGACCCTCTTGTGTCGGACCCCGCGCGGCCACCCCCTGCGACCTCCGCCCCGCGCGACCCTCGCAACCCTTACACTACCAATCTTTAATTAAATATCTAAAGGTATGAGGGTTGACACGTCATAAAACTGCACAAATATAGAAATCACTGTTCATAAAAAACCCATAAGAATGGTAAAACACGAGGGACGGGACGGTCGCTACGCGCTACGCGCCGCTACGAACGGTCAGCGCTACGCCGCGTAGCACCGCTACGCGCGCTCGTAGCACTCGGACAGACTCGCGGGAACTACGACGTGATTATGGTGATGTTATTAAATTGTTAATTATGGAAACTTCATCCTTTTTTTGACGTATATGGAAATATAATGTAGTAAAAATAGAATTATAAAAGAGGGCGTGATTGTTATTGCAATATCATATTATTATGAAATAAAATCGTATAGAAAGACGTTGTTTTTAAGTTAATCGTTGTTATTGGAAAGAAAACATTACAAAATCCACATTGCGTTTGAAGTCGCGTCTCAGAAACTGTTCAAACAAATGCTCCCGAAATAACACTCGAGGTTCGGTTACCGTTAAAGTAAACACTCTTTATTCAGTTTTAAAATACGAAGAGTTGTACAAAGAAGGCGAATTTCTTATTCAAAGTAGCAATATGTTGGCGCCTAAACAAACAGCGGCCACATTACGTAAATGCATTCGGCGGATAGAGATGCATGAGCGAGGGTGTGCGGGCTGTGGGCAGCGGGAGGAGAGCGGGCGGGGGGTGGGGGGGGGGGCGGCTCGTTACGAGTCGAGCTGAATTAAAGTTTCATCGCCGCTCGGCCGCTGTTTGCGCACATTAGCATCACAAAGCCCTGCACGAGCGCGCGCTAGACGCGCCACTCGCGCTCGCCTCTACGCTGAGATCACTGCTACACTACAGCATCCATGTCTATGCACTCCCGCGGTATTAATAATAGAGCCCCGACATCCGACGAACATCGCTTCTCGTCTAGCGGTTAGTATTCTTTATATAGAATATTAAGGATATAGACCTAGTACATACAGTCTGGAGCGACTCGTCTATTCATGGACAACGCAATGTCCGTGATATGCAACCGTGGCCCACTTGTCGACAACAAGGCGGCACCGAGCGGTCAGGAGGTGCTGCTCGGGTGTCGGGCGGCTCTAGTGGGCTTGCTTGAATCACCTTTAAAATATGTTGTAACCTGCTACCGTCAAGCCACGTCTACCACTGTGAGGTCGTCTGAAGCCTGGAACATAAGACTCCCGGCTGACTGGGAGGGAGTGATAAACATGGAGTGCCGTGAGAAGCACAGCGCGCGCCGTGCCCGGTGTGCGGGCGCTCGGGTCTGTGGCGCGAGCCGGCGCGAGGGAGGGTCAGGCTGCCCGCACTTGCTATTCCATCAGATTCACATCAAACAGGAACTAGCCCTTTCATCTCACACAATCACTTTCGCAATGCTTACAAACGCTGGGTACACAACACACCGTTATTACAAATACTTGTGAACCTTCGTTTTTTGTTGTCCAAACTTTTAAACGTATCTATCTGTTCATCTTATTTGTTGTTTCATTCGTTTTCTTAAAACCAATCGTTCAATCGAGTATTACATCTTTAACAAAAAGTAATTGAGACAAACAATGAGCAGGATGATTAACACAATACTTGTGCACGGTTGTGTTCTGTGTCCGTGCGGAGCGGAGCGGCGCCTTCTAGATGATCTCCAGATACGGAGTGAACGGTCGCCACATTTGTTTGGTAATAGCTCAGGAACGAGTCGCCAGCTCCGATGGCACACGCTGCTCAAGCCGGCTTGTTTTTTATTTCAATCAAACCCGATATCGGAATTCGCGCATCGGTTAGCCGTACCCGTCGCTCCCCTTTCCTAAAAAAATTAAACAGCTTTTAAACACGCATCGCGCTCGATCCGTTCGGCGAAAGCGAAAAAAAATCATCTCAGGTAATCGAAATAATGGCGAGATCGCGCGAAAAAAATTCACTAAAGGGCGGAAAAAGAAACGGATTCGTACAAAAAAGTTTAAAATGTTTAATTCGACGGTTGAGGGTTGAGCGGGGTGCGGGCGCGCGGGGCGCGGGGCGCGCGGCGGGTCGCGGCCGCCGCTCCGCGCCGCCACAGTGCAGTGCCGACCCGCGAGCCGCGCGCTCGCTCCACACCACGCTCTCCCACTCGCGCAGCATGGTGCTCTCCGCGTGCGTCCGCGCCGACACGCGCTCCTACTGCTCCGCCCGCTACCGTGAGTACGACCCACTTGCTCTCCGTTTCAGGCTTCCCTGCCGCTGTCGAGCTTCCCTACCTGAAAAACTTTTCTCGAAGCTCTTCATGGCAAGTTTGCCTACTAAGCTAGCTATTCTGTGATCGAAGTCATTGTATTTTCGGTATCTGTTTATGTGAACATGTAATTATATGCATATTTTTATAAAAGTTAGAATAACAAACAAAGTGGCTTACCCTTTGTTTGTTATACATTAATTATTTTATTAAATAATCAAAATCATTACTTTAACGGCGGAAGTTTAACTTATAATACATTGTTTAACTTTTTTGCATATTAATTATAATTTGACAGCTTGATGGGTGATTCTTATTGATGAAGACTTATTTAACGGTTTTAGACGTTTTATATTTGTGCGAGAATAGTGAATTCATATAGGCATTTCTTGTGTTGATAACAACAACAATTATTACGCAATCACCGATTTATTATAAAAAAAACTATTTCATGGATAATAACATCTGTTCAACTGTTTTAGACGAAATAAATGAATTTGAACTGGTCAGCCACTTGTATAGCGGCTTGTACAATTCTAACTTTTTCATACATCTATATTTAGCTTTATACTTTGTATATTAATTAATTAGCTAAACAATAGAAACAAGCAACAGAAACTTTCACATTTAAAGTTTTCGTAGTAGTCCATTGCAACAGGTAGCTTCGTACGGAAACGATTTATTAAGATAATTATCATACGAGTATATCGAATGTTCAAACTATGAAGCTCTCGTTTTCATCTGTTGATTTCGTGGAGCAATCTTCATCTCCATCAGCAAACGCTCAAGAGTCTCAGCCGCAGCGCGACTCACTACATAACGCGCTAGTTAAATACGAGTAGGTGCCAGTGCAGGTGCAGCGAGCGCGGCTCACACTTCACTGTGTCAGCAACTGCTGCACAATGGAGGCTCGTGCGCCGCAGCAGGGACTGTCACCACTCTGAGCGGTACAGCAGCTACCCACCGACCCAACAGTTTGAAGTTGACGCTCAACTTTACTGCGGCAAATTGTCAAATTTAAAGTGGACGTTGACTGGCGTACAACACAGTTTGACCAGTTACAGTTTCCAACTTTAAATTCTTAATACAATTTTAAGAACAGCAGTTAGTCTTTGTTTCTGGAACAGAATCTAAGATAACCGCCTAGATACAGCAAGTTCTAACACAATTTGATTATCACACTCATATTACAAAGACTATATTTTGTTTATATGTTTGTTACTTCATCACGTTCGAACGGCTAAACGGATTTTGATGCGACTTAGTACACGTACACAGTGTCCTGAAATAGCATATGGGTCAGTTTTTTTACCGGGAGTAGACGATAGTTTTATCCTACTAATATTATAAACGCGAAAATTTGTATGTTAAAATAAAATGTATGAAATATGTACCTGTCTTTCATATTGTCCGGCCCGATATCGGATATCGGAGCACGGCATTTCATATTAAATATGTACCTGTCTTTCATATTGTCCGGCCCGATATCCGATATCGGATAGCGGAGTTTCATACATTTTAGAGCGTTTCCGCATTATCCGATCCGATATCGGTATCGGACGCCGATACGATATCGGGGTAAGTAAAATGTATGAAATATGTACCTGTCTTTCATATTGTCCGGCCCGATATCGGATATCGGTGCAACGCATTTCATACATTTTATTTACTCCGATATCGTATCGGAGTCCGATACCGATATCGGATCGGATAATGTGGAAACGGTCTTACTTGGGATAATTTTGTCACGCGTGTGAAGTTGCACTTACAATATAGCTTATAAGTACATCAGAATAAAACGTAGGCTATAATTCATAAAGATATCGTGTGAATTGTCGAAAACATAACGATAAGTGTCAAGTAAGTAGGATAAAGCAGCAGAACCCATTTAGATAAATTAAAAAGAAATACGATATAAGTAAAGATAGGAAGATTGATAGCGCAGACAAAGTCGCGGGCACCAGCTAGTCTTGGGATAATTTTCTGTTAACGCTCGAGCAAACCTACTGGCAGCAGCTAGTATTATTATAAGTCAGAGTAGTAGTAATCGCAATTAAAGAATAGCATGATAGTTCAAGATCACTAATTAAATGGAAAACTGCAAAAACCTGTTGATGTGCGGCGGACAGCGGCCGCCGCAGCCCCGTTCGGCAGCTCGGCTGTCAGGCGGACGCGGGCGGCGCTGCGGCGATCAACTTGTTTATGAGACGAGAAAAACTTCATCTCAGTTAATGAATGAAACTTATTAAGTGATCGCTGCAGCGCCTGCGCACGCAGTGTGGCGCACGCGACTGTGCTCTCTCCGCTCCGCTCAGCTCCGCTCCGCTCCTCGGCCGTCGGCGCCGACGCGACGCGAAAAAACTAATCCGACCGCTCAAAAAACACACAACTGGCATTTTTTACGTATTTAGAGAATATTTTCATCCGATACTCCGCGCGTTTCTGTGATTGCACCCTTTTGTGACACCTCCGCAAAAAACTGATGAAGACGTCTCAATGCAAGCTCGCTTTTTGCAGCATGTGAAACTTTTTATCAAAAGGATACATCTTTTATAAATTCGCGTATATTTGAATAAACGAGCATTTGTGTCGACGCAAATCCTTTTTCATCGTTGCATTGAGTCTGCGAGGCGCGCGGCCGGCGGCAGGTACCCGCGTTCCCACGCACACCCGCCGCACCCGCCGGCTCCCGACTCGACTCATTCACTGGTCCCAAAGTTTTCATATCGATATCAATTAAGTAGGTACTAATAACATAATTCAAAGACCTGGCAAAACCGATAATAATATTAGTTGACGGTGGACTTACTAGTCCGACTAGTCCGCTGCTACGATGCTACTGCATCGTAGCAGCGTCGTAGCAGCGCCGTAGCAGCGCCGTAGCAGCGCCGTAGCAGAGACGTAGTAAGCGCGTAGAGCGGCGCTACGGCTAGCCGAGCACGCGGCCTGGGCGCGGCGGGCGGCGCGTAATCCGCTCATTAATCAGCATTACTAGTAATGCGATGATCCGTGCGCTGTGGCTTCGTATCACATAGCGCGCGCCCCGGCGCCGCCTCGCTCTGATCCTATTAATTGCATTAATTCGGCGCTAATGAGCTGATCCTCCGCGGCCGCGTGTAGCGACAAGGCGTTAGCGCGCGACGCTTGTTATCGCGTACTTACCGCGGCTCCACAGCTCTCATCCACCTTCATGCCTCATACTCTATATAATCACTTGTAGGTACTTATCGTAAACCTCAAAGTTGTAACTTTCAGACTACTATTATTACAAATACAATAAAAAGTAACAAATATAAAAAAAAACAATGCAAATTTGGCTTATTTATGTACAGTATTTAGGTAAATTAAAATATTATGAATAGTAGTGAATCGCGTGGAGTAGTGAAGTAGAAGCAATGCTCAGCAATGTTCACAAGCGACCGAACTGTGCGGTGTCCAGTGCTTCGCCGCTCTCCGCTCTTTCTAAGCTAATAGAAGTCACCAGGTGAAGCAAGTGCAGCCAGGGCGGAGACAAGACATGAACTGTCGGAAATTTCATAAATGAATAGTTAACATTGACATTGAAGAGAGAGATTCGTCTAAATCCGTTCTGTAATAACTCTTATCTTACGAGTAACATCCCTCTAGAGCCTAACGGCCGAAATTAATAATCAATCCATCACATATCGGAGATTGAAAAACAAATGAAACAACAGAAAACATGTAAATTTTTGTATGGTAGCATTTGTTTTTCAATCTCCGATATGTGATGGATTGATTATTAATTTCGGCCGTGAATGTCTCTGATCTGTATTGTACTGTTGTGCCTTGTCACAGCTCTGCCACGGCATGTATACAGGTAGGATACCTGTTACGGGAACTGATAGACGTGAGCAATGAAATCGCTTAATTATTTTGTAGAAAAACCCTGTCATGATAAATTCAGTGCAGCGCTTTACTAATAATGAAACTTTACGTTTGACACTGTGGGAGCCGCGCCCGGTCCCGGCAGGAGCATCCCACGTGATCACTCTTAGGTTTTTTTCGTATCGCTGGCTTTAGGTATTCTATACAATACCGCGAAATGTATAGAGTATCTCTGAATCTGCTGGTCAACTGATACACTGATGAACTGATAACATATTTATGATAACATTCATAACATTATTTCATTTTATTAATTTTAGTAAAACATACCTAAATTATCTGCACGTTTTAAGCATTCAATGCATTGCCTAGGTATAGTATAGAATATCGGACTATACAGATTGCTGGTAACATATACATAATATTATACATAGATTTAGCATAAATATTTAGTTAATATTTAAGTTCATTATGTAATATGTTGGAAATACTTGCTAGCATCACGATAAGATCGGCCATTTCATGTAACAGTTGCATTTCATCATATAACCAACTAAAACTAGCCAAATCGTTCGATGATATATTTATTCACGTTCGGTCACATCATTGATGTGGGATTTAAAAGATCCAAATAAAGTAGGAACTCGTGTATTACTCACGTAACAACAAACAAAAGCTTAAACTTAACATGAAAACCCTGCATTCAAATAAAAAGCCAATAGCTATTAAAATGATATCGTAGTACGAATAATGCGTTGACAAACATATTGTACCATGGCTGCATTCCAGTGGCTGATTGACTAAAGCCCTAGTAGTTATATATAAATGTGTCGTAATTCTATTTCATTACACTTTTAACTTCCACTTGAAAATGATTACTTTCTTTATAGCCAACATAAAAAAGGAGGAGATTTACAATTCGTCTGAATATATATTTTTAAAATTTTTCAGCACTATCTTCACCAGATGGGAACGGATTGAGACGTTTTTCAGAGTTTGTCTAGCTAACAAAAACTGATAAAGAACTTCGGAGACAGACCATAAGTGATAGCAAATAATTCAGGATTGCTGCAGTCGCGTATTCATTTATTATTAACACCAATTCATAGCATAAGATGAAGACACAGGCTTACTGCTAGCCGCCGCAGGCGCGGGGTTGTGGTCGACGAGCTATGGGTAGCTCTCCGTCCGGTCACCCGGTACAGACGAAACCAAGGTGGTCAGCAAAACTGAAAGAGCCAAACGTTTCTGAGTTACCGTGGTCTTATAGGCTGACATGCCCTCTCGTATCACCCTAGAGCGCGAGAAGTCAATTGATTATTCCCACCTCAAAAAAAGGTACCTTGGGTTTAAAAAAAAATCGTCAGAATTAACAATAATTTTCGGAATTAATCGCAAGTGTAGAATTATTAGTTACTTTTGTGCAGTTTTACGAACTTAATACGGACGAACAACTCGACGGACGGGCAACAGCCAGCGACTAGTTATTAATAATTCACTTACTGGTAAACTAAACAATATGATATTATGTTGTTATTAACGAACAGGAACAAAGTCAAAATTTATTTTATTGTACGAAGTAAAAATCACCTAAAATACATATGCACAAACTACAAACTTGCAAGATAACTTTAAAGTCGCAGTCAAAAAATTTAAAAATGAAATCAGAAACACCGACTTCCACAATTAAAGTTATTTGTTTGTTTGTTTTCTAAGTCGGTTGTTTTTTTTTATATTAATGAATTATTGTCTTCCGCCATGTTAAGTCACGAAATCAGCTCCTCTACCGGTACACAACCTAACGATTTCTCGATATTATGTTCACCCATGTTTGACAATGTCATGAAATTATCATGTGTTTAACTGTTCACATCGTTATACGCAGTGTTCAGTTGTTTGGCTCGCCCATGCCATGATGTAGCCAATGGTCCTATGCCTTGAATAAAAAATATCGATATCAAAAGAATGTAAATGAATTACGTTAACAAAGCTTGGGGTAAGCCGCAGGTACCCGTGCCTTCCCAATTGCTGCTTGCGTCCATTGCAATGAGTTGATTGTGTAATGGCTGTGTTCTCGCACTAGTGCTGACAGCGCGTGTTTGTTCTGTTGCAGAAGAGTCCGGCGAGCTCATCAAGTCGCCGTCGCCGCCGCCCAGCCACGGTCAGTACCTCCAGCCCTCTCTCTACGCTACCTCCGACCGCTTCTGCCGACCTAGCCTCACGATTCAATCATTATAATAGAACACATACTTTTGCAACTTGGTAGACCAACTTCTAGATACGAGTACATGTCCTCATATTACAACAAGCCAGACTTGCCACCGAGCCCGCGGTCACAAGCTGCGTGCTCGGTGTAACACTCCGGCTGGTAACTGGACAGGTTGCCAGCTCCTGTCGTGACTAGTAGTAGTAGGTACTGCACTCGCCGCCACCATGCTCACTCTCTTAGAGCTCATCAATGTTTCTTTAGTGCACGTTATTCAGTTCACATTAACATGTAATTAATAAAGCCCTCATTAGTAAAGTTAATGTATGTACGCGCGGCGTAGTGCCAGCGCACTGCGTAGATCATATCTCGACATGTAATTAGCTTATTTTAATTAACAATTGAACTTACTACAGTATGTTACTTTAATCAAAGTGTGTGCGCGTTGTGCCGCGCACATTGCCAGCTCAGTCAGTAACAATACTCGTAATATACCTACCCACAAACATAATTCATCCCCTTGTGAATGATTTGTAAATTCATTAATTTTCACTTTCCTCTGTTGACATCTTGTTGCAATCGTTAGAAAGTGCCCTGCGGCTAAATGACACCTGTCGGGCCACGTCTTTGGTGCGGGTTCGGTGCCCGTGCGGCGCACACACCACAAAAAAATACACTGTGCACCTTCTTCACCCCTTTGAAAGAAAACGCACGCGCCGTTAATGCGCGCGCACCCCTTTAGCTGCAGATCGTAGAGGAGACGACAATGTGCGCGTGCGAGCTTTGTGTGCAGCGAGACGTGTGTGTGTCACACAGCGACGTCCCGCACGAACGAACCATACACACGTTTACGTTGTTTGACGTGCTCGAGGAGGCACCGCCCTGCGGACTCGAGACAAATGTCTAGTCGAACATCATGCTGCGCTAATTAAACATAAAAATAACTGTTTCATTGTCAGGCCACAGTATGTTAGTAGATAGCTAGTAGGTCTAGCTAATGTGGGCCCAACCAGCCTTTCAGCAAATGCCTTCAGGATACCGTTGGTGCTTTTCTTCACATTTATTCAGGAAGGTTATAGTCTATATAAAATCACGCGAGGACTAAAAGGAGCGTAGCAGTAACCAAAAATGCGTGTGAAACCGCGGTGTTCAGCTAGTTTATAATATACTTAAGACTCTAGTGTGTGAGTAGTGGTAGCGAGTGTCCTGCACACGGTTAGTAAAGACTTGTACCGGCGGGCGACACGGCCCGCGACAACGTATGTTGCATATATTATGTAGTAAGTATAGTAAAACGGGCTGGTATCCGCAACTCCACGACTAAAGCGCGTATTTTGCGTATGGCATATATTATGTATATATACCTACTAGAAACTGGGCCCAGGTCGACCGCCCTCGTCACGTATTCCATGGAACTTCGCGGTCGTGCTTGCAACTTTCTGGATAGGCACATTTGTAAAGTTGTGCTGCTTTATCTATTCTCCCTGCAACGCGCCAGTGCAGGTGCGACCAGCTTAGCTCAGCACAGGCAAGATTGGTGTTATTGTGGTGTCGATATTAAGTTGACCATGTGGTGTTGTGCAGACGGCTCGGCGAGCGGCGAGGGCGAGATCAGCGGCGACGAGCGGCCGCCGTCGCCGCCGCGCGCGCCCTCCGCGCCGCTGCCGCACCCCTCGCACCCCGCGCACCCCGCGCACGCGCAGCACCCGCCGCACGTCGCCAGCGCCGCCGCCGCCACCGCCGCCGTCTTCGTGAGTATCCTCTCAGCATCTCGTCTGTCAGGCACTGACTGCCGCCTGTCCACAACTAACCGATCTCGTTGTCGCAGAACGCGGCGGGCGCCGGCAGCGCGCTGGCGCAGCTGCAGCACCTGCTGCTGACGCAGCACGGCGCGCACTCCCTGCTGCTGCACACGCAGGTGAGCCCCTCGCCCCACCCCCGCCCCCCGCCCCCCGCACCATCCACAGCCTCCTTATATATTGACTTCATCTATGAATTCACTAATAGTCCTTTACATAGAGAATTAATTTATTTAATTTTACTCTTCTTATCAAACGGTTGCATGTAACCTACTCAGCGGCAGTTCATTGGACTCAGTTTTTATGTATACAGACTACAAATTGATACCTGGTATGCAGTTCCAACGCAGTCCAACTGTTTAGATCTTTAGTTGACATTAAAAAGTACAATTTTGATAAATAAATTACTGTTCAATTTTGAACAGCCAGCGTTTTTCCGGAAAATGTCGCGTTGATGGATCAAGTCAGCTGGACTGTGGATGCAGGAGCGCCGGTGTGTGTGTGAGGCAGTAGATAACCGTGTGCGTGTGCAGGTGCAGCAGGCGGTGGCGCAGGCGGCGGCGCAGCAGCTGCAGCAGCTGCAGGCGCGCGCCGGGGCGCCGCACGCGCAGCACGCGCTGCCCTCCTCCGGTACGTCTCCTCCTTACAAGTACATGCAAGGTTCGTGCACACTGCGCCCACTGAGCTGACTGCGCTGCTGCACTCTACGGAGCAGCAGGGCAGTTCTTGATCAGGACAGCTAGTCACCATCACTTTTAATGATAATTTTTTGGGTGTAATTAGTAAAGATGTTGTGGCGTTACAGACGGCCGGTCACCGTCACCACGGCGCACGCCGCCCGGCGCCGGCGCCTTCCTCACGCCGCTCACGCCGGGCTCGGGGCGCGCGCGCTCGCCGCTGCACGCGCACGCGCACACGCCGCTGCACGCGCACGCGCACAAGCCGCGCGCGCTCGAGCCCACCGCCGACGACACCGCCGACCTCGAGGAGCTGGAACACTTTGCCAAAACCTTCAAACAGAGGCGCATCAAACTGGGTGAGTTGGACCGCTCTCGACCGACTCTCACGACATCGAGTTCTCAATGACGAGCATTATGGCACGATCGTTTCCTTCCGCAGGATTCACGCAGGGCGATGTCGGGCTCGCGATGGGCAAGCTTTACGGCAACGACTTCTCGCAGACCACGATATCGCGCTTCGAAGCTCTGAACCTGAGCTTTAAGAACATGTGCAAGCTAAAGCCGCTGCTGCAGAAGTGGCTGGAGGACGCGGACTCGTCGCTGGCGGGCGGCGGCGCGGCGGGCGGCGGCGGCGCGGCCCTGGGCGCCGGGCTGGCCGAGGCCGTGGGGCGCCGCCGCAAGAAGCGCACGTCCATCGAGTCGGGCGTGCGCGTGGCGCTCGAGAAGGCCTTCCTGCACAACCCCAAGCCCACCAGCGAGGAGATCGCCGCGCTCGCCGACGCGCTCTGCATGGAGAAGGAGGTGGTGCGCGTGTGGTTCTGCAACCGGCGCCAGAAGGAGAAGCGCATCAACCCGCCGGCGGGCGAGAGCGCGCTGGGCGGCGCGCCGCACCCGCACGCGCACGCGCTGCACGCGGCGGCGCTGCAGCCGCTGCCGCTGCAGCCGCTGCAGCCGCTGGCGCTGCTGGCGCGCGCGGCGCCGCGGGAGCGCGACTGACGCGGGCCGCGCGTGCCGTTCCTGACACATATCCTCTCGTTGTAAATAGTGCGCGGGCGCGGCCGCGGTGTACAGACTAGTGTTAGCGTGTATATAGATGTATGTGCGGGCCGCTGCGCCAGCCTAGGCTAAGTTTATATATTATTACGTGAATTTTATTTATGTGGGAGCGAGGCGCCGTGCCGCCGCCGCTGTACAGAGCTCATATCAGTTAGCGCTCCACGCGACAACTATGTAAGGTGGATGTGTAGAAAACTATCTATATGTTACAATAAAACATTATAGACATTACAACTTGTTTTATTTATTTCTTAAAACATCACGCAACACTGAGATACGAAGGCGGGTGATTGTACTCTCCTCCCGTCAAACAAGGGTGGTGGAGACAATATAGCAGATACATAGTGAAAAAATAAAAGATTATTTGAAAAACTAGCGTACTGAACTATATCATAAATAAGTATACTCACTCGTATATCTATAAATTAGAATAAACTTACAGTACGGCCGTTATAACTTGGCGAGTCTGAGGTTAGGCTCTGCGAATTTTAGCGCTTGAAAACTCCCAAAAAAAAAATAAAAGGTTTTAAAAAAATAAATGCCAATTACAGTTTTTAACAGCAATAACATCTGCAAATTGCATTTTTTTTTTACTACTACTTGTAAAGTGTCTGTACTCAGTGCGCCTACTTTTCAGGGTTTTGTACTTTAAAAGGAAAAACCGGCCAAGAGCGTGTCGGGCCTCGCTCAGTGTAGGGTTCCGTAGTTTCTCGTCCGTCACAATAACTGTCCCCATCTCAATATACTAATTTATAAAAAGTAGACGGGTTATGTACGTTGGGTTGTAATTTTGGATTGCGTAAACCGATTTCAATAATTCTTGCATGTATGGCTTGCATGTACGGTTAACTTAGTTCAGAAATTAGTTTTGTACAACTTTTCAGAAACTGTTCAACCAATCAAGTTCAAAATACTTTTCCTAGAAAATCTTAATTAAGTTCTACTTTTGAGATTTTAGTTCAAAAGTTAGAGGTCATTCTTAACTAGCTATCCAACAATACCTATATCACACGTTAGGGTTGAAATTAAAAAAAAACCCGGCAAGTGCGAGTCGGACTCGCGCACTGAGGGTTCCATACCAGATTTGCTTCGAGAAAATAACTGTTTTCATTGTACCTAAGTAGGGGAGCGGGGGGCATGTTGTAACAAATTTTCGTTTCTTGGCTATGGAAGCTTATTTGTTAAGTATTTATGAAATCTAGCAGTAAGTACTATTCCAATTAACAACTATTCAACTATTGATTTAAAATATTTTTTTGCATCAAAACTGTAACGATTTTTTGTAGAAACGTCTTTCAAAGAAAACTGTCGGGTGTTACCCCGTGATTAGGGCTAGGTGTAACAGGGTTGGGGCAATTTGTAACGTAAGGAATTGAAAACCAGTTTTTTATTGTTTAAAGATTTATATAACACATTCAACGAAAGAAACTTTACAAACGCTAAAAAAGGTTGAAATGTTCCCTCATGCTTCCTTTGAAAACATCCAACGAGTGGCTAGCCCGTAATGTGTGTGGAAGAGAATTCCACAGGCGCACAGCTCGGAAAGTGAAATATCAAGTGTAACGACTGGAGGAATGGAAAGGAAAACGAAGGAGAAGGGAGGATGATGGGCGACAAGGCTTTCCACTCGGAACAAGATACTCGATTGGTGCAATTTTTTACAATCAAAAAATAAATCTGAAACCGTAGAAAATATTTGACGGGTACAAATACATATTATATAAAAGTTCAAATAACTAAAAAAGTTGCCCATGTTTAGATGTATACGTTAAGTTAATTTTGATACACAAAAACATTCTACAGCCTTAAATAAATAGCTCGATGTCCCCGCGACTTCGCCCAAATCTTTAGTTTCTACTCCACTCCTATTAGTTGTAACGTGATGTTTTACATTCAGTCAAAAAAGTATCGGGGATGGATGATTTGTTTATGGTTCCAAATTCAAATTTTTGTTTTTTTTTGTAGTTGTTACATTGGCACAACTGTTTTCCATTTTGGCGCGGAGTTTGAGTTGCATCTGTTATTTATATTAAATACAGTGCTGGTTTTAGTAATATCATATATAGTGTGTATTGCGAATTTCATAATGGACAAAAATATCGAACAAAGAGTTTGTCTTAAATTTTGCATCGCCAATGGAATTTCGTGTTCGGAGTCACTGAAAATATTACAGAAGGCTTACGGTGAATCGACTTTATCAAAAACTCGTGCTTATGAGTGGTTTAAAGCGTTCAAAAGCGGTCGAGATGTGATGGAAGATTTGCCTCGCTCTGGTAGGCCGTTAACGTCTGTAACTGAAGTTAACATCACAAAAGTGAAGAAAATAGTGACTGAAAATCCCCATTCAACTCTGAGAGAGATAGCCGCCGAACTTTCTGTATCTCACGAGTCGATCCGTATCATTTTAACTAATCATTTGGGTATGAAACATGTTGCTGCTCGGCTAGTCCCAAAAGATCTGAATTTTCTCCAAAAACTCAATCGCTTGAATGTCGCTGAGGACATGCTAGAACGTGTCAGTTCGGACCCAACATTCATGAAACGCATTGTTACTGGTGACGAGACGTGGGTTTACGAGTTTGTCATGCAAACTAGTCAGCAAGCTTCGGAGTGGCGCCTTCCAACTCAACCGAAACCGAAAAAAACACGCCAAAGTCGATCAAAAGTCAAAGACTGTTTTCTTTGACTATCGCGGTGTTGTGCACTCTGAATTCTTACCGGAAGGTCTAACGGTAAATAAAGAATATCATTTGAGCGTTATGCGGCGTTTAAGAGAGCAAATTTGACGAAAAAGGCCAGATTTGTGGAAAGAAAATTCTTGGATTTTGCACCACGACAATGCGCCTTCGCACAAGGCTATCATTGTGAACGAATTTTTGACCAAACACTCAACAAATACCATCCAGCAACCACCATATTCACCAGATATGGCTCCTGCTGACTTTTTCTTTTTCCTAAACTCAAATTACCACTTCGTGGCACCCGTTTTCAATCGATAGAAGACATAAAGGAGAATTCTCGGCGAGAACTGAACTCAATTCCGGAAGCAGCGTTTAAAAAATGTTTTGATGAACGGATTATTCGTTGGCGCAAGTGTATCGTTTCTAAAGGAGCATACTTTGAAGGTGATAAAATAAATTTGGATGAATAACAGACATTTTGTGTATTATTGATCCTTTCTCGGTACTTTCTTGACAGAGTAGTATATCTTATAGGCTTCCTCAATAACGTTTGAATCCCCAACCGGTCCTATGAGACCGCGCTGTTATTGTTTTACTATTGTGTCTCGTTTCACGGGTATCTGAGTAACTACATGGGCAACATTAAAAGAATTTTTCAATTCGACCCAGTAGGTCCTGAGATACTAATTGAACTATTGGAATCCTCATTTTTTTATTCAAAATGAAGATGACAGTTTTTAATAGGTAAACTTTTTTATGCTTGTTATTAGCTACACATCTCAGTTTTGTCTTTTTAAAATCCATCCACAGTCAAAAAAAGTTCTGGGTAAAAACCCCCAGGCACTGGACTAAATGTATTTGTATAAATCAACAACTGCTAAACAATTTAAAATCTACGTTAATCAATTTTGTATAAACAAAAAAAAAAGTCCATTACGTGGTTTTATAGGAACGCCTGCACAACACCGCTTCCTGCGCGGTCCGGCAGGGTACTGATCGCGCTTATATGAAAGAATTGGTATTACGTAGTAAGGTTGATAATCAAACAATTATTTTTCTATTTTGTAGTTAAAGAAATGCTTGTTACTACTTACCCCTATTACAACTAGCCCCCTAGCCTAGCTATGGAAACAGTTATTTTCTCAAAACGAGTCTTGGAGATTTTCAATTATTTTTTTCTAGCGACGTAAATACAAATTTTAGTCATCTGCCTAGCCTTTTCCCAACTATATTGGGGTCGGCTTCCAGTCAAGCCGGATTTAGCTGAATACCAGTATTTTACGAGGAGCGGCTGCCTACCAGACCTCCACAACCCATTAACTGGGGTAACACGGTACTTCATGGCAAGACTGGAATCAGATTTACTGGCTTCTGACTATCCGTAACGACTGCCAAAGATCTCCAAATGACAGCCGGGACCAACGGCTTAACGTGCTTTCCGAGGCACGGAGGAAACTCGTTATGTTAAGATGGTCACCCATCCACAGACCAACCTAGGCAAGCGTTGCTTAACCTTGAAGATCGACCTGTGCGGCTGTTATTACCTAGCCACGAGCTCCTCGTAAATACAAATTTTAGTGTTTTCCCTATATTTGTACTGTAAGACCTTGCTTTACGCCAAATTTCAAGATTCTAGGTCAACGGGAAATACCCTATGAATTTGGATTCCTTTGACAGTACCGAAATGTACGTTTTTTGCGACATAAATGGGCCTATTTTTTTTCCCGCAAACTTACAAGTTTGATTTTCTGCACAGCTTCAAAGGACCGTGGACTTGAGTATATGGTTTTAATTTTAACTTGATACCTTTACGCGTTCCCAAGATAAAGGGTCTTGACAGACAGACAGACAGACGGACAACAAAGTGATTCTATAAGGGTTTAGTTTTTTCCTTTTGAGGTACGGAACCCTAAAAAAATCACTCCCCACTATACGTAGGTACTTTTTATTTTACCACTTTGTCGGCGTTATTGATATACATACTGGTACCAAATTTCAGCTTTCTAGCGCTAACGGTCGCTGAGATTTTCCGCTGACGGACTGACATGGCGATCCTATAACGGTTCCTAGTTGACTACACAACCTTAAAAACGGAATCCTTATAGGATAATTTTGCCTAAATAAAAATAGCCCCAGAAATCAAAATTAAAGAAAATAGTTCTCTTCGTCTCCTAGGGTCTCCAATTTTCGAGAATTCCTTTCCCGATTTTGTGGAGGAAAAAATTCAAAATTTTAATGATATTTCGGAAAGATTGCTTGAAATTAATATTTATTCGGATGGCCGAATAATTATTTCCGCAGGAAATAAATTAATTTAGGGCCAAAACAGCTGCCTCTGCTGCTGCTGTTTCTGCTGTTTCGGCCCTAAATTAATTTATTTCCTGCGGTCTTCTCATTTGTGGAAACACCCTCATCTTTCAGAAAAAAAAAATTGACAAAATTAAATCAATTAAATGTGGCCATGGACGACCGAGCTTGGGCTCAAGCTACCCTTCCTATTCGTATGGGATTTATATCCTCGGTTCACGGCACTGAGAAATTAACCAGGAATATTTTATCTCCCTCACTGGTTGATTTCAATGTGCCCTGCTTTACTGAGGTTGTAAAAGCCTGGAAGCTCGCTTGCCCGAGTTCTATACTACCCGACAGCCTTTCTTCCCAAAGGCGGTGGGATGAGCCGCTCTGCAAAGTAGTGCAGGATAACCTGCTTGCAACATCTCCTACTGCTGCGGAGCGCGCGTGCCTGCTTGCCGTGAGGGAATGGGAGTGCTCTGGCTTCACGCACTACCGTCGTCGAACATAGGCACCTTGCTCGACGATACTACTTTCCGCCTCGCTGTTTCCCTTCGTCTTGCTTGGCGCTCCCTGTTGTTCTCCTCATCGCTGCCACTGTGGCGAAGTTGTCAGCAGCCTCGGACACCACGGTCTATCATGCAGCCGTAGTGCGGGTCGCATAGCGCGGCATGCGAATATCAACGACATCATCCGTCGCGCTCTTGTCACCGTCGGCGTTCTGGCCGTATTGGAACCCCATGGCCTGGCACGCGACGATGGCAAGAGACCAGACGATATGTCTTTATTTCCTTGGAAGATGAGTAATGGGCTTGGGGTGGTGGGCCTTTAGTGTGGGACGCTATTTGTGTCGATACTCTTGCGCCATCTCATGTTCCTAGCTCGTCGTGCTGTGCTGGTGCTGCCGCTGCGACTGCGGAGAACCTCAAGCGGCGAAAATACAATAACCTAGTAGGTAGTTACATATTCGAGTCGTTTGGGGTTGAAACTCTCGGATCGTGGGTTCCGAGCGCCCACCATTTGTTTAAAGAACTTTCAAAACGCCTTGTTGACACTTCGCGTGACCCGAAGGCTGGCTTTTATAATAATAAAAGCCATCTTAGCCAGAGAATAAGCATTGCCATACAGCGTGGCAATGCTGCCAGCCTTTTGGGTACATTACCAGTCGACAGCGATGTGGAGGAATTTTGCGACGCCATTTCGTTTCATTGCGTTCCGTAGCCAATTGGCAAAAACGGAACCCTTATAGTTTCGCCATGTCTGTCCGTCCGTCCTCGCTTAATCTCTGTGACCGTTAGCTCTAGAAAGCTGAAATTTGGTACCAATATGTATGTCAATCACGTCGACAAAGTGCAAAAATAAAAATTGGAAAAAAAAAATTATTAGGTTAGCCCCCCTACATGTAAAGTAAAAAGCGATTTTTTTTAAAATTTCATCCCCAACGTGTGGTATATTTTTGGATAGGTATTCAAAAATGAATAGGGGTTTAGTAAAATAATTTTTTGATAATATCAATAATTTCGGAAATAATCGCTCCAAAAGTAAAAAACAATGCGTCCCCCCCGACTAACTTTTGAACCATAAGTTTAGAAAAGATGGCAAAAAATCTGGAAAGAAGAGCTTTATAAATACTTTCTATGAAAATTATTTTGAACTTGATGGGACGAACAGTTTTTGAAAAATTGGGGACACTTATTGTGACAGACGGGAAACCCCACACTGAGCGTGGCCCAACACGCTCTTGGCCGGTTTTTAGTTTACTTTTAGTTAGTTCTTTAGGATTTTTTATTTTATTTTATTTTGTGTAAATATATATTTATAATGTAGTACTTAATCTGTACATATAATTAAACCCTGTACCTATTAATTCACGAATCCCCGACCGGTGTCATAGGATCGCGCTGTTATTGTTTTACTATTGTGTCTCGTTTCGCGGGTATTGATAGGTTAATTTAAATAAATGACCTATCTACCTAAATTTTTAAAATCATGACATATTTCTGATGGAATGTTAAAATTAAAAAATACTTATTAAAAATTACATGCAGGTACTGATCCAGGTGTTAATATGAAGTAAGTAAGTAAGTAGTTAATTTTGATACGGATTAATAACAAGTAGTGTCCGACCGCTGCTTCGGCTTCGGCTTCGGCTTCGGCCACCTTCGGCCAAAAAAAGCACCTTCGGCCAAACCTTCGGCGTCGGCCAAAAATTAGCCGAAGCTTTGGCCGAAGCCGAAGGTTTGCAAGTTGCCAAAATTCGAAATTTACGAACGATGCTAAAGAGTCACGGAGAGTGCACAGAGCAGAGCAGCGTTTCGCCGCACCACCGCACCGGCCCGAATGCATCTCAGTTAAGTAAACAAAACAAGTCGAAACAAGTTTGAGAGCGCGAATCTAATTTAGTGTTTTTATCATCACCTTCGGCTTCGGCCGAAGGTTTTGGTGAATACCGATTAATCGGCTTCGGCTTCGGCTTCGGCCAAAATTACACCTTCAGTCGGACACTAATAACAAGGTAGGTACTGACAAAGAAAGTGTATTTTCTAGAGGCGGCGAATAAACTAAATGTTTAAATGGAAAAAGTAGTTATTGTAACATAACCAAGTAGGTACCTACCTACCAACCACCTACCTACCTACCAACACCTACCTATAATACAGGGTCGACATTGTGGTGTCGCCACATTTTTTGTAATTTTTGCTATAATACCTTGCTTCGTGTCAAACAAGATTCTAGGTCAACGGGAAGTACCCTATGAATTTTGACTCCTTTGACAGTGTCGAAATGTGCGTTTTTTGCAACATATAAACGGGCGTATCTTTTTTCCCGTCTACTTACAAGTTTGATTTTTGCACAGTTCTAGTCTATCTCTATCAGTATACCTATAGTTTTAATTTCAACTTGATACCTTTACGCGTTCCCGAGATAAAGGGTCTTGACAGACACACGGACAACAAAGTGATCCTATAAGGGTTCCGTTTTTTTCTTTTGAGGTACGGAACCCTAAAAAGTAGCCTATATGTTAATCCAGGGTATAACCTATTATTATAATTTGGTGTATATAGATACCAAATTTCAACCAAATCGGTCCAGTCGTTTTTGCGTGAAAAAGTATCAAACATCCACACATCCATTCTCACAAACCTCCTCATTTATAATATTAGTAGGATATTTTGATACCGTGTGGGTTGCATTGTAGTTGTGGGTGGATGTAGCTTTCTAACGGAGTGAAAGAATCGGTCGAGTAGTTTTTGAATTAAATTGAAACTGTTTTTTACAAACCAACATATCAAATATTTATCCTTGTAATATTAATTTAGATAAAGTTTTAGGTTTTGTAAACATTTACCTACCGTGTTAAAGTTACGATGGCCCATCGGAGTGGCGCCCTCTGTCGGGCGCGGCGGGAGGCACGTGCACCACGGGCGCGGCGGTGCGGCGCGAGCGAGTGGCGGTGCGCGGGCTAGTTAGTGCGCGCACTCGCCCACAGGTGGCGTCGCGCCTAGTCAAACACAACACTGTTTACTGTTTTTGGTACAGTCAGCATCAAAAGTCGATGAACAGAATCAACATAACAAAACATTTTATAGTGAACAGATGAAACACATTTTATTGCGAACAGATGTTTTGTTATGTTGATTCTGTTCATCGACTTTTGATGCTGACTGTACCTACCTACCTACCTAATCTAATCTCACGTTATAAATAATCCGTACGTTCACTACGTTCGTTGTGAGCCCATCACTTGTGCCGTTATCCTAAAACTCAATTAAGGCTATAGATGCCTTAAATAGAAATATTAAATATAAGTAAGCTTCCTACTGTAAGTACCTAAATCTGCTGATTTAGAACTTATGGAACATCGTACGTCTGGAGTATAATCTATATATCTATAGGTACAATTACTATAACTATATAATATTGCAGTCGTAGGATAGTCAGAAGCCAGAGCCAGTAAATCTGACTCCAGTCTTGCCATGAAGTACCGTGTTACCCCAGTTAATGGGTTGTGGAGGTCTGGTAGGTAGCCGTTCCTCGTAAAATACTGGTATTCAGCTAAATCCAGCTTGACTGGAAGCCGACCCCAATATAGTTGGGAAAAGGCTAGGCAGATAATGATGATATAATATTGTAGGTACTTATAGATATAAGAATTGTGGGAACTTCTCAAATATTATAGGCACAATCATTTCAAGCAATATTGGTATTTTCATCGACGTAAATATTTGCATTCAAAAAGCACCTCCTGATATAAGTGGAACTGATGAAGGAATCGACTGTGACGAACAAACGGTGCTGATGCAAACGGCATCGTCGAACTGATGTGCTGATGAAGCCGGAAGGTGGGCAGCGGAACTCCGTAATAAAACAATGGCTCCTAGTTGTGTTCGCGCTTAGCTGTCATGATAATTGATATGTTTTCCGGCTACGAGGTAACATTTGAACTTGTCTTAACATTGTATCCGGAAGGTCCGATCGAGAACTTCATAATAAAACATCGTGTACCTATTCTAATTGTGTTTTTTTAAGTGAGAAATCATCCAATGATTTCTTCCGCTCTAACAAACTTTTACTGACTACAACGACACCTCTGTTTCCTGTTTGCGTTCTTGGACTCCGTGGTTTTGGGAAGTCACCGCAGAGCCCCGGCAGGCTTCGGCCCTCTGGGGCTGTACTGCTGGGTATGGCATACATACCTATACTTGTGCTGAAATACACTCATGCCCTTGGCTTTCATATACATAGATAGATATCATTATGTAATATTCCAAATACATAGGTACTATGCGTACCATCCAAATGAGAATAGGAAAGTCAATAAACTCGATCTGTCAAATTTTGATTGAAAAGTACGGTTTGCAAAAAAATCTTATTTGCGTTTTAATGGTTTTGTTTTTTTTTAACTGAGTCTTAGTTAAGTCATATTAAGGGCCATGTGCACCGACATAAGTTTAAGATAACCATCTGATTAACGTCAATAACCGACGATAAGGAACAGGAAATATTGCTAAAACAGCCGTTTTAATATTAAAACAGTCGATTTGGTGTCGGTGAACATCGCCCTAAGAAATAGATAAAAAAGTTATTTAAAACTACTATTTAACAAATTATACTACTTTCTTTTTTGTTTTCATTATTGGCAAATGGAAATGATTGGAAAATGATGATGACAGTTCATCAGACAGTTATGGCGAAATGAGTGGCATTGAAGAACTCGATTCAGATTGAATTTTGTCAGATACAGGTAATAATGCTTATTTTTTATTTAAAATAACAGTTAGTGCAATACACATTAAAAACCTGTATTAATCCATGCTTTATTTTATAGGGGAAAGCATGCTGCTTTCCCCTATAAAATAAAGTAGTACCGATCACGATGATGACGCCACTACTCAGACGCTTCACACAGTGACGCAGAGATCAACAAAATTGAAGAACTGCATTTTCATCAAAGTTTTTTTCGTTCACGATTCGTAAATAAATTAAATTGAACAAATTTCTTGTTTTGCTCACCCTACTCAATTTTTCCGATTTGACAGTAAGACGAGACGTCACAATATGGCCGCCGATCCTATTCTCATTTGGAACGTGTAGTATATTCCTTTACAATTTCTTCCAAGTACCAATTTAAAAATGACTATGTTAGTAGTTATGCAGGCCTACGTACTTACAAAACCTGATTGCTATAAATGTATTTCCTATTAGGTAAATTTACTAATAAGAAAATGAATCATTTTTATTTTATGGCTTTTTAAACGTCAGAGGTAAACTAGCCTCTGCCACCGGCGTCGCCCGCGTGGAATACTGACCGAGTGTCGTCGTGATGTTTATATAAGTAAGCCATATTATCATAAAAATCCGTTCCTTCCTGCTGCTCTTTTATTTATATCGTCGTATTCCTTCCTTTTTACGTGTCAAAGACAATGTTCAGGTACTTAGATATAGATAAACTCCTCTATCACTGGGTTCCGTTTTCAACACTTCACGCTACATTCACAAGTATAGCGCGCTGCACTCCTCTCGCGCCCGGCGCCTGCGCAGGACCGCCCGCCGCACTCGCTTCATTTTACTCCGGGCAAACAATATCAAAATTCTTACTTTTGTTGCCTGAACAGGTGCGGAAAACTGCGTCGTTGAACAATATTCACGCTCTGGTTTACCTGTAAAATAAAAAATAAAAACAGTACAAGCAAACCTGTCAGGTATACCCTAGCGTGTCCCTCTAACTCAGTGTGTCCGGGTCAGTCGCGGCCGCAGCGTGCTCCAGCGCGCGCTGTCCGGCGCGACCCCGCTGCCCGCGCGATCAGCTGCTCTCGACACACGTGTCTAGTCATACGTCACCTCGCCAGTCTTCGCAGACCGACGCGACGTTGGGGTCTCACTGTATACCTACTTAGTTTACAACTGTAACCTGTAAGCATGTTCTTACGGTTGTTTGCGAGTCATCGACACCGAAGCGACGATTTAGTCAGGTGTAACTTGTGGAACTAAATAAACAGTGTAGCGATCTGTCGGCGGTTAGTTTCAGTGCTTGCGCAGGCGCGCTGCGGAGCCCCCGCACGTCGGCGCCGCGCGGGTGTAGTGACCTCCGGAGGAGTGCGGCGTGCGCGTGATATCAGCGCGTTATCAGTTCGCGATTAGATACCGCCGCGAGCGCACCTCCGCGCCTCCCGCTCCCGCTGCAGCAGCGCCTCCGCGCCATGAGGAGCAAGGACCGCCTCGCCGAGCTGCGCCACGTAAGTGTCGGCCGAGGGCAGGCAGCCCCGGCCCGCGGCCAGCGGAGGAGTGAGTGCGCCCTCCGTGACGTCACCGCAGTAAACAAACCACTGTTGCACTAGGTGTGGCCGTGTGCTCTGTGCTCTGTCGCGGTGGTGCTAGTGAAGTGATGTGCTGAGCGAGTGGCGCTGTGTTGCAGCTGGCGCGCGGCGCGGCGGGCGGCGTGTACTGCGACACGGTGGAGCCCGGCGCGCCCGAGCCGGCGCCGCACGACCAGCACATCCAGGACATCTTCCACGAGGTACGTGTGTGTGTGTGCGTCACGCGCGGCGCTTCATTATGAGCGATGTGCGACGTTAACGAGCCGCTCGTTGTGCTCATTAGCAGCCCTGCTAATTACCGGCCGCCTGGTCGCGCCGCAGCGCGCAGGACCAGCACATCGCACGCAGCCGTGGTCGTGACACACTTCGCTGGCGGAACACTTCCGCGCGGACCATCGCGCACGGCTTGCGTAACATATTTATTATTATTACTAGTTAGCACTCATGAACACATTCACGCTTGATTGCTGTCGCTACTGTAATCCTACACCGAAAACGTTTATAAGTTATGTAGCTACCTATGCAAATGATTTGTAACTGAGAGGCGCGTGCAGTGCGCGCTCTAGGCAAGTACATAGGTGTCGGTATTGTTTGTTTACTCAGCGCGCACACTATCGCAGATGACATCCTTGACCCGCCGCCCGACACTGCCATGCAAAACTATCACATCTGACAATCACTGTTCTTGAGCAATGCACTGAGCTGTAGTGCGCTACACTAGGCACTGCTCACACTGTGCACACACGAGAGTGAGCGCCGGCTGTTGCAGGTGGAGCGCATGCGCGGCTGGGTGCACGACCTGGACAACAACACGCAGCTGGTGCGCCGCCTGCACGCCGACCCCACCTTCCACACCAACAAGAGTGAGTCTCTCCCTCCCGCGTCTTACTGCCTCTGGCACTGGACAACAACACGCAGCTGGTGCGCCGCCTGCACGCCGACCCCACCTTCCACACCAACAAGAGTGAGTCTCTCCCTCCCGCGTCTTACTGCCTCTGGCACTGGACAACAACACGCAGCTGGTGCGCCGCCTGCACGCCGACCCCACCTTCCACACCAACAAGAGTGAGTCTCTCCCTCCCGCGTCTTACTGCCTCTGGCACTGGACAACAACACGCAGCTGGTGCGCCGCCTGCACGCCGACCCCACCTTCCACACCAACAAGAGTGAGTCTCTCCCTCCCGCGTCTTACTGCCTCTGGCACTGGACAACAACACGCAGCTGGTGCGCCGCCTGCACGCCGACCCCACCTTCCACACCAACAAGAGTGAGTCTCTCCCTCCCGCGTCTTACTGCCTCTGGCACTGGACAACAACACGCAGCTGGTGCGCCGCCTGCACGCCGACCCCACCTTCCACACCAACAAGAGTGAGTCTCTCCCTCCCGCGTCTTACTGCCTCTGGCACTGGACAACAACACGCAGCTGGTGCGCCGCCTGCACGCCGACCCCACCTTCCACACCAACAAGAGTGAGTCTCTCCCTCCCGCGTCTTACTGCCTCTGGCACTGGACAACAACACGCAGCTGGTGCGCCGCCTGCACGCCGACCCCACCTTCCACACCAACAAGAGTGAGTCTCTCCCTCCCGCGTCTTACTGCCTCTGGCACTGGACAACAACACGCAGCTGGTGCGCCGCCTGCACGCCGACCCCACCTTCCACACCAACAAGAGTGAGTCTCTCCCTCCCGCGTCTTACTGCCTCTGGCACTGGACAACAACACGCAGCTGGTGCGCCGCCTGCACGCCGACCCCACCTTCCACACCAACAAGAGTGAGTCTCTCCCTCCCGCGTCTTACTGCCTCTGGCACTGGACAACAACACGCAGCTGGTGCGCCGCCTGCACGCCGACCCCACCTTCCACACCAACAAGAGTGAGTCTCTCCCTCCCGCGTCTTACTGCCTCTGGCACTGGACAACAACACGCAGCTGGTGCGCCGCCTGCACGCCGACCCCACCTTCCACACCAACAAGAGTGAGTCTCTCCCTCCCGCGTCTTACTGCCTCTGGCACTGGACAACAACACGCAGCTGGTGCGCCGCCTGCACGCCGACCCCACCTTCCACACCAACAAGAGTGAGTCTCTCCCTCCCGCGTCTTACTGCCTCTGGCACTGGACAACAACACGCAGCTGGTGCGCCGCCTGCACGCCGACCCCACCTTCCACACCAACAAGAGTGAGTCTCTCCCTCCCGCGTCTTACTGCCTCTGGCGCTGGCTGCGGCCCCCGTGCACTTCCACCGTCTAGGCGTGTAAGGCGGTGATGACTCCGCGCTCTTTCTTCCGACCATGGACTGAACCACGAACGGAAGCCGGAGACCTGGCATGTGATGCACAAAACTGATAGAGTAACGAGTGAACTTGCCATTCAATAGGTAAAAGATTAATAAGCAATTTGGCCCCTGCACTACTTCGGTGAATGAGTCGTATATCCGGCTAAAGGTGCAGTCAACAAACAGCACGGTAATGTATCTAAGTCTTATTGAAACTTGATGATAACAAAGATTGCCCAAGAATAAGAAGATGGACCTGGGATGGTGACTCCACGAGATTCGATTCAAATGTACCTATGGTTAGTCGAGAACACTATTTGGAATTACGAGATTTTGTTAAGTAGGTACCTATTCAATACAGTTACATGATTCTTAAAAACGACACTAGCTGTTATTAGTCGTAGGTAAAAAGTAATACTTACTCACTAAACACTTCATCACACAAATATCTCGGCGATGGCATGTGTTGCATCAGTCGACTGCTTCACACTGCGCACTGGAGCTGAGTGTTGCGTGTGAACGGGCGCCGCCAGCTCAGACTGATCCTCTCTTAGCTGCCAGTGGCTTATTTTAATATTTTAATTTACTATATTTTTTTACTTTTTTTTTTACATTGTTCTCACATAATAGTAGTGACAAGAAACACGTACCTACCCGAGATATTGCTAATACCTGCATAACATGATTGAAAAGATACCATACAGATTCTTACGAATTCGTCTCCATAAAGATACGCTTTGAAATGTGGAACTATTATCATTTATCTGACTTCTTGACATTTTAAAAATGCCTGTAAATGCTATGTTACCCAATCTTGGCAGTGTTAGTTAAGGAAAGATGGATATTTTTGCCTGTATCCCAAATACTTGGTTCGACTTCAAGTCCTTTTATTAATCTCTGAGACATTAGACCGTTTTCACATTATCCGATCCAATATCGGTATCGGACGCCGATACGATATCGGGGTAGGTAAAATGTAAATCAAATCAAATCAAATCAAATCAAAATATTTATTTGCTAGAATATGGTACATAAGGTGTTACAATACATTTGTTTCAGCATATCCTGCCATAACATGGCGTGCAAATATATTCACAGTCAGTGTCTTTCATCTGTTCTGTGGTCAGTGTTGTCAATAACTATAGCTTACAAATTATACATTCTATTGACTTGTCTTCTAAATAGTCCTTAACAGTATAATATCTTTTAAATAACAACAGATTAAAAAGATTTTTTTTAAACTTTATCATGGGTAAGTCTTGTAAAATATTTGGTAAATGATTATAAATGATGATCGACATGCAGTATACATTTTTCTTAAATAATTTTAGTCTCATTTGTGGGAGCCGAAGTCTGTCTTTATGTCGTGATCGGCTATTTGGCCTGTCAGTGTTTGTCTCGAAAAGATTGTAGTTTTTTTTAACAAATACACATATTTCAAAAATATATAAACATGGTAATGGTAGTACTTTAAGTTTGTGAAATAGTGGCTTACAGCTGTCTAAAAAGTGAGCTCCACAAATGGCTCGGATACATTTTTTTTGAGCTTTAAAAACTCTGTCAAAATCTACTGAGTTACCCCATATTACAATACCATATCTCAGTACGGAGGATACATAGCCGTGGTAAGCCAGCATTGCAGTATCACAGTTTACCGTTTGTCTAATTCTTTTTAGAACGTATATAAAACGGTCTATTTTTGTTAGAATTTTGTCTATATGTGCTTTCCAGTTGCAATTTTTGTCGATTGTTATACCCAAAAATACACAATTGTCGAGAGATGTCAAGTGAGAATCTTTATAATTAATGTCAAGTTTGTTTATGTTTGAATTGTATGTCTGAAATTGTATGATGTTTGTTTTAGCCATATTTAAATTTAGGTTATTTATTTCGAGCCAGTCTATTGCTTTATCCAAAGCCTGGACGATCTCATTTTCCAAGTTTTTGTCAGTGTCACTCTTAAGCATTATTGTCGTGTCATCAGCAAATAGTATGCAATCTTTGCCTATCGCCTCTACAATGTCGTTGATGTACACTAGAAAGAGTGGTGGGGATAATATACCTCCCTGTGGGGTGCCAAAATTATTTTGTTTATATTCCGACCTATATGTTCTTTTTTCATTTTGAGCAATTTTTGTTACTTCCACGCATTGTACTCTTTCAGAAAGGTAACTTTTGATCCAGTCGTTGGCCTTACCCCGGATTCCGTAATACTCAAGCTTTGAGAGTAGTGTTTTATGGCAAACAAAATCAAAGGCTTTAGTCATGTCTAGGAACACGCAACTTATTTTAGATTTTTGATTAAGACATTCAGTTATGTATTTTACTAGCGAAAAACATGCTAAAGAAGTGGAGCTGCCTTTCCTAAAACCAAATTGTTCTTTTTTAATAATATTACATGTTGTTAAAAAGTTCTCGATTTTGATACACATAACCTTCTCAAATATTTTGGATAGAATTGGGATTAAAGTTATTGGGCGATAGTTGCTCATGTCAGTTTTTACACCTTTCTTATATAGAGGTTTGACGATTGATCTTTTCAGGCGTGTTGGGAATACTCCTTCTGTTAATGACAAATTTATTATATATGCTATGGGCGACACTAGACTCCTGGCACAAATTTTTAGCACTTTAGTGCTCAAGTCATCATATCCAGTCGAGTTAGTGTTTTTTAGACTATGAATTATTTTATAAACGTCTGATTCATCAACTGGTGTGAGAAAAATGCTTTTAGGATTTTGAGATGTCATAATTTTTGTGTCATGTTGGATGTTATTTTGAGCTGAATTGGTCCTCTTTGTTTGGGATATATAAAAGTCATTAAATAAGTCACATATTATATTTGGATTGTCATAGATTTTACCGTTAGCATGAACAGCGTTAATGTCAGAGTTACTTGTCATATTAATTGTGTTGGTTTTAATCAAGTTCCAGGCCGCTTTACTTGTATTTTTGGCTGTATTAATATAGTGTAAGCTATTAATCTGCTGAGCCTTGTGTATGCATTTTTTCAGTATTCGATTGTAGTTGTCATATTTTTTTTTGTTTTGTTTTTTATTATGTTTGTTGAGATGGTATTTTAAATATAATATTCGTTTTTTAATGCAGCATCTCTTTATACCCTTGGTTAGACCTCTATTTTTCACTTGCTTACAAGTATTTTTTATTTTAATTATAGGAAAACATAAATTGTAGAAAAGAGTTATTATGTCGTGTAATCTATCGAAGGCGTCATTTGTTGTTTGAACTTCGTACACTTCGGAAAAAGAGAGGCTTGAAATGCAGTTATTAAATTTTACTATATTTTCGTCACTGAGCTCTCTCACATTTTTGAACCAAAAGCTATGACTATCTTTAGCTTGAGAATCAGTTTGTAAGTTAACCGTTATTGATTGTGCTGTTTCGTGGTCTGAAAGCGCTAAATAGTGAATTGCAGACTTAGCATCGTGTATGTTACTTACTATTAAGTCCAAACATGCATTTTTTCTTGTTGGCAGTTTTATGTGATTTATTAAATTATTATTACTAAGTATAGAATTTAAGTCATCGGATGTTTTATTTGTTTTTAGTGTATCAATATTCCAGTCGCCACAGATGACGATTTTTTTATTAACTTTTTTACATAACTTATTGGTGAGAAGCTCTAGATTATTTAAAAATATTGTGGCATCAGATGTAGGTGTTCTATATATGCACACCATAATTAGGTTAAATTTAATTATTTCGACGGCACAGCATTCGAATTGAAAGGGAGTGGAGAGAGGTAGATTTTTTATTTCTCTAAATTGTAGGTTATTTTTTAATAATATACACGAGCCTCCCCTTCGTTGGTTAGTTCGAGAGAAGGATGCTACCAACTTATAGCTATTGAGACTAAGGTTTTGTTCACAACCACTTTTAAGGAAAGTTTCAGTAAAACATAAAATATCTACGGAACCTAGTTCCTTTTCTAAATTGGAAATGGCCACCTCTATTAGTTCCTGCTTGTTCAGTATCCCAGCAATATTTTGGTGGATTATAGTTATTTTAGTATGTTTTGATTTATTTGCGAAAAAGCTTAGGTTTTTTATCATTATCAACTTGATTTATTTTCTCAAGGAATGCAGTAATTTTGGTTTGTGTAGTTTTTCGCGGTGTCGTATGTATGTTTGTTCTGTTTTGGGGAACGTGCTTATTTTTAAATCGATTTAGAAACTCTTTCTTATATTTTGCGTAGTCAATGTTTGTGTTAAGCTTCAAACATAAATGTGCTAGATAGTGCTGGTGGTAACTTTTCATAAGTCTGTCATTGCTGCTATATATGTATTCTAAATTGTGTATTTTTATGTATTTACAATTTTTGTAATTTTGTATTATTAATTCTAGATTATAGTTAATTGTATTTTCTTTTAAATAAGGGTTATATTGAACATTAGTAATGTATACAGTGTTGTTTCGCAGTCTATAAAGGACGTTACACAACTCAGTTATAAAAGAGTACGGGTTTTTATCGTTAGATCCTATTACTAAAACTATAATATCGTCACTGGTCAATGTCTTTACGAAGTCGTCATTACAGCTGCTAAGAATCTGAGCACTTGTTGCATTGGGCTTGATGAACGACGTAATTTTGTAGTTATCATTCCATTTGTGTAACCTGCTATTAGTCATGGTTTTGTTGAGACCGTAGGCCTGCTGGTCTCCGAAAACTATTAGTTTATTGTATGAAATGCTGTGCTCCGATATCCGATATCGGGTCGGACAATATGAAAGACAGGTACATATCTCATACATTTACCTTACTCCGATATCGTATTGGCGTCCGATACCGATATCGGATCGGAAAATGTGAAAACGGTCTTACGTGGGTCACACTTGTCACAACACAAAAGAACTGACATCATTATTATTGTAAGTTTGACATTTGCCTGTATCAATTCAGTCTCAGGGATTTAAAAACAAAGTTTAGTGTGCTACAGGCCCTTGCGGGCGCAGACTTGCAGGAGCAGCTGGACGCGGCCGTGACGGCGTCCAACGCCACCGGGCTCAAGCTGGGCGGCGCGCTGCGCCAGTTCGAGACGCGCCTGAGCGCGCGCAACGACGCGCGCGCGCGCATCGCACGCCTGCAGTACGCCGCCACGCGCCGCCTGTACGCCGACGCGCTGGCGGCGCACCACGCCGCGCTGGACGCCGTGCGCGCCGCGCAGCTCGGCCTGCTGCACCACCAGATCCAGCTCAGTCAGTACTCACACTTCTCTCAGCAAGCTCTGCTGCCGGTCGGAGACTAAGCAGTTCTTCATGAACGTTCATAATGTAGCTAGTCCCTGATCCGCAACTTTTGAGTTTGATTCAATTTTTCTTTATAATAACATGAGTGAGGCGGGCGGCGGCGAGTGTGTCCAGGCGCGCATTAACTAATTGAGCGCAAGCGGATGCGGCCCGTCGGGAGCTACTTCTGCAGCGCCGAGATTCTATTTGTCGCGCGAGGAAGCTGTGCCACCGGCCAGTGCCGAGCCTATTCAATTCAATTCAAAATATTTAATTCAGATTAACATCCACATTATTATTATTTTTTCTGTACATGACTCACGTCGGCACTTCAACTCTTGCTCTATTTCTAGTGACTGACCCAAATGCTAGCACTGCACCAAATAATCAGCACTCCGCATAAATAGTACAATTGTAAGGTTTTCATCAAATAATTTGGGTTATCACTTTAATAGATAAATAAGTAGATGTTTTTAGAATCCTACTTCTAGAAATAATAATACTTTCCAACTTCAAACTGGCGGTAATTTAGTGAAGAAACGTTCGTGTTCAGCAGTTGCTCTTATTTTTGCCTGTTCCTTGTGATCGAAGGTAAATTCACGTTTTTATATTTTATAATATTTTAGTTCTTTTAAGGGCTTTATACTGAAACTTTTGATTTCTCTGATTTCTTAGATAGTTTATGAGGATAATTTGAAATTAATAGTTTGATGTTATGGTAATATATTGGTAAAAAATGTGGTGCTGATATATGGATCTAATATTTTACAAATTCTAAATTATCAGCACTGGAGCTGATAAATGATAAATATTACGTAAACACTACCTAGTTCCATATATTTTTTTGATTAAAAACTGTGTTATTTTATACTTAGATAGAATTCACAATTTTTTTGGTAAAGGTAGTTTATATGTCTTCGGAATCCAAATCTTAGCATGCTGCTGAATCCGCATTTGCAATTTGGCAGCAAAGTGCTGATAATGGATCAAAAGCATGCTAATAATTTGGTTCCCGTAGCATTTCATCATTTTTCCTTTTTTCAAACCCACCTACCATGAAACCAAAGGAAGTAGATACATCAAATGAAAGAAAAAAAGTACACAAACGAAAATTTTTAAGAAAAATTATAATTACTGATAAATATTTTTTTTATATCATATAATTTCAATACCACTATCACAGTGCTGTTAATTGGCTCTCTGTATGCTATTAATTGGTGGAGATGGTGCTAGTAAATGGTGATATAGTAATTTTTTACTCTTACCCATCTAAAAATAAATTGGATAAAGATAAACCTTTCTTTTTTTCAAATATCATCTTTCTGATTAAATATTAAAACTAGCAAACTCGTCATAACGGGTGAACAAGTATTTATAAATGAGATGAACGGGATTAAGTTAAGACTAACTCTTAAAGTGCTGATCATTGGATCCTTTACCCTAATACTAGCTTCTGCCAGCGTGTAGCGTTAGTTTAGTCTTAGCGTGATGATATATAGCCTATAACCTTCTCGATAAATGGGATATCTAACACTGAAAGAATTTTTCAAATCGGACCAGTAGTTCCTGAGATTAGCGCGTTCAAACAAACTCTTCAGCTTTATAATATTATTAATATAGATTACCTAAGTAGGTACTAGCTGTCTGCCAACAACTTCGCCCGCGTATGTAGGTTCAAACTTTTGACCCCCTTTGATCCCTTTAGAGGTGGGAACTCCTATTTTAGTGCTCGCCTAAGTCATAAAATAGAACCTGGTGCAAAATTTCACACTCCTAGTCCCAGTAGTTGCGGCTGTGCGTTGATTTGTCAGTCAGTTTCTCCTTGTTTACTGGGTTAAGTATTTGTAAAACACCGGCAACCTCTCAGGACTATGTTTCTATCGACATATACAACAACTATTGTTCTATGACTTTTAAAAATTAATCATATTTTATATTATCATATTTTCATACAAAAAAAAATATATTTAAATTGAACATTCTATCTATATGTTACGAAGTCTATGCGAAGCAAGCAAAGAAACGCACAAAAATGGGGGGCGAGTGAGAAAGAACAGTGCGCGGAGGCCTCGTAGGTACGAGTAGGTACAGCAATATACAGAGTAGAAATTCGTTAGACAGAACAACGAAATCTTAAAGATTTGTTTTGTTTATGATGTCGGTAATACAAGGTTGTCAGTATTTTAAAAATAACCCTACATAGTGGTACATTCTACATATTATTATGTTTTGTATTTTTGCATGTCTATACTACCAATATGTATACAAAGAAAAAATTATTTAAAATGTAGAATACTACAAAAAAAATACCAGTCACAAAATTACAACAACACAATAGGTTGGTATATAGCGACTGGCATCTTCGCTAGGTTGCATAGTAACCAACCTGTGTTAAAGGCACCAGTTTCATTCCCCACAGGGCTACATTTTCCTACATAAGTTTTAATAACAATTATTTTGGTTTAAGTGATCCTAGTAACTTTGAACGAAATGCATTAATAATTACAAGTCATAATTGTCATTTATAATTATGTCAATTTTATTACTCTCAAGGTTTATTACAATCTTACGGAGTTTGCAATTATCTGATGACATCAACAGAATGATATAGGTAATGTTACAATGCACACACGCACTCAGCGCGCAGTCGATGTGCCAGCGCTAAATAAAATCAAATGTCGTGGGCTCGTGGCACGGCACGGGTGTCGGCGGCCGCGGTCTATGAGACTACTCGTCTCATATCCCGTGTGGTGCGGGGCGCCGGCGCCTGCAGCAGCCCAGGGCAGGCTCCACGTGCCGGCGTCACTCCGCGCCGCTCACCTCGCCTGCTGCTCAACTGTTCCTAATCATAATATCTAATTCTCTTCCACAAAAAATAATAACAGTAAGAAAATAAAACTTAAAACGGGGAGACCCAATTTGATACACTGTGTCATTGAAACTGCCAATGACTCAACAAGTCGAGTCAGGTCAATCTTCTACATTCAACAAAGGAAATGATACATTAGCAAGACAGTTAAGAAGCGGTTCCTAATTGTAGTTGTTTTGCAACAGTCATTAGTGTACGAGTTGAATAGCTGCATCGGTTTAATTCGGCGAGCAGCGCGCGGGGTCGGCGACCTCGCGCCGCTGACTCAGTCACTTGTCTCGTTACAGCGAACCTGTCGGTGTCGGACGAGGAGTGCCAGGCGCTGCTGGACTCCAAGAACATCTCGCTGTTCGTGGACAACGTGCGCGCCGAGACGGCGGAGGCGCGGCGCGCGCTGCGCGACGTGGAGGCGCGCCACGAGGAGCTGGCGCGCGTCGAGGCCGCGCTGCGCGACGTGCGCGACCTGTTCGCGCAGCTCGCGCACCTCGTCGCCGCTCAGGTGCGCACGCAAACACTATGTCACTCAACTAATGCACACCCACATCAAACTACACCAAGTTTTCAGTGTTAGAGTGGAACACTCAAAAAAAAGAATTATTTAGTTTAAAAACCGACTAAGTGTGAGTCGGTCTCGCGGACTGAATGTTTCGTACGAAGCGAACTTACCTGAGACTTTTAAGGAAGAAGTCTATTTATGCTATAAGACCTTGCTAATTTCCAACGTCAACGGAAAGTACCCTTTGAATTTTAATTCCTTAAAGAGTGTCAAAATGTACGTTTTTTGTATCTTTTTACGCTAACTTACAAGTTTGCTTTTTGCATGGCTTATTAAGTATATGGCATTAATTTCAACTCGCATTTCATTTAGCATTCTCGTGATAAAGGGTCTTGACAGGCAGACAATTTTTTCAACAACTACCATATAACCCCATCTAGGCCCAAACTAAGCAGAGCTTATGCTATGATACATATACTCGTAATAATTATAATATTATTTGATAAATTACACCTGAAACAGAACAAATCTTCGTGCTCATCACATAAATATTTATTTTGGGTAGTAATCGAACCCACGAACTCCGATTTAGCTATCAGGCACATCGCACAACTGCTAGACCAACAGGACAGCCAGTACCCTCCAGACAAACCTAAATAGTGTGGAGTTCCATATAAGATAGTTAGGTACCTACCTATGTTACCACCATTCACATGAACCATCACACCACTATGAGAAATATCCGCCCACGTGCTTTCAAACCAGTTACATGTCTTTGCTATGATCGGGATTTATAGTTGGCAGGGCTTTTCTTTGAAACATATCCCATGGGTTCTCAATTGGGTCGACGTCTGGCGATTGAGCAGATTCTAGAGAAGGAGGCGGCCGCACGCGCGAGGGCATGGCCCTAACGTCCCAGCGGCCACGATCCCGATCCCGATTTCCAGTTACCATAGGTGTGGGTTTGCTGATGGCGAGTTATGAGTAGCCGGACCAAGCCCAAGTTTGACGGTGCCTCAAGGAGACGTCAGCAAAACCGTAGGGGCCTAGCAGGCTCGAAGCCGACTGGGGCCATGGGTTCACAACTGACAGGAAAACCTGGAGTCAAGGAACGCAAGGCATAGAAGAAACAAAAGCCTGACACGGCCTCTCGCACCGACCAAGAGCGGAATTAGTTATTGGATGATTCCCCACCCAAAAAAAACCCTAGGTCCTCTAGCGCTTTCTTACATCATAATTAATTGGTTCTCTTCATTCTTCGTACTCACTGCTCATCGAACCAACCGTGCCTAGTAGCACCTGATGACCTGAGTGAGGCTGTCGGAGATAGTACGGTCCATTTTTTTCAACTTGGCTTCCTTGCACGGTAGGACGGTCACGACAACGCGCTTGCTGTAGCCACTCGCGCCATCACTCGAGCGCATGTTGTCGTTCCTACCGCCTCAGCAGTAATAAACAACGATTTTCGGTACGCTATTGGCACTTTTGCTTGTGTCATGAATCCGGTTGTAGACCCTTGCGTCCATATGTGCCAGGAGGGCCCTATAATCATTTATAGAGTGTGTGTATGTGTGTCATCGGTGAAGAACTTCTTCCCGAGGGCCCCCGAGTTGGGCAGCAGCTTAAGCAAGCACCCACTGCTCTCCCACCGCGGGGGACCGGAAGCTCGAAGTGATCTTCAATGACCCACCGCCCGTCCAGAGTTAGGCTAAGGTACTTCATGCGTTAACCCATCTGGACTTGCGTTTTTCCAACTTTCACTGATGAGCTGTGTGGCTCTCTGGTTCTCGGCAGTTTGTCAATCCAGAGCGCCTCAGTTTTATGAGGCACTATCTCCTAACCCTGCTCGGAGGTCAAAGCCACCATTTTTGCGACACCAAACTAAGAAAGCTGGATGATCTTACGGAATGTTTCTCCACCGGCCAACACCCAGGTATCGTCTCCGTTACAAATGATATTTACGCCTATGGGAGGGTCGACACGCAGGACCACATCGTATGCAAGTTTCCACAAGAGAGGGTCTAAGATCAACCCCTGCGGAACCCTATGCGTTATCTCCCTCCGATGAACACTACCGACCCGGCTCACATAACGAATACGATACGCTGCAGGTAAGGCGGCAGTCTGGGGTATACTAATGCCGCCCTAATCCCATTTTAGGGTAAAAAGTTAAAAGCGTTGATCTTGCCTAAACTTACCGCCAAAGCCACCCCACCACCGAACACCACCTGCTGTGGCAGTGAGCTAACGCGTTTTCTGGCTAACCTTACCAGCTCAGGTCGGCTAACTGTGCTTTAGTAGGAATATTGAATGTTCCACAAACGCAGGACAGACGTCGGGGTCAGCCGGTGCTTACTCTGTAATTAGCTCAGTGCTAATTGACCAGTTTGGTGTCGATACAAGGCAATGTTTGTTTACTCAGTCAATACATTCATTATCTTCCTATGGAGTTTATTTACTTTAAGATTGACAGCAAATGGTTGCAATATGGTTGGTTGGAACTTGGAAGCACTAGTTTATGTTATGAAAAAGGATATACAAACGTATAAACAAAACCGGGCAAGTGCGAGTCGGACTCGCGCACTGAGGGTTCCGTAGTAACTTACCTGTAAAAACAGTTCAATCGAACAATTCGACAGTCTCGAAATGTACGTTTTTTGCAGTATAAACGGACGAATCTTTTTTTCCCGTCACTTTACCAATTGAATTGAAAATTGATTTTTGCACAGCTTCAAGGGACCACGGACCCAATTATATGGTGTTAATTTCAACTCAATACCTCTAACTTACCTATGAATAAAGTTCTATTCTCGAATCGAGCGTTGAAGATTTTTCAAAAAAATAATTCTTGTGACGTAACAACAAATTTTCAGTTTTCAGACTTTTCCCTATATGAGTGCTATAAAACGTTGCTTCATGCCAAATTTCAAGATTCTAGGTCGACTGGAAGTACCCTTTAGGTTTTGATTCCCTTGCGAGTACTTGCGAGTTTCAAAATATGTAGCTTAAATTGCTGTTTCTTTTGATTGCGTTGACATAAAAGTTTGATTTTGTTACAGCTTAAAGGTATTATAGACCTGAGTATTTGGTATGAATTTCAATTTAATACCTCTACGCGTTTATGAGGAAATGGGTAGTAAGTTTAAAATTATTTTAAAAAAATATATTATGTGATGTAACTAAAAATTTATGGTTTTCGTAATTTTTCCTTTATCTATGCTATAAGACGTTGCTTCGTACCAAATTTCAAGATTCTGAGTTCACGGGAAGTACCCTATAGGTTTTGATTCCCTTGCAAGTGTCGAAAATTTGCGGCATAAACGGCTGTATCTTTTGATTGCGTTGGCTTAGAAGTTTGATTTTTTCACAGTTTTTTTCTTTTGAGGTACGGAACCCTAAAAATGAATGAAATGGGTATTGTTTTCAAAAATGAAGTCTTCATTCAGTGCATTTGTCAGTAGGTACAGTATTTAAGGTACTTTTCCTGCATGTGGCATAATCGTGGAACGCCCTGTAATTCAAGTTCTCACGAAATTTCTTAAATATAGATCCTATTGTGTTATTCTTTGTGGCAAGACTGGAGTCAGATTTACAGGCTTTTGACTATCCGTAACGACTGCCAAAGAAAAAAAACGAAAACGACTCCAGTCTTGCCATGAAGTACCGTGTTATCCCAGTTAATCAGATGGGCGGACGGTGGAAGGTGATTCTTCTCAAAGACCTCTCTTACTGACATGATTATAGCATGTCCAACATTATGCTAGAGGTGTGCACCATTACCACTGAAGCGATATTTAGACCCGAAAAAAAATACTACTTAGGTACTTTAAGATTGAGTATTTTTTATTATTTTTAACTTAGGTTTTTATATCGGAGGTTTTTTACAATTTTAATTTAGGTACTTTTTTAACGTAAGTAATTACTTTAACAATTACTTTAACCATGAATATCTTCATAACCATAGGGTTCCTTTCCTTGGGTTTGTATCTAAACCAAGGAAGGTGTGAAGAGTTGGAGGGGAGAGGACTATCCTCTTGTGAGGATATAGTACTGTCCCCTCCACCCCTTCCCCCGCCTCATATATCGATGTACCATGGTGAAAATTTGAACCCATTTCGACCAAAATGTGTTGCAGCAAGACCAGGTGGACAGCGTGGAGTACTACGCGCTGCAGGCGACGGAGCACGTGGGCACCGGCGGCACCGAGCTGCTCAAGGGCACCGTCAGCCGCACCAAGGCCCGCAAGGTAACCGCCTCGAGTGCCGCGGCGGCGCTGCCACCCGCTACGGCGGCAGCGCTCTTCTTACACACTCTATGATAACATTATATTTATTTTCCAAATAGGTTTTTAAAAAATATGGTAACACGTACATTTTTTCGTCAATTTATACCAGACTAGCTGTCCCCTGCGGTTTCACCCGCATTTTTCGTTACTGCTCCGCTCCCGTGGGTCGTAGCGTGATGGTATATAGCCTATAGCATTCCTCGATAAATGGGCTATCTATCACTGAAAGAATTTTTCAAATCGGACCAGTAGTTCCAGAGATTACCCCCTACATACAAACTTACAAATTTTACCTCTTTATAATATTAGTATAGATGTGGCTGGTTTTTCCCAGCAATAAACTTAGGTTTTAAAGTCTCTTTTCAATCATGTAAAGGTTTAATCATATTAGAACTAGAACCTTGCAAATTGGTGTCTGAGAAGGACTTAGGATGAAAGATCCACATAGATTTGAGTGGAACTGTTTAGTCAGTTCAACCATTTATTGAGTATTCGTGTAGCTCAACTCAGGACTACATAAAAAGGTCTATTACATATTTTTACATTACAAGTTCTTGAACAGGGCTGGAAAGTTTAGAACAGTGAACTGAAATATACACCCAACAAAGAATTATGAGGTCGTTGATCCTTGATTGGAAGAACTTTGAGCGAACCTGAATACTACATAAATTGAGATATCATATTTCAACCCCACGCAGTATTTTTTTTCGTACTTGCAGCTCTATTTTCTATTATAATGACCGCAGACATCGACCATGGGCCACAAATGGCTGTCGCGCGCTTCAGATACATTTGTGGTCGCTCCTAGAATCTCGTGGCGAAGTTTGTGTCTGTCACGTGTGGCTCGCGTGCAGCAACCCTAAATAAAACACTACGCAATCCACACTGCACACATTTTGATAGTAAAACGATAAGCACCTAATGCGTAGGGCTCTGGGACCACTATAGGCTGGACCGTACTGTACCTGAGCAGTTGCTCAACTACACACATCAAAAGTGTCTAGGGATCAACATATATTTTTGCAATAACTTTTCTCCTGATTGATATTAATTAAAATTTTCTTTAAGGATTCATCAAATAAAGTGTTTTCGTTTGTCACAGTAACGATAAACCAAGTCACCTTTGCATTAATAAAGAAATTTGCCATTTTCCTAATAAAGGGATTTTTGACATTTGAACCACTAACATTAAAGTTCGAAAAAAAGACTGAAATAACAGTTTTCTTTAAAATTTTATTGGGTAACTTAAACAATTAATAATCCGTGTTTCTACCGCGAACACTAACAACACAAGAACATCGGTTTGGCATACTCAAAATGAGTTCATCCAAATCACGCTGTGGAATGGCCGCCCATGTTCGTTGCAACAACAAAAAAAGGTCTTCTTGCGACTGGATACCCTCCATATTCGGCAGAGCTCTTCTCTGTAGCATATCCCATGCATGCTCAATCGGGTTCAAGTCTGGCGACTGAGCAGGCCAGGGCAGGACATTGATGTTAGCTGCGGCGAGAGTCTGTCTTACAACTCTTGCGGTGTGCGGTCGTGCATTATCATGCATTAACTGAAATAAGGGACCGATTTGCACTTGTAGAGGAACGATGACGTCTGATACAATCGTCTCAGCATAAATTTGAGCGTTGAGGTTGCCTCTGATCCAAATCAACTCAGTTCTTCCGCCGATCCAAATACCCGCCCATACCATGATGGTTCCACCACTATAAGGATGGACTTCCTGGCAGGATTTTAATCGCTGTTGGCGTCCAGGGGTTCTCCAGTGTCGTATACGTCTTGTATCCGGTCTCATACCAAAACGAGACTCATCAGAAAAGCACACGAAACGCCATTGTTCTTCTGCCCAATTTCTGTGTTCAAGAGCCCATTGATATCGAATCCTACGATTGTGCATTGCTATAGGTGGTACCCGTAGCGGTCTTCGGGAATAAAGGTTCACTTCATGCAAGCGGTTTCTGACTGTTTGGTCGCTAATTAAGTTCCCTGAAGAGTGATGAAGCCTCACGGCTAACATCATGGCGGTTATTGTTGGAGCTCTTCGAGTTAAGATTTGAATGTATCGGTCTTGTCTCCGTGTGGTGCAGCGATACCGTCCTCCATGGCGCTCAGCCACGGTACCAGTGCTTCGGTAACGTGTCCAAAGTCGACTGATAACACTCTGACTTGTATTCAGAGCTAAAGCCACAGTACGTTGCCGGGAACCAGCTTCTATCATTCCCACGACTCTGAGCATTTCTTCCCTGCTTAAATGACGTCGCCGCTCCATAATAACGTTGGTTTTAATCAGTAGTAGGGAAACAGTAGCACTAATAATGTCTTCAATGCGTTGTATGTTTTTATAGGGAAAATATTGACAGCTGATTTTCATCTTTTACTCGAATTTGATTCACAGTTCCTGATTCAAATTATGAAATGCACCAAAAAGGATCTATATAAATTTATAAAATCATAAATTTATTACAAAGCCACATCTCAATCTCAAGAAATCCGCATAAAAATGCTTGATCCCTAGACACTTTTGATGTGTGTAATATCAAGCACAAGTTGTACTGTGTTTAGATGGGTACGCCGTGCTCTCATCTCTTGCAGCTCATCTGATCCAAAGTCAGTCTGTGCGCGACATACACTGTGTGACGAGAGTGTACAGACCACGTGTAGGCGACAGCAAGGGTGACACTAAGCGTGCGTTGGTTGTTGCAGAAGAAGGTGAGCCTCGTGGTGTGCCTGGCGGTGGGCATCGCGGTGGTGCTGCTCGTGCTCGCGCTCACGTGACGCGCGCCGCCGCCGCCGCCGGCGCCTCTACAAACACTAGTCATCATATTATATTACTGTGTTTCACACTAACTTATATTGTATAGACTTGTAATTAATTACTTTAATAAATTATACATTTCATTAATAATTTACCTTCGTTTTTATTTGTTACTTGTTTGTAATTACTGCAGGAAAAAAATATCATAACTTTCGCTACTTTTTTCACTATAAATGAAAAATACCAGGCTTGCCGTCAGACTGGCGTCTCTCTCTCTGTCTCGTCGACGGCGCGTAGTGCTCCACACGTTTCTCAAGGAGATTTCAGCATAACCGTAGGACAGATGGACGGACGGACTGACGTAGTGGCAAGTGTGGGCGGCCCCGTCCCCGTCTGCACCCCTTTTGCTCTTCTGCTATTATGTTGTGTTGTTCTATGTGTTTATTTATTTTTGTTGTGATAGCTGACGATAAGATCTTGTAAATTATAGGTAGGCATGTAATTGGTCTGTACTGGGAAGGCTGTGGTGAGTATTTATTTATTTATTTATATACTCTTTATTGTACCTACACCGTAAAAATACATTTTTCACAAGGAGTTTAACATTAGTAGGGGTGGTACAATGGGCGGTCTTATCGCTAACAGCGATTTTTTACAGACAACCTTTGGATGGAATTGACAAGAGAATAGATACGCAGGTAGTTACTGGTGTACTATTTACATATATATGTTACTGTAAAAGCACGAACTACGGTAAATCCTAAGATTTTCCAGTAAATCCTAAGATTTACCAACTCTTAATGGTAAAAGTCCGAACCGTTCTATGATCAACGTTTATTTCGGACTTTTACTACCTCTCACTTGGTAAATCTTAGGATTTCCCTCAAAGACACGGTAAATGTTAAGATAAACATTACCAAAAGATAGGGTAAAGATTTGACTGATTAGTAGTACAAATGTTTAATAATTACTCATGGGTATTATTATTAATTTAAATATATGATTAAGAAGTATGCATTGTTCTGTAAGACTATGGACCGTGTACTCACTAAGTTCCTGGCATTCCTAGAAACTTATGACATCCTAAGTGACCGTCAATAAGGCTTGCGCCGTCATTGGTCAACTGGTGATCTTCTAGCGTATGCCATCCGTATCTGGAGTGAGACATCGAGAAGCATGGTAAGCGCTTGCCGTCTCTCTCGACATCTCGAAGGCTTTCGATAGGGTCTGGCACGAAAGCCTTATTAGTATGCTTCCTTTTTTCGTTTTACCTGCTGGATTGTGTGCTTGGATTGCAGACTTACTGCACTAGATGATAGCACTATTACTGAGAGATACATATCCAGTGCACGAACTAGTGGGTCACAGATCCAGTCTCTCCGAGTGGCTATGGTTGAGCGCTTCAATTGGTCCTTAAAGGCAGTCACTGAATGGGGCGACACAATTTGGTCAAATTCGTTGCTGCTAAAACCCAGGCGTGTTTGTTTTCAGCTAAAAGGAGCCAATTCAGCCCTCCTCTTTCTTTCCTGGATGCAACCGTGCCAATAACCGACCATCTTGATCTTCTTCGTGTTACTTTGACGTCAACTCTCAACTTTGCTCCATATAATAATGAAGCAAAGGCTCAACTGGGAATCCTTGCGAAGGTGAGACGCCGGAACAGCAGCTCACACTTTATCAAGCGCAAGTTCGATCGTGTATGGAGTGCTGCTCTCGTCTTTGGGATGGATCTGCCCGATATCAGCTTGAAGCGCTTAAAGCAATTGAGAGAGGAGAGCCAAGAGTATCATTGGTCGCTAGCCTGATAGCTACAACCCATGAATTTTTAAGTCAAGAGTGAAAAAGTTACTTCTAGGTAAGCGCGCTCCATCGTCGACCGCATCGTCGCTTTCCATCAGGTGAGATAGCGGTCAAACGCAAACCAATCTACGATAAAAAAAAAACAAAACCAACATTTACCGACCCTCACTGGTAAGACCTAGCATGTACCAAATTCTAATGGTAAAAGCCCAATAAAATCATTTCTTTATTACATATTCTTACATTTACCGACTCGTGTTGGTAAACCCTAAGATTTACTGGTAAAACCTAAGATTTACCGTGGTTCGGGCTTTTACAATAACATATACAATACACAAATAATTAACAAAATAAAAATAATCATATAATACATACCTATATATATATAAATAAATACAATATATATATGAAAGAGGAGATTATTATACTTAATGACGATAATCAAGAGGAAAGGTAATCCTTGACCATATTTTTAAATGAAGCTAAAGTTTCCGCTTTCCTGACCGATATGGGCAAAGCATTCCAGAGCCGCACTCCTTGAACTGTAAACGACTTGTCATAAAAGTTGGTGGAGTGGCTTGGCATCTCCAGTCTCAAGTTTTCCGATGACCTAAGATATCTGGTATGTGTGTCATGAAGGAACTTGAAACGTTCTTTAAGATAAGCAGGGGTTTTGGGATTGAACAGAACACTGTAGAGTAGAGACAAGATGTGCATGTTCCGACGAAGACGTATCGGAAGCCACTTGAGTTTCGTACGGAAATCAGATATGTGATCATATTTGCGCAAGCCAAATATAAATCATATGCAAACATTTTGAAGTCGCTCAAGTTTATCAAATTGTGCCTCAGTGAGATCGAGATAACTGACATCAGCGTAGTCAAGGATGGGAAGTAAAAGAGATTGTGCAAGCGTAATTTTAGTGGCAGTTGGCAGAAAGTTACGCAACCGTCTTAGGGATTTGGCAGAAGCGAATATTTTTCGACCTACCTCTTGTAATTGGGGACCCCAAGAAAGATGTTTGTCCATCCAAATCCCGAGGTTCTTCACCTTCTCACTGCATGGAATAGCGGTACCATTGAAAATGACCCGAGGAAGCTGCGACCAGTTTACCTTAGCCATCAACCTAGAGCTTCCAACAACGAAGTATTTGGTTTTTGGTAGCATATGTATGTTATTCCTGTAGCAATAAACTAGGTATATTTTGTTTCCCTAGAACAATGTCAGTTAAATATTTTGCTAATATTTTATGTAATGAATCTAATTTTTTAAACCAATAGTTATGAATTTTATCTATACTTGGGGATTTCCAGTTGTGTAGTTTTGCTATTATTAAGTCTGTTTGAATGTTTTCCGTTGTGTTTTGTGTAACGTCGGAATCAATAGTGTTTTCATTACTTTCGGTTTCTACTTGTAATCGCATCCTAACTTATTCTTGTAGCTGATCTATTATGTCTTGTGACAGGAGTTTATTCCTAACTATAGTTCTGCGTTGGTCTGAAATCCTTTGTTCTGTAACAGTAATCTCTGGATATTGGCGTGCAAAAAGTTCATGCAGTTGTTGTCTGTAGGTTGTCATATCGGTTTCTAATTTTTTGATATATAGGTAAGTTCGCATGATAAATATGTTTACATCTTTGCACCATTTCATGCGAACTCTTGCTTTGCCCGACTTGGTGGACGCGGGTAAGAAGGTAGATACCTCCCGCGCAACTTTCAAGGACGGGGTGGGTCGGACTGTATTAAAATGAGTACTAGAGGGTGGTGACGATGGTATGGATAGTGTTGATCTTCCAGAAGGTGCGTACGATACTGTACTAGGGCTGTACGGTTCGACAGGGGTGTTTGTCCTGTCCATCAGTCCATCACCATCGTCAGTGATTTCCGCTGTAACATCTTTGTCGGTGGCAGCCCGTCTGCTCAACTCCTCACCGCTGACGGTTCGCAAACTGAGACACCCAGCGTCAGCTCCAGGTGTCCCCGGCGATCGCCCCCGGGCAGCGATCTTATACCAGTCTTATCCAGTCAGCGCTCGCGCGACCTTGGTTGCGCACGCGTCCTTGGATCGCAGTGCAGTTATTAGTAATTTAAATCATGGCTACGAGTAAAAAGAGTGCAAAGTGTGATAGTTGCAATGTAGTTATTAGTGAGATACTGGCGTTCATACAAAATAAGCTGGAAGTAATGGATGAACCCAGCATGATTCGACTGTGTGCGAGTTCATTCGACGTAGATGAAATAGCCGAGGCCAAAAACTTGCTATTTGATTGTGTGACAACTTCGAAGCGCAAAATACAGCGGAAAAAGGATGGGAAGTCGCAGAAAGACTTACAAGACATAATTGGATTATTTAAGGAACTAGATCCCAATGAATTTCCAGTCTTCGTTGCAAGAAATTTGAACGCCCTACCCCCAATTGTGTTTGATCACCTCGATGCTACTAGACTTTTAAAAGATTTATTGATTCTTCAAAAGGAAATAGCAGAGATTAAGAGTTCATTTGTGACTAAACAAGAAGTGGATGATATTAAAAGTGAGCTGAAAAATCTCCAGACAGCGTCTATTGTCAATAACTTTGATTTACCAAACCTAAATGCTATAAGGGGTAGCTCAAGAATGACCGTTGAAAGTCACGACAGCGGACCGATTGGCTTGTTGAATCTTCCTGAAAAGGATTTCATCCAGAATTTAGGCCATCATGAAAATACCTTCTCAACCCCTAGATCAGTGAAAAGTCCAAATACAATTACTTTGTGCAATCCTACTCCTGGGAAGTCATGTAAACAGGTGACGAAGAAAACGTATGACTCATCGACTTCTAAAACACCAATTGTGCATAAACCAACTGACATGCAAAGGGCCGTGACTTTACCTGTGTACAGAAATATAACCAATAATAGCAATAAAACGACGGCTAAAACGTTCGCGCAAATAGCAAAAGAGAAAGGGGAGTTTACAAACGTAAGGGATGATAACTGGACGCTTGTTCAGAGAAATAGGCTAAAAAATAAGTTTATCAGTTCCAGAGGACAGGCGTCAATTGATACTGAGGGAAAATTCAAAGCGGCGGATTTAAAAATTCCTCTATTTGTGAACAATGTTGACAAAAATACCTCGGAAGAAGATATTTCAAATTATATCCTACGAAAAACACAAGTCGAAGTTACGTTAGAAAAAATTAAGACTAGGACACAGCGAGACTACAATGCTTATAAAGTATTAGTGCCAAGGTCAAAGTTAACTACTTTTATGGACACGGGCCTGTGGCCAGATGGCATAATATTCAGGCGATTCGTCAACTTTAGGCGAACAGAAAAGTTCGGAGAAACTAACTCCCCGAAGGAATAAGCATAGTTAATTATGAATACTTATAAAATGAATGACACACAAACATGCACCCTAATATCTTTTAATTGCAAATCCATAAAGAGATCTGCTGGGAACGTGAAGCAATTATGTAAAACTGCGGATATTATAGCCTTGCAGGAGACGTGGTTGTTACCCCACGATATCCCGTTCCTGGGCTCGATACACGATGATTTTGAGTTCTATGGAAAATCAGCTGTTGATACGACACAGCACTTGATTCGTGGCCGGCCGTATGGAGGCGTGGCGTTGTTATGGCGAAGGAACCGGTTTCGTTGCGTCACAGTACTTTCGTGTGTGAGTGCGCGCTTATCAGCTGTTAAGTTTGAGGTAGACAATAAGTCTTTCGTCGTGTTTAGTGTTTACATGCCTACTCAATGCACAGACAATCTGCCGGAGTTTTCAGATTGCTTGAGTGAAATAAGCGCGGTTATTGATAGTGCGGGAGTAGAAACTGTGTTTATTCTCGGTGACTATAATGCACACCCGGGTGAGTCATTTGATAACGAGTTAGTGAGTTTTTGTGGCGATCAACGATGGCTTTGCGCTGACGTTGAAAAGTTGGGTACTGACTCGGGAACGTACACGTTTATCAGTGACGCGCACGGTTCTCGGCGATGGCTTGATCATTGTGTTGTGACGCAATCGGCCTGGGATACCATTAGAGACATTAAGGTATGTTATGATGTTGTTTGGTCGGACCATTTTCCAGTGTTGATTGAATGTAACTTAAGTCTAGTTCGCTTGAAATCTATTTCAGACAATGTTATATTTAATAAAGTTATGTGGGGTGATCGGACAAAACCACAAATAGATGGTTACTATAAATATTGTAATGACAGACTTAAAGACATTGATTTTCCGACACACTTATCTTCGTGTGCTGACAAGTTTTGCTGTGACGTAACTCATAGGGACATTATAAATAAAATGTATGACGACATTGTAAATACTTTGAAGGAATCTGCAAGCCTTAGTTATGAGGATAGGAGGAGTAAGCGTCATTCGCGTAACATCACGGGTTGGAACAAACATGTGAGTGCTGCGCACAGGGAGGCCAGGTACAAATTACAGGTGTGGATTTGGTACGGTAGGCCAATAAGTGGTATTTTTTATGATGAAATGTGTGAAAGTAGGAGAAAGTTTAAGGCTCAATTAAAATGGTGTATGAAAAACCAAGACCAGATTAAAATGGACATAATCGCCAGTCACAGGTCAGCCAAAAATTTTTCTCAATTTTGGAAAAGCACAAATAAACTTAATTTGAAACCTGGTCTCCCTGTGAGCATTGCGGGACAGACAGAGGCTAAGGACATAGCAAATCTTTTTAAAGACAACTTTCAGGTTGAGTCACCATTAAGTACCTGCACCGGGCGGGTTTTCAATGCTGAGACGGTGCAGAATGGCATGCCATGTGGTGTTAGGTTCACGGCAAGAGAGGTAAAACTTACACTTCAGAACATGAGTAGGGGTAAATCGCCAGGCCATGACGGTCTTAGCATTGAGCACTTGCAGTATGCAGGATCACATCTGCCGCGGGTTCTTCTATGTTCTTTTCCTTGTGTATTTCGCATTCTTATTTGCCAATGGATTTAATGAAGACTATTGTCGTGCCAATAGTTAAAAACAGAACTGGAGATATTGCGGATAAAAATAATTACAGGCCGATATCGTTGGCTACTATTATTGCGAAGGTTCTAGATCGTTTAATGGACAACTATCTTGAGAAGCACATACATCTGCATGACGGACAATTCGGTTTTCGAAAAGGTTTGTCAACAGAAAGTGCCATTTTAACACTAAAGCACACCGTGAGATACTATGTCGAAAGAAAGACACCAGTGTACGCGTGCTTTCTGGACCTCTCCAGGGCCTTCGATATGGTAAATTATGGTGTGCTGTGGAGGAAACTTCGTAATACTAGTTTGCCTAAAGAGCTATGTCGTGTTTTTGAGTATTGGTACGACAATCAGATTAATTATGTTAAGTGGGCCGGTGAATTATCGGATGCATATGGCTTGGAGTGTGGTGTGAGGCAGGGAGGCGTGACCTCTCCCAAACTTTTCAATCTATATGTCAATGACCTGATAGATGGCCTCAGCAGCATGCAGGTTGGCTGTTCTATTGACGGTACCTTTGTGAACAACTTGAGTTACGCAGACGACATGGTGCTGCTGGCGCCATCTGTCAGCGCACTTAGAAAACTATTGAAGTTTTGTGAAGGTTACGCTTTGAGCCATGGTTTGCGCTATAATGTTAAGAAAAGCGAATTCATGTTGTGTTCAAAGAGTGGTTTAGGACCCGAAACTGTGCCACCCGTGATGTTGAATGATGTTGCTCTTACTAGAGTTGATAGGTTTAAATATCTGGGTCAGATCGTGACGGCTGATCTAAAAGATGACGCTGACATTGATAGGGAACGCAGGGCGTTGACGGTGAGAGCGAATATGTTGGTCAGAAGGTTTGCAACTTGTTCGCCGCAGGTTAAAATTACGCTGTTTAAGGCATACTGCCAAAACTTCTATTGCAGCAGCTTATGGACAACATATTCGCGAAAAACCCTCGACGCCTTGCGCGTTCAATAAAACAACGCCTTCAGGATGTTGTTGCGGGTCCCACGGTTTTGCAGCGCATCTGGAATGTTCTTGGAGGCGCGCACAGACGGATTCGCAGCCATATTGCGCAAGAATGTAGCCTCCTTACTAAGCAGGGTTCGTGCGAGCGGCAATAGCATTCTGGCGGTCGTTGCTGATAAATTTGACTGTCCTATTCTAAAGCATCAAATTAGGGTACTGATGGAATAGGGCTAAACTCATGCAATGTAATTTCTCAATTTTTCAATTTACTAACACCTAGATGATAAGTTTTGTTTACTAACCATTGGATCTTTGATGTCTGAATAAATAAATATTATTATTATTATTTCCTTTATTAACTTTTTTACATGTCTTTTTCATTTTTAAATATTTCTTTACAAAACAAAAAAGTAAAAAAAAAAACATTTAAAAATACAAAAAACAGCGTCCCACCGGTATCGGGAACAGGGTCCAAGCTACCGGTGGTCAGGGCTTCAGGGAAAGGAACCTCCTGACAATGCGAGCCGTGTCCAGGAGTACCGCTTTCTGAATCAAGCCCTTGATCCAGTCGCCTAACGAGAGCCTCCTAAGATGTTGGTCGAGGCTCTTGGCTATTAAGCCATTAACGGACACGACTATCGGTACAATGATCGCCGAGTCCACTTCCCACATGTCGACAACCTCGCGAGCCAAGTCAATATACTTGATTTCTTTATCTTTTTCGGCTTTCACGAGGTTCTCGTCATGCGGAACGGTTATATCAACAATCATTGCACGCCTCTCGATTCGGTCCACCACCACTATATCAGGCTTGTTGGCCACAACAGTCCTGTCAGTGATGATGGACCGATCCCAGTACAATATGACATGGCCATTATCGAGAACTGGGTCGGGCACGTACCTGTAATATGGCACTTCCGATTCTACAAGAGAGTGTTTCAAAGCAAGTTGCTGATGGATAATCCTGGCTACAAGGTTGTGCCTATGCAAGTATTCCCCGTTAGCAAGACGAGAACAACCAGAGATAATGTGGCGGATTGATTCACCCGGACAGTGACATGCCCGACAGATGTCAACCGTACCGTCCTTCACAATAAATCTCCGGTAGTTATTCGTCAGTACAACTTCGTCCATAATTGCACAGACAAAACCTTCGGTTTCCCCAAAGAGGTCACCGGCACGCAGCCAGGCTACGGACGCTAATTGGTCTACATCGGGCCCATGGAGGGCCCGGTAGAAGCGTCCGTGAAGTTCCTTACTCTGCCACACTTCCTTGCGATCGTTAGTGTCAAGCACTACAGGTTTGCGCCAGTTCCCTTTTGCCAAGGAGAGCGGAGTGAGTCTTTGGTCCACTGCCACTACATCTCGATGCATACCCACGTCGGCGGCTAGGAAATATTCCCTGAGACTGCATACCTCACGATTGTGCAGGGTCTTAGCATTTAAAATGCCTCGACCCCCACACTTTCGCGGGATATACAGCCTCATTACCGACGAGCGTGGGTGATGCATTCGGTATGCAGTCAGCAGTGTGCGGACTCGCCTATCCAGGGCGTCAAGTTCTGTTTGAGTCCATTTAAGTATGCCGAAAGAATACATCAATACCGGCATGACCCAACCGTTGAAGGCACGCACCTTGTTTCCGCCTGAAAGAAGGCTATTGAATACCTTCTTCAGGCGTCCAAAGAAGCGCTCCCTCAACGATTGCTTCATGTCAGTGGCATTGATACCTAAAGCTTCCGACATACCCAAATACTTATAGGTTTCAGTTGGAGAGAGGGATCTCAGGTTTATGGAGTCCGAGAGTTGAATACCCACAGACTCCACAACCTCCCCTCGCTTTACATGCATGACCGCACATTTGTCCACACCAAACTCCATCCTGATGGCACTACTGAAGGTTTCAGTTACCTTCAGTAGCTCCATCAGCCGTAGATTGTTGGGGGCAAAGAGCTTCAAGTCATCCATGTAAAGGAGGTGAGATATAACCTGACCACCTCTCTTCAACTGATAGCCTAGGCCTGAATTCTCCAGCAGTGTGCTTAGAGGATTCAAAGCTAGGCAAAACCAAAGGGGACTCAAACTATCACCCTGGAAAATACCCCGCTCGATCCTTACCGGTTCGCTATTTCTCTGGATATATCGACATCCTGGATAGCGAAGGACCGTCCTCCATTGCCTCATACACGACACCAGGAAGGTGCGTAGAGTTGCATCAATTTTGTACAATTCTAGCACCCTCATGAGCCATGTATGAGGAACCGAGTCGTAGGCCTTCTTATAGTCTATCCAACATGTCGACAGATCCTTTCGAGAGCGCCGAACCTGTTGGCTAATGGCCATATCTATAAGGAGCAGCTCCTTAGTACCGCGAGACCCATTCCTACATCCATTTTGAGAGGCAGACATGATGGAGTTACTGTCCACGTGGTGGTTAATCTTCGCTCTCAAAATGGATGTAAGAACCTTATAGACCGTCGGTAGACACGTGATCGGCCTATAATTTTTGGGTTCCGCGGTACTTCCTGATTTGTGGAGCAGGTGGGTAACTCCTGTTGTGAAGAACTCTGGTAGCGAACCAGACTCCAAGGCAGCCTGATACTGAGATGCCAAACGAGCGTGCGATCTCTGTAACCATTTGATCCAAAAATTGTGCAGTCCGTCCGGCCCTGGAGATTTCCAATTAGGCAACGGACGAACTGCACGTGCTACGTCTTGGGGGCTGATTGTAATCGCCCCCATTTCTGGTATTGGATCGCACGTTCGTTCGACCTCACAAATCCAGCTACCTTCGGTGTGACTGACAGGCACCGACCAGATGCTGCGCCAGAATGAACACATGGCGTCATCATCCGGCAAGCGCGTGTCAGTCACACCTTGGTCCGGTCGCTCCCAAGCTCTATATACCCACCTTTCATTACTTCGGAATGTGCAATTCTGGGTGTACCGCTCCACTCGCCGCTTGTACCTGCGGATACGGTTTGCCCATGCATAAACCTTCTGCTTCAGGAAGTCGATGCGCTCTGTGACACTGGACATGTAATCTTGGGGGCTTATGCCAGTCCCCAAAAACGCCCGTCTCACAAAGCGCATCACTCTTGGGCGAGTATTGCCCTCCCTGAAGCAGATGAGCTTGCCGATGAGTACTCTGGCCCCATCAATACGACGCTCGATTCTGCACTGCCAGGCCGGTACAGCTGATTGCGGTCGTCTAGCTACATCACTATTTGGAAACTTAACGTTAGCTAGACGACATGCCGCTACAGCCGCGCAGTACAGCATCGAGTGTGTATCGGTGAGATCTTCGCAGTCGTTAAAATAGTTTAACAACTGCGAATCCAGAGTAGCCACCAGCGCCTTGTTCTTATTATGCATGGGCAAACGAGGTAAGCGCTGCCTCAGATCGGGCGGCATGTCACGATACTCCCGAATAGCACACTCCAAAGCACTCCTTAGTTCAATATTGCACTGGGTACTTACGTAAGTAATCGTGTCAATTATTATTATTATACGTTTTTTCTTTGAACGTGTCTCCATTTTGAATGGGTTTCCAGAGCCACGTTAGCCACGCCAGTAATTTCTCATTCGTGTGTCCGCCCCCCACGTGATTAGATGGTCAATCAGTACGTGTGGTTGTTTAGGGGGCTTATTATTATTATTATAAGTAAAGTCTGTTTTTTGATCTCTGAGACTAAATTGACAAAGGCAAAATATGTCAAACTTACAATTAATAATGATGCCAGACCTTTTTTGTTGTGACCAGTATACCCATGTAATTTCATTGTAGTCACAGAGATTAAAAAATAAATATATACAAATCACCAATATCTATCACACATACACATATATTTATACATTCTCGTCAAGGGCGTCGCAAAGGGGGGTCAGGGGGGGCGGTCGCCCCCCCTAGAGATCAATTGTAGTTAGCCGCAAAGCGATCAAAGTGCGAGAAATTAACTTCCTTACTATTAATAAATGCAGAAATTATACTTATGCTGCTATATTATAAATCGCAAGAAATTATAAAGGAAGCTACTGCTGTTGCGGAGAAAGACGGATTGGAGTTGGACATTGGGTTGGTCCTAGCGCGGGGAGAGTCGTACCAAGTCCGAGGCCATGTGCTTTCAGGGCCCTCGGACCGCGCCACCACCGGGTTCCCAAATATAGGGTCCACATAGGCGTCAGGTCCACGATGAAGTACCTGGGACTTGTCCTCGATAGCCGGTGGACTTTCGAAAAGCATTTTCGACATCTAGCTCTCAAACAGGACAGGACTGGGGCTGCTCAGAAACGGCTCCTGCCTAACCTAGGGGTCCAGACGCCCCCTCGCCCCCTGCGGAGGCTCTACGCGGGGATCGTTCGGTCCATGGCCCTTATGAAGCGCCAGTTTGGGCGCCGTCGCTGGGTAAGCGACCGGCGGCCAAACTGAACGCTTACCAGAGGGTCATGGTCATCCGGATGTTGCGGGGATACCGCAGGATCTACCGCGAAGCGGCGAGCCTCCTTGCTGGCCTGCCACCGTGGGATCTGTAGGCAACAGTCCTTGCATGCATGTCCGATTTGCGCGTGGAGATTCGATGCAACGCCGGGGTGAAACTCCGCTGCCGCGACAAGTCGCGATATGGCGTACAGAGGTCCGGCGCGATATCAGGGTGGCATGGCGACTGTGACTATCGTAACCTAGTGCTGGGCACGCCATCATTGCGGTGGTAAGACCCCTCCTTGAGGGGTGGTTGGAAAGAAGTCACGGCATCCTCACGTTCTGTATGACGCAGGTCCTCACCGGACACGGTAAGTTCGGGAGGTTCCTGCTTCGGATCAAGGAAGAAAGAACGCCTGGGTGTCACCACTGTGTGGACCGCCCGGAGGACACGGTGAAGCACAGAGGTGTGCCCCACTTGGGCGGAGTACCACCGTGTTTCCGTGAAGGCTATCGGCGGTGGCGACTTCTCGCGCCGGGTCCTGGTACCTACAAGCCATGGTCTGGAACGAGGAGGGGTGGCGGGCGGTCGCCTCCTTCTGCGAAGCAGTAATGCTAGCGGAGGAGGCTGTCGACCGCGAGCGCGCGAGGGAAACGGCCCTCACGCCGCCGCTGCCGAGATTCCGATCCTAGTTTCTGACCACCGTAGGCGCGGGAAGCTTCGGACTTAAATTAACGCTATTCATGTTACAGCTATTTACATGGCTGCAAAAAAAGAACCAACAAAGATTGGGATCTTAAACCTCTCTTAATAATTCTCTTGTCTATCCTCTTGCTAGTGATGTGCCACATGCCATAATAGTACATTATGATACAAGTGTGTAATGTGGGTCATTATCGTCGCGGTGGTATTAAGACCCGAGCCATGGCGAGGGTCTTAAGAGAGCCAAGAACGATAATGACTAATTACTCACGTGTATCATACGACGTTTTTCGACACACTTGTGAAGAAAAAAAATTAAAAATCAACTTTATTTAGTAGGTATATGAAAAGTTTATCTAGAGAAGCAGTTCGTAAATGTGCAGTCAGTGAAGTTATAATTAACTATTTTGACTGTATAGTGGTCCCATGACATAGATTTTCTACTTGAAGGCGTACAGCATAAATTGAAGAATCGAACCAAGTAGAGATTCATACGACAATAGTTAAACGAAGATAACTTGCCACTTTCTATGATTGCAAAGGATTTACATGAACATAATGTGGGGACACCTACTGGCTAGCTTTATGGAGAAGGAGGGCCTCTACATGATGAACTCTTTCTTCAGAAAGCGTGAGCATAGGAGGTGGACCTGGCAAAGCCCCGATGGTGCAACTAAAAATGAGATTGACTTCATCTTGTCGATGAAGAAGCAAATATTCAATGATGTCTCTGTGATCAATGCGGTGAAAACTGGTAGTGATCACCGCATGGTGAGAGGCACATTGAATATCAAAATCAAGCTTGAAAGGTCTCGACTGGTGAAGTCTACGCTCCGTCCAGCACGAATCCAGCTCCAAAACCCCGAAAGCTTTCAGCTCGAACTCCACAATCGTTTCGAGTGCCTGTCCATAAGGTCGGGTCTAAGTTTTTCAAGACCCACCGTACAAATAAGAACAAGAAGCTCTCGGATCCGATTCTCGAGCTCATGAAGAAGAGGCGTGAGATGATTCTGCAGTCTTCAGACGATTCGTGCAGATACCGTCAGCTCAATAGACAGATTTCGAAGTCCTTAAAACGCGATCTTCGCCACTTTAATTCCGAAAGGGTTAAGGACGCGATAGAGCGGAATAAGGGCTCCAAAGTTTTTGCGAGGGATCTGTCTATTGGGCAGAGCCAACTCACGAAACTGAAGACCGACGATGGCAGAGTCATATCCGCTAAATCGGAGCTCCTGGGAGAGATCGAGGCATTCTATGGACAGTTATACACGTCTATCTCTAAACCCGCGGCAAATCTAGCGAACGATCCAAGAGCTAGATTGACTCGACACTATACCGAAGATATCCCGGACGTCAGCCTGTACGAGATTAGGCTGGCTCCGAAACAACTTAAACACAATAAGGCGCTGGGTGAGGACGGAATTGCGGCCGAACTTCTGAAGGCGGGTGGAAAACCGGTCCTTAAGGCCCTTCAGAAGCTATTTAATTCCGTCATACTTGAGGGCAAAACGCCACAGGCATGGGGCAGAGGTGTGGTGGTACTTTTCTTTAAGAAGGGCGACAATGCCCTCCTTAAGAACTACAGGCCCATCTCACTTCTGAGCCATGTCTACAAGTTGTTTTCCAGAGTCATCACGAATCGTCTCGCGCGCAGGTTTGACGACTTCCAGCCTCCTGAACAAGCCGGATTTCGAAAAGGCTTTAGCACCGTAGACCACATACATACGCTACGGCAGGTTATACAGAAGACTGAGGAGTATAACCTGCCTCTCTGCTTAGCGTTTGTGGATTACGAGAAAGCCTTTGATTCGATCGAGACTTGGGCTGTACTGCAGTCTCTCTAACGGTGCCAGATTGACTATCGGTACATCGAAGTACTGAAATGTTTGTACAAAAACGCCACCATGTCAGTCCGACTCCAGGATCAGACCTCGAAACCTATCCTCTTACAGCGGGGTGTGAGGCAGGGAAACGTTATCTCTCCGAAACTGTTCACGGCCGCATTGGAGGATGTCTTCAAGGTTCTGGAATGGAGAGGGCGAGGCATCAATATCAACGGCGAGTACATCACTCACCTTCGGTTTGCCGACGACATAGTAGTCATGGCTGAGACTACGGAGGAGCTCAGTACAATGCTCGGTGATCTCAGTAGGGCTTCCGAAAGAGTGGGACTCAAAATGAACATAGACAAAACCAAAGTCATGGTAAATATTCATGTAGCTCCTACTCCTATCAAGATCGGAGACTCTACACTCGAAGTTGTGGACGACTACGTCTACCTGGGACAGACGGTCCAGTTGCGTAGATCTAACTTCGAGAAAGAGATCAATCGTCGAATCCGACTCGGCTGGGCAGCGTTCAGGATGCTGCACGGTATCTTCTCGTCCAACCTACCGCAGTGTCTCAAGACAAAAGTCTATGACCAGTGTGTGTTGCCAGTGATGACATATGGCTCGGAAACGTGGTCGCTCACAATGGGCCTCATCAGAAGGCTTAAAGTCACCCAAAGAGCAATGGAAAGGGCTATGTTCGGAGTTTCCTTGCGCGATCACATCAGGAATGAAGAGATCCGCAAGAGAACTAAGGTTACCGACATAGCCCGAAGAATCGCCAAACTTAAGTGGCAGTGGGCAGGGCACATTGCTCGTAGAACAGATGGTCGATGGGGACGGAAGGTTCTAGAGTGGCGGCCACGTACCGGAAGACGCAGTGTCAGAAGGCCTCCCACAAGGTGGACCGACGACCTGGCGAGGGTCGCGGGAATCCGATGGATGCGAGACGCGCAGGACCGGTCGCTGTGGCGACGCTTGGGGGAGGCCTATGTCCAGCAGTGGACGTCTTTCGGCTGAGATGATGATGATGATGAATAATAATATTTTCGACACACTTGCTCATAAAGTGGCTGTTATTGCACTGCACTTTGGTATATAAAGGGGCTCGTTACCAAACTGTGACATTTTGATTACTATTATGCACATGTGCGGCAATGTAGTTAGAACCTTTTTGTTTAACCTCTTTTTTGTCAAAAAGAGTTTTAAGACAAAAAAGAACAAAATTTGTTATTGCGTTCAATAGCATAAATTAGTGTTTTACTTACTTATTTCATGCAATTTCGTGTTTAAATAAACTATTAAAAATTTTACATATTTAATTAATTAAATCTTTTATCAAAATTTGTTTTTCTGTTTATATGCAACCTCATTCTTATTTTTTCTAAACCAACAGCTAGAGTAGCTAGTCTATGGCCGCCATTTTTCGCGCATGCGCGCGTATAAGAAAAGTCAATTTTTTAGCCGCCATATTTAAAAATTAAATACAGATTTTATAAATATGTCTACAACAACTATTTATGAGGTAAGTGATTTGTGCTGTAACTACGCAAGAAAATCTATATCATGGGACCACTATACAGTCAAAATAGTTAATTATAACTTTACTGACTGCACATTTACGAACTGTTTTTTTAGATAAACTTTTCATATACCTACTAAATAAAGTTGATTTTTAATTTATTTTCTTCACAAGTGTGTCGAAAAACGTCGTATGATACACGTGAGTAATTGGTCATTATCGTTCTTGGTTCTCTTAAGACCCTCGCCATGGCTCTTAATACTGGGTCTTAATGGGTCTTAATACCACCGCGACGATAATGACCCGCATTACACACTTGTATCATAATGTACTATTTTATTTATTTGTTAACGTAGGTAACCAATACAGATCTTATTTTTAACATTACTATCACAAACTTTTCATCGTATTCAGTAAAGCAATTTTTTATTAACTTGCCGTGATCCCGGAAACGGGTTCCCTTGGGATTGGCATTTCTTTTTGGGAATGTTGCCGACAGACAAAAAATTGGTTCCGTTTCTAGACTTTTGTGTTAAGCTGTAGTCAGTGTAGGTTCACTTCGCTTACGATGAAACCTGAAAATTTCGATGCCCTACTAATAATTTGGTCTTAATTACTCAGATACCCGCGAAACGAGACACAATAGTAAAACAATAACAGCGCGGTCTCATAGGACCCGTTGGGGATTCAAACGTTAATGGATACTTTGGTGACTTGAACTTTAGTATTTGAAAATTTAATTTCTACTTTTACTTTGAGTTAAACGTGTTATTCAATACAATGTTCCTTTTTTATAGGTAATTTATAAAATTTATGTTGTGAACTCAGGAGTTTTTCCCTACACATTTATTTATAGGTAATAAGTAATCAGTGGCATATCGAGAAGACGTCTTATTCAATTAAACAATACTTTACTATTTTTTTAAATAACTACTACAATTTGAAAAACCGGGCAAGTGCGAGTCGGACTCGCGCACTGAGGGTTCCGTACCAACTTAATAACGGTTTACAATTTATGATGTATTAAAAAAAAAGCTACTTTTCGACACAATTGCTCTTAAAGTGGCTGTTATTGCACTGCACTTAGGTATATAAAGGGGCTCGTTTGATTACTATTATGCACTTGTACGGTAATGTAGTTACAATCTCTTTGTTTAACCTCTTTATGTCAAAAAGAGTTTTAAGACAAAAAAAATGGGTTATTGCGTTCAATACCATAAATTAGTGTTTTACTTACTTATTTCACGCAATTTCGTGTTTAAATAAACTGTTTAAAATTTTACATATTTAATTAATTAAATCTTTCATCAAATATGTATTTTCTGTTTATAAGCAACCTCATTCTTATTTTTTTTAAACCAAGAGCTAGAGTAGCTAGTCTGTGGTGAGAGTCAAAATGGCGGGTGTACCCTGTGTGTGTGTAGCGAATTAAATTATACCAATTACCAAAAAAATGTACCTAAAATGTACTATTCAGTACCTAGGTCTAAAAAATCTGTACCTCTTTCACAACGAAATTATTTAGAAAGTAAGGTACACCCGCCATATTGACATCAAGATGGCGGGTGTACTATAATATTTTATTATTTAACCATTACTCATAAAATATAATTACACCAAAAAATTGTACTTAAAAAGTACCTCCATTAAAAGAAAACATAGACTTGAACAGTTGGATAGTTTCTTAGAAATAAAACAACCGTGTCTTGTGTAAAACTAAACATATGTACACTGCAGTGCATCCCAATGGTAACTGCCCCGACTTGCAAGTTGTAGGTCGCGGATTCAAACCGTGTCAGGCGCATTACTTTGTGTAATTTATTTCTTCACCACTGCTCTCAAAACGGTGAAGGAAAACATCGTGAGGAAACCGGCATGTCCTAGAATCATAAATTCGAAGACATGTGACATCCATCAATCCGCAATGGGCCCGCGCGGTGGATTATCTCCCATTCCCTCTCCTAGAGAGGAGGCCTGAGTCCCAGCAGTTGGAACAATTGGATAGTTCCTGAGAAATAAAACAACCATATCTCGTTTACTATGTTATTATTATAATTAATTATTGATCTAGGTACATATTTTTATATATTCTAGGGATAAATTGATGAATGAAAATTACGCGTCAAATTGATTAGATACCTCTTTATTTTTGTCCATACATAATGCAATTAGCGATAAGTGAATTCGGAGTTTTGGTTATAAAATTATTAAGATCATCAAAACATTTCCATTCAGCATTACGACGACAATGAGCTCGATAGTGGCCAATATTGTGGATGTCTGTAACATCGCCGCCGGATGGTAAAAACTCAATTAATCCAAGAATTTCGTATTTTCTATTATTTAATGTTATTTCCATAGGTATGTCTTTAAGACAAATTACATCTGTTTGATTCAGCTCAAAAGCTATTGTATTACTTAGTTCGTAATTTAATGTTCGTATGCCATTGCAGTCATTACGTCTACATTGTACAATGTTATTATCTTCACATAACATAGACTCTGCCGATTGGTTGAGCATTGATATATTTGACATGTTAAAATTAAATGGTAAAAAAGCAATTTTTCTTTCGACTTTGTTAATGACACATTCAGTATTCGTACATGACTCTTTTACAGAGGCACTATAAATTGCATCGATCAAAATATTATCAAAAATATAAGCTATATTGCATTCGCAAGAGATGAAAACTTTGTGATTAATATTAGTTGTTTTAAAATGTGCCTGGAGAAGGTGTGCACGGTACTTATATAAATCTGTTCTGGTAGTTTTAACATCAATCATTTTTTTTATGAACTGACAGAATTCATTTTGATAATTGAGTACATGAGTATTTAAATAAAACCCTTCAACACACCCTACTGCAATTACTTGTGCAACCGAGTCGAATGCGCAAGTATTAGACACGTGTAAATCCTTTATGCCAGTTCGTAGCCTTGTTCCATTTAACAGTAGTGGCACAGGTTTAGGCATGTTCACTCTTTTTTTCTTCGGGGCCTTTCGAGCGTCACCTTTCCCCTTCCAATTTTCATAAAGCGAGGGAGTTTTAGAAAAAATTGAGTCTGTTGGGAAATCATCTTCTGTTTTATTCACCTTTGTTTTCGTATTTTCTCTTTTTTTCAAGTCACCCTTTTCTTTTCTTTTTCTATCTGTAGTTTCTACTTTACCTATAGCTTCTTTTAATTCTCCATCTATAAACTCCGTATGTTTGACGATAAATTGGTCCAATCTCAATCTATTGGATTTCACATCAATATGACATAAGTATCTTTTGAGCGTTTTAAAGTAACTTTCCACGTTAGATGAAGACGCAGTTTGGTTTTCTGAACGATATATTGGAATCATTACATTTGACCACAACGGTAGTTGCTGTACTAACCGGGTGAGTATCGGTATAAAAGTAGGCATGTAAAATAAGTTTTCGTGTGTTAAGAAGTCACTGTCATTATCTGTTAATGTTACTAGCAGATTTTCACGATCTAATTTGTCCTGATACCATTTGGGAAATGTAACTTCCTCTTTAACGTCTTTAATTTCTTTCGATATTACTCGTTCCGGCAAACTATCATATTCCAAGTCTTTATAATCTGGAAGATTCATGGTTTTACAGAATGTTTTTAACCTTATTTTAGCTGCATTACATGAAGATCCAATACTATCGTATTTATTGAGAGCTACGGTTATTATATCTAAAATTATTTGTTTTGCAGTTCCATACTCATTTAGATCTTTAAGATACAAAATACACTTACAGTAAAACGCTTTAGTTCTTTGGTCCACATTCCGAAAACAGTTAAGGTTGTATATAGTTTTTACAAAGTGGCTTGTGTCGATGCGAACATATAAGGCATTGGGTGATGTCTCATCAGTGTCAAGTTTCCTGAACGATTCTACAAGATAATCATTAGTACATGAATGTTCAGTAAAAGCTTTGATCGTGGCTCCTATTAGCGCTGAAGATTGGTCCAAAATCACTTCGTTAGGAATGGATTTCTGACCTTTCCAAGATTTTAACCAGTTTGATATAGTATCCATCGTCTGAGAGCTAGAAATCATTTGAGCAACCGGAACACTTCTTTTATTTTCTTCGCTGTACATTACAGCAACGTACAACAAAGAGTAATCTTTCGCAATTAAATCAGTTTCCTTAAAGATACTACCAGTTGCATCGATGCTCAGTATAACTCTATGGTTTCTATGATATTGATTGTAGTATATTTCTTGTGACGTAGACCAATAGTAAATATTAAAACGTGGATGAATTGTTATTTGTTTAATATAATCGTTATAGGGTTTTACATTTTGAGCCATGTATAATAAAGCCAAAATTGGATCTTGATGGTAATACTCACTGACATTACTTTCATGCTTTATCTGTCGTAAAGTTCCATGTGAAGGTAGATGGGGTGGCAGAGGATCCCCAATTTCCATTGCGTTACTAATTAATTGTTTATGAACTGTTATCGGAGCCTCATGTTTCATTTTTTCCATCAATTCTTTGCGCTTTATGGGCGACAATTTGGTTTTTTTTCTTAAATAATGTTTAACATTTTTGTCAAAATCTGTAATCATACTGGCGCAAGAAGCAATATTTTCGGTAGGATATGTTATCACTATTTTTATTTTAGCATTGCATTCTTTACATGCCCCGAGAAATATCACTCTTTCATTGCATTTAACAAAATAGGTTTTAAAGCACCAACTGCAAGGAGATTTTGTTTTTTCCCAAATTTTTTCCCTTAACAAGTCTGCCCACTCATATTTAGGTAATATCCACTTTTTTTGTTCAACTGGATTATTGGCTCTCATACGTACAGAGCATTTTGAGATTGGCCGAATTCTCCTCCATTGATATAAATCAAGAGAAAAATTAAAAGATTTACCTTCTTCACTGCATGTAGTTTTATCTATGACGTATAAATTTTCTTCGTTATTTTGTTCTTCTATCTCTTTCTCAGTATCGACATCTTCACTGTTTTCATCCTCCCCGGAAAAAAAGTATTGGAAATTTCTTTTAATCGATAAATAAAATGCTTTAGGCGATATTTTTTGTTGAAGTTCACTAGAAATTTTTGAAAATATTTCATTACACGGTGAAGGTAAATCATGAATCGATGGGAAATGGTGTTTGTATTTACAAAACACTTTTTTCTGTTCGTTTAAATCAACAACATTTTTTTTCCCGCGTTTCATATTTATTTATTCTATTTGATCCTTCGATCAACAATGTACTACATTACATTAGATAATTTCAAATTCTGTTCCATTTTTGAATTTATTCAATGAGTACTGGCTACTCGGACATTGTGAAACAGGCCCTAAATGTATTTGACCTCATTTAAAAGTGAGGTTTGAATTTGGAATGCCCGTTTTTTCATTTATAGATTTTACCTACTATCTAAGACAAAGGTATTAAATACAAATACGAGTATAAATTCAAACTTCTAGATAAAAAGACATGCCAAGATTGTTTACATTTAGTTAAATACCTAAACCGACGGAGTATAGTAACTATTAATAATTATTATCGTGCATATCTATACTAATATTATAAAGAGGTAAAATTTGTAAGTTTGTATGTTTGTAAGTTTGTATGTAGGGGGTAATCTCTGGAATTACTGGTCCGATTTGAAAAATTCTTTCAGTGTTAGATAGCCCATTTATCGAGGAATGCTATAGGCTATATACCATCACGCTACGACCCACGGGAGCGGAGCAGTAACGAAAAATGCGGGTGAAACAGCAGGGGACAGCTAGTAATTCATAATTTAAAAATATCCTTTAAATATAAATGTCATCATCTGCCTAGCCTTTTCCCAACTATATTAGGGTCGGCTTCCAGTCTAACCTGATGCACCTGAACACCAGTATTTTACATGGAGCGACTGCCTGTCTGACCTCCAAAAACTAGTTATTGGAAAACACGTGTACCTACATGTAGATACCTCCATGGTAAGACTGGTTGTCAGACTTCGGGCAATAAAATAAATAAAAATATAATGTCCGTAAGGATTGAGGAGCCAAGATTTAATTTTGGAATAAATAATTTTGAACGCATTTAAAAATGAGGTTTGAATTTCGAATGTCATTTTTAAATTGAATGATTCTACTTACTATTTAAATATAGAAGGTCTTAAATACAAATATAACGCAAACGATATTAAAGTTTATAATTGTTCCATAAGATTTATAATTAAGTAACAGAAGTTAATATTGTTATTTTATAACTTTTTTTTTATATAGGTAAATATGTTTACGTTTAGCATTTTGGTCCATATATGCGACATGGTTTTGTTCTCAATCCTTAATGTACGAAATAAATAATTAACTTGGATTTCTTATATTATAAAGTTAATCATCATATTTCTGTCATTATAATTAAATTGTGGGGATAATAATATCGTGCAGTGACTGATAATTAAGTGCAGTTTGATAGAGTGCGATTAATGAAAGCGCGACCTGGAGTTTTTTTTTTTCAATTTTCTTGGCAACATTATTCAGCCGCTTTTGGCGGATTGACTTTGGTTTTGTGTCAGATTTGAAATATTATTGTGTGTATGCACGTACGTAAGTGAAATATTAATTTGTAGGTACCCCCAAAGTGTGGTCACCCTACACACTGAATTTACAAGAAAATAGTTAATGATGGTTTTTTCAGAATCTAAAGCATATACATTGCTGAATTGTACTGGTATATTTAGCAGAAATTTCTGCTAAATGTTAGTATATCTGGCTTTAGATTACCTTGAGATTTCAGGTGGCTACAGTCAAACATATATAATTAGAACGTCAGGATTGAGGAGCCATATTAAAAGTATTGTATTTTCTTTCATTTTAGTGCTACAGAAGCGAAATTTTTAGACGGTTATGTGCTAAATAGCTGCTAAATGCTGCAAAATTTTCATAAATGTGCATCCATTACTTAACGAGTTTTCAGGTGGCTCTTCAATCCAGACGTTTAGATTGAGGAACCACCTTTGCATTAAAATAACTAGTGATATATTTTGCTGCTAAATCTAGAATTCGTGCTGCAAAATAATCTACACTGCTGCTAAATAATGGTGAGATCAGATTTAAAAAATGTGATGTGGCTACTCAATCCTTACGGACATAAAATATAAATGCATTATTTAGCATTAGCATTATTGGTCTTATAATGTTCCAACTGCTGGGACTCAGGCCTCCTCTCTAGGAGAGGGAATGGGAGATAATCCACCGCGCGGGCCCATTGCGGATTGGTGGATGTCACATGTCTTCGAATTTATGATTCTAGGACATGCCGGTTTCCTCACGATGTTTTCCTTCACCGTTTTGAGAGCAGTGGTGATGAAATAAATTACCTACACAAAGTAATGCCCCTGACACGGTTTGAATCCGCGACCTACAACTTGCAAGTCGGGGCAGTTACCATTGGGATGCACTGCAGTGTACATATGTTTAGTTTTACACAAGACACGGTTGTTTTATTTCTAAGAAACTATCCAACTGTTTAAGTCTAGGTTTTCTTTTAATGGAGGTACTTTTTAAGTACAATTTTTTGGTGTAATTATATTTTATGAGTAATGGTTAAATAATAAAATATTATAGTACACCCGCCATCTTGATGTCAATATGGCGGGTGTACCTTACTTTCTAAATAATTTCGTTGTGAAAGAGGTACAGATTTTTTAGACCTAGGTACTGAATAGTACATTTTAGGTACATTTTTTTGGTAATTGGTATAATTTAATTCGCTACACACACACAGGGTACACCCGCCATTTTGACTCTCACAGTCTGTGGCCACCATTTTTCGTGCATGCGCGCGTTAAAAAAGTCAATTTTTAGCCGCCATATTTAAAAATAAAATATGTAAGCAGGGTATGGTGGGTAGAATTAAAATAACATGATAAAACGTTGGAGAAAATAATCTAATACAAAAGTTAAAATGAGGTTAATTACAAGATTAAGTTCAGGAACTATCGAATCCCTACGCGCGTTGTATATTGTCTGAGTGATGTGCGGTACGCTAACGTTTCCAACACAGTCAAATGAACAATACACGCCGCTAGCTCAAATTCAAAAAGAGGCGAGGTATACGTGACCGACCTAAGTCGATGCGGAGAGTACTCTCGTAGCGTGCCGGACTTGAACTGACGCTGCTAATTATTTTTTTTGTGTGGCCTCTCGTATGTCAACCTCTGAGGTTGTCGTCTACTTAACCGGTCTTGCCTGTGGTGGCCATGATAAAAAATCAAAGCTTCCAACCAGGGCTTACTAAATTTACTAAAAACTAAGCGACTGCGCTAAGGGCATCCCCTATGGGGTACGAGCTTCGGCTTAGGGAATCGCTGGGGAAGGGCAGCAGGGGACGGGCTGGATCGAAAAAATTCTGACACTGCTAGCTCATCATCATCATCTGCCTAGCCTTTTCCCAACTATATTGGGGTCGGCTTCCAGTCAAGCCGGATTTAGCTGAATACCAGTATTTTACGAGGAGCGGCTGCCTACCAGACCTTCACAACCCATTAACTGGGGTAACACGGTACTTCATGGCAAGACTGGACTGGACTGACACTGCTAGCTCATGAGAGGGGCTTTATAGACGGGCGAGACCACGGCAGGGACGCGTAGCGCGGGGAGGAGGCGATGACTCGTCGGCTCGTTCGGTAGGCGCGGGCGCAGCGGTGCCGCGTTGATGTGTTCGTCGCGTTACAAATAAAGATTTTACAAAAATGTCTACAACTTTTTATGAGGAAAATGATTTGTGCTGTACGCTTTCAAGTAGAAAATCTATGTCATAGGACCGCTATACCGTCAAAAATAGTTAATTATAACTTTACTGACTGTACATTTACGAACTGTTTCTCTAAATAAACTTTTCATATACCTACTAAATAAAGCTGATTTTTCAATTATTTTCTTCACAAGTGTGTCGAAAAACGCGCGGTCAAAAACGGTTTCTGTGTCATCTATGCAACTCCGAAAACAGATGTCGTAGTATGAACTCGTATATTGGCAAGTAATTCCAAAATAACATAATTATTAAGCACGTAGGGAATATTCGTATTTTATATTATTACTAAATGGTCTAGAAGATTCTTCCGATTTATAGTTAAAAGTAGCCGCTTAATTAATTGAAGACAAATAAAGAATGACTATTGATGACAACAAAACTTCAATGAGGCAGTATGGTTTAAGATCTTAGCCTTCACAAATTACGCAAAGTTAAAAAAATACCTGCTACTGATAGGGATGTATCGATACCCATGCGAAAATCGATTTCACTTTTTGTTTAAACAGCGACCATTGTAAAGTATCCATTCTTGGTCGTAACAACTGCCAAGTAGCGACACTTACTCATATCGAACGATATAATTTCGATCTAACTGTTATAAATAATTTATTTAAAATAAAGATTAAAAACGCTGAAATGTTTAATCTTGGGGAGATTGAAAATCTCATCCACTTAAGGGTTAGCTTATAGAGCATAGACAGATTTGGTAAATAAATTCTTAATTTGGTAAAAAACTGAAGAAGGTTTCATCAGCTTTCGAGTTAGCGCGCTACCGCATAATTATGGTCAACGAACTTGTGATGTAACCTAAAATCGAAATCTTCATTGGCGGTTTCTTCAAGTAATAATTAGTTTCAAAGAATCGATACGAAAGATCTTATTTGGAAGGAAAGTATCGAATAGATAAGTTGATTGTTTAGATTCGTATTGTGCATCCCTAGTGTGTCACTGTTCGTTGTTTCTGTCAAACTGACAAGTCCCAAAATCGGCTTTCTTGGCGGGATAAAAAGAAAATAATACTGCGGGATTTCTTCAAGTGAAGTTATAATAGGATAGGCTTTGTAAATTATTAGCAAATTGTTTCCTAGTGGATATTGTGATGGAAAATGGTGTAAATTTGTATCTCTAGTGTAGTGCACAACTGGACAATATGTAAAATCATTAAATCCCGGCGGCAGCGCGATCTCGGTAAAATGGTTGTGAGAATTTTATTGTAGTGTTGACTAGCTCAGCGAAATTTTCCAAGAAACCTAACCTAACTCCATACATTTGCTGCTAAAATGTTAGAATAAGAGCTAAGTATATTGTAACACACATATTTTATGAAAAGTTTCATGTTTATGAAAGAAATAAGTTGGCGGGTTGTAAGAAAAAAAATTGTAATTGATATTAAATCGTATTATTTCGCAATATTTTGAATAGGAACCATTCAAATATTCACTGCTTTAATTATAAGTCCTAGTGCGGAAATTTAGGGCACCTTGACAGTGTCACATTAGTTTAGAAGGAGCGCAATCCAAATCAGTAATTTTTTTAACATTCCCAGTATGGCTCCGTTGCCTGGTTCTTCTGGTCTTCCGGCATGTGTAGCTTCTTCCTACTTTAATCTCCTTCATGTATAATCTTGCAGACAGAAATAAGATGACCTGATGGCCTGCTACCTATGCTGTTACCATAATATATATTTTGGTCAGTGGGTTGTCTTAGGGGTGGATTATTTTTAACCTTTATTTTGTTACCTGCTTCCTACAAAATAAAAGTTTTTTTTTGTAATTTTAAATATCTGAAAGTATGCATTTGCTACATTTGGGGAACGGTTCATGAAGTTGGGGGTGAACCCCACACCAAAACCCCATAGCCATATAATTATTATATATTTAATAATACAGGAATAGCCATATAAATATAAAATATAAATTCAAATATAAAAAACAAAACGCTTTGTCACTTCATCTACTTCAGTGGGTATGTTTTTATGGATGTGAAGAAGTGCCAGTCCGGTCAGACATTCTTCAACCATTGAAGCTCTAAGTCATAATTTAATTTTTCCTTATGTAAAGAAAGAATTGTCCGATGCCACTACACCATTTATAATAACAGATTTTGAAACGCATGCTAGCCTTATGAATAAACTCCCAACATATTTTTTTTCTGTGGTAGGGTGATCAGAATGATTTCTTAGGCAGAGCGGGAGGGTGTGTCAGACTTACTGACTAAACCCCATCACCGTTCCTAAGACTGGGCTCGGTCCAGATTATTTCGAGACTGCTAGACGGCGCGCTACCCTACCCTAGGTAGGTAGGTAGGTAGGTTAGGTTAGGTTAGGTTAGGTTAGGTTTTTTTTTTTTTTTTTTTTTTTTATATTCATATTCTACCGCAGACATGAAGGTTTGCGCCATTTGTTTACAGGTATTATATATTGTTTACATTAACTTTCGTTATTAAGGCAATTTATCTTGCCCTCATCTTTTTTTTGGACAAGTTTCTTAAAAACTAAACTTAAACCTACGCGAGTCCACCTCAGACTCTTTTTTGTATCTTTTTTTCTTTTTTTTTTTTATTATTATTATTATGTATATATATATAATTTTTTTTTTTTTTTTATTTGGTACGGTTTTTTTTTTTTTTTTTTCAGTTATGTACGTTTTTTTTTTTTTTGTTTTTGTGTTATTGTTACCTTATTTCTATGTTATTTTGCTATCTCTATGTTATTATGTTATCTCTATAGTTATTCTTATTGCTATATCTTATCTAAATACAAAATTACTTATATTTTAAATTAATTAGTGTGGTACACAAATTACACTATTATGCCTATTTTTTTTTTTTTTTTTTTTACACAATACAGTATGTGTTTATGGTACGTGGGTGAAAGTTGGGTAGGATTGGGTTGGGTTTCTCTGATTTCTCAACCGAGAGTCTTCACAATCTCCATCAGAGCTCCTATGACTGCGGTGTCTCGATGCTGCATGGCCGTCTTAAGATTATATTCGACGACCATTTTAGTCGGCGCATCCATCGCTTTCCGAACAAAGCGGCCCGTGGCATCGTCGGCGTCGTCGGTATAATACACACAGCTGACCGTGTGTCTCGACACTGCGACAACTGCGTGGGAGACGCTATCATGGATCTGGAGCCTCCTCGACTTGGTGTTAATTATGATGACGTTGTCGCAGGTCAACCCCTGAGCTGCGTGGATAGTGAGGATACGCGACCCATCGCCAGAACCATAGCCCTGGTCGGCAAGAGAGGCTCTCTCTTCCTGCGTATGGACCAAGAATAGGGTGTTCTGGGCGGTGAGTGGTATGCGCGCTCCCGTGAACCTTTCCACTTTCAGAGAGTGGACCCGCGACAACGATGTCTTGGAGGAGTATATACCGGAGTATACCTCACTCAGGGCAAGTGCTACATACTATTACAGATATACATACTCATTTTGCCAATGAAAGGTCTCCAGAATCTTTCTGCATGTCGCGAGGTTTACCTCTCTGGTTGCCCTGACTACTGCTACATACTCGAGGAATGCGCTCCGATAGTGGTCCGTGATACCTGAATTTACAGCGAGGGTCGGCGGGCTGACTTGCCCTTTGTCGGCTCTGGTCGGTTTGGGCTTTGGAGTATGCGGTTCCCTGGGCTTCGGCCTGAGAAACCTCATAACCGCTGACTCTTGCCGCTCAGTTGGTGATGTGCGGCTGGTGCTCGGGAGCAGTGTGGTAAGGAAGGAGCCGATTGCTTTGAAACGGCTTTTGGACCGGTTACGGTCCTCCGGGCTGATGCTTGTGCCTTTTTCCTTCCTTTCTTTTTCAGCCGTTAATTTTTGCTGGGCCCTTTCAGCTCCGGTCATGGCGGTTGGGTTCATCGTGCTGCCTGTGTTATCTCTGGGGGCCTTGAGGAAACTTAGAGTTTCCCCCCTGTCCTCATAGACCACGACCTCGTGCTGTTCTGAGGCTTTTAGGCAGCCAAAACGGTCTGCGATGTCTCCTCTTGCTCCGCCAACCGCCATAGCGTCTATGCTGATCGTGCAGGATGTCATGCACGTATTTTCACCTGCTTCCCTAATCTTTTGGAGCAACGAGCTCGCCTGGGCAAATGGGGTTTCCGCTCTCCACTCGAATAGTGCGATTGTCTTTCCTTTGAATCGCACTAAACGGCACTTGTGAGCGGCGATCTCCACCTGCTGCAGCGCGGCGTACCTGCTTCCTTTGATGCTCGTTTTTGATGTGCTCCCTTTGATCAGGGCCGCTAGACCCGGTGAGATGGTAATTCGGGCTCCAGCGCGGCTTGATCCAATACAGAAACTTATGCCCAGCGTTTCTGATTCCCTGTTCATGAACAGGGCAACCCCTCGGAGTCTGATACCTGGGACTCCGTTTCTTCCACATGCCAGGAAGTGTGTTACTGGCATGTTGTTTGGCATTGTTGGTTGATCTGTTTCTGTAGTTGGTGCCGCTGACGCTGTCACTGGTGGTGATTGTGTGCTTGTGTCTTGTTGTGTAATTGTTGGTAAAAGACAGTACGGTCTCGTAGAGACCCTGGAGGCACTCATGGGCGGTGACCTTACAGTCTCGCTTCATGTTCCCCGCCGACTCTAGGGCGTTTTTCCCCTTCTGAAGCAGGTCGTTAGCTTCCCTAGTGGCCAAATCCATCTGCACACCTGTACCCCTTCTTGGGGTACGGTATAAGATGCTCTGACGCTCGGGTCTGTTTAAATGACCTGCTGAAGAGGCCACCGAGCTCTCGTCGTCTGAGATGATTTGGCGGGGGGGGGATATTCCACACTGCTCCCAGTCAATGATGGTCTCCGAAACATTTTTGCTCTCTCGCATCTCGGGTCCTGATGGTGTAGTGTCCGAGATGTGTGTCGTACATGCCGACACATCAGAGCCCGCTGTCTGTGGCTCCGACGACGCCCTCGGAATCGGGGCAGAAAACTTGGGCGGCTCCGATGGATGCGCCGCCTTTTCGGACACCGCCGATTTGGCAGTGTTCCGAAGAAGTTTCTTCCGGAGGTTTGTGGAGGCTCCCGCAGTTGCAGTTGTTTTGCGGGTAGTGGATAGGGAGGAAGTAGATTGCTGCGATGACATTTTGTGAACTTATTTCTAGTTTTACGTCTAGGTACTTATTGCTAGTTTTAATATAAATGGTAATTATAGGTATATATATATATATTTTTATTATTATTGGGTTTTTTTTTTTTTTTTTTTTTATAATGAGGTGGACTCACGGAAGCTTCCGTCGCAGATGCTCGGCGACTGCTGTCCGATGAGGAGCCCGACAACTGCTAGAGCTCGATGATCTGAGCCCTAAGTGCGCACTGACGGTAGTCTTCAGTGAAACAGTGAAGCACTGCAAGGTGACTGCGTGTGTGGGTTCCGAATTTGGAGATTCTGTTGGGGCCAAGTTGAAGAGCTTTCTCTGCTCTTTCAAATGAGCCCAAACTCGGTGTTCTAGCTCCAACGGGAACGAAGTTACGCTGCGGGGGGGTGAGGTCGCCCTGAGGGGGGTTGGGGGGGGGGGGGTGTCTCGTGGGGGGACTATTACAGGGATCAACTACGAGGGGTGGGGGGTGGGGGTGGGTTGGTAAGAGTTCTTGAGTTGGGAGGTCTTAAGGGTGGAAGGGTAAGGTATGAGGGGGGGGGGTGTATGACGTAATGAGGAAAGTAAGATGGCAAAGGGGAACTGTGGCAAAGGGGGGGGGGGGTGAGGTAAGGGAGATTAAGATGGCGGGGGGGGAAGGATTTTTGAAAAGGTCCTGGAATCCCAAGTCAGATAAGCCTTAACTCGGGGGGGATAGGACCAGAGGTTGAGGAGTTCCCTCGGGCTAACCTGATGATGAAGGCCGCGGAGTCGACACGCTGATGGCTTGTTCGTTGGCAGATTCTTCGGCCGGCAACGGAGTCTTCAGTACGGGCTTAAGTGGCTGTCGAGACGTCACACCTCGTGGCGCAAACAACGTGTGGCCAAAGTGAGGTTATTTTGGTTATTAAACCACGTGTTTTTGACGTTTTTCGTGCTCTAATAACTTTCAAGCCCGTGCTCCGATTTCGCTGTTCTTGGTGTCGCTGGATAGGTCTTTGCCGCGTCTCTCAGGTGTTATGTGGGTACAAATATTCCACTGACCTTGGCTGAAATATTCCCCTCCAAAGTTTAAGGCGAGCTGCTCCGCAACCAGATGAGCCAGACACTTGCCCACACGTTTCCTGGTGAATCAGCACTGCACAATTCCACTGTTAACTTTTTGCGCACGTAACTCAACGCGTTGAATTTTAAAGAATTTTTAACGCGGAGGCGATGTTATATTGGCGACGTGTTATCGGTTACTGGGTTAGGTTAGGTTAGGTTAGGTTAGGTTAGGTTAGGTTAGGTTAGGTTAGGTTAGGTTAGGTTAGGTTAGGTTAGGTTAGGTTAGGTTAGGTTAGGTTAGGTTAGGTTAGGTTAGGTTAGGTTAGGTTAGGTTAGGTTAGGTTAGGTTAGGTTAGGTTAGGTTAGGTTAGGTTAGGTTAGGTTAGGTTAGGTTAGGTTAGGTTAGGTTAGGTTAGGTTAGGTTAGGTTAGGTTAGGTTAGGTTAGGTTAGGTTAGGTTAGGTTAGGTTAGGTTAGGTTAGGTTAGGTTAGGTTAGGTTAGGTTAGGTTAGGTTAGGTTAGGTTAGGTTAGGTTAGGTTAGGTTAGGTTAGGTTAGGTTAGGTTAGGTTAGGTTAGGTTAGGTTAGGTTAGGTTAGGTTAGGTTAGGTTAGGTTAGGTTAGGTTAGGTTAGGTTAGGTTAGGTTAGGTTAGGTTAGGTTAGGTTAGGTTAGGTTAGGTTAGGTTAGGTTAGGTTAGGTTAGGTTAGGTTAGGTTAGGTTAGGTTAGGTTAGGTTAGGTTAG